>OX438902.1:5000-1287802 GCA_949316265.1 Diarsia mendica | reverse complement strand
GACAATTATTTGCGATTAGTTTCGGTTCATAATGTCATCAAGGAGTACACGTGTTTGTCATCATAGATGCGTTTACCAAATTCGTGCTGCTTCGTCACTCTCTAAGCATAGACACCAATAGTAGTATTCGTGCTATTGAGTTTTGTATAGCGTTGTTTGGTGCATCGAAACGCATAATAACAGATCAAGGTCGTTGTTTCGCTATCAAAGATTTTTCTAGTTTCTGCACTTCTAACAACATAGAGTTGCACTTGATAGCTACTGGAGGTAGTCGCGCAAACGGTCAGGTTGAAAGGGTAATGAGTACCCTAGTTTTGTTTAACTGGGCATATGCATCTAGCCTCTTGATTGGGCCATTCATGAGTACCGTCAAAAGTATGTTAACAGCTGTAGAGACTAGTCGTGACCGCTCTTGGCAGGACGCATTAGGAGAGATTCAGCTAGCTAGATTTAGTCACCCTAATAATCGTAGAGTTCACTCTACGATTATTAGGGTGACTAAATCTAGCCCTCTCGAGTTGATGATTGGGAGGGTAGCGAGATCACTTAGTTTAGTGACCGCTGATGATGATTAATTTGACTGTTGTTCATTAGATGAGATAAGAGAGCACGCGACACAGAACATTGAAAAGAATGCTTGTTATGATAAAAAAATGATTTGACCAAAATAAGGCTCAGGTTTCTGAGTACTTAAGCTGATTGTTTTAATTGAAAATGAGGAAAGGAATGAGACAAAATTAGATCCTAAATTCAAAGGTCCATTTAAGATAACGGTTCTTGACTAAGCGTACTTACAAATACGCTCACGATCGTGTTCGTAAGATGCCCGAGGGCCAAGTACCAATAGAAATTGTAGAAGGAATAGATGAGGAGTTGGCACCTCTTTAGTTTGTGGTAACAGGTTCTCGGTTCAGTGGGTCGGAGACTATACCAGAGTATCGTAGCCGTAGCCCGTTAGAAATCGGTGTCTTAAGCAGTCCGTGGGTACGCGGAGGGCGGTAGCTCTGGGTGGTATAGTCGGGTTTTGCCTAGAAGCGAAAACCATAGAGTCGAGGTTTGACTCGGTATTACCGTGGGGAATAGTGTGTGATTGTTGTTGACCATGAACGAGATACCTGGGGTTTTGTTGTTTGATCAATTCAAAGTGGAATTTTGTACTTGGTCTCTGTAATCTCGAATGATTATTGATGAATGCTTCCTAATTTTAGATTAAAATTAGACTAGTTCTTAGTGAAATGAATCAAATTATAAAGATAGAGTCCTTTTATTATTTCATGAGTCAGGAATGGGCGAACAAAAACTGTGCGGGATTTTTGTGTTTTCCAGATTAGCATCACACGAGGACGTGTGAATCGCAGGATGTGATGGATATAAGTGAAAAGTCCATGTGTATTCTTTGATCAGGAAATGATTCATGTTTAAGGTATCACACGGCATGATTTACAGGCTGTCTATTGTGGGCACGATTGGCGCAATGATGTGCCGCCTAAATATAAATCAATGGACAGCTTGAAGTGATGTTCGGGACTACTTATTGTGGGCATGACGTGCACAATGATGTGCCGCCCAAGGAGAAGCAATAAGTAGTTCTAGTGATCTCGATTTGGACCGCTTATCGTGGGTATGACGTGCACAATGATGTGCCGCCCAAGGAGAAGCAATAAGTAGTTCTAGTGATCTTGATTTGGACCGCGCCACGAGCGCGATGCAGACCGCGCCATGAGTGCGATGCAGACCGCGCCATGAGCGCGATGCAGACCGCGCCACGAGCGCGATGCAGACCGCGCCACGAGCGCGATGCAGACCGCGCCACGAGCGCGATGCAGACCGCGCCACGAGCGTGATGCAGACCGCGCCACGAGCGCGATGCAGACCGCGCCATGAGCGCGATGCAGACCGCGCCATGAGCGCGACGTTGACGGCGCCATGACCGCGATGCAGACCGATGAGCGCGATGCAGACCGCGCCATGAGCGCGATGCAGACCGCGCCATGAGCGCGATGCAGACCGCGCCATGAGCTCGATGCAGACCGCGCCATGAGCGCGATGCAGACCGCGCCATGAGTGCGATGCAGACCAAGCGAGTGCTAGTATTGTGCAAGTGAAAGTGAAGTGCTATTAACATGGTTTTAAGTTACTTATACTACTCGTAACACAAATGTTCTAAGTTATAATATTGTAATGTTTACCTCTAACATAACTTGTGTAAAATGTATTCCCTATTTCTATTTTTTTTCCTTATTTGTATTAGAGACCCTGTTCCTCTATCCCCCAAAGACTAAAGTAGTTAAGTATTTACGAGTAAAACTGTATTACAACGAAGGCACTCGTTGGCGAACGGATGGCCGAGCTGTTACAAAATATAGTGGTATTATGTACATTTAACTAGCAACACTGTTAAGAGTTGGCAACACCATAGCCCTTCCCCTAACCGTAGTGTAGACGAGACAGCTGAGACTCGACCATTCGATCGCTGGCAGCCGACTCGAAACGTTCTTAGCGAAACCTCGGCCTGAGTGACCGTTGGCCATTGAAAGTTTAAAATATTGTTGAGTATCGAAAACTATTATAATTTACTGTACACGAAATTGTGATAATTTGATTTGATTCCGATTGTGTGTGTTGTTAAAGTGACAGTGAATAAAAGAATATTATCCTGAAACTGCCGTTTTTCCGAGTTTTCTAACACATTGTTAACGATAAATCATGCCACAGCGAATCTGAGATCAATTTATAGCCGAATGTAATGATTTTGGTAACAGGTTCGTTGGTACTCGTAATTTAACTTTCATCTAAATTGTAAAATCGTGCGTCAGGAGATCGCACTATGTCGGATGGCCGAATGTAATGATTTTGTAAAATAATGGCAAACTTCTTTCCACTAGCGATAGATGGCGCTAGTGAGTGTATGAATTAAATACTTCTGTGTTAGTTGTTAGTTAGTAAAATATAAGTATTTAAGTTTGTTTACATTTTATAATTACCAAATCATTATTATTTCGGTAAATAAATTATAATAATGTATTCTAGTCGCTCAATCGAACATACTGCTGTGTACTTCGCTCTGATTGGTCGGATAGTTTGTTGAGTGTTGACCTACCTACTGTAAGAGTGTGGAACATTAAGCTTGTGGCCAACATGGTAGAGAGAGGCATTCGCTCTTGAGCGGTTGAACTGTAAACATATCTTGTAAGCCAATGTAACTGTGCTATTTATAAGTATATCTGTGATTTGTGATAGTTATGTTGAATAGATTAAAATAATCTACTTTATACTTGAGGTGTTTGATTTCATGACATTACGTTCTCGTTTAGATTGTTTGGTACCGGGAGCGCAACCTGCACCGTCGCCCTCATCAAGCACTCTCGCTAAAGTAGTGGAACGTAACCAGTGTTCACAGAGTAAAGCATATGGGGGCATAAATAAACAATGTTTTGAACCCGGAGATAAAGTGATGTACAAAAAGTATAATGTTAATAAAAAATTCACATGGATTAGAGGTGAAGTAATAAAACGAATGGGTAGAATGACCTATTTGATTAAAGATTGTCAAACCTTAGTTAAGTTAAAAAAACATAAAAATCAATTAGTGTCATGTAAGGGACCGGACAACACTCATGATAACATTATTGACTGTCCTATTGATTCAGAAGACTTAACACCACACGAGGCCACAACGAGTACTTCATTCTCAGAGGAGAATGGTAATGAGTCTCGAAGCAATGAGAGGGGAAGTGAGGATGCACACTGCACAAAAGAATTAACACCTACAGAGGTACGATTGTCTGATGCAGTGCAACCGGTTGAACATGAAGAATTCTTCGAAGCAACAGAGAATAACGGAGACCCAGTAGCTTCAGAGCCCCAGCAGGAACCTGGTCCTAGTACTAGTGGGGGATTGACAGACAGAGTGTTGCGTCCGTCTCGTAGGAACATTAGTTATAAGCCATTCTTTTGTATAGATTAATTAGCTGTATTATTTTTCATATTATGTCATACTAAAAGGGGAGAATTGTTGTGTATTTCGGAACGCAGCTTATGTGATGTTGGCATTATGTAGGCCCCGCCCACTTCCTATATTTTTGGCAATAAATCATCAGTGCGTAAACGACTCCCTTGCGTTTCACTTGTCTCACCTCACATACTTAACAGTATAGTAATGAAGTTAATTGTAAAGATATTTATATTTGAATTATAAGTGTGGAAAACCATTTGTTTTTAAATCAAATCCTTCATGCTTCTAATCCCCAAAGGGTTAGAAAGGCAGATGTGTACCTAATAACACACCCACAGGTCGCCAGTTATGTATAAGTCCCTTGTAATAGGAGGTGAGCCTATTGCCAGCAACCGGGCATCAATTCAGACTTCGTGGCTGTTACTAAAAATCCTGATGGAAAAATCTAATAATACTTCCCCGACCCGTGAATCGAACCTTGGACCTCATGCTCAGCGGCAATCTTATTTAGGGTTCCGTAGTCAAATGCAGTAAGAGCAGTGGTGGCCCAGTGGTGGCGGCCCCGACTTACGAACAGTTGGTCGTGGGTTCGAACCCAGGCAGGCGCATTACTTTGTGTAATTTATTTCATCACCACTGCTCTCAAAACGGTGAAGGAAAACATCGTGAGGAAACCGGCATGTCTTAGAACCAAAAATTCGAAGATATGCGACATCTACCAATCCGCACTGGGCCCGCGTGGTGGATTATAGCCCATCCCTCTCCTAGAGAGGAGGCCTGAGTCCCTGCAGTGGGAACAATTATAGGCTGATGATGATGATGATGAGTCTAATGTAGTAAACGGTACACTTATAGATTCGCGCTTTCTGGGAGGGTCTTCATATTATGTAACTCGAGGGCTGAATAAAACTATTTTGACAATGATTTTAATTATGAGGGGTGTGTGTCCGACTACACTTGAAAAATAGTAGAAAAAAAAAGTATTCTGAAAAAAATTACATTTGTAGAACGTAAAAAAGAACCTAGGTTTGAATTAGCTCGTAATGTGCAAAGCAAAGTACTTTATTATCTTGAACAATCTCACGAAGTTTCAGGCTTTTTGACGTAATTTTGACACATACGATATACGATACGCAATTACGCAATTATTTATTATTGGCTTTACGATACGTAATTTTGATACATTTACTAAACGTTTCCAATGTAGTGGAGGGATCTTCACCTATTTATCCACTCCAAGATTGTGTAACCAGTTCGCGGTACTACGTACAATCCTCGAAGACGTAGCAGCGCGTCGGACCACGACGTTATCGACGACTAAACACCATATTGTGGTATCTACCTACAACCATCTTTAAAACAGCTTTGCAAGTCGTTACTGCGACAAGCAAGTTACCACTAAGCATGCTGATGAAGTAGGAGTATTCTATCTATGTTCCATCTATGTATGTACGTGACTAGAGTCATCAACAGAATTACCGATTAAAATGATATTTTTTTTCTATTTTCAAATCAAGTCATTTTATTATCAGGCAATTAAAACCCATAGATAAAATACACAAAATAATCTTAAATAACTGTAATAACTAATACATATTAAAAACTTTACTAAACTATGACTAACACACGTAACAATGTTGGCGTCGTGTTTCGCTGCGTAGTGTGGCATAACCGTCCTCTGAAATGTCGATATATGATACCTTTCGACCAAAAGTCCTCCTTCAAGCAGGTCTGTAGAAGCTGGGTTGGAACTCGTACCACGAAAGACATAAAGTTGATGTTTTGGCCCGATTCCAACCTTTTGACACTCAGATTCCTTGTCCAGTCGTAGTCGGTCTTGATTTTCCAATACTGCACGACTTCCTCAACCGTCGTCGTGGAGTGATGCAGTCGTGAAATGTACAGCTGCGTCGTAGGCGCAGCAGGGCGCAGCACCATGTTGGGTCCACACGGTTACGTGAACAGGGCTTCTTTTTCTTCCTTTCTACTTTTGTGAAACCCTCTCATCAACTTGTCTCGTTCTTGGAAAGGAGTTAGGAGTTAGTTAGTTGTCAGGGCTGGTTGAGCACCCTTTTCTAGTTTTTTTCCGTTTTCTAGTTTGTCGCTCAGGCTGCGACGCAACTGATTTGCTGCTGGTGACACTAGCGGTATTGTCACGTTTCAGGGTCGACGTACCCACATTCGTATTGTTCAAATCTGCTGGAGAACCATGACTTAGCTTTAATTGACTTGACTCTAATCTGGAATGATAGATTAGATAGAAACTAATTTTATAAATCTCATAAATTTATCTTATCTCTTAATAGGTTTATAATGAATAAAGGAACTGTTTACTTCAGTGTACATACAAAGTGTAACCATGGCCAACGCGGAGGAAACGCTGCGACCTTTATTAAATAAAATTGCTAAAGAACAAAAATATGGAAACCCTGAAATAATCATAAATGAAGTATCAAGCGGAGGAGCGAACTACACGTCGAAACTATTTACAGTCATCATAAGAGAAGAAAACAAAATAGATCTTCACTTATTTGCAAAAGTCGCAACCATGGGAGAAGCATTTCGTAAAGACTTGCCTATTGATGCCTACAAAACTGAAGTGTTTGCTTATACAAGGTGGGCGAAAATTTACGCATCTTTGGAGGAAATAAACGGAGTGCCCGAGGAGCACAGACTATACTTCACCAAGCTCTACGGCTTCGATCCCACCATCTACGAGGAGACATTGGTTCTTGAGAACTTATTGGCGCAGGGGTATGGTCCTCACAACAGATTCCAATCTATAAATTGGGAGTACGCTTCATCAGCAGTTGCAGACTTGGCAAAGATGCACGCACTGTCCTTCGCGTTTAGTAAACAACATCCAGAAGAATTTCAGAAGATTTTGGAAGAAAGAAAACTTGAATGGGAAGAATATGGAAGCATGCACGAAATGCTGCAGAGAATGACAGTCGTAGCATTGGAAAATGTTAACACCGAGAATAAAGCGGCTCTACAGAAGTTTATGGAAAAACAAAAGAATCCAATGACGATGTACGCCCCCATCCGCAGTACTGTTATAATACATGGAGACTTCAGAGGAGATAACTTGGTACACAGAGTGCGAGAGGTTAGTTTAATGTTTGCTATTTCAGTGTTTTTTTTATCTTTTGTTTAATCGTTATCTATCTTTATTTCTATTGTGCGGTGTATAATTTTGTGAATGTTGTAAGTTACTAATTGAATTATTGTATTTTGTTTATTTTTTGTATCTGCGGACTGACTATTCTCTTTTGTTACTCTTTGCTTATCTGAAATGAACGTATTATTATTATTATTATATCATCGCTAAACCAAAGGTGAGTGATGTATTCACCATTGACGTTGATTGCTAGTCCTCTCCAGTCCCGAACCTTAAATATATCCTCTTGTGCAGCGGTGAACAAATTCGGAGATATAACGTCTCCCTGTGTCACACCCCACTGCAAAAAGATAGGTTCCGAGGTATGATCCTGAAGTCGGACTGACATGCTGGTGTATAAATGTCCAAACACTTCAATACCTCGATGTACTGGTAGTCAAAGTCGAGTCGAAGGCTTTCTCATAGCATAGCTAAGCTCTCAATGTAGCTTTACCATTGTTTATTTTTTTATTCCAGGACGGCAAGGTGGACATAAAGATCTTGGACCTACAGAGTCTGCAGGGGGGCAGCCCGGTCGCCGACCTGATCTATTTCATTTTCACCGGCTCTGACGCGGAGTTCCGGGACAAATACTATGACAAACTGGTCGACCACTACTACGCTCAGCTCAGTGCTGCCATGAAGAGGCTGAACCTCGACCCTGAGGAGATGTTCTCCAGAGAAGACTTCGACTATGAAATGAAGGAGGTAACGATCTGCATGACCTAATTAATTAAATTCACGTCTGCGCTGCGTTGTATACAACGCAAAGACTGCAGCGCTGGGTCTAAAAGCAAGAAAATACGTTACATAACAAATTCGAACAACAATGAAGGAGTTTTTTTAAATTCATATTGAAAGGGGTTTGATAGAAGATGAAACAAGAAATAAGTTGAGTGCAAATCTAAACTTCGGCGCCTACATCGAGTCGAAAGCTCAAACTGCGGCAAAAAAGCTGGGTATCCTAAACAGGGTCAGGCGGTACTTCAAGCCTGAACAGCTTTCAATATTGTATAAAGCTCAAGTCCGGTCCGGCATGGAGTACTGCTGTCACCTTTGGAATGGCTCAGCCAAATACCAACTTGCCACACTCGACTCAGTAGAACGCAGAGCCCAGGAGGCTGATTGGTGACGCCAAGCTGGTTGCCAAGCTACATAGCCTAGCCCACCGCCGCAAAGTTGCATGTCTGTCGGTCTTCTACTGACTGTACTTCGGAGAGTGTGCGCAAGAGCTCCAATAGCTTATTCCACCATCTCCCTTCTTCCATCGAGAGACTAGGCGTACTGCAGGTTATCACCCATACCTTGTTGATGTTCCACACATTCGTACGAAGCGTTTTGCTAAGACTTTCATTATTCGTACAGCCAAGGAGTGGAACACCCTGCCTGCGTCGGTTTTCCCGAGTTCATATAACCCCAATCTATTTAAGTCGCGAGTAAATAGGCTTCTTCTGGGTAAGCTCGTTCCATCGTCGACCTCATCTCTGCCCTTAGGGCAAGATTGAGGTCAAGAGTAAGCCCATATTAAATAAAATAAAAAAAATAAGTCGCTTCAGAAGTTAGATACGAGAAAATCAATAATTTGTACTTGCACTTTCTGGAGAACTTTTGATTGTTTAAGTAGGTAAAGTAGATGTGAACTTGGTCTGAACCTGCTTAGTCTTACATAGAATTTTATTTATATTACAGAAACTGCCGTTCGGGCTCTCTATGGCAGTTTTCGGCTTACCAGTGCTCACAATGAACAGCAAAGACACGCCAGAAGTCAATGACTCCCTTCAGTTTACGTCGTTTGAAGTTAAGAAGACCAATGACTTGTACGTGGAGAGGCTGAACGGAATCGTCGATGATTTTGTCAAGTGGGGCATTCTTAAATAAATACTGGCAATGGCAATTTAACCATAGAGTGACGCGAGTGACAGCTATTAAGTTAATAAATTATAATGGCATAGTAATGAAGTTAATTGTAAAATTTATAATTTCATATAAAAGTGTGGAATAGTATATCTATATAAATAAAAAGAGAAGTCCTGACTGACTGACTGACTGATTGACTGACTCATCAACGCCCAGCCCAAACCCTTGGACCTAGAAAGCTGAAATTTTGCACAGAGGTTCCCTTTATAATGTAGACAAGGAATAAGGAAGAATTTTTCGAAATTCAACCCCTAAGGGGTTAAATAGGGGATGAAAGATTGTATGGAAAATCGTCATTTTCAAGCGGGCGAAGCCGCTGGCAAAAGCTAGTTTCATTATAAGTGCGGAAAGCCTGTCATTGCAAAGAGTTCCGACAAATGTCTACCCGAGCCGAGGCACAGCCGACGGCGAGGTTTGACAGTCGGAACAAGTTGCAATGACGGTTCCGCACGTGTACTGAACAACTATTTTTAATACAGTTGCGAAAAAATGAAGCAATTTAATAAAATAATAAAACCGTAATTAAACTCGCAAAGAACATTTTTGGAAAATGGCGCCAACCGTAAAAGAATATAAGCAGAGATTTTTTTGTTTTCTTCATCCATTCTGGGTAGGCAAAGGGAACTATGCCCATACAGCCAAGTCTTCAGTAGATTTTTTTTATTGATATAAAATGAAAATGTAATTTAATGAGATGAAATGAAATGAAACCTTTAACTCATTACATCAAATAATTAAATCTGATATTGAAACAAATTCGTAGCTTCTTTAGAAATATATTTGCATGAATCATAAAAACTTCTATGATTTTTTTTAGTAAAAACTTTGTGGTTGTTTTTTTTTAATGGACATTATTTTGACAGTTGGAAAAGAGAACGCACGAGTTCGGAAATGGTAAAGAAAAAGCACGAGTACGTAATAGCCCACATCCCGAACGCTATACGTCCCTTTAATACGCCACTTTTTGAGCAACTGTATTAAAAAACTATTTGTTTTTAAATCAAAACATCATGCCTTCATGCCTGTAATCCACAAAGGGTTTAAAAGGCAGATGTGTACCTAATAGTACATCCACATTACGCCAGTTATGTGTAAGTCCAAATTGGACTTACTTACCTACTTACTTACCAACAACCGGGTACAAATCCAAACTCCGTGATTGTTACTGAGAAATTCCCTATGAATAACCCCAGTGACCAGCACGAATCGGAAATCCGGACCTCATGGTCCTGAGTACAATTTCCGACCATGAGGACCATGAGGTCAGCAGTCTTATTTAGGGTTCCGTAGCTAAATTTCGTAAACAGAACCCTTACAGATTCGCCCTTATAGATTCCGTCTGTCTGTCTGTCCGTCAGTTATGTCATAGCCATTTTACTCCGAGACTACTGGCATCGGACTGTTGAAGTTTGGAGAGTAGGTATCTTTGAACCGCTTGGAAAAGAGCTGTGAAATTATAAAAATACTAGGTGTTGCCAGCGGCTTCGGGAATCGGGATAAAAACTATCCTTTAAGTTAGTTCAGGTTATAAACTATCTATGTACCAAATTTTATCCAAATCCGTTTTGAAGTTTTTGTGTGAAAGCGTAACAAATATCCATACCTACATACATACGAACTTTCGTTATAAGATGAATAGGGGTGGCACTCCATACAATCATGTTACTGGGGGTTGAAAAAAACGATGTATTAAAATATATCAGTGAGAGTTGTCACGCTTTTGAAAAATGATATGGAGGCTTTCTTAAGTCCATGGTAGATGCAATATTTGCTTTTAAAGCCACGTAAATCTCTAATTTCTATAAATAGAGCAGGAAAATTCTTAAAAAAAATATTTATGGTAGGTAAAAAAGAACTTTCAATCAAAATGGATCCATTGTTTATTTCTATAGAAAATTCAAAGTTATACTATTGTTTATATTCACTATGTACATTATATACTATTAACTATATAAATACAAATAATTATCAATAATTAAAACTAAGAGTAAATACCTACATATAAAACGACGACAACAAGACATTAAGTCAAAGTATTCCTCCGCATCGCTGACATCCAGGAACGTGTGTAGAAGAATTATGAAGAATTGCCACATCGTTAATTGCCACGTTGAATAGCAATGCTAATTCTTTGATCAATGAAAGGGCCAACCCTCTCGTCACGATGATTCACGGTATAATACTTATCCAAACAAAAAACAGTTTCGAAAATCGGTCTACGACTGGCGGAAATCTTGGTGAACATAGTACATAAAAAAAATACATACCTACATTCAAACACAGAACTTCTTCCTTTGCTTCTAGTTGATCTTTTTGTTCTACTTCTTATATAACTGACACAACATCTCTTTAGGAACAAATTAATAGTCCATGAAATTACTTAAGAATACCCCACTTGACATAGTCATTTACTATACCGTTCAGTCTCTCTCAACGCTAAATGTGTTGAAATCGAGGGACTCGTTGACTACGGGCGCGTCTTGGCTGTCGATTGTGATCACGGGTAGTAACATCACCGCCATAGTAAGCCCGAGCGCCAGTTTCTGGGAAAAAATTAAATAGAAAGGTTAGTTTTCTCTTTTTGTTTACTTTACATACATCTTTTGCCCCGTCCAATCAGGTAATAGGAGTATGTAAGGACCGTAGCAGATTGCGTGGTTTCTGTCTGGGGTAGACATGGTAAAAAATATTTAATGAAATAATAATTAAATATTATTGAAGACGGTTAAGCGCATGTTTATAGGGTTGATAGATGAGATATTGACTATTTTATCTATCCCAAACTTCGTTAAAACATTGAAAGAAGATCAAACAAAAAAAATAAGAAGGCTTAGGTATTTATTTTTGACTTCCACGTTATCAGCCACAGAAATGGCAAACTAAACTAATTTTCAGCCTCCACTTAAACCCTTCTGGAGCTAAATATTCAAAAATCCCGCCTAAGTGATTAAAGATGTTAACTATTTTGAGAAAAAAACTGTGAAGCTACCTTGCATAAATAAAAAAATTAAAAAAAAAACATTAAATAGCAGATTCTTACCTCCTTCATTTCATACTCGAAGTCTTCTCTGGAGAACGTCTCTTCAGGATCCAGGTTAAGCCTCAACAAGGCAGCACTGAGCTGCGTGTAGTAGTGGTTGACCAGTTTCTCGTAGTATTTAGCGCGGAACTCCTCGTCGGAGCCGGTAAAGATGAAGTAGAGCAGGTCACATACCGGACTTCCTAGATGTAGACCCTGGAGATCCAAGATCTTGATTTCCACCTTGCCATCCTGGGGATAAACGTTTTTTAATTATTACAAATCTACAAAATTGACCAGATGTATGAGTGTGGACAAGGCCAAAACCAACAAATACATAAAAAAAAACAAAAATAAAAAGTTGAAAAAAAGAAAGGTAAGTACCGTAGCAGGTGGCGTTTTGTGGTGTCTACCTAGCCCCATGGGAAAAGGGCGTGAGTCATTTGATGAAATTATTGGCCGTGAACAGGAGGTCCCTGATATATTAGCCTAAAAGGGCAAGAGTCTGTGTATTTATTATTTTAAACTAACCTCTCGCACTCTGTGTACCAAGTTATCTCCTCTGAAGTCTGCATGTATTATGACATTACTGCGGATGGGGGCGTACATCGTCATCGGATTTTTCTGAGTTTCCATAAACTTTTGTAAGCTTTCTCTGTACTGTGGCTTGACATTTTTCAACGCAGTGAGTGCACTACTCTGCAGCATATCATACATACTTCCATACTCTTCCCATTCAATTTTTAATTCTGGCAAAACTTTTTCGAATTCTTCTGGAAATTGTTTACTAAACGCAAAGGACAGTGCGTGCATCTTTGCCAAGTCTGCAACTGCTGTTGAAGCATACTCCCAATTTATAGATTGGAATCTGTTGTGAGGGCCATACCCCTGCGCCAATAAGTTCTCAAGAACCAATGTCTCCTGGTAGGTGGTGGGATCGAAGCCGTAGAGCTTGGTGAAGTATAGTCTGTGCTCCTCGGGCACTCTGTTTATTTCCTCCAAAGATGCGTAGATTTTGGCCCACCTTGTATAAGCAAATACTTCATTTTTGTAGGCATCAATAGGCATTGCGTTGCGAAATGCTTCTCCCATTGTTGCGACTTTTGCAAATAAATGCAGATCTTCTTTATTTTCTGCTCTTATGATGACTGTAAATAGTTTCGACGTGTAGTTGGCTCCTCCGCTTGATACTTCATTTATAATTATTTCAGGATTATCATATTTCTGTTCTTCGGCTATTTCTATTAATAAATTCCGCAGCGATTCTTGCTTGTGCTCCATGGTTACAACTATAAACTTTCAAAATGTACTGATGTGAACAGTGTAACACTAGTTTCTTTATATTATTATTTTATTGAAGATAAGATAATTATTAGATAAACGTCGTTTTGATGAATAACGATGAAAATCGTTGTTCTGTTATATACTGTATAAAATACCCAACAAAAACATTCTGTAAAAAACTAGCCAAGTCTCGATGGAGCTGCTTGTTTATCTCTAAAAAGTAATGAAATCTAGACAAAGTCGTGCCAAGTCTAAGGTTCCTTACTGCGATTTCTTTATTATTATAGTTATTGTTGTGTGTCTTGGCCGTTTAACATTCTTTATACGTTAGTGGTTACAAGTCAATTTAGTTTATACGTAATGTTATATCTGTTGTAACTAACTATGATTGGTAATGGACGCCAAGAAGAAAAATGACCGAACTAAACGAAACGAACAACGGCCAAGTCACACAACATTAACTATAATAATAAAGAAATCGCAGTAAGGAACCTTAGACTTGGCACGACTTTGTCTAGATTTCATTACTTTTTAGAGATAAACAAGCAGCTCCATCGAGACTTGGCTAGTTTTTTACAGAATGTTTTTGTTGGGATTTCACTTCTTTTTGTAGAAACGTGGGCATATTGATTTATTTTATTAGATTTTCTTATTTAAAACAATTTTTTTTTTGTAGTTTTTTTTTTTTTTCGATTTTCTTACTTTTTATAGTTTTCCCTTTATGTGGCCATTAAACCCTAACTCTGTACCAAATTTCAGCTCTCTGAGTTTATGGGAAGTACTAGTTCTATTTTGATGATCATGAGTGAGTGAGTGAGTGAGTTTCATAAATGCGAAACTTTGCTTTCACTTAACTTCGGAACTAAATGACCTACAGACTTGAAACTTTTTATTTTAAGTGTGATTGTATAGCTTACTGGATGACGAAAATTTCAGCGTTCTGGTCTTATCCAGAGGTTCTCAAATAGGGGCCTGAAAATGCGGCGAAATGGTTCCAGTAAAGGATGGTACGGCAGTGTTTGCTTCGCGCTCGACTCGGCGGGGGCACTGCCGTGCCCCCAGATTAGTATTTAAGGATATACAGATAAGGTAATTTTGTGTTTGATAAAAGATTAAACCTTATGACGTTAAGTACGTAGCAGCAAGTGTAATTAAGTACATTCCGATAAAGTGTTTGAAGTTTGTCATTTATACTTGCATCTTGATACATAGGACTCTGGTGTTTATTTTGGACAGCCGTGCTATTATAATTTTTCAAATGGCAAAAGGGGAGGACTCCAAGAAACATTAGCATCAAAAAGCTAAATGTTGGAATGGATCGAACAACGGTTTTCACACACCCATCAGTTTGAACGAACTCTCCAACGACACTCCATACTATGGCACAGATAAAGGTACGAATACGAAAAATCCTTATTCTAAGACTCTCTGAGCTAAGCACGGACAGACAGCCAGACCAACATGGTGAAACAATAAGAGTTACTTGTTGACTACAGAACCCTAACAACAAACAGGATATTGCCTTACTAAATCCTTATAATATCAGGTAGTAATAGGTATCTTTACGGATACCAAAGAATGCTTGTCATCATTCATCAACGAAACTATTTTTATTAATTATCTTATCTTCGATATAATTATGAAAAGAAATTACTTTTATACTGTTTATATCAGTTTGTTTTGAGAGTGCAACAGTCGAAACCATGGAGCAAAAGGACGAATTACTGCGGCAATTATTGAACAAAATCGCTGCGGAACACAAATATGAAAACTATGAATTAATAATAAATGAAATAACAAGCGGAGGAGCCAACTACACGTCGAAATTATATCCAGTGATCATAAGGGAAGAAAATAAAGATGATCTTCATTTATTCGCAAAAGTTGCCGCAGTAGGAGATGCAATGCGCACCGAGAATACCGAGATACCTATGGAAATTTACGACACTGAACGATTTGCTTATACCAAACTGGCAAAAATTTACGAGTCCTTAGAGGAAGAAAACAGAGTACCCGAGGAGCACAGACTATTCTTCACCAAGTGTTACGGCCTTGATGCCAGCAGAAATCAAGAAATATTGGTCCTTGAGAACTTATTGGCTACTGGATATGGTCCTTTTTTTTTTTTTTTTGGTGGGTGGAAAATCATCGAATGACCCCCCCCCGCTCTTGGGCAGAGCGAAGGGGAGTGACAGACTACTGACTAAAAACCGAACCCATGTTCCTTCTTTGCCCTTGCGCCGAGGCCACGTAATCTAGTACAAAATACCGCGGCCCCGACGGGCGTCGGCCCTTGCGGGCCCCTCCTTGCTGACATCTCTTTGAGGCGCGCGTGGAACACGAACGCGCCGCCGACACGGTCTGTTGCCGTCATGACGACGGCCGGACGGCGAGCTAGCCCATTACTCACCGTCCACAGGCCCGCGTCTACGGTGGCCGGAAGCCATCACGTGGCCCCCGACGCACAGTGTGGGAATCTCGCAATCTAGGGGGATTTAATTCCAAATTGAATTAAATAAAGATACAAGTTAAAAAATAGTATTGATTGGTATTCAAATAATTAAAAATACCTAAATACTGGAAGAAAATAAAGGTCTATGAAAAAAAATGCGATATGAGTAAGTTAAGCTAGGCAGGCGCGTAGCCGGACGTAGCGTAGAAAGTGCTACGCCGTAGCGCGTCCTGTTTTGTTATTTTAGTCTAATTGAAGGACAATTTCTGGCTGAAGAAGGGGCTGGGATTTTGATATTATTCTCTTCAACATTCAACCTTAGCTGTATAGGCACCATGGATTTCCTAAAAAGGTTCTCAGTAGATTCATTTTAAGAACCAAATTGTTGTTAATATGATTTTTGTTGTGCTCCATCACAAGCACACTTAATTAACAGTGACAGTTCCTTTACTCCACTGGTCAAGGCCTCTATCGAGCCAAGAACCTCTTTCTGAGATACACAAAGTCGATCGATACTGTGATCAACTAATGATTGCATGTCACACGTTGCAGTTGATTCTGTTATGGTTTTAATGGAACGATAACATTTAGCCTCTTTTATTCGATCATAAGGTGGCAATAAGTTTTTAACAAATGTATTTATCCTTTGCCGTATTTTCTCATATTGATGTGTGGATAAATCAACATCTGCCATCATACTTAGTGCTTCATCGGTCGACACAGTCACTTGAACTCTTTCGCTAGTCATTCTTTTACGTACACTTTTCACGACGGAACCCCTCTTTGTCAACTCACAGAAAGTTCTTCTACGATAGCTGCAAAATGCCTTTTATCTGCTTTTCGAAGGTTACATTCACGTGCAATCGTTAATTCTTCAGGGCTAGTAGACGATAGTGAATTCTGAAATTTGCTATTTTTATTTTCTACAAACCTGTGTGGCATTCCTGGTGAATGGCCAGATGTAGATGATATTTGATTTAAAACACCTATCTGGTAATCTAATGCATTTATTCCATCAAGTTATATTCTTGTTTAAAAAGCGTTCACGATGCCTTCGGCTTATTCCATTTTTCGTCAATTTTGTCATATAGTTCCATAAAAAGAAATTAATTTAATTAATAGCCCCTTCCAAAAAATGTGTTTCAAGCTAATTATCTATTATAAAAGTAAAACTAGCATCAACCCGCTCCTTTTTCGCCTTTGAGGTCCAAATATCAAAAAATTGTTTTTTCTGATTTCTGCGGCCATTCTGAAAACCGAAAAAAAATTTATGACGGTCGCACAAAATCGCAAGTTTTGTCAACTGTTCTCAAAAGTTAAGACTCTTAACTATACATTAAAACAATCAAAACACCTTAACATTCATACCATATTTTTTTATACACCTTTTACTTTTCATATCATCTCTAAAAAACGCTTGATTTTACTATATTTTCAAATTATGTTATTAGATCAATGTTTAACTATTACTTAAATAAAAAACACTTTAACTTACCTTTAAGGATATACATAATACAATAATAAACCAATAAACAACACTATACGTAAATTTTAGCAATAATCTTAAGTGAAGATGACACTTCAATGTTGTTGTTCGTATTGGAGGAGTACAACGATTATTATCTACCCACTTTAACATTTTTTATTTATTTATTGAACCCATCTACAAAAAAATCAAATATGTAGCTATGACAAATAGGGTCTTAGGTATAAAAAACTCATAAGTATATTATCAATTAATGAAATTTATATTTTGAATTAAATCCCTCTAGATTGCGAAATTCCCACACCGTGCGACGCCCGGAGCGCCTTCCGCGCCTTCCGCGGCGGCTGGGACGTTGAGAGGATCGCTCCCTCTCTCGTTCCGCCACCTCCTTCGCTAGCATCACTGCTTCGCAGAAGGAGGCGACGCGACGGCGTCCCATCCCTCCTCGCCCCGGACCATGGCTTGCACCAGGGCCGGACGCGAGAGGTCACCGCCGCCGATCGCCGCTACGAGAACACGGCGGGGATCCGCCCAAGCAGGGCACACCTCCACAGTGTGCTCCACCGTGTCCTCCGGTCGATCCTCGCAGTGGAAGCATCCGGGCGTTTCCTCCCGCCTGATTCGGTGCAGGTACCTCCCGAAACATCCGTGTCCGGTGAGGACCTGCGTCAGACGGAAGGTGAGGGCGCCGTGGCTCCTCTCTAGCCACTCCTCAAAGAGGGGACTTACCGCCACTATCGTGGCGTGCCCTACTGGATATGGTCCTCACGACAGATTCCATTCCTATGATTGGGAGTAAGCTTCTTCAGCAGTTAAAGATTTGGCAAAGATGCACGTATTGTCTTTCGCATTTAGTAAAAAAGCCCAGAGGAATTTGAGAAGACTTTGACTACTTTGAAAGAGGATTGGAAAGATTTTGAAAAAATGACGAAAGCGTTAAAGAAATTAGTTGTTACGTTGAACAATGTAAAACCCGAGTACAGAGATGCATTAGAAAAGTTTATGGAGGATAAGCCGCATCCATTTGCAATGACCGGCGCTATTGGCAGACCTGCCATAATACATGGAGAGTTTAGAGGGAATAACTTAGTGGACAGAGTGCGAGAGGTGAGTTTTAATTTATTTCTATAATAGGTTTATCGAAGCTTTTTTCATGGATTGAAGTCATAAAAACACCAAAAAGTGAAAAATAAACTTCAGAAGAAAAATCAGAAGTCGGTGACATTTGTTTGTTTCATTTCGTTTTTTTGCCATCGACTTCAGAAGCAGATTTTTCTTCTGAAGTTTATTTTTCACTTTTTGGTGTTTTTGAAGTCGGTTGTTTTTTTTTTGCAAAAAAGTTTTTTATTTTTTCATTTTTAGTTTTAATATCCTATAGAAATATTTAATAAACATTTAACATTCGACTAAGAAACCAAAAAACACGTTATACGTGCCTATGAAATTTGAGGGTTGCCCTCGAGTTCTCTGGGATTCCATCACCAGGTTCTGGTTTCCATATCATAGTACCACCCTTAAAATATCTCCTTCACAATAAAAAAGAATCATCAAAATTGGTTCATAAACGACGAAGTTATTCGCTAACACACAATTAAACGAAAAATCTTCATAAAATGAAAAGTACTGGGCCAAACTACACAAAATTTATATGGGACCAAATGGCAACTATTCCGCAACAGACTAAAAAAGAATCACGTAAATCGAATCATAAATCGCAGCGTAATCGGTGTAACCTCCTCCTTTTTGGGAAGTCGGTTTAAAAAAACATGCATTTTCAGAATTAATGGTGATTTTGTTGATAATAATATAAATAGTCACGTGCCGAATTTAGATAACTACAAATTCCACCGATTACCAAAATAAACTATTTTTTAAAGTAACTTGAAACCTTTTTAGGGTTCCGTAGTCAACTAGGAACCCTTATAGTTTCGCCATGTCTGTCTGTCCGTCCGTCCGTCCGTCCTCGCTTAATCTCTGTGATCGTTAGCACTAGAAAGCTGAAATTTGATACCAATATGTGTATCAATCACGCCGACAAAGTGGTAAAATAAAAATTGGAAAAAAATGTTTTATTAGGGTAGCCCCCCTATATGTAAAGTGGGAAGAGATTTTTTTTTTAAATTCAACCCTAACGTGTGATATATGGAAAGGTATTTAAAAATGAATAATCGCTACAAAACTAAAAAACAATGTGTGTGTGTCCCCCTCTAACTTTTGAACCATAAGTTTAGAAAATATGAAAAAACTTGAAAAGTAGAACTAGATAAGGACTTTCTAGGAAAATAATTTTGAAAGTAAAAATAAAATTATATCTATCTTATATATATAAAAATGTTATGTTAGTTTGTGTATGTACGCTTCAAAAACTCAAAAAGTTCTGCACCGATCGAGCTGAAATTTTAGAATGATATAAAATCCGCATCAAGGATTGTTTTTACGGTATCCACGCGGGCGAAGCCGCGGGCATCAGCTAGTATATATCTTATATATCTATATATATAAAAGGATAACTGACTGGGTGACATATCAACGTACAGCCGAAACTACTGGGGCTAGGAATGTGAAATTTTGCACACGGCTTCCTATTATAATGTAGGGGAGCACTAAGAAGGGGTTTTTGGAAATTTAACCTTTAAGGGGGTAAAGATAAAGATAAAGATAAAGATATATTTATTGCGTAACTGTGTACATTAAGTTCTTATTAGTAAACATTACATTTTTGGTTTCAACAGTCTACCCAAGTCGGATATGCAATAGTGATTTTAAAAGTTAGGTTCTCACAAATAATTTTTTTTATCAAAAAACTCGTGCAGATTATAAAATACATTATTAATTAACATTTTCTTCAATTTATTTTTAAACATTGTTCCATTTAATTGCTTAATTGCCGGCGGTAAATGATTATACACACGAATAGCCGTAACATAGGTACTTTTATAATACATCATATTGTTGATAACTGGTAAATTAATGTCATACTTATATTGTTTTCGAATGATTCTTTTAGAATTTGATTTTAAATTAAAATATTGCATATTGTTTTTAACAAATAGACATAATTCGAGTATGTAAATAGCAGTCAGTGTCAGAAAACCCTCCGTTTTAAAGACATCTCTCAATGATTCGGTACTATGCATGTTATATATTGTTCTAAGACATTTCTTTTGGAGAATGAATGTGGATTGTACATTTGTCGAGTTCCCACTACTAACTTATGGTGTCATATACTGGGGAGTATATGACACCATAAGTTAGTAGTGGGTACACATTTCCAAAATAAGCATTTCTCGTAACACTTGGATTTGTAGTTTCTGCCAGAACTGACAATGCGTAGCAAGCACTGGATATTCTTTTATTAATTTTATCAATATGTGCCTTCCAGTTTAAATGTTGATCTATTGTAACTCCTAAGAAATTTGTGTCTTTTACTTCTTCAACTGCTGTATCAGACATGGTTACATTCAATTCAATAGGTTTACTTTTATAATTTCTAAATTGAATCAATTTGGTTTTTGAGACATTTACTTTTAAGTTTATTGACTGCAACCAATCAGTTACAGTTACTAATGTTCTATTTATTTCAGTTTCGTAAATGAGGCTATTGGAATATTCATTTGAAATAAATATTGTTGCATCGTCAGCATACATTACGCAAAGATGGTCTATTATATTTGGAAGCTCGTTGACATACAATAAGAAAAAGGGGGGTCCCAATATACTGCCTTGCGGTACACCTAGTATTACAGATTCTAATTTGGATGTCACTACCTCCACCATTTTTGTACGCTCATTATATACCTCAATAACAGTGTCTTGCATTCTATTATTTAAATAATTCTCAATCAATTTAAGTGCTATGCCTCTTATTCCTATACATTCTAATTTGTCGAGCAAAATGTCATACTTTACACAGTCAAATGCTTTCGACATATCAATGAAAAGAGCAGCACATTGTTTTTTATCATTTATTTTATCCCAAATGGAGTTGAATAATTTGTATATGGCCAATGATGTAGTTTTATTTTTTTGAAATCCGAATTGGTTAACATTTAAAATATTATTTAAATTCAAAAACTTTGTGATTCTAGCATAGATAATCTTTTCAAATATCTTCGAGAAATTGGGCAACAGTGCAATTGGTCTGTAGTTGTTTATGTCGTGCCGTGATCCTTTCTTGTACAACGGCTATAGGAGAGCTATCTTTAGGGTATCGGGAAAATTACCCGTTTCCAACATAAGATTCACAATGTGCACCAGCGGATCAACAATAAATTGGATGCTGTCCTTGATAACTCGAATGGGTATATTATCGTGTCCGTAACTAGTTTTATTTTTTAATTTTAGAACTATATTTATTATTTCGCTTCTGTCTGTTGGGTAGAAGAAAATACTGCTTGAGTTAGAGATTGATTGTGAATTGTGATTGTTATTGTCCGCTGTCGTAGTGTTGAGATTTTGGTTAATGTAGAAATTGTTAAGAATAATAACTAATTTTACAGGAGATTTTATTACTTTGTCATTGTGTAGGATGTAGTCTATTGTGGGTTTAAGAACATTTGCAGTTTGGGTTTGTCGTTTTATTAATGCCCATGTGGCCTTTGCTTTATTGGTACTGCATGAGATGAATTTCGCATTAGAATTCTTTCTTGATTGTTTTATTACACGCTTTAAAATTTTACAACAGCGAACATATTTTATTTTATGTTCTTGAGACGTACTGCTTTTTGTTTGTAGGTACATTTTTCTTTTATTTTTACTAGAGATTATGATGCCTTTAGTTTTCCATGTTGCATCTTTTTTAGAATGCATTTTAACTCTCTCAACTGGTATACAGATATCGAATATTAATTTAAATAAGTTAATAAATTCTTCGTAAGCTGTGTTTGCATCCGAATGATGATACACATCTTGAAATTTTATTTTAGAAATGTATCTTAAAAATATGTCGATGTAATAATTTATATTACGTCGCATTTTGAACCAGTATTTTTCTCTGAAACTTAAATTAGTCGGTATCTTTATTACTTGACATGTATGGTCGGATATTCCCAGATCCCATATTTCTGTTTTGGATTTTTTATGATTTGTGATTATGTTGTCTATGCACGTTGCAGAATGTGATGTTAATCGGGTTGGTTGGTTTAAGGTCAAGCTCAAATTGAATTTTTTCAAAGTATTTTTGAATAAAGTACTTTTCGTGGTGCAGACAAGTGTGTCTATATTAAAGTCACCTAGGATAAATATTTTTTTGTTTATCGATCTCGATCTAATGGTTAGTTTGAACAACAATAACTCAAGTTTTTCAATAAACAGATTAAAGTTGCTGTTAGGTGTTCTATACATACACAATATATACCAATTAGTCTCTGGAATTATTATACCACAGCATTCAAAATGAATTTCAAGTGATAGTTCAGATAACCATTCAATTTTTTTGTAGTTAATTGAATTTTTTACATAAATACACACACCACCTCTAGATTTATTTTGACGAGAAAAATATGAACCCATTTTATAATTTGGCAACTGTAGTGTTTCTGCCCTCTGGTCACGAAAAAAAGTTTCACTCAGACAAAGAACGTCGATATCTTTTGACTCAACTAGCAATTCCAAATCATTTATTTTTGACCTTATACCTTGTATATTGCTGTGTAAAATAGTAAAATTAAATTCATTCGCGAAATAAATCATTTTCCGTTTGAGTTTCCACTGATCTTAGCTCTGTTTGTAAAAACACTTCTGTTTGTGTTGACATCGAGACTGCATTTTTTTGTATAATATTTTTACACACTGACTCACTGTACTGCTTATAATTATATTTATAGTTTAGATGCAGTAGGTCTCTTAACACAAACCTGCATAATATTAAAAAGAATGAGGCATAAGGAACTTTATAGTCAATGTTAACAAATACAGTGTGGTTAAACTGGGAACAGATGTGATGAAAGGTTTTACATAGTTTAAGTTCACTTAAGAACTTTCCCCTTTTTGGATTACAAAGTAACACATTCGTATAAGCAAGTTTATCCAAGTAAAAATATAGAATTGATTGTAATCTTAATGGGTCCCTATCATTATTACCACACATAATTACGATATAATCAAACTTATTAAAGTCTTTGCACAGTTCTAGTGACGATTCAAGTAGTTTATCCGTAGTTGCACCAGGTTTGCTGAAGGATGACACGATGAAGCTTGATCCGATAAGATTTTGTAGTGTATATCTCATAGGTGTCCGTTCGTCAGAGAATATTAGAACCCTGTTTCTGAAGCTGTCGGTTTTGTTTACAATTATCTCTGAGCTTGTTTCTGCCAGGGGGGTACTATTTATTTCATTTACACCCTGATACATATTAACTGAAGGAGTATTGTTTGAGATAATTATGTCATTTAGCTTCTTGTTTGTAGCAGAAGTCCTCTCATTCTGTTGCACGGAGCGACTAATCGGAGTTTCGATGGTGTTCACAAGGTTAACTTGTAGTTCGCTATAACTTTCATTCAGATTTGAGTAACGCTTCGCCTTCGTACATTTAAGTTTTCTTGAGGATACTGTGCTGTTATTAATTATCCTGCATGAGTCCGTACAAAGCAATTTATACTTATCTATTTTGTTTTGTTGACAAGTAATTACTTGTTGTAGTGAAAAGTTTTCCGAGTTTAAATTATCTACCTCGTTCTGAGTCCTTTCTAAATCCATCCTAAGTTTCATTATTTCACTTCTCAACTCTTCTACTTCATGGTTAAGCAATACTTTCGATAGATCTGGCAAACTACGTGCAGTATCCGAAAGGTATATGCTAGATGACGTGCTTATGGAATTATCAACATAACTGCTATGACTGCTTACACCTTTAGGTTGTTTACGCCTCAGCGTGATGTTTTTGTTAGAAGAATCCATTACTTAACAACTTATCTTTCGTTTAGTTTGCTTACTTTGCTGTGATACCTTTCTTCAATAAATTGCTGCTGATATTTTTGTTGCAAGCGGGTGGTTGGATATTATTAGAAATGTTTTGAATGTTTTTCACTTAAAACTTTGGTAATAATCCGTCGATTTTAATGAACCAAGCGTCACTGTACACTCCTTGTTTTCGGTCACAAGATTAAACAAGTTTCAATAAGTTATCGCAACTTTTAACCACTTTTATCGCGAAATGATTCCGGAGTAAACAAACAAGATGTTGCTTCGTTAACGTTCCACGATTACCCTCCCTCCACGATTACCCTCCCAGGGTGAAAAGGGGGATGAAAGTTTGTATGGAAAATCTTATTACTTGTGTTTAGGAATGTGAAATTTTGCACATGGCTTCCTATTATAATGTAGGGGAGCACTAAGAAGGGGTTTTTGGAAATTTAACCTTTAAGGGGGTGAAAAGGGGGATGAAAGTTTGTATGGAAAATCTTATTACTTGTGTTTAGGAATGTGAAATTTTGCACACGGCTTCCTATTAAAATGTAAGGGAGCACTAAGAAGGGGTTTTTGGAAATTTAACCTTTAAGGGGATGAAAAGGGGGATGAAAGTTTGTATGGAAAATCTTATTACTTGTGTTTAGGAATGTGAAATTTTGCACACGGCTTCCTATTAAAATGTAAGGGAGCACTAAGAAGGGGTTTTTGGAAATTTAACCTTTAAGGGGGTGAAAAGGGGGATGAAAGTTTGTATGGAAAATCTTATTACTTGTGTTTAGGAATGTGAAATTTTGCACACGGCTTCCTATTATAATGTAGGGGAGCACTAAGAAGGGGTTTTTGGAAATTTAACCTTTAAGGGGGTGAAAAGGGGGATGAAAGTTTGTATGGAAAATCTTATTGTGTTTAGGAATGTGAAATTTTGCACACGGCTTCCTATTATAATGTAGGGGAGCACTAAGAAGGGGTTTTTTGGAAATTTAACCTTTAAGGGGGTGAAAAGGGGGATGAAAGTTTGTATGGAAAATCTTATTACTTGTGTTTAGGAATGTGAAATTTTGCACACGGCTTCCTATTATAATGTAGGGGAGCACTAAGAAGGGGTTTTTGGAAATTTAACCTTTAAGGGGGTGAAAAGGGGGATGAAAGTTTGTATGGAAAATCTTATTGTGTTTAGGAATGTGAAATTTTGCACACGGCTTCCTATTATAATGTAGGGGAGCACTAAGAAGGGGTTTTTTGGAAATTTAACCTTTAAGGGGGTGAAAAGGGGGATGAAAGTTTGTATGGAAAATCTTATTACTTGTGTTTAGGAATGTGAAATTTTGCACACGGCTTCCTATTATAATTTAAGGGAGCACTAAGAAGGGGTTTTTGGAAATTTAACCTTTAAGGGGGTGAAAAGGGGGATGAAAGTTTGTATGGAAAATCGACACTTTTGTAGTTGAACCGACATCCACGCGGGCGAAGCCGTGGGCAAAGTGCTAGTATCAAAATAAAAAAATAGGTAAAAAAACTTTTTAAGTTAAACGGTTTTATGTTAAACATACATTGCAATAGTTAAGATAAATGTACTAAAAACCAAAAAATAATAAAATAGAAAACCGTGGGGCACGTCAATTGTCTACAAATTATCGACTTAATTATTATTATTATGATTTCAATCAACGATTGTAGACAATTGACGTGCCCCACGGTTTTCTATTTTATTATTTTTTGGTTTTTAGTACATTTATCTTAACTATTGCAATGTATGTTTAACATAAAACCGTTTAACTTAAAAAGTTTTTTTACCTATTTTTTTATTTTCTAGTTTTTAGTTTTTATTTCGCATTCTGTTTAAAGGGGCCGCCATCTTGGATTTCAATTTTTTATAGTATATTGTATTCTGCTTGTTGAGCCCTTTCATTTGATACCCATATTGATGGGATTAATAAATCATAAATAAATTATCCGCCATTTTGTAGCGGCCGCCATCTTGGATTTCAATTTTTTATAGTATATTGTATTCTACTTGTTGAGCCCTTTCATTTGATACCCATATTGATGGGATTAATAAAACATAAATTATCCGCCATTTTATAGCGGCGGCCATCTTGAATTTATAATGATAATGAATAAACATAATTGTATTGTCACCAAAATCCAATGTGTGTACAAAATTTCAGATTAATCGGTTGACTGGAAGTGGGTGAAATTTGAATTACTAAATTTGATCCAAGAATAAATAATAAAACAAACGGGGTGAGCTAAATAAAACCGTTTAAAAAACATAACGGATACCTTTAAACTCATAAGTGGGAACACTTATTGTGACGGACGGGAAACTACGGAACCCTGCACTGAGCGTGGCCCGACACGCTCTTGGCCTGTTTTTGTTTGTTATGTTTAGAAAAACACACGACACACACGTGTTTATTACTTGAGTAAAAGTCATTGTTTGAAATACGATTTTATCTCTGTTGTTAAGTAATTCCTTGATGTTAGATATGTCAAAGGTTAGAATTCTTAGGTTTGCTTTCATTGATGGTTCTAAGTTCGTTTAAATTAATAATTATTAACTTTAACTTGACTATAGATACGGATGTTAGTTCTTTAGTAACCGAACAGCTCGAAAATCAAACAAATGTATACCAGCATACAATTTGCTTCCTTTGCCTTCCTTCTGGAACTAGAACTCAAAAAGAGAATTTGAACCTGCATCCGATTAGACTGACAGCCAACCCCAACACAGTAAAAGGGCTAATGATATCGTGATTGTTTTTATTGTTTAAATTATTTATATAAATTATAAAACAAGCAAGGAACATAAGTTGAGCCCTGTGGGACTCCCATGTTTACTCTAGATCTAAGCCAGCTATCTTTGGTGACGTCACCTCTCTGAATCCTATTATTCAAGTAAGAAGTAATAAGATCCAAAGAGGCATAACGGATTTCATTATTATGCAGTTTCCTGATCAATGTTAAAAAAAAACCCAGTCGATTGTCTAGGTTCAGTTTGAAAATATGACCAACGATGTTATTTACTTATCCTCAGTCCATAGAGACCACTCTAAAACAAGATTAGCCAAGTACAGAGGAGATATTATTGTGGGCATACACAAGCGCACTCATTGTCCCGGGGAACGGGGGACCGGGAAGAGATCGATCACAGGACCAACGACTTTACATGGCTTCCTTCGCATGACCTCGTCACATCACCAACTTCCAAACTCCGGACTGCTACTGAAAATTTCAAATAACACTTAGTCAGTAGGCACTGTATTTTTAGGACAATAATTCTGTAAAAACAAAGCGTAACAAAGAATTATTGCATCCATTGTGTTTATTTTTCGCGGACCTAATTACGGCCCAATCATGAACTATTAAATCATTAATAATAATATAACCTAACGTATAATATTTTTCTCAAAAATGGTATGTAATGTTGCCATAACATCTTAAAAAGTATCCAGAAAGTGAACTTTACCGGAGACTTATTCACAACTGTCCAGTAAAAAGCGAGATTTTAAACTTGGAATCTCCTACTGTCCAGTAAGTAAGTATGTAATTTACTTACTGGACACTAGGTCATCCTCTTTAGATCTGCTTAGAAAAAATACACAGATTAGAGTTTAGCCGTGGTTTAGCCATTATAACATGGTTATAGAAGGGAGGTTCCAAATATATATCTATCTCTCTTTTGGGTATGACATTTTATGAGATACATATATTTTTGGAACCTTAAACAACCATTTTATACGTTGCGTTTTGTACTTAGTAATGTTGTAGAAGTATAGTGTGGGATTTTATGATTGTATTTAGTAATTTCAGTTTATTAAAAAGTTTTTTCTAAAGTTGTTTCCTAAACTGCCTCGTTGGTCTAGTGGTCGCAAGCTCGACTGCAGAGCGTGAGGTCCTGGGTTCGATTCCCGGGTCGGCCAAAAAGTGCTATTGTGTTTTTCACATATGAATGTAACCTTCAATATTAATTAAACGAATTTGTTGTTAAACTTTCTTTAATTTTTGAGAAAAGCATTATACAAACCTCAACCAGTAAGAAAGCCATCCTGGCCTCGTATATAACCAGACCTCACCTGCGTTTCGGTCCGGTTAACTCATACTTGGCCAGGAAGGCTTACTTACTGGATTCTGCAGTAATGTACTATTATTTTATTAACATAGTTTAAATAAAACATCTTTAAAGGATCACCTTTAAAGATGTTATATTGATAAGGGAATTTTATATCATAATTATTATTATTGATATCATACATGATCTTTGTCATGAATCGAATGTTCAACAATACTCAAATACTTTAGTGACTACGCACTAAATAAATTACTTTTGAATTATCTTATCGTCTTTATCATTAACTATAAAATGAAATTACTTATCACTACCAAGTTCAGTGTCTTTTGAGAGTCGTAACCATGGATCAGAAGCAAGAATCGCTGCGAAAATTATTGGAAAAAATCGCTACAGATCATAAATATGAGAACCATGAAATAATTATAAATGAAATATTTAGCGGAGGAGCGAACTACACGTCCACACTATATACAGTGATCATAAGAGAAGAAAATAAAGAAGATCTTCATTTATTTGCAAAAATCGCTGCATTTGGAGAAGATTTGCGTAAAGAAATGCCTTCAGATTTCTATGACACGGAACGGTTCGCTTATACGAAACTGGCAAAACTGTACGCGTCCTTAGAGGAAGAAAACGGAGTACCAGAGGAGCACAGACTGTCCTTCACCAAGTGTTTTGGTTTTGATGCAAGCGCAAACCAGGATATATTAGTTCTGGAGAATTTGTTGGCACTTGGATATGGCCCTCACGACAGATTCAATTCCTATGACTGGGAGTACGCCTCTACAGCAGTAACAGATATGGCGAAGATGCACGCACTGTCCTTCGCATTAAGTAAAAGTAACCCAGAAGAATACGAGAAGACGTTGGAAGTTTTGAAAATGAATTGGGTAGAATCTGAAAATATGAAAACCATGGTCAAGAACATGGCCAGCCTTGCGTTAAACAATGTTAATCCCGAGTACAGAAATTCTTTAGAAAATTTTCTGGAGGATCAGCCCCCTCCAATGCAAATCACCACCGCTATTCGTAAAACTGTAATAATACATGGAGACTTCAGAGGAAGTAACTTGCTGCACAGAGTACGAGAGGTAAGTTTTTATACTCATACAATTATGTTTAAACGTTTTGTAGACTCAACACATCTTAATTATATTTGTTAGAAACTAGAAAATGGACCGAAGTGCACATCGTTGTCGTTGTCATAATTTAACACGATCACTCTAACGATCATTGGGCAAATACACGATCCCCTCTTCGCACATTCGCGTTATGAAAAGAATCGCGTTCCCTAATAAGACTGTCCTACAACAAAAGGAAACGTTCAATTTGAATTCGTAAACCTAATTTCTGTCATTGGCGAGTGTCCATGTGCAGTAAAAATTAAATATAACCGCAATACTCTTTGTTTCTTCTATATAACAGGACGGTAAGTTGGAAATCAAGATCTTAGACCTTCAAACCCTGCAAGGAGGCAGCCCCGCGTGCGACCTGCTTTACTTTATCGTCCTCGGCTCCGATGAGGAGTTCCGCGCCAAGTACTACGAGAAACTGGTCGACCACTACTACACGCAGCTCAGTGCTGCCATGAAGAGGCTGAACCTCGACCCTGAGGAGACGTTCTCCAGAGAAGACTTCGACTGCGAATTGAAGGGGGTAAGGATCGCTTTATATTTGTAGTGTATAATATGATAAACCTGTCACTTAGTAGGTATGTGTAAATTATTTCATCACCACCACAGATTTGCATTTTTCCAGGACACATGAAACATTTTGCTTTTTTAGGAAAACATGCGAATTTCTCTTTTGAAGTATTTCATAGTATTAAACTACGTATGTTGCTCACTGTCCTAGCAAATAATACCGCTTGAAACCTCTTGAATACCGGAAAATAAACTTTATCAATTTTGTTTTTCAGAAAATGGCGTATGGTCTCCAGATAGCAGTGTTTTTGTTACCTATAGTAACAGTTGACAGCGAGAACGCACCAGAAATAAACGAGTCTGCCGAGGTCTCCGCCTTTGTCATTGATAAAACTAGTGACCTCTTCACAGAGAGACTAAACGGAGTCGTCAATGACTTTGTCAAATGGGGCGTTCTCAAAAAATAGCTTGGTTAATTTATCCATAAATGTCTATTAAAGTCGGAGAATGAAAACCTAACTGAAGAGTCTACTTTTATATATATAAAAATATACATAATAATAGTACATTGTTATCCAAGGGTCGAAAGTTACTTATTTAGTCCCGAGACGGGGTTTGGCGCCCGTAACGTAGTAATAGTTTGAAGGACTAAATAAGTACTTTAGGCGAGGTAAACCCTGTGCTTTTCATTACGAATACGAGGAAAGTAAAAATAAGAACATAAATTATTAGCTTAAATGAAAATGAGTGTTGATCGAATTGTCGCTTTCCCACTTATTTTGTTTTTTTTTGTCCTCTGGTCGTCCAGCTATACAGCCAGTATTTTTCATGTTCATCATTAAAAAAAGTGGCAATGATCTTGCCGAAATCTATGTTATTTTAGAGAGATAGTTAAAACTAAATTATATTTAAGTCATATTAGGATTGTATTATTAAGTTAACTTTATGTTATTTTAATTTTAAATCGCGTTGTAATTTAGTAGCTGTATAAAAAGTTGGAAAATGTTTCAATAAAAATGTGAAAGTGACCTAATTATTTTTGAATAATTTGACAGCTGTCAGTTTAAAGCGACTCTCTCTCTAGGGCTGAAAAGTAGTACTTTCAACCCGCTCCGCAGGCATGTAATAACCTACTTACAGAGTATGAGTAACGAAAAATCAATTATAGTTTCATGTAAAAGATTATACAAATCAGCTTGAATATATTTATTATGCCAGCACGAATACAGTTTTTTTAAGCAGATTAATCCTTGTTTTTTTCCTCTTGCTTAAATTATAGAACCTGATACAGGAGCTTCAACATGAGCTTTAGGTAATCACAAATGAACAAAATATATAGGTATTTTAACTAAAAAAGCTAAAATTATAGAAAAATATAACATATTATATATTATATTTAAATTAAGAAACTTTAAAAAATAAATTATTAAACAATGAACTTCATTAAAAATATAGAAAATTCCTATTAATAGGGGCAAAGAAACAAATAAAGTATAAATTAATAAATATATCCCTGCTTGAATTCGTTCAGGTTGATACCCTCAACCAATAATAATTAATATCAAAGTAGGAAAACCACAAGCAAAACCACAACCAAAAACAAAACCACAGCAAAGTGTTGTGTAAGTGTTGTGTGTGTAAGTGTTGTGTGTTGTGTGAGTTTTGTTCATAGCAAAACCACATTAAGCGCACTTCCAAATTCGTTTCTGAAAACTATTGTGTGTAAATATAAGTCAGGTCCCAAATACCTCTTTTTTTTGGAGTGTAATCTTCAAACTCCTCCCGCTCTGGGCGGAGTGGAAGGGAGTGTCAGACTTCTAATGAGTAAAAATCACTCGTTTCTTGTTAGACCTTTGTGTTCCGGGGCTGCGGTATCTTTTTCGAACAACCCGCAGCCAATACCATCTTACGTATTATTATATAGATATACGTGCCTATATACTTTATTGCGTATGGACTCGTTACGTTGGTATTGGCAAAAAATAAGAAAAATTTCAAGAAAGAAAATGATTGCTTTCATGATACGCAGAGTGCATCAACGACATTCTAAAAGTCATAAGTGTAAAGCCGTGTTGCACCATTTTGGCGCATTGGGTACGTGTATGTACTATCCGGTACGTCAAGTGAGTGCAGCATTTAGATTAATTAAAATCTTTAACATGTTTTTTTACCAACATGGTTTTAAGTGCGTGTAAGAGTGTGTATTTACTAATATCAAATTACCAATCAAGGTTTGAAATAAAGTTTTTTTTATTTTATATATTTACATGTACGAGCAAACCCGTACATTTTGTATTGTTTAGTTATAATGCTGACGCTTGCACTCACGATGCGGTGCAGCGCGTCCCATTTCTTAATTCTTTACTTTAGTACCAATAAATCCGCGCAACTGTAAACATCGTTTTACTTATCAAATTCCCTAACCTGGGTCGCGGCGCGTACTCACAACAAATAACATTAACAAACTAGGTGTAAGGTAATCACCGTACATCTATATGGTCCTTCGAGCCAACGAGCGGGATCATTAACGCGAGCAATCAGTGGACTTAGTGCCAGTTCGTGTGAGTGGTTCCATATCAGCAACAGCTGCAGAGTTGCAGTTCAGGAAGTAAACAGCAGTCTTGAGCGCAATTAACATACAGCAGAATCAAAGTAAGATCTTTCCTTTTTTGCTTGATCTAACAATATGAGCCAAACAATGGAGGATCTTCTGGCCAACCAGAATCAAATCATGGTGGCCATGAACCAACTTTTAACAAACTTTAAGAAGGATGGTCAGGAACGCAAGACTCCTGACTACATCAAACGTAGATTGGATACTTTAGACTCCTACTGGCAAGAGTTTCAAGCTAATCACGATCAGTTGAACCCATTTAGCAACAAATCTATTGAGTATTTTGCATTGAATCGCTATCAACAAACTCATGCTTTCTATCTTTCGACGCGTGAAGCAATTAAAAGTGCAGGAACTCCGTCTATTTTAAGACCCGCAACACCGTTAGCCGGCACGTCCAAGGCCGGTGTGGACGGGACCCTTAGGAGCATGAATCTAGTGGAGAGTGAGGCTACAACCTTTCTTGAACCACCAAAATTCAAATCTCAGGGCACCAACAGCAAAGTGGACGAATTACTGAAGAAGCAGACTATTAACTTTAAAGCTTTCTATCGAACGGTGGCGAACATCAACGTCGATGCCATAACTGAGAAATGGGAATTTCAAGATACGTTAAAAACATTGGAAACGAGGTGGTCAGCCATTGACATGCTTCACTGGGAGTTGGAAGGTGAACTCGACGGACAGGATGATTCGTATGAGGACAAGTTTACCTCATATGAAATGACGTACAACAATATGAAGAAGTCTCTGAACAGCAAGTTGTGGTCCGTATCACATAGAGAACAATCTACACCGAAGATGGAAGTGCCTACATTTAATGGTCATTATCAACAGTGGGTATCCTTCAAAGACTTGTTCACGGAGGCCATCCACAACAATCCGTCGCTCTCTCAAGCTCAAAAGATGCAGTTTCTTAAAGCTAAACTGAAAGGGGAAGCCGAGGGCTTAATACATCATCTACAGATTAGCTCTGAAAACTATTCAACGTGTTGGGAAATTCTTAATCATAGGTACAATAACAAACTGCTTATATTCACGTCACACATGAATACTCTAACCAACCTTCCGGTCATGCATCAACCTTCAGTCTACTATGTAAAACGCGTCCACGATACAACCATCGAATGTGTTAACGCTATAAAGAACATGGGAGCAGATGTAAGCACATGGGACCCCATCATTTGCTATTTGATGTCGAACAAATTAGATGCTAACACGCATTCCGAATACATCGCATCTCTTAAGCAACCTCGTGAACTGCCCAATTTATCAGACTTTTTGGACTTCCTGGAAACCAAGTTTACGAGTATGGAGTCATCACGGCGAAAACAAGATCAGAAAGCTCCAAATTCCAATGCAAAATCATCTAAAGATAACAATTCTAACAACAAAAATAACAATCGTAATTCAAAGCAATCTTATTCAAGCAACAAGAACGTTTCGAAATCGAACGGAAAATTACACAATAAACGAACTTGCCCATTATGCAAAAATGGTCATGGATTATTCCATTGTGAACAATATAATGGAATGTCCCCAATCGACAAAAAACAATTTGTCGTTGACAACAAGCTATGCGAAAATTGTCTTTTTAGCCACAAAGGCAAGGAATGCATTTCAACAAAACGGTGCCATGAGTGCGAAGGAAGTCATAATACGATACTTCACGATGCATTTGCGCTAACGCTTAACCAAGCAATACCTAAAGCTGGAAATTCCCATACTTTGCCTGAGCAAAATCAGCAAGTTAGTACTACTCACGTGGCTCAACAACGTGATGTACCGGAAACATTATTGTCCACTGCCGTGATTAAGGTCCAAAAATGTGATGGGTCTTATCTTAATATGCGAGCTTTGATTGATCAAGGCTCCCAAACTTCACTCATCACCGAAAATGCGGCGCAACAATTGGGACTGCCCCGTCAACGATGCAAGGGCGTAATATCCGGTATAGGAGCCAAGGATAATGCCTGCAAAGGAGTTATCAACATAAATTGCTCTTCAAGAAGAGAGTCTTATTCTTTTAATACTGACGTTTTCATCATGAAAACTTTAACCAAAAATCTGCCAACTTATACCTTTGCAAAGCCCACGTGGTCTTACTTGGAAAATATAGAACTTGCAGATCCTGACTTTTATGTTAGTCGTCCGGTAGATATTATATTTGGCGCGGACATATATTCAAACATTATTATGGAGGGAATATGCAGACTTGAACAAACAACACCCATCGCTCAACAGACTCGGCTTGGGTGGATACTGTGCGGCAACGTAAACGTAATACAATGCAATGTCGTACAGTTCGATATTGACCAGTTACAAAAATTCTGGGAAACGGAGGAAATTACAGAAGCCACTTCGCTTTCATCAGATAATCAAGAGTGTATGCAATTTTACAGCTCGACAACAAACAGATTGCTGGACGGAAGATATGTAGTGAGGCTCCCTCTGAAAACAAATTTGCAAGAACAATTAGGCAACTCGAAATCAAAGGCCATAGCACAATTTGGTCATTTGGAAAATAAACTAATTAAAAATGAACACATCGCGAAAGAATATAAAAAATTCATCCGCGAGTACCTAGCATTAGGACATATGAAACCAGCTAGTTGTAACACGAAACTCGAATGCTTCCTGCCCCATCATTGTGTGATACGTGACGATTCTACAACAACTTCACTTCGAGTCGTTTTTAACGCCTCATCGAGGACATCTAGTGGCCAAAGCTTAAATGATCTGATGCACAAGGGCCCAAATCTGCAACAGGACCTTCAATCATTGATACTTAAGTGGAGGCAATATCAATTTGCCTTCACCGCGGACATCGAAAAGATGTTTCGCCAAATTTTGGTCCACGAAGAAGATCAGAGCCTACAAAAAATCATATGGAGAGATAGTCCCAGCGATAAACTACAACAATATCAGCTGACCACGGTCACATACGGGACTAAAGCGGCTCCTTTCCTCGCAATGATGACACTAAAACAACTAGCGATCGACGAACGCTGCGATTATCCAGAAGCATCTAAAGTCCTAGAAGAGTCATTCTACATGGATGACCTTCTCCATGGTACTCATAGCGTATCAGCGGCACGCCAACTCCAACAAGATTTAATTGAACTCCTGAAACGCGGAGGATTCAATCTAAGAAAATGGGCTTCTAATAATCCGCATTTACTGCACGATGTAATCCCATGCCAACAACAAAGTAAAAGCTTTCGACAGCCGGAGTCTACTAAAACATTAGGACTTCGCTGGAACCCTGTCAAGGATAATTTTACATTTGAGCCAAAAATTGATTCAACGGTCACCAAAGCTACAAAACGATCCGTGTTATCGGATATCTCCAAGTTCTTTGACCCCTTGGGGTGGCTAACACCTACAACAACAAAACTCAAAATTTTATTTCAACGAATTTGGACTTCACAAATTCAGTGGGATGAGCAGATACCTGAAGATATTTTTGAAGAATGGAATAAAATTAAGGCGGATATCGATCAAATAAGTCAAGTTAAAATACCAAGATGGTTAGGCACAAAACCCGAGCAAAGAGTCGAATTACATGGTTTCTGTGACTCGTCGAAAAAGGCATATGCCTGCGTTATTTACTGTAAAGTTTATAACGAACAACCAAGCATTATATTGGTGGCTGGAAAATCAAGAATAGTTCCGGCTAACAAAAACATATCTTTACCAAGATTGGAGGTTTGCGGCGCTTATTTATTAGCTAAACTCATGGCTAAGGTCAAGGCTTCTTTAACTGACTACAAGATTGATATTTATGGCTGGGTTGACTCCACAGCAGTACTGGGGTGGCTGCAAGGAGATCCAGGCCGTTGGCAAACCTTTGTTGCCAACAGAACACGATTTATAACGGAAATAATGCCTCCTGCCTGCTGGCGATATGTAAAGTCTGCCGAAAATCCTGCAGACTGCGCAAGTAGAGGGCTATCGATGTCGCAATTGTTGCAACATCCCTTATGGTGGCAAGGGCCATCTTGGTTACAAACGGTTAAAGCCGATGAAAGAAGTGAAGACATAAAATACACAACAACATTGGAAACCAAGGCCCAGAAACAAGTTAACACTGTCATCAAACAAACTGACGACGACAGTATAATCGTGAACTTGTTGAAACGTCACAGCTCTTTTACCAAAATTGTACACATTTTAGCATGGGTGTATAGATTTTTAACAAGCAAGCAAAACAATACGCAAACTTCCTATCTCACTCTAGAAGAGATAAGAAAAGCCAAAATCAAGATCATAAAGCAAGTACAGGAGCAAGAGTTTGCGGAAGAAATTAAAAGCTTAAAAGAGAAAGGAAAGCTTAGCAACAAAAGCAGAATCCTAAAACTAAATCCAATTTTGGATAGCGTTGGGCTTCTTCGTGTCGGGGGAAGGTTGAGACATGCTCATATTCACGCAGACATGCAACATCCTATCATTATTCCACAACGAGGACGTTTAACGGAGCTTCTAATAGAACATGCACACAAGCTTACTTTCCATGGCGGAGCCCGCTTGACATCGGGATTTATCCGACAAAAGTATTGGATTATAGGCGGAAATGAAGCAACGAAAAAGCAAATACGCTTATGCGTTAAATGTAGAAAACTAAGTCCTAACAAGCATAACCAAATTATGGGTGACTTACCTGCATCAAGGAGCAATCCATCTCGTCCGTTTGAACACACTGGAATAGATTTTACTGGGCACCTACTCCTTAAAGCCAACAAGGGCCGCGGCATAAAAACCTCTAAAGGATATGTAGCTGTTTTCGTCTGCATGTCGACAAAGGCAGTACATCTGGAGCTAGCTTCCGATCTTAGCACCTCGTCGTTCATAGCAGCTTTAAGACGAATGGCAGCACGTAGAGGTACTCCCAGTCACATTTATAGTGACAATGGACGAAACTTTGTCGGAGCCAACAAACAAATTCAACAAGAATATCAGGAACTGCTACAAATATTTAACAACGAGCTTTTGGCAGAAGTGACAGATATGGAAATCAAGTGGCATTTTAATGCACCTATCTGGCCTTCTGCAGGCGGTCTTTGGGAATCCGCAGTTAAAAGTTTTAAACACCACTTTAGAAGAGTTGTCGGAGAACAAAGGTTGACTTTCGAAGAATTGTCAACAATCCTCACGCAAATCGAAGCGTGCCTCAATTCGAGGCCGTTATGTCCTCTCACCGAAGATCCGGAGGACTTAGACTACTTAACTCCATCTCACTTTTTGACCGGCAGTTCAGCACTTACCCTAGTGGAAACAGAAAGGGACTTGAGGACTAGGTGGCAATTAACTCAGAAAACTGTCGCTGACATCTGGAAAAGATGGCGAGCTGAGTATCTGTCACAATTAACAACCAGGAGCAAATGGCGGCAATCTCGTGAAAACATAAACCTAAACGACGTAGTCCTTTTGCACGATGACAATTTGCCACCTGGAAAATGGTCTATGGGAAGGGTCGTCGATCTCCATCCTGGAGCAGATGGATTCGTTCGCGTTATCAGCTTAAAAACGAAGAACGGAATTCTTAAAAGACCAATTACCAAAATATCAGTGTTACCTGTAAACCAAAATCTATCTGACTCGTCCGAGAACGTCCAGGAAGAATTGAAAACAAACCGCGAACAAACAAAATCGCAAAGGAAAGCGAAGAGAGTTAGCGTAACTACATTGTTTACATCATTATAGTTATTTATGACAATTGTAACAGGAGGACACTGCGATTTCCAATCAACAAGATTTAGACCTAATCAGAGTCTTTATTTCGATAAATTAAGTAACATGCAAATTATACGGGACGAGTGGAAGCTCATTATCTATTACGATATGCAACCATATTGGGAAGGCATAACAGCTCTCAACAAATACACGAAGTCCCTAGAACAATCATGCAAGACAGTCCGTAATATTATGAACTGTGATATCATATTATTACAGCTGGTTCAAGGTCTCGGTGAACTTGAATACTATAACCAGATGTTGCTCGGTCAGCACTCGAACGAGCAGTGCGCTAGACAGCGGCGCGGTCTTATCGACGGTGTCGGATATCTCGCGAACAGCCTCTTCGGGGTACTAGATGCGAGATTCGCCGAACAATATCGCCAGGACATAACCTTACTACGCGACAACCAACGTCATATTGCCTCCTACTGGAAAAACCAAACATCGATTATAGAGGTTGAATATAATCTTCTCAAACGAACAGAACAAACCATGAACAAACAACATAAAATGGTTTCCCAACATATATTTTCCATTGAAAAGGCACTAAATCAACTTCAATCGGAAACACAAAACATGTCTATTGTAAACGAGCAGACCGTCGGAGCTGTTATAGGGAGCAACATGCTACATAACTTGAAGTCATTGCAAAGCACCTTGCTGGACACCATCACTGACATCAGCTATCATGGTCAGTTTAAACCACACGTTTTAACTCCCGTTCAATTACAAGTTCAGCTGAGTACTATCGCTAGTCAGCTCCCTAAGGACGTGGCATTGCCTGTAGACAATGTGCAAATTGATTTAAGGAAAATATATAAACTTCTCAAAGTAAAGACCAGGATGCTGGAAGAATACCTCATCTTTGAAATCAGACTTCCTCTTATCAGTAGAGACACTTTTGAGATATTTCAAATATTTTCCATACCTCAAGTCAAAGGAACTGACATGGTTAGCATCCAACCAATATCAGATTATGTGGCCATAAACTTGAAGAAGGATACCTACTTAACCATGACAGAGAAAACATTAACATCATGTCGGATATCAGATGCATATCTGTGTCATATTCAGAGACCTATATATCATCTAAATGAGGATAAAGATTTCTGTCAGACCGAAGAGTTTGAGTGTGCGACAAGGATGTCTCCCTGCAAAAACAGCTGGTTTGAAAGTAACACAATTAATAACTACATCTATTTTTGTTGCGATCAATGCCCTTTGCGCATAATGTGCGAAGATCAAGTTGTCAGTCATCAGCTGACCGGTGCGGGTCTTGTTGCTATAGACAATGGGTGTATTATTAAAACGCAAGCATTTACTTTGATTGCTCACAGACAACAGTCTAGCCAACTGAACATTAAACCTGATGTTTACTCTCCACTCATACCACCGATAAATCATATTATCAACATTACGATCCCGCATATGATATCCATGAATGATTCAGAAACTGACCAGAATCAAATGGATTTAGAGGAACTTGGCCAGAAAATTAAGATCATGAAAGATAATGCCGCTATAGCTGAAAGCATTTCTGTTCATGATATACACCACTACACGGTGATATACATCATCGTCGGCATCGCGGGAGCAGCGGGATTGGTGTACGCGTGGCGTCGCGTGCGCGCCTGGAGCGTGCCGGCCTCGCCAGCGCCGGCGCCGCTGACACAAGCTCAGGGTGCGCCTGCGCCTCCTACTCGCAGCAACAACGACAACCCGTGCGTGATTCTCGGTGACCGAGTGTTTTACCACAGTGTTAGTGAGTTAAATGACAACAATCAGAGCAGTGTTTCTAATCTCAATAGTGCGCGAGTGAATAAAACCACGTCACCTATTTTCGGTCGTTAAGTTTAATGATGCGACCAAAGACAATAAATTCTTAGCTATATCATTAATTAAGTATTTTTTTGCATTATATTGCATCAACATAATTTCTGTACATCATTTATTATTTCTTGTATTTTCTTGGAACATTGTTTTCAAAGATCTGATACCTAACATTTATTTTGTTTCCTGTTAATTTCTCCTGTAGGGAGTATGTACGAGCAAACCCGTACATTTTGTATTGTTTAGTTATAATGCTGACGCTTGCACTCACGATGCGGTGCAGCGCGTCCCATTTCTTAATTCTTTACTTTAGTACCAATAAATCCGCGCAACTGTAAACATCGTTTTACTTATCAAATTCCCTAACCTGGGTCGCGGCGCGTACTCACAACAAATAACATTAACAAACTAGGTGTAAGGTAATCACCGTACATTACAAATCTTTTAATTAACACAAAATTTTTATTTTAAAAGTGCCAGCTCCAATTTAAGTAACAAAGAAGAGTATTTTATTACAGTAGCACCACTGAGGCAGAAAGATCACTTCTGTTTTTTTTAATAAGAACCTTACTATAAAAATAGTCAAAGTTCAATGATATCCTTGTCTTTCTACAATGTCTTATTATCATTGTAGGATGCCCCATTTGACAAAATCATTGATAACTCCATTCAGTCTCTCAGCGTAACGGTTACTGGTCTTGTTAAAGTCGAAGTTGGCGATATCCATGGACTCGTTGACTTCGGGGGCGTCCTCGGTGTCAATTGTTATGACTGGTAAGACGAACACAGCTAGCGTGAGCCCATACGGGAGTTTCTGAAAAAATAAAATTAAAGGATGTGAAATTACGGGTGATTACAAGCCTGTAAGTATTCTGTGGCTAGGGCAGTTAGTCGGCTACAAGTAGTACGTCATTAAGTTCTATTCATATCCTAATTAAAGAATCATAAGAAAATCTTCAGAAAAACTTTCTTTGAGTGCGTATTAAACGATGCTTAAAAGTGATTGTTACCTCTTTAATCTCGTAGTCTAAATCTTTCCTAGAGAACGTCTCCTCAGGGTCGAGGTTCAGCCTCTTCATGGCAGCACTGAGCTGCGTGTAGTAGTGGTCGAGCAGTTTCTCGTAGTACTTGGCGCGGAACTCCTCGTCGGAGCCCGTGAAAATGAAATAGAGCAGGTCATCGGCCGGGCTGCCTCCCGCCAGGGTTTGAAGGTCCAAAATTTTAATGTCCACTTTGCCATCCTGGAGTAAGTAAAAAAGATATCGTTAAGGTTAGTTCCAACCCATTAAAATAATTTGGCAAAACTCTATTACGGAAATTCTGACAAAACGAAGACCAAAATTGGTTGTTTCCGTGTCATCCTGTAGATCTACTTTTTCTTACAATTTAGTTCGTTGAAAAAACGGTGATTTTTTATCCTGATCATATAATACTTTTATTCCATTTTTAAAAGTTGCTCCCATAATAAAAAAAAAAACATGTTTATGAGTTCGCACTCTATGATGTATGGGTCGGGGAACCTAACCTAATACAAAAATAAAATAAAACTCACCTCTCGCACTCTGTGCACTAAGTTGTTCCCTCTAAAGTCTCCATGTATTATGGCAGGTCTACCAATAGCGCCGGTCATTGCAAATGGATGTGGCTTATCCTCCATAAACTTTTCTAATGCATCTCTGTACTCTGGCTTTACATTGTTCAACGCAACTGTAATCACTTTTTTCAACATGTCGGTCATTTTTTCAGATCCTTTCCAATCCACTTTTAAAGTAGCCAATTTTTTCTCAAATTCCTCTGGGTTTTTTTTACTGTATGCGAAAGATAATGCGTGCATCTTTGCCAAATCTTTAACTGCTGATGAAGCGTACTCCCAATCGTATGAATGGAATCTGTCGTGAGGACCATATCCAGTAGCCAATAAGTTCTCAAGGACCAATATTTCTTGATTTCTGCTGGCATCAAAACCGTAACACTTGGTGAAGAACAGTCTGTGCTCCTCGGGTACTCCGTTTTCTTCCTCTAAGGACTCGTAAATTTTTGCCAGTTTTGTATAAGCGAATCGTTCAGTATCGAAAATGTCCATAGGTATCTCGGTGCGCATTGCTTCTCCTGCTGCAGCAACTTTTGCGAATAAATGTAGATCATCTTTATTTTCTTCTCTTATGATCACTGGATATAATTTCGACGTGTAGTTGGCTCCTCCGCTTGTTATTTCATTTATAATTAATTCATAGTTTTCATATTTGTGATCCGCAGCGATTTTGTTCAATAATTGCCGCAGTAATTCGTCCTTTTGCTCCATGGTTACGACTGTTGCACTCTCAAAATAAACTGATGTAAACAGTGTAACAGTAATATCTTTTTATACTTCTACCGCAGATAAGATAATTGGTAAATATGGTTTTGTTTATGAATGATGACGACCATTTTTTGCTATCTGTAAAGATATGGCTACCTTCTATTACAAGGACATAATATTTACCTACTAATTAATATAATTCAGTTATTCGTAGTCAACAAGGAACTCTTATTGTATTGCCATGTTAATTTGTATGTCTGTCCGTGACTTAGCTCAGAGAATCTTAGAATAAGAAAGCTGGCAAAGGCAGCTTGGCGGTGTAAATAAGGTAAAATAAAATTGTCTTTTTATTAGGGTTTTTTATATTCGTACATCTATGTCATGTATGGGTGTCGTTAAATAAATTGATTAAAAATTATAGGTGTATAAAAACCATTTTGCGATCCGTATGCGAATTATTAACCTTTTAGGGGTTAATTTTCGTTGAAGTAATGTGATGTTATGTGTAGTTTTAAATAGGTATTTGAAAACATACAAAGCAGTAGAGATGACACAGCTATATTGTCGTGATTATTATACGCACTTAACCTCTTGATTGGGTCATTGTACGTGATATCTAAAAATTACCTACTTCAACCAACATAGGTCATCCCAGAATTTTAACTGTTAAAGTACTGAACACTATCGTACACTAGATAAAGCTTCAAATAACTCGTTGTCTCGTTCAAAAACAGACTGGCTAGCCTCCTTTTTTGGATTTCAGTTCATCCTACAGAGGATGACTACGGCTTAACCGGACTTACCTGTGTACCTATGGCTTGAAATTAAGGCCTCCAGCCAAGAAAACGACTACGACCTCTGTCTGTCTTTTATACCCAATACACAAAATGTATTTGAGATTATTCCAGCAGTGTTGCATTGTATAACTAAAAAAATAATTTTACACTCACAAAAATTTAAAAAATCACAGAAAAGTAACTAAAACCTAAAGAATCATAACAGACTTGAACAAAGGAAGGAAGTAGGTACTTTACGCCCTCGACGTATGGTCGAAATAACAATGGCCAATACGTTGTTTTCTAAAAGTAGTAAAAGTACCTATGCGTTCGCGCATTGCAACTTTCTTGAATGGCAAAATAAGTACTTCTTCCTAGAAAACACTCGAAATCTACCACCCAAACAAACAGGGAATAACTGGGTTTATTGAATATTCCAGACAGCTGACATAACAATATCATTTCTATTAAAATATAGACAATATATCCTTTTCTAAACATAATTAAACAAAAGTTTTTACTTTACATACAAAAAAAAACAAACTTGATTTTGGTGAACACTGGAACTTGTAGTTATTTTTTAAATTAATTTCAGTATGTGACTAATTGTATTGTCGTCATCAAAATCGCCATTAAAACCGATAGTATTTTTTTTTCTAAATTACATCGATTTCATAATGTTCATATATTATTTCTCAAACCTGCTGACGAAAAATGACTTAACAATTATTCAGATATCGAAGCGCCATAATTAGATTTTAAAGTCCTATGAGATAAATAGTAATACGTTTTATTATAATTCGTTCTAAGATAAGATAAAATAAAGGTATTATTTTGTTTATCCAATTCCAGTCATACACGTGTTGGGACTCATTACATTTTTTTTCACATGGTTTATTATTTCTACGGTCCGTGTTCGAGACCCTAATAAGATCACTTTGTCCTTCTTACTATCTGTTAAGACCATTGGTAAACTGCGGGTGGAAGTGTCAAGCTGAAATTAATTTCAATAACACTGCTGTTGTCAGTCTCTTAAGAAGCATTTAAACTGATTAAAAACCACTACGGGCCAAACCTGAATCTTTTAATGATCAGCCTCCTTGTATCCGGTAAACTATATCGTCAAAATGTTGATCTTACTTTATAGAAACATTAATAATACGTGGAAAGATAATGCAATGCTTTGGCCTTCTTTTGCGACGTGTTCAAGGCGATTGATCACATTTCTCATGATAAGTTGGTTAGGAAACTCATTATTTGAGATCAAGAATACTGATGTAAGAGGATCTTCATAATTCATATATATTTGAGTAAAATATTCGATTTTGATTAATAATTTAAAAAAAAAAATTGATAAATCTTTATGATTGTGATTAAATAACATAAAAAATTATCAAAATACATTGGTTAAAAGCAACACTTCGGTTTAGGTTTAACTACAACGCAAGCAGCTGATAAAATTATTATACAACGAAAAATAATAAAGTGGAAGTGATATTTACTTAAAAAAATACAAAATGTTTAATGCTTCGGAAGCTAGAAACCGGGGCTCTCAAAATGGATCACCTCGCTGAAAGCTACCGCATGCATGCAATGAGTCGCCAAGTGTTGGAAAGAAACCTTTTGACAAAAAAACTCGGACAAAAAAAATCTAATTAGTCCGTAAGATAGAGTTCCAAAAAATATTGATCATATATTTTTTCTTCTTGCACAAAACAAAACGATACTCAAACTGACGGACTAAACAGAATTTACATATTTAGTTCTAGTCATTCCGATCCTCCATTATGTGAGTAGCCCGTAGCATTATTTAGTTTCTGTCTACCCCCGTGGGAACTGGAGTGAGTTTATGTGAATTGTATTTTATTTGCATATTATGAGAGGCATATTATTATGTGCAGCAGTGTCATTCACACACTTACAACCTTTAAAGAACAAAATTATTTGGTAGTATAACCTTTTCTGTCTGACTTATTTGATTTGGCTATGAAAAATAAAGAACTTAAATAAAACAGCCTCTTCTTCTTCTGTGCTATCCTATTATGTATTTATTCAATTTTTTACAATTTTATACAATTTAAAAAAAATATAATTTGATTTTATACATTTTAAATGATAATTTGCTCTACAGTTAGTTAACATCTTTTCTTTACTCGACTTTAATAAATGAGTTAAACTATTATATCCATGCTAGCTATGCTATCCTATTATGTACATATTCAATTTTTTACAATTTTTAGAAATTATAATTTGATTTTATACATTTTATATGAAAATTTGCTCTACAGTTAGTTAACATCTTTTCTTTATTAGACTTTAATAAATGAGTTAAACTACCCATGCTATTATTAAAGAACGCCCCATTTGACAAAATCATTGACGACTCCGTTTAGTCTCTCTGTGAAGAGGTCGCTAGTTTTATCAATGACAAAGGCGGAGGCCTCGGCCGACTCGTTTATTTCTGGTGCGTTCTCGCTGTCAACTGTTACTATAGGTAACAAAAACACTGCTATCTGGAGCCCATACGCCATTTTCTGGAAAAAAAAAAACAGTTAATTTTCCGTTATTCAAGAGTTAAGCGGTATTCTTTGCATCATAAGTAGTTTAACACAATTAAATATTTCATAAGTGAAATTTTTCAAAAGACGGTTCGGGAAAAGTTGCAAATCTCCTGTGGTGATGAAATAATTTAAAGATACTTAATGCCAGAGTCATCAAAACAAAGTATATTCAAATATAAAGCGATCCTTACCCCCTTCAATTCGCAGTCGAAGTCTTCTCTGGAGAACGTCTCCTCAGGGTCAACGTTCAGCCTCTTCATGGCAGCACTGAGCTGCGTGTAGTAGTGGTCGACCAGTTTCTCGTAGTACTTGGCGCGGAACTCCTCGTCGGAACCGGTGAGGATGAAGTAGAGCAGGTCGCACGCGGGGCTGCCTCCTTGCAGGGTTTGTAGGTCCAAGATCTTTATTTCCAACTTGCCGTCCTGTTATTAGAGGAAATAGTATTACATTTTTACTGCAGATGGCAGAAGTTCACGAATTCAATTTGACATTATATATACTAGAACAAAGAACCTAAAACTAAAAACCATAGTAACTAAAATATATTATTAAAACGAGTCCCTTTAGGCAAGGTTCCGAAGATACTGGCAGCGTTCCCCCTTTGAATAGCTAGACTAATTCTTTGTCCGAGGTAGCTGCCACCTCTTCGGTCTCCTGTGACGTCGACCAACCTTTTCGAAATTTCCTTAAAAAGCCTTTTAGCGGTAGGACCCCACGGACCAAGTGTCTCGACACCGAATGGGACAAAATCATATTCGGAGCCTAGACCCCTGTATTTTTATAATTTGACATTTCCTTTGTTACGAATAGTGCATGTTTACGTACAGGCGGGGCGTCGCGCGGCGTGTGCTGCGTTTTTAATTCAAACACATGGCGATGTATGAAAAAGTTAACGATTTTATACGTCGATTTTACGAGAAACGACGTATTAGGGTACCTTGTCATCATGCGAATGTGCGAAGAGGGGATCGTGCATTCACCTAATGTTAGAGTAATTGTGTTAAGTTGGGACAACTACAACGATGTGCACTTCAGTCGATTTTCTAGTTTGTAATGAATTTATGATGTGTTGAACCCACAAAACGTTTGAACAAATATTGGTATAAAAAAACTTACCTCTCGCACTCTATGCAGTAAGTTATTCCCTCTATAGTCTCCGTGTATTATAACAGTTTTACGAATAGCGCCGGTCATTGTCATTGCAGGCGGCTTACCCTCCATAAACTTTTCTAAAGCATTTCTGTGCTCTGGATTAACCTTGTCCAACGCAAGGGTTGACATGTTCTTCGCCATAGTATTCATAATTTCAGATTCTACCCAATTAATTTTCAAAACTTCCAAAGTCTTCTCAAATTCTTCTGGGTTACTTTGACTTAATGCGAAGGACAGTGCGTGCATCTTCGCCAAATCTGTTACTGCTGTAGAGGCGTACTCCCAATCAAAGGAATTGAATCTGTCGTGAGGACCATATCCAAGTGCCAACAAATTCTCTAGTACTAATATATCCTGGTTTGCGCTTGCATCAAAACCAAAACACTTGGTGAAGGACAGTCTGTGCTCCTCTGGTACTCCGTTTTCTTCCTCCAAGGACGCGTACAGTTTTGCGAGTTTCGTATAAGCGAACCGTTCCGTGTCATAAATATCAATAGGCATTTCTTTGCGTATATCTTCTCCAAACGCAGAAATTTTTGCAAATAAATGAAGATCTTCTTTATTTTCTTCTCTTATGATCACTGTAAATAGTGTCGACGTGTAATTCGCTCCCCCGCTAAATATTTCATTTATTATTAATTCAGGGTTCTCATATTTACGATCTATAGCGATTTTTTCCAATAATTTTCTCAGTGATTCTTGCTTCTGCCCCATGGTTAAGACTCTTATTAGACACTGAACTTGGCAGTGTTAAGTTATTTCATTTTATAATGAATGATAAAGACGATAAGATAATTTAAAACTAATTTAGTGCGTACCACTAAAATATTTGAGTATACTTGAACATTCGATTGATGTCAAAAATCATGTATGGCTTTAATAATAATCAAGATATAAATGTATCTAATCAATATGAGTACTTTGAAGGTAAATTATCCTTATCTAAACAAATAAACTTTGTTTGTATTTAACCATTTAATATATGTAGATTATATTAGTCATTTATAAGTTCATAATTAGGTGGTAATCAGGCCCGTGCCTGAACGAAAAAATAACACATAGTGGCAACAATGCTTTGTTATCTTATTACAGAATAACGTTTTATCGTATTGCCCCATTTGGTTACGCTTACGATGCTTGAGGCGAACAAAGTATTATTCACTTTTTAAATTAGGTTCTTTTCATTAGCAGTCCCGAGTTTGGAAGTTGGTGATGTGACGAGATCTTGCCAAGGAAGCCATATAAAGCCGTTAGTTCTGTAATTGATCTCTTCCCCGACTTATTGCTGACCGTCTCTGTTTCTGTGAGGTCACCTGCAACTCCTGGTAGTTGGTTGGTTGTTTCTGGCAACTGTAAAAGATACATACGTTTCAGAAACGTACATCTTTTACAGCTTGGCAGCTGTAAAAGATGTACGTGAAGTTTTGTTTTCTAAAATGTCCCTTCGTGTGCATTGTGATAGGTACTGTAAAAACAATTCCATAAATATAAATAAAATTCAAGGGGTGACTTTTCACGGCGGCGGCGACCTCTCGCGTCCGGCCCTGGTGCAAGCCATGGTCCGGGGAGAGGAGGAATGGGACGCCGTCGCCTCCTTCTGCGAAGCAGTGATGCTAGCGAAGGAGGTGGCGGAACGAGAGAGGGAGAGAACCTCTCAACGTCCCAGCCGCCGCGGAAGGCGCGGAAGGCGCTCCGGGCGTCGGGGGCCACGTGATGGCTTCCGGCCACCGTAGAGGCGGGCCTGTGGACGGTGAGTAATGGGCTAGCTCGCCGTCCGGCCGTCGTCATGACGGCAACAGACCGTGTCGGAGGCGCGTTCGTGTTCCACGCGCGCCTCAAAGAGATGTCAGCAAGGAGGGGCCCTCAAGGGCCGACGCCCGTCGGGGCCGCGGATTTTTGTACTAGATTACGTGGCCTCGGCGCAAGGGCAAAGTAGAAACATGGGTTCGGTTTTTAGTCAGTAGAAGTCTGACACTCCCCTTCGCTCTGCCCAAGAGCGGGGGGGGGTCATTCGATGATTTTCCACCCACCAAAAAAAAAAAAAAAGGGGTGACTTTTCACCAGTAACTTCAACTATTATCTTTAAAACACATTTATTATAAATTATATTTTTTCAATTGTAACGTCATATTTTGACGGTGGCCATTTTTACGCGAATGTCAAAGAGTAAAACATTTGTATGCATGCAATTGTTTCAACATTCACTAAATCAGCCTCAAAATCAGCCAACAGCATTCAATCACAGAATAGCTCAGTAGACAAAACCTGGCCAAGTGCAAGTCAGACAAACTTGCACATGAAGGGTTCCGTACCACCGTAGTTGACCGTAGTAGGCAAGCCTCCTTTAAATTGTATTATTTTTTGTAGCGGCAACAGAAAAACATATTTTGTGATAAGTTTGTTTTTCATAGTATTTGAATGACAAAGTTAGTGTTGCGGTTTTTTAAATGTTCCATATCTCATAAACTATTTACTATATATCTCGTCCAAAGCAATTTTGGTTAAAAAAATTATTACGATCTACAGCATATATTTTTTAGATTTGTCGCTCTCTTAGTTTAAGGGGAACTGGCATTTTACCACTTTGTAAGTGAATATCTTTCAAAAGATTGACTTTGAGGAAAAATAGTTTTAGAAACTTCAATGTTATTTTTAAAGACCTATCTATAGACACCCCACACGAATAGGTTTGATGAAAAAGATTTCTTAGTTTCAATCCCCCTTAATCTTTTTTTTAATATTTGTATAAAAATTGGAAAGTGGTTCACAGAATACATCTATCATCTATTTTTCCGAATACGGACAGACAGACATGACGAACATGGCACCCCCCCCCCCCCCTGCCGGCCCGCTGTCGTCAAGAGCGTATGTAAAATAATTACAAGGAAAAAGAGACAACGAATGTGTACGGAAGAGACGCTTCGGTCACCGTTGCAAAAGCGTGCCAAAAGTGGGTGAGTTTATTGGTTTATTCAGTGAAATTATTGTATTTAATTCTAAATGTACCAACTGTTTTTATATCTCAAAATGATATCTATTACAATCTTTGTTTTCATAAATCACGCTTATTTATCTTATCGTATGTACAATAAATGATAATATTAAAGACACGTACTGTTTACTACAGTGTACATTCAAAGTGCAACCATGGCAAACGTGGAAGAAACGCTACGACCTGTATTAAATAAAATCGCCAAAGAACAAAAATATGAAAACCCTGAGATAATAACAAATGTAATATCAAGCGGAGGAGCGAACTACACATCGAAACTATTTACTGTCATCATTAGAGAAAATAACAAAGAAGATCTTCATTTATTTGCAAAAGTTGCAACAGCCGGAGAAGCTTTTCGAAAGGAACTACCTATTGATGCATACAAAAATGAAGTATTAGCTTATACAAAGTGGGCAAAAATCTACGCGTCTTTAGAGGAAGAAAACGGAGTGCCTGAGGAGCACAGACTACACTTCACCAAGCTCTACGGCTTCGATCCCACCACCTACCAGGAGACATTGGTCCTTGAGAACTTATTGGCGCAGGGGTATGGCCCTCACAACAGATTCCAATCTATAAATTGGGAGTATGCTTCTACAGCAGTTGCAGACTTAGCAAAGATGCACGCGTTGTCCTTCGCGTATATTAAACAATATCCAGAAGAATTCGAGAAGGTTTCACCAGAATTAAAAATCGAATGGGAAGAGTATGGTGGTATGTATGATATGCTGAAGAGAATGACAGTAATTGCGTTGCAGAACGTGAAGCCAGAGTACAAAGAAGCCTTACAGAAGTTTATGAACACTCAGAAAAATCCAATGACGATGTACGCCCCCATCCGCAGTATTGCCATAATACATGGAGACTTCAGAGGAGATAACTTGTTACACAGAGCGCGAGAGGTTAGTTTATTGTATACAATTTTATTAGCATTTATAATGTTAACCACAAAAGATATACAAGTATAAATAATTCAGTAGATACATAGAATACCTATAGTCATCTATCTATATAAATAAAAAGAGAAGTCCTGACTGACTGACTGACTCATCAACGCCTAGCCCAAACCCTTGGACCTAGAAAGCTGAAATTTTGCACAGAGGTTCCCTTTATAATGTAGACAAGGAATAAGGAAGGATTTTTCGAAATTCAACCCCTAAGGGAGTTAAATAGGGGATGATAGTTTGTATGGAAAATCGTCATTTTCACGCGGGCGAAGCCGCTGGCAAAAGCTAGTACTATACAAGGTCGAGCTCGTCAAGGCTGTTTATCTATCTTCTATATATATACAATTCTCGTGTCACAGTATTAATTTCCATACTCCTCGGAAACAGCTTGACCGATTTTAATTAAATGTTGTGTGGATATTCAGTAGACCATGAGAATTGGTCGTAACGTACTTTTCACCCTCCTTACCCCACCCGAAGGTATTAGGGTAGGTAGAAAAAGGTGCAATGCAACGCATGCAGGGCACAGCTAGTAATATATATTATCTATCGTTGATCACACACATACCCTGCCTATTCAATGTGTACCTATGTCACCGTAAAATTACTTACGGAAATGCTATGAACAAATGACTGTGTGTGGCTATAAAAATAATAATTATGTATAGTTTAGGACTCCAACCAAATAAATGGGCTAGATAAAACTGTGACCAAATTCGGTCGAGCCAAGTGATCGAGCGAAGCAAGCGGCAGATTAGGCACTATACCCACACAATAAAGATGAAGCGGCAGCTATAATAACGTTTCCCTATATATTCCTGCAGGACGGCAAGGTGGACATCAAGATTGTGGACCTTCAGTGTCTGCAGACAGGCAGTCCGGTATGTGATCTGCTCTTCTTCATCTTCTGCGGCACCGATGAGGAGTTCCGCGCCAAGTACTACGAGAAACTGCTCGACCACTACTACACGCACCTCAGTGCTGCCATGAAGAGGCTGAACCTCGACCCTGAGGAGACATTTCCCAGAGATGACTTCGACTATGAAATGAAGGAGGTAATATTTCTACTTACCATAGTACCATATCGATCAAAGTTTGTCATATTCCAAATTCAGACTTGATGTTTTCATCTAACCAATCTTCAAAAAAATAAGATTTACTTCCTTTTTTTCCAGAAACTGCCATTTGGACTGACTACAGCAGTGTTTTGTTTACCTATGCTTACAATTGACAGTGAAGATGCGCCTGAGGTCAACGAGTCCCTAGACTTCGGTTCATTCAAAGTTGACAAGCCTAGTGACATGTACGCGGAGAGGTTGAACGGAGTCGTTAATGACTTTGTAAAGTGGGGCGTCCTAAAATAATTGCAGACACAAAGTCCGGCTTTTGCAGTCGTAGAATAAAGTGGTGAAGAACCTGTTATGTCAATGTTCAAAACCAGTCTAACGGCTTCGGAGATTAGTTGGAACAAACAGACAAAAAAAAACAAAAATGATATTTTGTTATAAATACCGTGTTACTAATTACTTTCATAAGCATTCAATAAAAACTGTTATATTGGGTTTACCCTTGTTTGGTATAACAACGTTTTGTCGAAAATCACTTCGACTAATTTCAGTTACAATAAAGTCATTTCGTTTAATTATTCATTTGACCGAATAAATTAATTGGTAGATTTTTATTTAGCATAGGTATTTATTTATCCGAAATAATATCATTTGACCGAATTTTCAAATGCACTAATTTTATTTACACTAATGTTTCACTACCACTAATAATGATTTAGTCGAAAGATCTTATCGAATATTCAATTCATTAATAATTCGTTTCCTTTCATTGTCTATAAATTAACATTGTTCCTTTAAAATAAACGCTGCAGACAGAAATAGGAGCCCCGCTGCGGGACTCCGTCGACCTGCTGACGGAACGGTCGACGTCACGGGCACCCCGAGGTTCGGTTGGTTAGGTCCCTTTAAACCCTGCTGTAGTAAACTAAATGTAGTTTAAGATTAAAAATTAAAAATTGAAAACGGAAGGGAACCTTAGGGGTTGAATTTCGAAAAACCCTTCCGTATTCCTTGTCTACATTATAAAGGAAACCTTTAAGCAAAATTTCAGTTTTCTAGGTTCAAGGGTTTAGGCTGGGCGTTGATGAGACATTTAGTCAGTCAGGACTTGTCTTTTTCTAATAGATAAAATTCTCGTGTCACAGTTTTCGTTGCCATACTCCTCCGAAACGGCTTGACCGATTTTGATGAAATTTTTTGTGCTTATCCGGTATCTATGAGAATCGGCCAACATCTATTTTTCAAATAAAAAAAAATGGCAAAACAACGTTTGCCGGGTCAGCTAGTATTTATATACTTAGATTTATGTAGAAAAGTAGTAACGGTCTGCAGTGCAGTATTGTAATTATTGAGATAAGTGAGTTAGGTGTTTGTGTGAGTGAGGAAGTATTTATGCGTTTTGTGAGTGGGTGGTCGTGTGGATGATATAGTTACGATGCATGTTGCAAGAGTCTCTGTTTCCTCATTTGTTTGAAGTTTAATCCATTTAGTTGTAAGTTTCCTTCATAATATTTAACTAAATTATGTATTATATTAATTTTATTTGGTTACAGTGAATGTGAGGACAACGTTGTTTTAAAAATTGTCTGGCAATTTGAGTACTATTAAGCGACCTACTCAAAAGTCCTTTCTTTGATATTTTTTGTCGAGACGTTGAGCTCCTTGACTTATAATTCGAGCAACATGATAACTGACAAATGTTTGCACTGACTGGACAGGTTCACACAAATCTGTGAGTTTTTTCTTCAAAATACACTTATCTGCATGGTGTTCATGTGAGTACCTATGATCAACTCACAAGATAAGACTCTCAAAACCAAGATCAAGGTCGTTCTCAAGATTATGTCTAGAGTTCTAGACCTTAAAAGGACTAGGTATCTGAATTTGTTCTGGCTGTTCGTTCTTTAGGTACGAAACGTTTACGAAACACCTGTCCTATAGTATTGGATTATTCTTTAATGCTGCTATAATAAGTATTAAATAAATAAATAAATAAATAGTTTAAACAAAATGACGTGTGAAAGTAATAATTTGAAAATGTTGAATATCAAAACAAAACTTTGGTCAAATTATTATTTGTGTTATTGATTACTTCGACGGGCGATCCATTTCTTATTCCTTCCAGTCTTCGATTTCGATTTCTTATTTTTAATATGCCCACCAAAGCGATTTTGACTAAGTATAATAATTCAGTAGATTTAATGAATGCTACCATTCGACAAGTCCCTAAAAGCCAAGCTTTCCAAAAAAGGAATTGATGTTCTCGTATTGGTATAATATAAATGCGAAAGTATGGATGGATGGATGTTTGTTACTCAATCACTCCAAAACAACTGAACGGATCTCCATGAAAGGCACAAAGATAGATTACATTGTTTGGAATAGCACATCGAGGTTATATATTATTGCTCTTATGCCCGGGATACACGAGGCCAGTTTTTCATGCCAGGACAGCAACCTAGTTCTCTACTAAACTGTTCCAGTCTTACTGCCCTGGCTTGGAACATGCTAAAAATGAAGCTAGTTTTGTCTACATGAAGCCAGAAGTACTAGCTTGCTATCCTGGCTTAAAAAAACTGGCCTAGTGTATCCCAGGCATTATAACTTAGGGCGATGAGGATAAATTACAGTTTAAGTAGTAAGAGATGGCGCTAGACACCCTGTATAGTTCTGTCACGTTTCCACACTGGAATAATATTAAGTTAGGATTGTTTTAAGACGTCATAGTAGGGCACCTGTTACTGAACAAAACGGTTCATATTCCTCAACTGTTTGACAATTGATAACAGTAACTGTCATTCCATGCATTAGAATAGAACGGCTGTAAGACACAATTCATCACCGAAGTCAGTAGGCTAACGGTGCAACAAGCTCCCTGTAAGCCAAAGTTCACAGGTTCGACTCTCAGCCAGTATTCACATTTTGCGATTATTTTGTCTTTCTTGTTAGGCCCCTCACCCAGAGCAACGTCGGCGAGGGGCCTTTTTTTAGGGTTCCGTAGTCAACTAGGAACCCTTATAGTTTCGCCATGTTCTACGGAAACTACTGAACCCTACACTGAGCGTGGCCCGACACGCTCTTGGCCGGTTTTTTAGAGTTCGGGAAATCATCAAATGACTTCTCCCGCTCTAGGCGGAGTGGTAGGGAGTGTCAGACTTCTACTGACTAAAAACCACCCATGTTCCTTCTTAGCCCTTTGTGTCCGAGGCCACGGTAATAATAATAATAATAATAATAAATTCTTTTATTTCACCAAAAGCCATCACAATATAAGAATCAGAAACAAAAGCTATAATAAGGCTTATAAACTAGGACACAATATTTTTAATTCCCTGACTCCTAAACTAGGTGTATGTGCCTGTGTCTTAGGAGTCAGTGATTCACCGTAAGAAACAAAACAAAGCCATAGTATAATGAAATCGGGTCGTCTCAACAATTAGCAAATGGTATAAAAGAAAACAGAATATAATCTAATGACAGGAGAAACAAAATGAAAAACGTTTAACTGTGGAGAGGTGAATGAGTGTGTGTGTGTGCATGTGTGTGTGTAGTGAGCAAGTGAAGAAGTGTGTGTGTGTACAAATGTGTGTGTGTGTGTAGTGAATAAGTGTAGGAAGTGTGTGTGAGTGCGTATGTGGTGTGTAGGTGAAGGCCGCGTGTAGAGAGAATGGGGTTACCATATAACACAACTGCTTAAGGTTAGATTTAGACTTTTATAACTATGTATGTATTGTATAGTATACTACTACTAGTACATTATCACTACAATTTACCCTGCAGAAGATCCTCAGTGTCATCATAATTTAGTGCTTGGAGGTAATCTCGAAGTAAGTTTTTACATTTGTATTTAGGACACGCATAAATTTTAAGCTTTTTATTTAGGAGGTTGTACATATTAGTACAACCTCCTAAATAAAAAGGTATCTCTTTCGAACAACCCGCAGCCCTTACAGGAATCTCTTTGAGTAGGCGAGGGGCCTTAATGCTGTAAGAACTCCAAAACTTATAACATACCTAGTTCGCGAGTTCGATCCGCAACTAGTTCACACTTTTAATCAAAGATTGTCTTTTACATTGACGATCAACAAACAAATCCCGTCTTTTACATTGACGATCAACAAACAAATCCCAGGGCTAAACCTAGGCTGTGGCTTGTCGAAAGGATAACGCGGCTCCGACACAAGGGCGGAGAAGGAACATGGGTTTGGTTTTTAGTCAGTAGAAGTCTGACACTCCCCTTCGCTCTGCCCAAGAGCGGGGGGGGTCATTCGATGATTTTCCAAACACCAAAAAAAAAAAAAGGGCTAAACCTAAAGAGTGGCAGGCAATGCTTTTCACATGATCTTAAAGTCCATTTCACGAAAGAAGTCCCGCGGACAATTGTGGAACTAAATTTGACAGATATGGAGAGAGAGAGAGTTAGCAACATTATGTCGCGCGAATACAGCGCTGCGTCTGCGGGATTTCTTTCGTGAAACGGACTTTACGTCGGTTTCACGTTTCAAGTACGGTCTACCCGAAACTTGCACGATCAGGCCGTCAGTTCTCACAGATAACATAACACCACGCCTGGAATCCCCGAAGGGATATACAGAGGTTTACCTACCACCCACATTTTTCCAGTTCGGTTTAAGTCCTATATAAGGTTCCATTAAAATAGGTGGACAAATTTTCTAATCAAACATATCTAAACAAAAAAAAACATTAAATAAACTGTTTTTTTTTTACCTAAAATAATAAATTGCCGGCACTCTAGAACAAACATCCTTTTCAATACACTTCCTCGAAAACTAGCTCTTATTGCACTACGATTAGGTTCGACATGCATCATATTTCGCACGCGTGCGGTAATAAGAATACAGCGTGCTGTAATATTATTACCGCACGCTGTAATCATAGAGCAGCGATAATTCGATTAAAACTTATGAAATTAAAAAAAAACACCACTGACTATTATAGAGCAGGCGTGTTTTTTTTTTAATCTCGCCATTTTGATCTGCGTCTTTACATCGTAAATATTTTTTGAATATTTAAATTGTGTTTGTAAAAAGAATACTACTAATAAACGTAAATATTTTAAACAATTATTTACTTTTATGAACAAGTAAGCATTTTTTTGTGTTCTTAATTAAAAAATATTTAAATTTTATATTTTTCCTGTGAGGCTGTTTGGCGGCTTTATACCTTTGCTTCTTTTTCAACCTGGCGAAATCAAACCGCGGAAAAAATAGTAGATTAGTAGCCAAGGGCTGTAAGGCATCAATTGCAGCCCGAGATATTTAGGCGCACGAGCGCAGCGAGGGCGCCAATAGTTCGAGGGTGCAATTGATGATTACACCCGAGCTAACTACTCTGCTTTACATCTCGATTATGAGGTAAGAAGAAAACCGGCATTACAAGAATAAAGTTTTCAAATATCTCTCTTTAGAACTTTCAGGCAAAATATTGTTAATTGCTGCTTCAGCTTCCATTTTCATTGAATCGGGAGTGCAGCTTATATCTCCATTACTTGCAGAACTCATGTTTTTTTCCTAATTAGCACGTAATTATAAAAAAAAACCAAAAACAAACAATATTGAAAGTAAAGTTTTCTATTACCGTCTTTTTCATCTCTTTTTATTTTATTTTTTTCAAGAACGGTATTGAGCTTCGCCGTTCGATATTTAAAATTGATGACTATTAAGCCTCCCCCACACAGGCGGTATACTCATACGAAGACAAGGCTGAATAGCGAAGCGACCTCTTTTGTCATTGGGCTGAATGCATGATGTCTATTGCCAGTACTATGATGGTTAGATGTACGCGAACATTTTGAAAGAGTGAAGTGTTTTTTTTTTTTAATTACTTACCGCCCTAGGGCTTTTCTTGCGACATTAATGCTCTGGAGCGCTAATTGGTCACCTACAAGCCCCATTTGGGGGTAATAAGGACCTACTTACCGAATATGAGAGATGTAAAGTAAATTAAATCATAGTCTCATCAAATTTGTTGACAAAAACACATAACGTTTTTAGTTAATTTCTTCGAAAGTGTATTGAAAAACGTCGTTTGATACACGTGGGAATTTGTTATTGCATTTCTCGACCCCATGAACACCCTCGCCATACGGCTCGGGTGTTCAATCTGCCTCGAATGCAATAACAAACTTTCCGCACTTGTATCAAAATGTACTATTATGGGTAGGTAGTAGTAGGTACTTAAATGGGTTTTTATTATTATTATTTTTACCATCGTCCTTATTTGGGTGGTCTGAATGATTTCTGAAATGTCCACCTATTTTAATGGGACCTTATATAGTAGGGGGCAAACCTATTGCCATCAACCGGGCATAAATCCAGCCTCCGTTGCTGCTACTGAAAACTTTTTGATGGAATAGCCCTATAACGCTTGACTCGGGAATCAAACCTAGGACCTCATGCGTAGTAGTCGCATGACCACTCAGCCAACGAGGTAATCTCACACATAAACATTACGTGAACGAAGTCGCGGACAACAGCTAATACTTAATACGATCGTTCAAGTTAGAACTGAACTACTATAAAAAGACAGTTAATTTTTTTGATTGTTTTTTTTTTTTTTTTTTTATTATTGATAGGTTCGCGTTTGACCACTATCTCACCTGATGGAAAGTGATGATGCGGTCGACGATGGAGCACGCTTACCTAGAAGTAACCTATTCACTCTTGACTTAAAGACCCCTAGGTTATAGCTATCAGGAAATACAGACTCTGGCAGGGAATTCCACTCCTTAGCTGTACGCACAATGAAAGTATTCCCAAACCGTTTAGTGCGTATGGGTGGGATGTCCACCATATAACGGTGGCGCATCGCCGTACGTCTTGTAGTCCGATGATGGAACGGGCTTGTCGGAATTAGATCGTGCGTGATTAGTTCAAAGCACGCGTAGTAGTCATGTCATAAAGGTGCGCGCAGTGCATAAGCGGAGTTATTGTTTGTTGACACTTCTTTATTCAACATTTTTACATGTTCACCACGATTTCCACTCGCCTACCGAAAATCCTATCACGAGGAAAACAATATTTTCTGGAGAAACCAGTATTTCTAAGCCTGATTTATCAATAACTAGCGACCGGACCTGGCTTCGCACGGTAGCATTTATTCTACACATAAACCTTCCTCTTGAATCACTCTATCTATTAAAAAAATCCGCATCAAAATCCGTTGCGTAGTTTTAAAGATCTAAGCATACATAGGGACAGACAGCGGGAAGCGACTTTGTTTTGTACTATGTAGTGAAGTGATGACCGCAGTATTCTCAGAAAATGTGGCTTACCGGAAGAGAAAAACACCTGTCATCGACGTTGAAAATCAGATCACTGTATTTAAAATTAATTAATTACAGCAATGGTCTGAATACATTCTGAATACTACAGGATTCTTGTACAAAACAGCACAAAAATATAGAAAAAATATGTGATAATATTTCTTCCATTAACGGAACATTACAAGAAGGACCAAAGAGCTGATAGCAGAAAATGAAAGTCTTAAAACGAAAATTAGTACACTAACCAACACCGTTAAAGAAAACGATATCCCTGTAAGCTGACGTCCAACAGTTAAAATCTGTTTTTGGTTAAAGGTTGTATGTACAAAAATTTAAATAATCACATATAATCAAGAATATATAATGATAGTCTACATAACCAAGAATATATATATATTTTTTTGATCTTTAGGCGACACTACGAATTTAAATCTCCTGTATCGTGGATGGGTTCACAGACATTTCAACTCACATACCTACACAAATACCCAGACCCGTAACAATTATCTGTAGGCTATACAAATATTTGTTCCATGTGAGGATCGAACCGGCGACACGTAGCGCAGCAGTCAACTGCTTAAGCCACTGCGCCAACCGTGTCGTAATGTGCAAATACTAACCGATAACAGTTAAAAGAATCGCTTATTTTCTGCACTATGTCGTAGGCCTTAGTAAACACGCAAGAACGATTAAATTGCACCCTACCCTCATTGGTGAAAATTGTGTCGCTTCTTGTTTTTTGTGTGTAATCTACCCTCTGATTTGTTAATTTTGTACTTGTAATGCTAAAACGATGTATGATAAGTCGAAATATTATAATGGTAGTTTTAAGATACATTTTTTTTTCTAGCCTGCTCTGTCCCACTCCAGGGCAAAGGCCTCCCTCCACTCCTTCCATTTCTCGCGAACCCGCGCGTCCTCCTTCCAATTTTGACGGAACCAAGATAAAGATTTTTTTAAGATACATATTTCTTTTTTATCTACGCTTACTGGCAGATCACATTGTAAACTTATAAGTATGTTTTTCTCTGTAAGTGAATTTGTAATTCGTTTGAGAAATTAAATATCTTTAACCGTAATAATAAGAGGACCAGTGTTAGCGAGCGGCCCTGAATTACGAACAGTAAGTCGTGGGTTCGATCCCAGGCAGGCGCATTACCTTTGTATACCTATTTCATCACCACCAATCTCAAAACGGTGAAGGAAAACATCTTGAGGAAAGCGGTATGACTTGGAACCAAAAAAAAGAAGACATGCGACATCTACCAACCCCCACTGGGCCCCACTTGGTGGATTATAAAGGAAAGGAAGGAAACCTGAGTCCCTGCAGTGGGAACATTATAGGCTGATGATGATGATGATGATGATGATGTAACTATAATTTATCACACGACTTATGTCGTGAGATCGTGCAGCTCCTTCAGGGCCCCGAGTCTGCTATTCAAAAGTGTCAGAATGGTCGATCATTGATCTCATAATGGTTGATTGATGACGAGCCAAAAAGTACCTTATGCGTGTCGACTTAAGGTACTTTTTGGCTTGTCGTAAATCAACCATTATGAGATCAATGATCGACCATTCTGACACTATTGAATAGCAGACTCGGGGCCCTGGTATTGGGTCTCTGATTATACTAATCACCGTATAAATCGGAAACAAAAATCTCACTTCTCGCACTCCAAAAGAAACGAAATCAAACAAACAAATGCCTCCGACTTCAGAAGCAGATTTTTTTTCTTAAGTTATTTTTCACTTTTTTGTGTTTCTGAAGTAGTTTTTTATTGAAAGGAATTTTCCATACAACATAATACGTTTAAATACCTTACCTTTACCTTATAATAATATACTATGTTTCTACACGATAATCTAGAAACCAACCTTCTTCTTTGTAGTCGTGTTCTTCATTACTGAAGGTCGTGTCCCTGATGAAAGTCCTTCATAGTTCATACAATATGTCTCCATTTCTCTCGATGTTCGGCTTTCCTTAGAGCAGTTGTAACAGAGAGTCCAGTGAGTGCAGTAACTTGGTCACACCAACGGTTAGGTGATCGGCCGCGGGGTCTCTTTCCTTCGATCTTGCCCACTACGATTAATTTGTCTAGGTCATCTGGTTGACGACGGGCAATGTGACCAAAATACCCAAGAATACGCTGGAAGCACATCGTTGATAGTCTAGTTTTTATGTGGAGTCGAGCGAGTATAGACTTATTTGTTACTTTCGCGGTCCATGGTATGCGGAGCATTCTTCTCCAACACCACATCTCAAAAGCGTCAATTTTTCCCCGGTCTTTTGCTCTAATAGTTCATGTCTCTGATGCGTATAGAACATAGAAACCAACCAACCGACTTCAATTAAATTAGCATGAATTGTTCCAATTTAAAAAATATGGCATGTGCGAAGTCGTTTTTTTTTTGCAAAATGTTATATTATTTTTCCACTTTTAGTTGTAGGTACCTAATATCCTCTAAAAATATTTACTATGCATTTAACATTCAACCAAGAAACTTAACCGTTAGCCTTTAATAAGGGATTATTGTATTGCTTTCAACTCCTAACTGTTGAGGAGTAGTACCTTTCTTAATCAGCTCGCCTAGATAACCTGAAAGAATACACGTCCCCATAATAATTTATTAAAGAATTGGGTATCCTCCAACTCCATTCGTCCATCATCAGCTCATCAACATGAGGTGATGACTGCTAGATGCAAAAAGAATAGCTTTAGAAAAAGCACGAAACACGTAATATGTGACTCTCTAGTTGCCCTCGAGTTCTCTGAGATGACATCATCAGATCCTGATTTCCGATATCGATATCCTTTCTAAAAAAGAAGAATTTTCCATAGATACATAAAAAAGATTCCTACGAATTGAGAACCTCCTTTTTTTAAAGTCGGTTACTGAGATTTACGTTCTATCATCAGGTCAACCAGATAGCCTCAAAGTTTAAAATCCTGAAGTTATGTTTGTTCATCAACAGTTATTACACCTAAGTTTGTTACACCAACATTTGAAATACCAAATACCCTAACCCTAGACGGTTGACATCACGGGGGATTGTAAAATGAAAATTTTTCGTTATCATTTCAACATCTGTATTTTGTATATAACCACTATCGGCATTTAAAACTTTCAGTATTATGAATTTTGGTGTTTTGGACGTCGGTATTTCAATCGGGTATGTATCAAAATCTCGAAAGTTCATAATACCTATTATTATGAACTTTCGAGATTTTGATACGAACCCGTCTGATTCTCGCCCTATAACCGCGCTATAATCCCTAAACCATGGCGTTAAATTGTGAAATACCTACTGTAGAACTTTTAAGAACTAAAAAACAGTTTATTTTAAACTAGCTTTTGCCAGCGGCTTCGCCCGCGTGAAAATTACGATTTTCCATACAAACTTTCATCCCCTATTTAACTCCCTTAGGGGTTGAATTTCGAAAAATCCTTCCTTATTCTTTGTCTACATTTTACAGGGAACCTCTGTGCAAAATTTCAGCTTTCTAGGTCCAAGGGTTTGGGCTGGGCGTTGATGAGTCAGTCAGTCAGTCAGGACTTCTCTTTTTATTTATATAGATAACTAGCTTTTGCCAGCGGCTTCGCCCGCGTGAAAATGACGATTTTCCATACAAACTTTCATCCCCTATTTAACTCCCTTAGGGGTTGAATTTCGAAAAATCCTTCCTTATTCCTTGTCTACATTATAAAGGGAACCTCTGTGCAAAATTTCAGCTTTCTAGGTCCAAGGGTTTGGGCTGGGCGTTGATGAGTCAGCAGTCAGTCCGTCAGTCAGGACTTCTCTCTTTATTTATTAGATGACTGGTCATTCATTAAAATACTCTCCATTAATGTCCAGTTTTTAATTAAAATACATACCTAAGTAATAATTTAAATTGTCTCCTGATTTTTGACAATGATGCAAAACGGCACCGTGTAGTTTATGACCGGCCTTTCAGAGATAAATATTTCATTACTGTCTGCTAATAAAAAGCAATTAATAATGTATGAATTCTACAAAAATACAATTTAGTGCAATAACGTAGGTAGCGGAACACACATACAGAACACCGGCGATTAAATAGTTCAATTGTTATGCGTCTTTAGGCAAATTATGTAGTCGGTATCTATGAGGATATCGACGAAATAATTTACTTAGTTTTATCGAATCAAGTTTAAAGCCTATCGAAGACTAGAAAAAAAATCGTCATAATTGTAAGCTCAATTGACTAATAGGTTAATAGGTTACTGGTGGTAGAAATAATCATGGCTCAGTTTCTTTCCTTTCTGACTTGACTTCATGACTTTTGGAGCTATGCTTTCAATGTTGCCATGTAAGTAATTTAAATCTTAGTCAAGTTACAGGACATTTCTATTGTCAACCGGACGGGGACAGTTGAACAAGGTAAAATTTGTTATACAGTCAGCTAACTTGCATTTATTTTAAAGATTAGGTACACAGAAACATTAAGAGACGGTTGTCGAACGATACAGCGTAACGCACATACGTTGATTTGAGGCTTTTAGTCGGTCAAAATAGAAAAACTAAGTGTCGTAAAAAAGTGGATACAATATCAATCAGAATCAGAATGCTTTATTTGTTAACATAGGTCAAATTACAATAATGATGTTACAGATAGGTAGAAATCAAATTGGGGAATTTACTGAACACAATTTAATGACTTCTAGCATAATCGGCTTCGTCTGTGATTTATTGTGAAAATCTAAATTTGACTTCCCTTAACGCACCGAGACCAACGACCCAACCAACGACTTTCATTAGACATAAATAACGGTTTGCTAATGTTTGCCATAATTGAATTTGCAATAATTATATTTTTCATTTCCAACAATGTCGTTTTCCATAACATTTTTTCACCATTATATTAATTTGCCTATACTAGCACAACAATGCTAGTTCAGTACACAAGTGTCTGGAATAAACCTAGCCTATCCTAACATCTAACCCAAACGATTCACCAACAAGAGGGAGGATCTAGCGCTCGGCACCCGCTTTCGCGGCACGCTCGCTTCGCTCGCTCACTTATCGTAACCAACAATAGGGGGATTTGGCGCTCGGCAACCGCAATTTTGTACAAAACATTGCGATTCCAAATTATATAAAATGTTGCCTATGTCTAGTACCGATTATGTAAAGTGTTACTTAGTCATATAGCAACTAAATTAATGATTTTTGGAATTTTGTGAAATCTTTGCTTTTATTTTGTATTAGGCAGCGCGCTCATGTACATAATTGCATTGATTCTCACTAGGCAAAATAATAGGATTTATTGAGACTACAAATAAAGGCTGTTATTTTATTTTATTCGATAATTTATAATATTTAAAATGCACCTTCGGTTTCATATCTAGATTATTATTTAAAGCTAACCCTATATAAGAAAGTAACAGGGTAAAGCTAGTATTGTATATAACATAACATCACGCCTGAAATCCCCAAATAGTCATGTAGAGGTACACCCACATTTCTCCAGTTATGTTTAAGTCTTATGTAATAGGATTCAAGCCTATTGCCATCAACCCGGTTTATGTAGCAAAAATAAAATGACTTATACTAGTAATATTTTATTAATAATAGGAATGAATAGCAAGATGCTTGTCATCGTGAATGATCTAAATACTTTTTAACTATCTTAATTTGCAATATGTAACCCTCAGTTACATGTATGGAGAGCCACTCCATTGTTTTTTCATAATTTAGCTTTACTTTTGTGTAGCAGTTCATAGAAGACCCCTACTAACTCCATTATTTTCGTTCATAAAGTTAAAGTGACGTGGTTAATACCATACTGTCAACTTTATTAAATACTATTCGCAAAATTTCCGCAAAAAAATATCGATTATTACGTTTTTTATTAATATTTTTACCGTTGGCAACATAGTTATAACGTATTGAACCTCCACGTCAGAGTTAACAACTCATTTATTATAATCTGAAGGTACTTGCATAAAGTTGATGAACAGATTAAAGTGCAACTACCCGCCACCAATCCTTCCTTTGACGACACTCTCTGCATTCGGTTACTCAAGCGTGAAGTAAGATTCAAAGCGGTGGTCTCCAGATCCCCAGCACATTCGTTTCCTGACCAACGTTTCATAAGTTCAAAGTGCCAAGAATACCCAAATCATCGTTTAAATATCCCTTTTTAACAAATCTTTGTTAAAAGTACAACTTAATCCGTATAGATCTTATAATAATCTGTACAGATGAATTTCCTAAAGGGTAACGTGCTGCGTTTAAACAACGCACTTAAACAAATTAACGTACCGGTCAACTCCGTGCACGTGGCAAAACGAACCATGGCGACCGTTGAAGATAAACTCTGCAAATTAATAAACCAAATCGCTACAGAACATGACTATGAAAAGCCTAAGGTACATTTATCGGAATTAGCAAGTGATGGAGGCAACTACACATCAAGGAGATTTACAGCCATCGTTAGAGAAGAGAAGAAAAAAGACCTTCACTTATTTGCTAAAATCGCAACAATGGGTGAAGCATTTCGTAAAGAAATTCCTATGGATCTGTACAAGACTGAACAGTTTGTATACCTGAAATTAGCGAAATTGTATGCAGCTTTGGAGGAAGAAAACGGAGTTCCAGAAGAGCATAGACTACGCTTCCCAAAGTTCTATGGCTACGATCCCACCCTTTACCAGGAGACAATGGTGCTTGAGAACTTAATGGCAATTGGATATAATCCTCACGATAGATTCCAGTCCATAAATTGGGAGTACGCATCTTCAGCAGTGACCAGCTTGGCAAAGATGCACGCGCTGTCTTTCGCTTTATGTAAGCATCGCCCAGAAGAACATAAGAAGAGTATGGTGGCTTTATATAATAAATGGGGGGAATGTGAAGGCATGGCCACCAATTTCAAGAAAGCAACTATGAAAGCTTTGGAGAATGTCAATCCCGCGTACAGGAAAGCTTTACAGAAGTATTTTGGCGATCAGAGCAATCCATTCATATCCATTAACACGACTGTGCGCAGTAATGTCATCACTCATGGAGACTTCAGAGGGAACAATATAATGCACAGAGTGCGGGAGGTAAGTCTTTATAAATCCTTTGTTTCCTTAATATGTCTATCATAGTTGTTTTGCCTTACAGGTTTTATTTCTCGTATTTGCAATTTTGAACTTGTTAAAGTGTTTTATTTAAGTACATGTAACGGTCGCGCTTAAATTCGACTTTGTGATTTTGAAAAAAACCGTTACAAAAAAAACTTAACGGTTAGGTACTCGGATACGAACGAAGGTGAATCATTCTTGTTTGACGATAATTAAATACTATCTCTTTTACTAATTACCTTAACGGATGATTCTAAAACGTTTTAAAGACCTTAAATGAAGCCAAAAAGCAGTATCTGTTCTCTAAAAAAAAAAAAATTTGGGTCTACCTACTCGGAGATATTGAAGAACAACCCAACGTTTTCACATACCGGTTTTTTTATATATTTTTAAAATGTTGTAACTTTACTTGAAATACGAGCAAAATATTTAGAGTGCGTTACATTGAACGATACCGTAAAACTAGATAAATATCCAGTCGCCCTATAATATTTTTTCGCCTGGCCACGCGGTTCGACCGCATGGTTTTAGCAATTGGACTACGTGAACCTTTATATTTTATTTTTCCGACGCGGTTTTAAAAGCACTCAACTAATATCGAAAGGAAAGGACGAAGCTTTGGAGTACCGATTTCTGATGAGGTTCCTAAACGGTTAGGTTGTAAATTCTCTTGAATCTAATCACATATAACGTCACGCCGGTAATCCCCGGAGGGTTAGGCAGAAGTGTAACCATTACCCATTACTTCGCGCTTAAATTCGTCTATGCAATTTGAAAAAAAAAACGTTACAAAAAAACCGTTTAAAAAAACCGTTACAAAAAACAAACTTAACTGTTAGTTACTCGGATACGAGCGAAAGTCAATCATTCTTGTTTGATGTTATTTAAATACTAAAAAGAGATCTTTTAGATAAAACCTTAACGGATGAATCTAAAACGTGTTAAAAACCTTGAATGAACCCAGAAGGGACTAACTCTTCCCTGAAAAAAAATTTGTTTGGTCTACCTACTCGGAGATATTGAGGAACAACCCAACGTTTTCACACACCGGCTTTTTTTTAATATATTTTTAAAATATCGTAACTTTATTTAAAATTCGTGCATGACTTGTACTTGCACAATATTTAGAGTGCGTTACTTTGAGCGATACCGCAAAACCAGATTTAGCCAGTTTCCTTGCAATATTTTTTTGTGTTACCTAATTTGGTGTACAGAATGCTTGGTTAACGGCTTCGAGAGGGCTGTTTGAATGCTGAAAACATATAATATTCTTTTTATACCGAAAAAAAAATACTTCTGGGCACGTGGTTCTACCGCACGGTCCGATTAATCGGACTACGTGAACCTATTTCAATTTGTTCCTATTCGCTACCCCACGTGGTTTTAAAAACACTCGGCTAGTATTGAAGGGAAAGGACGAAATTTTTGGACCATTGATTTCTGATGAGGTTCCTAAACGGTTAAGTTGTAAATTCTCTCGAATCTAATCACATACAACGTCCCACCTGTAATCCCCGAAGGGTTAGTGTACCCATTAATTCGTGCTTAAATTCGACTTTGTGATTTGAAAAAAAAAACCGTTATAAAAAAAGTTAAAAAGTTGTAACTTTACTTAAAATACGTGCATGCTCCTTGCATTATTCAAACATAACGGCTTCGTGAAGGGTCCGTTCACAACTTTTAAAGGAGGCCTGCTTGAATGCTGAAAAGCATAAAATATTTTTGTTATACCGGAAAAAAAAAAATTGCCCACGTGGTTCGACCGCATGGTTCGATCAATCGGCCAATGTGAACCTATATCAATTTGTTTCTATTCGCTATCCCATGCGCTTTTAAAAGGACTCGGCTTGGATTCAAGGAAAAGGGCGAAGTTTTTGGAGCATCGATTTCTGATGAGGTTCCTAAACGGTTAAGTTGTAAATTCTATAGAATCTAATCGCATATAACGTCACGCCTGTTATCCCTGGAGAGTTAGGCAAAAGTGTACTCATTACCCATTATTTCGCGCGTAAATTCGACTTTTTGATTTGAAAAAAAAACCGTTAAAAAAAACTTAACGGTTAGGTACTCGAATACGAACGAAGGTGAATCAATCTTGTTTGACGTTATTTAAATACTATATCTTTAACTAATTACTTTAACGGATGAATATAAAACCTGTTACAACACTTAAATGAAGCCCAAAGGTACTAGTTTACCTCTGAAAAAAATTTATTCGTTCTACGTACTAGTTGCGGAAATATTGAAGATCAACCTAACGTTTTACAAATTTAAAATGTTAATGTTTTTGTGAGTTTTCTTAAAATACGTGCATGATCCTTGCATTATTCAAACATTCACCAGCACATTGTGTAGAGTGTGTTATATTGAGCGATACCGTAAAACCAGATTAATCTAGTTTCCCTGCAATATTTTTTGTGACCAGTATCTATAGGAGGGCAGCTAGAATGCTGAAAAAAAAAACTGGCCACGTGGTTCGACCGCATGGTTCGATCAATCGGCCTACATAACTAAAAATCAATTTGTTCCTATTCGCTACCCCACGCGGTTTTAAAAGCACTCTGCTAATATCATTTTTTTTATTTCAAGCCTTGTGGAGCATCGATTTCTGATGAGGATCCTAAACGGTTAGGGTGTATGTTCTCTCAAATCTATTCTCATATAACGTCACGCCTGTAATCCCTGAAGTGTCAGGCAGAGGTGGATCCATTAGTACACCCACATTTTACCAGTTATGTTTAAGTGCCGTGTAATAGGGGGCGAGCCTATTGCCATCCGCTGTGCACAAATCCGGTCTCCGTGGCTGCTACAGAAAAAATACTGATGAAAAACCTAATCTACTATAATAAGCTTCCCCTAGAATTTAAAAGCATAAATAGCCCAAACTTATTTAAAAACAAATTGAAGGCATATTTATTGAGGAAAGGCTACTACAGTGTCGATGAGTATCTAGATGATAAGCCATAGCGGTAATATTATGATTATTGGAATTTAATTCTAACTAAATGATGATTATTATTTAGTTTTCTTTTTTGTACTTAATATTGTTGTTGTTGTATTTTTGTTGTAAATGTCATTTTGTATTATTAATGTATTACTTACAGACATTTAAATGACATAATATTATTTCAGTAAGTAATCACAATTTATTATCTTTGACATTCTATTTACATTGAGATGACATTTATGACTGACCTTTTTATAACAATTTCTACCTAATTTATTTTTATTTGACATTTACATTTTTTGACCTACTTTTATTGATTATTCACAAAAAATTTGATGACATATTATTTATTATTTAAACCAATTTGATTTTTATTTAGTTTTTCACTTATCGTTTTATTTGGTTATTAAATATTTTTAATTGAATGAGAGTCATTATTGTTTGGAATTAGTAATTGTTTATGTGAATTAATATGGTTGTTATTTAAATTTTTTAGACATGTTTGATTGTAACATTTTAATTGTACCTACCTACTGTTTTATTTTACAAATTTCAATTTCAACACAATGTTTAATATTGTTCTGAAATAAATAACTTATGACTTATGACTTACTTTAAAAATATATTTTTGGCGTATTATACCTATATAATGGTCCCATTAAAATAGGTGGACAAATTTTAACACAGCGTTCAGTATGTCTAACCAAAGATATCTAAACAAAAAAAAACATTAAAAAACGTGTTTTTTTTTCTACTTAAAATAATAAATAGCCGGCACTCTTGATCACACTCATCCTTTATGAGTAGGTACCTACTTAAATGCGTTTATCTTACTATTTTTTTTTTACTTTTTACCATCGTCCTTATTTTGGTGGTCTGAATGATTCCAGAAATTTTGTCCACCTATTTTAATGGCACCTTATATTAATTTTACTTTGTATTTATTTATTCTACCAAATAAAAAAGAAGCACTTAAATCGAAACAGTAATCACTAATCACGTAAAAATCGAAGCAAAAAAAATTAAATCTACCGTCCGGTCTGGAGGGACATTAAAACTTAGTAACAGTACACCTATACAGCAGGAAAGCAGGTACTCATTCAGATCTAGTGGTCAACAGGAACGCAGCCACTGAGCCACGGTGGTCAGAGATCAGGCTACCATGCTCAATCGAACAAACGACCAGCCAGCCATATCGCGACCGTTATCAAACATCTACTTTAATGCGGGTACGCTGTAAATTTTTTTGAAAACTGGTTTAGTGTAATCGACAATCTTGCCGTTTTTTTTTTTATTATTATAAATGGGCTTGGTCTTGACCTCAATCTGGCCCTAAGGGCAGAGATGATGTCGACGATGGAACCAGCTTACCCAGAAGAAGCCTGTTTACTCGCGACTTAAATAGATTAGGGTTATATAACACGGAAAAACCGACGAAGGCAGGGGGAGGGGGGGATTTAAAATTTCTTTTCACAAACATAATCGTTCCAACAATTATCGATGTGACGTTGCGTATAATGCAAGTTATCATTACCTAATCATCACTATTATTTATTAGATTATTAACAAGGCTACTGTTGTACCAAACAAAACACGTGTAGCACAGTTATCATTGAAAGTCGAACGATGGCGCACACGGACGAATCGCTGCGTCAATTTTTAAACAAAATCGCAAAAGAACAAAATTATGAAAACCCCGAAATAATAATAAACGAAATATCAAGTGGAGGAGCGAACTACACGTCGAAACTATTTACAGTCGTCATTAGAGAAGAAAATAGTAAAAGCCGACCACAACGTAGTTGGGAAAAGGCTAGGCAGATGTTGGCGATCAGAGAAGAAAATAAAGAAGATCTTCATTTATTTGCCAAGGTCGCAGCACTTGGAGAAAAGTTTCGTGATGGAGCGGATGTTAAGGTTTACGAAACTGAACACTTTGCTTATACGAAACTGGGCAAAGTTTACGCGTCGTTAGAGGAAGAAAATGGAGTACCTGAGGAGCACAGACTGTTCTTCACCAAGTTCTACGGCTTCGATTCTACCTTGTATCGAGAGACATTAATTCTTGAGAACTTGTTGGCGCATGGTTATGGTACTTATGATAGATTTCATTCCATAACTTGGGATTACGCTGCTGCAGCGATTACAGAATTGGCAAAATTGCACGCATTATCATTTGCGTTTAGTGAGAAATACCCTGAGGAGTTTGAGAAGACTTTGAACAAGTTAAAAATGGATTGGACAGGAGCTGAGGGTATGTTGCAACATGGCGTGGACACTGCTCTCAAAAATGTTAAGCCGGAAAACAAAAAAATATTAGAAAACTTTTTTGACGGAAAGACTTTAACTTCGATTTACGACATTGTTCGTAAAACTGTCTTAGTACATTCAGACTACAGGGGAAATAACTTACTGCACAAAGTGCGAGAGGTAAGTGCTTGTAAATCGTGTAGTCTCCTTGAATTATTTGGATATTCCTTTTTCAGCATTTTGTAAATTTTTCCATATCTTACGGCGAAAGTAGGGTAGGTAGTAGGTAATTTTTTTAATGGCTCTGGATCTCAAGATCGGTGAACAAGTAGGAATAGAAGGTCAGGATACTGAGAGGTCTGCCACATACAAACAAAATAATATGATCCGCGACTGAAACATGTATGACGTATTAATCGAAGTCACATCAATACAAGCCTCTAAGTTGTAATTATCCTATTTAATGTCTACTACATTTAATAATTACAATTGTGGCCAATTCTTACTTTGGGAGCAAGTAACCATAGTGTATCCCTCGATTTTGTGACATTTGAATTATCCAATTTTAGCCAAGTATCGTCTAAACTTAACAATAAGGGAAATTGATAGTTTATGTAAATATAAATAAAGGTCAACAATAGCGTCTGTAAGGCTTATGATTTTGATAATAATTTAATGTTTTATCAAATCAAATATCGTTTATAGGAATCGATATATAATGACATGCAGTTAACATTATGTTTTTTTGACAGCTGAGTTGTGAGGGGTTTATTTCGGCGCGTAGGATTGGGAGTACAATAACTAATTACTTATAAAGTTTTATGTTCAGAGTTTAACTATTTATAAAGTACGGAGAAATATTACACATACAACAAATCTTAATAATAGGAAATGTGAAATCCTCGCCTTATACAGTTGTCAATTATAGGTTATCGAACATTCTCGAATATAAGAGATAACAGTCAAAATAGTGAAAAAAAAAGTGAGAATAGACTATTAAAAAATAGGAACTTATTCTAAAGTTAAACATAAAATAATATTACAAAACCACAAAATGACCGCATCGTAGCCATGTCACGTTTTAAAAAATAAAATGAAAACTCAAATAATTAAACATTAAAAAGAGTATCAAACACAAATTATCATATTGTACTAAAAAAAATAAGAACAGACAACAATAGAGACAAATAAATAATAATTACATCAATGATCTAAAACTATTCGTCGGTCTGTTAAGATTGGTTAGCCAACCTTTAAGTTTAGCTTTGAAAGCATATAACAATAATTAACTTTCCAGATTTTCCATGGACGTAGACAAACTACAAAACGCCATCTGCAACGATCCTTGCATAGCCCTCCTTATTAGCTTCGTCCAGTTCTTAGCATCCACGCACACAAGAAAACGCGATGTTTAAAAAGAACTTTAATCGAATGCAATCACCACAGAATACGCACTCCTTTATGAACAATAATAAAACTATATATCATGACATGACATGATAAAATCAAAGATACAAACAGGATCTACGAAAATGACATGAGCGTTGTTCATGCAAATAATCGCACATTCCCACTATCTTTGATAATCATAATGACTACACCTACCTTCTAGACTCAACACAACAATTCTGCATTTCATTCAGTTCAAAAAGCCAAATGTGATCTGTAAGATAACACTGTAACACACTGTTTCATAATCACTATTAGGATTACACGGTATTCCGTTCAAATTAGACCAGAAAATAGAGGTAACGTTACACTAATTCCCGCCCAGCTGATTGTAGGATTGTTCAAAACACCATTATAAATGAAATGTAAAAAGTTCTCATCGATCCGACACCTGGAAAAAAAAATATTCGAGGTCAAAGGTCACAAAAACGGGTATTTCGCGATTTTCAGCAAAACGAAAAGTTTTATCATATTTATACCTAATTGTATACCTTACTGCCCACACGATAAGAAGAAGAACAATCAAGTATTATTTTATAATAATAGGCTTCTCCATGACTCCGCGAATAAATAAATAATAACTTACGCGTAAAAGCATTAATTTGGCTGTAAGCACATATTTAATCTTAGCGATTTTATCCTCGAATCGAATAATTACCTAAATAATCGATAAATATAATTAGGTACTTGACTATTCTTACAAACTCACAAAACTCACAATGCCAATTTTTATCGTAATATACTCATAGTAATTGTTCGGTAGGCACGTCTGTGTGCACTGAAACGCGAATGAAAAATCTCAGTTGATGAAGACTGAAGAGTTCAATTTGTAATACAATCGCGAATGAAAATCCACAATTTTGACATGATGCGAATACGCGATCTCATTCATGTCATCATGTGTAGGTTCAATATATCATTATAATATTGAGCCACGGCATCCTCAAAATAAACTACATCATCATCATCTGCCTAGCCTTTTCCCAACCATGTTGGGGTCGGTTTGCTGTATCTCGACCGCACTTTGGTCAGAACGCGCCTCTGTAAACGAGTGCAACTACCGCGTTAGACCAGGACAATGCCTAACACCATCAATCAATCAGGTGTTAAATAATATGATAAAATCAAAGATATGAACAAGACCTACGTCAAGAACTCTATCTAAAGATGTATAGATTATTATAATCATGTTATCTTCGATTGGCTACTATGTGTATAATATCAATTTATATCGACAACACCAACCTCTAGTAGTCTATTGTACCTAACAATAGTAAGATACCCTACCTAATGGAAACTGCGCACATCTTGCTATCAGCATCTTGTATAATAATTAATTATTGCTTTGCGGCTACAGTGCAAGTATTAGAATAAATGAAATCAATTCTTAAATGGGACCTCTAGCCACATAGTACAATTTATACACACCTACTTAATTACAAATTAAAGCAAATAACTAGGTACCTGATAAAGGCGACAATAAACTGATATCTGTTTTAATATTGATACAATATTATCTATGTGAATTTAACCTCAAACAAAGTATCAAATTCCTCTTATCAAGTTCCTTCTTTTATGTAGGAAATAATCATGTGAGTGTTATCTTACGATACTATTTGTAACGTCACGGCTTGCATTTATTATATTATCAGGATGATCATAATATTTACGTTAGTATCCCCTGAGCCGCGAACCATGGCGCACACGGAACAAACGCTCCGCGAACTACTTAACCAGATCGCTACAGAACAAAATTATGAAAACCCTGAAATAATAATAAACGAAACATCCAGTGGAGGAGCCAACTACACGTCAAAATTATTCACAGCGATCATTAGACAAGAAAATAAAGAAGATGTGCATTTATTTGGAAAAGTCGCAACGCTTGGAGAAAAGTTTCGCGGTGAAGTACCTGTTTTAGTTTTCGACACTGAACGGTATGCTTATACTAAACTGGCGACAATTTACGAGTCCTTAGAAGAAGAAAACGGAGTACCCGAGGAGCACAGACTGTTCTTTACAAAGTGTTATGGTTTCGACGATCGCAAGTATCAGGAAACAGTGGTCATGGAGAATTTACTGACACAAGGGTACGGTCCCTACGACAGATTTCATTCTATCGAATGGGACTACGCTGCTGCAGCAGTCAGAGAAATGGCGAAGATGCACGCACTGTCTTTCGCATATGGTAAAAAACGCCCAGAGGAATTTGAGAAGACATTGGCTCTGATAAAAATGGTATGGAAAGAAGGAGCCATGGACAGTATGATGCAGGGCTCGATAAACAGTGCATTGAAACAGGTGAAACCTGAAAACTTAGATGCATTGAAGAGGTATGTAGCACAGGAGCGTTTCGCGAAAGATTTCCTTGTGAATATGTTTACTCCTGTTCGTGCTAATGCGATAGTCCATGCAGACTTCAGGGGAAGTAACTTGCTGCATAGAGTACGAGAGGTAACGTTTACCATTTAGATATCTCCTTCATTATCGTGTGGTTAGTGCGTCATCTTGTGTCAGAGTTTTTGTGCTGCAAATGGGCCTCTGACTTGGCTTTGCATGCCGTCGAGAAATATCTCTCAGGCTTGCCCGACGTCACCACTAGGTTATCAAACTCAACTCAAACTCAAATATTTTATTTCAATTAAGCCATTACAGGCACTTTAGAATGTCAGAAGGACGGAAGAAGAACGAAACTACGAGTGCAATACGTCATTCCGAAAGTCACCATATATCTTATCACTGCTTATAAATTTTACTCAATACTATGTGACTCGATTCCAAGTCTTTATCACTGTGTGTGAACTTTTGTAAAAACAACATTGCAGTTTATCGGGTCTGAGTACTGCATCTTTATACTATAACAACTCGAGTGTGTTCCAAAATCATGTAGATGCATGATCATAATTAATTTAGTCAAATACAACGTATCGTAAGCTACGAAAGAAAAGAAAAGAACTTGTATAATGTACGGAACAAAAAGCTTTAAATGAAACAATCTTGTCGGATAGATTTTAGATTTTTCGTAGATTAAACTATGTAGGTACTAATTGATTTTTCATCATTCTCCGAGACTTTCGTTGATAGAAAAAAAAAAAAAAACATCTCATCAATATTTTTTTGACGGAGTTAAAATATTTATGAGAGTAAACCCACTCCCACGATACAGGAGAAGTTCCTAGTGTGGGACAACATTTTTTCAAACAAACAAAAATTATGTACATTGATTTAAAACTAATAGTTAATTAACAGTTTGTCTTCGATCGCCATCGGGTATTATAATGAAACTACAATATTATTCCTATCAGAGTGACTAGCACGCGCTAATACCCACGAAGATACTTAATATAGATTACATTATGCATTAATTCATATCGATAATACTGATAACATAGACAAAGGTCACATAAAATTAGATAGCGAAAAGCTGTGATTTGACAAAAAAAAAATGCTTTAGGCTCGAAACCGCTTGCGCTATTCGTCCTCACGTTTGGCCGAATCGCGAGCAGGGAAACTAAAACAAAATACATACTAAAACTCACACCTTTTAGGCAGAAACCACAGATCTACTACCAGATGATCCTTATGACCTATCCTAATAAATATTACAACTACTACTTGTACTTTTGCCTCGTCTTCTTTCAGTCCTAATGTACGTCATCTGGTCAAACTCACACGCCGCCCGTTTGCGAGAATAAAACTACCTACACTAAATATAAATTTAAATATAGCAGCGAGAAAAGTCCGGCAACAGAGTTTATTAATAGTTTGCTCGTGTGTATCTTCCTATTCATTCACTCTCTGATTGATTTTTATAAATTAATACAAGTCACCGGAAAATTGGTTTTATATTGGAAAATTTAAGCTTTAATAATCTGATAACTGTTTTTAGGGTTAAATCATAATAATGATGTCTTCAAATAAATTAAAAGTTGTTTATTTATCAAATTAAATCATTTTATTATCAGGCAACTAAAGTCCATACATAAAATACACAAAATAAACCCTAAACAACTATAATAAACTAAAACAGGATAAAAACTGTTTAAACCTATAAATGTATGCATCACCCACACCCCCCACATACACAAATACCCAGACCAGGAACAACTATCTGAAGGTCATACAAACATTTGTTCCGTGCGGGGATCGAACCCGCGCAGTCAAGTCAACATGCAGTCCATTGCTTGAGCCACTACGACAACCGTGTCGTCGAATGTGAAACATCTGTATACGCGCTTACGTTGTAAAACCGTCGCGACGGGAAATGACATTATCATCGTCATGGCGTGAGATAGGTCGTACGGTAGATTTGATTGAGACATATCGGTATTCGGTAAACATTTTAACCTTATTTCGTTATCTAAGTTTTTTTTAATCATTATGAATTCTTATTCTATTCTAATTTTTTCGCCTATTTTTTTATTATTATTATTAATTGTAACTTTAAAAGTAGCCACACTCAGAGACATTTAATGAATACTTAAGCCATCACTTAGTAAAGATTTTGATACTTTAGTGAAGGTTTTGCATGTCAAATCTTTACTTAGTGACGGCTTAAGTACGGCAGTATTCTGCATTCTAATCACTATGTTCGCAAGCCTAAAATAACAATTCTTACTGTAAATATATAGATAAGGCTGAATTGGCGTATACTATCCACTTATGACAAGTGGCGCGTGAGTCTGTATGAGTACCACTTTATCGTAATGTTACCCTTCTTCCTGCCTACATAACTCTTTATCTAGGATCACGGCCAATGGCCATGTGCCAGATAACTACGCAACTAGAATTACTCGTTTTTTTAACCGACTTTTAAAAAAGAAGGAGGTTCTCAATTCGGATGTTTATATATTTTTTTTATGTTTGTTCGGGCATAACTCCGTCACTTGCTAACCGATTTTTTTTTTTTTTTTTGTTGGAAATGGTATACTTCCCAAATGGTCCCATAATCTTTTAAATAAATCGGACAAGCTGTTTTTGAAAAATTAACAAAACGTGAAAAAAACTACATTGTCCACATTATGACCCATGTGAACATGTGAACTTACATGTGAACCACTAAAAAGTGAAAAATAAAAACTTTTTAACGAAAAATAAAACCGACTTCAAAAAAGTGAAAAATTAACTTTAGAAGAAAAATCAGTTTCTGAAGTCGGTGGCAAAAAAATGAAATCAAAGAAACAAAAGTCACCGTTTTTTTTATTATGTTAATAGTCGACTACCTTATTCGACGTTCGGACATGAACAGAAAAACTGTAGACTTAAAAAATACTTAATATTAATCTTTAAAAACAAAACGACCTCAGCTAAACTTAAAGTTAATCTAAAATCAAAGTTAATTATACAAAACGCAACGTATTCCCCGTAAAATATATTACGTACAAGAAAAACCATACATACACATAGTAATACAAAAAGACTGTTCCCAAAGAAAACAACAATAACGTTTTTATGATAATAGATGGCGCCACGTATTGTTTGAAACATTTCTGAATTACATAATTATAGCAACTTCGTTAATATTTTCATAATAATCTTCTTATCGTGTGGGTTGTAAGGTCTAACGACCCCACACACCCTAGTGTCAGAGTTGTAATTTTGGACCAAGGTCGCGGTGATTAGCTAGTCATTCATAATTGAGATAACTACTCGTAGTATTCGCGACGCGACGCTCTGGCCCAGCGCGTGTAGAATCAGTTCACTGTCAGCTGTGGTCGCGCGGCCGTGTCTGTTGAAACAAAAATCTTAGTGCTACGAATAGTGTTTAGTTCTAAAAACAATTAACATTTCAAAACTCATCATGGATGACATCCCTGCACATTTTAATGACCTACTTCATAAAATTGCCCAAGAACAAAGTTTTGTCAATTACGATTTGGATGTTAAACCAATTTCTAGTGGTGGGGCTAACTATACTTCTAAATTGTTCATCATCACCATCTCAGAGGGATCCCATGTGCTGAACTTGTTCGGTAAAATCGCAGCGATAGGCGAGAAAATGAGAGCTCAAATGGAAAAGATTTACGTTACAGAGCGATACTGCTACACACAACTTATTAAGATTTACGAAAAGATAGAAAACGATAATCAAATGCCCGACGAACATAAGTTGGCTTTTTCCAAATTTTACGGATGCAACGACAAGTTATTCGAAGAGACGATCGTACTTGAGAATCTAGAAACGGACGGGTACAATGCGTATAACAGATTTAAGTCGATAGATTGGCCGTATGCGAGCTCAGCAGTGACAGAGTTGGCGAAAATGCACGCGATCTCATTCGCCCACTGGAAATATTACCCAGAAGACTTTAGCAAAGTTATAGAGGATTTTATGGTGGATTGGAAAATGGATGATGATGCTAAGAAGGTTTATATGGATGGTATGGTAACTCGAGCTGCTAGGATTATTGATGAGAAGAATAGTGATAAGTTGCTGAGGTTTTTCAAGGAGACCTTCCAGTCGATGGACGAGTTCAGCGCGGCTTACAGGTCGAGCCGACGACCAGTGTTGGGACACGGGGACTATAGACCGAGTAATTTAATGCATAAGAATCTTGATGTAAGTTGATTTGCGACATTAATTCGCGTTACATAGGTAGGTACCTACAACTAATCGATTTTTTGCATTCTTGTTACTCAAACCTGTTTTTCAAACTCATAACAGTTTTCAATATTCAAATAAATAGTATACTTAGCACCTATAGGTGTTTCGTATTCACAGTTAGTATGGTCAAGACTAATAAAATACCTGTTTCTAAAACTAGTTGTCCCTGGAAATACAAGATGATTGGGACAACGACTTTCAATCGATTACCTACTACGTATTCAGTACAACTTCCGTAAACTAGCGTCATTTTTTTTTTTAATTTGTTGCTCCATTCATTTTGACTAGTTAAAACCTGACAACGTCAATTTAATCGTCACCTACGTATTACACAAGTACTTCAATTTCGAACAGGTGGGTACGGGTACCCCACACTTACAAAAAATAAATGATTTACTCAATAACCTTGCCGAAACGTATAATTCAAAATCAAGTTAATGGGTACCTAACTAATCGTTTTCTTGATAACAATCGATGTAGGTCCGGGTAACCTCAGCTTTTGATGAGGAAGTATGGACCGTAACAATCAAAACCTAAAAATAAAGTAGTCATTGCATTTCATTAATTTGGAAAACATTATCAACGGTCTTACCGCTTATCGTTATAATAACAACTCTTTGTAAACATAAAAACTAATTTTAATTTTGATTTTATGAGATAAATTTTCTCAATTATTTAAAATTTGTCAGAAAATAAATAAAGGAAAATATGTTAAAATCAATCATCTATTCACAGCCGATCCACAGGTTAAACCTTGGGCTGGGAAGCCTGAAGTCTAGCTCAACTGTCTAAATTAGGAAACCAAAAATAAGATCTAGCATTATTTTTCATTTTAACAATGCCTTCGTGTGAAACATGAAGTTCACGTAACATATATAAAGATAAAGCGTTTGTTAAAATTATCGACGTTAATTTGTTTAAGAATTAATTTGTTTCACATAACATATGTAATTATAAGACTTTATGACATTTGCTGTTTGGCAACATTGTATGTGTAGTTTACATGACATGAGGAACAAATACGGGTAGTATTTATGTATTTGTCTGTTTATTTATCTATTACATAGATAAGTAGTAAATACAGGCCTTTTTTCGGGCGAGAGGAAGGAATCATACATGAGAGTGTCAGACTTCTACTGACTTAAAACCACCTATGTTCCTTCGTAGCCCTTTGTGCTGAGGCCGCGGTATCTCTTTCGAACTACGCGCAGCCATCAGTAAATACATACCTGCATATTAGAAACATGTTGTACTCGTAATTTATACGGTTATTAGAAAGATTAGTTAGACAATCCTTCCTTACCTACATAGTATAAAACAAAGTCGCTTTTTTGTCTGTTTGTTTGTTTGTATGCTTAAATCTTTAAAACTACGCAACGGATTTTGATGCGGTTTTTTTTAATAGATAGAGTGATTCAAGAGGAAGGTTTTAGTATATAATTTGAACGACATCCACGCGGGTGAAGCCGCGGGCATCAGCTAGTATATGATAATATGTAGATAGTTTTATGACTATTTTTATCTAGTTGTATTTTATACAAGTGTTCGTCTTCTTATCACTTTTCTCTGTTGCCATAGGAAATAAACAGTGGAGGTATTGTTGAACCGCAGGATAGCATTAAACATTTAACATTATAGCACATATCTTTAAAACAAATGGGTTGCACGACATTGGTCAAGTCTGATATTCGTCAAATCAGCAATTCGTCAAATTTGATATCGGTCAAAGCTGTAGTTCGTCGAATCGTCTGTTTGTCCAATTATGAAATTTGCCACATACGCTATTGGTCAAGTCCAAGTACAGTCGATGAAACCATGCGTTTGGAATTCACATAATACAAACACGATAATTGTTTCTCAAGAAACTTACTTAGATGTGTACGTTTATCTGAATATTTATGTACAATAAAAACAAGGACACGTTAAAAATCACGTTCTATATTATTTTTATGTAAAAACTCATAAATCACCACATATTTAAAGATTTCTTTAAAATGTTTAAATATGTACCTACTCTCAATCATGTAATTTCCCATACCAATTAATTTACATCTACCATATTTTTTTCTTATTTGCTAGATATAAAGGTTATTACGATACATAATTACCTGTTCCTAATCTGTTTTTATTTCAAATATTACAGTACATATTATAAATATGCAGTTCAATGTGTAATTACTATTGACTTGCCTTCAAGAATCGAAATGTAATACTCACTTTTCCCTTTACACAAATCACTGTACGTCGCGCGTCGTAATAATTCTTATATTTAGCTCGTATTAAGTGAATTGTATTCTTTTTGAGAAAGTAATGTCTTATTTTGATTGTAATAATAATTATGTACTGGTTTATGGTCTGATAATCAATATTCATTATCACCACCTTTTCTCAACCATGTTGAGCTTCCAATCTGATCAGTTGCACTTGTATACTTTTATTTTATTAGTTTATGGCTACTGCCTAACTGACCTCCACAACCAGTTACTCGATTACACGACAACATATGGCCAAACTAGTTCAGAATGTAGTGCTTCATATAAAGTGGGTCCAAGCTGTTTTGAAAGTACCGAGCGTATCTCACCATATCTGTTTTCCTTATTCCAGGACGGAAAGGTGGATATCAAGATCGTGGATCTTCAGACCCTGCAGGGAGGCAGCCCGGTGACTGATCTCATCTACTTTATCTTCACCGGCTCCGACGAGGAGTTCCGCGCCCAATACTTCCAGAAGCTGCTCGACCACTACTACTCCGAGCTCAGTGCTGCCATGACGCGGCTCAATCTCGACCCTGAAGCGACGTTCTCCAGGGAAGACTTTGATTTCGAAATGAAGGAGGTAAGAAACTCAAATATTTATTTGTACAGGAGCATTGTTAAACTATCATTGTTCCGAAGCCATCATTAAATAAACCATTCCTACATAACGAAATCAACAAAGAAAGTGACATAAAAAGTTCTGCATATAGTCTACGCCGTAGCACTCGTGTAGGGGCGCGCTACGCCGTAGCACCATGCGTAGTGCGTAGCAAATAGGCAGGAGCTCCCGTCATTTGGGGGATATTAAGTTTTTGTGAACTACGCGGATTGTGTTGTGTGTTAAGATATCCGATTACTTCTATTTATGTTTTGTGCCAAAGACATTTACGTTTTTATTACAAAGTTTAAGGTATTTTCTTTATTCTTCTTCTTAGCGTGTCGATGACAATATTTAAATTGAGTCAGCCCATTTTGCTACGAGTTTGGCATTTACAGTTCCGACCAAGTATCACGATATCAAGTGTCCCATCGTCTGTGGGGTAACACCACATTTACACTCCAGGGCAGAGTCATCTATGAATCTCCACTTGAACAGGTTTTCTTTGCTTCGACCAACCTGTGTCCGGAGTCTATTTATGGACTTCCAGGTCAGCCATGGCAACTCGTGTCCAGGTGGGAGATGTTCGGCATTTGGCACAAATGAGATGGATAGGCAATCACTTTCGCGCCACAGCTTGAGTCGTTCTTTAGAGCGTTCGCCAGTGAGCGGGGGCACACACTTTAGGAACTGTTAGAGCCGGCGCACAAATGGCGAATCGCAGCGCAGAGCATTTTTCACTGTCAAACTAATAATATCTAAAATCAATGTGACGCTCTCGAGGAGGCTCGCGCATCCGCGCGCATCCTCGATTAGAAATTCACCCAAAGTATCACTTCGGTATCTGTACCGAGGTCATCTTAAGGCACCCAGTGATTATCGTTTTATTGAAAGCTGTATCCACTAACTTTGTATGGGCTGAGCGACCCCATACGCCAGACCAGTAGACCGTGTAACGTCAGGCGAAGCACCCCACTTTGACGAGTTCAGTCGCTGTAAAAGATTGTTGCGGGAGTGCACCTTCTGCTTGATATTATTGCAGTTCTGGCAGATTGTTATCGAGGCCATGGAAATACCGAAATATTATGGGTAGTTGTGCTCGATGGATACCCCACCCCAAAAGATGTCTAATTTTGCGGCTCGCCTATCTATTGCGAAATTGGAATCCTCAAGACTGCGTTTAGGTCGGGGTGCGTTTGAGTGAGTTAGCGTTTAAAAACACGCCAATCTCCTTTTTCAGTGCATGCCATAAAATAGGTAGTGATTTAGCAAAAACTCTATAAATGCGACTGCTACACATGGGGTGCTGGCTAGTTTTATTAATCCCAGTATTGTTAATCACAAATTGTGCAAATTAATTGGGTTTTCGGTTTTTTATTTTGAATTCATGTTACGAGTGACTAAAATCAGGTGATGACGTGAGTGTACACCTGCAATAAATGGGTAGAAAGATGGGTAAATCATGTCAGCTAACAACATCCAAAGGGCCCTCCTGCGGTGCGATTCGGGTGGGGCAGTGTTATTGGATTTTTCCATAAGTAATATCTCTGTAGCAGGCTGCTATTACTGTAGAAACATTTTACGAAAAGAATTGAAGAGATTTTTTACGGATAAGTAGGTAGGTAGTTGTATCTGTGTTTTGTATCTGTACCTAAGGTTTTTTTTTCTTTTTTGTTTTTTTTGGTTTTATCAATCCTAATTTATAAAGCTAGCTAGCTAAGCTAAGCTATTTAATAATTACTTCCTTCTTTTTGTTGTCTTTTTTTTTCTTTTTTTTTCATGTATTTATTTGTGGAAACTTGTAAATGGCCTTCGAATTCCTAGTTTTGAAGTATAATGTTTGTATTTAGCTGTAAGTTTCCCGAAGAGATTAAAATAAAATAAACATTAATAACACTAGCGGAATGAAGGTTTTCACACAGCAGGTCTCTGTCTAACCTCTCGAGGACAACAAGTCTGATGTTAGGTAATGAAAAATGTTTACATTATGTATTAAATTCCGCATTCTTTTATCATATACAGCACAACTAATACACGATTGTGTACCAAAATTAGCTCTGTATACGCCGTCATTACAAGTGTTTTGCCGCCAACCATCAAGGCCATCTCGTTATGAACATGTAGCTTCCGGCAACACACTGATGATTTAATGATGCGGCTGGTAAATTACACTTTAGATTTAATGTCATACCGTTAAAATCTTATAATTGAACCGGGAAGCTAGAACTGCATTAGGTAGATACAGTGGTATAATAAATTAACCTGGCTTACTACAGGACGGAGTTTCAGTAGCATGCCAGACTGATACTGATTTTGATCCCACTAGCTTATGGCCTTACTCCTTAGGCACTAACACACAAAAGGTAAAAGGGCGTGGTATATTATACCTATTACTTCAACATTTATTTTTATTTTATTTATTAGGAATAACAAACAGCAGTATATTAACAATCACACACATTGCAGTACAGAATAAAAGTAACAAATATACTTACTCACGGCGTTATTCACAGATTAAAATAAAAATTTAGCCAGATAAGTCTCGGGGACTTGTCCCATGACAGGACGCGGATATTTGTTATTACCTTTTTATAATAATTTCACACGGACGAAGGTTCCTAATTATAATAATTCATTCACTGGCTGAAAGCTATATTATTGGAGGGTGCTAAATTAAATCATGCATCTTAAGCCGAGCTGTCACAATTTTTGCGGACGAAGTCGCGGGCATACATACAGTGTATATACATGGTACTGTGATAGTTCATCTCTCTAGATTTGATCAACCTTGGTGGCTTATCAAGATAGTAGCTACCGTTTGAATTAAATCATCGGACATCTGATCCGCGTACAAATTGGTACGCTACCGTATTGTAAAGGGGATCTACGCAGTTATATTTAGATACTGTTTGTGTTTGCATGTATAATTGTGTGGCCATGCATAATGTTGATGACATAACTCCGTGTCAGCCTCATTATGTTATTACCTACTAGCTTTTGCACGCGGCTTTGCCCGCGTGGATGTCAAAAAATAGCCCAACAAACTTTCATCCCCTATTTAACTGCCTTAGGGGTTGAATTTCGAAAAAAAATATATTTCCATAACCTTCATGAAAACAGCATGAAAATTGGTGCAATAGTTTTTGAGTTTAGCACGCACAGACAGCGGCAAAGAACTTTGTTTTTATCTAATATATAAAATTCTCGTGTCACAGTTTTCGTTGCCATACTCCTCCGAAACGGCTTGACCGATTTTGATGAAATTTTTTGTGCTTATCCGGTATCTATGAGAATCGGCCAACATCTATTTTTCATCTTTATTTTTTATTTTTTAGACAAAATTTTTAATTTATTATTTATATGGCAAAACAACGTTTGCCGGCAAAACAACGTTTGCCGGGTCAGCTAGTAATATGTAGTAATAGTGACTATGGCAGCAAGAAACAAAAGAACACGTAGGTAGCCAGTAGCATGTTATGAAAAGTAGATTGTGCCTATGTGCATGGATTATTCTAAGTGGTGACATAGCGCAGTGCTGACCAAGTGGTCGACAGTTTGATTTCTAGGTTGGGTAGTGTTATCTGCTTTTCCATACAGAATTACTCGGTAGTAAAAAGGGATCTGGATATTTTTGGACTGCCAATCTACTTCTACTTCACCATAAACCCACTAACTCTCAACAAAAACGTACCATTAATTATGATTTCTCTTTTTCCAGAAACTGCCGTTCGGTCTCACGCTAGCAGTGTTCGCCCTACCCGTGGTGACTGTGGAGAGCGAGAACGCGCCCGAAGTCAACGAGTCTCTGGAACTCTCCAACTTCTCAGTGGAGAAGACCAGCGACCTGTACGCTGAGAGGCTGAACGGAATAGTCAATGACTACGTCAAGTGGGGAATCCTTAAATAATAGCACAATTTTACTTGACCTTGAGTACAGAAAAGGGACCAATAGTTTTACAATTTTACTTTTTATGTTTAGAATAATGCATGAATTTGATTGTTTTTATTCTTTTTTTTTTGACATTGAAAAGTAATGAATCTAATGCAAGGTAAATGGTAATAATATTTGCAGGCAATTAAAGAGTAATATCTCTAATTCAATTAAATACAATTAATAAATCAAATAATTATGACACATTATTAAATAAAATAATCATGTCACATTATTCAATTAAATAATATTCGGTTACACATTAGTTAGTATTTGGCTGTGTTGTTGTAGATAAATAATATTGACAATCACTTGATTTAATTTATAAACTTTAAATAGGTTACTCACAGTGGCCCAAAAAAGGCATTGTAGCATAATTAATGATGATAATAGTTGTTATTTAGTTAGTAAGATTTTAAAACCATCCAGCTCAATATGCTTAAGCGCTTACTCACATTTAAGAATGTGACGAGTCCACAAAGTTGCAAGCCTAAACGCTAATTTAAAAATCTTGTGACCAAAATATTATTTTAGCTTTAGTAATTAGTATAAATAGGTGTGTTTTAAGCTGTTGTTTTTATGAATTGAATTGATTATTTGGCAGATATTGTATTTAAATAATGAATTATTAATGAAATCCAATTTAATACTGTGTAACAATACTGCGTGGGTAATTTATAATATCATATCATATCATAATATCATATAATATAACGTAGAAAAATAAGGATTTTAAAAAAAACATAATTATCGAGTCTTGTAATATTTACCTTTTTTGTTATGAGAGTAATTTTTTGTTTTCATATTAATATCATAGTTACAGTGAATCAATTATTTGGGCGTACACGCTATACCTACTTAAAAAACAAACGTACACAACTTTTATTGTATAATAATTATCATAAGGTTAGGGTAAATATTTGAATCTAGAAAATTAAAATACCTACGATTAAATTGACAACGTTTAATTAAAACATCGAAAATGTAAATATCGTTTGTATCTTTTTATCGAAAATTGTTATAGGTACCTAAGTCTAAAATGTCTAAGATTGCAATCCCGAGTGATAAAAATATCTAATGGTTAAAAATATCGATAGTCAATAAGCCTAAGTCCAAAATGTCAACGTTTATACACTATGTGAAGTTAGTGGTCCTGCGGTAGTAGTTCCAAGTTGCTCGCAGAAATGTTTTCACTGTTGTCTAATTATCCGTTATAAAGAAAGTTTTTTTTCTATCACTAACTTTTATAGCACAACATATAAATCAATTTCGATATTTAGGACATTCGATACTCTGTACTCCGATATTTAAGTCATTAGACATTCTGTACTTCTATTTATATTATATTTAAACCTTTCGATGTCACGTTTGTCGATAATTAGATTTTAGATATATTGGACTTATTGTAGCTAACCATTCGACAATATAAACTTACGTTATTTTAATTTTCGGTTTAATGGTCGTTCGATATTTAAATTTTCGATATTTTGAACGGTGACATTTTACTTGCAGGTATTTTAATCTTCGATGTTCAAATATGATCCCATAAGTTACGTATGTAGTAGTGGTATTCTTTATTCTTACCTTTTATTTGAACAAATGCATTAAATACCTATGTTATAAACTTATTGATGAACAGTATTAAATGAGATTAAGTACAAAATGAAAATGTGTTTTATTAAATAATCCAGCTGCAATATATTATACTCAATTGCTTTGATGTCTTGACCCCAACAAATGTAGAAATGAACAATTTTTTGGGAGCAAAATATTATAGTTATTCCGAATTACGATGTTTCAATTTTCAATAGTCCGTATTTCATAATACCTAAGAATTACAATCCGTATTGTTAATAAAAATAATCACACAACTGAAAGTCGTAAATTCGATTTGTTTGTTTTCATAATTAAACAAATATTCATAATTGTTTAAATAATCAAATAGTCGATGGTTGTCAGTCCAAAAAATTACATTCCGATTTTCAATACTTCGAATAAACTGGTAATAAAATTATTCTGGTTTTGATTCAATTAGTAAGTAATAAGGAATATTAGTGACAGAAACCAATCTCTGCAAAACCGACTCCACGTAGTCTTGTCTGCCCTACCCCTAGAGTGTAATTTTAGGCCAACGTAGGACCGGAGGGGCAAGTCGGGTCGCAAGCTGAGGAGCAGGTGGCGGTGGCAAGCCGCTGCAAGCTGCATGCTTGCTTGTTTGTTTATTGTGCCATTAGGTTTTTAAATCTGCCTTTTCATACTAAACATAAACATGCGCTGGCAATAAATTTATTAATGGTTTCATATCACTACTATTTCGGGGTTGAATATAATATATCGTCATATAAACGATTAACAAAAATAACGTTTTTTTTTAGTTCGTAACGTTCTTATTTCGGAATTCTAATACAAACCTACAAATCCATTCATTCCATTCTATACCTTACAAATCTGAATAGCAAGACAAACAAAACACAGAATTTGCTCGTCAGAGAAAAGTATAATATATTATTAATACTTTAATATTCTGAATTCGAATTTGTAATGTTTAAAATAATCATGTCGGAATTTTCTTTATTCTATTTTAATTTTAATTATTTTACCTTTCACTTTTCATAAAAAATCAAGGAATTCAATTTTACCCTATTATTCAGCTATTATACTGATCTTTAGTAACAAACTCGGTATTTTGAGAATAATAGGTTATTATAATAATAATAATAATAATATTCCACAACTATCACACAACGCCATCTAGTCCCAAGCTAAGCAGAGCTTGTGTTATGGGTACTAGACAACTGATAAACATACTTATATATTTCTAAATACATACATATTATAGATAAATTACACCCAGACACAGAACAAATGATCGTGCTCATCACACAAACATTTGTCCTGGGTGGGAATCGAACCCACGACCTCCGGCATAGCAGTTAGGGCCACTAACCACTAGACCAACAGGCCAGTCAAAAAGTATTATAAAAAAATGTTAGGAATATTGAAATTTCGGAATTATAAAAATAGGATGTAAATATAAATAAAATAATAACTAAATAAATCGGAGTTGTTACATTAGGAATTTTAAACCATTCGGAATTATAAATCTGTATTTTATCGCTTATTTAGATTTGGCGGAGGTAGACCGAGCACATGGAGTTGCCGTACTATCAGAACTTTACAGTCAGAGTACAATGCTGTAGTTGGGTACCTACCTATATCGTTTTTTGTCATGACTTTGAGTATGACTCTTTGTGATCTTTCCACTCTTTAAACACTCGTTTTCGTTACACAGTCCCTTGCAGTTATACAGTATCTAAGAACTGACTGACAGAGAGCATATTGAACCATCTTCAGCGCGTGAAGATTAGTCGAATGAATAAGGGACTTAAAAATGTGGATAAGACGCATTGTTCTTGTGATAACGATTTTAATCTGATTGTCCCATCTTAGGCCGCGATCAATCAGCACTCCTAGGTTCTTTGCATTGTGAGCTCAGGTGTGTGCTGAACAGACACAGGGCCCGGTTAAAATGGAGCATGAGTGGACAGTTACAGCGAAAATAGGGGAAGGAGCAATGTTACGGGACGGATGTTGTTTTTCTTATGTTGAGTATTAGGGGCTAGGGCGTTTAAGTTAAGACATTTCATTATTTTGCACAAGGCTTCTTCTGCAGTTGACTTGACCATATCCCATGAAAGTCCGTAAACGAGTATCGCGGTATCAACAGAATAGAAACAGATTTAAATGTTGGTAAGGCAAATTTTGCACAGGTCGTTCACATACAAATGGAAATGTAGGTACAGGTACAGGGAAGCTTCCCTGAAGGACGCCGTAGGCTACTGGTATCTTTCCGTTCCACTGTAACAACAAACAAATATATCGACCAAATGTGTTTGAATTTTAAAATAATTTTTGAACATCTCAAGCGGTTATCAACTAAAACCGACGAGTTCGGCAATAATTTGGTAAAAAAAATAATGGATTATTGAAAAAATTATCTTTCTGGATTGAACGCAGAAAGCCTCATCTGCTCTTTGGACTCCTTTTAGTTGCTTAGCTACAGGCAAATACTTACTTGTTTATTTTACACTAGCGGACGTCCCGCGGTTTCACCCGCGTAGATCCCGTTCCCGTGAGAAGACAGGGATAAAAAGTAGCCTATGACACTCAGCAATAATGTGGCTTTCTATTGGTGTAAGAATTTTTAAAATCGGTTCAGTAGATCCCGAGATTACCCCTTACAATTTAACAAATATACAAACACACAAACTTTACTTCTTTATAATATTAGTATAGAATAGATTAGTATTAGTATAGATTTGAATAAAAATACGATCCTAATCGAATTCGCATTGATAAGATAACACAGTATTCGCGACGCGAGGCTGGCACTTACAGTGTACTGTCGGCTGTGAGCGCGCCCGTGTCTGTAGCAACAAAAAATCTTTGTGCTACGACCAGTTAGTTTTTAAAACATTTTTATTAACATTTCAAAACTCAACATGGAAGACATCCCTGAACATTTAACTGACCTTCTTCACAAAATAGCCCAAGAACAAAACTTCGTCAATTACGATTTGGATTTTAAACCAATTTCTAGTGGTGGAGCTAACTACACGTCTAACTTGTACATCATCACCATCTCTGAGGGATCCCATGTACTGAACTTGTTCAGTAAAGTAGCAGCGATAGGCGAAACGATGAGAGCTCAGATGGAAAAGATTTATGATACAGAGCGATATTGCTACACACAACTTGTAAAGCTTTACGAAAAGATAGAAGACGATAATCAATTGCCGGACGAACATAAGTTAGCTTTCCCCAAATTTTATGGATGCAACGACAAGTTATTCGAGGAGACGATGGTTCTTGAGAATCTAGAAATGGACGGATATAATGCGTTTAACAGATTTAAGTCGGTAGATTGGCCGTACGCGAGCTCAGCAGTGGAAGAGTTGGCAAAGATGCACGCGGTCTCATTCGCCCACAGGAAATATCACCCGGAAGACTTTAGCAAAGTTATGGATAATTTTATGTTTGACGTGAAGTTGGAGCCTGACGCTATGATAGCGCATATAAACAGTATGGTAAATAAAGCTGCTAAGGTTATTGATGAGAAGAACAGTGATATGTTACTGAAGTTTTGCGAGAAGTTTTTCGAAACTTACTCAACGCCGGAGGAGTACAGCGCGGCTTACAAGTCGAGCCGACGACAAGTGCTGGGCCACGGGGACTATAGACCGAGTAACTTAATGCATAAGAATCTTGATGTAAGTTGATTTGTGACATTACTTCGTTTTATATACAATTTATCGATTCTATATCTTTGCGTTCTTGCTACGTTTTTCAAATCAGCTTTTTCAAGCTTATGCCAGTTATTATTATACAAATAAGTAGTGTTCTACCTATAGGTTGGCCGAAAATATATCCTAAGCTATAATGGACAGTGGGAATTTTAATATTTTGGATTAGATGATGGTAAACGTAAAATAACTTTCCCTAATTTCACCGAAGTATTAGTAGACAAATCTAATAAAATTACTGTTCCTGGAAATGTCAAATTCACCTAAGCGAAAAAAAAATCAGAAGTGTTATTCTGCTGAATCCAGCCACCTTGTTTATGGTGCCAACAGCACCGTAACTAGCGCCATCCACATCGTATTTCTTTTACTCTAAAATCACATTGATCAAATCAAATTGCCTGCAGCAAACCTGTAGTACCTATTTTAAAAATCACTTGTCATGACTCTAGACTTGATAAATAAATAATCAGTAATTCTCTACGCTACGTATTACCCATGAGTAGGTATGACCTTAAATTTTTAACAAGTAGATACCCTACGTTTTTGCTAAAAATTATGATATATAGGGGTTGCCAAAACGATTTACGAATTAGAAATCAACAAATAATTAAAATTTTCTAACAATTATTGATGTGTGTTACATCAGCTCTTGACAATAGGAACTATGGACCGTGACAATCACAACCTAAAATAAATTTGTGATTCCATAATAGACATTATCATCTATCTTATCGATTATTTTCATAATAATCAGCCTACACTTTCAGCACCCAGCGTATGGGTCGAACAATAAGTCGTTCTGGTGTCCACAACCTATCGACAATTCGAAGATATACGTAGCTATTGATGACTTGTGTTTATGCCCAGGACCTGAATAGCAAGTCTTAATCTAAGTAGGCTTTATAAAACCATGAAAAGTCTTTTTTTAATGACAATCGGGTTGGCTGGTAGCAACTTACCGAAAGAGAGTTGCCAAGAATAGTGACGTGCGATTGCAGAGGCCTATTACTAGCAGCGGACCGCTGTGGGCTGATGATGGTCTGATAATTATTACTCCGTATCATCGCCAGTTCAGTCTTGTCATATGCACCTGAATACTAGTGTTTTATTGACATTAAGCTACTGCTTTGCTCTGCTCCGAAAGTTACGAGCATATCCCACCATATGTTTATTCCTAATTCCAGGATGGCAAAGTGGCTATCAAGATCGTGGATCTGCAGACCCTGCAGGGAGGCAGCCCGGCCACAGATCTAATTTACTTTATTGTCACCGGCTCCGATGAGGAGTTCCGCGCCAAGTACTACGAGAAACTGCTCGACCACTACTACACACAGCTCAGTGCCGCCATGAAGAGGCTGAACCTCGACCCTGAAGAGACGTTCTCCAGAGAAGATTTTGATTTCGAATTGAAGGAGGTGAGAAACTCGAATAGGTACTATGTGGAGTCGTTACCCGCGTGGTCCCGCTAATGGGCCACGCGGGTAACGACTCCTTTTTTGTACAGGGTCAAAAATTGTTCAGACGCCTGCATTAATTGTCTGTATAAATATACGGGTCTGGTTCATAACATCGCCAGTCACTACATCGATGATCGCTGTATCGAAAACGATCCATCGACGGGTTAATGAATCGACAGTACACCAAATCGATGGTGCGCTATATCGACAGTACACTACATCGATGGTGCGCTATATCGACAGTACACTACATCGATGGTACGCTACATCGACAGTACCCCAAATCGATGGCACGGTCAGCATCAGAAGTATATTTATTTTACATTACCTACTCAAAGTTTCGAAGCTGTTTTTTTAATAAATACTTGTTGCAGCAAGCAACTTGTGCAGGGAACTACGGCGTAGCGCGCCCCGCGCTACGCCGTAGTTCCCTGCTAGTGCGTAGCAAGATAGGTAGGTGCTCCTGTCGTTTGGTTACAGCTTTAGCTTAGCTTTTTGATAACTATACGCATGATTACGCATCGTGTAGTGTTTTATAATAACCGATTTTGTTTCTATTTTAGTGCTAAATACAAATTAGATTACTTACAGATGAACAGGTGTTTATGATAAAATCATACAATTGCGTATTAATCAGCTGTTGTTACATTATAATATATGAATCACCAACCGATAAGATGATTTATCAAAAACCACCTGAAAAACTCCTAATTTACTGATAAAGTAATAATATATCAGTAATGTTCATCAACTTACGGATGACTGCGTGACGACTCTGGCCCATCAGGCCTGATTCATCCTGCAGACATGGCTGTATACTTACCATTTATTATTATATTTCCAGAAACTGAAGTTCGGCCTCATACTAGCAGTGTTCACCTTACCCTTATTAACAGTAGACAGCGAGGACGCACCCGAAGTCAACGAGTCTCTGGAACTCTCTAACTTCTCAGTGGCGAAGACCAGTGACCTCTACGCCGAAAGGATGAACGGAATCGTCAACGACTATGTCAAATGGGGCATTCTTAAATAATCGCAGAAAGTAGACTTCTCTTGATTGTTGACAACCTTTGATTATGTAACTAACAGTGGCCTAAAAAGAGGACTGTTATATGATATATTATTAGTTACTAGTGACCCGCCCCAGCTTCGCACAGGTGAAAAAAGGTATTAAAACCTTCGATCCTCTTTAATCACTCTATCTATTAAAAAAAACGCATCCCGTTGCGTAGTTTTAAAGATTTAAGCATACAAAGGGACTTATGGACAGAGAAAGCGACTTTGTTTTATACTATGTAGTGATGATTACGGATTTTATTACTATTGGGCACATACCTACTTTGGCGTTGTTCTCGCTCGACAGCCTAGGTAAATTCTTGACAGCTTAAACCTAGTATAGCACTACATAAATACGAAAAACTTTATTCAGTCAGTCACCAATACGAATTTTTAAATACCGATTTTCATAATTCCGAATTGTTCAAATTTTTTAATATAACAACTCCGATTTATCATTCATACTATTTTTATAATTCCGAAATTTAAATATTCCTAACATTTTACTATTCTTAAAATATGGAGTTTCAATAGATCGAATAACAAAAAATCCGACTTAATGATAATTTGAAGCATCAAAAATACGAATTCTGTTTATTACGATCCTTTAGACTTTTAGACCCTTCAGGAAAATGGATCATAATAGGAAAATAATATGGACTGCGTTAAAATTCGTAAAATGGTCACAGACGCAGTAACTTTAACGCAATTCATATTAATATTATGATCTGCTATAGTGGCCATTTTAAACCCAAGTTCTTTTATGAATAGTATCAATTGATCAATTTGTAATCTTCACCATCATCAGCCTATTGATGATGATGATGATTGATTAATTTGTAATAGTGTGTAGATAATGTACTTTAGGTAAGTAATACTTACAAATGAATTAAAATTATATAATAGGTATATAATAGCTTCCTTGACTAAATGGGTAATATTTATTTTAACACAATAAAAAGCTATAACGGGTTTTGTAGTATTTTTTCTTTTTATGGTTCCGTACCCAAAGTATTCATGTGTTGAATTTATGGTAACCGTTTCTGCGTCATTGAGGTGTGTCAATCAATCCAGAAAGCCAAATGTTTCAATAATCAACATTTTTCCTCAGAACTTGTACCGTGTACGGTAATTTTCAATATTTCGGTATTTCCGGTTTTTTTTTGGTGCTAATTTATAATCAAAATATACTTATTTTATTCTAACCGATTGTAGTTTTATTGATAAAGCTGATTTTGGTCTACAAGTCTACGTATGACAAGTGGCGCAGCAATCTTTATAAGTGCCACTAACTTTATCGTGCAATTACCTCCTTCTTTACTATTTATCTAGGATTATGATCAAATGGCGGGCGTCAACCAAAATCCTTTTGTATTAGTTCAAGTTAATAACTCTTGTTCGATAACTACTCGGCTATATGCGTAAAACGTTTTTCGTTTTTAGGGTTCCGTACCTCAAAAGGAAAAAACGGAACCCTTATAGGATCACTTTGTTGTCCGTCTGTCCGTCCGTCCGTCCGTCTGTCAAGACCCTTTTTCTCAGGAACGCGTGGAGGTATGAAGCTGAAATTTATATCAATTACTCAGGTCTACTGTCCCTTGAAGCTGTGAAAAAATCAAACTTCTAAGCCAACGCAATCAAAAGATACAGCCGTTTATGCCGCAAATTTTCGACACTTGCAAGGGAATCAAAACCTACAGGGTGCTTCCCGTGAACTCAGAATCTTGAAATTTGGTACGAAGCAACGTCTTATAGCATAGATAAAGGAAAAATTACGAAAACCATAAATTTTTAGTTACATCACAAAATATATTTTTTTTACGGAACCCTCGGTGCGCGAGTCCGACTCGCACTTGGCCGGTTTTTTTTTTTTTTTAAATAAAAATACGATCATCGCATAGGTGCACACACGTCTTTCATTATTTAGTTCGATAACAAAGTATTCGCGACGCGACGCCGCCGCTGCTGGCCCACTGCGGGTAGAATCAGTTCATTGTCAGCTGTGGTCGCGCGGCCGTGTCTGTTAAAACAAAAATCTTAGTGCTACGAACAGTGTTTAGTATAATAATTTTATTAATATTTTAAAACTCAACATGGAAGACATCCCTGTGCATTTAACTGACCTACTTCATAAAATAGCCCAAGAACAAAACTTCGTCAATTACGATTTGGATGTTAAACCAATCTCTAGTGGTGGAGCTAACTATACGTCTAAATTGTACATCATCACCATCTCTGAGGGATCCCATGTACTGAACTTGTTCAGTAAAGTAGCAGCGATAGGCGAAACGATGAGAGCTCAGATGGAAAAGATTTATGATACAGAGCGATATTGCTACACACAACTTGTAAAGCTTTACGAAAAGATAGAAGTCGATAATCAATTAACGGACGAACATAAGTTGGCTTTCCCCAAATTTTATGGATGCAACGACAAGTTATTCGAGGAGACGATGGTTCTTGAGAATCTAGAAATGGACGGATACAATGCGTTTAACAGATTTAAGTCGATAGATTGGCCGTACGCGAGCTCAGCTATGGAAGAGTTGGCAAAGATGCACGCGGTCTCATTCGCCCACAGGAAATATCACCCGGAAGACTTTAGCAAAGTTATGGATAATTTCATGTTTGACGTGAAGTTGGAGCCTGAGGTTATGATAGCACATATGACCAGTATGGTAAATAAAGCTGCTAAGGTTATTGATGAGAAGAACAGTGATAAGTTACTGAAGTTTTTCGAGAAGTTTTTCGAAACTTACTCAACGCCGGAGGAGTACAGCGCGGCTTACAAGTCGAGCCGACGACAAGTGCTGGGCCACGGGGACTATAGACCGAGTAACTTAATGCATAAGAATCTTGATGTAAGTTGTTTGTGACATTACTTCGTTTTACATACAATTTATCGATTATAGGCTCAGACCAACAAAAAAGGAAGACGACGCGCCACGAACATCAAAAGTGAAGCCAACTTTTTATCTATGTGTGTAGACAATGTCTCGTGAAGTCGTGACGTTCTAAGAGAAATGCGTGTGGTTTTAGTGTAGGTGTGTGCGTGAGCTTGTATGTTTACTTGCTATAGGCGTGTGGTTTTGTGGCTTCACTGTTGGTGTTCGCGGCGCGCCGTCTTTCTTTTTTTCTTGGTCTGAGATTATAGGTAGGTATATCTTTGCGTTCTTGCTACGTTTTTCAAATCAGCTTATTCAAGCTCATGCCAGTTATTACTTATTATCCAAATAAGTAGTGTTCTACATATAGGTGGGCCGAAAATATATCCTAAGCTATGATGGACAATGGGAATTTTAATATTTTGGAGTAAGTAGATGATGGTAAACGTAAAATAACTTCCCCTAATTTCACCGAAGTATTAGTAGACAAATCTAATAAAATTACTGTTCCTGGAAATATCAAATTCACATAAGCGAAAAAAATCAGAAGTGTTATTCTGCTTAATCCAGCCACCTTCTGTGTGCACAGCACAGCACCGAAACTAGCGCCATCCACATCGTATTTCTTTTACTCTAAAATCACATTGATCAAATCAAATTGATTGCAGCAAACCTGTAGTACCTACCTAAGTATTTTTAAAATCACTTGTCATGATTCTAGACTTAAATTGATAAATAAATAATCAGTAATTCTCTACGCTACGTAAAAATTAAGGTCATACCTACTCATGGGTAATAACCCATGAGTAGGTATGACCTTAATTTTTTAACAAGTAGATACCCTACGTTTTTGCGAAAAATTATGATATAGGTAGGCAATCGCGGTGCCAAAACGATTTACGAATTAAATATCAACAAATGGTTAAAATTTTCTAACCATCGATGTGTGTTACATCAGCTCTTGACAATAGGAACTATGGACCGTGACAATCAAAACCTAAAATAAAGTGATTCCGTAATGAACATTATCATCTATCTTATCGATTATTTTCATAATAATCAGCCTACACTTTCAGGACCAATAAGTCGTTCCTGTGCCCACAACCCATCTACAATTCGTAGATATACGTAGCTATTGATGAATTGTGTTCATTCCCAGGACCTCAATAGCAAGTCTAAATCTAAGTAAGCTTTAAAAAACTATATGAAAAGACATAAAGCTACTGACAACAAACCAATTACTGCCTTTTCCTACTTCGAAAGTTATGAGCTAAATCTTACCATATATGTTTTTTCCTAATTCTAGGATGGCAAAGTGGCTATCAAGATCGTGGATCTGCAGACCCTGCAGGGAGGCAGCCCGGCCACAGATCTAATTTACTTTATCGTCACCGGCTCCGATGAGGAGTTCCGCGCCAAGTACTACGAGAAACTGCTCGACCACTACTACACAAACCTCAGTGCCGCCATGAAGAGGCTGAACCTCGACCCTGAGGAGACCTACTCCAGAGAAGATTTTGATTTCGAATTGAAGGAGGTGAGAAACTCGAATAGGTACATATGTGGAGTCGTTACCTGTGGTCCCGCTAATGGGCCACGCGGGTAACGACTCCTTTTTTGTACAGGGTCAAAAATTGTTCAGACGCCTGCATTAATTGTCTGTTTATATATACAATGAAAGTGTCTTACAAAATTCTGTAAAACGCCTACGCCATAGCACTCGTGTAGGGGCGCGCTACGCCGTAGTTCCCTGCTAGTGCGTAGCAAGATTAGGCAGGTACTCCTGTCGTTTTTTTTTTTTTTTTAAAACGTTGCCCCACACTAGGAATTTCTCCTGTATCGTGGGTGCGTTCACAAACATTTAAAGTCACATACACTAATACCCAGACCCGGAACAACTATCTGTGGGTCTTACAAATATTTGTTCCGTGCGGGGATCGAACCCGCGACACGCAGCGCGGCAGTCCATAGCTTGAGCCACTGCGCTACCGTGCCGTCATTTGGTTACAGCTTTAGCTTAGGTTTTTGATAACTATACGCATCGTGTAGTGTTTTATAATAACCGATTTTGTTTCTATTTTTGTGCTAAATACTTACAAGTTAGATTACAGATAAAGAGGTGTGTATGATAAAATCATACAATTGCGTATTAAGCAGCTGTTGTTACATTTTATTATATGAATCACCAACCGATAAGATGATTTATCAAAAACCACCTGAAAAACTCCTAATTTACTGATAAAGTTATAATATAGGTATCAGTAATGTTCATCAACTTACGGATTATAGATAAACATTTTTAAGCTTTATACAAACTGTTTCTTCTATAAATCTATCTATATAAATAAAGAGAGAAGTCCTGACTGACTGACTCATCAACACCCAACCCAAACCCTTGGACCTTGAAAGCTGTAATTTTGCACAGAGATTCCCTTTATAATGTAGACAAGGAATAAAGGAAGGATTTTTCGAAATTCAACCCTTAGGGAGTTAAATAGGGGAGAAAATCGTCATTTTCACGCGGGCGAAGCCGCTGGCAAAAGCTAGTAGGTAGATAAGTACTAAGTCGTTCCACGTGTAGTGTGTGGTAAGGTTAATGAACGGCATTTCGAAGTTCCACTTGGACGTTGTCGTCCGCTTAACCGGCGGACTATCCTTTGACTGCTTGATAATTGAGTGTAAGTGCATGTTTACGTACGCGCGGCGCGGCGTGCGGCGCGGCCGGCGACGCGTCGAGCGACGCGTCGAGCGAATTTTGTGTTCACGGACAGGCGATGCGTGCAGCGGCAGATATCATCGTTCGCGCAAACACAAACGTATGGCAATGTACGACGGTGTACATAGAGACGCGGCGCGGCGGCCGCGGCGGCGGCCGCCGCGAATTTTCAAGGCCAAGTTCCGTCGCGGGCATCGCTTCATCGAGAATAAACCGCCGCGTGCATCGCCGCGTCCGTCGCCGCGGCCGCCGCCGCGTTCGCCGCCGCGGCCGCCGCCTCAAATTCAAGCAATCGCGTATAAATTCGCTTCTCCGTGAACGCACTCATACACCGCCATACGTTTGAATTTAGTGCGGATCGCGTCGCCGGCCGCGCCGCGCGTACGTAAACATGCACTAAGACCTCTAGTCAGGGCAAAAAACTTACTAACTAAGCGATTACACGCACTGAAGCGGAGCGAGGCTGCAACAGGATTGCATAAAATCTGCCCTCTGTTCCAGTGTGCAATCAAATCCTATTGGTTAATATTTTTCTCCGTTTTTCCGCTCCGCAGCCTCGCTCCGCTTCAGTGGACAGGCAGCCTAAGGGTTTTCTTATTCTCCGTGGGCATCGCTGTGGGGGAAGACTGCAAGGGGCAGGGTGAAGGTCGGGGAAGAGGGAATGACCCTTTTTTTTCTTTGTGAATGTCATCTCGCAGTTCACAACCTGGGAGGTTGTAGACTGCTTAACCGGACTGGGTGCGTTCAGACATTTAAACCCACATACACAAATATCTAGACCCGAAACAACTACCTATATGTAGGCCATAAAAATATTTGACCCGTGCGGGGATCGAACCCGCGACACGTAGCGCAGCAGCTAACTGCTTGAGCCACTGCGCTAACCGTGCCGTCAAAGTAATTTATTTGTACAAAATATAACTCTTCTGCATCTCTAATGGGCCTATACTACACGCAGTCACGCACGCACTTCCCCACAGTTTTCGTTCACACTTCACATTACATCGCGCGTATGGTTGGTAAAACTGTATCACCATTACAAACCACACGCGCGATGTACTGTGTGCACCGTGTAATCCCGCAGGCAAAACTGTGGGGAAGTGCGTGCGTGTAGTAGGCCCATTAGACTGTGGGTGCCCTGTTCAAGTAAACAACAACAGGTTCTTACGCTGTATATTTTTTTTCTTACCCTATTGTGTCCCATTGCTGAGCATAAGCCACCCCCATAGCCTTCCACTCTTCCCTCTGTGTGGTTTTCTCCATCCAATTCGTCACAAACGCTTTTAGGTCGTAACGCCAGCGTTTTCTAGGCCTCCCTCGGCGACGACGCCCGTCTTCTGGCACCCACTGCGTGACGACTCTGGCCCATCAGGCCTGATTCATCCTGCAGACATGGCTGTATACTTACCATTTATTATTATATTTCCAGAAACTGAAATTCGGCCTCTTGGTAGCAGTGTTCGCCTTACCCGTATTGACAGTGGACAGCGAGAATGCACCCGAAGTCAACGAGTCTATGGACCTCACCAACTTCACAGTGGCGAAGACCAGTGACCTCTACGCCGAGAGGATGAACGGGATCGTCAATGACTACATCAAATGGGGAATTATTCAATAATCGCTGAGAATACTCTGACTGAAAATACGGCTGTCTGATGTATAGGTAAAGAAAAAGAACCAACCACAAGTTTTAGTATTTTTTTTATTGAAGTTTGTTTGTGGAGATGTACGAATTCGGAAATGAATTCAATCTTCAGCTAGTATTTGTGTGTAGTTTGCTTGTCTTTTAAAACTTATGGCACAGAATACATAATAGTACTACGCTTATGGTATTACCAAAAAATTGTGACCTAGTTGTAATTTTAACTTTAGTGAATAGTACAATAATGTTATTGGGTATGTTAAAAGCTGTTCTTTTATAAATCGTATTGATATTTTGTAGTAGTGTGTAGATCATGTAGATAATGTATTTAAGTAAGTATATACATGATACTTTTAAATGTAATTCAATAATAATAATAAAGAATAATAATAATAAGGAAGTTCTATTATATAATGTAATAAAAAAAATATTAAGGAGAGCTCTCAGTTTGAAGGTTGTTAAATAAATAAAACGGGATTTTGTAATATTTTCCTTTTTTATTATCTCAGGAATTGTTTGTTTTCATATTAATATAATATCATAGTTTCATACAGTGAATACATGTCAGCGGGTAATGACGAATGCACGACCTGATACCGAACAACTGCCTCTCATACATACAGCTCAGAACACAACAATTATACAATTATTATAATCATTTATGATCAACACATGGCCTCTTTCCAACATTTACGCGCCATTTGCTAATAGACAAGACATCATTTAAATTTCAAAATAAGAACTCTGCTAAGAGTTCGCACACGCATTGAAAAGCGACCAGTGTGACCAGTATAAACATTTTAAAAAACTTCCATAGCGCGGCAGTAGAAACAGAAATGTCGCAACAAAACACAGCCAAGGAGATTATAAAAAGTAGCATTAGGTCGTGTTATTAGTGCATCTACCGTCTACTTCACAATCGACTTCGCTACCTCGGAGTAACGACAGTGAATCAATTATTTGGTCGTACACGCTATATTAATACAAACGTACACAACTTTTACTTTATATATAAACATTTATTTAATTTTATTATAATCAATATAAGTTACCTATGTAGTAGAATTTTCTATTCTTGCTTTTTACTAGAACAAGGTGCATTAAACAATTATATATTTATGTTATAAGCTTATTGTTGAACTGTATTAAATCAGTTTGAGTACAAAATGAAAATGTGGTTTAGTATGCAGTCGTTTTACAATAGCGCCAACTAAAGCGAAGACGCACCGAGTATCTAGACTTACAGGCGATAAGTGGCTCAACCAGTAACAACATCAGCTAGACGTTTCCCTGAGAGGTCGAAACGTACGAAACTGGCCAATCAACTATGTAGTAGGTAAGTATGTTCCCGTATAATGAGTATACCTTACTTCAACATGCCGTTTCGTTCGACGTCTACTTCTTGCATACATCGCAGCACTTTGCGAGATACGAACAACTCTAAAGGCCTTCACTCGTGTTAGTCAAATCAATCAGTACACTACGCTACGGGTGATCAGTTTGACACGCGAGTGAAAGGCCTCGATATTGAATACAATATAAATACGACACTAAATCACAAGAATTTGATTATTATAAGATAGTTATTGTACCTTCAGAACAATTCTTTATACATCCCCCGAATAAAGAAATCGTGATATGAGATATTGTACTATGATAATAACTTGTTTAGCATTTGTTTGCATTATATACTTCAGTTGCTAGCACAATAATAACGAACAGAACACTCAGTACACAGATAACTATCAATGTCTGACTGTTCTGTTCTTAAAGATATGAATTTAATGACGAACGCCGACACGGGCGACGCAAACATTTTATAGAAACATTCAACAAAAAATAACGTTCATAAAGATTATAGTATAAATTATTTGTAACAGATAACAAGAGTTTTACACAATGATAGTCACATCCACGTCGCCTACATAGTGTTGCAACATAGCACGAAACATCGCACTGTAGCCCAGAAATTATAAGAATACATGTTTCACAGAAACAGCCAGAAAAATATCAATAGAAAACATACTTATATATTCGTTGCACATACAAAGCTGTGAATAAGATGCTAATCAATTATTACGACAGCGTACACCGAGTTTAGGAAAGATATAACTTTATACGCGTTACAATAATATAGTTACATTAGTTTACAACAACGATGGGAGATAGTTCAACGTTCGGGGTGTCCTACGTGTTCAGGGTCCTACAACAACATGTCTTCCTCGTCCTACGCTACCGTCCGCTACCGTCCGCTACTCGTATCGACAGAACAACTGTCTCCACACAACGACATGGTCTCTGCAACCTTCCCTATATCTTGACGATTATATGTTTGTCTAAACTAACAAGCTAAGGCGCGCGGTCCCGGATAATACTGAGCGGTTACAGCAATGAGCACTTCTTTTTAATGGAGATCAATGGTGTTTAGATCTAAATGTTTTTGTAACTAATTCTACACAAACTCAGGACAATGTGAAATGAACGCGGACAGTCTGTGGTGGGTACTTGTTGCTATCGAGGGCTTTATCCCGCGCACCGTCACTACCGACTTAAGCTTACATTAACCTGTATTTTTTTTATCAAATTTACTTCATTTTTATTTTAGCTTTAAATACACATATACACTTCAACGTTGAGATTTAAAGATTAGTTTATTTTTTATCGGCTATCACTGAAAGGTACATACATTATAATGTATACTTGATAACAGACAAGGGTCGATCGAACCGCGCGGACATCCTAACATGAACATACAAAAATATATTAGGTACAACAAATAATTGACTAAGACCAAAATATATATTTCTTCTAAGACCCAACAACTCAATAGTTTGCAGAAATCATCTGTAGCTATAAATATTCACATCTACTTTCCAAATATAATTATGTATGTATATATGGTAAATATATGTACACAGTATATGATGTATCTTGTGTCCGCGCGGTCCACCGAGCCACAAACAACAGCGCCTAAGAAAGAGATAACAACTTTAGGATAATACCCATAAACACATCGGTATTCAATAGTTACATGTTTAGTTTACAATAATTACATACATCATTAATTTATTATTCTAGACTATGTCTGCTTGCGGAGACATTTAAGTGAAGTCATAAGTGTTCGAACGCGGTTTAGCTTTTTTTTACGTTTTTTTTAACAAATGTCTCGGCAAGCGAGTGTACTATCATAGTTATTGTTCCGGAGGCGGCACCCGCGGCCGTGCGCACTCAAGCGAAGACGATGCGCTACATAGCTAAGTCATTGATAATACAAGCTAATTAAAAAACTACCATTTTGGTAGAAATATTTTTTGTTTGCAACCCCACGAACTCGCCTCTTGAACTCCGCGCATTAATTTTGAAGCTTTATTAGTATTTTTTTTTGGAAATATATTTTTTATGAACATGATAATTTGACAATTACTCCATAATTATATTTAAACACCATGAAATGTTCGTTAACATTTGCACTCGCAAGGAAGCTACAAAGATAGAATTAGAGAAAGGCACTACAGAAGAGAACATGCGCTGAATACAAAATGTAAGATAACTTATCTTTGTATTTAACCGATCATTCTTAATTTTACACAGTTACTTTCAGAAGTGTATCATTCAACTCTTGAGTATTCATAGTTTTAATATTAATTATTCGATTTTCTGTAAATAGAACCTCACGATTCGTATTGAGTATGTTGCGACATTCGTATTATGTTAATTTCTATAATATTACAATATTTAAAACAAACATTCTGCCGGCGTCGACCAACAGCCAACCCCTCTTTTCACTTACACGATTTTGTTCACATTACAAGATGCAATAAAATGGGAAAGCTCATTTTAGATGGCGCGTCTATATCTGACCAATGAGGTCAAACGATTTTAAAATATAAACTGACATTAACAGATTTTCAACCAATGACGTCGTGTCTCACGGAACAAACCATGTAAGTAAAAAGGTCGTAAGTGACTTGTAAATAAGCCGCGACCGTAAATACCCGCATACATAGTGTATACTGCCAACATAACTAAACAATAATTATTTAACATAACATATTAGAACTCGCACAATCCGGTTGTACTTGACCATACATATCCACACACATTGGAATTTTTACACACACAACACATACACACTCCTTCTATACAAAACGAGCAATGTATGTGACATTGATTTTTTTTATCTCACTTTTTTTTAACTTAGCTTATTTTCTTGTTACATTAAAAATTAATTAATTAATTCAGTCAGACTTAAACAAGCATGCAGACAATTGGTACGTTTTTATAAAATATTTAAATTAAATAATTTAATTGTTTTCAAAATCAATGTCACAGACATAGGACAGTAATAATAATAATTTATCTATTTATACAAAATAAACAATAAAATTAACGCTGGATAAAATTACAACGTGATTATTAATATACAAGTACCGGCAGGGTATTTAACACTGGCTTCGCGTTGGCGCACTTGACAGGTGTCAAATGTCAGTGCTAACATTGACAGGTGTCAAATGTCAGTACTAACATTGACAGTACTTAGACACCGTTTAGAAATGCTGATCGCATTCATTTTCAGTTACGAATGTGAAGCCGGTGTTACAAAGAAATGTCTCAGTGACGGCATTTTACAGGAGATTGTCGCATTTCTGATATACGATGATTTTCGAATTACGAGGTCGACGATAATATTTTTTTTAAATAACTTTCAAGCATCATTTTTTGTTCTCACGTTAATATGAAATTATATCGGAGCCTTTTAATATCGAATACATTCAAGTTATGGGTTTTTTATTTGGCTTTTGAGGCCATATTTGTATTAGAATTCAAATAAGAAAAGCCGTTCGGAGAAATAAATTGCAGACCTTATAGTTACAGGAATAAGAACCAGTTTCGGGTGGCACGTTTCTATTATACGATGGGACCATTATAATTACTTTACATAGTGCGCGAAAGAGACAGATATACATATTGTCGCCTCTTTCCAGCACGAGGGGAATACATTTGAACATTCTATACCCTTAGTTAATCTCATTTATGATACAGTTGCGAGAAAATAACCTTCTCTGTTTAAGACCTTTATTGTTTCACGAGGTAAGGTATTTTGCTCGCCATTGTACATTTGCAGACATCAAGGCTTTTATGAATATTCCCGGTACGTGAACACGATCTATTATCTAATCCTCGTTCAAGTGCAGTCAGTGTCAATATTTCATAGCAATGATGACACGGACTGCTTGAACGTAGTTTAGATGTGAACCGAGCAGTATACATAAAGCCAGCGAATAGTCCGTAATGCGATATAATTAATAACTAACAAACTATACAATATAGTGAGGAAGCTATTAGGCCTCGATTGCAGACAACAATATATTACAGTTTTACATTTAAATTATTTATAATTAAGAATTTCACCACCACTTATGAATCAGTTATTTCAGGAATTGTCCGGATAGACGCATTATTCATTTCTTAACCATCTTTATAACTATGACGTTTCCTTTACATGCTAAGCCTAACCTTCGTGATATGATCATGTCTTGTCTTTCACTATTTTAAGATTAAATGAAACCGCTCCGGACAAATTGCGGACACCACATCGCCAGGCACCGGCCTGATAATGTACTATCTGTCAGTGTCCGGTGTCCACATTATATCCGAGACGGTTCCACAGAACCTTTACTTGAGCGTTCTGCGTTGTACCCGTTTAATGGCTAAAATAACCGATTCACAAGCGAAGTAAATGTTAATATACACGCCCAGACACCACGTTTTGATCGAGCCCCCAACAACATGCAATATTCAAATTGACTAGTGAAACAATTTGTATTTTTTGTTGTATTATATCAGTTGATTTGCACAGTCAGACGTTTAAAAGTATTTTTAGTAGTTTTTTTATTTGTGTTCGGGCAACCCGCGGATTTAGTTTTAATAATAATTAAGTTTTGCAGTTTCAGTTGACTAGTTAATTTTAAAATATATATAAAAGTATGTTTGGCAAGCTTCGTTTTATATTCCATACTTTCGAGCCATTTCCGCTTACTGACTGTATAACAAACCAACATCTTTATAAGGCTGCTGTACATAATGGCCCTAGCATAACGTACGAAGAATAAATACTTACTTATATCGATCGTTGGGTGACAATATCTAATTACACCATCGTGGAAACTCAGTGAGCGACTTTTTCGTTTGCTAGCATAATTTTTCCTATCCAAGAGTACACACGACAACCAATCAAGCTATACAAAACCAGCTTATGCGGATCTCTCATTCAGTACAGGACTTCTGTACAAAGCCAGGCCATATTATACTGGAAATGTGTAGCTTCATGCAAAACTGCCATAAAATCCCGACAGATTCCTTCTGATTTTCAATAACCATTTGTGGTTATCATAACTATGTATCGCACAAACCATTATATACAGAAACCGTAGGTAATATCAATAATTTACAATGATTTAGATATGCAATATAATTTGTTAACATATATTTTACATAAATACCAACTCCGCGCCTCAAATGGAATGCTGAACGATCTAACTAAATATAACGAGCGATATATCAAAATGTATTTACATAATTTTTTAGTTCCTTTAAATTGAATATGGCGACCGTAATTTTTGTGTGATGCTCATGGTATTCAAGTCGTAGTTTCGTAAAGCAATCACAATTATAACTATGCCTTTTAGGCAAATATCCACAAGTTTTAATCCTATGTCACTCCTTAGTGTAGAATTGAACAACGAAATTGATCGCGATCAGTACATTTGCGGCAGTGATCACACTGACAGCTTATGAACGCAGTTTAAACTTGTACAAAGTGTTAGCAGTTACTATGTGATTGCTATACGCACCGACATGTACCATTAATAGACGAACCACGCTCGCCATAAACAGGAACTTATCTTTATTTCGAATATGATAGTATCTCCTACTGAGATTACCTCCGTAACCGGCGCGTCCACTACATATCACGTGTGACGTAATATTTCCGGAAGAACGCTGCCAACCGCTAGCTTGACTCCACTGCTATTACCAACATATTTATAAATACTCCTTCAATTTACAATCGCCCGGAAAAATAAACATGGACGAATTAGGGAAATGCAATAAGCTAAGCTTACTCGGTCAGGACTTGTGTCAGCAGGGTTGTCACTTGTCCTGGCGCGAGATGGCGAGCGCCAGCTGCAGCTCGGCGTCCTCCTGCCTGCGCCGCGCCTCCAGCGCCGCCGCAGCCCGGCGCGACTCGGTCAGGAGTCGTGTCAGCAGGGTTGTCACTTGTCCTGGCGCGAGATGGCGAGCGCCAGCTGCAGCTCGGCGTCCTCCTGCCTGCGCCGCGCCTCCAGCGCCGCCGCAGCCCGGCGCGACTCGGTCAGGAGTCGTGTCAGCAGGGTTGTCACTTGTCCTGGCGCGAGATGGCGAGCGCCAGCTGCAGCTCGGCGTCCTCCTGCCTGCGCCGCGCCTCCAGCGCCGCCGCAGCCCGGCGCGACTCGGTCAGGAGTCGTGTCAGCAGGGTTGTCACTTGTCCTGGCGCGAGATGGCGAGCGCCAGCTGCAGCTCGGCGTCCTCCTGCCTGCGCCGCGCCTCCAGCGCCGCCGCAGCCCGGCGCGACTCGGTCAGGAGTCGTGTCAGCAGGGTTGTCACTTGTCCTGGCGCGAGATGGCGAGCGCCAGCTGCAGCTCGGCGTCCTCCTGCCTGCGCCGCGCCTCCAGCGCCGCCGCAGCCCGGCGCGACTCGGTCAGGAGTCGTGTCAGCAGGGTTGTCACTTGTCCTGGCGCGAGATGGCGAGCGCCAGCTGCAGCTCGGCGTCCTCCTGCCTGCGCCGCGCCTCCAGCGCCGCCGCAGCCCGGCGCGACTCGGTCAGGAGTCGTGTCAGCAGGGTTGTCACTTGTCCTGGCGCGAGATGGCGAGCGCCAGCTGCAGCTCGGCGTCCTCCTGCCTGCGCCGCGCCTCCAGCGCCGCCGCAGCCCGGCGCGACTCGGTCAGGAGTCGTGTCAGCAGGGTTGTCACTTGTCCTGGCGCGAGATGGCGAGCGCCAGCTGCAGCTCGGCGTCCTCCTGCCTGCGCCGCGCCTCCAGCGCCGCCGCAGCCCGGCGCGACTCGGTCAGGAGTCGTGTCAGCAGGGTTGTCACTTGTCCTGGCGCGAGATGGCGAGCGCCAGCTGCAGCTCGGCGTCCTCCTGCCTGCGCCGCGCCTCCAGCGCCGCCGCAGCCCGGCGCGACTCGGTCAGGAGTCGTGTCAGCAGGGTTGTCACTTGTCCTGGCGCGAGATGGCGAGCGCCAGCTGCAGCTCGGCGTCCTCCTGCCTGCGCCGCGCCTCCAGCGCCGCCGCAGCCCGGCGCGACTCGGTCAGGAGTCGTGTCAGCAGGGTTGTCACTTGTCCTGGCGCGAGATGGCGAGCGCCAGCTGCAGCTCGGCGTCCTCCTGCCTGCGCCGCGCCTCCAGCGCCGCCGCAGCCCGGCGCGACTCGGTCAGGAGTCGTGTCAGCAGGGTTGTCACTTGTCCTGGCGCGAGATGGCGAGCGCCAGCTGCAGCTCGGCGTCCTCCTGCCTGCGCCGCGCCTCCAGCGCCGCCGCAGCCCGGCGCGACTCGGTCAGGAGTCGTGTCAGCAGGGTTGTCACTTGTCCTGGCGCGAGATGGCGAGCGCCAGCTGCAGCTCGGCGTCCTCCTGCCTGCGCCGCGCCTCCAGCGCCGCCGCAGCCCGGCGCGACTCGGCCGCAGCCCACGCCCACTGCTGCTCCTCTGTAGGCAGTGCCTCCGTGCTCTTAGCCTCCAAAGCCTTCGCCTTCTTCTCCTTCTGCTTCGTCCGCCCAATCCCGCCTATCGTGTGCACCAGCGACTTGGCGTACTTCACGGGCCGCGGGGATTTCTCCTTCTTCGAAGGCAAGGTGTGAGTCGAACTCGGCCACGTCTCGTTTAAATTCTTATTGGAATCGGTGCCGGCCCAGTCGGCGGCCCAGTTATCCGATTTGCTGGCGGTAAAGTTGTCCGACTTGTTGGCAAAGTTGTCCGACTTGTTGGCAAAGTTGTCCGACTTGTTGGAAAAGTTGTCCGATTTGCTGGTCCAGTTGTCAGATTTGTTGGCCCAATTGTCGGTTTTCCAGTCGGAGTTGTTGGAATTGGTGTTTCGTTTGGCGGCGTCGTCAGAGGCCCAGGCGTCGACCTTCTGTGCGGGGGGCTTGGCCCACGCGTCGTCGGACGCCCAGTTATCGTTAGACCAAGCGGCCCACGCGGGTGCGTCACTCGTGTTATTGTTGGCGTTGTGTGTGCTGTGTGTTGGCGGCGCAGGCTTGGCAGGCTTGAAGTCTGAGCGGCCGGAGAACGGGTCGTACGCTACAGGCGGCGCGGACACTCGGCCGCTGCGCTTGTCGGGCAACGTAAAGCTTCCGTTAGTCGTGCTAGACGCGAAGAAGTCGTCGGTTTCGAAGCCGGCCACGGAGGTGGGGCGAGGTTGGCGCGAGTCGGTCGCGTCGGCGAAGGGGTCCTCGATATTGAAGGGGTCCTCGTACCGGTAGTCCTTGAAGGGGTCGTCGGCAAAGTCCATGGCGGGGCGGTCGGTCTGGAGGCGAGAGTGTGAGTGAGAGACAGCGATGGCTAGGCGCGAGGAGAGAAAGGGACAGAGTACGCACGTGAGCCTGCCGCCGCCGCGTCCGCTTAGCGCTGCAAGTGGGGAACAAGCACGGGCTGTGTTAGCTCGGTTAGTGGAACCACGTACATGACATGTGAACTGAACACCTAACGCCATCACACAAATATATCTACTAACTGACATTGTTTCTTTTATCAATTAATATATTTTTAATTCCTTCGTAAAACTTTAGTGTTGTGGGTATCTGTGTCTAATGGCAATTCAAAAACCAAAATTCCTATTAAATACGAATACCCAAAACATCAGTCACACACCAATATTTCAAAAAATACCCTGCTCAGGATAATTTCTACTGTAAAATACTTGTTACTTGTCAATGGCATTAGGTACTCATAAAAATATTATCATTATAGGTATATACAGGTAGAGTTATATCGGTTATTGAAACGAAATGAACCAAAGAGAATATATAAATGAACCAATAAGAAACAGGAGTGGATGTGGTTGTGTACAGGGTGCGACACTACAAGCGAACACTACCTTCCAAATATAAGCAAAAATATACTTGAATAATTTTAAGTAAATATGTAAATTAAAGTATTGAGATTTAAATCAATACTAATATACATAATAAAGAAAATAAAGCAAATCAAGTTTTACCAACCAATAGTAAGCCTAATTTTCCCCGTTTCCTTTTCTCAGATATACGTACGAAGTTAATATCAATTCTATGGCTTTTCCCATCTGTGTTGGGCTTGGCTTCTAGTCTAACCGGACTCAGCTGCTACCTTGTCATATTACGTGAGGCACAAACTAAGCGTTGCTTATTTCTTGTGGCTCAAAACGGAGCCAGTTTTGATGAATCGAAAACTCATGATGGTGAATAAATAGTTCATGTATTATCACTTTTAATCAAGGTTTCGTATTTAAAAATCAATCTTTTGTATGCCAAAAACATATATTTTGCATTTTATGAGCGACAGTCTGAAATGCTTGACAAATTCAAGCTCTTTTTTTTTTCTTTAGTTTACTGAAATTATCAAGCTCACACAACAGCCCAATTTAGCCACTTTTGAATGGTCTAAGTTTCGGTCAGTAATTTCAAAAAGTTAAAGCTAATTTCCTCCACAATCAATCCTAAATAAGCTTATTTATTCGGTTTAAAAATCCCATCACCCAATAATTCTTATCCCCTTTTCGCTTTTCTATCAGTTTTTTTTTTAATCACCGCAATAAACACACACCAATCTACAACATTTATTATAGGTTGGCGCCAACAATACGACAATAAATTAATCTGTGTATATCCAATGGCATTTCCAGTCTGTAAACAAAAACTCAATCGAATATATCCAGTAGTTCAGTCACAGAACATTATTTTTCATTTTATGCGTTTTCGTGACATTAATAGGGTAGCGCTGACAGGTTTACGACCCCGGCATCGGTATAATTTCTAAAGCCATTTCAAAAACTTTTGCCAAATTCGTTCCTTAATTTTTATTTTCAAATGTGAATAAGTGTAAATTATACCGAAGGTTAGGGAACCAATATTTATACATGGTAATTTATTTCGTTAACAGACACGGATGAAAGAAAAAAACATTTTTTAATATCGATGTTAGGCCTGTCAATGACTTCATTTAAGGTCGTATTGTCACCATCGCCTTGTATAATAAGCATAAAATAAATATAACATGCAATAAAAAACATGAAATATAGTCGTTGCATTTCACGAGAGCTTATCGTTGTAATTGAACGTTCTCTAACTGCCGTACTCGTAGTTTTGTCATACAAGAACTGTCAAAACCTTTACTTAGTGATGGCCTAAGTAATCATTAACCTTTTTAGCGCCACAGTCACGTATAGACGACAAGCCGAACAAGCAAACAAGTGCCCTAAGTCTGTCGACTTAAGGTACTTTTTGGCTTGTCGTTTTACTTGACCGTGGCGGTCAATGGGTGCGGCAGTAAGTGACATGAAGATCGTGATTTGCATCGCCTATGGATAATGAGAGGGGTACAGTCGAGGTAAGAAGCGTGTGAAGCGTGTAGCAGCAACCAAACGAACGTGGATCGGTTAAGAATGGCATTCCACGCGGACAGAGAAAGTAAAATTTATATTTTCCCTTTTACGGGGCAGCATTTTGATCACTTTCTGGTATTTTAACTTGTATTTATGAAGAATTTATTACATGAGCCTGTACAAACGTACAATGATGATTTATCATTGTGCGGGAATTAAGCTGATGTAGCTTAATTTGGTTTTGTATAACTTTAGTGGTCGTCAGTATACTAGTAAACCAGATTTATTAGTATTTTAAATAAAAATAATTTCTGAAAATTCTTTTCTATAGAGAGAGATGTCATTAAAATCATTACAATAAAGGACAACACGTTGAAATATTAAATTGAGCAAAACGTGCAAGAAAAATAAAAATAAACTTTTGTAAATCCCAGAAAGCGAGAGTGACATTTTATACAAACAAAAAAGTAAAGAAAATCACGATAAAATGCCATTCTCTAGTATTAATGTGAGTGCTAATAAACTCGTTTACGTACGCATTTTACTTTCTCTGCAGCGTAAATAAAATAAAACAAAAGGTTTAGCTTTCGACGAGGCTATCCTTCGTCCATGCGCCTAGTTACTGGGGCGGGGGTAAATAAAATTCGTCAAATAATCAAAAAATAAACACAATCTGAAAACAAATCGTTAGCTTAAAATATGGGGAAGTATTGGAATTTTAAATCTTGGGAGGAAACTTGGCTGAAATGATTGTTTTGTTATTTTAGTTCTAAGTAATTGTGATGAAAGGTGTAATTTTAGGTTAAATCACGTTTCAGCCAAGTTTACATATTATTTCAAAATTAAATCAATGATCACATTATTTTGAAATGTTTTTTGACATTTAATTTTCATTGATTTAATTTCTTCGTTTTGTATTCATTATGTTTAAAAAGAGTTGTTAATTAATCAAAAGACAAAAAAATAAAGTTAAATGATTCAAAATTTGTAAAAGAGATACTTAAGTGTTTTAATATTAAAAAAAAATGAAATTAAAAATGGAATACTTCTATTACATTTACAGCATTATTATTTGGGTGGGACGACAGTGTCTGGCTATCTGACATAGTAATGAGAGTTATTCTATTCGTCTTACTGACAGAACTTTCTTATGAAACCAATATCCGACTTGACGAAAGATGAGCAGTATGACTTGTAGAATCACTCGCTTACCGATTTTAAAGAAGTTTCACTTATATGAATATTTTTAAAGTTTTTATCTAAATGTTAAGAAGAAGCTGTAAGTAATAGAAGTATTGATTGTGCTAGGTTGTGTATGTGTGCAGTAAGTGCAGTGGTGCGTACCTTGGGCGGCGGGCAGGGTCTGGGCGGCGCGGGGCGCGGGGGCGGCACCTTGTGCTGCTTGGGGGGCAGCGCGGGCGTGGGCGTGCGACGTGTGGGCGCGTGCAGCACTGCGAATGGGTCCTCGGCGAACCCGGCCTGGGGGGGGGAGTACTCTATTATGTTAACAACCTTGTAAGGGATCACCCGGGACATTCTATTCCCGACATTCTCCTATGCTTGTTGTCGTTGTCGACAAAACGTATGAAACGCTAGCCCGTTTCAGTTTTCACGACAATAACTACACCTACTAACAACAAGTAACTTAACAAGATGGTCCTCCAGGACGTAAATAACTTTGACTTTCTACAAGGGGCCAAAATAGTAAACATGATTGCTCCACATTTAAGACAAGTAGGAATTAAGTTTTATATGGAATAACTGTTCGTTTTACATCATTAAAATATTAGTCCCAAGAAGAAAATAGTTCAGTATCAAAATCCATAAATATAACGATACCTTCCAGTTACACGCTGTATCAGTAAAAATATCAAATAAACACGATGTCTTATATGGAGTGTTTGATACACAAGTATCATCATAAAAATATAAGGTCCCATTAAAATAGGTCGACAAAATTTCAGAAATCATTCAGACCACCAAATTACGGACGATGGTAAAAAAATGATAAGAAAAACGCATTTAAGTACCTACTCATAAATGATGAGTTTGTTCTAGAGTGCCGGCAATTTAATATTTAAAGTAAAAAAAAAAAGTTTATTTAAAGTTTTTTTTTGTTTAGATATGTTTGGTTAGACCTACTGAACGCTGTGTTAAAATTTGTCCACCTATTTTAATGGGACCTTATAATATATAGATAGGGAATATCATAACAACAAAATACACAAACAAAAACATAATTTATTGGTACAATTAAAAAATATAGAAAGCAACACATACAATAATATTTGTAATCACTCACAAATACATAAACTTAATACGTTAAAAATATATATAAAGGCAAAAATAAGAGTAATTATAAACAACAAAGGATATATTACATAAATAGATAAAATATACATACACAAATACAATATAATACTATGATATACAAGTGGAGAAAGAGAGAGAGGATTGTCATGTAAATATTATAGCAGGGACAGACAAAGATAGAACAACACTCACGTCTTCATTCTGTTTGGCCGTGTTGTCGTGCGAAGCGAATGCGTCGCCAGCGAATGGGTCGGCGTTCGACGCGAATGGGTCCGTTGTAAAGCCGTCCTGCGACACACATACAAAGGATTTAACACGTTTTTTTAGAGATATGAACATAAATGTTATAATATGACCGCTTTATTTGATTTTACTGCTAAAGTTTAACAACCATCACCAATGCTGCCTGAAGTTCTGCACGTAGCATAAGTAGAATTAGCCTATAATATTCTCACAGCTATAAGAAGGAATGGGCTATTCCACCATGCGGGCCCAGTACACGTGAGTTGAGTTCAAATTCATAGTTTTCCCATATAAAGTTGCCTTTGTTTTTACTCTTGATAAGCTTATTTATAGTTGATTTAGCTTCTTCTGATAACAAATAAACTTATTAGAAGCACTTTTAACTATGCTGAGTAACATTATTTTTGAAAACTAGAAACTTTATTATTACTATTTTTTAATACAAATAATTATACGAGTTTTGTGACTAACCTATAACGTTTGTATTTTGCCATTTTGTGTTCTTTTCCATTCTTTTTTATTTATATTCTGTTTACTAATCCTTATCACTGTCTTTTTTTTTTTTTTTTGCGTTATTTAAATATTGTATAAATGACTACTTGTGGAAACTTGTAAGTGGCCCTATTGTTGTTATAAACCTAATCTACTGTGTCTACCTAGCTGTAAGTTTTCCAAAAATAATAAAATAAAATAAAAATAAAATAAATTTGTTACTTTTGATGACGGTTTTAGCTTGTTTGAAAGTTATTTATTAGATAGGATAATAGTAAACAAATAATGATGTCATCCATAATCGGTGAGCCACAAACTATACACCGCTTGTATCTTGTGGCTCGGGAGTGAAATATTTTTCTTTCTTTTAATGTTTGTACCTGTGCATGTTGAGGTGTGTGCGCGGGCGCGAAGGGATCGTGTGCGGGCGGCGCGGCGGGGAAGGCGTGAGACGTGAACGGGTCGGACTCGAACCCGGCGCCTGACGCAAAGCCGTTGCTTTTCGCGAATGGCTCGTCTTCCTGGATCACATACAAATACTAAATTATATGGGAATCAATAGAGCACAATGTACCAGATCTGCCTACCTTTTTCCTCAAATACTATGAAGTCGGCTTCAAGTTGAACTGGATGCAGCATAATACCAGTACTTTACAAGGAGGCCGATGGACCCCCCCTGGTTTTCAGTTTCCAGAATTTCGACTACCCATAAAGGTCTCAGTTTCAGGTCCAGTTGAAAATCGTATCGGGCACTAACTGCTCGGCAGATTGATTCAACTGGACCTATTTGATGCAGCCCTGTTATACAATGCTTTATTTATTCTGTTTAGATTTAATATTTTATAGTGTACACTTGTGGCATTGTGCCAAATCAATGTTTTCTTTTTTTCTTGATGACCAACTAACAGTTGGGAAATAGTATAGCTGATTTATCCCAAAGTAACTGCCTCCGTGGTCGAGTGATTTAGGTGTTTGCCTTGTGACCCGATGGTCGTGGGTTCGATTTCTACAAGAAGCATCCTTTGTTAAGTTGTTTCCAGTTTGGCTAGGACATTGCAGGCTTGAATCCCCTGATTGTCTGACAAAAAGATGATTACGTGCTTCGGAAGGCACGTATAAGGTGGACCCGGCCGTCAAATGGCGGTCGTCAAACCGTGTCAGAGGCCCTTGAGGGGGTTTAGAAACTCTGACACTAGGGTGTGTGGGGTCGTTCGACCTTGCCGCCTACTCGATAAGAAGAAGATCCCAAAGTAAACAAGTAATACATACAAGTGCATCATTAGGCGTAGCTCCCCGTACGACGCGCTCCAGCTGCTCCTGCTGGAACTGCGGCGCGAGGGTGAGGTAGTGCTGCCCGCCAGCTCCTGCTGCTGCCAGCGCCTCGCACGCTGAGCTCATCAGTCGGTGCTGCTCCTCGAGGTGAGATATTTTTATGTTGGCCTGAGGGGAACAACTCATTAGACATGGTCAACGTCCTATCCATCCTAAAAAAAGTGATTAGTAAAGTCGTGTGACGTCACAGTTCTTACTACGAAGTGTAGTTCACCCCGCTCATGATCTTTGACGGTGTTTTATGTTCCAGAAGCACTTGTTTGACAAAGCTTAAACATGCGGTTAAAAGTCTCGTACGTACTTATGTACGAAGGTTTTAACTGCGTAAACGTGACGCGAGGGTGTCTGACTGTCGGGGCTGTGGTTTGTCGAAAGGTTAACGCGGCTCCGACACAAGGGCGAAGAAGGAACATGGGTTTGGTTTTTAGTCAGTAGAAGTCTGACACTCCCCTTCGCTCTGCCCAAGAGCGGGGGGGGTTATTCGATGATTTTCCACCCACAAAAAAAAAAGGGGTGTCTGACTGTCTTTGGCTGTATAGGTATTATTAGGAATCAGAAGTGAAATACGTGAACAAAATAAACAATGTTTAATATCTTTTGAATTACACTTTTACAAAAATATCAAGACAAACATTTTAAACAATAATCAAATAGAAATAGCACTAGCAAATGGAATAATCAGTACACGAGCAAAAACATAAACCAAAATTAGCGAAGCACACGATAATAGTCGGGTAGCAAGTCCTTTCCGAGCGCCGTCCAAGCAAAAAGTGACCGTTGCACCGCCGCTCGCCTCGTTTTATGAACTTCTGTCAGTTGCCGCACGACGACCGGACGCTAACCGCACGGTTACTGGCTGATGGCGTGACTTTGAGCCAACAGTATAATGACGACGAAAAACGTTTTTTTTACAACTAGCTTATGCCTGCGGCTTCGCCCGTGTAGAGTTCGTGGTCCCACGGGGTCATATTACCTATGTGTCAATCCACATTATAAAATATGTGTGCTGAATTTCACCCAAATCCATTCGGTAGTTTTTGCGTGATAAAGTAACAAGCATTCGTCCATCTTCACAAACTTTCGCATTTATAATATTAGTAGTATTTACTGAAAATTTAATCAAAATTAGTTACAAACATGGCTTTCAAACTACAGTCATTATATTTACGTGAGCCTTTTAACTCAGTAACTCATACTAGGTACTAAATGAAGTTGCCACTAGCCCCACCGTACCTGGCTGACAGCGAGCACAGTGCGGCGCAGCTGCGCGGTGACGGCCTCGGCCTCGGCCTCGGCCTCCGCGTCCCGCACGTCGGCCTGCAGCGCGCGCTCCTTCTCCTTCAGCGTGTGCACGGCCGCCCGGCGCGCCGCCACCTCGGCCTAAGTTGCCACTAGCCCCACCGTACCTGGCTGACAGCGAGCACAGTGCGGCGCAGCTGCGCGGTGACGGCCTCGGCCTCGGCCTCCGCGTCCCGCACGTCGGCCTGCAGCGCGCGCTCCTTCTCCTTCAGCGTGTGCACGGCCGCCCGGCGCGCCGCCACCTCGGCCTAAGTTGCCACTAGCCCCACCGTACCTGGCTGACAGCGAGCACAGTGCGGCGCAGCTGCGCGGTGACGGCCTCGGCCTCGGCCTCGGCCTCCGCGTCCCGCACGTCGGCCTGCAGCGCGCGCTCCTTCTCCTTCAGCGTGTGCACGGCCGCCCGGCGCGCCGCCACCTCGGCCTAAGTTGCCACTAGCCCCACCGTACCTGGCTGACAGCGAGCACAGTGCGGCGCAGCTGCGCGGTGACGGCCTCGGCCTCGGCCTCCGCGTCCCGCACGTCGGCCTGCAGCGCGCGCTCCTTCTCCTTCAGCGTGTGCACGGCCGCCCGGCGCGCCGCCACCTCGGCCTAAGTTGCCACTAGCCCCACCGTACCTGGCTGACAGCGAGCACAGTGCGGCGCAGCTGCGCGGTGACGGCCTCGGCCTCGGCCTCCGCGTCCCGCACGTCGGCCTGCAGCGCGCGCTCCTTCTCCTTCAGCGTGTGCACGGCCGCCCGGCGCGCCGCCACCTCGGCCTAAGTTGCCACTAGCCCCACCGTACCTGGCTGACAGCGAGCACAGTGCGGCGCAGCTGCGCGGTGACGGCCTCGGCCTCGGCCTCGGCCTCCGCGTCCCGCACGTCGGCCTGCAGCGCGCGCTCCTTCTCCTTCAGCGTGTGCACGGCCGCCCGGCGCGCCGCCACCTCGGCCTAAGTTGCCACTAGCCCCACCGTACCTGGCTGACAGCGAGCACAGTGCGGCGCAGCTGCGCGGTGACGGCCTCGGCCTCGGCCTCCGCGTCCCGCACGTCGGCCTGCAGCGCGCGCTCCTTCTCCTTCAGCGTGTGCACGGCCGCCCGGCGCGCCGCCACCTCGGCCTAAGTTGCCACTAGCCCCACCGTACCTGGCTGACAGCGAGCACAGTGCGGCGCAGCTGCGCGGTGACGGCCTCGGCCTCGGCCTCCGCGTCCCGCACGTCGGCCTGCAGCGCGCGCTCCTTCTCCTTCAGCGTGTGCACGGCCGCCCGGCGCGCCGCCACCTCGGCCTAAGTTGCCACTAGCCCCACCGTACCTGGCTGACAGCGAGCACAGTGCGGCGCAGCTGCGCGGTGACGGCCTCGGCCTCGGCCTCCGCGTCCCGCACGTCGGCCTGCAGCGCGCGCTCCTTCTCCTTCAGCGTGTGCACGGCCGCCCGGCGCGCCGCCACCTCGGCCTAAGTTGCCACTAGCCCCACCGTACCTGGCTGACAGCGAGCACAGTGCGGCGCAGCTGCGCGGTGACGGCCTCGGCCTCGGCCTCCGCGTCCCGCACGTCGGCCTGCAGCGCGCGCTCCTTCTCCTTCAGCGTGTGCACGGCCGCCCGGCGCGCCGCCACCTCGGCCTAAGTTGCCACTAGCCCCACCGTACCTGGCTGACAGCGAGCACAGTGCGGCGCAGCTGCGCGGTGACGGCCTCGGCCTCGGCCTCCGCGTCCCGCACGTCGGCCTGCAGCGCGCGCTCCTTCTCCTTCAGCGTGTGCACGGCCGCCCGGCGCGCCGCCACCTCGGCCTAAGTTGCCACTAGCCCCACCGTACCTGGCTGACAGCGAGCACAGTGCGGCGCAGCTGCGCGGTGACGGCCTCGGCCTCGGCCTCCGCGTCCCGCACGTCGGCCTGCAGCGCGCGCTCCTTCTCCTTCAGCGTGTGCACGGCCGCCCGGCGCGCCGCCACCTCGGCCTAAGTTGCCACTAGCCCCACCGTACCTGGCTGACAGCGAGCACAGTGCGGCGCAGCTGCGCGGTGACGGCCTCGGCCTCGGCCTCCGCGTCCCGCACGTCGGCCTGCAGCGCGCGCTCCTTCTCCTTCAGCGTGTGCACGGCCGCCCGGCGCGCCGCCACCTCGGCCTAAGTTGCCACTAGCCCCACCGTACCTGGCTGACAGCGAGCACAGTGCGGCGCAGCTGCGCGGTGACGGCCTCGGCCTCGGCCTCCGCGTCCCGCACGTCGGCCTGCAGCGCGCGCTCCTTCTCCTTCAGCGTGTGCACGGCCGCCCGGCGCGCCGCCACCTCGGCCTAAGTTGCCACTAGCCCCACCGTACCTGGCTGACAGCGAGCACAGTGCGGCGCAGCTGCGCGGTGACGGCCTCGGCCTCGGCCTCCGCGTCCCGCACGTCGGCCTGCAGCGCGCGCTCCTTCTCCTTCAGCGTGTGCACGGCCGCCCGGCGCGCCGCCACCTCGGCCTAAGTTGCCACTAGCCCCACCGTACCTGGCTGACAGCGAGCACAGTGCGGCGCAGCTGCGCGGTGACGGCCTCGGCCTCGGCCTCCGCGTCCCGCACGTCGGCCTGCAGCGCGCGCTCCTTCTCCTTCAGCGTGTGCACGGCCGCCCGGCGCGCCGCCACCTCGGCCTAAGTTGCCACTAGCCCCACCGTACCTGGCTGACAGCGAGCACAGTGCGGCGCAGCTGCGCGGTGACGGCCTCGGCCTCGGCCTCCGCGTCCCGCACGTCGGCCTGCAGCGCGCGCTCCTTCTCCTTCAGCGTGTGCACGGCCGCCCGGCGCGCCGCCACCTCGGCCTCCGTCTCGGCCGCCGCCGCCTCCTGGGCCGACACTTGCGAACGGAGCTTTTCTACCTGCAACCATAACTTTATTGTGTCAGAATGGAACTAAACACCACGCTTAGTATAACGTTTGAATATAAATGTAGATGGATGGAGAGGGAGAGGAAGACCAAAGACGGCACGGTTAGCGCAATGGCTGAGCGATTGGACTACTGCGTTGCGTGTCGCGGGTTCGATCCCCGCACGGAACAAATATTGGTATGGCCTACAGGTAGTTGTTCCGGGTCTGGGTATTTGTGTATGTGAGTTTGAATGTTTGTAAGTGCACCCACGATGCAAGAGAAATTCCTAATGTGGGAACGTTTAAAAAAAATGGTTGGATTGGGTGTGAAATGATATGAAGGAAAAGGATTAAATAATAGCGTGAAGATTGACAGAGGAGAATAGAAGAAAAACCGTATTGCGCCGATCCCAAATAACATTGGACAGGGGCAGGAAGATGATGAACGTTTGCAGTTGTGATTGACGTGAAATCTTTAGTTCACAATGTGTAGAACAGTTACTAGGTGTTCTTGCAATTTGATTGCACACTGCGGTGTGTGTTTAAATAATAATACAAGTTGTGTTATAGGGGATAGTTACCTGTGTTTTGAGATCATTTAACCTTTTTTGTGCTTCACCTTTTTGGTTTTCTAACTGTTTTAGGGTCGCCGTTAATGTGTCCAACTCGCTCTGAAACAAGACATCGTATTCATGTTATTACTACTTCCATCTTTATCAATTTTATTAAAATATAACATTAAAAGTAAAAAAAAACTGAAGAGGTATACTCGACCGGGTGGAAGCTAAGAGAATAAGTTCTGCCTTGCACGTTTACCTTTCACCCGGTACTCTGACAAGATGATGAGTTACTATCAAGAATGCTTTTGGAGCCAGGACAAACTGCGGTCCACACTGTATACCTTGAGAGAAGCGTCGTATGAGGCCGTGTTCCTGAATACCTATAAAATAAAATGACTTGCGCGCAAAAAAGTGGAAGAACTCAAGAATAGTTGCTCACACGGTGACCACTCTTAGCACGTAATAGATTTTCAGTGGAACACAACTCCTCGCAAACACTCCTGGTAAGGGAGCCAAGCCGGTTCCTCATCTCCTGACCATACCTGTAAGCTATCCGCCTCCCCAGTCTTCATAGTGAGGTCCCGCTGCTTGGCCGCGAGCTCGGCCTCCAAGGCCAGTCGCTCCCGAGCCAGGGCATCCACCTCGCGCGCTATCGCTTCCATCTCGGGCGTGGGCTGCGGGCCTAAGGTCTGCACTGGTTCTGACTTCTGGAAAGATAAATATATAGGTTAGTAAATAGTAGTTGAACGTAGCAAAAGAGGTATGTTAGAATCGTAGCAGCCAGGGCTACGGGAATGTTAGAAAGAGATACCGCGATCCTGGAACACAAAGGGTTAAGGTGGATGTTCCAGGGTAGCCCTAATGAGTATTTCATCAAAAGGTCATTCTTGACAGTTACATGAACTTGGAGGGTTGTAATGATGATTTTGATGATTATAATTCTGTAACTGCATACGTCTTACAGCCGCGAATCATATTTTCACTAACATACAACCTAGCACTGGCCTGCAAATCGTTAAAAACGTAAGAAAATTTTAATTTCGCGGGCTACCCTGGAACATCCACCGTAACGAAGGAACACGGGTTTTAGTCAGTAGAAGTCTGAAACTCCGTTCCGCTCCACTCATTTGATGATCCCATACACCAAATATAAAAAAGGGATCGTAGCAGGCGGTACTGTAGCATTTGCTTTCACCCAAGGGAAAAAGCCGTGAGTTCATGTATTAGTAAGAAGTCCTCCTAACCGCTTTGTCTCGCACAAGTGAGGAAGAGATTCAAAAACAAAATAATTATGACGGTCAGTATTTCCTCTTGAATACAAGAACACAGTTCTAAATTACAATTCTAGAAGGAAATTCGAAATAAAAACAAAACACACATGCCGCATCTGTCAAGAACGACAATCATCAAAAATGGTAGACTCGAAATGTTTGGTTATTTTAATTTTTACGATAATAAATTGTACAAGATGCGAATTGAGTCATACCATTCACAAGAGAGTGAGTGAGATTAATAATAGAAGTAGACAGATGTATGGAGAAGTACGAAGAAGTCGTTTGAAGAAAGATTTTGAGCTGGACAAGCTTATGTATCCAAGTATGCGATTTTCAAACTTTTTCTTTTGCTAAAAGCCGACTTACTAACATTTTACAACAAAAAATAATATTTTAAATGCACTTTTTTTGCTTCTCTCTGTGCAGAAAAAAAACCCAAGTAATAAAAAAATCTAGCTCCTTTTTTTACCAGTGGAAAATACAATTGGCTTAAATGGCTCTAAATATTTTTCTTTTATTCGAAGGCCATAAAGTCCGCGAGATGGCGCTTAGTGATGTGTGTGGTCGCTGATTGGTCGGTTTTTAGACTCAACGCTCTCAAAGAAGCACTTTTTTAACGTTGCCCCACATTAGGAATTTCTCCCGTATCGTGGGTGCGTTCACAATACACAAATACCCAGACCCGGAACAACCATCTGTAGGCCATACAAATATTTGTTCCGTGCGGGGATCGAACCCGCGACACGCAGCGCAGCAGTCCAACCGTGTAGTCACAAAGTCCCCTCATCTCCAGGAGGTAACAAACACGCGCTATCAGCGATATCGCAAGCGTGGCGCGAGTACTACGCGTGCTCAGCCGCGCAGCTGGACGTGCTGAACGACGACTACGTAGCGCAGAACAACGTCATACTCATGGTGTTCCAAGGAGCCACCGTGCGCGTGCCTTGCGCGCTGTGCCAGGAGCCAGGCCAGGTGGACCAGATTACGTGGCTGTATTCTAATGTAAGTATATAGTTAGCTTTGACAGCGTTTTACGTTTTTTTGAATGTCAGTTTCCAAAGGAAATTACTCGGAAAACATATACTTAGTTTCAGAATAAGCTAAGCTCATACCGCTCAAATAGCACAGAACAACATCGTAATCACGATGTTCCAATAATCGCTGACCGGACCGGAGACCGGCAATGTCAAGTGCAAGACACTTCTAGTTTATACGCGGTCATCTCACAATTTCTACGTTGAAATTACAAATGAGACCTTCATTTGTAATTTCTTGAAATTTTTTGACAAAAGGCACCTTAATTTGTGGTATTTCATCACTGCTCTCAAAACGGCGACGACAAACTTCATCGCGAAGTACTCGGCATGCCGTAGAAAGTTGCATGTTTAAGATTATGTCACATCCACCAAACACCAATTAACCTGCTTTGAAGAACCGTAAGACGGGAACATTACAGACGGGTCATAGATAAACTGACATAAAGTATCATCCTCAGTCCGCAGAGGTCGAAAACTTCACGGTAATCCAAGACTACAGCCGAGTCTCGGTAAAGCATGGCGTGATGACGATCTACAACGTGATCCCCGCTGACGAGGGCGTGTTCTGGTGCACGCAGGGCGCCGGCGGCGGCGGCCTGGTCTTCATTGAGGTGGTCGACAAGGAGCCCTACACTGTTGTGAGTTCAATTTTATACCCTTGAATCGGCAGAGAGGGTCCTAAACGACGAAGAACAAGTCGTTGTGACGCAATTTTAAAAAGGCGTAGGTCCAGCACAACTCCAAAAGCAAAATGTATAGTTTAACTCTACGACCATACATAAAAGTTATTTGAAAAGCGATTTGTTGGACAATCTATTACCTACTAAAATTATTTAAACAATTATTAAAAAACTTTATGAATGAAAGACGAATAACAAAAGTAAAAGAGGAATGCTATTGGAAAAACCTATAAGGCAGCAAATTCAGAAAGGCGCGGGAACTGCCCATGCAGGCCACGCTGTATACTACAAGAAATGCTCCTACGAATTTGCGGCCTATAAACGGAAGCCTTGTCGAGACACATTGATGTTATTATCATTAGATAGAAATCTAGAGCATCCTAGTAAAAAATAAATAACGCAAGACTTTGATAATCAGTAAGTCAAATCAAATCCTTTGAACAGGTAAAACCACCTGAATCTCGCGGGCCTCACGCTGTCGCCCCGGAAATATACCAGAGTGTGATAGTGTTCAGCCAGTGGGGTGCATGGAGCGAGTGCAGCGTGTGCGGCAAGGTGGGCAGGAGACATCGGTACGGGATGTGCTATGTTAAGCTGGAGCAGGACTTGGTAAGTATAGGATTATAGCCTAGGTACAGATATCTCGGAAGGCCTCTAACTTGTTGGACCGATGACCTGGTGAAGGTTGTGGGAAGGGTGCGTGACGCATGGGACCGGTCAATGTGGCGACTCAGGGGAGGCCTATGTCCAGTAATGGACGTCTTTTGTCTGAAATGATGATGACAAATATACTTGGAAGATGACGAAACAAGGTGCAAATTCTGGCTCAAAACTAGACAAGGGAGGATCCTGCGCCATCAAAGGTGTTGTTGGATTTTATGACTAACTAGCTTTTGCCAGCGACTTCGCCCGCGTGAAAAAAAAATGACTTTCCATACAAACTTTCATCCCCTATTTAACTACCTTAGGGGTTGAATTTCGAAAAATCCTTCCTTATTCCTTGTCTACATTATAATGGGAACCTCTGTGCAAAATTTCAGCTTTCTAGGTCCAAGGGTTTGGGCTTGGCGTTGATGAGTCAGTCAGTCAGTCAGTCAGGACTTCTCTCTTTATTTATATAGATAGATAATCTGGAAACAGTTTCTCTATTGAAACAGGAGGACGGACATTTGAAACCACAATGTTGTCATGTCTAGTACGCCACATCAGTCGTTGATGGATTGACTGTGAAAAAGTCGTACGGTTATATCTACTATAATAATTATTTATTTATTCAAATTAGACAACTCCGACTCCGTACATATAATTATTATATTTATACTGGACGCGTTTAATGGAAATATGGCTATGGAATTGCATTTCGTCAGCAGTGTCCAAAATACGATTTGCCGCTTTTTTGCGATACAATACCATGTATTGTTATCACAGCTAACGTTCTTAATACTAAAACAGTTTACCTATCTACCTCGTACACAATACAAATGTCTAATTATTTCAAACATAAACCTGTTACAATTATAAGGCCATAAAGATAACGTTTAAACTGGATTGTAATGTTACTGCTATCAATTGCCAGCAATGTGACTTTATTTTATTTTGAGACTTGTAGAGGGTATATTCCAAAAACAATGTCTTATCAAAAAAGAAGATCATTATATGTACCCCTTATCGTACTTGTGTTTCACAAAAAGTGTTCACACTGATGACTATGGGCTTGCATAACCTACATGAAACCAAAGACAGAATTTTCAATATCAGTGTGGGAGACAATACTAATCAAATGTCACATAAGAAGGATTCTATATAATTTAATTCTTTGATTTGTTTGTCTTATAGATTACAAACTTCATCCTGGACTCAGTTAAAACGGCAAGCCGTCACAAATTATTTGAATTGGACGAAAAACTCATCGAATTATTTCAAAGTAAGTCGCTCACCACAAACTAGATCAGATATGATAGCCTATAACATTCCCACCGCTGGGATAAAGATCTCTCGGTTTGAGAGGGAGTAGGCGATAATCCACTTACGCTGGCTCAGTAGTGTAGGTATGGATGTCACATCAAACGAATTTTTGGATCTAGAACATTTTCGGTTTCTCCTCACGATGTTTCCTTTAACAGTTTTGAAATCTAGATGAGGGATTAATTTAAAGCCTCAGTTGTATCAAGTGTTTTTTATGGACGTTTCCTGTAAAGTATGGGTGAAAATCAAGCCCCGAGCAGATTACGAAACCGGGATAAACAGAATGTCCAATTTTACGCATTCAAAACACAAGATTTTTTTATAACGTTAAAATATGTGTTAAGTAACAAAACACCTTAAAAACAAGCTCAATTTATTCTCACCATTTTACTTAGGTACGTGTCTTCAAAAATAATATGAAAAGTAGTTGAAACAACATATCACCCGCGCAACGACTTGGCAACTGAATTGTGCAAGCTATAATATTGTTTGTTAGTCGTTAGTCGAACGGAAAATCGATTTAACGGCGCTTTAGTTCTGCTCATAGTATTTATTATATATTCATTTATTATTGTAGTAAATACGTTAACAAACGTAAAATTTGTGAAAGATAACGTTGAAAAGTATAGAAATACTAGCTGACCCTGCAAACGTTGTTTTGCCATATAAAAAATTTCCTAGAAAAAAAAAATGAAAAATAGATGTTGGCCGATTCTCATAGATACCACAAAAAATAAAAAATAAAAAACACAAAAAATTACATCAAAATCGGTCAAGCCGTTTCGGAGGAGTATGGCAACGAAAACTGTAACACGAGAATATTATATATTAGATTAATTAAAGTATTATTACTTTTTGTTGTTACTTTTTAGTATTTTAATTTATTTATTATCCTTCCTTATTTTAAATATAAGTAATGTTTTTTTTTTTCACTGAGCAATAGCTTGCGAACTCTAATGAATGAATTAGTATGTTAATATTATTCAACTTGTCATTTTACATACATAATTAAAGTCAGGCCTCTTTCTACTACAGAACACCAAGTACTACAATCCTTAAATACTTTCGCCTCTCCCAAGTTCATACATCTGGTCATTTTAGGATGTACGTAAGATCGTTTAGGTACTGCAGTGTTGAATTGAAAGCATTTTTTTTAAATAACCAACATCAAGTATGATGTGATAACATTGATTAAGTTGTAACTAGAACTTTTTATGAATCCTTTAATTTAATCATCATAATTAAATCTTTTTAGTATTCCCCGATGGTTTGCCCTGTCGATCGCAGTACTTGCCACAGATAATGAAAGGTTTGGATATTATTCGACAACGGCCAAGCGAAATCATGATCGGCTTGTGTAAGGTATGTAACTATCAGACAGCAGACATCATCATCATCATCAGCCTATATATAATGTTCCCACTGCAGGGGCTCAGGCCTACTATAATCTATAATCCACCACGTGGGCCCAGTGCGGGTTGGTAGATGTCACGTGTTTTCGAATTTTTTGGTTTCCTTACGATGTTTTCCTTTTTGAGAGCAGCGGTGATGCAATTAATTACACCCAGGGTTCGAACTCACGACTTACTGTTTGTAAGTCGGGGCCGCCACCACTGGACCACCGCTGCTCCTACATCCTGTATATCTTTACTAATATTATAGACAGGTATGATTTGTAAGTTTGGATATCGGAGGTAACATTCGGAACTACTGATCCGATTCCGAAAATTCTTTCACCAATGGGAAACTATTTAGCATAACCTATTGTCACTCGGAGTGCTACAGTATATTCCCATGGGAAAGATTTCGACCTTAATGCAATCAAATCATATTATTTTTTAAACACACATAATATTTTCTTATTTTCATAAAACCATCGATTTGAAGGTGCCATGCGAAAAAACGAAACTCAAAAAGAATGAAGCAACACAGGGGAGTGACGACCAAAATGGAGCACTTATTTTCCCGATCACAAGAGAGCTACCTAAGCAGCCGCCCCTCCCCGCCAGGGACATCATATTCGCAGACTATGGGCAACGGATTGTGATTCGATGTCCAGGGTAAGGATTAGCATATTACTTCTGCCTTCACCTCAGGCTCCGAATGCATCTAACATAACAGACAGATGTGTTGCAGGGGAGTTTGTTCCGCCAATTCTTTTTCCCAGCTAAAACACTAGGAAGTGTCGAAGGGTGGGTGTTTTGGGAGACTGTCTCTTTTAAATAAATTTTGACGTCAGACACAAATATCCATAGATTTGATAGTAATTATGTAACTAAAAGTTATGTTGTTAGTAAGCAGATTATTCAAAATTAAATGACTTATGATGATTTTGATTCAAGTCACGCACTTACAGTGTATCGCACTTATATCTATCGCCAGAACAACACTGCGTGACGTGCCAATAACATGGCGCGTCGGTACCAAGTGTCTAGTACCGCGCGACGTGGACAAGGGCAGCGGCGGCCGAGTGTACCTCAACTGCAGGGACCAGCTCGTGTTCACTGACACACTCTACACCGACGACAACGCATACAGGTACTAACGTCAATAACTAGCAGTAAATAACATGGCGCGTCGGTACCAAGTGTCTAGTACCGCGCGACGTGGACAAGGGCAGCGGCGGCCGAGTGTACCTCAACTGCAGGGACCAGCTCGTGTTCACTGACACACTCTACACCGACGACAACGCATACAGGTACTAACGTCAATAACTAGCAGTAAATAACATGGCGCGTCGGTACCAAGTGTCTAGTACCGCGCGACGTGGACAAGGGCAGCGGCGGCCGAGTGTACCTCAACTGCAGGGACCAGCTCGTGTTCACTGACACACTCTACACCGACGACAACGCATACAGGTACTAACGTCAATAACTAGCAGTAAATAACATGGCGCGTCGGTACCAAGTGTCTAGTACCGCGCGACGTGGACAAGGGCAGCGGCGGCCGAGTGTACCTCAACTGCAGGGACCAGCTCGTGTTCACTGACACACTCTACACCGACGACAACGCATACAGGTACTAACGTCAATAACTAGCAGTAAATAACATGGCGCGTCGGTACCAAGTGTCTAGTACCGCGCGACGTGGACAAGGGCAGCGGCGGCCGAGTGTACCTCAACTGCAGGGACCAGCTCGTGTTCACTGACACACTCTACACCGACGACAACGCATACAGGTACTAACGTCAATAACTAGCAGTAAATAACATGGCGCGTCGGTACCAAGTGTCTAGTACCGCGCGACGTGGACAAGGGCAGCGGCGGCCGAGTGTACCTCAACTGCAGGGACCAGCTCGTGTTCACTGACACACTCTACACCGACGACAACGCATACAGGTACTAACGTCAATAACTAGCAGTAAATAACATGGCGCGTCGGTACCAAGTGTCTAGTACCGCGCGACGTGGACAAGGGCAGCGGCGGCCGAGTGTACCTCAACTGCAGGGACCAGCTCGTGTTCACTGACACACTCTACACCGACGACAACGCATACAGGTACTAACGTCAATAACTAGCAGTAAATAACATGGCGCGTCGGTACCAAGTGTCTAGTACCGCGCGACGTGGACAAGGGCAGCGGCGGCCGAGTGTACCTCAACTGTAGGGACCAGCTCGTGTTCACTGACACACTCTACACCGACGACAACGCATACAGGTACTAACGTCAATAACTAGCAGTAAATAACATGGCGCGTCGGTACCAAGTGTCTAGTACCGCGCGACGTGGACAAGGGCAGCGGCGGCCGAGTGTACCTCAACTGCAGGGACCAGCTCGTGTTCACTGACACACTCTACACCGACGACAACGCATACAGGTACTAACGTCAATAACTAGCAGTAAATAACATGGCGCGTCGGTACCAAGTGTCTAGTACCGCGCGACGTGGACAAGGGCAGCGGCGGCCGAGTGTACCTCAACTGCAGGGACCAGCTCGTGTTCACTGACACACTCTACACCGACGACAACGCATACAGGTACTAACGTCAATAACTAGCAGTAAATAACATGGCGCGTCGGTACCAAGTGTCTAGTACCGCGCGACGTGGACAAGGGCAGCGGCGGCCGAGTGTACCTCAACTGCAGGGACCAGCTCGTGTTCACTGACACACTCTACACCGACGACAACGCATACAGGTACTAACGTCACATTACTCAAGTTAATAAATAGCGGTAAATAAACCGTGACAGGCAAACCCACCCCCTTTCATTATGTCATATAGGGTGAAACACCATCAGAGGATGACTGTGGAGATGGGCCATCTCCCCGGCTCGCGACCTCACTTCACATTTTACCACGGCGGAGACACCGCATTTTTCCTTTGTTGTTTAAGTTTATTGTTTAACGTAATACACTACTGTAATCAGTCCAAGAGACTTTTGAGTTTCAAGTAGACTGCTCCCGCTAGCTATCGAATATAACACTTCAACATGGTCCTTCGAGCCGGATGAGAGAGTGCCGAGCCTGTCGCTTCCGAACAAAACGTTTTACGTAAGTTTTGTTGATTGCAGCCTCCTTTAAAGCATGTCATGCCTGTTAGGAGATTCCGATTTTCTGCAGCAATATAATTTATTCAGAACCTTAGATATAAACAGTATGTTTGTATGAGTGTTTGTGATTTATTTCAAATCTCGAGCAAGCAAATATAAGCGAGAATCTTTGGCGTATTATACTGGTGTATCATCGCAGGTGTTAAAGACCAAAATACTTGCGTCCTCCTGCCCTCGGTACACTGTTTTGTACAGTGAGAGGTCAGTAAAGGTTCATTTGATTTGGTTCCAGTTGTTGGCAGCGAGAGAACCTAGCGGGCACAGTGAAGCTGGTGGTGCGCCCCGGCGTGCAGTACCGTTGGCGGCGCCACGCGACCCTGTCGGGCGCCACGCTAGCGGCCGCGCTGGCTGCGTGCGCGGTACTACGTGTCGCACGCACGCTGCAGCGCCGCCCCACGCACTACTAGTGAAGCTGGTGGTGCGCTCCGGCGTGCAGTACCGTTGGCGGCGCCACGCGACCCTGTCGGGCGCCACGCTAGCGGCCGCGCTGGCTGCGTGCGCGGTACTACGTGTCGCACGCACGCTGCAGCGCCGCCCCACGCACTACTAGTGAAGCTGGTGGTGCGCCCCGGCGTGCAGTACCGTTGGCGGCGCCACGCGACCCTGTCGGGCGCCACGCTAGCGGCCGCGCTGGCTGCGTGCGCGGTACTACGTGTCGCACGCACGCTGCAGCGCCGCCCCACGCACTACTAGTGAAGCTGGTGGTGCGCTCCGGCGTGCAGTACCGTTGGCGGCGCCACGCGACCCTGTCGGGCGCCACGCTAGCGGCCGCGCTGGCTGCGTGCGCGGTACTACGTGTCGCACGCACGCTGCAGCGCCGCCCCACGCACTACTAGTGAAGCTGGTGGTGCGCCCCGGCGTGCAGTACCGTTGGCGGCGCCACGCGACCCTGTCGGGCGCCACGCTAGCGGCCGCGCTGGCTGCGTGCGCGGTACTACGTGTCGCACGCACGCTGCAGCGCCGCCCCACGCACTACTAGTGAAGCTGGTGGTGCGCTCCGGCGTGCAGTACCGTTGGCGGCGCCACGCGACCCTGATGGGCGCCACGCTAGCGGCCGCGCTGGCTGCGTGCGCGGTACTACGTGTCGCACGCACGCTGCAGCGCCGCCCCACGCACTACTAGTGAAGCTAGTGGTGCGCTCCGGCGTGCAGTACCGTTGGCGGCGCCACGCGACCCTGTCGGGCGCCACGCTAGCGGCCGCGCTGGCTGCGTGCGCGGTACTACGTGTCGCACGCACGCTGCAGCGCCGCCCCACGCACTACTAGTGAAGCTGGTGGTGCGCTCCGGCGTGCAGTACCGTTGGCGGCGCCACGCGACCCTGTCGGGCGCCACGCTAGCGGCCGCGCTGGCTGCGTGCGCGGTACTACGTGTCGCACGCACGCTGCAGCGCCGCCCCACGCACTACTAGTGAAGCTGGTGGTGCGCTCCGGCGTGCAGTACCGTTGGCGGCGCCACGCGACCCTGTCGGGCGCCACGCTAGCGGCCGCGCTGGCTGCGTGCGCGGTACTACGTGTCGCACGCACGCTGCAGCGCCGCCCCACGCACTACTAGTGAAGCTGGTGGTGCGCTCCGGCGTGCAGTACCGTTGGCGGCGCCACGCGACCCTGTCGGGCGCCACGCTAGCGGCCGCGCTGGCTGCGTGCGCGGTACTACGTGTCGCACGCACGCTGCAGCGCCGCCCCATGGCACGCACTACTAGTGAAGCTGGTGCTGCGCTCCGGCGTGCAGTACCGTTGGCGGCGCCACGCGACCCTGTCGGGCGCCACGCTAGCGGCCGCGCTGGCTGCGTGCGCGGTACTACGTGCGGGCCCAGGGCCTGATTTAGAGTTCTGACCGCCCTAGGCTAACTATGAATACGCGCCCCCAGCCTGACCTGTCCTACCTTTTCATACAGGTGCAACTAATTTAATTACAAGTACAGAAGAGAGCTTACGAAATCTTTTTTTTTTTGGCGGGTGGGAAATCATCAAATAACCCCTTTCGCTCTTGGGCAGAGCGAAGGGAGTGTCAAACTTCTACTGACTAAAAACCACCCATGTTCCTTCTTAGCCCTTTATGTCGAGGCCGCGGTATCTCTTGCGAACAACCGGCAGCCCCAACGGCCCTTGCGGGCCCCTTCCACGTTGCTGACATAATTATCTTTGAGGCGCGCGTGGAATACGAACGCGCCGTCGACACAGTCTGTCGCCCTCTCCACGACTATCGCAACCCCGCGTGTCATATTGACCCCCCCTGTGCCAGCACAAGCGTATCATCAGCGTAGCAAACTACGCTGACGCCAGTGACGCCGCTAGGGAGGTCGGAGTGCAGCACGCAGACGTAACCGATGTTCCACAGGGGCGGCCCCAGAATCGATCCCTGCGGAACACCGCACGACATCTCTTACCGGTTTCATTGTCCGTCTTGACCAAGATAATATAGATGACAGCCCTGTCTGTCAAATAGTCCCCGACTACACGACGAAGGTAGGCCGGCACCCGGATAGCGGAGTGCCTCCATAATGCATGGTGTTGAAGGCGTTGGCGATGTCGAGAGACACCGCCAAGACCACACCGCCCCGAGAGACCGCAACCCCTGGTGAGGGCTCTCACGCGCATGATGGCACCCACCGTCGAGTGCCTCTTGCGAAAACCAAACTGGTGTTCCGCAAAATCCGGACCCATTCCCTCAAGGTGCTCGGCGAGGCGGTTTTTAATTACTCTTTCTAAGAGCTTGCTCCCTCCTCGTCGACTAGCACAATGGGCTGGTATGCGGACAGCGAGTCCGCAGGGAGCCCCGGCTTCTGAATGTGGACCAGCTTCCCCGTCTTTCAACGAAGCGGGAACTGGCCTCTTTCCAAGCACGCGCTTAATATCCCCTCCAGTCGGGGCCCAAGAGCCTCTGAGGCCAGGACCCAGGCTTTGCCTTTACCGAGACCGCTCTTTTTCTCACTCAATCCACCTGTCCTACCTCTCATACGTGTCAAATGAAATGAAAGAAAGAAATAACAAATAGCGGAAAAAACCGGTTTAAACTTGTTGTGAAATGAGAGAGGCGCGCGCGTGGCGCGGGGTTGGGGTGCGGGGCTGCGGCGCTCACGCGCTCATTTAATTTTTTAACACACGTATTTTCCCAAACGCCGCCCCCTAAGTCCTTGCGCCCTAGGCTCTAGCCTTATTAGCCTGTGGGTAAATCAGGCCCTTAACGTGCCGCACGCACGCTGCAGCGCCGCGCCACGCACTACTAGACACTAGTGTGATGCAACTCCGTCCGTGTGGGACTTAGGGTCCGTGCAAACGGCTCATCAACCACTAGTAGCGGAGGTGCGCCACGTGTTTTGGTGCCGCGTTAACCACGTGATCAGTGGTTGGGGCGCAGCGGCGATTACTCGCGATTTATTTTTGAAATGTAATTGTATTTTTGTAATGTAATGTATTAATAATGTTGTTGTGGAAATGTGTCTTTAAAGGAATCGATGACATGTTTTTTTTTTTTTTTTTGAACTGTTGTTATGGTTTAGCAGCTTGTGCTTTTTAGTTTCTAAGACAACCGTTACCACAAAGTTGAATAAGTAATTTTGGAGATTTGTTGTGAAAGATAAATTAGTAAATTGTTTGCGTATTAAATGGATGTTTTGATATTATTGTAAGCATTATTACTTCATGCAGGCAGTTAAAAAGTTCAATTCACTCAAAAGCTGACTAGTCACCGACTACGACAATGGCCGTATACCACGCGGCATATAAGTTGAACATACGCAGTAGTCGTTTTTTCGACGTCCCATACAAATCAAGCAGAGAACCTGCGCAGAACGACGCCATTTTGTGTAAAGTTATTTGCCTAGGAGTATACAGTTGGTTATACCGACGCGTCGGAATATCCCTGTTTAAAACATCTCTTTCACAAAAGTCTCGGGCTAGCTTGCCTCGATCATCATCATCATCATTTCAGCCAAAAGACGTCCACTGCTGGACATAGGCCTCCCCCAGGCGTCGCCACATTGACCAGTCCCGTGCGTCTCTCATCCAGCGGGTTCCTGCAACCCTGACCAGGTGCACGGTCCACCTAGTGGGAGGCCTTCCAACGCAACATCTTCCGGTTCGCGGTCGCCATTCCAGAACTTTTCGGCCCCATCGGCCATCCGTTCTGCGAGCAATGTGCCCTGCCCATTGCCACTTAAGTCTGGCGATTCTTCGTGCTACGTCGGTAACCTTGGTTCTCATGCGGATGTCCTCATGTCTGATTCGATCGCGCAAGGAAACTCCGAGCATAGCCCTCTCCATTGCCCTTTGGGTGACACTGAGCTTTCTGATGAGGCCCATTGTGAGCGACCACGTTTCGGTCCCATATGTAATCACTGGCAACACACACTGGTCATAGACTTTCGTCTTGAGACACTGGGGTAAGTTGGACGAGAAGATACCGCGCAGCTTCCCGAACGCTGCCCAGCCGAGTCGGATTCGACGACCTCTTTCTCGAAGTTAGGCCTATTTGCCTCGATAGGTCAAAGTAAACAAAAGGAACTTTGAAAATCGATCCACCATTGATTGAGATTTCGGTGAAAATATATGAAAAAAACACATACGAACATGGAACCTCCTCCTTTTTAACCGACTTCAAAAAAGGAGGAGGTTCTATGTTCGTGTGTATGTATTTTTTTTTGGACGTTGGTTAATAAGTGAAAAGCTTAGTAGGTTAGACTCACGTGTTCCTGTAGCGGCGGCGGCGGTACCATGTCGTGGCTGAGCTGTGGGGGCGGCGCCACGCCCCGCAGTGCGCGCTGCACCAGCCACATGGCCAGCGCGAACTGTCCGCACGACAGCTTGCCTATACCCTCCATGTCGCACAGCGCCCTGACCGACATTATTACTTTATTTCATGAATACTATACACAACATACACTATCGGAAGAAATTAAGGGACAATTAAAAAAAAATATTGCGCAAAACATTCAATATCTGCCTATAATATTCCAACTGCAAGGACTCAGGCCTTCTCTCTAGGAGAGGGACGGGCTATAATCCACCACGCGGGCCCAGTGTGAGTTAATACATGCCCAGCAGTGGGACGACACAGGCTACGAGTAACGGTAAGTAACTGGGAACGGGATATTTACCATGACTGTTTACTTTTTGTCCCGATATTTGTTTTTATGATAGTTTAGTGACCATATCAGTCTAATACTTTGTTTTATTGACAGTAACCAATAGAATGCAGTAAATCCTCACCATATATGCGCAAGAGTCTGCTGCGGCAAGCCCGAGTCCAGGAACATGTGCTTGATCTCCATGCCGGACACGAAGCCGTCCCGGTCCGTGTCCGCGGCCGCGAACTGCGCGTCGAACTGCGCCTTCTCCTGCTCGGACACCACCCAGCTGCTGCCGGACGAGATGCTGCTCATCACTGACGAGTTCAGGCTTACTGCCGACATGGATGGCATCGGGGGAGCTGTCTGTGTGGGGGGCTGTGGAACGTGGAATTAGGAGAATTAGTTTTTACTCGACCTTATGATAAACTAGCTGTAATTGCCTGCGACCTTTGTGTGATTTTTTTTTATAAAACATTACGTCCCTATTGAATCGGGTTTAGTTAATATTTCAATGGTTTTAATTTTTTACTCGGAAACCTAATCCTTTTACCAAAATAAAATTATGGGCTATCTGCCAAAAGTCCTATCAAATTCAACAGTTTCGAAGATAAACCGGATTATACAGATGGATAAACACATGTCAAATCGATACTCACACTAGACAAGTCCAGCAATCCTTCCAACAGCGACGCGTTACTCTGCGGCGGCGGGGGCTGCGGCCTGGGGGGCGGGGGCCGGGACTGCGGGGACGGGGGGCGGGACACAGGCCGGCTGGGGGGGCGGGATGGAGGCCGCGACGGGGGCCGGGCTGGTCTGGCGCCGGGGCCGCGCAGCTCGGGCGGCAGCGTGGTCGGGACTGCGTGCTTCTCTAGCGCTTTGTATACGAGGTGCATGGCCTGGAATAAATATAACAAAATGATGCTTTAACGCACGTACATAGACTCGGGCGTTCGACCTATACAATAGGCAGAAACTATAGAATCTCTAAAAACACACGCATAATAATAAAACAAATCCGTCAAATATTCTGTCCACAACTGCTACTGACCAAAGTAAAGCGCAACTCACCATGTCATGCGCACATTTTGGATGATTGCCCAAAACACACGGACGCCATGACAGCTCAGGTTAATAGCCTTTGCCTAGTCATTCACGATCATTGTCAATAACAACTTTTTTAACAGTTTGTACAATCCTACATAATACTAATAATAATATTCACACAATTTGGATTTGGAAATGAAAAGGGAATTTTACTCAAGCTTACTTCAACGGCTGATTCGATTTGGTGCGAATGAAGCAAAAATGGATTTTTCCTTAGATTACTAAATATTCCTGTAGAATAATTTTAACTACTACAAGAAACTACACTGGGTCTGGGTCACTGGTCTGTGTCTCTACTGGGTAAGCTCGTTCCATCGTCGACATCATCTCTGCCCTTAGGGCAAGATTGAAGTCATAAGCAAACCCATTTATAATAAAAAAAAAATAAAAAAAAAAAAATTAACGACACTAGCTGCAAAATCCAACAGTTAGAAAAACTACTATTCAGCTGCATCTTAAGTTAGACTAAAAACCGAACCCCAACATAGTTAGAAAAATGATAGCCAGATGGTAAATAAAAGCGACGTATAGAAGATAATCATGAGTACTGACCACCAAGAACTCGTGCCTGTCCAGCATGCCGTCCTTGTCCTGGTCGGCGAGGTCCCAGATCTTGCCCAGCGTCTCGATGGGCAGCTTTGACTCCATCAGCATGCCTTTCACCTGGAACATCGTTATTCGCCATTAGAGAAGAAAGCAGTTTCGTCACTACATCTTTGAAGTGAGAATTTTAATAGATGTTGTGTGTGATCGGTCTGGTTTCTTTTCTAAACGGCATCTTTCAGGTCAATCTATGAGATTGGCTTCTGCTTAACCGGGCTTTAGGTAATTTAAGTGTAAGCCTTCCAGCCAGGGTATAAAATCTAATAAACGAAGTACCCTTTTTTGCGGATGGGCAATCATCAAATAACCCCTCCCATCACTGGATGGAGCTGAAAGGAGTGTCAGACTTGTACTGACTAAAACTCCCACGTTCCTTCTTAGCCCTTTCTGTTCCAGGGCCGCAATATTTCTTTCGAACAGTCCCGCAGCCCCAAGGTAATGAGCCTTGGATTAGGGCGTCACTGGCTAGGGCATCAAAAAGACAGGCTGGATCTGATTGAGATCATTATTTAGGGTCTGATATGTATAGGTGACCTTATTCCCCCCGATGAGTCCATTGTTGGGCTGCAGCGAGTCGAAGAGCTGGCTGTACTTGTCGCGCTCGGCGGGCTTCATGCTCCAGTCGCTGAGCGGCATCAGAGGCGAGGGTGACGGTGCGGCTGGTCGGCCCGGCGGGGGAGCGCTCACTGGCGGCACCTTAGGCAACTCGCCCTGGGGACATGAGACACGAGCTTAGAACCTTATAAACCATTGCACAACCTGTGTTACAAAAACTACATAAACTAACGCCCTTTTCCCATAGGGGTAGGCTGAAACCACAGAACCATATACTACGATCCTTACATACTCCTTTTCCTTCGTTCACATTCATACATCTGTCTGGTCATACACGCACGCCGGTTGCGAGTACTACACACGGTACGCACCTGCCCTTTCTGAAGAACCTCACTAATAAGGTCAGTGTATGTCCTTCTGTGTTGGCGTCACTTCCCGGCTTTGCCACTTACCATCTGCTTTGTAAATATATACCTTTCGTTAATCGACTTTGTCTCATCTAAAGAAACTCCTTTCATAAGTTGGGCTTTATAGAGCGTAGTATCTCTTATGCCCGGTTTCTGAGGCACTTTATCTATTCATATGCGTACATTTGAATAGATAAACCACAGATAAGTGCCTCAGAAACCGGGCATTAGTCGTTCACTCTTGACAGAGTGGTCGTAGATCTTCTACATTCTGTCTGTTGACTAGTATAGTCATATAATTATAATCGTGCAAAAGCCTTCTGGCGAGTGGCAAAAATTGGGACCGACATCGCCATTTTGTTTTTACAATACAATTTCACAATAATTGTAGCGAAATCTACTGTTCGAGTACGCCGTAACAACACACGCTATTATTGCGAAATTCGATCTACCTCTATTTTGATGATTTTAATCACGCCAGCCATACGTGCTGAATAAAAACTGTGATTTATCTACATTACACTCATAGTGCATGTTGTGTGTGAGAGCTGATTGACTGGGGTTGGTGCAATGACTGAGCGATGGTTGCTGCGCTGCGTGCCGTGGTTTTCATCTCCAAGCGGAACAAATATGGCACCTACAGGTCGTTATCCCAGGTCTGGCTGTTTGTGCATCGGAGTTGAAATGTTTGTAAATGTACCCACGAAACAGGAGAAACTCCTTGCGTAGGGTGATCGTTTTTTTTAAAAAAATGATAGGGGCACTCACAACTTTGGGTGGCGGTGTCTCAGAGTGTATGTTGCTCATGTTGATGTCCTTGCCGGCCTGCGCCAGCGCGACCAGCTTTAGTGCCACGAACAGCCCCGACTGCGAAAAAGTATAAAGATTAGTTAGGTAAGTCATAAATTTTCAAAAAAAAAAAAGACGGGTTGCACTCCGGGAGTGCCGGCAGAAGTGAAAACTTGATTATTAACGTTGAGCATGTTTGATATTTTGGAATGGTTAGGGAATAATTTTGCACCAATTGCTTTAACAGTATAAAAGTACTATCATTTATGTGGTAGAATACAATATTGATTTATTGCGCTATCGTACACAAACATGACAATTTATATTACATTAAAAATTTAACACTTTAAAACTATTACAATTATTTTACATTAAAAAGTTTATCTCTCCGAAAAATCAACTTTCATCCATAATTTCAACGACTTTTTCACCATCATCATTACCAGAACTATCATCGCCAATCTCTAAAACTGATACGATAGGTTTATGGTAGCTGAAGTAAGAAACGAACAGTTTTGATTCGAACCTATTTAAATGTCTAATAAAGACCGCATCAATAGTAGTTTTGTATTTCGTTGTGCTAAGATTGCGATCATTCGACATAGTTAAACCAAATTCATTATTTAAAAATTCAATTATTCCGCCATAACTATGCTAACCCATTTATTTTGTCTTTCCCTGTCCTCCGATCGGAACTCCGATTGGTAGGAGGAGCGGGAATATTTTTTCCCATGCCTCCGATTAAGCATCATAGAAACATTGTACAGTCTAGTTCAAAATAAATTATTTTTGTATTTTATTGACTGTACAGTCGACATCGTTAACGTTCAGGGTCAAAATGTCCAACTCCCACACGACTAGTCTAAGATCGATAGTTTCCGAGATATAGCCGTTTCAATTTTGACAGCTGTCATCCGAAATGTAGATCTCATTGAGATCTATCACTTGTCCCTACACACAACTAGTCTAAGGTCGATAGTTTCCGAGATATAGCTGTTTCAATTTTGACAGCTGTCATCCGAAATGTAGATCTCATTGAGACCTATCACTTGTCCCTACACACAACTAGTCTAAGGTCGATAGTTTCCGAGATATAGCCGTTTCAATTTTGACAGCTGTCATCTGAAATGTAGATCTCATTGAGACCTATCACTTGTCCCTACACACAACTAGTCTAAGGTCGATAGTTTCCGAGATATAGCCGTTTCAATTTTGACAGCTGTCATCCGAAATGTAGATCTCATTGAGACCTATCACTTGTCCCTACACACAACTAGTCTTAGGTCGATAGTTTCCGAGATATAGCCGTTTCAATTTTGACAGCTGTCATCCGAAATGTAGATCTCATTGAGATCTATCACTTGTCCCTACACACAACTAGTCTAAGGTCGATAGTTTCCGAGATATAGCTGTTTCAATTTTGACAGCTGTCATCCGAAATGTAGATCTCATTGAGACCTATCACTTGTCCCTACACACAACTAGTCTAAGGTCGATAGTTTCCGAGATATAGCCGTTTCAATTTTGACAGCTGTCATCTGAAATGTAGATCTCATTGAGACCTATCACTTGTCCCTACACACAACTAGTCTAAGGTCGATAGTTTCCGAGATATAGCCGTTTCAATTTTGACAGCTGTCATCCGAAATGTAGATCTCATTGAGACCTATCACTTGTCCCTACACACAACTAGTCTTAGGTCGATAGTTTCCGAGATATAGCCGTTTCAATTTTGACAGCTGTCATCCGAAATGTAGATCTCATTGAGACCTATCACTTGTCCCTACACACAACTAGTCTAAGGTCGATAGTTTCCGAGATATAGCCGTTTCAATTTTGACAGCTGTCATCCGAAATGTAGATCTCATTGAGACCTATCACTTGTCCCTACACACAACTAGTCTAAGGTCGATAGTTTCCGAGATATAGCCGTTTCAATTTTGACAGCTGTCATCTGAAATGTAGATCTCATTGAGACCTATCACTTGTCCCTACACACAACTAGTCTAAGGTCGATAGTTTCCGAGATATAGCCGTTTCAATTTTGACAGCTGTCATCCGAAATGTAGATCTCATTGAGACCTATCAATTGTCCCTACACACAACTAGTCTAAGGTCGATAGTTTCCGAGATATAGCTGTTTCAATTTTGACAGCTGTCATCATTATTATTATTATTAATTATTATTAATTATTATTATTATTATTAATTATATTATTATTATTAATAATTTTATTATTATTATTATTAATTATATTATTATTAATAATAATTTTATTATTATTATTATTAAGCGCCCTGCGCTGCCTAAACGAAACAGTAGGCCCAGGCATACATTTTCGCCGCGCCGTAGAGAGGGGATAGCTGTCTACTCTCCATCCGTCTTACGCTTTTTCGATCAGGGTCACGTGGTCACGTGTCCTGACGAATTTTCGATCAGGGTCACGTGGTCACTTTTCCTGACGCGAGTTTAAGATTTTATACCCATCACAGAACAATTTCCCAAAGTGCTCAACGCCGCTAAAGAAGTTTTCACTTCAAAAACTATCAAACGTTAGAATTCTTAGTTTTGCTTTCATTGACGGTTCTAACTTCGTTTAAATTCTTGCCCATTGCATAAAAATATTTGCATAAGTAATTACTTAAGTCCAAGTAATTACTTTGACTTGACTATAAATACGGGGGTAAATCGCGTATTTTGCGTACGGGTGGGAATATCACTCGATCCATCCTAGCTCCCCGAGAAAAGCCAGCAACACTTTGATGTCACTGGCAATCTCGCGGAGAGACCCACGTAAGGGTCACCGAAGTACTTGGCCCAAATAATTTTGCGATATTCATATATCTTTTATCTGAAGAATAAAATTTTATTAAACATTTTCTGCAAGTTTTACATAATATTTTGCGTACAAAAGCCTGAATGTTTTTGTGGCTAAAATATGGTGGTTACGTTTTATAATTTTCAAAGATATGAAGATAGAAAAACGTGTTGTCAGGTTTTCCCATCAGGAATTTCCCAGTAGCTGTTCGGAGGCCGGAACTGTATCCGGTTGATGGCAATAGAAATGTGGGTGTATTAGGTATACAACTCTGTCTAGGTCTAGCCATGCGGGGAAAACAGACGTTACAACAATATTCTCCAGAACTCCGTTTTATGGAGTAGTTTACCGTTCACTGACCAGGGCCCCGAGTCTGCTATTCAATAGTGTCAGAATGGTCGATCATTGATCTCATAATGGTTGATTGACGACAAGCCAAAAAGTACCTTAAGTCGACAGGCATAAGGTACTTTTTGGCTTGTCATCAATCAACCAATATGAGATCAATGATCGACCATTCTGACACTATTGAATAGCAGACTCGGGGGCGGGGCCCTGGTCAAAGGACTTATGGTTACCACGAACTTAGCACACTATCATTTATCGATGGTGGTTCCAAATGATGGATGATGGATGGTAGATAGTGGTGGAAAAATGTACAGTTTTATGACTCTGAATCACATTCTCCACACTATAACGCATTAACTATCCGTGCACCTTTTTGTCGACTTTTTACAAGTGCCCATTTAGGCCTATGTGAAATAACAAAATATATTTTGATTTTGAACTAGTTACAATGCTCAGTATCTTGATAAGAAAAGTTTGAACTTGAAGAGGAATTTCCTTTATTATGTATCCCGGAATTCGTATAAAAACTGTTGAGGGAAATCTTGTATTAAATAAAACAGTAAAAAAATAATGCCATCAGTACTATTCATAAATCTATGCTATAAATAATGAGGATGTGACTATGAAACGTGAGTCTGACTATTGCAAATTGTTTAATGCAATTATTTCCTTGTTTTCTTTTGAATGTCCTATTTATAAGCGACCCGCCTTGTATCACAGTGCTTTGACTAAACATCGAGATTATCTCGTATTATGTAAGTTCAATTTCTTATACATGCATACAAAATTCCAGAACAAATAATCTTAATTATCTTTAGTTATCGTAACATCAAAATTATAATCACTAGTTAAATAAAGCAACATCTTGGATATAGAAAAGTGTCTGAGGTAGCAGGTAGAATTTAAATACTCTAAATCATAGTGAAAACCGCATCAAAATCCATTAAGTACCTAGGTACTTTAGAGAAACAGCGCTGACGCCGACACGAAATCAACTTTATACATAAGTCTGACTTCTTCTTCTTCTTAGCGTGTCGATGACAATTTAAATTGAGTCGGCCCAAAATTTGGCGACGAGTTCGGCACTTTCAGTAGCCTCCATCAACTCCTGTAGTGTGCAAGTAGCAGGACAGGCTGGACACGATATCAAGTGCTCCATAGTCTGTGGGGCAAGACCACATTTACACTCCAGGGCAGAGTCGTCTATGAATCTCCACCTGAACAGGTTTTCCTTGCTTCGGCCTACCTAGTCTGACTATTGACAATTTATTGTCTAATGCAACAATAAATGTCTATTTTAAGGTCTCGTTTGTAAAGGTCAAAGCTGTGAACTAAGTTTAGCACACAAGCCGTCAATGAAAGTTTAATTTTAGAACCCTGCATAATATCACACATCAGATGTTCTACCTAAATTAATAACCCTCCTTTTGGGCTTCGCCTTAGTCGGGTAAAAAGCAAGGCTTTATATTAATTTTAGTCTAGATATTTATTAGCAACTAGCTTTTGCGTGTTGAGATTGAAAATTGTCCCATGAAATTGGGCTACCTGGATAAAAATATTCCGATATTCTAGTGCAAACAGAGTATGATCTACTTTTGCGCCAAACTTTGAAACCTGTTCAGTCGTGAAAAGGTTACAGAGTTACAGACATGGATTATCACATTAATTATAATAAAGTAGCATCATGTCCATTCATTGGTAAGTTTATCAGAACTTAAAGTATTTTTTTAAATAAAACACTGCATCATAATCACCGAACCAGCAGTGCAAGTACGAACTTTGCATCGATAAGACATCGAGATCGTTATCGTTGTCAGTTTTATCGAGCTGGAATTTTTTGGAGTAATTTGGAAGTACGTAACACGCGTCGACAAGATTTATCGTGGGCGGAATGTCAAACTGTCATAATGTCGTTTCGTACTTGCATTTTCGATAAAATCGTTTAAATTTTAGAGTTATCTACCGATCGTTAAAATATTATTTACGTACTTGCGACATCGATTCGATTCGATAAAAGCTCATTTTATCGAGAATAACTGTCAGATTTATCGAATCGAAGCGAATCGAGTGCTACGTACTTGCACTGCAGATACGAGAAATCCCTGGATTAACATGGTAGTACCTAATTAACATAAAATAATGGTACCTATGTGAAATATCTTGACCTATATTGTATATAACCACGGTATTTACAAAGGGGGGGCAGATCACAGACACGTAAGCATACCTAACACTAAACATAATTATACAACACACTCACAATCAATCACTTCCAAGACGATACACACACACATCTAAACAAAACGATCTTAGACACACTCTATTATATAACACTAATTAAAAATGAAAGAATCGGCAGAACATTGCTTGCAAGCATTAAGTCCGCCATACATGTAGTACCTACTGTGACATATACGCGGCGTGCACACGAGAAAGATAAGGCATTATCATCACAATTGTAATAACTAAACACATCCTCCGCAGTGGTTCGTCAATGTTTGATGTTTGATCATTGAGGCTTTCAGTTTTTGACTGATAACAATTTTTTGTATCTTTCCAGATGGAATGAAAGAATAACAGGCCGAATGGGCTTGTAAATGAATGTTTAAAACGAATATTTTGTTGACACAGCGTTCCCTATTGTCATCTCAGCTGATAAGTTGACTGTTATTCAAATGTAGGTACCTACCTATATAGGCTTAACCAACTTTATCATACCAGAGTGGAAAGAAGTCGTCTACTGGACATAGGCCTCGCCTATTGCCATAGCGAACTGGCCCATACTTCTCGCATTATGCTTCCAAACCAAACAATTATAATGTTCTATGCACCCATTAACAACCTCGGAGCTGTATCGTAAACGCGGAGAAATCAGTATCAATGCCCTCACAGATTTCTTAAAATCGATATCTGAAGGCCGCCCGCAGAAGAAATCGCAATTTACAAAAGTCTACATTTGCGCCGTTCGACTCGCCCGTAATTCAAACTTGCAAGACAAGTAAACAACACAAAACAGACTGCTGAAATAACAACCATGTTTTCACATTTCTTTTTCATGCCTTACTAGTGTAACAAGAAGTTTCTAACTAAAAAGTGGACATAATACGGTGTGAGTCCCCAAACACTCGTCCCACATTTCGTTACAAAGAGTCTCGCCGGGGGCACATTCTTAAAAGAGGACAGTCTCCGCAAAGGAGGACGGATGGTAACCCTAGATAAGGGTACATAAGATAAAAGCGTTTCGCGGACCAAGTCAAGAAGTTATACATTTTTTACGAAAGCACTTTGGAGATGACCCTTGTGCCATATCCTTTTTGTTTTAAAACAAAGACTTATGTTATAACTAATACTCTTACCGTTGAACCCGCGACCTTTCGATCGCCATTAGCCGTTGGGCTACGGTGACCTTCGGTTACTGAGGTGACTTTCGCGATATCGTGACTGAGTTAGTTTAGTTTCATATTTTTAAGTTGAAGTAGAAATGGAAACTAACGATTGTAATTCAAAGAGGTAAGGAATCGCCTGCAGTTAATATCTGCAAGGTGAATGAACTGGAAATCATAGGAATTCTTAAACGATACCGAGAAGATTCCTTCTTTCCATGCTACAAATGAGACAATTCTAAAGCTTATGATAAAGGGCTATCTGTAGTTTTCTACCCACACTCAGATGTACTCGATGAATACCAATATGACGACATTAACCACCCATTACATACTGAGTTTCCTCCTTGCCTCCTTGGCTACCATTTTCAGATCTTTGACAGTCTTTAGTCAATGACCCAAAAGTTTGACAACCAGTCTAACGTCTAAGGGGTATCATATTACCCAATACTAATTGGGTTGTGGAGATCAAATAGGCTGTCTGTCGCCCATGTAGCTGCATCAGGTTAGACTGGAAGCCGACCCCAAAATAGTTGGGAATAGGCTAGGCAGTTGATTATGACGAATAACTGAAAGGTGGATAAAAAAACGAACCGCGACGACTCCAAGGAAAATGGCGACTAACTTAGAAATCAAAAGATTCCCCAAATTACACCTCCATTCACACTTCCCAGGCTTGAAAACTTTAGACAGACGAAACGCGAATGTCCTACTATAAGTATTCAGAAAAATATCCGAAGTATAGGTATGTCGTTGTTTCACGTAATGCCCGCCAGTCGCCACTAATTACGTACTCGCTGCCAGTCCAGCCCCCGGGGTCTGCTGAGTGCAATTTTATGTACGGCTGTATCTACCGCCCTTTGGGAATACTCTGGGTAAGGAATGAATACCGAAAGATTTTCGTTACTGAAAGTCGTGAAGTTGTTATAGAAAGTGGGTCTTGGGACAGTTACTGTAAAATGTAAGTTCAGATGACAACGCATTAAGCGATACATTTCCACTAGTACATGGCCTCGGTTTGTATAAATTTCCAATATAATAAAAGGTCTGAGTAAACTGGTTTTGTTGATTATGTAAAGGGTACCTATAACGATACAACGAAGTACATCGTATACTTCAACAGAAACACTAGACATATTAGGGTAAGAACAGTGTTTCCCTAAGTTACTTGAACCCTCCTACGAAGAAGAATAAGCAAGGGGAGATCAAGTCCTGCCGGGGCTGCGGGTTGTTCGAAAGAGATACCGCGGCCTCGACACAAAGGGCTAAGAAAGAACATGGGTGGTTTTAAGTCAGTAGAAGTCTGACACTCCCTTCCGCTTCGCGCAGAGTGGGAGGAGTCATTTGATGATTTCTAACCTACCAAAACAAAAAAGGGGGAGATCAGGTGATGCTGGGCACTGAATAGGAAAAGGTTTACTTGATCGTATTACCCACTAAACATGTAGTTTGCATTCCATTTACAGATCAACAATCTAACTCTTACATAAAGTCGCCATTTTTTTGCCAACATGCCGCAACCTTAGCTAGCGGCTAGCGAAGCAGCGAGCTTCACAAAGACATCTTCAAGCTTCACTGAACAGGGTGCATGGTGATCACATAAAAGAAAATATCTCCTACCTACAGGTACTAACCTAGATCCGTCATATTAAATGAAGGTAGACACATGAACTCACTGTTTACTATAAAAAAGTATTTCGAGGGATTTAACTAACTAGTAGACTGGGCCCACTAGGGCCAGTGCCTGCCAAGGTACTTGAAGAGTTAATAATAATAATAATATTCCACAACTATCACACAACGCCATCTAGTCCCAAGCTAAGCAGAGCTTGTGTTATGGGTACTAGACAACTGATAAACATACTTATATATTTCTAAATACATACATATTATAGATAAATTACACCCAGACACAGAACAAATGATCGTTACTGCGGCCCCGGACCGCAAAGGGCAACACGGATGAGTTTTAGTCAGTATGAGTCTGACTGTCTGACACTCCCATCTGCGCCGAGCGGGAGGAGTCGTTTGGCGATTTCCCATACTTAAAAAAAAAATAGTAGTTTAACTAATAACATCACAACAAGAAAGTCATTAACAAGGGTAGACTCACTTTTCGACAGATATATTAATTGTCATGTAATAGGGGGCACGTACCATGGTGATGGCCATACATGGGTACAAAACTAGCTCAAGCTAGATCAACATGACAGAACTGCTATAAAATAGCCATTCATAAAGCATTTAAATTAAAATGAGCGATACAAACTCATTTACAAGTACGTTTATCTAAACGGATTTCATAATGAAATATGCTGCTGTAGTCGTGCACTTGACTCACCTCACATAAACTTTATAACATAGGTAATCATTAATCAATATTAATAAGCACTTGCTCTTTGAGCTGAGAACATCATAATGATCCGTGGCTCGAGTGACAACACTGGCTAGCTTAGATTAACTCTCCAGACGAAATCATTTCTACGAGTACTATCAGATTTTATCGCGAACAGACAGATAGACGCGGCGGAGGACTTTGTTTTTTTTTTATAATTATGTTGTAGTGATTATACACCCACGAAGAGCTACTCTGAATACCTTTTAGGTTGCGCAAGGGTGGCCCGCGAAGTTGGATTTTCTTAGGTTTTTTGGATTTTTTCGGTCAATGTTGAATGACTATTTCATGGAAAAGTTTTCTTGTCATTCAATTGGATTAAATGAAGTTATAGGGTTGTATAATTTTCATAATTCTGTCCAGCAGGGGAGTTATTTCACTTATTCCTCACCACCATACATAGATTTAGACTCCGTGCTCCTACAAAAAACTTAACTGTTAATATGATTCAGACTCGGGGTACCTATAAATTTAGATTTATTGTATCCATTTGTCCAACGAAACCCACTCAATGAAGTGTCAAGTCGCAGGCGAGCTTTAGTACAGAAAATAGTTCGGATTCCGTCGAGTACCATTGTCATTAATCTTTATAAAATTTAACAATTTACATGTTATAAAGTATCTGGACACTTTAGGCTAGTCTCCGCCTCAGTCTAGACACTTGCGTAACCCTAGCCTGCGCCAAGTGAGCTCGTCTTATTGCCTATAAACTTAATACCCATTTACAACGACGATGACGACATTTCTCTTTAAAACACCGCATAACGGAGTGACCACACTAACGACGTTAAATCGTCTTGAGCTGGTCACACGTAGAACGAAAAGAAAGAAAAGAAAGAAGAAAGAAAGAAAAAATATTTATTCGTCGCAGCTAAAATAATGTCGAATTTAGTTCGGAGCCGGCAAGATGGTGTCAAAAGCGTCGCCCGAAAATAAATGAAGCGAAGAATGTATTTTCGCGTTTATAACATGGACACATTGTCTTTTTTTCCATCGATAAGTCTGGTCAGGTCCTTACGAAGTTGTCGGGATAACTACCTTCGTAAAATGCGTCACTTGGGTCACCTGAAAAGTTTGGGGAGCGGACAAAAACACGAATGATTAGCATTTTCGAGTAACTTTAGAAGTACCTACTCAGAAAAGCGCTGACAAAGGCTTCGGGAATTCAGATCACGCAGAATATTTGACGGGGCGATTGACGGCTTACTCTTTCATTTTGTATGAACATTTAGATATTTCTGACCAGTTCAACCGGACACCAGGTCAGAAAGTGTGATCACTCCCTTATATTGAAATAAGTACGATATTAATTGGCGCACCGCATGTTTGCCTATTTTTTGGCGCACCGCATTACTGTAATGGTATCGTGCCTAAAGGGTGCCAACGTGACCCAATTACTAAGGTTACGCTACGCCTTATGCTTGTCTGTTTAACCGTAAAAGGTAGCCAGCTAAAATTAACAGAAAACACACGTGCTTCGTGGCGGCGTCCCTAACCATCATCACCCCATCAGCCCAGCCCTCTTCTTGGTCGGCTTCCAGTATAACCAGATGCAGCTGAATACCAGTACCTATTTAACACGGAGCGACTACTTTTCTGACATCTACAACCCCAACACGATACAGCAAAGGCGATACCGGTAAGAGTGGTCTTTTGAGTTTCAGACTCCTGACGACCTTTAATTGTCGTAAAAAATACTAAGTAAATATTATATCGATGTTAAAGATATAAAGCGATTGCAAACTTTAAAGAATCCCCCCCTCCGCCTCCACTACCAAAGTTAGTGAAACTAAACGACAGTTTGATTTATCGAAACTTGCACGCAATACCTGCTTTGACTTGAAATTTTTTTTTTTTTTTTTTTCTTTATTAGTAAGAACCAAGTTCTTACTAGTTAATTGCAATCTAGCCTAAGAAGACTAATAAACAATTTAAATCTAACTTATTATGCTACGTTTAAATTTATGTTAATGCTAAGAATAGTGTCCATAATTAGGTATGCACTTTTACACACGTTCGTAACACTTCCTTAGAGTCTGGTAAAATTGATAAAACACTTTGTTCATCATGTGTTATATAAATAGCACAACATTGTTACTATTATTGATTCACTTACACTACACTAATTCAAATGGTTTAGTTCTCTTTAGTCTACGCACTATGTCTGTGTTGTCTAACAGCTGGATTGCCTCAACATTCACGTGTCGATGGAGTCTGTGTTCGTGGGCTTCAGCAAATTTTTGTGTGATGGTGGTGACGAATTCCATGTCGAGGTCACGGTGGAGGTCATCGTTTCTTATGTACCAGGGTGCATTTACAGCAGCCCTGAGTACTTTATTTTGGAACTGTTGAATTATTTTGACGTTGGTTGGCTTAGTACAGCCCCAAAGTTGGATACCATACGTCCAAATTGGCATCAGAATATGCTTGTATATTATCAACTTATTATGTATTGATAAACAGGATTTCCTTCCCAGTAACCAATACAAACGTTTATAACGAATATCGAGTTCCTGTTTTTTCTTTTTGATATGGGCTTTCCAACGCAGCTTGGCGTCGAGAGTTATGCCAAGGTATTTGGCTGTATTAGCATAAGGTATTTGCATACCATTTATGTAGAGTGGGTGGTAGTCACTGTGTTTGTTTGTGAAGTTAATGTGAACTGATTTTGACTCATTCAGTTTGATCTTCCACTTTTGTGTCCAGTCGTAAACTTTGTTCACAGCTAGTTGAACTTTCTCTACTGCTTCTCTGTGGCTTGATCCGGTGGCCATAATAGCAGTATCATCTGCAAAGGTCGCTATGGTGCTGTTTTCCAGCTCTGGGATGTCACAAGTGTATAACAAGTACAAAATTGGGCCAAGCACACTTCCTTGAGGCACCCCAGCTTTTATGGTTTTTAGCTCGGAATATGCATCCTCTTGGCGTATTCTAAACATTCTTTTAGTTAAATACGACTCTAGGATATCTACAAATTCTGGTAGCATGCGTCTGAGCTTAAATATGAGACCCTCATGCCAAACTTTGTCAAAAGCTTGCGCGACGTCTAAGAACACGGTAGCACAGACTTCTTTATTTTCTAGCGTTTTTTCAATAACATTAGTTATTCTATGTACCTGGTCTAACGTTGAGTGCTTTTCTCTGAAGCCAAACTGGTGATCTGGAACTAGGTTTTTATCTTCTATTACTGGTTTTATCCGTTTTAGTAACAGTTTTTCAAATAACTTTGATAGTACGGGTAACAGAGAAATGGGTCTGTATGATGATGCTTCGTGGGGAGGTTTGCCAGGCTTCGCAATCATAATGACTTCAGCAACCTTCCATGGCTCAGGTACATATTTTAAGATAAATGAAGCATTTATTAGTTTGGTCAGCTTTACTATGGCTTTGCGTGGGAGGCGTTTTAGAATTTCCCCTGTGATGAGGTCGTAACCGGGAGACTTTTTTGAGCTAATGTTGTTTTGAATTTCTCTCATTACTTCCTTAGGAGTCACAAGCTTGATTCTTTGGTTTTGTGATAAATTTACACTCTCATGTATTTCTACCGAGCTTTCGTTGGGTTGAAAGGTTTCTTCTAAATGTTGAGCAAATCGGAACGCCTTTTGGTCATTGCTTATTGCCCATTTTCCGTTGCTATCTCTGATGGGCGGTATTTGTATAATCTGCCTTTTTAGATTTCTCGTCGCTTTCCAAAGTGAGTAATCCGTTGATTTGTCATTGGTAAGCTGAAGAAGGTTGGTATTCAGAGATTCATCCTCAAATTGTAGAATTTTTCTCTTTAGTCGTTTAGTTAGGTTATTTAGTGTTGTTTTATGACGCGGGAACCGTGTTTGCTGCCACAACTTCCTTTGTTTTCTTTTTTCTGATAGTAAATCCACAATTTCTTTAGGATAGATAAATCCCTTATATTTGCGTTTTAGCTGAGGTGTATTGCTCCACGCACATTGTTGAATATTAATAATGAATTTGTTTACTTCTGAGTCAAGCTGATCTTGCGTTTTTATCGGAGTTTTAAGGTCGATAATATTATCTAGATCAAGAGCAAAACTGTCCCAATCTGTGGACTTATTAACCAAGGTTAAGTGGCTTTCTTTTAATAGGATTTTTTGACTTAGCATTAGTATAATCGGAGAATGGTCAGAGTTCATAGTAAAACTTTCCTCCAAACTGATGTAACTGGTGGATATATTTTTGCAGATGAAAAAATCTATTAGATCCGGTATTTTCTGGTGGTCAGTGGGCCAGTATGTAGGTTTGCCTGTACTCATTACTTCACAATGTGTTTCTTTAACTGCACTTAAGAGCTGTCTTCCTTTAGTTGTAGTAAGTCTTGAACCCCAATGCGTATGCTTAGCATTAAAATCGCCGCCTAGGATAAATCGCTGGCCTAACAATTCAAAAAGATGTAAGTATCGCTCTTTTCTTATCATGTGCCTAGGGGGCGAGTATATGGCTGCAATGGACACTTGACAAAACTTAGTTTTAACAGATACTGCCACTGCTAAAAACTGAACCTTGCACGCAATACCTGCTTTGACTTGAAATTTTATAACATCGATTGGGGTAAATAATAGAGTGTGTGCATGTGTGTGGAGAATTCAGAACAACAATTTCAACAATAGTAGGACACAGACAGACGGACATAGTAGGGATCGTAGCAGGTGGCGTTCTGTGGTTTCTGCCATGGGGTCCATAGAAAAAGGGCGTGAGTTTATGTATGTATGAAATTCCAACAATTCGGGGGTGATTTTTGAAAGCGATAATTTTTAATCGACTTCTAAAAAAAGAAGGAGGTTCTCAATTCGGATGTTTATGTATATAGTCCGGTCAATTTAGACATAAAAGTAGTGGTCAAATAACAATAATTCCCACAGAGCCAAATTTTGGTGGAGAGCTGGGGTATACCATTACAAACAAAGCCTTAAAAATCCCCGTCGATCCTATGTGTGCTTCAAAAGATATTCGGGGTCAAAGGTCAAAATTTGAGGATTTTTGGATTTTTCTCGAAAACGGTAAAATTGATCAAAAAAACCCACAACCCAAAGTTGTAGATCATAAAATTCTCTACAAAAATGTGCTTCATAATTTTTTTCTAAGAGTTACCATTCCTGAGATATCGCGATTCTAACAGTCACATTATCACTATCACTTCATCATCACTACTAGTATAAAATAAAGTCGCTTTCTCTGTCCCCATGTCCCTTTGTATGCCTAAATCTTTAAAACTACGCAACGGATTTTGATGCGGTTTTTTTTAATAGATAGAGTGATTCAAGAGGAAGGTTTATATGTATAATAACATCCATTTGCACCCGTGCGAAGCCGGGGCGGGTCGCTAGTTCTTTATATAAAAGCGAAAGGTAACACTCCTCACGAGATCTCGAAAACCGCTCGACGTATAAAGATGATTTTTGGAAAGGAGATAGTTTATAGTTAGTAAACGTCCGCTAAGAACGAATTTTGCGACAGGGCCGTATTAGGGTGATCTTGGGGCCCTCGCAAGTTTGTATGAAAGTCCTTCATTTTTTGTGCTACAATCTTGATTTTTGACAGAAACGTAGTTTATAGTCAGTAGACGTCTGCTATGAATTAATTTTCTGACAGGCTCGGATTAGGGTGTTCTATGAGCTTTTGCAAGTTCGGATTCATACAAACTTGCGTGGGCCCTTAGACCACCCTAATCCGGCCCTATCGCAAAATCCGTTCTTAGCGGACGTCTACTAACTATAAACTTCCTCCTTGCCAAAAATCATACTTATACGTCCAGCGGTTTTCGAGATTTTGTGAGGAGTGAGTTACCTTTCGCTTTTATAATATAAAGGATAAGGTGACTCTTAGAATCGCGATATCTCAGGAATAGTAACTCTTAGAAAAAAATAATGAAGCACATTTTTGTAGAGAATTTTATGATCTACAACTTAGGGTTGAGGGTTTTTTTGATCGAACTTACCGTTTTCGAGAAAAATTCAAAAATCCTCAAATTTTGACCTTTGACCCCGAATAACTTTTGAAGCACACATAGGATCGACGGGGATTTTTAAAGATTTGTTTGTAATGGTGTACCCCAGCTCTCCACCAAAATTTGGCTCTGTGGGAATTATTGTTATTTCAAATGTCTATATTGACCGGACTAATATATTTTTTTTATGTTTGTTCGGGCATAACTCAGTCAGTCAGTTGCTAACCGATTTGAAAAAATATTTTTTTGTTGGAAAGGGTATAATTAATTTAATAAATTCTTTTTTTATCGTAATCGGACAAGCGATTTTTGAAAAATCAACAAAACTTAAAAAAAAAAAAACTAAATTGTCCACATTATAACTTAGGTACATATGAACCACTAAAAAGTGAAAAATATCATCATCATCATTATCATCTGCCTATAATAATCCCACTGCAGGGACTCAGGCCTCTAGGAGAGGGATGGGCTATAATCTAAATCCACCACGCGTGCCCTGTGCGGATACGTAAATGGTACATATCTTCGAATTTTTTGGTTCTAAGACATGCCGGTTTCCTCACGATGTTTTCCTTTACCGTTTTGAGAGCAGCGGTGATGAAATAAATTACACAAAGTAATACGCCTGCCTGGGTTCGAACTTCAAACCCACGACTTACTGTTCGTAAGTCGGGGCGGCCACCACTGGGCCACCGCAGCTCTCAATGTTTTATCAACCGGGTACAAATACCGCAAAATGTCATAGACTTTTTAGTATTTAACAGTTTCACTCCCAAATAACAATCCTCACCTGGCCGTCTAATGTTGCTGATAAGACAAGAACGTTATCACTATGATTGACACATCTCATTGTGTTAACAAATTGCTACAGTCATATCATTCTGTGCAAACATTTGGATGTCTTTGTCTATTCTGAGAGAGAATGTCATATTTTGTAAATGTTTCTTTTTATAAGAACAATTTGTTTTCTGTTTTGGATGAGTAGAAGACGTAGGTTAGGTTTATCTAAGAATGTTTTTTTTTGCTTATACTATTGTCTCCTAGAGAGGAGGCCTGAGTCCCTGCAATGGGAACAATATAGGCTGATGATGATGATGATTCTGTCCCACTGCTAGGCAAAGGCCCCCATCATTTTCAACTCTGAGAACTCAAACTCAAATATTTTATTTTAATTAAGCCATTACAGGCACTTTTGAATGTCAGAAGGACGGAAGAAGAACGAAACTACGAGTGCAATACGTCATTCCGAAAGTCACCACGCTGAACCACACGCCACCGAATGCCCGCAACAACGAACACTGCGAGCACGAAAGCACGCAGCGACGCAAACCGCAACAACGAATGCTCGAGACCCCGAATCACGGAACAACGAATGCACGCCGCAACGTGCAACCGCCGCCCCGCGACCCGGAGCCCCGCACACCCGCCGCCACGCTACACGCCGCCGCGCGCCCCCGCACCAGTGTTGCCAACTTAGTGGATTTTCCACTAAATCTGGTGGTTTTGACTTACCTTTTAGCGGACAAATATCGGTTTTAGTGGCTAGTGGATTTTTCTAGTGGAATTAATTGGTACCAATGAGTCGTATCAGTCCGGGATTAACGATGATACGGACGGAAACGACTCATCTGAAGATAAATTAATAACATAATTTGATTGACATCTTTTAAAAAATAGGTTTTATTAAGTATTTTGTTCTTCCACAAAAGCCAAGAATTAAAAGAGAGTTGAAGTATTTTGTTACATTATATGTAATTTTCATGTTATTACAGTAATAAACGTTTCAAAAAAATATTATTTCCTGTAGCAAACACCAAAACTATCTGCCAGAATTAAAGTTAGTGGAAAATTTAGCGATTTTTTAAGATGGTGCGATTTTTTTAGTGGATTTCTGGTGGTTTTAGAGGTCGATTCTGGTGGGGAGCTTGAAACTTCGATGGCAACACTGCCCCGCACCCACAGAACTCGCCGCCGGTAACATCCGGCTTGCTTACTATTTATTTATTGCCTAAACCTAAGTATTTATTTTCTATTTTTGGAGTAAGTAGTAAAATTTTCACATCATAAGATAACATCACGCCTGTAATACCCAAAAGGTAAGGAAGAGGTGTACCTAATAGTACACAAGCATTTCGCCAGATATGTAAAATATTTCTTGATAGAATGCTCCTTATTTTAATTCACATATTGTATTGAACAGTAGTCTACAAACCCAGTCCCTATAGTAATTCAATTACTTAATGAAACATGAATGAATTAAGCAAAGTACAATGTCATTATCCTTTTGGGTATAGTTGGGAAAGGGGCCCCAACCATGCTACTGTTGTCAGCCAGAATAACCTGCAGATATTCATCAGTAACTAGGTAGTACAATTGACACCTGGTTAACATCTGGGCCCTGTATAATAAACATTACAAGTCTACAATTTTGTAGATAACTGACATATTTGTAAAAAATTCTTACAAGTGCTGTTTAATAAACCTTACAATTTGTAAAAATTCTACAAGTAAAATTTTTACAAATTTGTAGAATTGTAAATGCTGTTTAATAAACGTTTACAATTGTAAAAAACGCCTGTAGATTTTGATGACAATTTTGTAGCTACAAATTTGTAATTGTAAGTTACAATTTTACATAAAATGTAAGTTTTGTTGAAGATTCTTAAATCGAGAGTAATTTCATAAATTTTATACATTTAGAAAATTTTAAAAATTTGGTTTAACTTCTTTTATATTTTTTTGATTCATAATAAATTTGCTGAGCTGGATTTCTCTTAAATCGAATTTAAGATCATGTCCTATCTTCGTTATCAAATATTCGCCGGTTTTTTTTTTCTTTTGTTATTAAATCTTTAATTTGACGATTCAAAAGTAAAGTTAACTCTTTATTAAAAAAAACTAACACAAAATATCACTCATAATATTCATCATCACTATTGTAGGACACCAATTTTTAAAGAATAACAATAAAATGTCTTTACTTATTTAATTGAGGTACAAAATTGTAAGTTTCTGACACACGGTGAGTCCACCTGTCGAAATTTTTCTACAATTTACAATTTATGTAAACTTGTAGTTACAATTATGCGTTCAATAAAACAGTTTTCCCTACAAATTTGTAAATTGTCACCTGTAGAGAGAAAATGTTTATTGAACAGAAATATGTAGATTTGTAGCTACAAGTCTACAAATTTGTCAGTTTTCCACCATGGTAAAATTGTAACTTGTAGTTTTTATTAAACAGAAACTTGTAGAATTGTAACTTGTAGCCTACATTTACAATTTACAATTTGTAAGTTTTATTATACAGGGCCCTGGTAGATCAATTTATTTACTCAATACATTTATTGCTTCCACAAGTTTACTTAGATGGTAGGTTTTACAAAGTTATGATCACTGTGGACCCTGTCGGGCACTGCAATAGTAGGAGAGAGGAAGAGGGCTTTTATTTGACTATATATTAGAATTATCCTAAATGTATTATATAAAATGCAATCTAATTATCTATTAAAATATTTATTTATCTAATTTAAAATTTATCATTTAAGTATTCATTGAGATTATAATAGCATTTAATTAATAGAAATTGTTTATTTAATTTATAGAGACTTGATGCTACATGAATGATTTTTAAGGGTGGGATATCATCAAATCATTTCTCCCGCTCTGGGCAGAGCGGTAGAGATTGTCAGATTTCTACTGACTAGAAACCACCCATGTTCCTTCTTAGCCCTTCGTGTCGAGGCTGCGGTATCTCTTTCGAACAACCCGCAGACGCGACAGGGTAAAACAGACACTTAAGGTGCATAAAGTTACTCATCATAGGAAAAGACAGCTACAACTCACTTTATCAAGGTAGCCCTTGCCGGTGGGGTCCGACAGGTCCCATATCTTGCTGAGCACCACATCGCTGAGCCGGGACTTCTTGAGGAAGCGAGCAGCATCCAGGGCTTGGATTGTACCAGCGCCATTGGGGTCCACCTGCAAAATTTAAGGTGTCACTTACAAAGTATTCTAAAAGAAGTTCACATACTTCATCATCATCTCCCTGCCCTTATCCCATTCTATTTGGGGTCGGCGCAACACGTTTTCTACTTCCATTCTTCCCTGTTAGACGTCAAGGTGGCATTTACTCCATTCTCATTCATATCATTCTTCACACAATACATTCATTGTTTCTTTGGCCTTCCTCTTCCTCTCCGCAAGTTCTATTACACATAATGTAACTAAAATTAGTCTCAGTAGCATTAAAAGGGTTTGCCAGTATTATACAGCTGACTTGCAACCATATTTGGCATAAATATAAGATGTGTGAAAGGTTTATTATGTTGCACAACGAGCTGGCACAATGCCAGAACATTGCATGGACTTGATATACTTTGAGACTGTAAACCTTTCTCATTTAAGTTTTAACAGCCTTCTATACTAGTACAGGGTTGTGGGCGTACTTTCATAGAAGCCTACAAGCTTGGCTTGCTCTTATAACCTTCAACTCTTCAAGATATTAGGGTGCCAAACAAACTTAATGCCTTGCCATATATTTGGCCCTAGTTACGCCCCTAGTACATGCTAATACCACTGACAAACTAGAAATCAATTGTATGTAGTCTAACGAAAGAGTGTTATTATTTTTTTACAAATTTTATACAAGCATATTTAAATATTCTAAAAACATTTAAAAATATAGTAGCCAACTGGTATCTGGAACAGGGTCCAAGCTACCAGTAGTCAGGTCTCCAAAAAGATGAACTTTCTGACAATCCAATCATGTCCAGGTGTACCACTATCTAATTCAGCTGCCTAATGAGAGCCTCCACAGTAATTGATTGAGGCTCTTGGCAATTATGCCATTGGCGGATAGGAAAATGATCCCTGCGTCCACATCCCACATATCGACAACCTCATGAGCCAAGACAAGATACTTGATTTGTTTATATAAATTGTAGCAGCATGTTTATATAAATTGTGGCAGATTTTTGGTTTATCTCGCGAAAAAAAGAAAAAAACTATCCTATGTCCTTTCTCAAGTTCCAAACTATGTCTGTACCAAATTTCACACAAATCGGTTCAGTAGTTTAGGCGTGAAGCAACTTAGACAGACAGACAAACAGACAGACAGACAGAGTTACTTTCGCATTTATAATATTAGTTAGGATTAGGATAGTTAGGATAAATCTTCTAGGACAAAATCTCTCAATGATGATTAAACCTCATAAACATAATTTTTTTAATTTGCAAGAATTTAACAGTGACACAGACAAGAGCAAAATGACAAAAAGAAGGCACAAAAATATAATTTCCGTTTATTTGCACTTAGGGCTCTCATCTTCAATCCCTTCTCTTTCTCTCTTCATGTAGTAACATGAGGTTGGTGCAACACATTTTATTCTTCCATCACACTATAATTTACTCCTTTTTCTTTCAAATCATTCCTCAAACAATTCAGGCACATTAGAACTCTAAACTTCATAAAATTGAAGTATCTTTGATTATTATGATTATGATCAAAGATTTATTAGAATTTTTCAATGTGTTCAATACTGTATAAAGTTCTAGCATGATGATAAACAGCACTAATCAATAAAATAAAACAGAAATATAAATTACAGATTTCCATTACTTTTGTTAGAGAAGTATCTAGATTGGACTGGAAACCTTGACCTATATTGGGCATGCTTTGCAATTGAGGAAACCATTTTGATGAATATGTAGCCTTTCCAGATTGTACAGTCCTATAAGAACTGCTAAGCACATATAAGACAGTTTTTATACGCAAATATATTATCACCTTCTAACAAACTTACTTCAATTAATTAAGGCAATAAACTGTCAATCAAAATTATTATCAGTGAATATGCTTATCAATTTAAAGATCTATCTGGTGAGCCTCATCTTAAACTTCTACATCTTTACCACTAAACCATGTTTTCTATAGGAAAATACTCTATCTCCAATAGGCATTCCTTTTATTAAATTATGGGCTCTTTAACAATTTATTTTCACTAGAGTATGAACAGGCTAAAATATTGATTGAAATTAAACTTAATTGTAATGTAATTGTAGTCTTTACTCTGTATAGAATAAGACTTACTTTTCTTTACATACTTTTTATTTGCCTCATGAAACATTGGCCTAGAACTTCAGTTTACTGGACAGTTTTAATGGAAAATAATACGCAAATGATGTTAGCTAAGTGTAAATGTTCGCAAACAACCCATAATTGTATCGAAACATAGTAATTGAGTTAATTATTAAAATAATTAACTACCTAGTAGAAGAAAAAGTGTTAAGTCCTCACCTGATGATAGTATGCTTCGTATATTGCGCTGTGGGTCCCTGACACCTGCAACCGGTCAAGCCCCATGTTCAGAACGTAAAACTCACTAGAAATTATTACTTTACGAACTTATTTTGAACGGCTATGGGTGTGACATTTCAATACTCTTCACGACATTTCCAACGTTCGTAGTGAAACGGATACGATTACGTGGTCTTATAACACGTTAAGTGTAAGTATATGACATGGAACACCAATTACAATCTCCGCACTGTAAATTGAAATAAACTATTTGACTAAACAGGCGGCTAAACTTCTTGAAATTCTAATATTTTTTGAGCAGCGTAATCCGTTCACGGTACACTAAACTTTGACGTCAAAAAATTCAATGTTTTCACGCTCGATACTGAAGTCGCACTGCACCAAACTGTAGATTTATAAATAAATTTTACTTTAAAAAGCAAATTTACATGCTTTTAGCCATACGAACTATTTAAATCTCAAATAATTCTACCTGAGTAGGAGAAGGCAAGGCAGCCATTTTTTACATCTCCTCGTCGACCAATCAATAAGCGGCCATAGACTAAGGAATTTTTGACATTAGCGGTGCGAAGGCTGAATTTGTTTATGGTAAATCTAAACTTTCTTATCATCGAGAAGAATGTTTTTTGTCGATTTAAATAGTAATTAATCCATACTATCCATACTAATCCATACTTCCATACTATAATTATAAATGCGAAAGTAACTCTGTCTGTCTGTCTGTTACTCTTTCACGCCTAAACGGCTGAACGGATTTTGATGAAATTTGGTACAGACATAGTTTGGAACTTGAGAAAGGACATAGGATAGTTTTTTTTTTTTTTTTTTCGCGAGATAAACCAAAAATCTGCCGGAAGTCACTATTCCACGCGAACGAAGTCGCGGGCAAAAGCTAGTTTATAATAAAAGAAAACCAGATTCCAATAGTCGTGTATTTATAAAAATAAAAAACTTAAGTACATTATACTTGTATTCTAACATAATTAGTGCTGCTTTAAAATTTCAACGAAACTTTTCAAACGTTTAAGGCCACGCTTATTTATTTCAAAACAAGAAAGTTCATTTAACATTGTCAGCCACATTTTCACGTTTTCATGTCGTTCCAACAGCGGCACTAATATTTCAAGAGAGCTTACTGTAGTTCCACAACAAACATCGCAAAGTCGCATCTGTAATAATAATAATTTCTTTCAAAAAAAAATCAAACATACTTTGAATATTGGTGACGCCGGTGCTGATTTTATCTCACTCACCTTATCACCTGTTAGCCACTTTTGATTGTGTAATTTCCTATCTAAATAGTCCAATGAAGAATACCAATTGTTGACCTTTACTTCGTCAGCTGGCCATTTACCAGCAAAAAATTCAGTCTGAAAATTATTTAAGTTATGTAAATAGTCGATTTCTTAGTAGATTTAAGGGTATTGGCGTTTTTTTTTTTGGAGGGGGGACATCATCGTATGACTCCTGCTCTGGGTGGAATGGAAGGGTGTGTCAGATTTCTACTGACTAAAACCACCCATGTTCCTTCTTGGTCCTTTGTGTCCGGAGCTGCGGTATCTCTTCCGAATAACCCGCAGCCCTGGCAAGGGCTTAATCTCATTAAAATAAATAATATTAAATAATAAATTTATTTACTCAAAACAGACAGATTGGTGGGCCATAATACAGATTTTCAAGAGGATCAAGCAACCGACAGTGAAACTTTGAGGCCTATTTTACAAGACAAAATCAAGATTATGTTTACTGACTAAAAAAAATACGATTCTAATTAGTCCGTCTGATATATATATAATATTATCAAAAATATTGGATACTTAGACTTACGTATTTTTTGATTTATCAAATCAATAAAAAAATTACGAAGATATAACGCGTCAAAGATTTGAGTGGGAGGTTGTGACGTCACTGCTCGCATGTCATACTAATGTCTTAGAATATGACGTCACGCGAGTAGTGAAAAAAGAAAAAATATGTGTCCAATATTTTTTAGAAATCTATCTGGCGGACTTATTAGATTTTTTTAGTCAACATCCCTATTCTTTCACTTACAAATAAAACACTATCGATTGGAAACAATACGCCAGTATTAAAGTACAGCCATTCATCAATCTTCGCCTTGAGTAAAATTTCTTTAGGGTACAATTCTTGATTGTTGCTACTTCTGCAGAAATACAACGCTATGGCGTGGCTATCGCAAACTATCTCTCCGTTTACTGACAGCGCTGGCACTTTCTGAAGAGGGTTTATCTGTAATAAGCAAATAGAGAACTTGGTACTAGGTACTTAAGTTTAGTTAAGGTTGATCGGGGCCGCGGTATTTTGTACTAGATTACGTGGCCTCGGCGCAAGGGCAAAGAAGGAACATGGGTTCGGTTTTTAGTCAGTAGAAGTCTGACACTCCCCTTCGCTCTGCCCAAGAGCGGGGGGGGGGTCATTCGATGATTTTCCACCCACCAAAAAAAAAAAAAAAAAAGGTTGATGTTCCAGGCACTTCCAGGGTAGCCCGCGAAATTCAAGTTTTCTTAAGTTTTTTGCAATTTGCAGGCAAGTGATAGGTTGTATAAATGTTGATGAACATTTGATTAGCGGCTGTAAGACGTATGTAATTACAGAATTATAATCATCAAAATCATTAATACAACCCTCCGAGCTCATAAAGGTTCCGGAATAGCTTTTTACAGGTCAAAGTCATTCCGGAACCTTTATGAGCTCGGAGGGTTGTATTAATGGTTTTGATGATTATAATTGTGTAACTACATACGTCTTACAGCCGCTAATCAAATGTTCATCAACATACAACCTATCACTTGCCTGCAAATTGCAAAAAACTTAAGAAAATTTGAATTTCGCGGGCTGGTTGGAGGATTCACCTTAACACAGATAAATCCCCGATCTGAGGAGGCCATCGGCATGCATCCAGCATCGGCATCAGCGTGCTATGTCTATATCTAGGCTACTTTCATCATTTCCATAGAGAAAATAATCAGCAGCGGAGTTAAGAAATTCAATTATCACCCTAGTTGTCTTGATACTAAGCCAGAGGTCTCTTTATTCTAGTGGACACAAGCGCTACTACTGAGTTTACGGTCCTATACCCCTACCAAACCGTTTGAGTATCGATAAGTACCCGTTAAGAAAAATATAGGGTGAAAGGGTCATCGACGAACAAACGGTTATGACTTTTACATACTTTATAGATTTTTATTAAAAAAAAAACAGCCGTTTTATACAAAAATGCAATCCAATACTTGAAATGTGTGACAGCAGATTCTATTTAAAATTATCTTTCGGTGAAAAATATACTGACGATATCAGAATGTTTCACTTATTTTTAACCGACTTCCCAAAAAGGAGGAGGTTCTCAATTCGATTGTTATATTTTTTGTTTTTAGAATGATGTAGGTAGATCTTGGCTACCTACTGCGCACCATAATATTATTGTGAGTCGATGTGCCTTTCGCGCTGTGTACATAATTATTAAAATACCTTTTTATAGAATTGTGATTGGTTTTCCGCCTTGAATAGGTCGATGTTATGGAACTCCAACTCTATGTTCAAGAGGGATGCTGTCATCATGGCAAACCTCACTGGTGGTGACGCTTCATCTCCGTAGAGGACCGGCTTCTTCGCCACAGGCGTGTTTCTAATGAAATAAAAATGGTTAAAATATCTGTTCATAATTATGTTTCCTAAAGGCCCACACAGGTAGTTCAGCATTGTTTTGAGAACGATCAAAACATGGGAAAACAAGGAATATTAATTAATTCATTTAAACCATAAATTAGTTAAATAGTTATAACCTTATCGCTTTGCTTTCGTTTCGCACTATTTGAAGATATTTAAAACTAGGATTGCCACGAAACAAGGCCATTTTTGCAGTATTATTCACTATACCAACTAAACTCCCGTTCGGTGAGAAATCTATAGGACTTGTGGCGTGGGCAAGACGTAAAAAACGAGTAAATAAAATTTGTAAATTAATACGAGTCGATAGCGCACACATCAAATTCAAGATCCTGTTACCTCTTCCATAATGCATGGCGAGCCCCTTGTTATTGTCTCAAGTTCAAATCATGATCAACATAATATTATACAAGCTAAATAAAACTGTATAAAAAAGTTTTGTGTGTTTGTTCTCTCAACTATTCAATCACGCTAGTAGGTATTCAAAAATGTTAGAACGCGTTTATAAAATGTGGCACACGGATAAAATGGCATGGCATAACTACTGTTGCTGTAGAAATCGCGGGTAGAAGCTAAAAAAATAAAGACGAAATGTTAAATCTTGAATGTTTTCTGTTGAATTGAGAAATATAAAAGTCTTCAAAAAGCATTGTCATTGACTAAAGTTATTGCTGTTCTTTTGGCTTGAAGTTGGGTGAGGAGTGGTTTGAAAGTACGGTAGGTAATACTTTTCAGCCCTAGGGAGAATCGCTTTCAACCGACAGCTGTCAAATTATTAAAAAAAACTAATAAGTATAATTGGCAGCAAGCCTATTGCCATCAATCAATGTGATTGGGAGCAAGCCTATTGCCATTAAGAGTTGTAATTGGGAGCAAGCCTATTGCCATCAACGAATATAATTATGTCATTAGGAGCACTACTACTTACTACGAGTAGCTGTAATCTCTGGAAAATATAATTAGAGCCTACATTCATTCAACCGTAGAAACTGGCTGGTTTCTCATTTACTTTCTTGATAGTTCTATGAAAAACTTAAGGTGAGGAAGTCAATATGTCAAATGAATTAACTATTTGAAGTTTGTATCATATTTAATCAAAATTGTAAGTTTTCTGTATTTCAATTCATGGGGGGTTCAGCAAGTAGACTTTCAGATGTGGGAATAAAGTAAGCTTTTCTTGTATACTTTTTTATGCTGAGCAGTTTTTATCTGTCGAAGATGTTTAAACTCGAATCTTCACTGAATTTTGCGCTAATGATTTTGTAAATAATCTATCCGTGATAAAAAAAAATACTGTATCTTTGTTGTCTTAGTGGTATCTGCAGGATACAATAACATAGGTACTACCGTCGTTTGGCATAATAGATATCTTACAGATTTCTTCAGAGCGCGGTTTTAAAGTTAAGTATCTATAACTTGCCTAATAAGTTTTACCAAAGCACTGTTGAACACAGATTCTGTCAAACGCAGGTATTCCGATCAATTCGTAAGACAAAATTGCTAGTCATCATCTTCCTTCCCTTCTATGTCAATCAAAACACGTTTGTTCTTCCATTCTCCTATTGTCAACCATCACAATTCATCTGCCTAGCCTTTTCCCAACTATATTGGGGTCGGCTTCTAGTCTAACCGGATGCAGCTGAATATCAGTATTTTACATGGAGTGACTGCCTATCTGACCTCCACAACCCAGTTAATACTAGGTAATACGCAGGGCTGGGCAGTATTTGAATTACTTGTAATTAAAATACGTAATTGAAATACAAATACGTATTTTGTATTTGTATTTCAATTACTTCCTTAAAATGTAATTTGTAATTCGTATTTCAAATACCTGACGACGAAGTATTTTGTAATTAGTATTTCAAATACTTGAGGCTTCAAAATACATTTTAACAAAAATACATTTATACCTTCATTTAGCGATCGTGAGTGTGAGTGCGAGGCGAGAGTGCAATGATGGTAAAGCAGTTATTAGAGCTAGCAACACTGCACCTGTTTTATACTGAACGATATGACTGTAGGTCAAAATTGGCCAACGAAACGCAAAAAAAATGTACGTTGAATTGTCAATGTCAACTTGTCAAGCTAAGATGGCAAGTCATACGGTGTGTAAAAATTTTTGGTTGCTGACAAGATTTTGGGTTAAATTTTTAACAAAAAAGGTTAAAATAAAAACTTTTAAGTTGGTTATTTGGTTTTTTATTCATTTTTGCGACCGACTTCCGAAAGAATAGTAGATTATACAACAAGTGAATAAAAAGGGAATTTAATTCGAGGTACGAAGTTGGATCCCGAGAGCAGCGAAGGATTCTAGAGTAGAATCACGAGCGTAGCGAGGGATTCTATACCCTAGAATCCTGAACGGAGCGAGGGATACAAGTACCTACCGAGATAAATTTTTTATTCACGTGTTGTGTACTCTACTTTTTACCATTGACTGTGAGAAAATAATTAGGATGGTATTTATTTTCGGAGCTAAGCACTCTAGATTTCTTTGCATGGCTTATTACCCACGGATAGACGTACTTTAAGTATGTCACTAACTTTGAGTATTTTGAAATATCAATGTTGTGTTTGATTCTCACTGTGGCTTTTATCATAGAATATATGCTCCAAAGTGTCGACGGCGGTCTTGGTTAATTCATTGAAATAGTTAAGAAATATGCACTCAGAGAAGGAAATTGGCGCCATTCATGGTTTTCCAGTCGCAGAATAAATTGTATATTTTCAGGTACACACGGCTACACATCAAGCTATACAAAACCAGTATAATCTGATCGTTCATTGTGCGAAAAGATCTAGTAAAGTGAGGCCAAGATTAACTGGTTTTGTATAGCTTGATGTGTAGCCGTGTGTACAACTCCCGAGATTTTGGCGGCAACAAATCATCTACTATAACTGCTGCTTTAGAACGAATTTATTCCGGAGTCAGTCTCTCATTTTCGTCATCGGAAGAACTCATTTTATTATAATTACTTACTTATGTAAATAGATTTTCCAATAACACAAAACAACCACAATTAAAGACAGAAAAGAACGTAACTAAATTGGCGGGATATTATTTTAAAATTTGGAATGGAATAGCTCCATTCAGCCACCCAGTACGTACTTTCAGCAGCAGCGATTTTTTTGTTTATTTAATGCGCGCGGAACTAGTTGGCCGCGCCTTAGGCATGTTTTTGTTTTTTTTATTTAAGTATTCTTTTCAATAAATTGAACAATTATTGTTCACGATATCTCGAGATTGGTCATCACTGTCTAATTATAGTCTCCTGTGCATTGCGAGCTGTAGGCAACCCACCCCCTCACCCCTGTCACCACCTAAGGCGCGGCCAACTAGTTCCGCGCGCACTATAAGTAATTCGTGTTTGTTCCTAATTCAAAATGTCTTTATTCACTCAGTGACTAAAAGAGCGTTTTATTCACTGTTATCGATGAATAAAATGCCCTTTTTCGAGTGGCAATGGTAAAAAGTTACTTTACACTTTTTTCTGATGGTTTTTGAAGGCAGTTATTTTTTTTGAAAAAGTATTTGTAATTTGTATTTTGTATTTCAATTAAAAATTGCTAAAATACTGTATTTTGTATTTTATATTTTAAATACCTTACTTAAATGTAATTTGTATTTTGTAATTTAATTACTTGCGATACTGTATTTTGTAATTTGTATTTCAATTAAAGCAGAGCATGTATTTTGCCCAGCCCTGGTAATACGATACCCTGGCCTTTGGTAAGACTGGATGTCAGAATTTCAGGTCACTGACTACCTGTAACGACTGCCAAAGATCTATATTATGGCAGCCGGGACCAACAGCTTAACGTGCTTTCCGAGGCACGGAGGAAACTCGGTATGTCGGGCGGTCACCCATCCACATACCGACCTAGGCAAGCACAGCTTTACCTAAAGATCGACCCGAGTGGCAGTTCTTATTAAGCCACGGTTGACTATTTAAATAAGCCAATGTCTCTTTAATTAATCACAGGCATTGTACATTATGGAAAGCAGACCGAAGTCCCGCATGCCGAGCTGTGATGATGGCGTTAGACTCAATGAATCTTAGCATCACGGAGGTGGATGTGAATATAGATAAGGGAGAGCATAGAACACCGGATATGTGCGCCGTAAGATACTTGATTGGTTTATAGAAGCCTTTATTTACTTTCGGAGCAATGGTCACAGACGCAGTTACTTTATGAAAGGTCAATTTTACGCTTTTAACGCAATTCATATTCTGATCTGCTAAAGTTGCCATTTTAGAACCCCTAGCCTCGATCTTTGGCGTCAAGTTTGACCCTGCCAATTTTATTGTGTCTCGTAGTATTTTAATAAATGCCAGGGAAATCATAAGTAGGTACCTACTCATCTTATTTGTTACCAGCATTTTTTTTTGCAGTTAAATCCTTTACAAACTTTACCAGTTTTCAAGGACCGTGAACTCGTGTTATGGGATAGGTAAGTCCACCACTTCTTTTTAACCGACTTCCAAAAAAGGAGATGGTTCTCAATTCAGTATTATTTATAAGTCTCTGTCATTTATGTACCAATTTAAAAATATCTTTTTTCGTAATTAATTATGATCATTATGAAAGGATATGCTTTCCGATTAGTCCCATTAAAATTCGTTTAATATTTTTTTGTTCGTAAAATGGTCACAGTGACAATAATTCATAATAGTAACTGCTTCTGTAACCATTTTACGCATTGTAACGCAATCCATATTATTATCTTTAATATGATCTGCTAAAGTGACAATTGAAGATCCCCAGAACTCGGTTCTTTATTTATTTTTATAAATTCTTTCGAAATGTTAGTTTTCTTTTCCTTTTGCTTACAGTCATGCAATTTGTACGTACTTGGCCGGTCGTTACTGCGACTCTGGCCGTTTCTTGCCGAAAGATCCTGGAGGGCGTTCTATAGTGGACCAACATTTGCATTACAACAGTTCAATCATTTATCCACGGTATCGCGCAGCTGCTGTAAGTTCACGTTTAATCAATAAACTTGTAACCGATTTGCTTTATATCACTGCAAAAAAATAGAAACAGTAAGTACCTAATTCATACAAAAAGGTTAAGGATGAAAACCTCTTTTATAATCGTTATACCTACACCAGATGTATGCTTTCTAAGAACGGCGAGAGATGTCGTGCGGTGTTCCACAGGGATCGGTTCTGGGGCCGCCCCAGTGGAACATAGGTTCCGACTTGTTGCTGCGCGCCTACTCAGCGTAGTTTGCTATGCTGACGGACGATACGTTGGTGCTGGCATAGGGGGGTTCGCACGCAGCGGTGGCCGACAACATGACACGCGGGGCTGCGATAGTTGTGATCCGGCAACTGGGTCTTGAGGTGGCATTGCACAAGTCGGAATCCCAGTTAAGGTTGGCTGTCCACTGAAGTGGAGCGAGGCTGCGAAGCGTTGAAACGGAGAAATATTAACCAATAGGATTGCCAACTGGAATCTACCAATCCGCACTGGCATCTACCAATCCGCACTGGGCCCGCGTGGTAGATTATAGCCCATCCCTCTCCTAGAGAGGAGGCCTGAGTCCCTGCAGTGGGAACATTAGGTATAGGCTGATGATTGGTCAATATTTCTCTGTGTCTTCCCTCCGCAGCTTTACGCCGCTTCAGTGGACAGGCAGCCTAACGGTGGGAGGTGTTCCAATTGGCGTCGAGTCGACGCCTCCTTGGATCTGGGATCTGGAAGCAATAATCCTCGCACACCTGCGTGAATGGCTCGTGGAAGCGATAAACCGCGGGATAACTCCGCTTCTGAGGCAAATTGCTGCTCAGTAGACAGACCTCCGGTGCGATCTCATGGGGACATGGAGAGAGCGACTGTCGCACTCGCAACCCCGTGCAGGGCACGCCACGATAGTGGCGGTAAGTCCCCTCTTTGAGGAGTGGCTGGAGAGGCGCCACGGCACCCCCACCGTTGTTTCGGGAGTTACCTGCACCGAATCAGGCGGGAGGAAACGCCCGAATGCTTCCATTACGAGGATCAGCTGGAGGATACGGGCGCCTCAAAGAGATGTCAGCAACATTGAAGGGGCCTGCAAGGGTTGACGCCCGTCGGAGCTGCGGGTTGTTTGAACGAGATACCGCGGCCTTGACACAAAGGGCTAAGAAGAAACATGGCTGGTTTTTAGTCAGTAGAAGTCTGACACTCCCTACCGCTCTACCCAGAGCGGGAGGAGTCATTTGATGATTTCCTACCATCCAAAAAAAAGGGTTTTCTATGAAACCATCACGAAGATTTAAAAAAATATTTGGTCATGTTATTTCGCATTAGTGCGATGCAATCCTTGTATTTCATCAGGTGTTATAAACTTACTACAATATTTCAAATCTATCGATATTTATGCTTGGACGAGTTAGAAAGTAGAATACATTTGTGATTATTTGTTTTCAGCATCCAATCCTTTATGGTAACTGTAATTTTGTAATGCCAAATCAAGTAGTCGACATCGAATCCGCCTACAGTGATCTAGAGACCATGTTGGCTGAGCGAACTTGGTTTGGCGGCAGCTGGCCAACCCTGAGCGACGTTACATTTGCTTCCACTGTCAGCACACTGAACATTTTAGTACCTGTTGATAAAGACAAGTGAGTCAAACTAAAACAATTATTCATGTAGGTTAAGTATAGACATTTAATAAAGTGGTAGTGACAAAATTGATTAAAATATACTTTTTTTTCAGATATCCTAGGCTTTCGGGTTGGCTGTATCGTGTATCAGAAGAACTATTTTTCGTAACTGCTAATACAAAAGGACTTAGCGAGTTCTCGAGAAGAATAGGCGAGTTGGCACTAGTACAACAGGCATAATTATTTTAAATAAGGTTTTTTTTTACGAACAATGTGTTTGTCAACATTAGATTGCGGCTCTATTCTTGATGATACAGAGTTCAAGTGTCCGAGGAGTTCTGTATCACGCCGGGGACGACTACCTACTATTGCAACCTTGTCCTGATGTGTAGCCTTGAGGAAGGGTCAAGACCGCTGAAAATAAACTAAGCCGATGGCTGAAGAAATACAGGTTAAACCAGGTTAAACAGGTAAAATATATGCAGGCGACAAAACTTAAAATGATATTACTCACGTACCTACTGTATTAATTTGCATGCTTACGTTTTAATGTGATCGTTTTTATTTTGTAACAGTGTAAATGTTTGTACACAACTTGCAAAGAATAACAATGAAATAAAGATTAGGTAACAATAGTTTAAAAAATCAAATTATCATTCATCTATATAAATAGATGCATGACATTGTATTTTTTAATTATTTTCATGCTTATTCGAAATAAATAAGTGATAAGACTCGAAGCCTTTGATTGTATGTGCCTACTGTGCTCGGTTGATTCAGAAGTCAAAAAATTTCTATGAGCGGCGCAAAAAAGGCGCAGGTTTTTTAAGGATATTTTGACACCGAGCACCCTCTTTCTGCATCCATGCGTATTTTCGCGAACACCACAGGCGAACACCCTAAATCGAATCTTAACATTTGGGGCCTGGCACGGCACTCTCTGTGTACCACAGAACATAAACCATCTTATTATAAAAACTTGCGTAATACAAGGTTTAAACCAGGACTTTATGGTCTAGGTTTGTTACCGTAAGCAAATCGTATTACAAATCGTAGACATAAAAAGGACTATTTAGTACCAAAGAACGTCCATAAACTAAACATTTTCATTCATTCATTCGTTCAGTGTTCTATGCGCCGTTCCATTTTTACAAAATGTTGATACGAAATTAAAAGATTTTTTTTTTTTTAAATTGATTTTTGTAGTGGTAAAATATAACATTGTGTTATTTAAAGGTATTTAAATATTGCGATTTGATTTCTTTGAATGCATGTTAATAATTCAATAATTATTGTACTGTTTTGTAACAACTATCGAGCTATCACGTATAACGGAGTGAACTGAGCGGCACGCGTAATACGAGTAATGTCATCGAAATGTTTATGTTACAACATAGATATTAAACAAATGATTAATTTAATACAAGTTAAAGAACAGCATTCTTGGTGGTGAGATAGTGTGTGGTGTGTGCATTAAAATAAGAAAATGGAATAACCAAAGAAAAAAAGGAGTGTAAATAATTGGATTTCAGAATAAAAATATTAGTGATAAATGATGTACACGCAGTATTTGATGCACTAAACTATGTACAAGTGGAAATTTACGCAATATAACCTACAGTTCGGCTCAAATACTAAGATAAATCGACGAAAACAATCGTTTTACAATTTAGTACGATAGTTAAACTAGGGGGCACGATGGTTTAGTTTTGGTACCAGAGGTAGTTCTAGGACTAGCCTTAAACTTCTTTTTGTAATAACGTTTAGTCAAGGTCATGGATTAAAGCTTGTACTAAACCCGGTACTGGGTTTAGACCACGTTTTATAATAACACGGATTAAGTCTAAAGGCCAGCGCTCACTGACGGCATGGCATGGCAGGGTGTCCTGCGGCATCCCGCATCCGCATTTAACCCGTGGAATGAAACGGTATGACACGTCATGCCGCAGCAACTCGCGGTGCGTTGCGTCGTGCTGCGGCACGTCGCGTCTTTTTGCTGCAATTGTGGTATCGAAATAAAGTAACATGAATTCTAAACACATTGAAATAAGATTCAAAATAATTTGATTAGTATAACCCGGTTCATTAAAGAAAGGAATCTAAAATGGCAACACATGGCATGTCCTCTCGCTCGCTCACTATAGTGTGCGAGCGTGAGGACATGATAAAAACCGCCATTTTAGATTCCTTTCTATAATGAACCGGGTTATAATAAAATCCTTTGCTTGGTTAGTAATGACACGCCGTGCCGTGCCCGGCAGTGAGCGCCGGCCCTAAGTCAACAACACAGTATTTTATTGACATTGGCTGTCATTGCAATGCCAAAAGATCTCTGTAGCACTGTACCACTGTACTAATCCTACGACAATCATCTTCATCAGCATTCCGTTCACTTCAGTGGAAAATGCATGGAATTTCATAGAGTAGTGGATCCGGAATTTTTATTTCACTTCAATCTTCAATAAACTTCTTCTGTCAGCTCGCTAGAGTATATATGTTCTGTGGTCAGTGCTCGCTAGAGTATATATGTTCTATGGTCAGTGCTCGCTAGAGTATATAATATGTTCTGTGGTCAGTCAGTGCTATCACGTCATGTCATGCGTGTCTGTCATTGTAATTTTTTAGACTCAAACTCAATCAATTTTATTTATTTGTTGTGGAGGAGGGATGAATGAGTGAAGAGTGCTCGACGCAATTCATTATGTAGATTATCAAACATTGCCGTCCATTGTTCACGCGGAGTTCACAGGGAAAACGTAAAAAGTTCATCGCAGACTCTCACGGAATGCGAAGAAAGTCGACGTGAAAGGTTTGTGCAGTGTTATGAATGGTGGTGTCGATCTGAGGCTGGTGCCGTCACCATGCCACTCGTGTCGTGCTAACACACAATAAACTGGTATTACGTTACGCTAACGTAACTCCGTGTTTACTCGGTGTGTTGTATTTAGGTGACATTATTTGGAAAGTCCGGAGAATACTTTCTACCGTCGCGCACCAGTGATGGCCGGGTTCCAGGCGAGCGACACAATGCCCAAGTTCGGGCACGTGACGGACCTGCGCGAGCAGTGGCTCGTGCGCTCCGACGGAGCGCTGGCGCACCGCCTGCAAGATCGCGAGATCTCCTCGCACCTCTGCGAGAACAGATACCGCAACCAGCAGATCCGCGAGGACTTTCCCATTGCTCTGAGCGAGCAGCGCGACATCGAGCACGAGGTTCAGCTGCGTGAGCTCACGCGCCGCCGTCAGGCCGATATTGACGCGGAGATCGCGCGCGAGATGGCCGAGATCAACCTGCGCCGCCAGCGTCGCCAGCGCGGCACGGATATGCTGCAACAGCCCAGCTCCTCCCGTGCAGCGCCCCCCGCTCCCCCACCTGTTGCTGCTATTCCCAGTGAGGATCTCAATCCTTTAGAGCTGGGTCTCTCTCCAACTGAACTTGAAGATATGAGAAGACGATTGGAACAGGAAGAAAAAGATGCTAGACTAGCTAGAGAATTGAGTCATGAGGACAACAACCAGGATGCCCTACTGGCAGACATGAGATGTGCAGTAGAAGCTCAGGATGGTGAACTAGCAAGATTGCTGCAAGAAAGAGAATATAAGAAACTACAACGAGCCAAGGAAAAGGCAAGACAGAAGGCCCTACTAAAAAAGCAACAAAGAATGGCAACTCCACAACAACCACCGCAGCTAGAAAGTGAACCTCCCACTCCACAGGCAACACTATGTGATGCATACTGCAATCCTCGAGATATGATCCGAGAAAACCGACTCAGACTGTGCAAATCTGTTGATTCTGATTTGCATTATGTTGAACCATTTGAAAAGGAATCCATTCAATCCAAAACCAGTGCCTTGCAGTCCTTGGAGATGTCCAACCAGTATTATGCTCAACAATCTGAAGCTGGAACCTCAGGCAGCAATTTATCTCAAGCTCACTCAAGATCCTTTGATGATAAAAGGGTGCCAAGTAATCAAAGTTCCATGCAACACCGCCAGCCGCCTCCTCCACCAACAAGTAGCAAGAAGCCTCGTTTCCCGGACCCAGTGAGTATCAGGCCGGCATCACACTACCCCACAGACCACATGGTGCCTGAAAGCATCCCACCGCCCAACATACCCCACAGCTACAGTGAGAACAACAACTTGTACAGTTCCACGTACCCACCAGACGTCAGTCCTCCGCACATGGGACAGGATAGACATGATACCAGTAAGAGACTGTCTGTTATATCAGATATAACTGCTGAAGGTCTTGCTAAGAAGAAGAGCAAGCAAGCTGATATTAGCAAGAAAAGAAAGGGATGCAAAATACAGTGAAAGTGTAAACAGTGCTTGAGTGAGAAAGAAATGGTTGGCCTTTCAAAGATTAGTGATTTAATTGATCTGTTTTATGAAGCTGAGCTATGCAGTGGCAACAAGTGAAGTCATCCCAGTGGTAGCTGGCTTCTATGTGTTCGAATATTATGGGATTACTGTGTATAATCCAGCTCAAAATGGTTTTTTAATATTCTAGAATTAATGATTGAAAACAACAAGTTTCAAGATATTTTTCCAAGGATTTTTAACATTTTATATTCTAAGGCCATGTTGTTGGCAATTTTGATAAAGAATTTTAGTTATTTTTTTCTTAGAATTAAGGATTATTATTTATTCTTTTACTCTAAGATCTGCAATATCATTCAGATTTAAGTCAAACTAACTACTAAGCACTCAAATCAGTTGTAAATGGAAAAGTAATGACCAATCTCTAAAGTACTTAAGTCATTACTGAAGATAATCTTAAGTAGTCTCCATCCTGCTTTGCTCATTATTTTACTTCAAGTGTTTTGATAATACTTGTATTGCCTCTCAAGATAAACTTATTAAAACTGAAGGTCTGTGAACAAAACAAAACTATCTACAAGTACTTATAACAAAAAGATTATCATCTTAGTAATAAACTAATAATATTTGCAGTTCCCAGTAATAAGTTCTTAATGATACAACCAAATATCCACAACATTTTTGAGGTACAGGTTTTGCAAACAAGTAAATCTTTAAAACTAAATTCTGCATTCCTGTTATGTTATAAGTTCAGATGAAATTGGCACAGGCTAATGAATCACTCCAGATTCCAATAAGATGAGTCACAGTACTTAAATATGGATGATGTTGCAGAGCACATGCAGAAAGTACCTGCAGAAACCAATGAGCCATTTTAAGCTAAGGTCAGTGTGTGCCTTTGTCTAGATATTTAAGTATGTTTAAAGAAAACATTCCATTTTATTTTTTTATTTGTTGCCTAGTGGCACAAAATATTGTTTATATATTTCAGCAGCTGCTGTTTCTCTCTAATGAAAGTTGATAACTTTAGAAAATATATATGAAAGGGAAGACTTCAAACATTTGAATTAACATTTTAATTTGACATATAAAACTTATGTAAGTAGATAATATTATAATTAACGCGCCTATACCTGGTACCTACAAGTACAGGTAGGTATGTAGGCAGCTACGTTTTGCTCAAAATGATGAATGATTGGCAAACTATATTAAAGAGATTATTCATAGCATGAGGATATATTACGAGTGTTTGTAACAAAAATTTAACATTAATAGAAGTCTAAATAAGTTTTACATAATGAAAGTAACATTTGCGAATAGTTTTGTCTTTATACTTCCGTTATTTTTGCGAAAATGACCTCAATTTCGTACTTAATCTCTACTAAATTCTAAGACTGATTTTAAATGACCATAATATTATATTACAATAATAGTTTTGGTGCCCATTTGGTGCTCTATGAAGAAATTATTTCTCAAATTATTCGTATTATTTTAATTTTCTCCTAAATATTTTTGTTTTTAGGTGTAGAAATTATTCGCATAAGTATGCAAAAGTGCGTTATAAAATAAAATTGCTTTCACAGTGACTTTCTCTAACATAGCGATGAGTATTCAAAGCATGTTCTGAGTGACATCACATAGAATAAAGGTCATTCACACACATACTAATGGTAATGGACAATTTCGTAATGCGAGTTGATTAGAAACACTGATTAAATTTTATCCATCCCTATAACTCCTTTATCTTGTTTACTTGATGTCGAGGGTTGCAAGGCTATTTGGGGTCTGATACATAACATCGCGAGTCACTACATCGATGGTCGTTGTATCGACAACGGTCCATCGACGGGTTAATGAATCGACAGTACACCACATCGATGGTACGCTACATCGACAGTACACCAAATCGACGGTGCGCTATATCGACAGTACACTACATCGATGGTACGCTACATCGACGGTACCCCAAATCGATGGTACGGTGAGCATCAGAAGTATATTAACATTACTCAAAGTTTCGAAGCTTTTTTTTTAATAAAAACTTGTTAGATATTACTCGTAAAACTACATGTTATTGGAGTATAAGGACTATTTTAACGAATAATCTTCTGAAACATTAAAAAGCTGAACATTTAGGAATTTTAATTCTTTTATGTACAGGACTCTAGCTATTATTTTTCTGATGCTGACCGTACCATCGATTTGGGGTACCGTCGCTGTAGCGTACCATCGATGGAGTGTACTGTCGATATAGCGCACCGTCGATTTGGTGTACTGTCGATGTAGCGTACCATCGATGTGGGGTACTGTCGATTCATTAACCCGTCGTACAGCGACCATCGATGTAGTGACTCGCGATGTTATGTATCAGACCCGGCTATTTGGTTTCAGGGACATTTTGGACGATATTGAGTTTTACTTACATATATTCGGAAATCATAATATATTATCGTTGGGTTAGGTCGCGAGCATTCGTTGTTGCGGTTTGCGTCGCTGCGTGCTTTTGTGCCCGCAGTGTTCGTTGTTGCGGGCATTCGGTGGCGTGTGGTTCGGCGTGGTGACTTTCGGAATGACGTATTGCACTCGTAGTTTCGTTCTTCTTCCGTCCTTCTGACATTCAAAAGTGCCTGTAATGGCTTAATTGAAATAAAATATTTGAGTTTGAGTTTGAATTATGTAATATATATATTCGTAATTACACACATCAACACGGTCTAGGGATATTTTTAAAAAAGCGAATTACTATCAATGTGTTAATTATTTATATGGCATGTATATATTAAAAAAATACGTTATTTAATATTCTACCATTTTTTAATAATGGTTAAGGTACTGATTAAAATTTCAGGATTTTATGGAAAAAAAATGAAGCATAGACGGAAACCGTATATGAATTAACTTTTAATTTGTGAGTAAAAACTGAAAAAAATAGAAAAATAATTTAATTTGTGTTTATAAACTTGAAGTTAGTAGTCTGAGAAAGCGCCCATGATGTTCATAACACATCGGCAACGATTCGGCATGCTCAGAACAAGGTTGTCAATGTCTTGCTGCGGAATATTGTCCCATGTCCTTCTGAGGTGCGCAAAAAGTTGATCTTCTGTAGCCAAATTTTCAGGAACTTCCTTCAGAGCTCTTCTTTGCAGCATATCCCATTTGCCTCTCCGTAAAGGTGGGACCCGGAGTGGTCTACGAGAGCGTAGATTGCTTTCATGCAGTCGCCTTCTTACAGTTTGGTCACTCACAAGCACTTCGTGTTCCACTCGCAGCCTTTGGACCAATTGAGTCGCCGTTGCATTTGGTTGAGCTCGCGCAGTAATTTGCAAAAATCGGTCTTGTCTGGGGGTAGTGATGCGACTTGGCCCCCGGTGCCTCTCCGCTACTTCACCTGTGGCACGATAGCGTGTCCACAATCTTGAAATTACATTTTGATGGGTCCCTATGGCCTCAGCAACATTACGCTGAACAGATCCAGCTTCCAGCATTCCCACAGCTCGTAACATCTCCGCCCTCGTCAAATGTCGGCGTTGCATGGCTACAATACCTCAATTTTAACTTTATCTTTCGTTTAAAAATGAAAAAAAACTGTAACTAAACGTAATTCGTATTGTTTTTTAAATTTCGCACAAATGAAAATTCCCTCTCCTATACATCAAGACATTTTTATGCCACCGAAACAAAAGAATTTTCAAAAATTTGAATTTGGAATTAGTCTGAGATAAATTACAAACAAATCGGTGTATTAAAGATTCCAATGCGGCCAGTACTTTTCGAGTTATTTAATTGAGTATGAAATATCCCTAGACCGTGTTGATGTGTGTATATTTAAGTATATATATATTTAGGTTTTATATATATTCGCTGATTCTGAATATATATTTAAATGTGTTTATTATACCTAATAACTTTTTCAATATCGACCAAAATGTCGCTTATTCCAAATAGCTTTTCACCACTCGAAATCTAAATATGAGTTTTAAATATTTTATTGCTATCAAGTACTGTGAAATATATTAAAAATACGTAAGTATTATGTACAAGTACATACGGCGTTATTCTAAAGCGTTTATTTACGAACTAGCTTTTGCCAGCGGCTTCGCCCGCGTGAAAATGACGATTTTCCATACAAACTTTCATCCCCTATTTAACTCCCTTAGGGGTTGAATTTCGAAAAATCCTTCCTTATTCCTGTCTTCATTATAAAGGGAACCTCTGTACAAATTTTCAGCTTTCTAGGTTCAAGCGTTTGGGCTGGGCGTTGATGAGTCAGTCAGTCAGGACTTCTCTTTTTATTTATATACAAGACTAGTTTGGAATTAGAAAAATTTTAGTAACGAGATAATCGCTTTTGATATTAGCATTATGTACCATATGAGTGTTAAGACATATTTATAAGATTTAGGTACCTACCTAAAAACGTTAATTCATCATAACTCTGTAATAGGTACTGGTGCTCTTTAAGATTCTAATATCAAAGATATTATTTCATAATTATTATTTTATTACACTAGTTCCTATATCAAATGTTTATATCGGCTAAACAAAGGCAACTATTCAATGTTTCTAAAGAATCTCATTTATTTTTAAACAATTTCACGATATTACCTATAAGAAAAAGGCTAAAGGAATATTTACAAAATTATAACGTTTAAGTATAGGTAACAGAATAATTTTAACTTAATAAGTAGATGCATATGTACTTAAATAAGAATAAGCTTTAATCGCAATGTATGGCCTTGATGGTGCCTTAGTGGAACTGAACCAAACTCAAATATTTATAATCTTTATATTGTTAATTTTAATGAGTAACACATAGACTAATGTACATCGTTGCAGTTAGTTAAGGCATTTATTCGTTGCTACCTTTTGTTTCGTTTTGACGGTAGGTACGTTTTTAGTAAATAGTGCACTTAGGGCCAGTAGTTTGCCACGTAAGTAAATTCCGATATCACCAGGTTTTTATAAGGTTTGATCATTCGAACAAGTGTGCCAAAAAACGTGTTAAGTAAGGCACCATCGTCACGCTAAGAAGAAGAGTAATATTTGGGCATTATTTGTATCCAGATTGTAGAAACTAATCCATGAAACATATCCATGACCGACCCATAGTCACAATAAACTACCACACCAGTGTGACTATGGTTAATTATATTTATCCGTAGTCACACTGGTGTGACTACGGCTGATCCGTAGTCACACCAGTATCGTTGGTTTTTTGGTCACGTCACTCATACATGCAACGCATGTACTCCATGACGCGCGCTCGCTGCGCTCGCATATTAAATAACACTAATATCTTCTGTCCCCGAAGTGCCGGGCCTCCGCCGGCCTCCTTCGTCGGCCTACGGCCCGGTGCCCATGCCGCCCTTAAAGGATACTGTCGCGAGACGGTGATTCATCCACTTAGCGGACGACTAGCAACAGCCTATAATTTTGGTTATTCATCCGGGTGTGAACTACGAATCAGGTTAAATTATCCGTAGTCACACCAGTGTGACCACGGATCAGCCGTAGTCACACCAGTGTGACTACGGATAAATAAAATTAACCATAGTCACACTGGTGTGGTAGTATAGTGTGACTATGGGTCGGTCACTAACATATCTAACATAATGCCCTATATTACCACATGACATAATTATATTCATAATGCCCTTCAGCATAAGAGCAATAGAACTAAGTAGGCACCTATTCTTGGTCAAGCCTTTGCACCATTTCCTAGACATTTAAACCTACACACTTGTGGAAAACTACGCGATTTCTCTCGAAGATATTACCGATAGATACGATAACTAAACTACAATTCCGACGGATTACGTTTAGAAATTCCCGACTTCAATTATTTTCACGAACGATTCAAAGTAACAACGAATAAATGCCTTCAACTGCAGATACGCAAAGCAGTATCTTGAGTGTAAGCTAATACTAGATGTAACTTGCTTTACTTGTCTGAAGAGAAGAAAATGTTTGCTAATTTATAATACTAAAAGGAATATTCTCCAAGGCCGAGATGGAGTTTCAAACTAAAAAATTGACCGGAGTTTTAAGATTTTGACCTTGCAAAATTTTTACCTTTGCATTATCACTAGAAATTATACAGTCATTTTAAATTCCTAACTTTTTCAAAATAATTTGCCAGAGAAAACACGTGAGTCCGCAACTATTATAAATTACAAATACATTTTATATATTAGTGGCACTTATTTCTCATTTCTCAGTCAATGTATGTTTATGATTATTTTTATCTGAATAAACTTGTCCTCTGTTTCGTAACAGGATATGTGGTGTTATTTCATGGCTAATCGGCCCGTAATGGCAGTGAGCGGATGAGATGGTCGTTGCCAACGAATTTTATGTGCCTATCTGTCGAATGCATGGTTGTTTCGCCATCCTACACCTTTTTTAAGATTATATGAAACCTTTCAAGTGGTTCAACCGCAAACTTCCTGCGCCAGTGGACTCGCGTTTTGAAGTAGTAAGAGTAAGAAATTAATTTTGTTTCCTTGAAAGTGCCTGTCCGGAAAAAAAGATCTTCGCAAGCATTCCTCCTTGCGAAGGTTAACAAACTAACATTTCAAAAACAAATCCACGTTAGTTATTATTCTACAGGTGTTAAAAACACCTTCCAGTTCCATAATCAGATAATTCTACAATATTTATGCATCCTGAGAAACTAATGTTTTCAATTATTCCATGTCGTTTCTATTCCGAGTGTGGTCGTTCTGATGCGTGCCTCACATGCCTGGCACATTCCGTGCATGCCCTTATCTGGCAGCATAAAGGAATATTGAAATGCAGTCTGACACAAATGCATTCAACATCGCGGCATCGGTTATTTTATCGATCTATTTTAAAAGTGGCGCGGAAGCTTAGTGATTAATAGTGATAATGGCTTCCAAAGTTCCGACTTGTTCAAAAAGTAGTGAATATTGTTCCTACTAAAATCTCAAACTTCTAAAAAGTGTTCCTTTGTGTTGTTGAAGAGAAATCACCAAACAGAATATTAATGTGTTCTGGTTTGGAGCCTTTGCATTGCAGGGTATGGGTTGCGTTGCCATCCATAATAATATCATTCTAGGGCTAGGCAATGCAAGATCCTTAGTGTAACAGATGACCATCCACATCAATCGGTAAATATCCAACGTAGGTACCTACCTACGCAAATTACGCGCTTTGTACGTGAAGTGGCGGACACCAGCAGCTCGTTATACAATACTTACAGCTACCTAACTATAGTAGGTACTCTGTGCAACGGGTCTGATACATAACATCGCGAGTCACTACATCGATGGTCGCTGTATCGACAACGGTCCATCGACGGGTTGATGAATCGACAGTACCCCAAATCGATGGTACGCTACATCGACAGTACACCAAATCGACGGTGCGCTATATCGACAGTACACTACATCGATGGTACGCTACATCGACGGTACCCCAAATCGAAGGTACGGTCAGCATCAGAAGTATATTAACATTACTCAAAGTTTCGAAGCTGTTTTTTTTTAAGAAAAACTTGTTAGATATTACTCGTAACTACATGTTATTGGAGTATATGGACTATTTTAACGAATAATCTTCTGAAACATTAAAAATAATAGCTAGACTCCTGTACATAAAAGAATTAAAATTCCGAAATGTTAATATACTTCTGATGCTGACCGTACCATCGATTTGGGGTACCGTCGATGTAGCGTACCATCGATGTAGTGTACTGTCGATATAGCGCACCGTCGATTTGGTGTACTGTCGATGTAGCGTACCATCGATGTGGGGTACTGTCGATTCATTAACCCGTCGATGGACCGTTGTCGATACAGCGACCATCAATGTAGTGACTCGCGATGTTATGTATCAGACCCCTGTGCAACTAACTATCCACCTTTGTGTTCCAGCCCCTAAACCGACGGAAAACCCTCGACTCGAGGGTTAGAACCGTCATTTGCTAGAGTGGGAGTGCTATCGCCCGAGGCAGCATGGGAAATTGCGATTCTGTGCTAAATATTGGCACTACCGCTAACAATGCTAACATAACTAATTAGCTTTTACCTAATTATCCAGTTTTGGATACCAATCATTCGGAGTAATCGCTCTACCATAGTTTAATAACCAGTGCTACTGTTTGGTTACCCATCCTTCCCACGGCCACGGTTCAAAGAGTTACGAGTAATATCAGACAAACGAGAGTGGAGACAAACGGTCTATTTCATAATATAAGTAACGCCCACCTGACCCCTGGGAAAAAAACGTCATAATTGATTCGTTATGTCACGTAAAGACCGGAGAAAGTATTTTTCTGACTTGCAAAAATCTTGCTGAAAAAGTGCCAACTATGTCTACGAAGTAGGTACAGTTTTTTATGGCAATGAGAAATTACTAGCTTAGTCATCGCCTATTATAATAGCGGAAGGGTACCTACTAAGAACCTAACTTTTTGCTTATCTTAGCAAGTCCGTATTTATGACTATGCATGAGAATCTTCCATTTGCAGGCGTGTTTTAAAAGGTATCCTACAATTCACAAGTTTCATAAACAATGTGCAGGCTAAAAGGTGCCCTCGTATATAGGTAATAATATTCTGATGTATTAATCTTATAATATTAATTTCTTATAGCCAACAATGTGTCGATCGGCCTTGACGTACCCTATAACACAATACACCGTATACGGAATAAATACCTACATAACAACAAGTAGTTATATTGCAGGAGCACCTGCCGGCCAGTGACCTTGGGCCGGCCTCTAAATGCTCCGCTTCGGAAATGCACAAAACGATGACGACTCGCTATGAGGAAATGCGAGTGCTGTCTCTCTCCACTATCGCTGCCTCTCTCCGTCCTCCTGCCCTCAAATTCGTGCGATAAGGACAACTACAGAAAAAAGTTATAATTCGAGGTTTGGCTCTCGCCTATTTCCTCCTCCAATATTGAACCAATTTAAAAGATATTTTAGACAATGAATAAGGAGGTTATATACTACGCCGCTATGTTTTTCTTTTTTCGTTAATAGTTGTCAAATTTGTACACTAGGACTCTGTTAACAGCGATCTAAACAAGCAATTTTGAGCATTTTTTTGCTTATAAAAATAATTTATCCCCCAAAAAGGAAAACATAGGGGCATAGAAATAGTTAATACCGTCGATTTCCCTAACTTCACCTAGTCGCCTAATCTTCGCCTGAATTTATAAAATTCTCAATATCACCGAAATCTTAGAAGTAAGTTACAAAATAAACACCCACATTCAAATTTCTATTTAGTCATGGCAATATTTTGCTGATGGCAACCCAGCTAATGCGTTTAGTTTGGCGGTCATTACATCAGAAAGTGTCAGTGGTGTGAGGTGTTTGTTTTTTTTTTTTTTTTGCCAAACTTCGCCTACTCGATAGTAATTTAGAAAATTGATCTATAAGCACTTATAAAAAGATTCTGTTTCGTTTCTACTACATCGCTCTATAGCCAAAAAAAACCGTTTAAAAATACTAGCCATAGACGTCTTAAAAAAAAGCGAGGAAACATAGGTAGGCGAAGTTAGGCCAACGGCCCGATCTTCGCCTACTGGCTTTGGCAAGGTATTTTTATCTCTAAATCGATGATTTTAAGAGTTACTTTAGCTTGTGATTATTAAGAAACCTTAATTATTCCATAAAATGTTAATAATTTGCCTGCAGTGGTAATATTTAAAAAAGTACGTTAAAAAAAGTGTCAAAACCCAGGCGAAGTTAGGGAAATCGACGGTATGTATTATTCTGTAAAAAAAATCATTGCTCTAGGGTCAATAACCAAAAAAGAAAACAGGCGAGAGCGTTTGTATGGAGAAAAGACCACTCGCATTTCCTCTTACTTAAACGGGCCCTTGACCTTACTGGGATTATTTCCAACCTATTTATAGCCTGCTTAATATATTATTGACGGCTGACTGGTGCACACTAAATAATAGGCAGTAGGTAGGTAGGTACCCGTTTCTATAAATAAGTACCTAGACGTAGAATTCTGTACTCTTCACAACTTACCCTAGATGTCGCTTTTGTAGTCAACCAAGTGTAATGCGTGGTTTACACTCTCGCCTCGTGGCTCGTCTCGCACCTCGCCTCGCAGCTCGTCACTCGCGCGAGAGTGTAAATGGGCTACAGGTGTGTCTGTTCACACTCTCGCGGAGTCTCGCGAACTAACTAACTTCTTTCTCTCTCTAACCCACTGAAGTAACAGCGCGAGTGTAAACACGACGCTCGCGGCGGGCGCGAGTGAGCGCGAGGCCCTTTGACTCGTGCCTAAAAAGCCGCCCAGACGCGAGCGCTGCGAGTGACGAGACGAGTTGCGAGGCGAGTCACAAACACACCGTTCACACACTCGCCTCGTGCCTCGCCTCGCGGCTCGTCTCGTCACTCGCGCGAGAGTGTAAACCACGCATAAGACCTATGTGTAAGACGGACGTGCGTGGATAAGCTGCATAGTGTCAAAGAGAGTTGGGAAAGAGCTAGATTTTTGTTGTTCTTTAAATATACTTGAGGAGCTGGCGATCAAAAGCGGACTTGTCCGATTAATGATTTTTTACAGGAGGGGCAAAGTTTTGAAACAAGCAAAAAAAAACTTGCCAGATTTCTGATTTTTAGTGCATGCGAGCGTATCTATCACAAAAACGTATCCGTTGCATGTTTATCAAATTCAAAAATCTGAATACCTAGTTTTTTTTTTTTGTCTTGTCAAGTTAGTCTGGTTTTGTTCAAAAGTTTGGACAACTCCGGTTTTGATCAATGGTTTTGATTGATAAATTGATGGACATGTCCGTATTTGAAATGAAACTCAAATTTTTCATATCAAAAATTTAATCACAAAAAATCGAAAAAATTATTAGCATCGCGGCACGATTCTTGAGCGCTGACAGAGTATTATGTTCTGTGGCGCTGACGCAAAAGTGAGTTATTAGGTCCCTTTGGTGGTATGAAGTGAGACGCGGGGCGGGGAAAGTGCAGTGATTGGGGATTGGCCTGTAGCGCATCGCGTCATAGCCGTCACTCGGGATTTATTTTGTTCTTTACTCCTGCTGCCTCACGACCAATAAATAATAAACGGGTGTGCGTTTTATTTGTCATAAAGTGTACGATGCGCACAGCGACCCCCACTCTTCCGCCGAGCGCTCAAGAACCGTGCCGGGTGTAAATACCTAGACAATCTCTTGCAGACTCAAGGCGTCCACAGGGAATTGTCCGGTTATGCAGAAGCCAGTCTCCTAGACTGAACTGCGAGATGCCACATAGACTGGCCTGTTGGTCTAGTGGTTAGTGACCCTCACTGCTATGCCGGAGGTCGTGGGTTCGATTCCCACCCAGGACAAATGTTTGTGTGATGAGCACGATCATTTGTTCTGTGTCTGGGTGTAATTTATCTATAATATGTATGTATTTAGAAATATATAAGTATGTTTATCAGTTGTCTAGTACCCATAACACAAGCTCTGCTTAGCTTGGGACTAGATGGCATTGTGTGATAGTTGTGAAATATTATTATTATTATTATTATATAGAAAAAAAAAAAAAAAAGAAAGAAAGAAAGAAAACATATTTATTTAGCACATTAAGCCACAAGTGCACACAACAAACAATAAAAAATAAAACGAACAAACAAAAAAAAAAAAAGAGTGTGCATCTCACGGCTGCGCCAAATAGGACCAGTTCAGCAAATTGCCGAGCAGCTAGTGCCCGACGCTGGTTTTCAACTGGCCCTGGGATGGTGATATTGTAACGATCGTAAAACAGTTTTAGTCCCATGTTTATAATAGTGTGTATGTGTCTGAGTAGATACTTAGATAATATATGAAATAGATGTATAATAATAATACAAATAAGAAAACTTAGGAATAAAATAAGAATAGAAAAATAAAATAAAAAATGGTGAAAAGTGCAAGACAGAACGGAACAAAAAACTAAGGTAGGTATCTAAATAAATGAAACGGGAGAATAAAAAAAAGATAAAAATAAAATAAAAAGAATAAGAATAAGATAGAATAAAAAGAAGATCGGGCTCACAACAATCACATTCCTCGACATCGCAGTCAACATCATCATCATCGACGTTATTTTCTGCACATGTATGATGAGATGTAGTAGCTGTTTCATTGGAAATAATGGTTTTAAACCATTCAAGTTCAGGAATTTGTGACCATTTATCTCCGAACTGTTTGGTCAAGATTTGCTCCACTTCTTTATTTATTTATTTATGCACACACAAAATACAAAAAAGGATAAAAACATAACAAATAGAAGAGCACAAAGGTACTGCTTATTTCAAAAGAAATTTCTTCCAGCAGACCTGCGAGAGGAAAGTTTGATTAGAAATGTAGACACAGTGTGTAGACAAGACTAACAAGATTAAAATTAAAATTATTAGGAACAAAAGTATATCCTTATAAAATAAACATACATACTAATATATACACTAAAAATAAATATTAGTATCCGGATATATACCAGTAACAAACATACACATAATTATACAGAATAGAGGAAAGGTAATGCTCTCTGACTTTCTTTTTCTGCTGCTTAATCTCATTCACCAGTGGAAGTCTGCGAAGAAGGGACGGATGATTCTGTGATGATTTTAGCAAAGACACTGCGCTAAGTTCATCTTCAGGGACATTATAAAAATTTGACACTTACGCCACAGTGTATTTATGTGAAACTATTCTCGTCTCGACTTCCATTTCTTCCTCGAAAACCACGTGATCTCTCACGTCCTCTGCCACGTCGTTGATGAGTTCTCCCCCTGGATGGCGCGATAGAACCCTGCCTTCTGCTTGATGAATCGTGTGATTCGTGTGTTTCGAGAATCTTTTAAACTTTCTTTTCTTTCTATTATTATTACTTTTGCGTCCCTGATGTTGTCCACCTTTTTGTAATAGGTTTCCAGTTGTTTAAAATCGTAAAGACTCCAGTCTTCAGCCAACTTATGTACTTTGCCGTGTTTAGTATAAATCTCTTGGTAAGTTTCTGGGTTCAAAATGAATGGTTTTTTTCTTAGATCTTTTTCAACTCTGCCAAACACCATATCAGCTGGCAAGAAGCTATGACCTCGCACGGGGAATGTTAAAACGATTTTAGCCACATTTGCCGGGGCGTAATTTTTTAGCCAAAACATTAACATATATTCACTACGTGAGAGTTTTTGTTTTGCCCTACGCATCCATCAGCAAAAAGGCGCAAAACTTCAACTCCCAATAGTGAAGTGCCGTAAGACGTAAATATTGTAAAATCTCGGAATCCAGGGCCGGTCAATGAATCCTCATAAAAACTTTTGGACTGCATTGTTAAAAGCCCAAATAAAAAAGTTAAAAAAAAAAAATTGCGCGCTCGTCATTTTTTTATTTTTTATTACCGCAATGTACTGAAAAACTAGCTTGTGCCAGCGGTTAACCCGCTACAACTCGAAAATTATCCCACGAGAAGATAAAATCAGGATAAAAACTATCCTTTGTGTTAATACAAGGTGTCAGCTAACTCCATACCAAATTTTATTAAAATCGCTCCAGCCGTTCAGACTTCAGACGTGAAGAAGTAACAAACATACACACTCACAAACTTTCGCACTTTTAAAAAAAATTTTTTTTGGTTATAACTCGTTATTTTTTGCGAAATATTAATAAATTAACATTAAAGTTACTATGCAAATATTACTTATTAGCTTTAAAAAAAAAAATCTCTTGTCCCTCTCATCTTTGGAGAGTAATCTAACTCTTGAATTTGTTGAGGATCTCATTTCTCTTGATCTCATTTTTTTGGAGAGTAATCTAACTCTTGAATTTGTTGAGGAACTCAGTGACCGCACCTTCGCGAAACTCGATTGAGGTTGCAAATGGTGTATAATCGTAGAGTCCTCTACAGCCTCTTACTAAGAAGGCATTTCGGTTGTCGGACCACCCTTGCGGAACAGCGCGGTATCTATTCCAATACAGTGATGACCAGCAGTGCGCTTGAGCGCGTTCTCCTCCTTCGTCTTCAAAACCGGTTCTGACAGCTCTATAGCAAAGAACGCGAGCTGCATTAACGATACGGGTCGGGACGTATGTACGTGATATAACTCGTCCCTCGCCTGTGATGAATTGACTATTCCGACTGAGGACTGGTGCCTCTGGTTGCCAAGCTAGTTGTTGAGCTACGCTGCCATTCGTAGTCTTTGGAATTGGCAGCATCTTATAACGCTTAGCCTCTCTTATTTTATCGTAAACAAAATCGAAAACCTCTCTATGAACACGATATCTCTCGTTCACAAACTCTACTTCATCAGGATCTTCAATTCGCGATAATAAGGCGGCGTGCTGATTCTTCTTCAGTGGCACTGGCTTACGCCATCCTAAGAGGTTGGCCGTTGGCTGGTGTTCCTGTCGCCTGGGCTGTGCGTTTGGCTCTGGTTCCGGATCGGATGGAGCGTCCTCCTCTTCTTCGTCTGCTCCAGCAACTCCCTCTACTCCTTGGGGGGCGGGCGCGTCTTCCTGTTCGTTTCCCGCTGCGTCTATTAGCAGGTCTAATTGGTTACGCCGACGGCGCGGCGCGCGTTGAACTGCGCGTGGTTGTCTATCCGGTTGTTGTTGTTGGGCTGGGGCCGGGGGTTGCGGTGGGGCTGGTAAAACGCCTTCTGGCATCCTGAAGTCCGCACCTTGGTTGCGAGTCGCCTCTATGTCCGACAGAATACGGTTGAATGAGACTGCTGGAGCGATCTTGGTTTCGTATTCGCGATGAGTCTCTTCCGTCATTAGCCCGAAGTGGCCGTCTGGGCCTGGCTCCGTTGCTGTTAGATAATGTCTTACACCGGTAACATCGGTATAATCTCCCATTCCGGTTAGGTATAAAGCCGCTCCTGCTCCCAACACTACGTCATAGCCGTTGACGAAGTGAATTAGCCTCTCCTGGGCATCACTCGCCTCACCGCGTTTGTGCGCCATTAGCGCAACGCGATACCACCATAATACGTGGTGGTAGTATGCATAAGCACTCTGTGATACGACCTTTGCGACGTGGTTATCACAATCACTCATAGCCTGGTACTCCCTCTCTACTAAATTGACGTATCCTGCTGCGTCAGCGAGAAAAACCTTTACCGACTCAGAATTTGTAAGTCCGAGCTCGCCTTCGTTGATTAATGCCTGCTGCCACAATGACAACAATGGATCATTGGTTAGTGGTGTTGATAAGTTCTTGGGCTTTGGTAATTCTGTAGACGTTAGCTCAGGACGTTTCCTGGGGAATGGCTTCTTCTTCTTGGCTGGCTGTCGCTGCCTCACGTAAGTGGGCTCGGTTGATTGTGTAGCCTCCATGGCTGATATTCACCTTTTTACCTTGAAGTTAAAAAGGGTAAAGGTATACATCTTGTTCATTTTGCTAGCTTTCTCATACAACAACTTGCGGTTAAGTATATACCTACAATTTCGTTAATTGTTAAAATTTGGCATTTAAATTTCCCCTTTTTATGATCACACTGATTCAAAGTTCAGAGCAAGAGGGTCTCAAAGAGGGTCATTATTCTCGTATTATATAGGTAGTGTATTATCTATGGTCAATAACTACGTATAGTCGACCATGAAATTGGTTTACCACTCTAATGCTTGGTTTACACTCTCGCGCGAGTGACGAGACGAGCCGCGAGGCGAGGCACGAGGCGAGTGTGTGAACGGTGTGAATTGTATGCAGTGGTCTCGAACCTACCGATTTTTCGGTATTTCTACCGATATGGGCTCTGTTCTACCGAAATACCGAAATACCCGATTTTTCTACCGATTTTACACTTTTGAGTTGGCAACCCTTTTCATTCATGGGGAAGCCCTCAATAGTATGGACCTAGTGCAGAATGTAGTTCATATATTTTGGGGAATACCCTTGACACCCTTGTGTCCTACAATTCGATGTTTTATGGGGTTTCCCGCTCGGGAATTTACCTGTCTAGTATATTAAACAGTAATTCGGTTTTATTTTTTCAATAATTTTCTTAACTTTGAAGAGTGAGCTAACCGAAAGAGTCCCTACAAAATCAGATAATTAAGTTCTAGGTCTAGGTACAGACGCCAGCATGTCAAGCTACCCGAAACTGTCAAATTTTCCCAACGAACCTTGAACCTAATGCCCTAGAAATAAAGTCGAAAATCTATCAAAGAAATCTGACAGATTGTAGTAGCTTGATGTGCTGGCGTCTGTACATTCAAAACGACTCTTTAATACAGCTAATTGTTACGATTTTGAAATTAATTCGAAGATGACCGCGGCTATGGCCAAAGAATATTGGTATAAAAAATAATTATGATTGTTACAAATTAGTCTGTAAGTTTTTTTTTAAATAAATAAACGGAGTTTATTGAATATTGTATTTTTTTTTTGTCAAATACCGATTTCGGGTACAAATATACCGATTTTAGCTGGCAATTCTACCGATCTCGCTCTATGACGTTCGAGACCACTGATTGTATGAAACACACCATCCTCCTCGCCTCGCCTCGCGGCTCGTCTCGTCACTCGCGCGAGAGTGTAAACCCAGCATAAGGTTGAATATCATTTGCACGTACAAAACATCAAGTGCTATTTTCACGTCAGAATCTGTCAATCTGTCATCCTTAGCGAATAATTAAGTTAGGTACTGGGAGATGTTATCAAAAGTGGTAAACCAATTTCTTGGTCGACTATACCTACAAAAATTACCGGCACGGTTCTTGAGCGCTCGGCGGAAGAGTGGGGATCGCTGTGAGCATCGTACACACGGCTACACATCAAGCTATACAAAACCAGTTAATCTTGGCCTCACTTTACTAGATCTTTTCGCACAATGAACGATCAGATTATACTGGTTTTGTATAGCTTGATGTGTAGCCGTGTGTACACTTTATGACAAATAAAACGCACACCCGTTTATTATTTATTGGTCGTGAGGTAAGTGCAGCAGGAGTAAAGAACAAATCCCGAGTGACGGCTATGACGCGATGCGCTACGGGCCAATCACTGCACTTTCCCCGCCCCCGTCTCACCGTCAACCAAAGGGACCCAATAACTCACTTAAACGTCAGTGCTCAAGAATCGTGTAATAAAACAAAATGAATCAGGTTTGAATTGGAAAACAACCTAAAATTTACAGGTCCTAGGCAAATAACTTGAAACAAAATGGCGTCGTTCTGCGCAGGTTCCCTGCTTGATTTCTATGGGACGTCTAGAGAACGACTACTGCGCATGTTCAACTTATATGCCGCGTGCCAGAACCTAAAATAACACTTACTTTGTAATCCTACTCTTTGAAGCAGCCCGTTCCTTTTTTTTCCTTTTACGAGTGCCGTCATTGATTTCAGCACAGAACAGAAAGAACAGGATTTCAGCTAGGTACAGTCGTTGAGATACTTTTCTACAGTTGAATCGTTTTCTTCCTTAGAGCCACAGAGTACTTTTTTATAAAGAATTTACAACTTGAACCTTTCTTTTGACAACAAAATTGTAACAGCTGATTTAACTTTTTTAATGAAAATAGTTGCCATAATTAAAGAAGTGCTCCCACGTAAAAATATTGGTTAAGGTCAATGGGCAAATAGTATGGGAGAAAAACCCACGGCGGACAGAAATGAAATTGTGAAGATATATATGTTGTATATTTCGGGCGTGATGCAAAGGGTTCTTATCAATAAAACTCAGGGAGCTCAAGGACTTGTGTATTCAACGTAAAGCAGACATCGCATAAGTCTAACCACAGACAATATTTCTTTTTCTTCAAAACCAAGATCATAGACTATAATATGAAACATGCCCTTTTTTTTTTTAAATTGACAAGTGACATTGACAACTGGGCATAACCTTACAATGTTGTTTACAATTTACAAGAATACATGAAATACAAATTACATTTATTATTAACTTATGTTTATCGTGATAAGTAAAGTGATAAGTAAATTATACAATAATAAATTGATTACATCAATACATTTATACGCAATACACTAGCGTTGTCGTGATGTGAAATTATTTTAATACAATGTTTAAATTTATTTGGGTGATATTGAATTTAATGTATTACATTGTGAATAAATTATCCTATAAATCAAATTTCTGTGTCTTTTTGAGTAATCTTCCTCTAGAACTATACTTATTTACATTCTCTGAAACATAGTTTCTTTCGTCAGGAGATATTATAATATTAGGCATTACATCTGAGCATGACTGAGGAGGACTAGTTAAAATCAATTCATCTTGATATTCATAGTGATCACAAAGACTTTGACTACAAGACACATCATCATTTACATTGACAAATTCAGGTGACTTTATGACTGACTGATTTGCTACATTTGATTCAGACTGATTGGATTCTAAAGACTGATAATTTTCAGATTCACCATTAGATTCTGTATTGCTACAATAAGAATTATTATGAACTTGACTAGGACCTGAGAAAGAGTTTGTTTTTCTACGAGTTATTATGTATGTGTAATCCTGACAACCATCATCATCCTTTTCACTTTCAAAAGACTGACTCGACTGTGACTGAAAGTGTGACTGAGTTTTTTGACCATTAAGATCATCAAACTTTATAGATTCTTTATGTTGTTTTTGTTGACCATAATCAGGTCGAATATGTTGAGAATTTCGCCTATATGTTTTACCAAAGTTGTCTTGTATTATAAAAGATCTAGGGAGTTTAGTTTTAGAGATAATTTGACCTTTTGTCCAAATAATGTCTTTCGGATTTTTTTTGAAATAAATGTTATCCTTGACATAAAATTCTTGATAGTTTTTACAACTTTTATTATAATAATTTTTAGTTTTTTGTAAGTTTTTGTCTTTAATGTTAGAATATTCAGCAAATTTGACAATTTTAGGTTTTAATTGACTAATTTGACTTGGTAATTTTGCTCTTAATTGTCTTGACATGAGCAATTGCGAAGGGGAGTACATGTTTGAACCTTGAGAAGTTCTATGTTGTAATAGACCGATGTGGGGATCTGTACCTGATTCCTCACATTTTCTTAAGATATTTTTGACTGTTTTGACTGAGACTTCGGCTAATCCATTTGATCTTGACATATATGGACTGCTAACAATGTGTTCAACATCCCATTCATGAAGAAATTGTTTGAATTCTCTTGAGTTATAAGGTGGTCCACCATCACTGACTAATTGTAATGGAATGCCATGTCTTGCAAAAATAGACTTTAAATTATTTATTACTGATGAAGATCTAGTATCATTTTTTAAGTTAGCTATCTCAATGTAGTTAGAATAATAGTCTACCGCAAGTAAATATTTTTGATTTTTATATTCAAATAGATCAGTAGCTATTTTTTGCCAGGGGAAAATTGATTTTTCATGTGACCTGAGTGATTCTTTTGATTTATTTAAACTATACATAGCACTGTTTTATTTTGTTTTCTATATCCTGATTTATGTTAGGCCAAAATACAATACCACGAGCCAAATTTTTAGTTTTTTCTATTCCTAGATGTCCTTCATGTAAAGTATTCAAGATTTCAGTTCTCATTGAAGTAGGAATAATGACAGAATTATTCTTAAAAAGTATATTATTTATGACATGAATTTCTTCTTTGACATTCCAATATGGGAGCACTAAACTATCGCATAGGTTTTTTGACTGAGGCCATCCTTGGAAAAAATATTGTTTCAATATTTGTAACTTTTTATCATTGTTTGAACATTCTAAAATTTTATCTAATTTTTCTTGAGAAATTGCTAAGTTTGAGGTTAGTAAATTAATATGAATATCCAAGTTTTGTTCAAATTCTTTTAAATTATCATCAAGATTGTTGTCATTATCGACTGGTGCTCGAGAAAGAGCGTCTGAAATGTACATTTTTGAGCCTTTAGTATAAGATACTATTAAATCATAAGCTTGCAAAGTAATCATCATTCTTTGAAGTCGTGAAGGTACTTCAGATAATGGTTTTTTGAAAAGTGTGACCAGAGGTTGGTGGTCTGTCTCTACCTGAATTGGTTTTCCATAAACATATTGATGGAATTTTTTACATCCAAAAACAATTGCATACAATTCTTTTTCAATTTGTGCATAGTTTTCTTGACATTTGCTTAAAGATTTAGATGAATAAGCAATAGGATTGTTACCATGAAATATGACTGCACCAACTGCACTTTTAGAGGCATCTACTGACATTCTAACAGGTTTATTGACATCATAATGAATAAGAACTGGGGACTTGCAAATAATTGATTTTAATTTATTAAACTGATTTTCATGATTTGGTGTCCAAGACCATAAGTTTTGTTTTTTAAGTAAATCTCTTAAAATACTAGTTTCTTCAGCTAAATTTGGAATGTATTGACCTAAATAATTAATCATACCTAAAAATCTTTGAAGTTCTTTGACATTTTGAGGAGAAGGCATTTTAATAATTGCTTCTATTTTTGACTTATCTGGTGACACTCCATGTTGGTTAAAAATGTGTCCCACATAACAAATTTCTGAAAGACCAAATTTGCATTTTTGTTTATTAAATTTTAAATTGACTTCAGAAGCACGTTTGAAAACTGACTCAAGCCGTTCATTATGTTCGGTCTCATTTCGTCCGTGAACTAAAATATCATCGACAAATATCACAATACCAGGCAAATCACCAAAGAGATCATTCATTACTCTATGAAATATCTCACCACTAGAAGCTATACCATACGGGAGTCTAAGAAATTTATACCTACCAAAAGGTGTGTTGAATGTACATAAGTCACTGCTCTCTTTATCCAATTTGATAGTCCAGTAGCCAGAACTTGCGTCTAGTTTTGAAAATATTTTACTACTAGCAACTTGTGACCTGAGATCATTAAATGTAGGATAGGGATAATGAGGTCTTTGAATAGCAACGTTTAGGTTTCTCGGATCAAGACATATACGCAATGAACCGTTTGTTTTTTCTACTAAAACAATGGAATTAACCCATTTTGTAGGTTTGGTGACCTTTTCAATTATGTTCATTTTTTCCATATTTCCTAATTCAGACTCCAAACGATTTTGAAGAGAAAATGGTATTCTACGAATAGGACATACTTTTGGTTTCACATTTTCGTCGATATCTAAGTGAACTTCATTTGGAAGACATCCTATACCATCGAATGTATGAGAATATTTGGATACGACACTTTGTACTGACCTGTCACAATCAAGTTGTAGGTTATTTTGAATTTTATAAATTCTTTTGACAATACCAAGTTTTTCACACGTTTTCCAGCCTAGAATTGTTTGGCATTTACAGTCAACTACAATAAAATATATTTTAGTCTTCAGTCCATTCTCAAGCTCACATTGTATCACACAGCCACCTAGATTTGGAACTATTTCTCCTGAAAATGAAAAAATCTTATTATTTGTTCTTTGAATATGTATTTTCCTATCAGTCTGAGTCATTATAGAATTAAGTGTGTCTTTAGAAATAACATTAGTATCGGCACCTGTGTCAATTTGACATTTTGTCAAAATATTATTTAAATTTACATTAATTTTCCACTCATCCTCACTATTATTACATTCATTATTGTCAGTCAATTTATTAATTATAAAATAATTGTCATTACAAGAAGAGTCATCATAATTAATACAACTTACACTAGATTTTTGTTGTTGACCCTTGTCCTGTCTGTCCTTGTTGAAAAAACAGTATTTAGCAAAATGGTTCTGCTTCTTACATATTTTGCATGTTCTTCCTTCCGCTGGGCATTTATAAATATGGACCTGTCCGCATCTGTTACAAGGCTTTTTCGATTCTGAATTGTCACGTCTTTTCACAGAGTTTTGATTATAATTTCTATTATTTGACTTACTTCTCTGTCTATAATTATTGAAATTGTTTCTTGACTTTGACCTGCCTCTGTGGTTTATTTTTGACACTTGCTGAACTGATGACATATTTTCTGACGATTGATGACTTTGTGACTTTGTTATTTTTGTAGACCTTTCTTGAGATAATTCCATACTTTTTGCAATTTTTAAAGCATCCTCAAGTATTAGTTTTTCTTGCTGTAATAATTTTTCTCTTATTTTTGAGTTGTTTATCCCGATAACAAACATATCTTTGACTAAGGAATCTTTTAAGTCGTTGAATTCACATGACTTGGCTAAATTATTCAATATCGTGACGTAGTTATCCAAAGATTCTTCTTGTTGCTGTAATCTTGTAAAGAAACTATACCTTTCCACTGTAATGTTGCTTTGCGGATTGAATTTTTTGTCAAAGTGATTCAGCACATTTTCTATAGTTGTAGATTTTCTATCGATATTTAGGGAATTGAAGACTTCTAGTCCATACTCACCAATGATATTCAAAAATATTGCTATTTGCTTCGTTTCTGACTGTTTCTTTATGTCATTAGCATCGCAGTAAATCTCGAATCTTTGTTTCCAATTTTTCCATTGTTCAGCCATGTTACCATTTTGTCTTGTTAGGGGTTTGACACTGTTACCCAAAAAAATATTGGTCTCCATTCTTTTATTTCCCTGTTGATATCCTCACGATGACACCATGTTGTATATTTCGGGCGTGATGCAAAGGGTTCTTATCAATAAAACTCAGGGAGCTCAAGGACTTTTTTTTTTTTTTTTTTTTTTTTTTTTGGCGTTGGCACTATTCGTGCATATTGCCACTGACAATAGTTTATTATTTATTTGGTTTATAACAAAACGTAAGAATCAAGTACTCGCGAAATAATAAAATATTACAACGGAAAATTTGGAAAAGGAAAGGAGATTAGTTGTTTTGATATTAAATAAAAATAATAAATGATAACAATGGACTAACTAATATTACAACAAAAGACAGTAACCATTTAACGCCACCGGTGGCCCACCAAAAGGCCGACTCGGTGCGAAAACTAAGAACTAAATTAAGTACTTATATACAGTTTAAAAATGTTTAAATAGTTATATCATTATTTACAAGGAAAAGAGCTATGGTTTTATAAATATCTACATTAAAATTAAATAAAATACATGAGATAGAAGTAGGAAACGGGACTCGGAGGGAAACAAGACTTTGGAAAAGTGTAGAGTGGTCATAAAGGGGGCAGGAAAAAATAAGATGGTTCAGATCTCCCACTTCAGCGCCACAGTCACACGCAGGGTTCTGCACAATGCCAAGCCTGGCAAGATGAGCAGGAGTGCAAACGTGACCCAATCGCATACGTATGAATATTGTTGTAATCTTTTTGCTTAGCTTGTACTTGCTAAACCAAGGTTTAACAAAAATGGATGGCTGAATAGTACGATAAAATTTCCCTTTCACTGATTGCCCGGACCAAAGCTGACCCCAGGATTCCTGTAGATGAACCCTGGACAGAGCTGCCAGATCTTGGGAGTTATTTTTGTACGGAAAAACGTCTCCACACGATACGGCATCATTAGCTAACTGGTCAGCTCTCTCGTTACCCAGAATGCCACAATGCGAGGGTATCCACGCAAAGTGCACTGAAAACCCCTTCATAGAACACCTGTAAAGGAGTTCACGTGTTTCAAATATTATATTAGGATTATGAGAATAGAAAGGGAATCTGGCCAAAGATTGTAAGGCACTCTTTGCATCAGTCAAAATGAGTGAATTTTGTAAGCCCATCATAAGTATATATTCGACCGCTTTGAATAGACCGTAACACTCCCCTGTAAACACCGATGATTCGGGCGGGAGTTTTATTTTTTGCACGATATTATATTGGGAGTGGTATACACCTACTCCCACACATGAGTCTCTTCCATGCTTCGAAGCATCCGTAAACAAGAGCTGACAGCCCTTCCAGTCTCTGTCCATAATAAAGTTGAAGTTATGGTTATGACTGTATTGTTGGAGACATAATAATTAATGAGTTGTAATTACAATGAAATACAGGAAGAAACTCAGATTGGTGACAGGGAGCTTCAATTAAATTGAATTTTCTAAAGCTTTTGATTAAACACGGAGTGGCTTTGTGCCTCCAGTAAACGGACGAAATTACTTCTTCAGAGAGAATGGCAAGTTTATTTCGCAAAGGATGATATGTAAATTGCAAACACCGAGCCATAAATCTATCAGCTAAAAACTGACGTCGTAAGTGAAGTGGAGGGTCTCCACATTCCACCTGAAGACAATTAATAGGACTGCTTTTCATTGCACCTGAAATCACTCTAAGTGCCTTGGACTGAACACTGTCCAGTTTCTTAAAACCCGCAACATTAGCAGGTTCCAGCAAAAAAGTTCCATAGTCTAATACGCTTCTAATCAAGGTGTTGTACACTAGTTTTAATGAAAAGGGATGTGCTCCCCACCAAACACCAGCAAGACATCTAATTATGTTGATATTTCGTTCACATTTAGCAGCTATATAATCACAGTGTGGTAAACCAGTAAGATGTGTATCCAAAATAAGGCCTAAAAATTTAACCTGGTCTTTAACAGGCATAGGGATATTATTATACCTTACTGTAACAATAGGAGGCTTACGCATTCTAGTAAACAAGACAATGTTGCTTTTATCAATTGACAGGTGCAGACCATTGTTTTCTAACCAAGTCTTTAGTAAACATAAGGAAGAGGTTAAGGAAGTACAAATATTTGCAACAGAATTACCAGATAAATAAAGAAGTAAATCATCTGCATATTGAAGGACTTGTACTGACTGATTTAGAGAGGATTCCAAATCATAGGTGTAAATATTGTAGAGAATGGGACTAAGTACAGAACCTTGAGGAAGCCCTTTCCATACTAAACGGGTAAACGTATATCCATCAACATGAAGATTTAAAGATCTCTCTGAAAGCATGTTAATTATGAACTTAGTCAGAAATGTTGGAACTTGTAATGCATTCAGCTTTTGTTCTAGGATTGATACCAGGACATTATCGTAAGCTGAGCTAATATCCAGGAAAGCAGCAATTACAGAGTTATTAGAAGAGAAGGCTAACCGAATATCAGTTGTGAACACTCCAAGGCTGTCCATCGTACTTTTACCCTTCCTAAAACCAAACTGTGATGTAGCTAGCAAGTTTTTGCTTTCCAAATACCACTCCAAACGATTCTTAATGAGATGTTCAACTATTTTAGCAAGAACTGTAGAAAGTGCAATTGGTCGATAAGAAGTAACACTAGAAGAAGGTTTGCTTGGTTTCAGAATGGGAATAATTGTTTGAGACTTCCAACTTGATGGAATGTTGCCAGATATCAAAGCTGTATTGATGAGATTTAAATATATTAAAAGTACAGAGTCAGACAGATTAGTTATAAATGAATATGGTATACCATCTTCACCAGGAGCTGAATCCTTAACATGTGAAAGGACTCCCTTCAACTCACTTAATGTGAACAGGGAATTCAACTCAGAATTAGGAATAGGAACATAGGGAAAGTGCATTAAAGATCTCTGTTCTGGGACTGAAGGAGGAGCTAGATGATCCATAAACTTATTGGCTAATTCCAAAGGCAGTTTTGAGGCTGTTGTGTCACTGAATGCTGACCTGAATCGCCTAATATTTTGCCATACTAGAGATGGGTTAACTTCTGGCGAGATAGATGCACAGAATCTTTGCCAACCTTCAAATTTCTTTTTCCTAAGGAGCTTTCGAGTTGTACGAGCAGCTTCTAGGTATATTTCAAAATTTTGATGAGTCATAGTATGACCATATTTTTTTTCGGCTTGTTTTCTTTTTTTAATGGCCTGAGTGCACTCAGCATCCCACCAAGGTGGTGAAGGAATTTTGCCTGTAGCACCATTCTTAATAGGGAAAGTATTATCTGCCACCTCTATTAAAATTCTTGTTATTTGATTAGATAATAACTGAGGATCATGATGTAAAGAATTAGTTAAATCAAGAAATCTTTCTTCTACACAATTTTTGTATTTATCCCAATCTGCACTTTCAAGCCTATACTTCAATCGTGGTGTTGGATTGCAAGCAGCTGGTTTTTGAAGTGGAAAAGAAATTATTAATGGGTAATGATCACTACCATAAGAAGAGGGTAAAGGAGACCAGGATAATTTTGATGCCAACTCAGGTGAACAGATTGAGAGATCAGGGGCACTTATTCCCTCATCTGGATTTGTTAGGCGTGTTGGGAGACATGTATTTAAAATACACAAATTATTGGAGTCTAGAATTTCTAATAATTTTTCCCCATAGTAATTGGAGCTAGAACTACCCCAGGACTGGTGTTGAGTATTAAAGTCGCCCATTACCAAAAAAGGTTTAGGTAAAACTGAAAGAATATTACTTATTTCAGAAAGAATATTTACAGTGGGACGAGAATAATATATACATACTAAACAGATTTTATTTACAATTGCAGCGACAGCAGATATCTCGTCACTGAGACTTGGAAGAGGAAAAGATTGAAAGGACAAGTTATTTTTAATAAGTATGGCGACACCGCCATACCCATCGCTTCTATCTGATCTTAGACACGCATAGCCAGGAATTCTAAAAGAGAACCCTGGTTTAAGCCATGTCTCACAGAGAGCGACTGCAAAGGGATCGTATTTGTTGAGTATGTAGGACAGATCAGATTTTTTATTCACAATGCTGCGACTGTTCCACTGGACAATCTTGGATAGATTTGGATCCATTATGATTAAGGTTAAATAAGTTAGACAGCGTATCAATTACAGTAGCAACGTTGGACGGTTCAATATTATTATTTTTAGATAAAGTATTAATTAACATGATTATTAAATTTAGAATTTGACTTTCATTATTATTTGTTTTATTTTGGAATGCAACACCATTCCCTGACACAGAATTTTCGTTGCCAATTAATGATTGATGAGCTACCCGGTCATACCCCTTAGCTGTTATTGGGGGATCCCGAGGTTTTAGGAATACCGTTTTTCTTTGTGAAGCGACAATTGGTGAGTTACGTGATTTGGGCGATGGCTGTGAGGAGAACGAATTAGTGGTTTGTGATGGGGCAGATGTTACCACATCTGCATACAATTTTGATATTGGTGGATGTAGTTGTGACGCTTCAGCATACGAAACGCAGCTGTGGGCCATATAATGCTTAATTGACTTTTGTCTTTCAAATTCTGGGCATTTTTTATTTATAGCGTAATGAATGCCACCGCAGTGGCAACATTTACCATTACTCTCTTCAATACTGCAAGTGTCAGCAGAATGCTTCTCCCCACACTTGAAGCACTGAGGGTTCGACCTACATTGTACCTTTGTATGGCCAAAACGACAACAATTAAAACATTGTATTGTTGGGAATGTATACAATTCTACTGGCATCGAGTTGTAACAACAAAACACACGTTTTGGTAGTATCTGTCCATCAAAGGTCAGCACGACTGTTTGAGATGGTTTCCACACAGGGGTCGGTTCGTGCACTTTATAATTAAGACGCCGAGCTTTTAATACTTTCCCACATCCAGAAGGGACCGATATATTTTCAATGATTTCTTCCGGAGACCATTCAGTAGGTACGCCTTTAATAATACCAATACGACACACATTGATTGATGGAACAAACGCCTTTAACTTCTCTTTGGTCAAATTTGGGTCATTTATAAAATTGTTTGCATCTAGGTAACGAGAGAAGCTAAGTGTGATTCTGTTTCGACCTATTCGTTTTAAAGATCCATTTATTATGTTGTTGAATTTACGTTTTTTGAGAAATTGACCTAAAGTTATAGGGTGTAAAGTTGTAGCCGAATTTTGAGTATCAAAAATTTTCTGTACGTGTACAATATATGGCGACAGGTCTGTGGCTTCGTACAAAGTCCTAGCAACCTGTGGCGCCTTCTGGGGAAGATCTGTCTTACGGTTTTCAGTTTCGGGACCATCCACAGAACGTGGAGCTGCCTCTTGGTCAACTAAAATTGACTCATTAACACAATGACAATGTTTATTTACATCTGTTGAACTGGAATGCGAGTGACTATTGCGTCTTCTTTTGTTGCAACTTTTGCAAATTTTGCGTGGAGCGCGAGCCCTTTTCCGCTCCGATCTAGTTATGGAAGTGTCTGTGTCCATACTGGATTCACATAATATGGTAATATTATGCCCGACCGAAGGGACTGTGTCCCCCGGATCAGGCGGTTCATTGTCCATTGTGGACATTGAAAGAAAAAAATAAAATACAAAAAACTTACCCTAAATGAAGAACTACAACCTACAATATTATACAAACAATGAAATTAACTAATCTAATGAATATCTACATATATTTACACAACTTATCTCAAATCTCAACAGTATACGTATTTTTAAAGAAAACGAAAGAAAAATCACGCCCGCCAAATTCGATGATTCCCGCGCTTTTTTCGCTCAAGGACTTGTGTATTCAACGTAAAGCAGACATCGCATTTTCGCATAAGTCTAACCACAGACAATATTTCTTTTTCTTCAAAACCAAGATCATAGACTATAATATGAAACAATATAGATAAAATGTATCTAGTTATCATGGTAAGGGTCGCTTTCTTGTGGGATGTGGGAGTAAAGAGAAAAAAAACTTTTACATATTTCAAATTATTTATTCAGCGTGATCAATATCTACTGTTACATCATCTAAAAATACCGCAGGGGCTTCAATTTGTTGTTGGTGCCTAGCCCAGGATAAAACATAAACTATACTGGCTATATGCGCGCAGCTCCCGACGGTGCGGCGGCCGTGTATACAACGTCTATTATATAACGTATTATATAATACATCTATTATATAACGTGCCCACAACGTCTATTATATAACCGTTGGTGCATATTATATATAATATTATATAATTATATATATATATTTATATTATTATATTATATATTTATATCATCATCATCATTTCAGCCAAAAGACGTCCACTGCTGAACATAGGCCTCCCCCAGGCGTCGCCACATTGACCGGTCCCGTGCGTCTCTCATCCAGCGGTTTCCTGCAACCTTGACCAGGTCATCGGTCCACCTAGTGGGAGGCCTTCCAGCGCAACGTCTTCCGGTTCACGGTCGCCATTCCAGAACTTTTCGGCCCCATCGGCCATCCGTTCTGCGAGCTATGTGGTAGCGATTCTTCGGGCTACGTCGGTAACCTTAGTTCTCAAGCGGACGTCCTCATTTCTGATTCGATCACGCAAGGAAACTCCGAGCATAGCCATTGCCCTTTGGGTGACTTTGAGCTTTCTGATGAGGTCCATTGTGAGGGACCACGTTTCGGTCCCGTATGTAATCACTGGCAACACACATTGGTCATAGACTTTCGTCTTGAGACACTGGGGTAAGTTGGACGAGAAGATACCGCGCAACTTCCCGAACGCTGCCCAGCCGAGTCGGATTCGACGATTGACCTCTTTCTCGAGGTTAGATCTACCCAACTGGACCGTTTGTCCCAGGTAGACATAATCGTCCACAACTTCGAGCGTAGAGTCTCCGATCTTGATAGGAGTGGGTGTTACATGAACATTCAACATAACCTTGGTTTTGTCCATGTTCATTTTAAGACCCACTCTTTCGGAAGCTCTACTGAGGTCATCGAGCATTGTACTGAGGTCTTCCATGGTCTCAGCCATGACCACTATATCGTCGGCAAACCGAAGGTGAGTGATGTACTCGCCGTTGACGTTGATGCCAAGTCCTCTCCAATCCAGAACCTTGAAGATATCCTCCGATGCAGCGGTAAACAGTTTCGGAGATATGACGTCTCCCTGTCTCACACCGCACTGCAGAAGGATAGGTTCCGAGGTCTGATCCTGAAGTCGGACTGACATGGTGGCGTTTTTGTACAACACTTCAACACCTCGATGTACCGGTAGTCGATTTGGCACCGTTGGAGAGACTGCAGCACAGCCCAAGTCTCGATCGAATCGAAGGCTTTCTCGTAGTCCACAAACGCTAAACAGAGAGGCAGGTTATACTCTTCGGTCTTCTGTATAACCTGCCGCAGCGTATGTATGTGGTCTACGGTACTGAAGCCTTTTCGGAATCCGGCTTGTTCGGGAGGCTGGAAATCGTCAAACCTGCGTGCGAGACGATTCGTGATGACTCTTGAAAACAACTTGTAGACATGGCTTAGAAGTAAGATGCCTATAGTTCTTCAACCGGGCATTGTCACCTTTTTAACCGACTTCTAAAAAAAGAAGGAGGTTCTCAATTCGGATGTTTGTTTTTTTTTTTTTTTTATGTTTGTTCGGGCATAACTCCGTCACTTGCTAACCGATTTGAAAAATTCTTTTTTTGTTGGAAAGGGTATACTTCCCAAATGGTCCCATAATTTTTTTATCGAAATCGGACAAGCGGTTTTTGAAAAATCAACAAAACTCAAAAAAAATACTACATTGTCCACATTAGGTGAACCACTAAAAAGTGAAAAATAAAAACTTTTTCACAAAAAATAAAACCGACTTCAAAAAAAAAGTCAAAAATAAATCAGTTTCTGAAGTCGGTGACAAAAAAATGAAATCAAACAAACAAAAGTCACCGACTTCAGAAACTGATTTATTTTTGACTTTTTTTTTGAAGTCGGTTTTATTTTTTGTGAAAAAGTTTTTATTTGAAGAAGAGCACCACCACACCCCTGCACCAAGCCTGTGGCGTTTTCCCCTCGAGTATGACGGAATCAAACAGCTTCTGTAGGGCCTTAAGGACCGGTTTGCCACCCGCCTTATATTTATATAAATATATATAATATTTATAAATATATTATATATTAATTATATAATTATAATACATCTATTATATAACGTCTCTTATATATTATATTCTATTATATAACGTGCCCACAACGTCTATTATATAACCATCGGTGCAAACAACCAGAAAAGGCTTTACATATTTATATACCTTCCCTCCGGCTATTTCTGTATTATTTATTTATTATTATTATTATTTATTTTTAACGTATACCTGCCGTTTTCATCACACGGGATGACGGGACGCACATACACTCGCGAAAACCTTTTAGTAGCTATTTAACAGAACGACAACTAATATTTAGTAGTAGTATTCGATTTTTTAAGTAAATGTATTTTTAGTTCAAACTTTGTTCTCCCATGGATTAAATAAAAAATAACCTTATGTAATGTTAAGTGAATTTATACTCTTTCATTTTAAATCATTTTCATTCATGTCCGCGACCGGGTCGGATTACGCCCAATGACCTTTAAATGGACAATAAAATTAGTCACACACAGTTGGTTTGAACAAAGACTATACAATATAACTATATAGGTTTGAAAATCCATCATTAAAATGAAAATGAAATGAAAATGAATGAAAAATATTTTTATTTAAACAAAATGCTTCAAAATACCTACCTACTTGTATTATTTTTGTCTGGGTTTGATTGAAAACTGAAACAAAGCGAAATTTTATCTAACTTTATACAGGACAAGTCCGTTTTTGAATACAAAAGAAAAAGAAGTTGTTTTTCTATTAGAAAAAGCTGGAATTGATTGAAAATATTTCGGCAATGCAAAGATGTTTACTTTATAAGGTATAAAGTACCTACAGATAGCGCGCGAGTTGAATGCAGAGCTTAGGAATGCGGTACGATAGTTGACAAGGATGGCACAGCACTACACTGCAGGCGCGTGAGGTGGGGCGTGCGGATAGCGGGGGGAGGTGCTCCCGCTCTTTACCTCAGACCAAAGAGTATGTAACTTCCTCAGACCCCGACTGCATTCAACTCGCGCGCTATCTGTACTTACAATAAAAAAAATATTGATTGTATGGACAAGTCCGCATTTGTTCGCCAGCTCCTCACTCAATTCTAATTCTACAGTACGTGTGTGGTATGTCACTGAACCCTCCTAAACGGCTGGACCGATTTGGATGAAACTTTCTGAGGATATTGCAATGGGTTTAGACCCGGTAGGTGGCGCTGCTGTCCGGGCAGGACGTCTGCCAGGTCCGCTAGTATAAATATATAGGTAGGTATTACCTATAGAAAACTCTATCAACAAGTACAGTTACTGCACTGAAATCAACCAATTATGATCATGTTCTCAATCAAGCAAGCAGGCGTGATCTTGAATTAAAATAATAAGGCGCTGTCTCTCTTTGGCTAACACTCCTTTATCGTAGGTGAATGCTGTTAATCATCCTGTGATTTTGCTGGTCTTAAGCGTTTCTGGTAAGAAGGTACCTACCTATACCTACTACAAATACATTTACCGCTCAAGCTTCAGACCACAACTGCTCTATTATTGCCGTGGTCACATGAAACATGATTCGTCTGTGTGGGTGGTGTCCGTGAATACACCACCATGCAGCATAGCATTATAACCTTTGGCCGCTGCTGGCACACAGACCTCTGTTAAAACGTAGCAGTTCATAATATGAACTGCTACGTTTTAACAGTAAGGTAAATTATGTGAAGCCTGAAGGAATAAGCTTTTTAAGTATGCGTGGACCCGTAGGTTATTAGATGTGCCGACGGTTTCTTCAAGATGTCTTTGCCTACACAGTTTTTGAGAACAGTGGTGATGAAATAAATTTACGTGAAGCTGTCTGGGTTCAAACTCACGACCTACAACACCAGGCCGTTACCACAGAGCCAGGGCTGGTTCGACTTAGCATGCATCTTTGGGCTGGGCAGGATAAAATGAAATTCACATAAAAATTTCAAATTGACTATATTCATCATCACAATAAACAAATAAATATAAAAATATGACACAAGATGATCGTTTGTCGTGTCTTTGAACGGACATGTTGCCATACAAACATTACTTATGGCGGGAAAAGTGCTCTAAGCATGGAAAAGGGTTTCATGTGGGTTAGTACAAAGACTACAGTTCTACGCAACACATTTCTGTGAATCGTATGAAAATACAACTGCTTAGAAAACTAAGCCACTGTGTAGAGTATTATTTTATCGCATCGGTTTATGTCCTAGGTATGTGCATAAGTATTTTGATGAACGATTTTAATTACAGACAATTTCGCTGAGAACAATCGCTATCTTCATCAGATCTTAATTGGCATGCTATTCATAATTCATTGCCGATTAATTACCGGTCATTCAACATAAAACATTACAAGTCACACGAAACAGTGAACAGGTAAATCACTGGTAAAATACGTAACAACTATATACATATTTTGTAAATGGATGCGACTCAAATAATATCGATTCCTATAACTTATATACGTTCACAACGAGTAACGAGAAGCCGTTTTCAAAACTGATTTCAAAGGCAGGTACATTTTTATCAAGCGTTTAATGTTGTTTTATTAATTGTGTAAAGGAAGGTGCATTCCCAGCATCCTCAGTGGCACGACAGGTATGCTGATTGTGGGGTAGGCAGAGTACTAAGTGACCGTGTCATTTGCGAGCAGGCGACCGCGACGGACACGCGAACCACAACCAGTCGCCTGTGATTAACATGACAATACAGAATATTTGCTATTTTACAACATTTCGCAGTTATATGTAGGAGATGCTACAGAGGAATGTTGCTCGCGATTATAGTGATCTTAAGTTCAATCAATGAATCGATCTGCTTGTCTTTTTAGTACTAATAAATATAAAGGAGCTACCTTTTAACCGCCACACACAATTCATAGAAAATTGCAAGCCAAGCTTCATATTAAAATATCCAATACATAGATTTTGTCTTCTAAATTGAATATCACAAACCATCTAGGTACATACGACTAAGTAAAATAATACAAGTGATATGAATTTGAGTATTTTATAACACAGAATCGTAATTTGTAGCAGTAAAAAGATAAAAGAACTGATTGTAGTTATTGATTGATAAAACCAAAATTTAGGGTACCTTGAGTAATCAAAACATGCATTACAATTTCTTCAAAAAGAAAATGGTACTTTATTTCATAATTACTAATCCATGAAGCAATAATTACAATATTCTTTGTAGTTTTCTCAATAAACGTCTTTGTTACAAGCCAACAGTGTTACCAATGTAAATATAATTTACAATACCCATAATTATCTACTTTGGTCATTAACTTGGTGGCAGATGGTAAACAATTTGATACAGAACTAGCAGTGTCGTATGTTATTTCGCGAGGTTGGCGGCTTGCTTCTTTGCTTTAACTAATTCAACTAACTCCTTGTATCGTTTCATGCAGTCTTTTTTCGTACGGTTCGGTATACAGTCGGCGATCTTGTCCCAGCGCTCCGGGGTGCTCACCGGGAACGTCTTGATAGCTTGTTCCAGCAGCTCTTGTTCAGTTTTCGTCCATGCATTGTCAACTGGTTTGGCAACCTCTTCAGGTTTCGGCGTAGCTGTTCCATTTACTATTTTCACAGGAGGATTATCACTCTTTGATATTCCAGTTTCATCGATGTGGTTATATCCTTTCTTTTTTTCTTTTTCAAACTGGTCAAATGCTTCTTCATTGGCAGCTTTCTTTAGACTACTTTTTGAGAAATCTGCACTTTGCAAATCTTTAGCTTTATTTAAAACATCTTTTGCTATGAATCGTCTGTCATCAATGAATGTGCCGTGTTGATTTAAGAAGTTAGCGACCACTTCCCACCTCTGGTTGGTGCCAGCTGGGAACAGGTTGACAGCTTTAATGAGCAGTTGTGTCATCTCAACGCTCCATTCAATTGGCTGTTTGAGTGCAGATTCTTTTTTAACCTTGTGTTCTTCCACCCTCTTGTTATCAAATATAGCTTTTCTTTCTGCTTCTAACTTATCCTCAGTTTCTTTGACGGTTCTAATGAAAGCATCTCTTCCTTTGCTTTCTAGTTCTTTTACGAAGTCTTGAATTTCTACCACCTTCAACATTTCACAGATTTTTTCTACGGCGGCCATATGAGCGACAGTTTCATCTTCATTCTTGGAGTAGTAGCTGTTAGCCTTGCAGATATCTCGGAGCGCCTTCTTCTCCTTGCGCAGGTTCTTCTTGAGCTGCTCGCGCTCGGCACGCGCCACCTCGATGCGCGCGCGCTCCGCCTCGTCCGCCTTCTGCTTGGCTAGTTGAGCTTCTTTCACGAGACGTTCTTCTTCAGCTTTCTTTGCTTGGACTGCATCCTGGAATTGATATGGTATGATTGAGTTTGTATTTCAGATTCTATTAGTTCAATGAGTTCAAATGTCTGTCACTGGAATATCCTTCCAGATAAATTCTCACAATAGTTCATTGTATCATCATTATCATTCAACTAAGTTATTATGTAATAATAAGCAAATGACAATTTTATGTAAAAAAAAAAAACTTTATTTTTGAACCTGGTATCAATATCATAATAGGAATATTCCACTGCAGTCTGTATGTGGCTGCAATACAATGGCCTGCAACATTGCCAGCCATACTGTGCAATATTGCAGTAATAATAGCCCAGTCATATAGCCACACATTACCAAGCATTTTCACGAGTAGCCGGCAATATTTTGGAGATGGCCAAGTAGGACTAGCCTACAGCATAGCCACACATTGCCGGGAAAGTATAGCCCATTTACCTTAAAATTGGTACCTTATTTTCCACTGGTTTTACTCTAGCTGCATGATAGCAGTTGTTTATTTCTGATTTTATTTAATACAAGCTTCTACCTTGTACATGGAAGTCATGTAATATTGTCACCATGAAACTTATCCTTTGAAATGAAATGTTTTTTTTAATCTGTTTATAGGATATTGGGACCACTTGTATATTAGACTAGCTCTGCCCTGAGACTTTCCCCCACATGAAATTATCATAAATAAAAGCTTTTAAAATACTACATGATTTGATTGAAATTTTGTTAACAACTTCAAGGTTTTTATATTTTTGCACAGAACCCTAATCACTTTTCTAAAATAAAAGTAAGTAAAACCAATAAAAATTCCCTCAAACTGGGACCAGCCATTTTGGAGATTAGCCGGAACAAAGAGACACTAATGTTTTGTTTCCTGTTTAGCAAATAGTAAATCATTGCCATTACCAAGATACCTACATAGCTCATATGAACAATACAAAATCAAAATATAGGTGCATAGTTCAGGTTGGTTGTTTCATATGGAGAAGAACGGGCAAGAAACTCCATGGTTACTCTTTTACAATGGTTTGGTACAAAATTGGGAAATTATATGATTTGCTTGAATCTACAGTACAAGCGTTTATGATTTGGACCAGTCCGAGAGTATAACAACTGGGTTTAGGAGTCATGACTTGGGGAGTATCTAAGGATAAGATGAGAAAAAGGTGTGAGTTTATGTATGATTACCTGTCTGGCTCGTTTAGCAGCTAACTTCTTATCTTTGTCCTCCTGTTTGAATCTCTGGATCCTAGGGTCGCTGGCATACGCCAGATCCACCAGGCTTCGTATTCTGGCCATCTCTTCCTTTTTCAGCTTAGCACGCGCAGCCTTGTTCTGTTTCTCGATCCACCGCCGCTCCTCTCGGTCAGCGCCTCTCTCCTTCTCCTCCTCGTCAAGATAGGAGAACTCGCGCCAAGACTCAAACTCATACCAAAAAGCATAAAACCGTTCCACCTGTTCCCGGGTACTATTTTCATCACCCAATAAAGGCACATTTCTTTTCTCCGACCATCTTGCATTTGACTCAAAGTGTTTAGTAAACGATTTGTAGAAGCCGTCTCTCTTGACGTCGTTCTGTGAAGGTACAGTGTCGTCGATGGTGGGGTCTATGGAGTCATAGGACCTGCGCTTGACAGGCGTGCCCAAGATCTCGTAAGCCTTGGTGATGCATGTGAAGTAGTCGTCGTCGCTGCGGATCTCCTCGCCCTGCGCCTTGCGCTTGTCGGGGTGGTGCTTCAACACTTTCTGCCGGTAAGCACGTTTTATGTCGTCATCAGTGGCTTTGTTCCGCAAGTTCTTCATGCCTAGAACGGCATAGTGGTCTTGCATCTTCCAATCTTTGGGATCCAAGCTCCGCAGGTACTCGACGTCATCGTCGAAGATAACTTCTTCGGCCTTTTCATTAGACTTGAGCGTTTCGAACAATGCGTCGCCACCATGGCACTTCACATTGTAATATCTAAGGAAAGCTGCGCCAGCGCACTCCACTCTCCGCTTCACGAAAGGGCAAGGGATCGTCACCACCCTGCCACTTTCACCGGATTCCTCGTCCGTCATTTTAAATACGTTTTATTTGTTATATATGGACCAAGCACTAACATAACCTATAAACAAGGTAAACACCTTGTAACTTAACTGGACTCTGTTACCTAGTTTTTGTAGTTGCTTTTCAACTAATACGCTACAATAGATATTTAGCTAAGTTATTACATTTATAACTATTACACCAAACGTACATTTTGTAAGCTAAAATGCGCCATGAAACCAAAGACGTCGTCCGACATTTGATGAATGAACATCAGCAAAATGAGCGAATGAATGTAAAAATTGATTAGTGATGTGAAATAATGAATGAAAAGAAAAATGTCAAGGTTATGAACCATACAGCCTAATATTTAGTTTCAAAATCTTTCATAATTATATTTTATTAAAATAAAAACTTCAATTGATTAGGAGAAACATTTTAAATAAATATAAAGCAAATTATTATACAGAATCGACAAACATTGACAACATGCATTCAAGGTTTTACTTAGTTCGACAAACCTACACGAGATGGCGTTAGTTGATGTGGTATTGAAATGAAATGAAATTGTTTATTCATTTTATTGTAGGAATCACTTTTACACGTCATCACATTTTAAATTAAACTGGGGTCGACATTTCGTATCTGACTACCCTGAGAAGAAATGGTGAAACAAACTCAGGGATCAAAGTCTGTTTTAATAGAGCATGTACAATAGATAGGTATGTTTCATGTTTTACAATGAATGAAATAGATAATAATTTGAGCATACAAAATAGGATACTTTAATTATAATGTCAAATTTACATGTCAAAAATTGTAAAAGAATTACCGTAAAACGGGGCTATTTGGTTTTGAGGGGGGTATTTGGGACAACCCAGGTTTTTGAACAATTATGTCGATAATTTTCGTTTGCTGTTTGGTAGGATTTGTTTTATGAACTCTAGCAACACATTTATAGTTAACGTCATAATTGTCAACTGTCAGTGTCAGTATATTAAACAGTTTATTATGGTGAAAGAGTCAGAGACCGTTTTTTACGTGAAAATTTAGGCGGCAAAACTTCTCGCACAGCGGAAAATCCTGACTGGTAAGAGTTCTGTTGTTTTTAAATGACGAGTTTAAATATTATCACTATGTTTTCTTACTGGTATTTAATTTTGTCATGCTTATAGTTTTTGATTTATGATTGATAATGTGTCTGGGGCTTTTTGGGACATCGTTGCGGGGCTTTTCGGGACAGAACTGGAAGGAGTGATAGCACTAAATTCATTAAGACTAAGAAGGTAGATATAGACACAGTTAATATCGACATGATTGTTAAAGAGATTGAGTTGTTGTTGATAAATGAGAATGAAACAGAATTCACATTTATGAATGACGAAGACATTTTTTTTTTGAATATTGACTTTTCGGCTGTGAAGAAATGTGAGGGTTATCTAGGTTTAGCGAGGTAAACTAAGTTAAACCTATGTAGATGTTTAATTAAATGTTGATTATCTGTAGACTGATATGAATCCTAAACGAAAAGGAGAACGGGCGGAAGTGGTCCAAATGGCGTCGGCTGATGAAACCTAGTTCATATAATAGTTCGAGAATGTAGGATATTTTTTTACTATGGACACCATAAAATCGGCCTACGGAGAAAAAAGTTATCCCACCAAAAACATTCTGTAAAAAACTAGCCTAGTCTCGATGGAGCTGCTTGTTTATTTCTAAAAAGTAATGAAATCTAAGTTGCGCGGTATCTTCTCGTCCAACTTACCCCAGTGTCTCGAAACGAAACTCTATGACCAGTGTGTGTTGCCAGTGATTACATACGGCACCGCAACGTGGTCGCTCACAATGGGCCTCATCAGAAAGCTCAAAGTCACCCAAAGGGCAATGGAGAGGGCTATGCTCGGAGTTTCCTTGCGTGATCGAATCAGAAATGAGGACATCCGCATGAGAACCAAGGTTACCGACGTAGCCCGAAGAATCGCCAGACTTAAGTGGCAATGGGCAGGGCACATTGCTCGTAGAACGGATGGCCGATGGGGCCGAAAAGTTCTGGAATGGCGACCGCGAACCGGAAGACGTTGCGTTGGAAGGCCTCCCACTAGGTGGACCGATGACCTGGTCAAGGTTGCAGGAACCCGCTGGATGAGAGACACACGGGACCGGTCAATGTGGCGACGCCTGGGGGAGGCCTATGTCCCGCAGTGGACGTCTTTTGGCTGAAATGATGATGATGAATGAAATCTAGACAAAGGCGTGCCAGCACCAGCGTATCGTCCGCGTAGCAGACGACGCTGAAGCCGTCAGGGAGGTCGGCACGCAGCACCCAGTCGTAACCGATGTTCCACATGGGCCGCCCCAGAACCGAACCCTGTGGAACACCGCACGACATCTCTCCCCGACTACACGACGAAGGTAGACCGGCACCCGGTGATACCAGTGCCTCCCTGATGCAGCTCCAGGGCATGGTGTTGAAGGCGTTGGCGATGTCGAGAGACACTGCCAAGACCACACCGCCCCGAGAGTCCGCATCCCCCGTCGTGAGGGCTCTCACGCGCATGATGGCGTCCACCGTCGAGCGCCTCTTGCGGAAGCCGAACTGCTGATCCGCACCCATTCCCTCAAGGTGTGTCGGCGAGGCGGTTTGCAATTACTCTTTCAAAGAGCTTGCCCACCTCGTCGAGCAACACAATGGGCCGGTATGCGGACGGCGAGTCCGCAGGGCGCCCCGGCTTCTGGATGAGGACCAGCTTCCCCGTCTTCCAACGAAGCGGGAACTGGCCTCTTTCCTCTCCAGTCGGGGTCCAAGAGCCACTGAATCTGAGGCCAGGGCTCAGGCTTTGCCAGGCAAGCCATCGGGCCCCGGGGAGGTATTCTTGGCCTTAAGCCTCCGTACCGCCACTCTCAGGTCTACCCCAGTCACCTCCGGAATGTCGTCATTAGATCCTGATCCTGAGTGGTCCGCTTCCGGCACCGCAGGTGGCGGAGCCATTGGCGGGGGACGATGCTCCCCTCGCGAAGGGAACAGAGCGCTCACCACGTCCTCCACGAGCTCAGGCCGGAGACTGCGTCAGCGGGGGGGCCCGGGTGCGGAGTTGATTCCACACCATCAAAAATAAAAAATCAGCTTTTGAAGTCGGTGACTTTTGTTTGTTTGATTTCATGTTTTTGCCACCGACTTCTGAAGCTGATTTTTTATTTTTCACTTTTTTGTGTTTTATTTTTGTCGAAGTCGGTTTTGTTTTTTGTAAAAAAGTTTTTATTTTTCACTTTTTATTGGTTCACATGTGCTTACCCCTTCACAACGTACCGGCGTGATGTTATGTTATGAACTGGTGTAAACAATAGACAGCCATGAGATTTCAGCAATCCCAGTCCATTTGCTATCATTAATTGAGGAGTTCCGTTGCCTATCTCCGAAGTTCTTCATCAGATCTTCACCAAATAGTTTTAATAACCTTTGTAGTGAGTACAGGCGTGATATTATGTTGTGTGATGGCGTAAACAATGCTTAGATATGCTATAGCAACAATCGCGGTTAATCTGCTGTTATTTATTGAAGAGTTCCCCCGATTTCTACAAGATCCCATCATCAGATATTGAAATGGTGACAATGGGACCACACGGGAAGCACCAACTTTCAAATGAAAAAAAAAATCATGAAAATCAGTTCACCCAGTCGCAAGTTATGAGCTAACAAAGATAAAAAAAAACTCCTATAAATGTTATGGGTGATATACCTATGTGTCAATTACTTTTTTCTCCATGTGTCGATTTGTTTGCGGGTATAGTAAGTGTTATAATATTAAATTATCTAATAAATAAAGCAGTTCTCATCATCCGACGCCACTTGGACCAAAGTCCATACTAAAATGTCCGATCTCCTTTAAGACTGTTTTTTTTTAATAACTATTTTATAATTCATACGAAGATATTTTGTTTTGTTTTGAAGACTGTTTAATTTTGTAAGAATTTATGATTAATATTTAGAAGTTTTTTTTTGTTTGTTTGTAAGTAAATGTATGTAAATAAGCTTTAAGTTTCGACATTCTTACCGTTCATAGAAGTTTACATAACCTAGTAATAAACGAGTTTTTGAAAAAAAAGTTTTTTCTTCTTAAAATTCTACCAATCCCTAAAACAAAAACATTATTTTATGTACCTAGTTTTTGTCAGTCTTTGTCCCAAATATCGATAGACTTGTTAAAAGTGGCTGTTTTGTCTCAAAATATGCATTTTATATCGGTTTTTCAGTGCTGTCCATAATAGCCCCAAATATGCGATATTTGGGACAGCCTCATTATTTTTTTATTTTTCTGTTCCTGTTACATGTAGCTAATTCAAAAGTATGTCTGCAGAAGTAAGGAGTTCTCCGACACCCGTACAATTTTTTCACCATAGTAATGTGAAATAAACAAGATATTTGGTAAAGTATCTCAAAATATGTCCCGAATAGCCCCGTTTTACGGTACATAAGTACCTAATAAAATTAAAAAAGGAAATATACAATACGGTATAATTATCAGATTTTTATGTCAATATTGTAATTACACAAAGCTAGCAGAGCGAGCAATTCAATCCCAAGCCTTTTTGTCAACTAAATAATCAATTATTTTATAGTAGGTACCCTTTTTTACGTACCTATCTAGTTCTAAATCGATTGATTGATAAATTTCTAATGTAGGGAAGTTTATTGTAAAAGCGTATCCATGAATGAGTTGCCTATTCTGTGGAGGCGAGTGCGATGTATAGTCGACCAAGAAATTGGTTTACCACTTTTGATGACATCTCCCAGTAACATAATTATTCGCTAAGGATGACAGATTGACAGATTCTGACGTGAAAATAGCACTTGATGTTTTGTACGTGCAAATGATATTCAACCTTAGAGTGGTAAACCAATTTCTTGGTCGACTATACAGCGAGGTTGTGCTTATTCCTAGTACCTATTCAAGCTATGAATATCGGACATTTTCTTAAAATTTGATAGGTATGCCGGAGATTGCAGTCTCTGAACTCAGGGGCTGATTTAGAGTTCGGACCGCCCTAGGCTAACTATGAATATGCGCCCCCAGCCTGTCCTACAAACGAAAGACGAAAGGAACCAAATTAATAATTCGAACACTTTTTTTACAATCTATTTATTTATCCTAAAAATATACAAGAAGAAATTAAAAAAGATGTTAACAATTGCTATAATAATACCTACTTTGAGAATTAGGAATATTATGTAAAGCTCCTTTTCCTTGCTTTCTCGCTGGCGAATCTTTCCACAATATTGTCAAAATTAACGTTTTGTAAAAAATTATTCTCAATAAATAATAGAGCAAGTGCCTCAAGTTTCTGCTGCTGAAGAGTGGAGCGTAAGTAATTTTTTACTCTTTTTAATGCAGAGAAAGATCTTTCACCGCTGCAATTTGTGACGCTCATTGTTAAAAAAACTCTTAATATTATTTCGATATTTGGAAAAATGGAACTAATGTTTAGGCTTTTTAGTAATTGTAGCACACTTTTTGGGGTTAATTTTTGCGGTTCAACGAAATCGTTATCTTTTAATAACTGTGCCAAATGGACGCACTCGTCAGGAAGCGTGTCTTCTATATCCAAATCATATCGTTGTTGTAACTCTTTCGCCTTGGTTCTTATAATACTATTGTCATTTATTTCAGCTAATTTCCATAAGAAACCAAAATTTGAATTTACGTCGGTATATATAATTTGTCGGTTTTTTAACTGAATTTTGAGACAATCAATGGCAACGTAATATTTTTCTACGATGAAAGATCTTTTTCCCTCAAATTCGGTGTGTCCCTCTTTTACATCGTCAAAATGGAATTTTGGTTTTTTTCTTCTTCTTATATCTTTTTTGTATTCAGTGATTCCGCACCTTTCAATAGCTTCCGATTCTAATTTTTCAAACTCTTTTTCGTCTCGTAAAGTTTCAAGATGTGAATATAATGATTCGTACAGAGTAACAACGTTTGATAAATCAACGTAACTTGCTTGAAGCTGTGCACTAACGTTGTGGCACAGAGTTCCAAAAACACAACATTATCGTCATTTCCAGGGTTTTCAACTTTTCTATTATTCCTTTTGCCTCTATTTTGGTCTCTCTAGTTTGATTTACATCTTCATAAATGTAGTCTAATGCTGCAAGAATGTGTTTGTAAGAATTGTATAATGCTTTGCTGGCTTCTGCTCGTGCACTCCATCTCGTTTTCGAGAGGCTTTTTACAACTGTCGAATCTTTATCGAGATTTGATAGCAAGATCTTCCATCTGCTAGTCGAACTAGAAAAAAAATTGTATATTTGTTGCTCCAATGAAAAAAAAGCAGCTGAATCATCGCTGCTCTCTGCTGCTGTTGAGCCTATGAGTTGTAAAGAATGAGCTGCACATGGAATAAAAGTTGCCAAAGGATTCATAGCTTTAATTCTTGACTGAAGCCCCTTGTATTGACCAGACATATTACTGGCGTTATCATAACTTTGGCCACGACAATCTTTAATATCAAGTTGCAAAGTTTCATCAATTGTCGCCAAAACAGCCTTCTCCATGTCTTCGCCTTTATGTCCGCAATTAGGTAAAAATGTGACAAAGCGTTCCACGGGCTCTCCGTCAGGCAAAACATAACGAATTATAAATGTCAGCTGATCAGTGTGTGAAATATCTGGAGTGGAATCTATGCTAATCGAATAATATTTTGCTTTTTTTACCTCTGCTTTGATGGATAGTCGAACTTCGTCAGCGAGCAATAGAATAAATTCATCAATTATCGTAGATGATAAGTATGATGGAGTGCCACTACCTTTGTGTCCAAATCTGGCCAAATGTTCAGCCATGAAAGGGTCAAATTTAGATATAAGCTCAATACAGCCAAGAAAATTTCCATTTTGTAAAGATCCAATAACTTCATTTTTACCGTGAATTGGAAGCCCACGAGAAGCTAAAAACTTTACTGTCTCAACTACACGTAGTAATACGTTTCGCCAGTAAGATACCTCTTCATTATATTGTTTGACTATTTTTGTATCCAATCGTCCTAACAATTTTCCTCTAGTTGCATACTGTGCCAAACATTTACGATGTTCGGGAGAATTGTCATGATCAAATATAGCGTTACCATTTTTCCAATCATTAAATCCACTTTTAGCAAACATCGTTGTTCCTCCATATAATTTGCGGGACCACAAAACACATAGCCGGTAGAATACGGAGTACACTAACCAGTTCCTTTTAACAATTTCGCCATTGGCAAGTTTTTTTTTAAACATACTTTCGGTCAAAAATCGTTTTTGATTTTTATACTGCCTTTCCGATTTAGAAAATTCTACCTCATCATTTTGCTTAAGACCGTTTTTCACGATAAAATCCCGTAACGCGTCATTTACTTTCCACAGTGCAGGATCGGTTGACGGAGTGAACGGTTTATCTTCAGGCATTTCCTCTTCATTGTAGGTCGATGAAGGAGCGCAAGAAGAGTCCGCGGTAGAAGGTGCCGCCGGCCAACAAGTACTTGGTGATGGTATTGAACTTGTGTCTACATTTCCTTTGACAACAGGGCTCGTAAAAAAAAAAATCCAATTTTGGTATTTGTCTTAACACATTCTCTCTCTTTTGTTCTTTCTCTTTTGCTTTTTTTCTATTTATTCCGCTCCACTTGGCTTTTTTGCAGTCGAAGTATTCTCATTACCACTCATTTTATGTTTTCAATAAAACAAACAAAATTAGGTAAATAACAAAAACGTTAAATATGATTATCAATTTATTTACCTATAAATCTAAATCAAGGCGAGAGATGCAAGAGTTGGCGGGATCCAGGTTTGTGGTGGAAGAATAAAAAAGCAGAGTTGGATGTCGTCCGTGTTTAATGGCAGCCAAACAGGAAGAGGGAGTTTTGACACATTGATAGATTAATTACATAAGTCACTTAAAACATATGTTATCTGTATTATGCTAGTTATACATCATCGGACCAAAGATAACTAAGTAATTGTTGCTTTATTTAACACCCTCCCTCAACAGTTACTTTCTAATAAAAAAAAAACATTATATGTATTAAAATTACAAAATGTGACAACCCTACATTTTTTTTTTTAATTGACAGCCCTAACTTATTCTGTAGCAGTCTGTCATCTGTCATACAGTTATTGAACCTAACCTCTAAATTAATGCAAGTCACAAACACATTCTTAGTCCTATATTTAATACAATATAGAAATACTATTTAATTATTACATTACTCAGACAACATCCATAAGATTTAAAACATGCATAAATAGGTCCAGTGTTAGTTTTCACAAAAGTTGTTACAATCATTTCATAACACTGTTCCTAAATTTTTCAAATAAAGTTTTACCCAGAGGCTTCGTTAACATGTCTGCAATATTTTCATTAGACTGAATTTTGTTTAAACTAATACACTTTTTATCTAATTGATCAATTATGAAGTGATACCGTATGTCAATGTGCTTTAACCTTTTGTTACTTTCATTATTATAGGCTAAATTTATTACAGACTGATTATCTTCAAACATTACAATCTTTTCATTAGAAATTCCAAAATCTATTAATAAGTTTAATAACCAACAAGCCTCTGTAATTGCTACACTTAGAGCAATATACTCTGATTCTGTGCTGGATAGCGATACACTAGATTGTTTTTTACTGCACCAAGTCACAACGCAACCGTAAAGTTTAAAGAAGTAACCTGTAGTAGACTTCCTGTCTTTTGTATCACCTGCCCAGTCAGAATCTACAAAACCTTGTAAACCTACACATTGAGCTTCATATACTAAACATGCACCTAATGTGCCCTTTATATAACGAAGAACTCTCTTTAAACATTTATACAACATTTCACTTGCACAATGCTGATACCTACTTAAGAAGTTAACTGACACACATAGATCAGGTCTCGTTCCATACACTGCATACATCAAACTTCCTACAATTTGTCTACACTTTTGTTCAATTTCTAAACTTTCACTCTTCTCTCTCTGTAATAAGGTGAAATTGAAATTTTGATCTAACGGAGTAGCTATAGCATTACAGTTAGACATTTGGTACTTCTCAAGAATATTTTGCAAATAATTATGTTGACAAAGAGTTATTTTATTTTCATTTTGCTTAATATTAATACCCAAATAGTTAGATGCTAAACCCATATCTTTCATCTTGAAATTATTACACAATTGACCTTTAAAGTTTTCTATATCAAGTTTATCTGATCCAAAATAAATAATATCGTCAACATATATTAGAACATACAGTATTTTATTCTGTTGTTTTCTGTAATACAAGCAATAATCACTTTTAGACCTATTGAAGTTATTACTGGACATGAATTCATCAAACTTTAGGTTCCAATACTTAGGAGATTTTTTTAACCCATACAAGGACTTATTCAACTTGCACAATTGGCCACTGGGAAGCTTTAAATAAACTAACTCATCAATTTCCCCATGTAGGAAGGCACCTACTACATCCATTTGATAAACTGGCACCTGTAATTTACTTGCTACCGCCATGAAAACTCTAAAAGTTGACAACTTTGCAACAGGTGAATATACATTCAAGTCACAGTCAGTCTGTTGGAAACCTCTAGCTACAAGGCGAGCTTTGAAAAGTTGCTGGCCTTTGTTATCATATTTTATTTTAAAAACCCACTTACTAGAAACAATATTACAGTTAGAAGGTAAATCTGTCACCTCTGTATAAGTATTATTTTCTTTTAAAGTGTTCATCTCTCTGTCAATAGCTTCCAACCACATAATTTTATTATTACCATTTATTGCTTCATCATAACTTAAAGGTTCAGAGTCCATACACAGAAAACTTGTATCATATTCCTTCATCCATCCAGGCTTCTTTCTATCTCTTTTAGGTAATTTTGGTGTTTCACTAATATCTTCTACCTGAATGTCATGTACTACAGTGTCAGGCTTTTCTACACTGGAAAGATTTTGATCTGTTGAGGTTATTTGCTGATTTGAATCACTATTTTTCGAATTACTAGAGCTACCCTGCACATCTGCAAAATCATCACTAGTACCCTCTGAATCAAAGCCTGTTTGCCTATTATTTTCTTCTTCTTCATAAAAACTATGACTGTCGCAAATTGAATTATCTGCAATATCTGAATCTATTGTCTCATTTTTGCTCTCAAAACCAATGTTATGTTCTAATGTGGGACAATGATTTCGTAAAGTTTTTACTGAGTTAGAACTATGAGGTAATGTATCACAATTCCCCTTAATGAAAATAACTTCCCTTTTAATTTCAACATCATTTTTATGTGGATAATAAATTCTATACCCCTTTGTAGTTTCTCCGTAACCAACAAAATAACCTAATTCACACTTTGAATCCCACTTTGACCGTTTCTGATCAGGAATATGCACCCCTACTTTAGAACCAAACGCCTGTAAATTATTTATATTATACATATCCTGTTTATTGTACCACAACTCATATGGTGTGACATTTTCAATTCTACTTGGGCCAGTCCTATTGATCACAAACACAGCAGTGTTTACTGCCTCTGCCCATAATTTCTTATCAAATTCTTTTGATAACAGCATAGTCCTAGCAGACTCTGTAACAGTTCTCATATCCCGTTCAATACAACCATTCTGTTCTGGTGTGTATGATACACTTGTTTGATGCAATATACCCAAACACTCAAACAACTCTTTCATTCTTTTATTTAAGAATTCTGTTCCATTGTCTGATCGAATGACTTCAACTTTATGGCATAAATTTTGTGTAACATATGTTAAGAATATCTTTACTCTATCAAATACTTCAGACTTATTTTTCAAAAAATATACAGTCTTGAATTTTGAAAAATCATCTTTGATTAGCAAATAATATTTAGCCCCACCTAGTGAAGTGGTTTCCATTGGACCAGACAAATCCATATGTAATATTTGTCCTACTCTTTCTGCTCTATTATAACTTGAAGGAAAAGGTTGTTTATGAAATTTACCTTTCATACATGAAATGCAATTTGAGTTTTCGCTGTCCAATTTATAATCTATATTACACCTTTTCAAAATATTTTTTACTTGAGCAATGTTCTGATGTGCCATTTTGTGGTGCCATTCAGAAATACTATCATTCATACAACCAATGCAGGCTTGTACACATACATATCTAAACTTCATAATATATAATTTACCCTGTCTATAAGCAATAGCACATACCTGGTTACATTTGTTCATCAGCTTACAAACTTTGCTAGTTATTTGCAAGTGGTAGCCTTTATCTGTAGTTGCACTTACTGAAAAAAGATTTAACTTTAGTTTAGGTACATGTAAAACATTATATAATGTAGTGTCGACCCACTCATTGCCATTCCAGGATTCTAACTTTATATTTCCTATACCTACAGATTGAATGACTGTACCGTCACCAATCACAATTTCCTTTGGCTTTGGCATAGTATTATATTCAGTAAATAAGTTGATGTTGTGACATAGGTGTTCCGATGCACCGCTATCCATCACCCATTCATCAGACAAAGTACTACAGTTACTTGATAAAGCTGAAACTATCAACGCATTATTAGACAACTTACTATTATTGTTAGTCTTATTTTTAAACCAACAGTCTTTATCATTATGTCCAACTTTTTTACAATGACCGCACTTCACTGTTTTATCATCACTTTTCGATTTTATTTTACCCTTTAACCGGCAATTTGCCTTAACATGACCCACTTTACCACAAACAAAACATTTCCTATTCGATTTTGCTGTAAATGCAGTTGATTCTGAACTCTGACATTCACTTCTAGAATTATACCGTTGCTCTTCAATTAAAAGTCTGGTACATAGATTTTCCAATGTCCTCTCAGGGAGTGGGACACTTTCCCATGCAGAGATGAAATGTTGATATTGGTCTGGTAAACTTGTCGTTATTTTAGTAACAGCCATGCTTTCACTTACTTCAGCCTTCAGTGTTTTAAGTGACGTTAATGTTGCCTCAACCCTTCCTAGAAATTCTGCCATGCTTTCTTTACTGTTATATTTCAATTCAAAAAACTTTCTTTGAAGTAGATGAGTAGATAATTCGCCTTGCTGCTCGTAGATAGCATGTAGCTTACGCCATATTTGAGACGCGGTCTCACAACTTGAAATTTGATTTATTATTTTTTCTGACATTCTTGTCACCATTATACCTTGCGCCTTCGCGTCTTTTTCTGCATCAGATGTGTTTTCTGGCTTGTCAGACTCGACAACATCGTAGACGCCCGATGCTTTAAGAAGCACTCGTACCTTAAATTTCCATGCTGACCAGTTGCTGCCGTCGAAGACGACTGGATTACTCGATAAATCCATTTTAAATTGCGCCCTGCTCCTGCTAAGAAGCTGTACCGGACACTGTGCTCGACCCGCCACGTGTAGCGATTTACCTCGCCGCTGCCGACTCGCCGCTTCACCGCAGCCCAGCCTTGCAATTCACTGTAGCTCGAATTTACCTGATGTCCACCGCAAACCTCTTCTGCTTTACTGGGCCCATAACCAGTTGGCGGGATCCAGGTTTGTGGTGGAAGAATAAAAAAGCAGAGTTGGATGTCGTCCGTGTTTAATGGCAGCCAAACAGGAAGAGGGAGTTTTGACACATTGATAGATTAATTACATAAGTCACTTAAAACATATGTTATCTGTATTATGCTAGTTATACATCATCGGACCAAAGATAACTAAGTAATTGTTGCTTTATTTAACAGCAAGCGTGCGATTACCAACAATTGCGTAATGTCAACTGTTTATAAACACATAATAATAATATTATTATTATGCAATCCTAAACAATAACTCCCCACTGACCTAATGACCTCCCTTTCTCTCACTCAATCCACCTATCCTACTTTCACCTGTGTCAAACGAAATGAAAGAAAGAAACAACAAATAGCCGAAAAACCGGTTTAAACTTGCTGTGCAACGAGCGAGGCGCGCGCGTGGCGAGCCGCCGCGCGCCGCCGCCCGCCACCCGCCACCCGCCGGGCGCGGGCGAGATAGGGGCGCGGGGGGCGAGGTAGGGGCGCGGTGGCCGCGGCCCGCGCTACTGGTAAACGGCGCAAAGCCAATATATTGGTCATGATTTTTTATGTGAAAAACGTCGCCGGAGGGACCGGGACGTTTATGTGGTTAAGCACTCATTTTATTTTTTAACACACGTAACTATTTTCCCAAAATTACCAAATATTATGTAAGTCTCAGCTCAGCGCCGCGCCGCCCCCTAGGTCCTTGCGCCCTAGGCTCTAGCCTTATTAGCCTGTGGGTAAATCAGCCCCTGAACGTGGATAAAATCAGAACTACTGGAATGTCGAGCAACTATTGTCGTGTAGTTCAACCTCTTTAGTAGTTGCTTGGGTGTGTTTAGTTCTGGCATGATTTATAACGACAACTGTCAGATGAATGATGACAGATGCGCTCGTCAATTTAGAGGAGCCCGAGCCAGCAGGGGCTTCCGGGGCGGACGGCGCTGCAGTTGGTCGTGGTCGTGTTTCCTACTAACCTCACTGCATTCCATGTGGTTGACTTCATCGTTTATCATGAACCACTGACTGTTATTTCGAGATATCCATCCTGTCTTATCATCGTCATCATGGAGAATACCTTATTCTCCGACATCAGAAGTGGCAAAGAACCTTATCCACGTGCTTGGTGCTCAACTGTCGACATTTGTTTGACCGAGCAGCCATTGGAAGGCGGAGTCCTAATCATTGCCCTAAGCAAGGCGCTGAAAGGTACCACGTCGACCTGGTGGTCGCATGTATCGCATGCGGCGGAACAAATAACGGTATCGGTACACAATCAAATCCATTATTGGGTAAGTATTGCAACAAGCCCGACGGCGACGTGTGGACGAAGTTCGCAGCGTCCCTGGACAGCTACAGCAATCCGGTGAGTCGTACTCATGTTGTTTGATTCTGGCGCAGAGTGTTCTCTTGTTGAACAGTGTAGCTTATTCTAAATTCTCGGGTAAACGTGCACTTTCAACCGTGCAAGTAATTGGTATTGATTATAACACCGAACAAATTCTAAGCGTTGTTGTGATTGATAATAAATAACGATTTGACGATTTTATCTTGCGTTCTACCTGACGACTGTATGAAATACGACGTTATGATCGCACGCGTTATTTGGCCACTTGGCTATTCGGTACATTTCACTGAATCAACCCTACCTATTTCGTGAAATGAAAATGTAAATTGTTGCGATTTACTTCCTTTTAAATTTGATTTTTACAATGTTGATTCTGATATTACAAACGAAAACAAACACCGGTTGACGTCCCTTCAAACGCGTTTTCGAATACTTTTATCGTTAGTTTACCGTTAGCTTGAATGACTACTGGTTAATTTAACATTGGATTAGTGAATCCAGCTCGTATGGTAAAGTGAACAGCAAGTGTAAGCGAAAAAGTCAGTGAGATATTGAGAGCTAACTTCATTCATTTTATTGGGCGATAAGTAGGACGAAAACAAGTGTATGTGTGAAGACTACCGTGAACTAAATCTTAACATAGTGTCTGATCTATTCCCTCTGCCGTTGATGGGCGATCAGATTATCAGGCGTTTACTATTACACCTGTCTTGATTGGCTTTCATCAGAGTCCCGTCAGTGAAGATAGTATTATTGCTGCATTCGTCACCCCTCACGGGCAGTGAGAGTACCTAGTGATGCCGTCTGGTCTTCGTAACGCTCCGAGCGTATTTCAGCGTGCGTGTCTAAAGCACTTTTCATGAACGACAGTTTATTTCTGTCACTTGATAAAGAGGAAAGTCTGACCCGGTTGCAGGAAGTTCTTGCGGCGTTCACAAAAGCAGGCTTTTCTTTGAAATCTTCAAAATACTCTCTGGAGAGGAACAGGAGGAATTTGATTACAGTGTCTCAAGTGGTGCCCCATAGGGGATGAGTCTATTTTAGCGAGTCTAAGTTCAGATCTTTACAGATTTCTCAAGAATAAGACATGTTCCATTGTTCATTCTCATCAACAGTAAAAAGTTTGAATGGAAAGCTGAGCACGAAGTTGTCAGACAACGTGATTTGGATTATAACGAGTAAACCCGTCCTCATGATATACAACGCAGAGCTTCCAATCGAACTTCATAATGATGCGAGCGCTGAGGGTTGTGGTGATCCTTTCCAAAAGCACTCTCGATGGTAAATGGTGATGGTGATTGCATGTTGTCGAGTATTTCAGCAGGTGAACCGCGGGCGGAGTCAAAGTACCAATCCTACGAATTAGTAACTCTAGCGGTCGTGAACGTAGTGAATCACTTTCGACATTATCCTACAAGGTTATTGTTTTACTATTGGCACGCTGGTGGGCTTTCCTTCAGACTTTCTATTTCGACATTGGGTATTGACACCATTTTGCTGAGCTTAACAAGACTCCTGTTCTTAAAGTTTCCATCCAAAAGACAGAGGAAAGCCGTGTAGAGTTTGCGATTCTATCTATTGGCATTTCGCTGAACAGTTCCAAGACTCAGAAATTCAGGACATCGTCTCTAAGTTCAAAGACGGTTAGCTTTTAGCGGAAGTAGTGAAAACTTACTTAAGTGTTACGTAGTGGTGTGTTACTTCGTAAAGTTCTGTTCTTTTATCATACCATGAGCTTTTCGGTGGTCCTTGGTGAATCTTGTTCATGAAGCCTTCATGCATCTTAGTTGGGGAAAGAGTTTGGAGAAGCTCTATGAAAGTTATTGGTTCGAGCGCATAACCAAATATTGTCAGTTCATGGAAAATTGTATTAGACGTAGAGTCTTAAAGTCTTCTTCCGGTCTGGTGCAAGATAAGTTGCATTCAATCCCAAAAGTGAATGTCCTATGGCACACGGTGCATGTTACTCAGGAAAGTTGACTGAGAATAATTACGTGAAAGAGAATGTAATAGTTTTCATAGACGCGTTTACGAAGTTTGTGTTATTGTACCATTGTCTACGTCTCTATGCAGCCTGCACTATTAAAGCTTTGAGTTCCAGTGTTGCTCTATTTGGTTTGCACTATTATCACTGACCAAGGTCGTTGCTTTGTCAGTAGAGAGTTGACCTCGTACAAAAATAAGACCAAAGTGGTTAATTTCAGTGCTGGTGATTTGGTCAATTAAGAGAGAAACCAAACCAAATTAGAACCCAAATTTAAAGGTCCTTTCAAAGTTGTAGAGTCACTTGAAAATGATCGCTTTGTTTTAAAATCACTGACAGGAAATAGAACGTACAAGTACGCTCATGGCTGCATTCGAATACTGCCGCAAAGTGGAGTTTCTCTGAGCTTAATCCTATTAGCGAGAGCGATGAAGACTAAAGAAATCTCTTATTTTATTTGATTGTATGCACACTTGTAACTATTTGGCCGCACTGCACGTCTTGTCGTGATATCTGTAACTGCAGTTCGAAGCTGGACAGCGGCGGTGAGCGGCGGTAGACGTTGTGGCGGGGGCCAGGGTCTCGTAGAGACTAGATAAGTTTGGCCGACTTGGACGGACCAGGAAGTCATGAGGACTTTAGGGCTTGGTGGCCCAGGGTGACATATGCCACTAGATAGACTGTGAGTTTTGGGCTTGGTCAGCCCTGGGTGACATATGCCACTGACTGTAAGTGTTTGGGCCTGGTTTGCCCTGGGTGACATGGGTCACTAGACTGTAAGTGTTTGGGCCTGGTTTGCCCCGGGTGGCATGTGTCACTAGACTTTCTGTGTGTGAAGGGCTTGGTCACCCCTGGGTGGCATGTGTCACTAGACCGTGAATTAAGGGTTTGGTCAGCCCAGGGTGGCATGTGCCACTAGACTGTATGTGTGACTTTTTGCTAAGGGCTTGGTCAGCCCTGGGTGGCACGTGTCACTAGACTGTGAATGTGGGCTTGGTCAACCCCGGGTGACAGTTTGTCACTCTAGTACTATGAATGTGGGCTCGCAGTCAACCCCGGGTGACGGGCTGTCACTAGGACTGTGAATTTGGGCTTGGTCAACCCAGGGTGACAGGTTGTCACTAGGAATGTGAATTTGGGCTTGGATAAGCCAGGGTGACAGTGTCACTAGAATAAGCTGCCTGGGGCAGCAGGGTTACAAGAGTGTGTGCAATTAGTGAAGTATTGCTTTGTTTGATTAAGCACAGTACGACGCGAGTTTTTGATTGTTTTGAATTAATGCGATTGGACCTTTGAATCAGATTTGCTTTCATGATTTTACGACTCTATTGACAGAGGCATTTATCTTGGTCAGGTAGGCCGAGTCGATAGTCTAGTTTAAGTTTGTGTTCTCGTCGGTACAGATACCATATCACCACCACACGAGGACGTGTGATAGTCAGTTCTGGCCGTGTCGGAGATTGCAGTCTCTGAACGTGGATAAAATCAGAACTACTGGAATGTCGAGCAACTATTGTCGTGTAGTTCAACCTCTTTAGTAGTTGCTTGGGTGTGTTTAGTTCTGGCACGATTTATAACGACAACTGTCAGATGAATGATGACAGATGCGCTGGTCAATTTAGAGGAGCCCGAGCCAGCAGGGGCTTCCGGGGCGGACGGCGCTGCAGTTGGTCGTGGTCGTGTTTCCTACTAACCTCACTGCATTCCATGTGGTTGACTTCATCGTTTATCATGAACCACTGACTGTTATTTCGAGATATCCATCCTGTCTTATCATCGTCATCATGGAGAATACCTTATTCTCCGACAGGTATATTTTTATGAACATACAGTAAATTTTCAAAAATGTATTGAGAGGCTACGGTCAGAATATTCATCTCTTTGAATTTCTCTCGGAGGAAACCCCTAGGACCTAGATTGTAAATGACCCTAACAGCCCTTTTTTGTAGAACAAAGATAGCGTCGATCTCGCGTCGATGTCCGCACAGGCACCCCAGAGAAGAATCATGACGCTATGAAAATAACTGAAATAAACAATTCTGGCCGTATCAACATCAGTAACCTGTCTAATTTTCTTGACAGCGTAGGCGGCCGAACTAAGTTTTTTACAATGTTGCAATATGTGGGCCCCACTGTATGTATTGCACAGAACGTATTGAAATCATTGAGCTATGATTGAAATACATTGTGAGTTTTGATAGTGTCAAAGTGCCTATTTAGAGTTTATCACTTGAAACCTCTTCGATTTATTAATAATGGAAGGAATTATTAGAGAAGCTGAAATCAATATATAGTCGTCAAGCTCCCCCCCACCCGACGAGAGGACGGCCTCCACACCAACGACTGCTGGGGCTGCTGGCGCTGCTTCCGCAGGCACGACCGCGGTTAATTCCGCGGCGCATGTGGAGGGAGTTGCTTCCTCCATCCGTGTCACCTCCAAAGTGGTAACTTCTGCAACCGGATATCCCTGAGGGACATCGACAAACTTGCCGTTCGGAGTCTGGAACATCACATACATAAAAAGAGAGTCGGTGTCCGGCTTGAGTCGGAATCTGGTCCTTAGGGATCCCGACTACTATAAAACAGGCCTTTTCCTACCTGTTGGTTTGCGGTGGAGAGTACGAATCTTTTGATATCTAGGTACCACCGATTCTGGTGGCACAGAAGCCACCCAACGTTGGTTGGCTCCGTGAAGACAGCCCGGTCATTAGGGATGAGCCGCAGCGCATGCGGCACTGGATTTCCGTCTGCCTCTTTATCACTAGCGAAGTGCCAGTGGAGGGAGGCATCGCGGAGATGAGTTTCTTCAGCCAGTCTAGGTTGACTTCGCTGTCACAACACAGCTTGAGGACCCCATCAGTGAACACCGGCCTCGCATTGAAGACCCGGCACTGATAAGTCGCGCGCGTCAGGGAAGCAGGTCTCTCAGGAGACATCGGATGGTTCATCGGGTTGGCATAGAGGACTGACTAATCCCTTCTGAACTGATCAACCCTCACTCACACCATCAGCATGACTTTCACGCACCGCTTTGACCATCCTGAGACAACCTCCGCGGACCTCCTACTCCTCGCCGTGACCCTATGACGGGATACTATGGCCATGTCCCTGCACCCGGCTATTGGGTGTTGCGTTGCGGACACATTACCACCAGGGCCGCTCGGCTCAACCCCCCAGGACTCCTTTATCCCCGTTTACGGCGCTCAACTGCGCAGGTCCTAGCGCAGGTGACTGGTTGTACGGGTTCTACCTACACCTACGACGACAGCTAAAATTTTAAGTGACGGCTGAGCCCACCATCATTCAGTCACAGATGGTCGCGGTTACGTTACGGTTGAACTGGTGGTTTTTGTTGCATACCTATATTTCTTATGGAATTAGAACAAGAACAGGAAGGCAACCACGTGAAGGTGAACTCGCCAGACTTGCGTTGAGGATCTACACGACCCCGTCGGGGCTGCGGGTTGTTCACAAGAGATACCGCGGTCTCGACATAAGGGGCTAAGAGGGAACGGTCGATCCGAGTGGTCATTGATGGCTGCTCCTCTGACCTTATGGCTATCGATGCCGGAGTTCCTCAGGGGTCTGTTCTCTCCGCGACACTTTTCCTGCTGCATCAATGACCTCCTTGTTCCTGGTATTGTTGGGTACGCAGATGACAGCACTGTCATGGAGAGTTATACATCCAGCGCAAAAGCCAGTGGTGAGGAAGTACGTTCATTAAGAGAGGCCATGGTAGAGCGAACGAATTCAGCCTTAAGACTTGTCTCCGAGTTCGGTGACGAGAATCTGGTAGATTTCAACGCCACCAAAACGCAAGTGTGTCTGTTCACCGCCAAAAGGAGTCCGTTTAATCTGGCCCCTACTTTCCGAGGTGCATCTGTACAAGTTACTGACAGTCTCGAGCTTCTTGGCACGAAGTTGAGCGTGAATCTGAACTTCGGCGCCTACATCGAGTCGAAAGCTCAAACTGCGGCGAAAAAGCTGGGCATCCTAAACAAGGTTAAGCGGTACTTCAAGCCTGGACAGCTTTCAGTATTATATAAAGCTCAAGTCCGGTCTGGCATGGAGTATTGCTGTCACCTTTGGGATGGCTCAGCCAAATACCAGCTTGCCACACTTGACTCTGTAGAGCGCAGAGCCAGGAGGCTAATTGGTGACGATAAGCTGGTTAACAAGCTACATAGCCTGGCCCACCGTTGCAAAGTCGCATGTCTGTCGGTCTTCTACAGACTGTACTTCGGAGAGTGTGCGCAAGAGCTCCACGAGCTGATCCCACCATCTCCCTTCTTCCATCGGGAGACTAGACGTACTGCAGGGTATCACCGATACCTAGTCGACATTCCGCACATTCGAACAAAGCGCTTTGCTGGGTCATTTATTATGCGCACAGCCAAGGAGTGGAATTCCCTGCCTGCGTCGGTTTTTCCGAGTTCATAATAACCCTAATCTGTTTAAGTCGCGAGTAAACAGGCTTCTACTGGGCAAGCTCGTTCCATCGTCGACATCATCTCTGCCCTTAGGGCAAGATTGAAGTCAAGAGCAAGCCCATTGATAATAAAAAAAAACTGTAATAATCGTCGCCAGATAATTGTTTGAGACACAATTCTAAGATGCGTTCCAGTCCATATGCAAGTTGTTCATGTGAATTACTTCTCAAAGGGAACATGGACAAACAGAGTGGGGCTCTCGGTGTTTCGGCCTATGCAGAGAGATGTGTAATAAATGTATTCACATAGATACCTGTAACAAAAGATTTATAGATATAATAAATCAGATAATTACATAAATCCAGTGTCCGTTTTTGACGATAGGCTGGGCATAGGCTGGTATGAACCTCACAGCAGATATTCAGGCCAGAGTTGAGGGGTAATTACGTTACACCCTTGGTATGATGTCTGCATACATCCCTGTTTTTCGAGTCGGATTAAAGCTTGAACCGTCATACCTGGATTAAAAAAATATTATGTGCTAATCCGGGTAATAAATTCTATGTATGTGCAATATTTCATGCAAATCCATCCAAATACATAATCCATCCATGCTTACAAACTTTCGCATTTTAGTATTAGTAGGACTAATAACTTAGATTTTACATAAAATTGTGATTATACGATTGATAGTTCGATCGGTACACAATAAAATCCTAAATACTCACTTGCCAGCATCTTCCGAACATTTAGCGCGCACCGTGGGATCTCGGAGTTTACGTTTGCAATTATTGAACTTGCTGCAGATTGTCTCTACATCCAGGGTGGTAGAGATGTCGTCAGGTCTATCATCTGCGTTGCAATAGCCCTTGGGAAGCTGTTCGTCTTCATCGGGAGTAACGTAACCGTCTTTATGAGCCTTCTTTTCTAACACAAAGCTTTGAACTTCTTTATTTAAACCAACATGGATGGCCAACTGAAAGTAATTAAAGGAGTATTATTTTGTATTTGTATTGTAGTTTATGGAAAAGAAGAATTGCCAGTTACTTGTTCCTGGCATTAGGTTATTATGAAAAAGGTTAAATTAAATAAACTGCTTCTAGTTATACTCACGTGATGACGTGAGGTTGATAAAAGTGCCACATCTGTGGGACAATCGTATCCACTTCGTCGTAGTTCACAGTTATTTCTTTTCGGAAGAAAGTAATATCGTATTTATTTTCAATCTCTCTACCGTCCATGAGTTTCACTCCTTCCCAACTTGGATTAATTTCATCGTCTTGAAAAGGACCAAATCCTGTCATCAGAACTCTTTTGCGATCAGCCGCAAACTTAAAAACCATTTTGATCTTTTGTACCTATGGAATTAGCGAATTAGTAAATAAAAGCACTCGCTTCCTATTTTGAGACCTCGATGCCAAGTGAATACTTTCCTTACATCATTGTTTTCTGTGACGTCAACTGAAAAAATATATCCTATATAGGTACGTAGGTACCTACCTACTATCATTATGGAAAGGCATGGAGCAAAATAACCAGGTTATTGTGCTCCATGTGAAAAGGAGATCTTCTAGAACATTAAACACGCATCACGTGTTACTTTTGTGTCACGATAACACAAAACAAACACAAAAGAAATGTACAGAAATTTTGAAATCGACCCTATTATTGTTTTGTCCAAACTCTCACCAAACCACATTACGTCAGTGCTTACGACAATTAATTAATAAGTTCAACCAACAACAAAAATTTAATTACGTAGGAAGGTGACAACAAACACGTAATAGTAAGGAAAACTGAACAACTATCTAATAGGTACCCACCAGTACAATATCTAAATAAATGTAACTCCCGGTTGGAAACAGTGAGTAGGTACCTTATTCGGAAAGAAAATTGCGTATTAAAATTATGAAAACCTAGCCAAGTGGTCCGTAACTCCGTACTACCACTACCATTCATTTGTCGTCCTACTACGATGGTATTTACGGTAGGTACCCTTCATGTGCGAGTTCGACTTGCAATTGGCCATCAGTTTTTAATTTAGGCTAACCCCTCACCAAATTCCTGGCTATGACTCAGTGTGGCTGGTTACCCTCCCCGAAAATCGTTAGATGGGACCGCGCCTGGAATGCACACCACTTACAAAAAATTACCAGTGAAATATTTATTTCGATGGTGGGGGGGGGGGGGCATACAATGATGAGAACGTGTGATGTTAGTTTGTAAATATAACTTACTACTTTCATAATTTTCCCTTTAAAAACTAAAAACCTTCGACAACTGGGGAAACTGTTGTCGTACATTACGTGGGTAAAAAGCTATTAAAATTACACTGAAAGCAATATTCTTCCCACCACGCCATTTCATTTTAAATGACGTGATTTAAAAAAATCGACGTCATTTGATTACAAGTCCAAATAAGGCAAATCATATCTATAGTAAGTATGCTGTGCCACAAATGGCACGTCACGCAATGTGGTTCTAAATAACATGAACGAACAAGGAATTAAGTTGTCTTTACCTATTAACTAATATTCGTTAACAAAATAAACCTTTTTTATAACACATTTGCTCGTAAAGGGCCTCTTATTTCACCAATTTCAATATCGTAATGTATGTCATTACGTACTTGTGCGTAATCGTAAAGTAAAACGCACGAGTTTCTTTCTAATAAGGTAACACGTACGGTTTATCATGCTCCGTCTAAAACCAACGGTACTTTTTTAAATCTTAAGAAAAAAAAAGCAAAGAAAGCAAATCAAAAAGTTTTTATGTCAGAAAAGTGGTCAATATTTTATGAATAAAATTAACTTTGGGAGATAAAATATAAAAAATAAACATTTAATTCTTTAATTTAATTCATTTTGACAGTAAATTACATCTGTAACAGAAACAAAAAAATATTAAGTAATTTACTTTATTAGTAATACTGGCTGTTTTTGTACCGTTGCCTTAAAAAAAAAGCACTGATGCCCGCGCTTCGCTAATTTGTGGACAAATAAAAGATTTATTCGTTTAAGAAAGTCCGAGTTTTATTTATTTCCTCGCAAATGTGTTATAAAACGTCGTATGACATACGTGCGCTTTGATAATTACAGCCTCTGCTCTCTTGTAGCACTCGCCTACGGCTCGGGCTAGCAATATCGCCTCGGCTGTAATTTTCAACTTACCGCACTTCTACCATAATGTACTATTACCCGACTGCGGCGTAGCCCAAAAGGAGGGTTATGTGATTGACTTGTATATAAGATGCATGTAGGATGTATGTCTGTCTCTTTGTTCCCTCATAGTCATAAATCCTAAACGAATGAACGGATTTGAATAAAATATATTATACGTCGTTAGATTCGTAATTTCGTATTTAAGCGCGAGTGTCATTGGTTACATTAAAATTAAAAAACCGGCCAAGTGCGAGTCGGACTCGCGCACCGAGGGTTCCGTAAAAAAAATATATTATGTGATGTAACTAAAAATTTATGGTTTTCGTAATTATTCCTTTATCTATGCTATAAGACGTTGCTTCGTACCAAATTTCAAGATTCTGAGTTCACGGGAAGTACCCTGTAGGTTTTGATTCCCTTGCGAGTGTCGAAAATTTGCGGCATAAACGGGAGTATCTTGATGTAACTAAAAATTTATGGTTTTCGTAATTATTCCTTTATCTATGCTATAAGACGTTGCTTCGTACCAAATTTCAAGATTCTGAGTTCACGGGAAGTACCCTGTAGGTTTTGATTCCCTTGCGAGTGTCGAAAATTTGCGGCATAAACGGGAGTATCTTTTGATCGCGTTGACTTAGAAGTTTGATTTTTTCACAGCTCCAAGAGACCATAGACTTGAGTATTTGATATGAATTTCAGCTTGATACCTCCACGCGTTCCTGAGAAAAAAGGTCTTGACAGACAGACAGACAGACGGACAACAAAGTGATCCTATAAGGGTTCCGTTTTTTCCTTTTGAGGTACGGAACCCTAAAAACAAATAAAAATTGCTTATTTTGAGGGCCATATCGCGGAGTTAAAATTTTTTTTTTCCGGTACGAGTAGGGTATCAAAATGAAGGGTTTTTAAAGGAGATTACAAAAATGTACAACACATAAATACGTTTAAAAGAAATTAAATCCTCAAAAACAAAAGTTAAATAAATCATCTGCGAAAAATTTTACGCGACCAACGAAATCTATGAACAAACACAAAAGAACTAAAAAGTTGGAAATAAAAAAAGTATTTAAAAACAAAAAAATTCGACTGAAAAACTGAAAATCAAAAAACAAGCACATTTTAAATTAAACAAAACTTGGAAGTTACACATTTTAAGTTAACAAAACTTCATTTGAATATTAAATTATGAAATGATTAAACCGCTTGCTTTCAAGTTTTGTTTAATTTAAAATGTGCTTGTTTTTTCAGTCGGGTTTTTAGTTTTTTAACTACTTACTTTATTTTCGTGTGGAAAATGGAAATCCTCCTCAATGCCTTTACTCCGGGGTGTAGAAGAAGGTCTGTCAGACTCTAACTGACAGACACGGTGTTCTGCAGCTATCTCATACCGTGATACTGGAGCTCTTGCGCAGTTCATCACGCTGCCCTGGCCACATGGCTCTGTCATACTGACCCCGTGCCCCCTGCGGCAATTACTCTACGAGCATTTCCACGCAGTTCCTGTTAAGAGTGGCGTGGAACCGGTGGAACATGCAAGCTACCTGTCTCGGGTGCGTCTCTGTTCAGACGACAGACTGTTTGCTGTTCACGAGTTCAGCCTGGGCCCCGAGTCTGCTATTCAATAGTGTCAGAATGGTCGATCATTGATCTCATAATGGTTGATTTACGACAAGCCAAAAAGTACCTTAAGTCGACTGGCATAAGGTACTTTTTGGCTTGTCATCAATCAACCATTATGAGATCAATGATCGACCATTCTGACACTATTGAATAGCAGACTCGGGGCCCTGGGCAGCGCAAGTCGCATCGCGGTGACGGGATGGGATGCTGTGAGGCTTAGAGGGGAACTTTAAATGGAAACATGATACTCATTTCACAAGTGAAAAACGGTTACTGTAACGCCCCCTAGTGAATAAACAGTACAACACTTATCTAAGAACCATCACCGATAAATTACAAATCCATTACAGAAAACCGCATTTAAATATGTCAAACCGTTCTAGAGATAAATGCTAACATTCGTATGCGCACAAACAAACTACCCCTCACTCTAAACGCATAATTGGTACCTTCTCCGTTCCAGCGTGGGTAAAATTGTTACAATTTTTTTACAGAAGTGAGTAACAAAAATAGTCTAATAGTATCGAATGTTGATAAGCCACTCTTAGCGGATACAAAAGCGATTCTGGATGCACGGATATTCTCATTGGTTTTAACTAAACCACGTTCTGACTACTTACCTACTGAGACTGACTAATCAATCTATTTTCGCAAAAGCAATAATAATTTCCAATCCTCCGACATATTTTTAGCTATTTGTACATATACGTGGTTTTATCCAAACCACGTTCTGAGTTTCTGACTAATCATTGATATATTTTCGCAAAAGAATAATATTTCCAATCCTCATATTCCTCGACATATTTTTAGCTACATGTACACAAGTGCAACGACCGAGTAGTCGACTTATGCAAAACTTACAAATAGCTAGATCAAAAAGTAATCAAATAAATAAGAGTAAATTCCACGACAAGGACTGACACACTCCTTTACTGTTATAACCATCTCATCACATTCAAACTCTCTCTAACCGATTGTGAGCCCAGGTTGTCCGCTGTCAGGGTACGATGCTGGCGAATAAGTTCCCTCTTTGAGAAGTGACTGGAGATGCTCCCTCACCTTCCGTCTGACGCAGGTCCTCACGGGACACGGTTTCATAAATCGCTCAACTATTAAATTCTTCTAGCGTGTCGATGGCAAATGTTCATTAAATATTGGCCCAAAGTACAACTATGGGAACTCTACTCACTGATAAAAATATGCGGTTGCATTTATTTATGATCTACGTGTTACGATAAATATTATTTAATCATGTGACTATATATATTATGTACGTATATGTACTGTAATTTAAGCGAAATTACGCTGCTTTATGTTTTGGATCAGATTCAGATTCAGATTTCAGATATTTATTCAACTTCAAAAATCTTACAACTAAGTACAATGCCCCACAAAACTGCTTACGCAGTTTAACTGTGAGATCGATGAGTCTCTTTACAATAATCTTAAATAATAATAAGGTACATCTATAACTTATACAAAATAAATATTCTTAATACCTACAAAGTTACATATTGTCTAATAAATATGTTTTTAGTTTGCGTGCGAATTTAACTTTATTATCTTCTTGTCTGATGTCAGCAGGCAGAGTGTTCAATAAATAGGGTATGCGTTTTTTTAAAGTTCTGTCACCATAGTAATTACTAACTCTGGGTACATCGTATTTACCTGCTGTCATCGACCTGGTAGTATACTTATTAGAGACTAGTGAGTTACTATCCCGACTGCCATGGTTGTTAACTAATAATAAGTATTTATGTTTAAGGCTAACTGGTAAAATTTTACATATTTTGAATAAACTACTATAGTCTCCTTTGCAACTGTTTTTAGTTTTCTTGTTTACTAATAATTTTAAAAATCTAATTTGAATCGATTCTAGTTTTTGTAAATTACTTTTAAAGGTCAAGCCATAACAATCGAGAGAGTAACTCAGTATTGAGTCAACTAAGGACATATATAAACATTTTAAGGTGCTGGAGGGGACTTTAAAGCTTAAGTGATAGAATTTACTTAGCAATATTCTAAGCTTACCACAAATGTAATCAATATGCGAAGACCATGAAAAATTTTCATCAACTTTCATTCCAAGATAGGTGACACTTTCTACTTGTTCTATTGGTTTACAATTGCAGTTTGAATTACCATTATGCATACAATCATAGCTATGGGTAATAATGGAAGGACATGTTTTTGCCGTATGTATATAAGGGGAATGTATCATCAACAGCCTAGTTTTATCACCATTAAGAACGATACCGTTGTCGTGAGACCACTTTACCACTGCATCTACGTCCTGTTGTACGAGCCGACAGGTGTCTGTGAGGTCAGTGCCGGCGCGCAGCGCACACAGGTCGTCCGCGAACATGTGCGCCGAGCAGTGGCGCAATACGCCGCACAAGCTGTTCACGTGCAATAAGTAGCACACAGGCCCGCACCCGGAGCCCTGCGGCACCCCGCACCCCACCTTCCTCTCGTCGCTGTACTCGTCACCTACCTTTACTCGGTAGGAGCGTGATGTGAGATAGTCGCGGAACCATTTGTTCAGCGGCTCTCCCACTCCACACTCCTCCATGGCATTCAGTAAGGTCTCAGTTTCAAGGGTATCGAAGGCTTTTTTATAGTCAAAGAATACCGCGACTACAAACTTTTTCTCACTTAAATAAGTATTGATTTCGTCATTAAATCGTGTAAGAAGAGTATTTGTACTTTTACCTTTTTGGAAACCATGTTGACATTCATTTATTACAATGATCTTCCTTATTGACTTTCTGTAATTCCCTATTATAGTTTCACGTTTTAGGGTTATTATATGTTTTCAGTTGACGTCAGAGACTCTATTATAAAAACAAGGGGGATGTTCGGACAGTATTCACTTGGTATCGAAGTGTCATATGAAGCGAGTGCTTTCAATTATTTTCTAATTCGCTAAATAAGTACCATCCAAAAAATTAAAATGGTTTTTATGTTTGCGGCTGATCGCAAAAGAGTTCTGATGACAGGATTTGGTCCTTTTCAAGACGATGAAATTAATCCAAGTTGGGAAGGAGTGAAACTCATGGACGGTAGAGAGATTGAAAATAAATACGATATTACTTTCTTCCGAAAAGAAATAACTGTGAACTACGACGAAGTGGATACGATTGTCCCACAGATGTGGCACTTTTATCAACCTCACGTGAGTACCTATAACTAGAAGCAGTTTATTTAATAAATTACCTGTCTTGTAACTGGCACTCCTTTTCATTATAAGACAATAACAAATACTCCTTTAATTATTTTCAGTTAACCATCCATGTTGGTTTAAACAAAGATGTTCAAAGCTTTGTGTTAGAAAAGATGGCTAATAGAAAAGAATACTACACTCCAGATGAAGACGCACAGCTTCCCGAGGACAATCGCAACGCATGTGATGGACCTGACGTCATCTCTACCACCCTGGATGTCGAAAAAATATGCAAAAAGTTCAATCATTGCAAACGTAAGCTCCGAGATCCCACGGTCCGCGCTGAATGGTCGGAAGATGCTGGAATGTGAGTATTTAGTATTTTATTATGTACCAATCGAACTATCAATCGGTCTATTTACATTTTCAAGAAAAACTTCATATAGATTTTGTATATTTTGCGGACGCTAAGCACGTCACACAAAGTCACTGAACCTAGACTTGTGAACTGACAAGTAGACCAGAATCTGGCACGTTAGCTTAGCACCCCAAGTTTGTTACGTTTACCCCTTTTTATTGTGAGGTAGGATATTATCATCAAATGACTCCTCCTGCTCTGGGCAGAGCGGTAGGGAGTGTCAGACTTCTACTGACTAAAATCCACCCATATTCCTTCTTAGCCCTTGGTATCGAGGCCGCGGTATCTCTTTCGATCTAACGTTTACCCCTCTGGTTTCTTCTTTGAGATTCTCATTTGGGTTTTCCATGCCTAGAATTAAGGATGGGTGCTGGAATCTATTGAATCATCTATATTTTTTGTTACAGGTATCTATGTGAATACATTTATTACACATCTCTCTGCATAGGCCGAAGCACCGGAAGCTCCACTCTGTTCGTCCATGTTCCCTTTGATGAGTATACACCTGAACAACTTAAATATGGTCTGGAACGCATCTTAGAATTGTGTCTCAAACAGTTATCTACTGATGATGATTATTATAGTTACGAAGTTGATACTGAATAGTAATTGTAACAATCTATTTTATTAGTTAATTGTATCTAATTTTAAGAATCCCCGCCTATCATGTCCTGTTTCGATTATGACCGTGTGCAGTTGTTTTCTCATGAACTGTATTATATTTATTATATTGTCTAAGTATTTAAAATGTACCAAGTCTCGTTAATTTTTAAAATAAACTATATTCTATCAAAATATATTGGCTATTTACTCATTTCATAGTACTTTTATGCAACGACCTGATAAAATATGCAAGCTCACTGTTCGTCGTGGTCGTGTTACGAACGCGAGGCTCCCAGCGAGTCCGCCATACTACAATACTGTTACAGTACCTACCTATGGTTACAGTGAACAGTTTCCCTCACTCGTCAGTTTATTGTAGGATCGAAGAAACTTGCCAATTATAGACATTGTCACGTTGACGCAACTGGCCAATCAGCGAAACAGACTTGTCGGATATGTACTGACTGACTATGAATATCCGGTCGAGGTTGCGGGTTGTTCGCAAGCAAGATATACCGCGGCCTCGACATAAAGGGCTAAACATTGTGAGCGACCACGTTTCGGTCTCATATGTCATCATTGGCAACACACACTATAGACATTCGTCTCGAGTCACTGTGCTATGTCGGACGAGAAGAAAATGTATCTACCTACTACCTTCCCACTACCTACTACTACCTCGTCGCTCCTGAGTTACGCTTCACCCACTCAACCTTCGTTACGCTAATAAGTGTATTTAAAAAAAACAACCTTATTTATAAACCTGGCTAAAGTTTATTCTAAATCTAAGGCCTAGTGCGACCCGCCGGGGCCGCTGATTTTAGAACGAGATGACGTGGCCTCGGCGCAAGGGCAAAGAAGGAACATGGGTTCGGTTTTTAGTCAGTAAAAGTCTGACACACTCCCCTTCGCTCTGCCCAAGAGCGGGGGGGGGGGGGGGGATTTGATGATTTTCCACCCACTAAAAAAAAAAGGCCTAGTGCGACAATTTGCGAAAGAGACATTCAGCGAAAGAGGCATTCTGAGAAAGCGACATTATGCGAAAGAGATTTTCCTACCAGTAGACATTTTGCGACTGAGCCGTATTAAGGCGTGGCGGTACACTATGCTGGTACCTATGCTTTTTATGTCCCTTCGATCCATCCATTTTTGTCCATTTTTTTTAAATACACGAAAGCTTGCAGAAAAGGGAAATTTGAAAATCAAAATCATGTCACGTAATCCTTACGTAGTAGGTAATGTAATTAAAGTACAGTCGAACAAGCTAATAAATACAGGGTAGAGATCATCTATATATCTACTTAAGGCGCAGTCAAAGGGGCACCGTAAAAACGACCTGTTTTTCGTCGCAGAGTTAGCCGTATTGCTACTTATTACAATTCCAAAAAAAAATACAGTGTATAGTCAAATGTATAGGTAAAAGACTTATGCAAAAATATTTTCTAAAAGTAATCAAGAACCTCGAAAAAAAAATCACAAAATCACAAAAAAATCACACGAAAAAACTTTTTCGTCTCGAAATGCTCAATATTTTGAGTGACAACTGTTATTTTTTTTTTACTATCAGAAAGGAAATTTAACCAACTAAAGACATATGTAAAAATATTTTAACATTACAGCGTATTTTTTTTTTAATAAATTAAATCTGCGAACTATCGTTCATTTTGGCAGTCACGAGCATCAAACGCATCGCCATTTTCAACCTTATTTGTTTAGGCGGTGAGTTAAACGCGCGCTCAAGGTCGCGGGCAGCTAATGTCGCCTTAATTCTATAACACTGAAAATATTGATTGTAATTTTGTTACCCGACTGCGGCGAAGCCCAAAAGGAGGGTTATGTGTTTGACGTGTATGTATGTCCGTTTCTTTGTTCCCTCATAACTCCTAAACGGATGAAGGGATTTGAATGAAATATACGTCTTTAGATTCGTCTTGATGGCGCGAGTGTTATAGGCTACATTAAAATTAAAAGACAAAGAAAAATTGCGGATTTTGGGGGCCAAATCGCGGAGTTAAAAAAAAAAAACCATTACCTTCGAGTAGGGTATCAAAATAAAGGGTTTTAAAAGGAGATTACAAAAATATATAATACTTATATGTTTAAAAGAAATTCAAAGTGACAAATCCTATAAACAAGCACAAAAGTTATATCATCTGCGAAGAAGTTTACGCGACCAACGAAAAATACGAGCAAAATAGAACTAAAAAGTTGGAAATAAAAAAAGTACCTAGTTAAAAAACTAAAAAACCCGACTGAACAAACTGAAAAGCAAAAAACAAGCACATTTTAAATTAAACAAAACTTGGAAGCAGGCGGGCTTCATTTGAATATTAAAAATATGAAATGAAAAAATAGAACTAAAATAGAACCCCGCCTTATCAAGTGTTTCGCATTATGCGACTGATGTCAAACGCTTTATCGTATGACATCAGTCTCTATAATATCTGTAATTCTGTATATTCCTAAGGCTGAGTTGCACCAAAAAAGTAGTTAAAGTTAAAGTTTGTGTCAAATCAAGTCAAATGGCACGTCAAACAAACATCAAAACTTCAGTTTTGTATCGGTTATGCCAACAAAGAGTTGCGCCATTTGACAAATAGTTAAGGCGACATTACCTGCCCGCGACCTTGAGCGCGCGTTTAACTCATCGCCTAAACAAATAAGGTTGAAAATGGCGATGCGTTTGATTCTCGTGACTGCCAAAATGAACGATAGTTCGCAGATTTAATTTATTAAAAAAAAAAAATACGCTGTAATGTTAAAATATTTTTACATATGTCTTTAGTTGGTTAAATTTCCTTTCTGATAGTAAAAAAAAATATAATAGTTGTCACTCAAAATATTGAGCATTTCGAGACGAAAAAGTTTTTTCGTGTGATTTTTTTGTGATTTTGTGATTTTTTTTTTCGAGGTTCTTGATTACTTTTAGATAATATTTTTGCATAAGTCTTTTACCTATACATTTGACTATACACTGTATTTTTTTTGGAATTGTAATAAGTAGCAATACGGCTAACTCTGCGACGAAAAACAGGTCGTTTTTACGGTGCCCCTTTGACTGCGCCTTAAATGACGTCATAACTTTAACGGTAACTACAACCGCTCACTTTCCGCGTGTTAGTGTTATAGTTTGTGTTAAATTGTCTGTCAATTTTATTGTCAAACGCGTTGAATATAACCTTTAGACATCATGTCCCTGCTCCAAGAAATACTCGCAGAAACCAGTTCTGATGACGAAAGCGATGAAAAGAAAAGTGTGATTACCTAGAGCCAATCGTTTTTCCACATGGAACGACGAATGTTTCTTGCCAAGATTTCGAGTCTCTAAAAACGTAGCTTGGTGGCTGACTATACGATTGCATTTCTTAAGGCGTAACAAGGATATTCATCGTAGGTAATTGTTCAACCAAAAAATAATACGTGCTATAGACAAAGCAATAAATATAATAGGTACCTAGGTACTTTGTTTGAATGTTTGCAAAAAGTTTTGTATATATAATTTTTCTATACCCCTTAAAGTACTGTCAAATTTGACAAAAACCTTAACTTTAACGACTTTTTTGGTGCAACTCAGCCTAAAAGTAAGTACAAGTTAGCTGGCTGTAGGTATACTTATTAGCTTGTTCGCCTGTACCTATACCCAGTTATTAATCATTACCTATTAATTAATTTAGTGGTTAGGTAAATGACGTCGATATCGGTGGGCAATGAGGATAATTTATCAAAAGGTTTTACACTATCTACCTACTTCGAATTTCTATTATCGTGGCCGCTAGTATTATAATTATTATCTGTGGTTATAGTGAGTGAAATCTATATATCTTTATAGGTATATAAGTTGGTGATGAGAAACAAGGTTACTTATTAACCCTTTCAGACCTGATTTTTTTTATTTTCGCTAATCGATTTGAAAAAAATGCCTGCAACTAGGCTATTGTAAATAGATCTAAGGAAAAATAAATAAATAAATCCTGATTACAAGCTTTTCAAGAAAAACAGGTTTTTCTTTTTGTGTACAAGTGTACACATCCGTCCAACGTGATGAAAATATTAGTGTTATGGGATGTTTATCTATAATGATAAAAACATTTATTTTACAACTTTTTATTAGGAAATACGAAGCAATATGAAATAATAAATCTATATAATAGTATTCTCTTTATAAAAATTAACAAAACTTTTTCTTTGGGTAGATTTAACAAATTGCACCTAAATCAGTCTAAATTAAAATCAAAGGCATCAATATAGCATCCTATGTATGAAATTCTAAGAAGCAATTCTTATCCTTAGTTAGGCATAAGTGAACCTTGCATTTTATGCATTTGATTCGGGTTCTACCGTTGCATCCCATCATTTTACACCGTGTCCCAAGCCCTTCATCGTATGCAGGAAAATGCCCAAAACCGTCTCGAGTTATTTGAGCTTCTGGGCGTGTCTCTCCTGGTCTCCTAGGTACAGTTTGAAGAGTTGGGCTACTGCCACATGGACGGCCTCTTTTACCCATCGAAATTTTATTTTGCAACACCAGGCTTTCAGCCAACCGACGCCGAAAGTGAAGCAATGTCAGTTGTTTGTTTTTCAACTCTGGGGCTTTCAACTCTGGGATCAATAGCAATGGGTGGAAACCAAGCTGGTGAAATTGTGTTTACTATTTCCTTGTGTCTCCACCTAATACTATGCTTCGGCGTAATATTCAGTAAAAGCGTATCTTCAGAGGCGGAAGGCACTTCGGGTAAAAAGTTATCACTCATTTCAACCCACGATGAGCCAGCGTCTTCATCATCATCATCATCCAAAGCTGGGGGGAATATTTTTCGTTGGTTCCGGCTGATGACATCTGCTCCCACTCGGACACATCGTAGCTCCCGTTCAGACGCAGGTCCAACTGGTCCTTCGTCATCTGAAGATAATTCTAAAACAGAAAGGCAACCTTCTTCTAGTGCTCTAATAGCGTCGCGCGAAAACATTTTGGTAATTTCTTATCTGAAAATAGTATTTACACAATTTGTAACATCAAAATTACACCATTCAATAACAATTATAATTTATTTTAGTAATACCTACGATGTACAACAACAAATCAGAAATACATCGTATGCGCCTGATGTGTACATTTGTGTACAAATATAAAAATCACGAAAATTTGTACAAAAATAAACTAAAACCAACAACATGTATGTAAAATATGACGACAACAATATAACACATCGACCTATAAATATGACGACAGATGAGACCTGTCTTCGTTGATTTGTTGGTCGGTCATGATGGAATGTGGAGTCCAACGTGAAATAACACACAGGCACTGTTCGGTACACTAAACTTTACCGTCCAAAACACTTTACAATAAAAAATAACAAGGGATTGAAGATCTGTTTCAGATTGAAATCAAATAAAATGGAATGTAGTGAGGTTAGCCCAGTCAACCGTTCGTCACCATGATTTCAATTTGAATGTGTCAACTGCACAAGTCTACCGCCTTTTTATTAACATCAAAAATGACAAACGATAACTTTATCCGACTAAACACACTCAAGCATTGCCAGACCAAAAATTAAATTAATTGAACTAAATCAAAATTATGATCAACGCTTGACATTCCATTACGCGATCTGCGACAAATATTTCATTATAATATATACTTTGATATTTTCTACTTTTTAGAAATAAAATAATGAACTTACCTGCACAATGCAAACTTCGGTCGGCTACTGGTCATAACTTGGCAAAAACTGTCATTAAACGCCAAGAGATGGCGTTGGGAGTATCGTTTTCGGTAGTTTAATATGTGAACTAATGAACACAACCGTTTTTAGTTGCAAATAATGTGAAATTAATACTTAAATTTATTTTTATATTATATGTGTACAATTGTGTACACCAGGTCTGAAAGGGTTAAAGTCTCATAACGTAGGTAGTACCACATATTTTGACTATGAGATTCCTATTTTCAATAATACAATAACTCCTATATATTTCTGGCGTCCTAGTACTTTGTGAGACTTCACTGTCCTAACTCGTTAACTGTAAATGACTGATTTCTATGTTAAAATTTGTTTTTTCTTACCATTAAAACAACCCGTCTGAAATTATTTGGTGGGCGTGGAGTGTAAGAGTACTAAAAAATAATTAATATATTCCCGTTCGTCCCATCAACAACGTTCGTCCCACTACGGGGAGGAAGTCGGGTGGGACGAACGGGAATACTCCATGAATACTCCCGTATGTCGCTTGGTTGACGGCTGTGTGATGGGTTAATTTACACCCTGTAGGTATCCCTGTATAATAGATTAAAACCAACTAGCAATTCTGTGTAACATTTTATACTCCCAGTTCCAAGTTCCAACCTAAAAACAATTTCTCCGCTGCAGGGGAGTTCCCCTTCTTTTTGAAGTCATTTCATACCGCGGTGAAATTATTTTTATTTTTTGCATTATGGTGAATCCTCCAACCAGCCCGCGAAATTCAAATTTTCTAAAGTTTTTTGCAATTTGCAGGCTAGTGATATTATATTATATTTATGAGCTCGGAGGGTTGTATTAATGATTTTGATGATTTAATTCTGTAACTACATATGTCTTACAGCCGCGAATCAAATGTTCATCAACATACAACCTATCACTTGAATGCAAATTGTAAAAAACTTAAGAAAATTTGAATTTCGCGGGCTACCCTGGAACATCAACCTTAATGATGCGAGTCGAGAGACCTTAGAATTTTAATAGCATAACTTTACATTTAATATTATGTAATTATAGTTGTTTTTATGTGGCTATTACCACATTGACAACTATTTTATTTTCATTTATTATCAACGTAGGCAATCTACAACAACAGCTATACCAACATTTCGCAGCAAAAATCAGCTGACTGAAATGATAACAACATTATAACCCGGTTCATTAAAGAAAGGAATCTAAAATGGCGGTTTTTATCATGTCCTCACGCTCGCACACTATAGTGAGCGAGCGAGAGGACATGCCATGTGTTGCCATTTTAGATTCCTTTCTTTAATGAACCGGGTTATAACAACTGTCACGTCAAAGGTCAAACATAATAATATCAATCTGTGTCAATCTCAATAAAACCATAAAACCAGTCGCGAAACTGAATTCCATGAAACAACAACAAACATTTTGAAGTTATATTTAAAAAAGCTCAGAATTATGATCGACGAGCTGGATTTTTGGTTCAAACCGATTGTCCTAGTGACGGGTTTCGGTCCTTATCTGAATCACCCGGTGAACGCCAGCTGGGAGGCAGTAAAGATATTGAACAAGGATGAGATTCAGAAGAAACACAATGTGGAGCTGGTCCAGATAGAGTTGCCTGTGACGTATGAAAACGTGGACGAGTTTGTGCCGGCACTGTGGGAGACGCACGAGCCCAAGGTGAGGTTTCATGAACGAAAGCTGTATTTGTAGTGCTCAAAAATTTTAGACTAAAAGTTGTTTACATAAACTGAAGCTAACAGTTATTGGTAGGTACACAAATTGCATATATTTTAAAATTCATGGGTGAAAGAAAGAAAGAAAGAAAGAAAAAATATTTATTTGGGACAAGCACAGGAACTACAAAAAATAATAATAACAAAAAAGAATATAAAACTAAATAAGAGAAAACCTGTGCGAGGCCAAAAAGGCTCCTATCTCAGCATGATGCTGCGATAAATGAAAACAAACATACATAATGCAGTGCAGTGCAGTGGGTGCATATTATAATTTCCCAATTCCCAATACCTAACTGCTAGAATAATATACAAATTAGTTAATATAGGAATTAAGCGTAGGTAGATTGTAAGTTTGGTATATGGTATAACCAACGAAGCCATTAAATTAGGAGCACCTTGTCTACTCCACCATTTTACCAAGCTCTTCAACATGATATTAGATGCTGAGATAGTGCCACAACAATGGTGCACTTCAGAAATAACACTAATTTATAAAAAAGGCAATCCATTAGATATAGGCAACTACAGGCCAATTAGTCTGATGGCAAGTACATACAAATTGTTCGCATCTATCATCCTAAGCAGAATAGCACCTACAATTGATGACTCGCAACCAATAGAACAAGCAGGTTTCCGTTCGGGTTTTAGTACAACTGACCACCTACAGGCACTGGAACAAACAATGGAGAAGTACAAAGAATTTAACAAGCCTTTATATCTAGCATACATTGATTACAGTAAGGCTTTCGATACAATTAGTCATAACTCAATCTGGGAAGCACTGAAACTCTCCAACGTCGATGAAAAATACATAAACATTCTGAAGAACATATATGCTAACAGCACCGGTAAGGTAAAACTAGAAACAAGAGGGGATCCAATCAAGATTGAAAGAGGCGTGAGACAAGGAGACCCCATCTCACCAAAACTCTTCATAGCTGTTTTGGAAACTATCTTTAGGAAGCTAGACTGGACTCACAAAGGTATTAAAATAGGCAAGAGATACCTTAACCATCTAAGGTTCGCAGACGATATCGTTATACTGGCCGAAACCGCACACACTCTAGAGGAAATGATATGTTCATTAGCCACGGAAAGCTCCGAGGTAGGTCTGGAAATGAATGCAAACAAGACTAGAGTAATGACGAATAGCTATGAAAAACCAATATGGGTCAAGGGAAATCGCATAGAATATGTAAAAACTTATACATACCTAGGAAAACAAGTGACATTCAGCAAAACAAACAACGAAGAGGAAATACAAAGGAGAGTAAACATCACATGGCAAAAATATTGGTCACTAAAAGAAATCCTAAAAGGCCACTACTCCTTGAATCTCAAGAGAGTAGTAATGGACACTTGTATACTACCCTGCCTATTATATGGCTGCCAAACATGGGTTCACACCGACAGAACCAAGAAAAAAATTACAACCACCCAGAGGGCAATGGAGAGGAGCATGCTAGGAATTAGAAAGATTCACAAGGTACGAAGTACAAAAATTAGGTCAAAGACTATGTTGACAGATGCTCTAACACAAGCACTAGCACTAAAGTGGCGGTGGGCAGGACATATCGCAAGGCTCACTGATGACAGATGGACAATACGAGCCACTAACTGGAAAGGACCGCCAGGGAAAAGAAAGGTTGGAAGACCATACAAACGATGGGCAGACGACATAGCCCAGACTGCTGGCACAAGCTGGCGAACCCTTGCCAAAGATCGGGAGAATTGGAAGCGGATGGAGGAGGCCTTTACCCGATATGGGACTACATCTCCAAAAGATACCCAAACAAATAATACTACTAACTAGAATAAGACAAACACTAACACAACTAACACTTATTGCATTTAAAACTTAAATACTGTGAGATTAGAAATAAAAGGCTTATTATTATTATTATTATTATTATTATTATTATTATAGATTGTAAGTTTTACTTGTAAAGTGTTCCTATGAGGGTGACATGTTCGCTATGTGAACAAACCCTCTCTAAAAATAAAGATTAAAAAAAAAAAAACCCAATAAGAAAAAGTTAAGATTTTAAAATGTTTTGATCCCATGATTTTATTTTCCTTATTTATGCAAGGCCTCTAAACATCAATTGAAACCTATATTCACTGCTATATAAATCTTTGTGGTGGTAAATGTTTAATAATGTATTTCATTAAATTCTCTTATGTGTAAAACCACAATTAAATCATTTACTCTACATTGACATTTTGACATCCATTCTGTTTAACAGGTGAATGAATTTTTTCCCCAGTTTGTTGACAGGGCCACTACTATTTTACCCATACGTCAACAGATCATTTTATAAACTGTTTAGTGTATACCTTTTGTGGATTTTTCCTACCCACAAGCAGGTCAATATTATTGTGCTTATTATTGTGTTTACTAATTAAAATTATAAAATAGAACAATATTAAATAAATTTAGATTAAATGAGGGACTGACCAAGTCTTTCTAAAGAGTATTGTATATAAGTAACATGGTATTAGAGGTCAGTCAAGTAGTTAATCCCTTGAAATACTGGTATTTAGCTGCACCTGGTCAGACTGAAAGCTGATACCAACATATTTGGGCTAAGGCTGGGCTGATGAAAATAACTAATCAACTTAACATTCTGACTGGATTACTAGTACCATTTTTTATTTTATACCATCTGAATAGCTGAAGAGCTTTGCAAAAAAATCCTAAAGCATTAAATGTTTCCATCCCACAGCTCATGATCCATGTGGGAGTATCAGGCAAGGGTCAGTGCCTGCAACTGGAGTCCCAAGCCCACAGGAAAGGTTACCAGAAGATGGACTACTTCGACAAACTCCCTGCGAACAATGCGTGTTTGGCGGAGGGAGCCATCCGGTTACATACCAAGCTGAATGTAGAACAAATCTGCAAACAGTTCAATGGTGAAAACCCACCTGATGAGAGATATAGGGCTGAAGTTTCTAAGGATGCTGGCAGGTATGATCCGTCTTCTTTTTGTAGTTAACAGACACACCATCTTCTTTTTATAAGTTTTTAAACTGACATGGTCACTGACACACAAGTAAACATGGTAAATATCCCGTTTATAGTATAAGTACGACGGGCTGGTGTCCGCAACTCCACGTTCGATGCGTGTCCCGTTTATAGTATTAATAGTAGTTAACAGACACTACTCTGGAGAACATCCTATATTTATTGAAATTCTCAACAAAAGCTCAATTTTAAGCGTTCTGTATTTGAATGCAAAATATTGGTCCCTTTTAGATGCATCTTAATCATAACTTAGGTTTTCTGGCCATCCAATTGAGTGTAGGTGCAAAACCTATATCAAAATGTAGTTAATACTTGTTAGATATGCTTTCTATATAGGGTGGAAGGGTCACAAATGGTTATTCAGTACATCATTTTAAACCCTCATATCAATAATTTTCTGTTGGTAAATTAGAAACAAAAAAAGATAAAGGCAATTTTCATTTGGAAGGGTTTGAATGTGAAACTGAACTTGTGGCAACCATACCACACATAGGGTTACCATTTAGAAATCTGAAAAGTCCTGACAAAAAGCCTGACATTTCAATAAAGTCCGGACATTTTAGTCAAAAAATGCAAATTACTCCGTCAAGTAGGTATCTGGCACTGAAAAATATAGGTACAAAAATATCTCTATCATCTCAATCTATCTCATGATCCAAAGTCTTTGTGCTAAACAATCAATACAATGATTAGATAAGAGATGTTATTTACTTGTATATATCACTTTATCTCGGAGCGTTGGCAGATACAATATTGCACAATAACTCAAGTACTACTGATGTCTAAACTATTGTTCATGATTTGTGATGCATTGTCGCGCAGGTTAATCAATTTCTTATCGTTCATGACCCATTGTCATTAAAGGCTAGGCAGCCATGTATATTGCTAACTAACATTTAGCTCATACTGCGGATATTTTTAAAGATACAGCTACTTAGGTACTACATTCTGAGAAAATTCAAAAAATTCTACAGTAAACAAGTACCTATTTCTGAAATCATTCTCATTGATATTAAAAATTAAAAAAATTGCATTGACAAAACTACCTATGTACTTACCTAATTTGTAGGCACTGTCCAAACAATATTTTTTTTTTTTCAATGATTTCTGCAACTTGGCAATCTGTGTCAACACAATAAGCCATTCAGATGAGGTATCTTGATTCTTGTCCTGTCAGCAGAAGGAATTCCTATGAATCCCTTTCATCTTGTATCACCAAATCTCACGGTAAGTGTAGGGACACTATGCCATTTCAATCTGGAGTGTGTGATACTTCCTGTGCCCACTAGTTTTGATGCCAGTTCATTGACGTGAGTTGATATTCTCGTCTGATAGTTTTCGCTATATAATATAATAATAATAATATAATATTCCACAACTATCACACAACGCCATCTAGTCCCAAGCTAAGCAGAGCTTGTGTTATGGGTACATAAATACATACATATTATAGATAAATTACACCCAGACACAGAACAAATGATCGTGCTCATCACACAAACATTTGTCCTGGGTGGGAATCGAACCCACGACCTCCGGCATAGCAGTTAGGGTCACTAACCACTAGACCAACAGGCCAGTCAAATATATCGCGATATATATATATCTAGCGATCTCTTGTTTGACGGTGGTGATCTTTACGTCCTCGTGTATATATTTGTTCCTCACATAGTAGGGTATGTCTAGCATGGCTCTCAATGTTTTGCTTTGAAATCTTTCGAGAATCTCTATGTTGCTATTGCTAGCAGTACCCCACAGCTGGATTCCGTAAGTCCAGATTGGTTTAAGGATGGTCTTGTAAATAGCTATCTTCCTTTCATGTGAGAGGTTCGATTTGCGACCTATTAGCCAGTACATTGATCTGACTTTCGTATCCAGCTGTTTACGCTTGGTCCAGATATGCTTTCTCCAGGTGAGTCTTCTATCAAGATGCATACCCAAGTATCTGGCATTGTCAGCCTGAGGGACTTCCTCATTATATAGTGTTATTGGGGGACAAGTTTGCCTTCTTAAGGTGAAGGTTACATGGACAGATTTTCCTTGATTGACCTTAATACGCCATTTATCCAACCAGCTTTCTACACCATGGATGTGGGTTTGTATGTTGGCTGACGCCATGTCGGGATCCTCGTGAACCGACAGAAGCGCTGTATCATCTGCATAGGTGGCTGTTATGGTATCGGCATGTGTTGGAAGGTCCGCGGTATAAAGCAAGTACTGAGGTGGTCCCAATATACTCCCTTGTGGTAATCCTGAGAGTATTTCATTTAAATGAGTAACTTCGCTATTAAATTTCACCTCAAAGCATCTACCGTATAGGTATGACCGAAGAATCGGAAAAAAGGAGTGAGGCAGCAGCTTTTTAAGTTTGAAGAGAAGTCCTTCATGCCACACTCTATCGAACGCCTGGCTGATATCCAGGAAGACAGCAGGGCAGTATTGTTTGCATTCTAGTGCACGACTTATAGTATCCGTAATACGGTGTACCTGCTCGATGGTTCCATGTTGTTCTCGGAAGCCAAACTGGTGAAGAGGAATAACTTCCGGTAGATGGAGGCGCATCCTGTTCAGCAATATTTTTTCAAAGAGTTTACCCAGTACAGAGAGTAGGCTTATTGGTCTGTAGGAGCTTGCTTCGTGGAGGGGTTTGCCTGGTTTGGGTATCATTATAACCTGTGCAATTTTCTACTGAGCGGGGTACATTGCTAGTCTTAGGCAGGCATTAAAGATGGCCGCGATATGGATAATGCCCTTTCTGGGCAGCTGCTTGAGTAGTTGTGCGTCGATTAAGTCATAGCCTGGCGTTTTACCCTTCTGTAGTCTCAGAACCTCCCGCCATAGTTCGTTAGGGCTAACACTTTTAAGTGGTAGGCTCATTTGCAGTGGAGCGTCTAGATATTCAGAGACTTCTTTGTCGTGTTCTACATTTTTGCTTGGTAGGGGGTTGAAGATGGTTTTTAGGTGCACTGCGAACACTTGGGCCTTTTCAAGATCTGTTTTGCCCACTTGCCGTCAGAAGTTTTTATAGGTGGTATATGTTCTTTCGATCGTTTGAGTCTTTTTGTTATCTTCCATAGTGAATAGTTAGTATCTTTGTTAGGAGTAAGTTCAGCCAGTTGTTTTTGTAGACGCTCGTTTTCTGCCTGGGAGATCATGTGTTTAAGTTCCTCAGAGGCCTTGTTGAAAGCTTTTTTGTCACAGGGATACTTTGTAGAATGCCATTTTTTTCGTAGCAGTCTTCTTTCATTAACTTTATCCTTTATGAGTTTGGGGAAGTGGGCATTTTGTGCTGTTTTCGATCTTAAAAAAGGTGTAGATTCTTTGACAGCTAAGTGGATAAGCTTATTGAGAGATTCGATGGCTGTTTCAACGCTATCTGCGTTATTCAATGGCAAGTTCAATTTTATGGATTCAGATATGTTGAATATAGAAGTTCTTTTAATTTCGTTATGTCTATGACTCCAGTGACAAATATGGGTTCTGGCTTGGGCGGTTTAGGCTCCTTAGGTTGTTGACTGGGTTCGTCAGTACTGGTCAGTACCCTCTGACTCCAAAATTTGAAATCTGTTTTCTGTGGTTACTGCATATGTTGTCTTGTTTAATTTACTATTTTTCTTTGCCCATTCAGGGCTAGATTCCGCTTTCCTTTTCATAGGGACCTGGTCATTTTGCCAGGGTTGATTTTGTTTTTTACCTTGTTCATCGTTCTTGTCAGATGTGTTTGATTTCTCATTCACCTTATCGTTTGAGCTTGTTAGTTTTGGTGATTCAATTGGTAGATTTCCAAGTGAGTGGCTCCTTGCACACAAACATGCTTTTTTGGAGTAATTGTTGTGTCATTTTTGGTTTGTTTTGATTTTCTTTTTCATTATTCATTTTGTTCCCACGAGTAGGGTCGATATAAAAGGTCACTTGAAGGGTGACGCCCATTCCTCCAAGAAGGCGATCTCCAACGACGTTTGCCATGTCCGCCGAGGTTGGCGCTCGATACTGATCTCCCACCAGTCATGCATTCCGTTGGCACGTGTCCCACCGTGGAATTGGGGTGATTGTTTTATAGAGGTCTTCTTCCTCTCAGCCCGGGCAATTAAGCCTAGACTCCCGATCGCGTAATTGCGGTTGCGGGCGTGGGTAATTATTTCCTAGTACCCACTGTAACTTTAATGATTTATTAATTTTTACTTCCTAATGTCCTTTAAAGTCCTGTTTTCCTTTCTGCTTACGCGCTATCCTTTTTAAGTTTTAAACGTCATAGCAGGCTGCTCGTCATTGATTAGCATTACATTGATTATAATATGTATTCATAGTGTAGTATAGTATAATACGTATTTTCTAAATCGTTGCCCCATCTGCATAGTTACTTACCTACCTATCATTCGTCATTGCTCAATGACAGAAGTACATACCTACCTAATTATTAGGAACTTTAGTTGTTGGTAGCTGCATAGTTTCCTGTCTGCATTATCCTTTTGCATGTACGTTTACGGTAACCAATAAAATTTAAAAGCATGGTAACCAGGTTACCACCAAATACTGGAAAACCAAAAACAGCCGATCGTCACCAACGACTAAAACGGGTGAAACCCAACCGGTCGTGGTTTAGTGGACTGAAATAAATGCATTAAACTCAAAACAGATTGTGATTCATGAGTGAATAATCTGCGGTCCGTACCAACACTACCAACTACTCATAGGTATTGTACGCATAAATAATAATTAACGCATAAAGCCAAAACAGTCGCTCGTTTTTCTAGTGAAGTCTTTGACGTAGCAGTTGCCTAAACCTCACCACCCATACCAAATAACGATACTTAGGGCCGGTTTCACCACTTGCTGATAAAGTCCCTGATAGCCTATTAGGAACTTGTCTGCCAGATAAACTACAACTTTTGATAGCATTAGGTATCTGTCAGATAACTATCTGACACTTTATCCGTAACCGGTGAAACCGGCCCTTAGTTAGCTCATGAATCTTACACAGGTCGGTCTATGAATTTGTGCCGATAAATTACTTGAATCCTTCCGTACCTAGCTGAAGCATATTAAGCCGTTGCTGCAATTTTCAAAACCTTATCAACCTTACTGGTAGTCAGAAGCCCGAAAGTGTTACAGCTTTACCGAGCAGTAACCTGTTAATACCCAGTAACTGGGTAGTGGAGGTCAGATTGGGAGTCGCTCCGCGTTTAATTCTGATATTTAACTGCATCCAGTTAGTGTAACCCGACTTACCCGACCCCACTAGTCTAAAAGTACTAAATAGATGATTTTATGCTTGTCATATGGGCAGTAAAGTCTAACGGCCTCAAGGGCCTCTGACATTGACGACCGCCTTTTGGCGGCCGGGACCACCGGGTTATACGTGCCTTCCGAAGCACGGAATCATCTTTTTATCAGACAATCAGGTGGTTCAAGCCTGCAATGTCCTACCCAACCTGGAAATAACTTTACAAAGTATGCTTCCTGTGGGAATCGAACTCACGAACCTGTCGGGTCACACACAAGGCAAACGCCTAAACCACTCGACCACGGAGGCAGTTAGGTAGGTATCTACCTAAATACCGGTAAAATTAGGAAATAATTCCACTAAATGGTTCTCATGTTAACACCATCTATTTCACAGATACCTCTGCGAGTACACGTACTACACATCCCTAAGCATAGACAACACTCGCTCGCTCTTCGTGCACGTCCCAGTCATGGATATCTATTCTCCTGAAGAGACGGCGCGCGGTCTGGAGCGCATCCTGTCACTCTGTTTAGCACAGATCGACGAGGCAGATGGCACTAAACAGGTCACGGAAGGGATCGAGGACATTAAGGTGGATGATGATGTTGACAGCAACAAAGTATAGTATACAGTTGGATCTTTGGACGGGTGACAATTTCCACAGACAATTTTAAAAACAAATGTTGTCATTCAAGCGGCAAAATGCATTTCAATGTTCACGGTTGACCAATTTTAAATCTTAACACTGTGGGTATAAGGGTGCCAAGTGAAGTTTGTCGGGAGGACTGTGACAAAGGAGGTCTTAGCACAGATTCTTCATATCATCCAGTATGAGCGCTCCCATAGTACTTGGAAGGTTAAGATCGTTCGTACGTGTACGCACGAGTAAAATTCGTACGAAAACGCGTCCAAACTGAGCGCGCGCGGCCTTACACTAGGAGCTCACTTGGTTCAACAAACGAAGCTATTTCTATGCTGAATGCCTGTCCCGGCGCTGTCGGAATTACCTAACACGCAATAGAAGGATCGCGAAAAACTACTCACGTAGTTACACTATAAAACAACGCTTACTATGACCAAATTATCGCCCGAATGCCACATGCATGCGCGAATTGTGATTTGACAGAATCATCACCGACCGCGACGTAGACCGAAAACGCAGGTTCAATTCATTGTCCGATAGTGTGGTCCTAATTATACTATTATTCCAAGTAATTAATCATAAAAAAATATAAGTATTAAAATGTATTTAGCTGTATCTAGATGTCGCTATGAGAGTATATTTTTATATAATTTAGTACTTGGACATCCATTTTAGTAGGTACTTATATTGTTAGAATTTACACGTGTAAAATATTCGTATTAATTTATTATATGAGTCATGCATGTCGCACAACAGTTATATTTAATAGGAACGTAAAATACGTTAATTATACAATAATTTATATACCTACAAATTAAATTAATGATTGACATAACTAATCAATACTAATCAATAATTATGTACATAAATGTATGTTTACTTATATTCCAAAGTAAGTACATACCTAGTAAAGATTGTAAGAGATGTTAAATAGTTGTAAGTTAATTATCATGTACCTAATGTAAATTACATTCACGTGTTTTATTATGAAATTGGCGGAGGAAAATCTTCATAGTTATCAGACGGATGTTTTGCCACTGCCTTATCTCTTTTAGAAACAAAATCCTACCTATGATTACTCCGCGCTGATAAGAGCGGGGTCTAGGTAACACGGGGTGAATCTTCACAAAACTTTGAACGCGATATTACCTTGTAATAATATGGTATGAATGATTGATGGTGAAGGTTGCGGGGAGAAGCACGGGACCGTTCAATGTGGCGACCTGGTTATTTTGCTCCATGGTGGCGACTCATGGGGGAGGCCTATGTTCAGCAGTAGACATGATGATGAATATGGTACCTATGCTGCCAATAAAATAAGGGACACCCTTCACCCCCGATTAGGTACTTTTTATACGGTAGCTTTTTTGTTACTTAGGTATAAGTAGGTACCTCTTTTTTCTTGTGGTCCTAAAATACTACTCAAAAATAATATAATTATTGTATTTTAGGTGGACCTGGACCGGTCCCGGTCCCGAAAGCCCCACGACCCATCCCTGTGTCCCATCACTGCCACCGTAGTATTAGTTACTATAATAATTACGCATTAATTTTCCCCTTATTCCTATTAGGTGAAGGGAGGTCGGTGTGAAAACTCCGACGGTGATAAAGTTAACTGCAGCTTGAATAGGTAACATACTTTTTGTACCTACATGCCCGTAAGCTCGATTTATATTGGTCAAGTGTTTAGCGAAGTAGATAAACGTACAATGAGTAAGGACAGTGGTGTAAATCGATAGATTATAAATAGCTTAGCGATTCATGATCACTACGGAATGATCACTACTTCGATGAAGAAAAAACTATTGAGGAAACCAAGCCAGCGTGCCTTTTTTTTGGCGGTTGGGAAATCATCAAAGTAAATAACCCCTCCCGCTCATGGACAGAGTAAAAGGGAGTGTCAGACTTCTACTGACTAAAAACCACCCATGTTCCTTCTTAGCCCTTTATGTCGAGGCCGCGGTATCTCTTGCGAACCCGCAGCCCCGACGGGAAGTCAGCGTGCCTGACAGATCATACTTCTCGACGGCATGCTAATAAGCTAAGTCAGAGGCTGGTTAGTTAGGCACGTTACGCGTTAGTGCATGCCCACATGAAAAAGAGAAGCAGCGAGTTAATTTGGCTTGTTTATGGTAACGAGTTAATTTGGCTTGTTTATGGTAACTGTCTAGTTGTGGGTCGTCTCTCTGTCCTTTACCAATGTACATAAACAATAATAATGAATGTACATAATCCCATACCTATCTAGCTTGACATGTGACCAACTCTGTTTTGTAGATTCGTTGATTGTGGTGCTGGTGGACCAGTCTTTTTCACGGGACTTCTTTCGGTCGCTCGCTGCGCGCTGCGGTTTGAAAATTAGTGCATAATCTGCTAGTGATCTGTTTTCCGATACCTATGTGACTGGTTAGTATGTTTTAGAAGGTAGTATAGTTTTGACGGTAGGTCATGTTTATACCACGCCACCCGAATGGACACTATGTAATCCGTCTACTTTTGAATGTTGGTGCTAGTGGCAAGTTACGCGCCACATTGCTCATGTAAGAACTGCACCTAATACTTGTTTTCGCTATCACTAGCCGACTACTAACTCAATTCTGATAGTGGCATAGATATTCATTTAGTAATTGTGTTACCGTCAGGATGGCTGATCCAAACGGACGGCACGGTTGGCGCAGTGGCTAAGCGATTGGACTGCTGCGCTGCGTGTCGCGGGTTCGATCCCCGCACGGAACAAATATTTGTATGACCTGCAGATAGTTGTTTCGGGTCTGGGTATTTGTGTATGTAAGTTTATATGTTTGTGAACGCACCCACGATACAGGAGAAATTCCTAGAATGGGGCAACGTTATTAAAAAAATAAAAAACGAGATAAGTATAGTCGACCAAGAAATTGGTTTACCACTCTAAGGTTGAATATCATTTGCACGTACAAAACATCAAGTGCTATTTTCACGTCAGAATCTGTCAATCTGTCATCCTTAGCGAATAATTATGTTACTGGGAGATGTCATCAAAAGTGGTAAACCAATTTCTTGGTCGACTATACATGAGACCATCAAAGAAATCAAGTGGTCAGTCATTCTGACGTAAGGTTGGCTGATAACTCTCATAGTTAGGTTAGGTTCATAGGTCTCATAGTTTTAGCGTTTTGAATTGATAATGTAAATATTAACTACCTTTTTGTAACACAACTCCTGCTATTATAAACCTTTGTTACTATTAAAAACCCTTAAAACGCCTGTATATCAATTGACGTCTTTTCTTCTCAGGATGATTGCTAACAAAGTTATGTGCATGTGGATTGAGTGATCCTCTCTTCAATCTTAATGAAAATCGAGGTGGATTTTGTTAAAAATTGTAGAAACATTATGACCAAGTTAAAAAATTTGTTAAACCCGAGATAAAAATGATATGGTCAATAAAGAGGATCACTCACACCGCATGCTTTGAGAAAACGTCATATTGATATCTCAGAATATATTGCCTTTGTAATTCTTATTTCGACATTGAAAAATTGTAAAAAATTGTTAGAAACTATTAACAATTTGAGAATTCAGTTGCAAGTCCCGTTTCGAAGTTATTACGATTAATTTGGATCACTCATACCGCATACTTTTTCAAAACGTCATAATGTAAATCTCAGAATATATAGCCTTTGCAGTATTTATTTCGTTATTGATAAATTGAGGAAAATTGTTAGAAGCTACTAACAATTTAAGAATTCAATTGCAAGTCCCGTTTTAAAGTTATTAACCTTTTTATTTTCTTCCAATATGCCGTCTGAGTGATCCATACTTCGACCTCTTATCTACTTTTATATACATCGTAGGCAAACTGTGATTGTATCCAAAATTGTTAATTGTTTTCTTCTAAAACTTTGCATATCTTCTGCTTTTATAAGGGTCATACTTTAAGATATAGCATGGTTCGTCAATTCCTAAAGGAACTGACTGAGTAGGGTACATATGATTTTTGATTTTGCGAGACTGTAAAAGTAAAAATTGATGAGGGTAGTTGCCCTCATGAATTGTTACTTTTAACGTTAAAATTTTAAATACTTAATTTTTTTTTAAATTTACTAACAGAAAGCGCGGTGACAGTAGGTTACAATAAATCTGAACAATACGAAACTGATATTTAAATGACGCGCTAATGTAAAAAATCTCTTGACTTAAAAACTAAAAAAAAAACTAAACTCAAATGATGCACTTTATTGTTTATTTACACTTTAACATTAAAAATAAAACCAACTTACTCACTAATTTCGATAACTTAAAAAAAATAATTTCCAAACACGTTCTTCGAGTACATTGTGTGAAAAAAAAAATATTATTTTTTTTTTTTTATTTTTTTTTTTTTATTTGGAACAACAAACAATTACATAATAAAGCATAAAGATATAAAACATAGAATTAACAATTATGTAATCTACAGCGTTATTCACAGAATACAAGCAAAATATTAATAACACGCTTCAAAGTAAAATTAAAAATAATTAAAAAAAATTAATGCAAAAAAAATACAGTGTTAAACTTTTAAATACCAAGTACCTATGTGCATAGAAACTAATATCAAGTACATGTATCAAGTGCATTGAATAAAAAAACATATTGACATAAATACTCTATGATAAAAAGGAAAACTTATCTTTCCACATCTAATTCCTTGATCGCATTGCGAGTCGAATTTCGGAATTTTCCACGTGTTGCACAGAATAAAACGATGTCAACAAAATGTTTATTATAATTGTCAACAAGACGTCGCAGCGGTGCTCGAACACCAGCATTTGTTCTACATGCTCTCACCGCAAACAATGGTTGCTTGCGCACTGCACGTAAATGTATTCTCCTAGGAACTAAATAACAAATTTTGTTACAAATATCGGAACAGTCATACGTATTTCTGCAGAAGTCGTACAGGAGCATGGTCTCTAGAAACATACGACGGCCCGTAAGGCTTAGAAGATTATATTTTTTCAGTAAATCGGCATAGGACGCAGAAGAGTGAAAGCATCTGTAAGTCATGGATCTTAAAAATTTCTTTTGTACCATTTCTAGGCAGTTAGAATATTTCATGTATAGGGGATTCCACACTGCAACTGCATACTCCAACTGAGATCTAATTAAGCTTTTGTATAGATAGAGGTAAGTCTGAGGGCGCACGAATTCAGTGGCTGACCGCATAACAAAACCATACATGCGCCAAGCCTTGTTAATAATTGTATTGACGTGTACATCAAGATGAAGTTTGTCGTCAAAAATAATACCCAGATCGCGAACCATGGTAACTCTATTTAAAGTGGCATCATTTAGAGAGTACTGGTATCTGATAATATTTTTGTTTTTGGTGATGCTCAAATAACAACATTTAGGCACGCTTAATTTTAGTTTATTACACACGCAGTATTCAGACAATCTATTTAAGTCACTTTGCAAAGCAAGACAATCGCTAGGGTTTTTAATTGGTCTAAATATTTTTAAGTCATCTGCGTATAGGAGAAATTTAGAATTTTTAAAACATTTGCCTATGTCGTTAATAAATAAAATAAATAAAAGGGGCCCTAGAATTGATCCTTGTGGAACACCTGATGTCACAGCTATAGAAGATGATTGAAACCCATTAATTACAACACGTTGCGTCCTATTGGAAACGTACGACGAAAACCACCTCAACAGGTTCCCACGTATACCGTTAAACGCAATTTTGCGTAATAGCAGCTCGTGGTCGACCCTATCAAACGCCTTCTGGAAATCGGTATAAACTGAATCTACTTGTATACCAGCATCCAAATCATTAAAAATATATTCCGCGTATGCTAAGAGATTTGTTACCTACCGTAGATCTTCTTTTCACAAATCCGTGTTGTTGTGGAGCAATAACATTATGAAGCAACGGATAAAGTACACTATGTACAAGCCTTTCAAAGACTTTCGATAAGGCCGACAAAATTGATATTGGGCGATAGTTCTCGACGTCATCTGCAGGGCCTGACTTGTGCACCGGTGTAACGTTAGCTCGCTTCCAAGCATCAGGAAAAATTCCCTGTGACAATGATTGATTAAAAATAATTTGTAGAGGAACGCATGTATTCTTTGCAGTATTTCTGAGAAATATTGCAGGAAGTGCATCGGGACCGGGTCCCTTTGAGATATCTAAGGTTTCCAGGTGTCTCAGTACCTGCTGAACTGAGAATTGAATATTGTCTACAGCAGTGCAGCTCTCCGAACAATCTGCGTTTGAGCAAAAATCATTTGACAAAGTAGAAGGTTCATAGACAGATTTAAAATAAACAGAGAAGAGATTGCAGATTTCATTAGGGTTATTCGAGGAATGGTTTTTGAAATGCACAGTAGAGGGAATTCCTTTAGATGATTTACGGTTGGAAACAAATTTCCAAAAATAATTAACATTTAGTATAGTACTGTCCTCAACAGAATTGATATACCGGTCATAACAATTTTTGCACTCAATGTGAAATCGGGATCTGTAAAGCGAAAACTGTTCATAATCTGACAAATTGTTGTATTGTTTCCACTTTACCCAAGCTCTACACTTGTTCCTAAATATATGTATGAGAGCCGGGGAGAACCAAATAGGGAACCTAGAAGACTTTACTGATGTGAGAGGAACATGTGTTTTAATAACATTAAACATTATGTTGTAGAAAGCCTCCAGTGATTCTTCTACAGAGCAGCCTAATAGAACAGACTCCCAATTTATTTCCGCCAAATCTTGGTTAATATCGTCATAATTAGCCTTATAATAGTTAAATCTTTTAATTGATTTACGTGCCATATTACTGTTTCTTGCATGGAAGGGCATTATTACATAAAAAGGGGGATGATATTGATCAGGAGGTAATAAAAGGTCATTAGTTTCGCACACAGTGCAGTCACCGTTACTGATAAAGAGATCGAGAATATTATTACGTTTGTTTTTAAGTGTGTTGTACTGGATAGCACTATGTGTGTTAAGGAAATTACTGACAATTCCACCCACAGGAGTGTTATTACCGCAGACCTGACCAAATGTGGTGTGGTTACTGACGTTGGATTATGCATTACATAACAGTGCTAATGAATGCTATAAAGTCATTTAAGCGCTGTCCTTGTGGAGCAGGACCGGCATTGAACCAAGCATTTTTATCAATGATTTAATTGTCCAAATTGTAATGTGCTTCCTTACACAGTGTGCGTTTAATGCATGTTTTAAATTTCGTCTCATTCAGATCCAGAATACATTGATAAATTTTGCCTGGCTGAACTTATTGGTCCCATGTTTATAGTACGAGTATTATAATTGTGTCTATGACATCTTTATTGCACTTTTTGAATTTGGAACATCTTAGTGTTCAGCGCCAAAGAAATCGAACGCAAATATTGTTTGAATAAAGACTGGTATGGTACGAAGGCCCATAGTCGCACCGCCGCGACGGCTGGTTAATAAAAAAAGAAATCAAATTTGAAACACGGGAGCTACAGACCACGTTTTTGTCAATTTTCACAGATTTCTAGAAATTCATGGTTTTGATTTGAAAAACGAATTCTTCAAGTGACAGTGAAAGTATAGAATTAACTCCTGAAAGTATGTGAACAGACCTGCAAAATCGCGGGAGAAATATAATTATGAAAGCCTATGCTATTTTTATTGAATGGAGAAATGTAAGAGGCACCAAGAATTTTTCAGAATCTGGGTTTTTGGCCTACTTCCATTATATAGCCAAAACTAAACAACGTTTTACTCTTTGGAGTACCTACGTAATGCTAAAATCAACAGTCAGCTGATAACAACGTAAAACTGGACACATTCGTAATTAATAGCGTATCTGAAGAGGATGTCTGATAGATTTATACGTGTCGTTACTCATGTTTTATTAAATAATAATATTACAATATAATATGAGGCGCCTTTTATTTTCTCATAGAGAGTTATGAAAAGTAGAGTGTATCACTCGGGCGTAAAATATAGTTTTGGCTCGGGTGACGTACTTTGAATCCCTCGCTACGTTCAGGATTCTACTACAGAATCCCTCACTACGTTCGTTTCTAACGTTAAAAAATAACAATTCATGAGGGCAGTTCTGTTGTGGAACAACTACCCTCATCAATTCTTGCTTTTACAGTCTCGCAAAATCAAAAATCATATGTACCCTACTCAGTCAGTTCCTTTAGGAATTAACGAACCATGCTATATCTTAAAGTATGACCGTTATAAAACCAGGAGATATGCAAAGTTTTAGAAGAAAACAATTAACAATTTTGGATACAATCACAGTTTGCCTACGATGTATATAAAAGTAGATAGAGGTCGAAGTATGGATCACTCAGACGGCATATTGGAGTAAAATAAAAAGGTTAATAACTTTAAAACGGGACTTGCAATTGAATTCTTAAATTGTTAGTAGCTTCTAACAATTTTCCTCAATTTATCAATAACGAAATAAATACTGCAAAGGCTATATATTCTGAGATTTACATTATGACGTTTTGAAAAAGTATGCGGTGTGAGTGATCCAAATTAATCGTAATAACTTCGAAACGGGACTTGCAACTGAATTCTCAAATTGTTAGTAGTTTCTAACAATTTTTTACAATTTTTCAATGTCGAAATAAGAATTACAAAGGCAATATATTCTGAGATATCAATATGACGTTTTCTCAAAGCATGCGGTGTGAGTGATCCTCTTTATTGACCATATCATTTTTATCTCGGGTTTAACAAATTTTTTAACTTGGTCATAATGTTTCTACAATTTTTAACAAAATCCACCTCGATTTTCGTTAAGAATGAAGAGAGGATCACTCAATCCACATGCACATACAAAGTTTTGGCAGGCGCGCTTTAGAGTGGCCGAAATCTTTCTGGTTATTCAAGATTTTGTTTTTTTATATCGATTGCTTTTGACTTTTTTTTTCTCAACGGCATTGTGGTAAACGCCACTAGTTAGTGCCCGTCACCACCCCTGTGGCAAGCTCGTAACCATGAGAACTTGAAAATGGTCAGCCAAACCAGTATTATATTATCTGTGGCCAAACTGACGCTGACCACTGTTTTGACAATTATCTCGTATAGCAAAGGTAGCAAATTCGTTAGTAAGACTACTTACTAATACTACGTACTTGCATACGACGACGACGACGACGTACTTGTATAGTCGACCAAGAAAATGACATCTCCCAGTAACATAATTATTCGCTAAGGATGACAGATTCTGACGTGAAAATGATATTCAACCTTAGAGTGGTAAACCAATTTCTTGGTCGACTATACACTTACTACCTATTTACTACTATTCACTAGAATAGTAGTAAATAGGTAGTAAGTGTACAAGTACATGGTCTCTTGTACATAATTATTATGTTTGGACCAGTCGACAGTAGTCAACACCAAACGCGCAAGAGTAAACTGAGCGACTTCGTGTGTTAGTAAAACGGCATGACTCCCACTCTAGATGTCGCGAGTTCGAATTATCGTGTATTCCCGTTCGTCCCCTCGACTTCGTCCCCCGAGGGGGACGAACGGGAATTTACAAAAATAATATTAAATTTGTTCCCGATCGTCCCATTCATGATTTTAGGGGGACGAATTGGGAATATGTTCTTAGATTAGTGCCATTCGTCCCACTGAATAATTTTGTTCGTAAAATGTTGAATCGCTGTTTCGTAGTTTACTTTCAAAGGAGATATTTGATTTTGGGCTACCACTATAGAAAAGTAGGGAAAAAGGGAAATTTCGTAAAAATACTAACAATTTAATTGGAAGAATGGTACAGGCGTTCAAAAATGATAGCAGTGTTACGCACTACCAGGAGGCCAGAAATGTGTAGGAGTTATTGTATTATTGGAAATAACCATGTTATAAATAAATAAATAAATAAACATGCAGTTTTTTTTGTTGGTGATGAGAAACAAGGATAGTAAAGTCTCATAACGTACCACATATTTTGACTATGAGATTCCTATTTTCAATAATACAATACCTCCTATATATTTCTGGCCTCCTAGTACTTTGTGAGACTTCACTGTCCTAACTCTTAACTATAAATGACTGATTTGATGTTTTTTTTACCATTAAAACAACCAGTCTAAAATTATGGCCGGTGGGACCAAGAGGACTAAAAAATAATTAATAAATTATTCCCATTCGTCCCCCCAAAAAATTTTGAGGGACCATCGGGAAAATAAATAACGAATTCCCGTTCGTCCCCCTCGGGGGACGAAGTCGAGGGGACGAACGGGAATACACGCGAATTATGGAGGAAGGAGAGATAGCAGTAACATAGCTCAAAATGAAACCATTAGAATGTGATAATAAACACGTCATTTATTGGTCTAATCCTCCTCCTCGTCGGCAGCGGCGCCACCGCCCTGTCCCTTGCGCAGGTTCTTCCTCTTGACGCGACCAGGGCGGCCGCCACCGAACGGTGACTTCAGCGAGAAGTCGATGTGTTTGCCGCTGTCCAGGCGCACGATGAACGAAGGAATGTTCACCACTTGCTTGCGGACGCTGTCGACAATCGTTTACAATATTAGTTATGGAGTCATGGTGATGGCTAGGTTCTGGTTTTGTACAAATAAAATATAATCTTTTATGACTGTTCTTAAATATACATAGTTTGCTTTTTTTACTCATCATATCATTTAAACAAAAACCAGTCAACTAGATTGAAAGTTCATTACACAGGCGGGTTTGCTGCATGTTTTAATAACACCACATTGTTTGCTGCTAACAAAATGGGCGCAGCAGAGGATCTGGCTTAAGATTATCATAATTTTACGGAATCAAATTGGTCAAATCAAAGTTAGGCGACTGGACTGACTGGTTAGCTTACAGTGGTATGTCTACCAACACGGAGAGGGTTTGGATACCTTACCTGTGCAAGCTCAAATGAGCTAATAAATATTTCAAGACATTGACCCCAACTGGGTTGGGAGCCAAGTGGTCTATAAGAATAAGATTCAAAGCCAGGCAGCTTTCAGCCGCAGATTGCACGAGTTCACCTGTGATTGAGGGTCGGGTTATATGCTGTTTACGATAAAATTAGGGAGAGAACACACTTATTCAACACAAATCAGCTTGCAAGCCCATGCATTAACAAAAGCTAACTAAATTCGCCACTTTTTAGTAAATACGTCGCGAATTGTTATCGCTCATGTTCACTTAATGTTATCGGCCCAAGCCAATTCAGTTTGGTAATTGTGAATGTGTTCACATCCTAAATTAAGAACTTAACACAGTAAAGATTTTAAGTTCTGCCATTACAGAATACCTTAAATATTAATAATTTCTTTAACATATGAGTTCTTACCGGATATGCCTCTGCCTGATGAGAATGCGGGCATGATGGATGGACTTGGCGAGACCGGCCTTGAAGACCTGGGTCTGCAGACGTCGCTCCAAGAAGTCCTCAATCTTAAGACCGAGCACATAATCAAGCTTCATCTGTTTCTCATCCAACACTCCAATCCTGACGAGACGACGCAAGAGTGCGTTACCTGGAAACGTAAACAACATTTTAAATATATGGGGATACAGCAGATTTACACAATGATGTTGTTGGGGATTGTCAGAGTATTTGAAATCAACAATTTGTTTCTTCTGATAAGAGGTTGCCAGATTTTTTCATCATTATAAACTTTTTTTTTTATAAGCAAGTAATCAGTGTGTCGTCTCAGGGGGCATTAATTATGAAGCAAACTACAACAGATAGACGAAAAACATTATGTATTGATGAATAATTACAATATTCTAAAGGTTAACCAACCACATGTGTACTGCAAACACAAGTTTCTATTGTATCTAGTGTTGACCAATTTACTAGCCAAAAACAGATTGTGACCAACTTAAGGACCACCCAGGTGGTTCCAAGATGCACTTTTATCAGCCTTGCTATAAATATGTTCATGTTCTTGTCTTTATAAACACTATTGGTTGAAAGAGCAAATCAAACATGTGTTCATAAAACCCAAGATAAAAAAGCTTGCATGTCTTTTGGTCTATTTACTACTATTGCTTGGTACTTTTATTGAATACTAGCTGACCCGCGCAACTTCGTCTGCGTCACATAAATATAGCTATAACCTTTCTCGATATATCGACTATCCGACATTAATTAAGCTAAATCGTACCTAACAAACAAAAAATCTTATCTTTCCTCTTTATTACAATAGTTTAGATGGTTTAGATTAGCTTAGATTATATTAAAGTGTGAATTACTATAAAATCTATCTCTTACTGTTAAATATACTATAACACTCTGTACTTGTAAACATTATGATGCAGTAAATATTTTGAATTTGAATTTCCCGGAGGCCAGCCAGAATCCCCCGTACCTACATACGAACGGTCGATAAGGTAAACCGCTGTGGTCATCCTGTGCACGGGATGTTTTAGAAACAAGCAATTTATTTTTGGATAGTACATTCCTGCCTTCAACAGTCCTAACACATTTTTAACATGATACAAGTTAGGTTCCTCACCTTCGAACAGCCTCTTGGGGTCCTTCTCCTCCAGAGTCAGCAGCTCACGGGCAGCCTTCCGGATGCGAGCGAGCGTGTACTTGACGCGCCACACCTCGCGCTTGTTGCGCAGACCATACTCGCCGATGATCTTCAACTCCTGGTCGAGACGCGCCTTCTCGAAGGGACGACGCGGCGTGACATAGGTCTTGGAGAATACCGAAGGTACTCTGTTGTTCACCATCTTGGCGAGCTGGAAGATTTAGGCGGGAGTTTTAGATTTGTCATCTCTGGTAGGTTTTAATAATTCACTGGAAGCACAACACATGAAACACTAACGGTGGCAGAAGCAAACCATGTTGTTGGGTTGACTGTCTAAAATCACGGTATTAAAAAAATTACCATGAGGTGAGGCCATAATCAAACCATGCGTCATTTTTCATTAAACACAACAAACAGTATATCCAGATGCCCACGATGTATTTATGTTCAAGTTTTAGACTGCCACCGTAAACATTTGAGGAGTTTGTCGCCACAAACCGTTGCAAGTGATAAACCAATCAACCTAAACGACCAATTTAGATTGTAAAGCACTTGGGAATCAATGCTCGGGGCATTACTATAGCCTAATTAGCCCATCCATGACGATTTATATAGAAATCGACATGTTCTGAATAAAGGCATTTGTAGGTTAAGTTGGCAAAATCCACTCTCATCTCGAAAATCATACAATATTTGACAATTTTAATTACACTGTACGTAAATAAATAATAGAATAGATATATTTTAGCACTTATTTCACAGAATTCACAAATAAAACACGAACTAAAATAATCACCTTGTTCCGTTAACACGGCTCGCCGAAAAGAGAGTTGTCAAAAAGATCGTACAGAATACAGATTATAGCAGAGCAGAATAGAATAGGCCACCACAGACAAGACAAATGTCAGATTGTTGATATTGTTGCCAGTATCAAATTAAATTGACACAAACTACAAAATATTTAGACGATTGTGAATAATTTTGATCCGAATAATATTTACAAATGTTTTTTTTTTCGAAATGGCATTACGCAGTTCAGTCCAGGAGAATGGCTTTTGCTTTAGGCCGTATCAGAAAGAAAGCTGGAAGCCGGCGCCGATCTACCATCTTTCTGTATACGGCCTAACCGGGAAAATCTCTGTGGATACCTTGAGTTTAAGGCCTCCAAGGGAGTTTTATTTTATTATAAACTAGCTGATGCCCGCGGCTTCACCCGCGTGTATGTCGTTCAAATTATATACTAAAACCTTCCTCTTGAATCACTCTATCTATTAAAACCGCATCAAAATCCGTTGCGTAGTTTTAAAGATTTAAGCTTATAGACAAACAAACAGACAAAAATAGCGACTTTGTCTTATACTATGTAAGGACTAGCTGTTGCCAGCGGCTTCGCCTGCTACAACTCGGAAATTATCCCAAGGGAGATAAAATCGGGATAAAAATATCCTATGTGTTAATCCAGGTTATAAACTATCTGTGTACCAAATTTCATCCAAATCCGTTCAGAGTTTATGCGTAAAAGAGTAAGGATTATCCATCCATCCATACTTACAAACTTTCGCGTTTTTGTAATAGTAGGATACTAGGATGTTTGTAGTAGGTATTCTATTTTATACCATTGCCGCACTGTACGTAGGCACTGTACTCAAAATGAGTCGCGGCGGCTCTAAGGGCGGGACTCCACCAAAGCGGAGATGTGCAAAGCGGATAGATGTGCCAAATTCGACCAATCACAGTTACATCTGGTCTTCCACTCGTCCTGCGATTGGTGGGACTTTGGCACATCTTATCTCCGCTTGGGACATCTCCGCTTTGGTGGAGTTCTGCCCTAAATAGGATGACACTGGCGGTAAATTAAAAAAAATGTTAAATATAATTATATTATCGTTCTGTGATATTATCTACTAGACCGCATCCCGCTTGACGAGAACCTCGTGGAAACCGAGAAAGATAACGCAATCAAGAATCTTGACTTTGTTCGCAAGGTTGTTGATACGTAGAATGTGAACTCGGCGAAAATTGTGCCGATGGGCACCACAGGCAATGACTTGGTTTAGAGTGGTACTCTGGCACACGACTCGTTTCTCGCGGTTTTCGTTACTTTGTAAACAAACAGTAGTACTCATGATCCGGTTTTCCAGATGCTATAGCTAGCAGACATCCTAAACAATGTGTACTTTGTTATCAGAAATTCAGTGCTACTTCAGGAATATCTTATGCTATGTTTACACCGTAAATAAAAAGCCAGACCTTGTATAAAATAAATTTATTTACACTGGAATAATCTGATTAAAAATACAAATCTACGTAGATGTAAAGTCTTATTAAAACTTCTTGAATTTCATGAAGTTCTTGTACTTTTTAGGATTCAATCCGTACGCCTTCAGTCGTTCATCAGACAGATTTAGCATAGGGTTCATTGGTTGGGTTACGTTATTCTTATTCTTAAACTTATCGTTTTGTTTGAAATTCTTCTTGATATCTTTCTTATTGCCTTTCTTTTTCTTTTGTTTCGGCTGGTCTCCTGTATTCGTATCTGCTTTGCGTTTCAAGTTTTTATTTGTATTCGTTTTTGCCACAGAACTTTCGACACCATTTTCTGTTGTTGAATTCTTCTCTAGTTTTTTCTTTTTCTTTTTAGGAGTTTCTGTTGTATTGTCATTGACTCCATTATTTTCTGTATTCAGTTGACTAGGTTCGGCATGATCTACCACTTCTACAACGAAACCGTCTGATTTATGTTTCTTCTTCTTCGTCTTTTGTTTTACTTCTCCATTATCTGTTGTATTTGTTGCTTCTTCATTTTGTGTAGTATTTATTACTTCTTCTACAGATGTTTTATGTTTATCTTTCTTTTTCTTTTTAGGAGTCTCAGCGACATCACCACTTGTGCCTTGTACTGCTGCATCTGGATCAGCGGTTTCCTCTGTAATGGTAGCTGTATCCTCTGTACTTTTCTGTTTGTTCTTTTTCTTCTTCTTCTTTTTTTTCTTTTTTGTTTCTTCTACTGGTACAACTATCTCTGGGTCTCTGAAAAGGATAAACACATTTTACGTTAGCTGGCTGTTGAGTGATATATTATTTTTAAAATTGATTTGCCATTATGTGTTATTAGATATAAATTATTTTTCTGATATATCTGTACAGGTTTCTAAAATAGGAACACTAACATAATCCACAACAATCCCCAATGAAGATGCAATGACTTTACATATTATTATTAGGGGAATTATAAAACGAGCGAATAAAAAATAACTAAGCGACTGATGATGATATACTGTTTTTATAACTTGAGCGGTATTAATTTGAGTAAGCGAAAAATAAACTAAACTAACGACAAATATTGATTAATAATAAAATCCGGAACGAGCTTACAAAAAGTGGGTTGTGATAAATCCATTTCAGATATTAAAATTACTAACTGAGCGACAAAATTACTAAGTGAGCGACTAGAAATACACAAAGGGTAACTTAAATATTAAGATAGAGACGATTTTTCCAATTGAGGTTTTACATATTATACTACTAAAAAGTTCAGATTGAGCAACGTTTAATGGTTACTGATATTCTATTTGAGGTCTTATGTTTATTATTTTGATAACTTTTTTTAATGAAAACTACAGATTGTTTGTTGCTAGTCGTCCGCTAAGTGGATGAATCACCGTCTCGCGACAGTATCCTTTATGGGCGGCATGGGCACCGGGCCGTAGGCCGACGAAGGAGGCCGGCGGAGGCCCGGCACTTCGGGGACAGAAGATATTAGTGTTGTCCAATTCATATATTAATAATGTAGTTAAACGTAGGAATTAGTAGCAAATAAATCACCATCGCATACAGACGTTTGTTATTTTCTTTAAAACACCGCTCCATTACCATCAAGGAATCTCCACCTTAACTGAATGAACATATGGTCGAAATCGAGCCGGATCGGTTTGGTTAATGGAACGGCTTGCGGACTCGCGTACAAAAGGCATCGCATTCCTTAGATAAGGATTTAATGCAAGTCATGGTGTTTGTGTTGTGCGGACTTTTGTGAATAAAACTGTGTGGACTATTGATTTAAGTTATATAAAATGACGTCTCCAACTCCAGAACAATCCAAATATTTATCTACGTTAGAAGATGTGGCTAACATGATTCGTAAAGCGCAAGTTAATATCAAGAAGTGCTCAAAACAAAGATTGACAGCGGGTTATGTTAAAACGAGAATAAAAACCATTGAAGAGTATTGGGATTCATTTAAACAAACGCATAGCAGCCTTACGAAGTGTACACCACGAGAACAGCGGGGCGTGTTGCCGTACTTTCTTAATGAAGAGTATTATACGTACGAAGAAATGTATCTTTGTTTACAAGCGGATTTAACCGATCTTCTAACAAACTTGGAGTCGCAACAGAGATTGTTAGAAGCGTCCAACATGTCTACTTCATCACATGATAGCCAGGTACCGTTTGCTAAGCTACCGAGAATACAGTTACCTACTTTTTCGGGCAAATATGAAGAATGGCCTACGTATAAAGATATATTTACGGCGCTCGTCCATAACACTTCTATTAGTGATGTGCGTAAGTTGCATTATTTAAAAACTAGTGTTGCCGGAGAGGCAGAGATGTTATTACGACATATTCAAATTACGGAAAGTAATTATGCACCAGCTTGGGAACTACTTCAAGGACGTTTTGGTAGCAAAAAGATGATTGTGTCGTCAGTTTTAAAGAAGTTTTGCTGTCAGAAAAAGATAAGCAACCCATCATCTACACAAATTAAAGCTTTGCTCGATAGTACTGTAGAATGCATCAACAGTCTGAATAATATGAATATAAGCACCGCCACTTGGGATCCAATCCTAGTATTTCTGGTGACACAGAAATTAGATTCAGAGACGTTAAAGTGTTGGGAAGAGGATGCTTACAAGGATAATAGTGATGAGTTGTCTACGTGGGCGGAGTTGAAAAAGTTCCTCGAGTCTAAGTTTCGTACTCTTGAGTTAATCGCCCCCATCACTACTACAGTTACTAAGGAGAAGACTCAGGGTCACAAAGCGTATCATGTCGTAGCGAAGGATACTGAGAACGATAAGGGTGACTCTGCGCATACCAAAAGCAGTTCATCGCCTTCTTGTGTATATTGCAAGGGTGACCATTACATCTTCAGTTGTAAAGAATTTGCAAAACAAACTGTGCAACAACGCCGTGAATTTGTGAAGAACAAAAACCTCTGCTTCAACTGCCTAGTACCGAATCACATAGTCTACAAATGTAAACAAAAGAGGAAATGTCGAGTCTGCGGAAGAAAGCATCATTCTCTTTTACATGAAGAAAGAGAAACAACACAAGAGAATGACACACAAGAGAGTAACAAACCTGATGAACAACCAGAACAGAAGGTTACAAGCGCACACTTCTCTAAACAACAACCTGGTCGTCAAGTGTTATTGGCAACAGCACAAGTACATGTTTCATCAAGCGACGGCAAATCACATGTGCTTCGTGCATTGATTGACCAAGGCTCAGAGGCTTCATTTGTATCCTCAAGAGTAGTCGAACTCTTGAGATTGAAGAGGACAAGCATCAATGGTGTAGTCTCAGGGGTAGGAGAAGGAAACCTGGTTCCTATAAAACATGTAGTTGACCTGTCAGTTACATCGCAATACAATAGCAAGGAAGTTATTAAAGTGAAGGCTTATGTTTTGAAATCACTGTCTGCTAGATTGCCTTCAAAACACATTGCGACGAACTGGCCAGAACTCCAAAAATTACTATTGGCTGACCCTACGTATAACACACCGGGCAAAATTGATATTTTACTCGGTGCAGACATCTTTTCTAAAATTATTGAAGCTGGTTTAGTAAGATGTTCTGATGGCATAGTGGCACAGAAAACTCGTTTTGGGTGGATACTTTCAGGACAAAGGGAAGACAAATTAATTAGCGACGAACACAAAATAACAACACTACATGTGACAAGTATGGTAACAGAAGACAATGATTTATTAAGAAAATTTTGGGAAGTCGAAACCGCTTTATACAAGAAAAGAAAGCTACTTACAAAAGAAGAAGAGATGTGTGAAGAGATTTACAAGAATACAACTACAAGAGTGAACGGAAAATACACAGTGCACTTACCTTTGCGACAAGGAATAGAAGAGACACTAAAACTATGCGGAGATACGAAACAACAAGCTGTTTACAGGTTCAAACAATTGGAAAAGAAATTACAAAATTCGCAAAGTTTAAAGTCAGATTACTCTAAAGTAGTTCATGAGTACATGGAAATGGGTCATTTGGAAAAATCGGACCCAAATGATGAAAACAAATCAGTCTATCTTCCTCACCACGCTGTAATACGCGAAGACAAGGACACAACGAAGGTTCGAGTTGTTTATGACGCGTCTGCGAAGGGTTCTAACGGTCATTCTTTGAACGACACTATGATGGTTGGACCTGTGTTGCAACCTGATTTAAGAAGCTTAATTATCACATGGCGAACACATAAGGTATGTGTAGTAGGAGACATAATTAAGATGTATAGAATGATCGATATGACACCAGAACACACAAATTTACAACGTATAGTCTGGCGAGATAACCCTGAAGAAAAACTAGAAAGTTTCAACTTGAAGACTGTAACCTTTGGTACAGCTGCAGCACCCTACTTAGCTGTACGAACGTTACAACAACTCGCCGATGACGAAGCACTTGAGTTTCCTAATACTGCACCTGTAATTAAAGATTCATTTTATATGGATGATTTAATGTCGGGAAGTGAAACTGAAGAACAAACAAAGAAAATGTGTGAGGAAATAAAGCTGTTATTAAGTAAAGGAAATTTTAAAATGCAAAAGTGGTCTAGTAATTCGGAAGAAGTATTAAACTATTTACAAAAGGGAGAGGATACAAATAGTACGAAGGATGGAATAGAGATAAAGCTGGATAAAGTTATAAAAATTCTCGGATTAACATGGGATAGAAAAGATGATACATTTAAATTCACAATTAACTTACCTGAAGTTCGATGTCCTGTAACGAAGAGATCTATTCTGTCTGATGTAGCAAGACTTTTTGACCCATTTGGATGGCTGTCACCGGTGATCATCAACGCTAAGATTTTGATACAAAAACTGTGGCTATGCAACATGGGATGGGATGACGAGTTGCCTTCAGAGTTGATAGATGAGTGGATGAGATATAGAGAAGAATTAATACACCTGCAAAACATTACCATACCACGCTGGTTGAAAACTACACCAATCAATTATACAAAAATAGAATTGCATGGTTTTGCAGATGCATCTACGCACGCATATGCTGCTGTTACGTACCTTAAAATTATTGAAGAGGACACAGTACATATCACAATTATTGCATCTCGCACCAAGGTTGCACCGTTGAAGCAAATTTCGATACCTAAATTAGAGTTATGCGCCGCAGCACTACTAGCAGACTTAATTAACGATCTAGTGGACCTGTTGAAAATACCTAAAAACAAAATCTTTGCGTGGACTGATTCAATGGTTGTGATGTCATGGCTGCAGTCGCAACCAAGTCGTTGGCGTACATTTGTGGCAAACCGAGTATCAGACATAACACGGATACTAGATAATGACCGATGGAGACACGTTCAGTCTACCGATAACCCAGCCGATATCGCTACAAGAGGCGTAAAAGCAAGCGACTTGGCTTGTCTAGACTTATGGTGGACTGGGCCTGTATGGTTAAAACAAAAAAATGTCGATGTACAAACTTATGAAATTCCTCAAACTGAATTAGAATTAAAGGGTTCATCATTTCACACAAATTTAGAAGCTAAACCAATCTGGGAACATTTTTCTTCAATCTCGAAAATGAAAAGAATATTAGCTTACTGCAGAAGATTTACAAAGAGAGAAAAAGAAACAAAAGAAGTATATTTAACAGTTAATGAGCTAGAAAAAGTATTAGAATTATGTATAAAGTACTATCAAGAATTGGTTTATCAGAAGGATATTGAAGATCTACAGAAGGACGGAAGCGTGAAGAAAAGAAGTTCTCTAATCACACTCGCCCCTTTTTTAGATAAAAATGGGTTGATAAGAGTGGGAGGAAGGTTAGAAAATGCCTCCATCGCTGAAATTACAAAACACCCGATTGTAATACCATGTAATCAGCATATAACTAAGTTATTAGTTCAAGAAGCTCATCTTAGAACACTACATGGTGGTATACAAGCGATGTTAGCTTTTGTAAGAACAAGATACTGGGTGATAGGTTTGAAGTCTGCCGTAAGAAAATGTATTCACAATTGTAAGATCTGCATTGTGGATAAAGCGAAGGTGAAAACCCAGTTCATGGGTCAGTTGCCTGCCGTTCGAGTCAATCAACATCGGCCATTTATGAATAGTGGGGTTGATTACGCTGGACCGGTATTCATAAGGACTTCGAAAGGCCGCGGACAACATGCAACAAAGGGCTATATCTGTTTGTTTGTGTGCATGGCCACTCGCGCGATTCACCTGGAAGCGGTCACAGACCTAACAACACAAGCTTTTATAGCCGCATTTCGGAGGTTTGTGGCGCGCCGAGGCCACTGCTCGAACATATGGAGTGACAATGGCACCAATTTTATTGGCGCTGCTAAGGAATTGAAGGGCATGTTCCAGAAGGGAAAGAATAATATCGCGAAGGAAGCGGCTGAACTTCTTGCAAACGATAGCACAACATGGCACTTCATTCCACCAAGGATGCCTACATGTGGAGGCCTGTGGGAGGCTGGGGTTCAGTCTGCTAAAAGACACCTGTATAGGATAAATAAGGACACCAAACTGACCTACGAGGAGATGTCTACGCTCTTAGCACAAATCGAGGCGTGTCTCAACTCGCGTCCCCTTTATCAAATGAACGATACAATGATGCCGCTTACTCCAGGGCACTTTTTAGTTGGTGAGCCTTTGATTTCAGTTCCAGATAAATGTTACGAATACCAGTCTGTCAGTCTTTTGACAAGGTGGCAAATTATTCAAAAGATGACTGAGGACTTCTGGCATAGATGGCGTACAGAGTATCTTAACACGCTCCAACAAAGATACAAATGGCAAGTGAAGGTTCCAGAGCCTGCTATTGGAGATGTTGTCATTATTAAGGAAGACAATCTGCCCCCTACGAAATGGTTATTGGGACGGGTGAAACAAATACATCCTGGAAAGGACAACCTTGTAAGAGTGGTAACAGTCCAGACTATGGGGAACAAAGAGTTAAAAAGGCCCCTATACAAATTGATATCACTTCCCAAAGAATCATTAACTCAGTGAGCTATGGTGGGCGGTTAACGAGATGATTAGTGAAAGTAATGAGTAAAATTAAGATGTATTGCATAAATTAAGTTAAAAATATTTACAGTCCATTGTTCGATTTGCATGACATGTATTAGTATACAAATAAGTGTTGATAGAAAACTAATGTTTTGGTGGGCGGTATGTCCAATTCATATATTAATAATGTAGTTAAACGTAGGAATTAGTAGCAAATAAATCACCATCGCATACAGACGTTTGTTATTTTCTTTAAAACACCGCTCCATTACCATCAAGGAATCTCCACCTTAACTGAATGAACAAGTGTTATATAATATGCGAGCGAAGCGAGCGCGCGTCATGGAGTACATGCGTTGCATGTATGAGTGACGTGACATAATTATATTATTATGATAAATAAACATTATGTTAAGTACTTATTTTAATTTAGGACTTAAAACTTTTATGGAAAACGTTTTTATGTCTTTCGTATAATATTGATTGTAATATATAAGACAAATGGATTTAGGTCATATTATATTTAGGGATTTCAATTTTATGGCATGTGATATTATGTGATATTTAGTTCGGGTAACTTATCATTCGGACAAATGATGATTATGACAAAAAAAGTTATGGCATTTTAAATTACGGATAAAAAAGTTAGGTGACACAATAGAGAACCCCTCATTTGATTTAAGTAAATACATAATTATTGCTTTATTTTTTCGGAATACATGCAACCTACCCTTAATTAATTAAATTTCTTAGCTAAAAGTGTTTCTTCAAATAGTTATTTCATACGAACATTTTCAAAAAAAAAAGTTTGGTCAGTACTCTACTCATTAAAGTAATTTTCAAAGTGATTTTTCTAATCGAAACACTTCATTTAAGATAAAATGCCGTTCAGTATAAATAAATCATTTGCCAATTATTGAAAAAAATGCAGGACGTAACGTTGTCACTCATACAAATATTGGGTCGCTCAAAAATTATGAAGCTACTCATTTTGTATTTTAAGTAGCTCAAATTAATGTTTTTAAATTGCCGTTCTGTTGATTTCTTGTCGCTCACAGTCAGTCGCTCACTTAGTAATTCTGTGACCTAAATTAATTATTTTTGTAACTTAAAATTTTCATTTACAGTCACTCGTTTAAATACTACCCTTATTATTATAAGCATGAGTTTACCCTCTGTAAAGCAAAAAGGTCTACATCCCATTTGCTATTTCCTCTCTAATGCAAGGAGTACCATGTAAATGGATTCACTAGGTCCTATAGGGTGAACTCATCTAATTCTGTCATTCGCCTAATTCGGTGATATTTGGTCTGAGCGGTATCATAGGGCTGTACGAGTGCACAAATGCCTTTATCACGAAGTTAGACGAGTTCACTATACAATTTGACTCTAGTCAAGTTATAACATGAACCAAAACATGGTACTGACTCAGGTAAGTCGTGGAACAGACTGGGCAGTATCTTCTTCTTGAGGCGTAGATCGTTAGCCTTCTGCTTGTAGTTGTGTCGGTCTCCCAGCTCCGCGGTGTGCGCGCGGTGGCGCAGGATCCTCTTCAGCGGCACCCACTGCGTCAGCTCCGCGTCCTCTGCTACCAGGATCTGGAGGGTCATGAACATACATTCAAATCTATATTATACTAGACACGTCGTCCTTCAAACCATCCAAGAACCCATTGAAATATCCCCAGAAAGTTTCAACCAAATCGGTCCAGCCGTTTAGGAGGAGTTCAGTGACATACACACGTACAGTAGACGTCTGAAGCTCAAGTGGACGGCTTTTACGCCATAATACGTAAGAGAGCAGCGTCGCTGATGCGGAGGGTGAGGGGCAGTCCCAACAGTTACCTGAGTGTGATTGCAGACTACATCCATAGTCCTATTTGGAGGCATTGGATTGGTCTGCATATATTGTAAGCTGACTGGCGTGTTTTTTTTTCCCCTCTTTTTGTATTTTGTGAATCACTAACATAGGCTATAAGTCACCTTGTTGTACTACTAACACTTTATGGACCGAAAAGTCTGAATGACTTAAATGTTTTGAATTTGAATGGCAATAGGCTCGCCCCCTACTACATGGGACTTAAAAATAACTGGCGAAAATTGGGTGTACTATAAGGTACACTAACCCTTCGGGGATTACAGGCGTGTTATATATACTAAGAGTTTGTTTGTTTGGACGCTAATCTCAGGAACTACGGCTTGGAATTCAAACAATATTTTTGTGTACGATACTCCATTTATCGAGAACGGTTATAGGCTATATAACAACACGCTACGAACAAAAGGAGCGAAGCATAAATGAAAAATCTTGCAAAAACGGGATTATTCCGTAAACCACTCTCTCTCTCTCTTAGGTGACGCAGACAAAGTTGCGCGGGTCAGCTAGTTATGTTATAAACACAGATTTGTAATGTATCACATTTTTCTAGTTTTTTTTCTTTTTTCTAGTAGTAGTTTTTCATGCTATTTTCACCAATGGATAGAGTGGTTCTCGAGGAAGGTTTTAGTGTATAATTTACACGCTGACGAAGTCGCGGGCGAAGTACTAGTAGACTAGTAGTATAACAAAAACCACCTTACCTCTTCAACAGTAAGTCCATAATCGCACGGCACGACCTCCCGGTACTTGAACCTGGTCGGCAAGTCTCCACCGATGACATCCTCGCAGTCCATCTTATAGTATTCCTCCATATACTGGTCATAAGTCTTATCAGCTACGGCGGGAACAAACTTAGGTTTCTCAGAGGACAGTAACTCGGCCAGTTTAGACTTCTTCTTTCTGTTTCTTCTCTTCTTGCCTAGAGTCTTCTTTAGTTCTTCTAGAAGATTCACTCGAGCCTTCTTTGAGTCGTAGTCGGCGTCCATCTGGTGGAGAAAAGTGGATTTGTTGAATTGAAATAGGAGGTTAGGGTTGACCTCATCACAGAAAAACGAATTTAAAAAATTAAAAAGTTTATTGGACTCGTTTTTGGAACTTCATTCGAATTCTTCTTTTTTTTTGGAATGTTGGTCGCATGTATTTGAATTCGTTACACTATTTTCAGAGTACGGAACGAAGGTATAGACTTATGGAAGGCCATTACCTTTTAGGAAAGCAATGTTAGCTACAGAAAACAGTACAAATCATGTTCTTACATTGAATTCGTCGTCTTCACAATGTGGTCCCTCATCATCGCCTTGCTGAACTGCCTCTTCATCATCATCATCATTCTCTTCAGGTTGGTACTTATCCCAGTTCTCTGTAATATAATTTTAATTAACCAATTAAAAATTATATAATGCTGAGTGTTTGGTGCATCGTTTCCCAAATTGAACAGGTCGAAAGAAGGTACCATTTGCTCATCCTTGGCGACCATTTAAATACATTTTTATTAAGTTGACACACCGCTACCATTCTACTTTGTCCAAAAAGCCAATAAATGAATATTCTAAGTCCAAATATTATGACATTGAATGAATTCGCTGGAGGCACAAGGACCGGAAGGATGCAATGACTAAGCTATAGGGAGGCCCAATAGGGTAGTTGACATAATTGTTGTTTCTATAGCATTAAGGAATTTATGGAACTTAAAAAATAATGTTAATGATAAATGAATATGAATGATTGATGTTATAATAATTTAATAATGATTCTAATTGCATGATAATTTGACACAAATAATTGTAAGGAAATAATTTGCACGCTTGCATGCAGGCAGTATACATTGACTTTTGGGACATAAGATCTTTCCTTGTTATTTTTATGTATTTTCTTGCAAATAAATAATTTGGATTTGATTTTAAATAATCTAATTAGTCCGTCAGATACATTTCCTAAAAATATTGGACACGTAGTTTTTTTCTTTTTTCACCTAAACAATAAATGAAACCGATACAAATGCTTCGAAAAGTCGCGCGACGTCATAGTTTGGTACATTTTTTAACCAGCAAGTGACGTCACCAGCCACGTCTTTCATTCTTTCTTTGTCATCTTTGACACGTGTTATTTTCGTCAATTTTTATTATTTTGATAAAACAATAAACACGTATCCAATATTTTTGGATAATCTAACAGACGCACTAAACAGAAACATATATTTTTTAAGTCAGTCAAGAACCCTATACCCAACATTGAAAACAAACAATAAATTCTCTTCATCCAATCACTCACCGATCTCCAGTTCATCATCCAGATCTGGGAACACAGGCTTCTGTTCATCAGCGTCGCCGTAGTACTGCTCGTCGAATATCTCCTTCATTCGCTTGTCGTGGTCCTCAGGATCGAACTCGCTCTCTAGGTCTGATTCCTGAAATTAGAGGATTTAACTTTTAGCAAACCTTTCATGAAGCCGTCAACCAAGCATTATGTAATAAGTAAATCAAAATAAGGTATTGAATTAAAGTAAGTCTCAAGCCAAAGAAAAGAAAAAAAAATCGCAATGACGGGGATCTTATTACATCTTTTATTAACCGACTTCAAAAAAGGAGGTTAATATGTTCGTGTGTATGTCTTATTTTTTATTTATTTTTTTATGTATGTTACCTGATTTCTCCCCCATTAGTGGACCGATTCTCAATTATTATTTTTTTATTTGAAAGAGTATACTCCTGAGGTGGTCCCATTTTAATTTGGTGAAGATCTGATGCTGATCTTCGGAGATATACAATGGAACTCTTCAAAAATAGACGGCAAATCTGTCGTAATTGCTGGAATCGCTTGGATGTTTATTGAATATACATTATCATGACGTAACATCACGCCTGTATGCTCTGAGGGGGTATGCAATTATGTACAATACTCATTTTTTTAGTTGTTTTATATGAAAAATATAGACACGTATTACGTGTTGCGTGCTTTTTCTGACGCTATTCAAGTATTCGCATCTAGCAGTTATCACTTGTCTTCATGTTGATGAGCTGATAATGGAAGGTACTAGGTACTCCTCAACGGTTAAGAGTTGAAAGCAAAAATAGGGGAAGGAAGGTTAAGGGTTAGGTTTCTTGGTTGAATTATAGGTACTTATTACAACTAAAAATAAAAAAACTTTTTTGCAAAAAAAACAACCGACTTCAAAAAAGTTTTGAGGTTGCTTATCGATTACCGGGTCGGACAAAGTAGTATTGGGTTTATCCGTGTAAAATTTCTCAGTCGCAGCCACGTACTTAGTCTGGATTTGTGCCCAGTTGATGGAAATAGGCTCGCCCCCTATTAAATGGCGAAATGAATAGTTTAACACACAATGTTTTTATATAAAGTTTTCACACCTGCACACTTGACGATCTAATGACTACATCAGCGAGCGGAGTTCGCATAGCTGAATATTGGGCCAAATTAATTTAATTTATTTTGTGACGATTTGCCATCGACACGCTAAGAAGAACAGTGCACACACAGTAAGAAATATCCCACGGTTCAACATACCTTAAAAGCCAGTTCATCATTGCCGGTGACCTCCTTGATCTTGGCGATCTTCTCCTGTATCTCCTTGAGCTTGAGCGCCTTCATCCTGGCGATCTCGTCCATCTTCCTCTGCCTCTCTTCCTCCTTACGCGAGCGCACCTCGACGCGCTTCTTGGAGCGACGCTCGTCTTTCGGACGGATGTAGTTCATTGTGCGCGGGAACCGTTTCAGCTGCGAACGAATTGTTAGTTTTAGCCAGTACTATTACACACAGATGACCACAGATATCTGGAAATGTATAGTTATGTACTGTATGAAGCAATAAACATTTGAATTGAATAATGCAATTGATTACTGTTAAAAGTTCACAAAAATGTTATGTTATTTCGAAGAACTCACAGAAATTAAACGATGTGTAAAAAAAGTAATTAAATCGATAAAGAAATGGAGTAGCTACATGCTTTTGAAGTTTTTGGTGGGGGCATTTTCTATCCTTGTCGCACGAAACGGCCATTTGTGCTACGTAACTATGGCGGTATGAAATGTGACGTCACATTTCTGTGGAGCTGTCTTTGTCTAGCACGTCATTATAAATCAGTTGAAACTAAGCCATTTTTTGATCGATTTTATTACTTTTTTCACACATCGTGTTATTTCTGTTAGTTCTTTGAAATAACATTACATTTTCGAGATTTTTTTACAGTAGTCAAATAGTCAATTCTGTTATTATCATCATCTTCAGTCTCTTGTCTCATGTTACTTGGGGTCGGCGAAACAAGTTTTTTTTTCAAATATATTTAATTGTAAACCAGAGTCTGCAGTTATTCTGGGGTGGTCTTTTTTTGCCCAACAATGTACGGTAAAAGTACTTATCACACTTCACACTAATATTATAAAGGCGAAAGTTTGTGAGTGTGTATGTTTGTTACTTCTTCACGCAAAAGCTACTAAACGGATTTGGCTGAAATGTGGTACACTGGTAGTTTATAACCTGGATTAACACATAGGATAGTTTTTACTCCGATTTTATCTTCCCCTGGGATAATTTTCGAGTGGAAGCGGGTGAAGCCGCTGGCAACAGCTAGTAAAGAATAAATTTGACTCATTGGAGCTACCAAAAATCTCCGCTTTAATCTTGACACAGCTAAACACTAAAAAACATGACAATAATCACTCACATACTCCTGATCAGGCTCTTCAAACCTGAAGTTGTAAGCCCTCTCGAACTTGCCCTGCTCCTCCACTCGTTCCTCATCGGCTTCCAACTCCTCGTCATCTCTTATCTTATCCTCAGCTTCACCAATGTCTCCGTCTTGAAGGTAGCTGTAGACGAAACGTAATGGAGCTGATATTATGATAAAGAAAATTTTGTGGCAAGAAAAACATTGAAAGGCAAAGGTGTATTTGCGGATTGTTGTCAGTGTAAAATAGTAAAAGGATGCTTCTGTACTGTTTTGAACATCTATTCTGCTACAGAAACGAAAATATCACGTACTTGCTAATTTATGTTACATAATATTATATACTGCTTAGTTTATCTTGGAAAGATCTAAAGTCACACTGAACTAAAGGAATTTCTAAGTAATGGTAGAACAGTTCTAAAAGTTATGCTTGGGTTGCAAAGGAAATTAAAAACTGGTATATGAGTGTAAAATCACAGATAATCAAATTAAATGAACTTATTAAACTCTTAATTCAAAAATATATTTTTGTTCTTTGATTTATTCAAGTTTTTTTTTTTTAATAGCCTGTACTGTCCCACTGCTGGGCAAAGGCCTCCCCCAATTCCTTCCAAGTGCTCTTTTCCTGAGCCACCTCGAACCAGCCCACATGGTGTGCGTCCAGATCGTCTCGCCACCTCTTTCTGGGCCGGCCTCGGCGGCGCCGTCCGTGTTCCGGCAACCATCGTGTTGCGGTTTTTGCCCAGCGGTCATCATGCATGCGGCTGACGTGACCCGCCCAATCCCATTTTAGCCTATTCATGTTACTTACGGTTTATTCAAAATATAGTCTCTGAGGAAGGCTTCTCCCTCAGTCAGCTTGGGGTCAGACCAGAGAGCCTTCAGTGGTGCCAGGTCCTTCTCCACCTCATCATCTATGTGCTCTGCCTGGCCTATCAGGTACTCCTTTAGTTTTGTCTCCTAAAACCAAAGCAAGTTGTGCAATAAATGAAATTATAATATTTTTAAAGCTCACCAAATTATTATTTGTTTTGTTTATTTAATAGTTGTGAACTTTTAAATAAAGTAAATCAAAGTGTAAAAACTCCTCAACATGATCAGCTGGTAATGCCGCCAAGAGACTGGCAGTATTGCCACATTGTATGGCAATGCTTAGCCAAACAAATTAGTCAATGCAAATTAGACAAACTTAACTTTTTAAATACTGCTGCTTATTTTTTTTGTCTATACCAAACGGCCCCATTGGTGGTCTAAGGCGCTTTCAAGCCATTCTAGGAGCTTACTGAGTTTACTGTCCATGTTAGTAAAAAAAATCTTAGGCGCAGGCCACACATAAATGACGTCGGGCGCGGACATGGTGCGGGCGGCTTCCTATTCCATTTAGATACCTACGCGGGCGCCGACCTGGCGCGTCATATCCACTTCCGAGCCACGACATTCCCTGTATCCTAAATTGCGCTTTATTTCTATGCACTTGGTATAAAATTTGTATGGAATAGGAATCCGCCCGCACCATGTCCGCCCCCGACGCCATTTATGTGTGGCCTGTGCCTGTACAACAAATAAAATATTAATTCATAGAGAGAAATACTCCTGTTAACCTTGTTCTCAGATGTTTTCCTTTCCTTTTTAGTATCCTCTACAATCTCTGCTTTCTTCTCAATGCTGAAGATGTTGCCGTCATCATCATCGTCCTCATCACTGTCAGCAAATGTCAGCTGTTTTGTCTTGGTCTGTATCTCTGGAATCAAATACTTTTATACTCCGTCCAACGAGACGAACTAATATGGCGCTCTCTCCCTTGCACAATCGTATGAAAGTGATAAGGACGCAGCTCCGACTTAAATGGCCAGGATTGGTTAATGGGCGTGGCTAATTCATGAAAATGTTAGGCTGCGTTTACATCGTTGATCTAAATCGCTTACTAACTCTGTCATCTAAAAATTATAGTTTTTTTACAAATTACAATCTGTAATTGAAAGCAAATATTGAGTTGTTGTGTATAAAACAAATATGCTAGACAAATTAAACAAAAAATATTTTCTTTTTTTTCTTTTCTTTCCAAGTCAACAAGTATGCAAGAATCAGTCCAAAAAACACGCCAAGTCAACAAGTAAGTAGGAATCAGTCCAGTAAACAAGCCGGGTCAACGTAAAACCGAACACTGTGAACACACTGAAATAAGCACCAAACAATACGTCCGCACCGCTCAAGAGACAGAATCGGATTGATATTTGGTCGCAACGTGTACGCGCCCTAAGTTCCTTATCTCCAACCAATGACGTTCAGCGCTTGATTTCCCCATTAGTTCGTCTCGTTGGACGGAGTATAGTGAGAATTTAGTTAGTTTGAGTTTAAGCATTCAATATAAGTTCTAATCATGTTCAGTGGTCGACATAGAGCCTAAATTCTTTTGTGTCATGGAAAATTGATTTTAAGCCAAAAAATAGAACCGCAGTCCTATTTTTGACAAAAAATTTAATAGTGTTTTATTTTGATGATAATTTGATTGAACATTATATTTATGACACTTACAGAACAAAAAAGTTAAAAGGTTTCAAGTGGACGCAGTGAGTTTTGTGTGTCGGGAACAGAATCGATAGTGGTAGAGTGTGATACTGGCAGTGCTACCGAGAGGAAAAAAAGTATACAGAAAGGAGGGTAGACCGATTTGTCTGCTCTTAAACATCCACCCACAATAACTTTATCCGTGATCATGGTGCTTATTATTTATTATTATTATTTTAAATGGGCTTGCTCTTGACTTCAATCTTGCCCTAAGGGCATAGATGATGTCGACGATGGAACGAGCTTACCCAGTAGAAGCCTGTTTACTCGCGACTTAAACAGATTAGGGTTATATGAACTCGGAAAAACCGACGCAGGCAGGGAATTCCACTCCTTGGCTGTGTGCATAATAAAGGACCCAGCAAAGCGCTTTGTTCGAATGTGTGGAATGTCGACTAGGTATCGGTGGTACCCTGCAGTACGTCTAGTCTCCCGATGGAAGAAGGGAGATGGTGGGATCAGCTCGTGGAGCTCTTGCGCACACTTCCCGAAGTACAGCCTGTAGAAGACCGACAGACATGCGACTTTGCGACGGTGGGCCAGGCTATGTAGCTTGTTAACCAGCCTTTCGTCACCAATTAGCCTCCTGGCTCTGCGCTCTACAGAGTCAAGTGTGGCAAGCTGGTATTTGGCTGAGCCATCCCAAAGGTGACAGCAATACTCCATGCCAGACCGGACTTGAGCTTTATATAATACTGAAAGCTGTCCAGGCTTGAAGTACCGCTTAACCTTTGCTTTGCTTGTAACAAAGCCAAAATAACGGGAACTCGAAACAAATAGAAAACATGATAAATATCCCATTTTCACTGTTTATGATTTAGACTCCAGTTCCAGGTCGGTTGTCAAGGAAAACCTGCTGAGGTGGAGAGAATGTAGTGCTGTTCCACAAAGAATGGTGCATTTAATGGGGCTGTGTGTCCTGTTGTTTGTTCACTACAGGATCTGCACGCTAGGACACTAGGACGCTACCGAAAGTGCCAAACTTTAAGTAGGTCTGGGTAGGTTTGCCAGATCAGAACATACTGACTCCGGGACAATGCCATGTCAGGCTAAAATTACGGGATATCTAATTTTATATTTGTATTTATTTATAAAATAAAATACATTTTATTCTTCAAATGTATACTTTTATTAGTAGGTACAGTACAGATAAAAGGAGTTTGGTAGATAATTACTATAATAAAATATAAAAATTTAGAACTTTGCTTTTATAATAGGCAATCAACCAGTACTAACTAAATTAAATCAGACTTGAAAATAAAAACAAACAAAATAAACCTCTGCTAATGGTTTGTTGATTAAATAGACTTGGGTAGGAAATCAACATTGTAATCATAAATAAAAGTGAGTAATTAAATCCATTATGTAATTATTAAAAAACTGTAGTAGGTAGACAATCAACATACTTAAATATGTACTATCTTATCAACTAAATAAGATCAGATATTAAAAAAGAACAATGAGAACCTCTCCTGTTCTAAAAAGAACCCCTAAATAAAATTCTCCAGGAAAACACTTTTTTTTTTCAAATATTTTTCACTACATTTAGCCATTTTTATTTAGTTTTTCCTGTGAATTATTTATACATTTTAAAATATTTAATAAAATTCTGATATTGGTTCGTCAATTCCAATAATTATAGACTCAGATCAGAATGGTGACTTGGTTTACGTCCGTTTTAACTGGATGGATTTACAGTTTTCCTTCTGAACACATGAGGTCAGTGGTCATAATTATATCCAGTTTACGATTCCAGCATGGTCTATGCGATATCGAAACTGGCAAGCTTCTTCAAGACGGCGGAGATACAACGGGTCCCAATCAGCCTGATATTTCGGTGTTTCTCCCAAGAGGCAGAGACATCCTAATATTCGGAATAGTTCTTCTACTTCAACCTGTGACCAAAAGCTAGTCACATTGCCTTCAATTCTCGCCTCTCTAATGTAGTCCTCCATGGTCTCCTGGGTGTAGTCGGAGACTCTAAGGTCTTGCATGTCACTACTCAGTAGCTGAGCTGGATTTCCTTGGTCCTTTAAATCCACTGGCCCCCCAGCCATTTTAGGAAGATTCCGTTCTAGATACAATGCCACATCGTTTAGGTGATTAAGGTCCTGTTTGAAAGCGACGTTGTCGTAAGCTGGTGGTATGATTTCGTCTATATTAACAAGAATTCTTCCGGCCCAGCGAGCTCCTGGAATGGGGTTATTATTGTAGAAATTCTCCCTGAATATCCTAGGAGTCAAATTATTGTCCAAAGCTTCGACAGTAGTTCTCAATCCCGAAAGGGTAACGGCATATGGTACTGGCACGGCGCGCCCGTCCACAACCTTCTCTTTTGGTATAACAGGCAGATAGATCTCATCTCGATGCTTGAGTACACCAGCGCTGTTGATTATACGATAAAATGGCTCTGGAACAACGGGCACATGACGAACTGTCTGGATCAGAGGATTGGCGACATCAAGATCGCGGCTTGCCCGTCTCAGTGGGTTAGTTTTGGTGAATAAGCCTTGCTGCCTGGCAAGGCGAGCTTCTAACAGACCAAGCCCAGCACGGTAAAGGCTGTGGACATCAGGTGTGAATACAGGTGTCAATTTTGAAATGCTCTTAATAAGATGGACAGTTGCAATGCCAACTCCTCGTGTAGAAATGGGGCATGGTATCGCGTCGTGAGCTACAACTTCATCAAATGAGCGGAGAGCTCCTTCCGCATTGGACCAATTAAGGAAAAGCTTTTCAAAGCTTGCCATAAGATCCGCGAGTTTCTTCTCTCTGAAGTTTTGAGAATGTTTGTTCTCATCTGTCTGCTTCTTTGGAACAGACTTCACCACAGATTCAGCGTTATCCTTATCACCCATTTTCCGGTAGACAAGAACAAAACAACTAAAAATAATCGAAGATGATTTTTATGGGTTGATTTTTATTGTTAAATCATCAATAATCCCAATCTAATGAATAAATGACACACTAAAGTAAGAAGTATAAGATAGTACTATAAGTATTTTAGCTCAAACATTATTGATGAATAAGGCCCGTAATCCACCAAAGCGGAGATGTGCCAAGCGGAGAGGAGATGTGCCAAATTCGACCAATCACAGTTACATCTGGTCTTTTGCCCTTCCTGTGATTGGTCGAATTTGGCAATCTCCTCTCCGCTTTGGTGGATTACGGGCCTTACACTGGTTTCAGTGCAAGGATGCTGTATTTTTTTATTAGCATAAGACTGTCTACTAATTACATTCATACCAAAATTTTTGACTTCCAACATGTAAGAAAGCCAAGCTCAAGTCCGGTCCGGCATGGAGTACTGCTGTCACCTTTGGGATGGCTCAGCCAAATACCAACTTGCCACACTAGACTCAGTAGAACGCAGAGCCAGGAGGCTGATTGGTGACGCCAAGCTGGTTGCCAAGCTACATAGCCTGGCCCACCGCCGCAAAGTCGCATGTCTGTCGGTCTTCTACAGACTGTACTTCGGAGTGTGCGCAAGAGCTCCACGAGCTTATTCCACCATCTCCCTTCTTCCATCGAGAGACTAGGCGTACTGCAGGTTATCACCCATATCTTGTCGATGTTCCACATATTCGTACGAAGCGCTTTGCTAAGTCTTTCATTATTCGTACAGCCAAGGAGTGGAACACCCTGCCTGCGTCGGTTTTCCCGAGTTCATATAACCCCAATCTATTTAAGTCGCGAGTAAATAGGCTTCTTCTGGGTAAGCTCGTTCCATCGTCGACCTCATCTCTGCCCTTAGGGCAAGATTGAGGTCAAGAGTAAGCCCATATTAAATTTAAAAAAAATGTAGTTTTCTAGTTTTGACTTGTACAGTGAAAACCCAATTTACAAAGAAAAACAGCATTGTTTTATCATCATGCACATATAAACTTTATTTTTTGTGAATTTGGTGATTTGACAGTCACATTGCATACTCCAGCAGTGTAGTCAGTCATCATATGCCTATTCTGTCTTGGTACCTCTCCTCTATCATTTTTAGGTCCTGGTGAAGATGCTCCCCTTGATCTTCATTATAGAATTCAAGATTTTCTGGAAATTGATCAAGATGATTGTGGAGGTAATTAAATTATTTCGAGAATAAGGCCTTTTAGGCCTTGTACATCTGAACAAAAAATAATATCATTTTTCAGGATGTCACTTTTGTACCTGTCTCCAACAAGCTTTTTTCTTCTGATCTCGTAGCCATTTCTTCGGCAGATTCTTTAGAATAGTACAAAACTTCTTATCAAGTCATTCAATTTTTCTTGAATAAAAGTATTTGGTTCTGTAGACGCTATGCCTTCGAAAACATTGTCACTGCTCACTTGAATAAAGATTTCGGCAATTGATGGTTCACAGGTCGTACATAGAATCAACTGGAAGGCTTTTGCCACATTTAGAAGAAGTTCCTATTCTAACATTTTATGTCTGGATAAATCATTGTTGTAAGGTTAACGTCATGTAAATTAACACAGCAGAAGAATGGTCATCAAAATGTTTTTTTTTGTTCCTTCCATTACATAGGCACTCCCAAGTTTCATATGGCTTCTTTCACCACTGACCCATCGTCTCAAGGGTTTACAGCACATTTTACAAACAATTTGAGGTAACCACAGCTTGTATTCACACACACACACACACAATACTTGACTTAATGTAAAAAAACTGAGAACTTTTTGTAAAGTCTGTTAAAGGTTTTCTATACTTTTTAACTGTGTATTTACCACAAATGTAACAAAACGTGTTTGGATCATTGGGACAACTTCCTTGCAATGAATACATGATATTAAAATTTATTTGTTTATAGAAATGTATCAATAAGTTAGGAAACCGAGCGCATGAAAGTACTGGTTACAGCCAATATACGATACTGAGGGTAAATCCAAAACTACACATACAAATATCTTAAAATAAAATAAATAAATATAAAATAGTTTTAGTGTTACCAATGGACACAATCAATAACTATTATCAGTAACTCTGCTCCAATTTTTTTTTAAATTTATTTACCGGTGTAATATATTGTGCTATGTTTTTAAGAACTCTAAGCTGTCTGTTTACCTGGCTCCTTTTTTTCGCTGCCATCAAAGAACTTGAACTCAGGGTCATAAATCCTTGGGTCCTTAGTCTTCAGTAAAGCCAGTGTCTTGAGGAATTTCGTCTCCATCTCCTCGGTGACCTCTGGGGGTGCATCACTCTCATCCTCACTGTCTGTAGATACTGACCCATCAGCATTAGGCTTGGAGCCATACTTCTGTTCCACTGAAAATCAAAATATAATTAGTGGACGAACAAAAATGCATTTTTAAATTTATTTCATGCAATTTATTTACCTTGGCTGGTAAAAAATAACATTATAAGTATGCTTACGTTTATGGAGTTCTTCCTTTTCCCGCCACTTGTCGTACTTCTTTGCATAGTCATTTTCAACTTTAAGCGCAACCTCGTCGTCTGATTCTTCATCAAATAGCGTTGGTTTCGGCATTTTGATTCATAAACTGATTTATTCTATCACTTAACCAAAAATTCACACTTCGCAGTTCGCATGCTTTCGTGTTTTGAGAGATGTCATGTGTCAAGTCAAATAATGTCAATGCAATGCCATTGAACCAATCATTGAACCAGATGCGCTTCGTTCTACGAAAATTAAGTTTTCGTATTCATATTTACGAAATCGAATGTGATGGAATCTGTTTCTTCTAACTAACAGATGCGTTGCTGGGGAGTTTGTTCCGCGGTTCCACTTCTTCTTCCCAGCTAAAACACTAGGAAGTGTCGAAGGGTGGGCGCTGCCATAGAATAGAGTAATATACCCCTAATATTATTAAACTCTTTGGGGGGCTGGCTCTTGTAGAATTTGACGTTCGAAAAGTGCTGACTAACAGAATTTGACGTTCGAAAAGTGCTGACTTTGAATATGACTTTTGGTTTTGATATGGCTGGCTCAAAGGGCTGGCTCATGGCTGGCTCATCCCCTTTAATAATAATCATAATCTCAGGGACTCAGGCAAAGAGTATTATAATAATAAAGGAGGACTCAGGCCTCCTCTCTAGGAAATGATTAATAATGCTTGTAATCTTGTATGAAATTATTGATGTCAGACAGGTGTTCAATACAATAGAAACTATGGTAGAAATCATGTAGAAATGGTATTTTTAAATTGTTTGAAAATGTTAATAGCGACTTGATGCCAACGAATACAAGCCATTCGATTTATTTAAGTTTTTTTTTGTAGCGGTTTGTTATCATTACCGATAAGTTTGTACCGATTTTGCGTAAGCAAAATTGTGGCAAAATCAATATCATTTCTGTAAATGGTAATAAAATATTTAAAAATATGGCAATACTTTTATAACCTGTAACCTACCGGTCGCGATTGTTTTGCTTGCAATTAAAATTTGATTTCATGATAAAATAAGAGTAAATAAATGATTTGCTAGCAAAGCATTGGCATTTTAACTGTTAATCATGACTACAAACCCGAGGAAAGGCACCGATCCGGTGCCAATGGAAGAGAGCGACCAGCTGACGATAAGGCCCTTGTAAATATTATTTTGATTATGTTTAGCGCTAAGACTTCGAAGCTTGGATAGGGCTTGGCTTTATGGATCTGATAGAAAACCTAACTTATCCATACTGCATAATTAATTCCAATTAATCCAACGCAGTCAAACCGTTTTGCTACTATAAATATTATGGGGTACATAAGATTTCATAATTATTGAACGAAGTTTTCTTATCTTCTGTTATTTTTTCTTTAGGGGTGCTGGTCAGGAAGTAGGCAGGTCCTGCATTATGCTGGAGTTTAAAGGGAAGAAAATCATGGTTTGTGCATTTTGTTTTCATATTGCTTGAATTATTTTAACAATCAACTATGTTGTGTGAATAAATTAATATTGGAGTATAGAAGAAATAAGAATCAACAGTTGAATAACGTATTTTAATCATACAGATTTTGGTCAACAATGGTCATAATTACACACTTGCTGAAAATATCTTTTAGGGACAATTCATAAATAAGCCCGATCACGCTTGAATACCTTTTTTCATTGCACAATGACATGCAATCATCATCATTAAAATCAAATAATTGAATTGTAACTTGTAGCTGGACTGCGGCATACACCCAGGGTTGTCAGGGATGGATGCTTTACCCTTTGTGGATCTCATAGAGGCTGATGAAGTGGATCTCCTCCTAATATCACAGTAAGTATAAGTACTAGAAGCGTTCTTGAAGGGGCTACATATTTGATTTCTTTTATATAATACAAGATACATGACATGACTGGCTGAATCGCTGCACGACTTGCAACACATGCTGGATGGCCTAGTGGATTCTTCAGTTCGCATTGGTCTCAGGGTGAACTTGGACAAAACCCAGGTTATGTTCAACGAACACGTCACCCCAGGACCTGTTGTTGTCAATGGCGATCCTCTCGAGGTTGTTCGAGAATATATTTACCTAGGGCAAACTCTGCAGTTTGGTAAAAACAACTTTGAGAGAGAGGCTAATAGAAGAATCCAGCTGGGCTGGGCAGCTTTTGGGAAGCTTCGTCGGGTCTTCTCGTCACGCATTCCACAGAGCCTAAAGACTAAGGTCTTCAACCAGTGCGTCCTGCCTGTTATGACATACGGAGCTGAAACGTGGACACTGACGATACGGTTGGTCCATAAATTTAAAGTCGCTCAGCGAGCTATGGAGCGAGCTATGCTAGGGGTCTCTCTCAGGGATCGCATCCGGAATGAGGTGATCCGACAGAGGACCAGAGTTGTCGACATAGCTCACAGAATAAGTAAGCTGAAGTGGCAGTGGGCCGGTCATATTAGTCGCAGAACCGATGACCGTTGGAGTAGACGTGTTCTTGAGTGGAGACCGCGAATCGGCAAGCGTAAGGTGGGACGCCCGCAGGCTCGGTGGAGCGATGATCTTCGCAGAGTGGCTGGTAACAACTGGATGAGAGTTGCTGAAAATCGAGTTGAGTGGCGTAAGATTAAAGAGGCCTATATCCAGCAGTGGATTGCAATAGGCTGATGATGATGATGATGATGACATGACTTTTATTGATGGGTAGACAGTGGACTCAGTAGATCACCTGAATGAGGAACACATAAAACCAGGAAGTGTGGCAGAAGAAAAGGGAGACCTTTATCCAACAGTGGGTGATTTTGGGGTGAAATGATAATGTTGAAATTACTTCATTGACCAAGATCGTTCTTGTGTGGTATTCACAGGTATGTGAAGTGCTGGGTTTCTCCATCAAGTATTTTCAAATCAAGCAGCATCAAGTCTGGGGTTGCACCTGGCAACAGGCTGACTCTAAAATAGGACTTACGCAGTCTTCTACATATTATTGAAATCTTTATGATTATTGTTATTTTCTAGTTTTCACCTGGACCACAGCGGGGCGTTACCCTGGTTCCTGACAAAGACGTCATTCAAAGGCAGAGTGTTCATGACACACGCCACTAAAGCCATCTACAGGTGGCTCGTGTCAGATTATATTAAAGTCAGGTAAGGGAATTTGTTTGCTTTTTGGTTTCATTTAACTATTCCTATAGAACATGAACATGACATTCGGCTCAGTGCTTGTAGTTAAAAATTCAACAGCAAATTCTTTGAACTTATTTCAAGGGAATAAGAATGTGTCCCACTCCCATCCCAAGTTTTGTACTCTTTTTATATGGACAACTCGTTGATCAAAGTGTCATGTACCCTTAAGAGTACCATCATGTTTCATTTCTTAAGGCTCAATGCTCAAACATTATTCTCCTCCCCAGCAACATATCAACAGAACAGATGCTGTACACTGAGTCAGACCTGGAAGGCTCCATGGACCGCATCGAGACCATCAACTTCCATGAGGAGAAGGATGTGCGCGGAGTGCGTTTCTGGGCTTACAACGCTGGACATGTCCTTGGAGCCGCCATGTTTATGATTGAGATTGCTGGAGTTAAGGTATGCCATTTAATTTACCATCAATATTTTGCAGAGAAGCACTACCTTTGTAATTCCTGTATGTTGTTAGAGACATAAAGGTGTTCATATTCAGCCTACAGCAGTCCCACTGTTGGACATAGGCCTCTTGAATCACATGCCACTCAGCTTGGTTCTCAGTAAAGAGCTGATATATTTAAAATCCAACAATGCATCCAGCCCCCGTAGCATGGCGATTCTATCTCTATTCTACCAAGCATAGACAAAGATTTTTCCATACAATTTGACATGAAACCTTGCTACAATCTGTCATTTTGTCGATTCTTCCGTCGACAAAACCCGTTTCTTTGGTGGTCATGCTAAGCCGGCTGGCCCATTATTCACAAATACTTCGATTCGGAAAGTATGTCTATCTCGGGTCACTTTCGTAATGCCAAAAAAAGATAGACATATTCGACTCAGTTTCGATTGTTTGTGAATAGCAGTGCAGGTCCCTTTTTTTTTTTTTTTTTGGTGGGTGGAAAATCATCGAATAACCCCCCCCGCTCTTGGGCAGAGCGAAGGGGAGTGTCAGACTTCTACTGACTAAAAACCAACCCATGTTCCCTCTTCTTCGCCCTTGTGTCGGAGCCGCGGTAACCTTTCGATATCCACAGCCCCGACGGGCAATCCACAGCCCCGACGGGCAGTGCAGGTCCCTTACAGCTTTTCTTTTGACCCTTTGTTTTATTTGTCAGGTATTGTACACGGGAGATTTCTCGAGACAAGAGGACAGACATTTAATGGCAGCTGAGATACCCACAGTTCATCCCGATGTTTTGATTACGGTAAGATATTACTTATAAGTTGATTGACGGCACGGTTGGCGCAGTTGCTAATCGATTGGCTGCTGTGCTGCGAGTCGCGGGTTCGATTCCCGCACGGGTAGACCACCACGGTCCGGCTGTTTGTAAACGCAACGCGCACTCTTTTCCCAATTTCATTTCGATTGCGTCAATGGCACAGAGTTGATGTTTTTGTAATATTTATTTTTGAAAAATCCAATGATACAGTTTTAGTTCTCATTAAAATAGGGCCTGAGAGTGGTTTTCGCTATTTCTCATAGTTTGGGATTTGACCATCCACGCTCGCTTTAAAATTTTGCCTGTATATTTTGTCTACTTCCTATGTGTGTTATACGAGTCATTAAAATCCGGTCACCCGTTAGTAATAGACGTAACAGACGGATAGATATTTAAAGTACGAAGTGTGAGTGTGTTTTTGAAGTATGATTTATTACCAGGAGTCAACATACGGCACCCACATCCACGAGAAGCGCGAGGAACGTGAGAGTCGGTTCACAGGACTTGTGAGTGAGATCGTGCAGCGAGGGGGACGCTGTCTCATACCAGTGTTCGCGCTGGGACGGGCACAGGAACTGCTGCTCATTCTGGGTACGTATCCACCATGTTCCTTCTTCCCTCGGGAAACTAGTACTGCAGGTTATCACCCATACCTTGTCGATGTTCCACACATTCGAACGAAGCGCTTTGCTAAATCTTTTATTATGCGCACAGCCAAAGAGTGGATCTCCCTGCCTCCGTCGGTTTTCCCGAGTTCATATGAGCCCCATCTATTTAAGTCGCGAGTAAATAGGCTTCATCTGGGTAAGCTCGTTCTATCGTCGACCTCATCTCTGCCACTAGGGCAAGTTTGTTTCTTGTTATTAAGTAAATTTTGACGTTCGAAAAGTGCTGATTATCAGCCTAGTTTGAATAAATGACTTTTGATTTTATGTCTCGGAAAGCACGTTAAACCGTTGGTCCCGGCTGTAAATAGGGGATTGGACAAAAAAAAAACTAATTAGTCCGTCAGATAGATTTCCAAAAATTATTGGACTCGTATTTTTTCTTTTTTCACGTAAACTTAAAATGAAGACGATACAGTGCTTCGAAAACTCGTGTGACGCAGTGCCGGATTAACCATATAGCAAAAGTAGCAATTGCTACGGGCCCCGCGCAAACTGGGGCCCCGCGTATCCAACCACCACCTGGTTGTAATTTTATTTGAGTGAAACTTACATGACCTTATGTGGTATATTGAATTAACTTGATGCCACAAAACTGAAACATTACTCCTTTTCCGACAAAGACACTCCACGTCAGACAATTAGTACAATTTTCGAGCTCGCTTCGCTCGCTAATACTTCCTTTCTCATATTTGTCTCCTTGGAAGATGGGTAGGTCTTCAGTGTGGGAAGGTTGTTGTCCCTTTGCAACATGGGGGGAAATGAATCTCTCTCTGGCAGATCAAGGGCCCCTGGATAGAATTAGCTACGGGCCCCGCGCTTGCTTAATCCGGCACTGAGTGTGACGTCATATGATAGTACATTTTGACGACACAAGTGACGTTTCAAGCCCCACTCCAAGATCTTTGACGCGTTTTATCTTCGTCATTTTTTATTGATTTGATAAAACAAAAAACACGTATTCAATATTTTTCGATAATCTAACTTACGGACTAAACAGAATCATATTATTTTGACCCAGTCCGATCCCCTATTGTAAATCTTTCACAGTCGTTAAGTAGTCAGTGGCCTGAAAGTCTGACAACAAGTATTACCAAAGGGTATTGTATCACCTAGTACTAACCGGGTTGTGGAGATAAGATAGGCAGTCGCTCCATACAAAGTACTGGTTTTCAGCTAAATCCGGTTAGACTAGAAGTTGGTTCCAACAACAAAAGGCTAGGCAGATGTTGATTCGTTTACTGTGTTCAATAAGTATAATAAAGTGGTCTGTTGGCATGTTTTTCATATTTTAACCTCTTGTCCTCTAAGACATCTCCAGGAGATTTTTTTCTTTTTTTATTATAAAAAGGGGCTTGCTCTTGACTTCAATCAACAACAAACATAACAATCATTACACATTTTTTTTTCTTTTCTTCATTTATAACAATGGCGTTTTAATTGTGTCTATAATAAGGCGTATGAGCTCATAACATAACTTTCTTACCAACAGATGAGTACTGGTCCCTCCACCCAGAGCTACAAGACATTCCGATCTACTACGCGTCGTCTTTAGCCAAGAAATGCATGGCGGTGTACCAGACGTACATCAACGCCATGAACGACCGCATCCGGCGGCAGATCGCCATCAACAACCCCTTCGTGTTCCGCCACATCTCCAACTTGAAGGTACGTGTCTATGGAACAACCTAGGTCACTTGTCTATGGTAGAGGTGTACCAGACATATGTCAACGCCTTGAATGATCAACAACTCCTTCGTGTCTCCAATTTAATGGTGCGTGTCTATGGAACGTTGTAGATGGTATGGTGTATCATATGTATGCAAACATTGTTGGGCAGTAACTCAAAGCATCAGAATCATTTTGAATTAAGTCAACTTTCCTATTTCTCATTATCTTCGTGGCTACTTTGTCATGGCAAATCAAGATTTGACAACAGCTCTAACCTTAGATATACCTACTCTTTCTGACTCATATGATATGTTATAGAGAAGTAATGAACATTGGTTAGTTTGCTGTGTGTAAAATTAAAAACAAGATATTTAATAGAAATACAACTTAATATAACTTTATTATTCAATAGCTTGGCTCTCCCCGATCTCAAACACATCAATTTCAGGCTTAACCTTATCATACAAATGTGGGAACGCGCCGTTAGCACTATACTTCTTCCTCACTTGTTCATACAGCGACAAATCAAACATCACTTCGAATTCCTCGCGAGTCATAAAGATATCCGCATACAAGAACGAATATCCTCCGACTTCTCTGGTAAACTCCTCCATTTTCCTCATAGCAGTCACAGGGTTATAAGGTTTCTTTTCCTTTACCTTCCCAGGGACCCCGTATACTCCTAAATCGTTGTACATTGCGTAATTAGTACCAGGGACTAGGTACTTTGCGTCAGGTCTTTTGAGCTGACCTGATGATGGACCGTGATCAATGATCTTGCAAGGATAGACCAGAAGAGGGAATTTCTCGAATAGGACGCTTGCTATCTCAATCTGTCTTTCCAATTCTTTGATAGGTAGCACAATGTCTTGAAAGACTTGTTTTGTGAATGTATAGGCTCTCACTCCAGGAGTTGTGGTGAACTTTAAGAAGGCTGGCTTAGGGGGAAGGAGCCACCCGAACAAATACCGGAATACCGTGTCGTTGCCAAACGATAACATGTCTTCCACTACCCAGAATATAGCTCTGTTGTGTCTCAGTAAATAGTCTCTCAGAGGGATCAACTCCTCAGATTCTCCCTTCCGCAAAAACGTTTCCACATGTTTGTAGAACCAGGGTTTGTACCATTTCGAGCAACTGTTGACACGTATACTGGGGTCGTAATCAGCATAATCCCCCACCATAATAACAGCTTCGTCCTTGCTGTAAATAGTTCCTTCAATATAGTCAGGGAACTCCTTCGGCTCAGCTTCGTAAGTCCCCGAGTATTCCCGAATCATATCACAGTACTTCTTCTGTCCTTTGACGGGGATGTACTTGATTTTGATGTAAGGTTTTATTTTGACGATCTTGAGGGTCAAAGCGACGAGGAAGCCGAGACTGCCGTGGCACCAGGGAAGGGATTTGTATAGGTCTGAATGTTCGTTGTCAGCTGTGGCCGTTACTAAGGAGCCGTCGCCTAGGACTACCTCGTAACTCGTGATGGTTTCGTGGTAGAGGCCGGCCTTGTGGGAGTGGGTTGACATACCGGTGCCGAATGCCAGACCTGAAACATTTTGAAAGGGCTATAGTTTTGTTTGTTTGAGAAAAAAGGTGATTCAAATTGATTTAAGTACAAATATTTAGCGACCTGAGACAAATCTGCATTTTTGGTTTGCAATTTAAAAGACCTGTGAATCCGTCTTTATTGTCTAATAAATCTAACTTCAAATATTACAATATTGAATTTTGTGCGACAAGAAAGAGTAAAATGTATTTATTCGCGCTAAACACATTATAACACTTTTTTGTGGCAGTCGTCTAAAAACTCACCTCCCAAAGTAGCATCAGTAAGTTCAATAGTAACCGCCAACGAATACCCTTTCGGTATGAGGAACTCGGTGATATCTCCTATCGTGGCCATGGGTTCCACTCGCACGGTCATGGCCTGTTCGTCCAGCTCCAGGATATCGTACAGAGGGATTGGGACCTGGTGATGCAGGTGCTTCTGGAAGAATGTGGTGGAGAGGGACAGCCAGTTCGGTCGGGAGGTGCAGAGGAGGCGGCGGTCTTTTGGGGGCAGCTTGTTCCATTGTTGTACCTGTTGTAGAATTAATTGATTAGAATTCATGATGTCGTGCAGTGAGAAAACGATGAAAAAGACGAGCATATTTTAGAGCTGAATAAAGAAAAGTCAGTTTCGTGTCGAAGTCTGTCCGCGCTTTGTTACGTTTGATAGATAAAAGGCCTTTCTTTTATGGTTTTTTTCAAAGTGTTTGCCTGCTAAAAAAAAAGCAATACCAAATTCCTGTCTTTCTTTTACTAAACAGGAGTAAATATATTAATTTTAGACACGGGGATAGTTCGGGCCGGTCCCGCGTGTTTCAATATGGGTTGCGCACTGTTACATAGAGGAGGCCATTGCCCTGCAGTGGTAACGTTATCGGCTATTCTATGTACGTTCTCTGTTACGCTAGTATGGTTTCGCTCACCTGGCTCTGTATCTGTCTGACGGCACTGTCATGGCGCTGAGGGTCGCTGGTGAGCCACCGCACATACGCGCGTATCCTCAGCAGCACGGTGAACAGAAAGCTTGCTGGGAGGCAGAACACGGCCACCACGAACTCTCGGTGGTCTTCCAGCCATTGGATCAGCCGGTTCTTGACAGAGTCTGGCAGCATTGCTGTAAAAATTGTAAAGTACTAGCTTAACTTTTGTCTTCCCTTTAGAGGTGTTGTTATGCTAGCTTTTATCTGCGGATTTGACCTCGTAAAGGTCGGAAACTATCCCAAGGGTATAAAAATATATGGGGTCATACATAAGCCAGGTCATGGTCAATTGGTGTGTCAAAACTTCAAAAGACATCCAAATACGTACAACCTTTTTAGGATTGAAAAGAATGCTGTTATTTGAATTTAGCGCCATACTTTACCAAGGCCGACACCCAAATATACATATAACCTCTTTGTTAGAAATTCATTTACTGTTGGTAAAATATGTTTAAATGTAAACAAATCTCATGTGTTCCTTTATTCATGGCTATTTTAAAACTGTACCAGCCTATCTGTATCTTATAACTTCTCTTAAAATCCATGAATAGAATACAATGGTTTTAAACTTCTCAAATTAATGTTCAGTTCTCACAGATTTTGTCTTTGTATACGCGCAAACTTCTTTCAAAATAATAGTAATTTTAAGCTTATGACAAAAATAATATAGTTTTACTTACTGTTTTCCTCATATAATTCCACTTAAGTATATACTAATTCTATCTCTGGAAGCCGGCTGTTCTGGGCGACGAGCGTCACAACACTGCCTACAGATTAAAAATTTACACGTGTTTCGTTACACTACTGATAGTGTAATAATAACGATGTTATCTTATAAATCTGAAGAATCGACGAATCTCATGTAGGCATTTACAATTTAAGTATGACTAATCCTACCAAATTAAAACAAGCGTTGTCGTGATTGAAACTGACTTCATCCATTCCAGATTTCCATAAACTAACGTCTTTCTCACTGATATTATAATTGCGAAAATCACCGTCTCAGTCCGTCTGTTACTTTTTTACATCCTAATAGCTTACCAAATAATGATGAAATTGTACAGTTAGATAGCTCATAACAATACTATGTTCTAGGACTTAGTTTGGAAACTAAGTCCAGAAGGTATTTCCCTTGAGAAAATTAGCGATCTCTTACTGTTAACGTTTTCTGAATGGGTCAGATATTTCCACAAAAATATTCCTTCTTACATAGTTATGCTGAATATTTCCTATTAAAAAATATTGAACAACATGATTCGTGTATCTAAGCCGCATACTCAATGATCTTGGCCTTGTAGCCTAATAACAATCAGTATTTCGTTGCTATTGATTTAAAAACTCACTACTGTAGTGTGTCAGGCGACATTAAACTCTATTTTACTGAATTAAGTATCATATTGGTATATTTGAAGTTTTCTAAGATAGTAATGATAGTTACTAACTTACACTTACTATGTAACGCAGCTGTCTTGATTGATTGATTGTGCGTATAATCCTAAGATAAGTTAAGTCTAACATTTGTTGAATCACTGTTCTAACCATTACACGCAAAAAATCTAATTAATATGACTAATAGTCTAGTCAACAAGTGCTTTTTTAATCAACTTTTTTCAGCAGTCTCCGAAAATTATGATTGAGGTGTCATTCGATTCGGAATGGCATCCCGATGATTTTTGAAAAAATTGAAGTTCCGCTTGCAAAAATTGCAAAAGTTATTAACAATTAACTAAAAAATTTAAAATGGTTTTAGTTTTTTGCAAATATCTCAAAACCTAATTAAAATTTTTCAAATTTGATTTAAGATTCAAAAAGGGGAGGAAATTTCCTAAAGAATATTCTATTTTTCGGAATTGTAGGACCAAAATTAATAACTTTCCGATCGGGTTGAAAATACGCCCGAAAACTGGTACTTCGTCTTGCGCAAGCTACGCTCCATTCGGACCTTTAATGAATAAATGTTATTTAAACTTATTAAATATGAAAATTAAAAATTGAAAAAAGTCAGGCGCCTGCAGGATAGATCAATACACAATAATCTGTGATCTAAAAAATTTTATCGCGAATTTTCAATAAGTTATCCATTAATTAATTAACAATTTTTTGTAGCACGAACACTGACATTGCAAGTGCGATAATTATAACACTATTCATCTGAGATTTTTTTCCTTTCGTGGAGCTATTTTTCAAAGGTCTTAGAATAGGCTCTCGTTGGAAAAATTAAAAAAATGTTAATTTTCGTTTTTTTATTAACAATTTACTGAAATGAAAAATTTTAAACCTTCATTAGACATTAAAAAAATATTTTTTTTTATTATATTATTATTGAACCGTTTTTGTATGATCAGAAGCTACTTAAAAATGATTTTTTATATTTTTTATATCCTGTTTTTTAAAATATTTTTATAAACAAATGCGTTGTTTATGAGATAATTTAATGTTTTTTTTTAATATCGTAATCTTTGATAATAATCATGCTTTTTTTTTAAAAAACCGTTGCTTAAAAAAAATGTTTTATTGCTTAAAAACGCATTTGTTGATTAACAATCATTTTCACCCAGTTCTAATTAATATTAAGGTATCATTTTTTTTAAATCACCATTATTTGTTTTTTCTTTTCGATATATAAAAAAAAATATTGTTTTATTAAAACTTTCATTGTTTATGTAATAAACAATTTGTAAAAAACAAATAAACTTTTACTTTATATTTTTTTTCTTGTTTTACTTATTGTCACAAAAACAGAATGATTCTTTTTTTTTCATTTAATTTTTTTTAGTTTTTTTTTTAATTTAAAAAAAAAACAAAATCATATTTGTTTTTGTGACAATATTTACTTACTGTCACAAAAACAGATATGATTTTGTATTTTTTTCCATTTAATTTTTTTTTCAACTTTTTTTTAATTTGAAAAAAAAATCATATCTGTTTTTGTGACAATAAGTAAAACAAGAAAAAAAATATAAAGTAAAAATTTATTTGTTTTTAACAAATTGTTTATTACATAAACAATGAAAGTTTTACTAAAACAATTTTTTTTTTTATATAACGAAAAGAAAAAACAAATAATGGTGATTTAAAAAAAATGATACCTTAATATTAATTAGAAGTGGGAGAAAATAATTGTTAATCAACAAATGCGTTTTTAAGCAATAAAACATTTTTTTTAAGAAACGGTTTTTAAAAAAAAACATGATTATTATCAAAGATTACGATATTAAAAAAAAACATTAAATTGTCTCATAAACAACGCATTTGTTTATAAAAATATTTTAAAAAACAGGATATAAAAAATATAAAAAATCATTTTTAAGTAGCTTCTGATCATACAAAAACGGTTCAATAATAATATAATAAAAAAAAATATTTTTTTAATGTCTAATGAAGGTTTAAATTTTTTCATTTCAGTAAATTGTTAATAAAAAAAACGAAAATTAACATTTTTTTAATTTTTCCAACGAGAGCCTATTCTAAGACCTTTGAAAAATAGCTCCACGAAAGGAAAAAAATCTCAGATGAATAGTGTTATAATTATCGCACTTGCAATGTCAGTGTTCGTGCTACAAAAAATTGTTAATTAATTAATGGATAACTTATTGAAAATTCGCGATAAAAATTTTTAGATCACAGATTATTGTGTATTGATCTATCCTGCAGGCGCCTGAATTTTTTCAATTTTTAATTTTCATATTTAATAAGTTTAAATAACATTTATTCATTAAAGGTCCGAATGGAGCGTAGCTTGCGCAAGACGGAGTACCAGTTTTCGGGCGTATTTTCAACCCGATCGGAAAGTTATTAATTTTGGTCCTACAATTCCGAAAAATAGAATATTCTTTAGGAAATTTCCTCCCCTTTTTGAATCTTATTTCAAATTTGAAAAATTTTAATTAGGTTTTGAGATATTTGCAAAAAACTAAAACCATTTTAAATTTTTTAGTTAATTGTTAATAACTTTTGCAATTTTTGCAAGCGGAACTTCAATTTTTTCAAAAATCATCGGGATGCCATTCCGAATCGAATGACACCTCAATCATAATTTTCGGAGACTGCTGAAAAAAGTTCATCAAAAAGGCACTTGTTGCCTAGACTATAATTACAATAACCCAATTTTTCCTTTTTTTATAGTTTGATGTACAATCTTTTTCGCCGGGGCTGCGGGATGTCCACAGGATACCGCGGCCTCGACATATAGGGCTAAGAAGGAACGCGGGTGGTTTTTAGTCAGAAGTCTGACACTCCCTTTCGCTCTGCCCAAAAAAAAAAATGTACAATTTCTTTATACAGGCAAAACTTTTTACACATAGCATTTATACACACTTTTACTTGATAGAATACAAAACAGCTAGATTCTTATAAGAAGCCGTTTATCGAAAATTTTGGAAAGCCTGGACTTCGGGATTTAAGTCTTATATAGTCCAGTAGTTTAAATGACCGTAGATGTGCTTATGCGCGATAAGACAATGTAGACGATGGACTGAACTATTTGTCGGACATCAACCGAGGGATGAAAAGCCAACACTGCAACCAATTCGTTCTACGGTAATTTCTGTCCAGCAGGCAAAATAATCAATCGTCTACTAAGCGATTAAGCCAACAGTTCAACAATCTCCCTACTGCCTTATTACTCGCACAAACTTACTTGTACAAACCGAATTGCGCAGGCAAAACTGTGGTGAAGCTTGTGCGTGTGGTAGGCCCATTAAATATTGGATAATAAATCTTAAACTGCTTATTTTCCAGGGTATAGACCACTTCGAGGACATAGGCCCGTGCGTGATCATGGCCTCGCCCGGTATGATGCAGTCCGGTCTGTCGCGGGAACTGTTCGAGTCCTGGTGTACCGACCCCAACAACGGAGTTATCATTGCTGGTGAGTGATCCTTTCAACATCATCATCCACAGCCCGAATTCACCCACTGCTGGGTATGCTCCACGCTCTTGTGGAATCTTGTCTAATCAAGGTATTCCCGCAATGGCAACAATGTCGTCTGCCCATCTAGTAACCGAACAACAAACACTTCTCTTTCCATACCTTAGACGCCACTCTGTCACAGCTACCGATCAGCTAGCTCTGTCTACTAGTGATACTTTAATTGTTAACAATAGCAAGGCCGTATAACTCAGCGTTGGGGCAATGATGAAGAAGAAGAAGAATAGCGATGAACCCGTCGTTAACCTAATCATGATCCAAGAAGAAGAAGTAGCTGTGTATTTAGGAAGTGCAATAAACTTTCGTTTAGAGATCACTGAACAGTCGGTCTGTTGTCAGTAGCAGTATTTGACCGAATCTTTAGATTATTCAAAACCTATCAAAATCATTTTTTTTTCTTATGCTGTGTCCATCCCTGTGTGAAAAATTTTTGATTGCACATATTTTCATTGGGTATTTCCACAGATATCCTGACCCTAAAGACAGCACTCAGGCTGTGTAATAATAATAATAATATAATAATAATATTCCACAGGGATATTATAGGGATATAAGGGGGCACACTACCATCTCTCTGCCCCAAGTCAACCTCACCTGCTCGTGGTGCATCCTGCTGAACAACAAACGAGGCTCTGACGACCGATAAATGGCGGTATAACCATTTCCAAACAAACGTTCGCGGCTAAATAGCGCAGACTAGCGATGGGCAGCAGCGTCACTAGTGCGAGAAGCTTCGATCTGCGATCGCCAACCCGCATGCCCAGCGTGGCGATTATGGGCAAACCCTTTAATGGCAAGCCACATTCAACCACGGCCCCCAGTTCCCGGCCGCCTTGCTATTCCTGATCACGGCGGCGGTCACGGTAACGGCAAGGTAGGGGGTGCTAAGAATCCCCGGGTTACGAATGGCCGCCAAACCCAACTGACCTTGGCGACGTACAATGGACGCACGTTACGGCTCGACGAACACCTAGTGCAGCTCGAGGAAGAACTCGAAAGGATAAGGTGGCATATTCTTGGGTTGAGTGAAGTCCGTAGAGAGGGGGAAGACACACTAACGCTTGAATCGGGCCACCTTATGTACTTTCGAGAGGGTGACCAACTATCCCAGGGCGGAGTCGGGTTCCTGGTACATAGATCCCTCTGTGACAACGTTGTAGAAGTCTCCAGTGTTTCGAATAGGGTGGCGTACCTCGTAGTAAAACTAACCGAGAGGTATAGCCTCAAGGTTGTTCAGGTCTACGCACCAACCTCGGCACACTCGGACGACGTGATGGATGAAATGTTTGAGGACATCTCCAAGGCCTTGCACTCCACTACTCAGGCCCACTACAACGTTCTCATGGGGGATTTTAACGCCAAAGTTGCATGCAGTGAATCGGTAGTAGGATCATACGGGTTTGGCAGCAGAAATCATAGGGGGCAAATGCTAGTCAACTTCCTTGAAAAGGAGGGCCTTTTCATGATGAATTCTTTCTTCAAGAAACAGGCACAAAGGAAGTGGACATGGCGAAGCCCCGACACTATGACGAAAAATGAGATAGACTTCATCATAGCGGATAAAAGGCATATATTCAGAGACTGATGTCTCGGTGATTAACAGGTTCAATACCGGTAGTGATCACAGACTTGTTCGTGGCACTCTGAATATCAACTTCAAGCTGGAGCGAGCCCGTTTGATGAAGTCTAGGCTCCGCCCCAATATGCTCCAAACTATGATAGGATCTGAAGCGTTCCAGTCAGACCTGGATAACCGATTCACGGCCGTGGAAACTGCAAATGATGTTGACCAGGCGCTCGACCAAATGGTGGACATTCTCAGGGAGGAAGGGACGCGTTTTTGCAAAATGCGGTGTACGGGCAGGAAGTCGAAACTTTCGGATGAGACTCTGGAGCTTATGACGGAACGACGTGAAAACCCACCGATCACTTCGGCAGAACTACAGGCACTCAACAAAAAAATTAGGAAATTGGTACGACGCGACCTTCGATGCTCCAGCACACGCTCTATAGAAAAAGCGATTGAGCAAAATCGGGGGTCGAAAGTGTTCGTCCAATCACTTGGGAGGAGCCACCTGTCGAAGCTAACCACATCTAGTGGGGATAGCGTCGTTTCGAAGCCGGAGATTCTTTCGCAAGTTGAAAACTTCTACGGCCAGATATACGCATCGCATGCATCTCGACCGAATCCCGAAAATGAGGATTCCAGAGCCACCTTAACCCGCCATTTCACAGAAGACCTGCCAGAAGTCAGCCAAGATGAAATCGAGGCGGCTCTTAGACAGCTTAAGAATGGAAAAGCCCCTGGGGAGGATGGGATAACGACTGAACTTCTGAAAGCGGGAGGAAGTCCTCTGTTAAGAGAGCTTCGGGAGATTTTCAACTCGGTCCTGTTCTCTGGGAGAACTCCAGAAGCGTGGAAAAGGAGCGTGGTCGTTCTCTTCTTTAAAAAAGGGAACAAGACCCTACTAAAGAACTATAGACCCATCTCGCTCCTTAGCCACGTATATAAGCTGTTCTCAAGAGTCGTCACGAATCGTCTAGCGCGAAGACTCGACGACTTCCAACCACCAGAGCAGGCCGGGTTTCGAGGAGGATATAGCACCATAGACCACATCCACACAGTGCGACAGATTATACAGAAGTCCGAGGAGTATAATCGGCCTCTGTGTCTTGCATTTGTGGACTATGAGAAGGCTTTCGACTCTATCGAGACCTGGTCTGTTCTGGAGTCATTGCAGCGATGCCAAGTAGACTGGCGGTACATCCAAGTGCTCAGGAGCCTATACGAAGATGCCACTATGACCGTCCAAACTCAAAACCAGCAGACAAAGCATATCCCATTGCGCAGGGGGGTGAGGCAGGGGGACGTAATTTCCCCGAAATTGTTCTCCAACGCACTGGAGGATGTGTTTAAGACGCTGAACTGGGAAGGACGGGGCATTAACATCAACGGCGAGTATATATCGCACTTGAGGTTCGCAGATGACATCGTCATACTGGCTGAATCGCTGCACGACTTGCAACACATGCTGGATGGCCTAGTGGATTCTTCAGTTCGCATTGGTCTCAGGGTGAACTTGGACAAAACCCAGGTTATGTTCAACGAACACGTCGCCCCAGGACCTGTTGTTGTCAATGGCGATCCTCTCGAGGTTGTTCGAGAATATATTTACCTAGGGCAAACTCTGCAGTTTGGTAAAAACAACTTTGAGAGAGAGGCTAATAGAAGAATCCAGCTGGGCTGGGCAGCTTTTGGGAAGCTACGTCGGGTCTTCTCGTCACGCATTCCACAGAGCCTAAAGACTAAGGTCTTCAACCAGTGCGTCCTGCCTGTTATGACATACGGAGCTGAAACGTGGACACTGACGATACGGTTGGTTCATAAATTTAAAGTCGCTCAGCGAGCTATGGAGCGAGCTATGCTAGGGGTCTCTCTCAGGGATCGCATCCGGAATGAGGTGATCCGACAGAGGACCAGAGTTGTCGACATAGCTCACAGAATAAGTAAGCTGAAGTGGCAGTGGGCCGGTCATATTAGTCGCAGAACCGATGACCGTTGGAGTAGACGTGTTCTTGAGTGGAGACCGCGAATCGGCAAGCGGTCGGTGGGACGCCCGCAGGTGAGGTGGAGCGATGATCTTCGCAGAGTGGCTGGTAACAACTGGATGAGAGTTGCCGAAAATCGGGTTGAGTGGCGTAAGATTAAAGAGGCCTATATCCAGCAGTGGATTTCAATAGGCTGATGATGAATATTCCACAACTATCACACAACGCCATCTAGTCCCAAGCTAAGCAGAGCTTGTGTTATGGGTACTAGACAACTGATAAACATACTTATATATTTCTAAATACATACATATTATAGATAAATAACTTATCTAGGTTCTTGGTCTCACGGCTTTTGCCCAAATTGTACTCGTGAGATCCACAGAAGAGTACGATTAAGGCAAAAGTCTGACATAAATCTTAAAATTCGTCATCATCATTAGACACCTCCCAAAAAAAGCCACCTTAAAAATCATAAAATATTTAAGATAAATTCTTCTTCCCCCCAGGTTACTGCGTGGAAGGCACGTTAGCTAAGACGATCCTCTCGGAGCCAGAAGAGATCACGTCGATGTCGGGACAGAAGCTGCCTCTCAAGATGTCCGTGGACTACATCTCCTTCTCAGCGCACACTGACTACCAGCAGACCTCCGAGTTTATTAACATTCTCAAGCCGCCGCATGTGGTATGTTATACATTTACGGTTCCTGGGACCTTTACAGGGTGTTAGATTAAATAAGGGACATATTTTAAGAGAGCCTAATACTCATATTAATGATTAGCTTTTACTGAACCATCCTCAAATTCGTGTAAAAAAACAGCTACTCCATGCATTTAATGGTCACATTATGCACAAAATGTAGGAAATAACAGATTTTTACGCCATCATAATTAGATTAAAGTATTGTGAAAAGTTTTGGCCAGGGTGCACACCGTTTCTTTTTGAACATGAAATGTCTTAAAGGTTTTAAGGCCCGAATTAAGATAAACCGAACTTAATTATTTAGTCAGTAGAACATCTGTAATTCGTAACCCATCTATACCCAGGTGTTAGTCCACGGCGAACAGAACGAGATGTCCCGCCTGAAGGCCGCCCTGCAGCGCGAGCACCGCGGCCGCCTGCAGATACACACGCCGCGCAACACGCAGCAACTCTTCCTCACCTTCCGAGGAGACAAGACTGCTAAGGTAAACCAGATGCGGGGTCCCATCTATACCCAGGTGTTAGTCCACGGCGAACAGAACGAGATGTCCCGCCTGAAGGCCGCCCTGCAGCGCGAGCACCGCGGCCGCCTGCAGATACACACGCCGCGCAACACGCAGCAACTCTTCCTCACCTTCCGAGGAGACAAGACTGCTAAGGTAAACCAGATGCGGGGTCCCATCTATACCCAGGTGTTAGTCCACGGCGAACAGAACGAGATGTCCCGCCTGAAGGCCGCCCTGCAGCGCGAGCACCGCGGCCGCCTGCAGATACACACGCCGCGCAACACGCAGCAACTCTTCCTCACCTTCCGAGGAGACAAGACTGCTAAGGTAAACCAGATGCGGGGTCCCATCTATACCCAGGTGTTAGTCCACGGCGAACAGAACGAGATGTCCCGCCTGAAGGCCGCCCTGCAGCGCGAGCACCGCGGCCGCCTGCAGATACACACGCCGCGCAACACGCAGCAACTCTTCCTCACCTTCCGAGGAGACAAGACTGCTAAGGTAAACCAGATGCGGGGTCCCATCTATACCCAGGTGTTAGTCCACGGCGAACAGAACGAGATGTCCCGCCTGAAGGCCGCCCTGCAGCGCGAGCACCGCGGCCGCCTGCAGATACACACGCCGCGCAACACGCAGCAACTCTTCCTCACCTTCCGAGGAGACAAGACTGCTAAGGTAAACCAGATGCGGGGTCCCATCTATACCCAGGTGTTAGTCCACGGCGAACAGAACGAGATGTCCCGCCTGAAGGCCGCCCTGCAGCGCGAGCACCGCGGCCGCCTGCAGATACACACGCCGCGCAACACGCAGCAACTCTTCCTCACCTTCCGAGGAGACAAGACTGCTAAGGTAAACCAGATGCGGGGTCCCATCTATACCCAGGTGTTAGTCCACGGCGAACAGAACGAGATGTCCCGCCTGAAGGCCGCCCTGCAGCGCGAGCACCGCGGCCGCCTGCAGATACACACGCCGCGCAACACGCAGCAACTCTTCCTCACCTTCCGAGGAGACAAGACTGCTAAGGTAAACCAGATGCGGGGTCCCATCTATACCCAGGTGTTAGTCCACGGCGAACAGAACGAGATGTCCCGCCTGAAGGCCGCCCTGCAGCGCGAGCACCGCGGCCGCCTGCAGATACACACGCCGCGCAACACGCAGCAACTCTTCCTCACCTTCCGAGGAGACAAGACTGCTAAGGTAAACCAGATGCGGGGTCCCATCTATACCCAGGTGTTAGTCCACGGCGAACAGAACGAGATGTCCCGCCTGAAGGCCGCCCTGCAGCGCGAGCACCGCGGCCGCCTGCAGATACACACGCCGCGCAACACGCAGCAACTCTTCCTCACCTTCCGAGGAGACAAGACTGCTAAGGTAAACCAGATGCGGGGTCCCATCTATACCCAGGTGTTAGTCCACGGCGAACAGAACGAGATGTCCCGCCTGAAGGCCGCCCTGCAGCGCGAGCACCGCGGCCGCCTGCAGATACACACGCCGCGCAACACGCAGCAACTCTTCCTCACCTTCCGAGGAGACAAGACTGCTAAGGTAAACCAGATGCGGGGTCCCATCTATACCCAGGTGTTAGTCCACGGCGAACAGAACGAGATGTCCCGCCTGAAGGCCGCCCTGCAGCGCGAGCACCGCGGCCGCCTGCAGATACACACGCCGCGCAACACGCAGCAACTCTTCCTCACCTTCCGAGGAGACAAGACTGCTAAGGTAAACCAGATGCGGGGTCCCATCTATACCCAGGTGTTAGTCCACGGCGAACAGAACGAGATGTCCCGCCTGAAGGCCGCCCTGCAGCGCGAGCACCGCGGCCGCCTGCAGATACACACGCCGCGCAACACGCAGCAACTCTTCCTCACCTTCCGAGGAGACAAGACTGCTAAGGTAAACCAGATGCGGGGTCCCATCTATACCCAGGTGTTAGTCCACGGCGAACAGAACGAGATGTCCCGCCTGAAGGCCGCCCTGCAGCGCGAGCACCGCGGCCGCCTGCAGATACACACGCCGCGCAACACGCAGCAACTCTTCCTCACCTTCCGAGGAGACAAGACTGCTAAGGTAAACCAGATGCGGGGTCCCATCTATACCCAGGTGTTAGTCCACGGCGAACAGAACGAGATGTCCCGCCTGAAGGCCGCCCTGCAGCGCGAGCACCGCGGCCGCCTGCAGATACACACGCCGCGCAACACGCAGCAACTCTTCCTCACCTTCCGAGGAGACAAGACTGCTAAGGTAAACCAGATGCGGGGTCCCATCTATACCCAGGTGTTAGTCCACGGCGAACAGAACGAGATGTCCCGCCTGAAGGCCGCCCTGCAGCGCGAGCACCGCGGCCGCCTGCAGATACACACGCCGCGCAACACGCAGCAACTCTTCCTCACCTTCCGAGGAGACAAGACTGCTAAGGTAAACCAGATGCGGGGTCCCATCTATACCCAGGTGTTAGTCCACGGCGAACAGAACGAGATGTCCCGCCTGAAGGCCGCCCTGCAGCGCGAGCACCGCGGCCGCCTGCAGATACACACGCCGCGCAACACGCAGCAACTCTTCCTCACCTTCCGAGGAGACAAGACTGCTAAGGTAAACCAGATGCGGGGTCCCATCTATACCCAGGTGTTAGTCCACGGCGAACAGAACGAGATGTCCCGCCTGAAGGCCGCCCTGCAGCGCGAGCACCGCGGCCGCCTGCAGATACACACGCCGCGCAACACGCAGCAACTCTTCCTCACCTTCCGAGGAGACAAGACTGCTAAGGTAAACCAGATGCGGGGTCCCATCTATACCCAGGTGTTAGTCCACGGCGAACAGAACGAGATGTCCCGCCTGAAGGCCGCCCTGCAGCGCGAGCACCGCGGCCGCCTGCAGATACACACGCCGCGCAACACGCAGCAACTCTTCCTCACCTTCCGAGGAGACAAGACTGCTAAGGTAAACCAGATGCGGGGTCCCATCTATACCCAGGTGTTAGTCCACGGCGAACAGAACGAGATGTCCCGCCTGAAGGCCGCCCTGCAGCGCGAGCACCGCGGCCGCCTGCAGATACACACGCCGCGCAACACGCAGCAACTCTTCCTCACCTTCCGAGGAGACAAGACTGCTAAGGTAAACCAGATGCGGGGTCCCATCTATACCCAGGTGTTAGTCCACGGCGAACAGAACGAGATGTCCCGCCTGAAGGCCGCCCTGCAGCGCGAGCACCGCGGCCGCCTGCAGATACACACGCCGCGCAACACGCAGCAACTCTTCCTCACCTTCCGAGGAGACAAGACTGCTAAGGTAAACCAGATGCGGGGTCCCATCTATACCCAGGTGTTAGTCCACGGCGAACAGAACGAGATGTCCCGCCTGAAGGCCGCCCTGCAGCGCGAGCACCGCGGCCGCCTGCAGATACACACGCCGCGCAACACGCAGCAACTCTTCCTCACCTTCCGAGGAGACAAGACTGCTAAGGTAAACCAGATGCGGGGTCCCATCTATACCCAGGTGTTAGTCCACGGCGAACAGAACGAGATGTCCCGCCTGAAGGCCGCCCTGCAGCGCGAGCACCGCGGCCGCCTGCAGATACACACGCCGCGCAACACGCAGCAACTCTTCCTCACCTTCCGAGGAGACAAGACTGCTAAGGTAAACCAGATGCGGGGTCCCATCTATACCCAGGTGTTAGTCCACGGCGAACAGAACGAGATGTCCCGCCTGAAGGCCGCCCTGCAGCGCGAGCACCGCGGCCGCCTGCAGATACACACGCCGCGCAACACGCAGCAACTCTTCCTCACCTTCCGAGGAGACAAGACTGCTAAGGTAAACCAGATGCGGGGTCCCATCTATACCCAGGTGTTAGTCCACGGCGAACAGAACGAGATGTCCCGCCTGAAGGCCGCCCTGCAGCGCGAGCACCGCGGCCGCCTGCAGATACACACGCCGCGCAACACGCAGCAACTCTTCCTCACCTTCCGAGGAGACAAGACTGCTAAGGTAAACCAGATGCGGGGTCCCATCTATACCCAGGTGTTAGTCCACGGCGAACAGAACGAGATGTCCCGCCTGAAGGCCGCCCTGCAGCGCGAGCACCGCGGCCGCCTGCAGATACACACGCCGCGCAACACGCAGCAACTCTTCCTCACCTTCCGAGGAGACAAGACTGCTAAGGTAAACCAGATGCGGGGTCCCATCTATACCCAGGTGTTAGTCCACGGCGAACAGAACGAGATGTCCCGCCTGAAGGCCGCCCTGCAGCGCGAGCACCGCGGCCGCCTGCAGATACACACGCCGCGCAACACGCAGCAACTCTTCCTCACCTTCCGAGGAGACAAGACTGCTAAGGTAAACCAGATGCGGGGTCCCATCTATACCCAGGTGTTAGTCCACGGCGAACAGAACGAGATGTCCCGCCTGAAGGCCGCCCTGCAGCGCGAGCACCGCGGCCGCCTGCAGATACACACGCCGCGCAACACGCAGCAACTCTTCCTCACCTTCCGAGGAGACAAGACTGCTAAGGTAAACCAGATGCGGGGTCCCATCTATACCCAGGTGTTAGTCCACGGCGAACAGAACGAGATGTCCCGCCTGAAGGCCGCCCTGCAGCGCGAGCACCGCGGCCGCCTGCAGATACACACGCCGCGCAACACGCAGCAACTCTTCCTCACCTTCCGAGGAGACAAGACTGCTAAGGTAAACCAGATGCGGGGTCCCATCTATACCCAGGTGTTAGTCCACGGCGAACAGAACGAGATGTCCCGCCTGAAGGCCGCCCTGCAGCGCGAGCACCGCGGCCGCCTGCAGATACACACGCCGCGCAACACGCAGCAACTCTTCCTCACCTTCCGAGGAGACAAGACTGCTAAGGTAAACCAGATGCGGGGTCCCATCTATACCCAGGTGTTAGTCCACGGCGAACAGAACGAGATGTCCCGCCTGAAGGCCGCCCTGCAGCGCGAGCACCGCGGCCGCCTGCAGATACACACGCCGCGCAACACGCAGCAACTCTTCCTCACCTTCCGAGGAGACAAGACTGCTAAGGTAAACCAGATGCGGGGTCCCATCTATACCCAGGTGTTAGTCCACGGCGAACAGAACGAGATGTCCCGCCTGAAGGCCGCCCTGCAGCGCGAGCACCGCGGCCGCCTGCAGATACACACGCCGCGCAACACGCAGCAACTCTTCCTCACCTTCCGAGGAGACAAGACTGCTAAGGTAAACCAGATGCGGGGTCCCATCTATACCCAGGTGTTAGTCCACGGCGAACAGAACGAGATGTCCCGCCTGAAGGCCGCCCTGCAGCGCGAGCACCGCGGCCGCCTGCAGATACACACGCCGCGCAACACGCAGCAACTCTTCCTCACCTTCCGAGGAGACAAGACTGCTAAGGTAAACCAGATGCGGGGTCCCATCTATACCCAGGTGTTAGTCCACGGCGAACAGAACGAGATGTCCCGCCTGAAGGCCGCCCTGCAGCGCGAGCACCGCGGCCGCCTGCAGATACACACGCCGCGCAACACGCAGCAACTCTTCCTCACCTTCCGAGGAGACAAGACTGCTAAGGTAAACCAGATGCGGGGTCCCATCTATACCCAGGTGTTAGTCCACGGCGAACAGAACGAGATGTCCCGCCTGAAGGCCGCCCTGCAGCGCGAGCACCGCGGCCGCCTGCAGATACACACGCCGCGCAACACGCAGCAACTCTTCCTCACCTTCCGAGGAGACAAGACTGCTAAGGTAAACCAGATGCGGGGTCCCATCTATACCCAGGTGTTAGTCCACGGCGAACAGAACGAGATGTCCCGCCTGAAGGCCGCCCTGCAGCGCGAGCACCGCGGCCGCCTGCAGATACACACGCCGCGCAACACGCAGCAACTCTTCCTCACCTTCCGAGGAGACAAGACTGCTAAGGTAAACCAGATGCGGGGTCCCATCTATACCCAGGTGTTAGTCCACGGCGAACAGAACGAGATGTCCCGCCTGAAGGCCGCCCTGCAGCGCGAGCACCGCGGCCGCCTGCAGATACACACGCCGCGCAACACGCAGCAACTCTTCCTCACCTTCCGAGGAGACAAGACTGCTAAGGTAAACCAGATGCGGGGTCCCATCTATACCCAGGTGTTAGTCCACGGCGAACAGAACGAGATGTCCCGCCTGAAGGCCGCCCTGCAGCGCGAGCACCGCGGCCGCCTGCAGATACACACGCCGCGCAACACGCAGCAACTCTTCCTCACCTTCCGAGGAGACAAGACTGCTAAGGTAAACCAGATGCGGGGTCCCATCTATACCCAGGTGTTAGTCCACGGCGAACAGAACGAGATGTCCCGCCTGAAGGCCGCCCTGCAGCGCGAGCACCGCGGCCGCCTGCAGATACACACGCCGCGCAACACGCAGCAACTCTTCCTCACCTTCCGAGGAGACAAGACTGCTAAGGTAAACCAGATGCGGGGTCCCATCTATACCCAGGTGTTAGTCCACGGCGAACAGAACGAGATGTCCCGCCTGAAGGCCGCCCTGCAGCGCGAGCACCGCGGCCGCCTGCAGATACACACGCCGCGCAACACGCAGCAACTCTTCCTCACCTTCCGAGGAGACAAGACTGCTAAGGTAAACCAGATGCGGGGTCCCATCTATACCCAGGTGTTAGTCCACGGCGAACAGAACGAGATGTCCCGCCTGAAGGCCGCCCTGCAGCGCGAGCACCGCGGCCGCCTGCAGATACACACGCCGCGCAACACGCAGCAACTCTTCCTCACCTTCCGAGGAGACAAGACTGCTAAGGTAAACCAGATGCGGGGTCCCATCTATACCCAGGTGTTAGTCCACGGCGAACAGAACGAGATGTCCCGCCTGAAGGCCGCCCTGCAGCGCGAGCACCGCGGCCGCCTGCAGATACACACGCCGCGCAACACGCAGCAACTCTTCCTCACCTTCCGAGGAGACAAGACTGCTAAGGTAAACCAGATGCGGGGTCCCATCTATACCCAGGTGTTAGTCCACGGCGAACAGAACGAGATGTCCCGCCTGAAGGCCGCCCTGCAGCGCGAGCACCGCGGCCGCCTGCAGATACACACGCCGCGCAACACGCAGCAACTCTTCCTCACCTTCCGAGGAGACAAGACTGCTAAGGTAAACCAGATGCGGGGTCCCATCTATACCCAGGTGTTAGTCCACGGCGAACAGAACGAGATGTCCCGCCTGAAGGCCGCCCTGCAGCGCGAGCACCGCGGCCGCCTGCAGATACACACGCCGCGCAACACGCAGCAACTCTTCCTCACCTTCCGAGGAGACAAGACTGCTAAGGTAAACCAGATGCGGGGTCCCATCTATACCCAGGTGTTAGTCCACGGCGAACAGAACGAGATGTCCCGCCTGAAGGCCGCCCTGCAGCGCGAGCACCGCGGCCGCCTGCAGATACACACGCCGCGCAACACGCAGCAACTCTTCCTCACCTTCCGAGGAGACAAGACTGCTAAGGTAAACCAGATGCGGGGTCCCATCTATACCCAGGTGTTAGTCCACGGCGAACAGAACGAGATGTCCCGCCTGAAGGCCGCCCTGCAGCGCGAGCACCGCGGCCGCCTGCAGATACACACGCCGCGCAACACGCAGCAACTCTTCCTCACCTTCCGAGGAGACAAGACTGCTAAGGTAAACCAGATGCGGGGTCCCATCTATACCCAGGTGTTAGTCCACGGCGAACAGAACGAGATGTCCCGCCTGAAGGCCGCCCTGCAGCGCGAGCACCGCGGCCGCCTGCAGATACACACGCCGCGCAACACGCAGCAACTCTTCCTCACCTTCCGAGGAGACAAGACTGCTAAGGTAAACCAGATGCGGGGTCCCATCTATACCCAGGTGTTAGTCCACGGCGAACAGAACGAGATGTCCCGCCTGAAGGCCGCCCTGCAGCGCGAGCACCGCGGCCGCCTGCAGATACACACGCCGCGCAACACGCAGCAACTCTTCCTCACCTTCCGAGGAGACAAGACTGCTAAGGTAAACCAGATGCGGGGTCCCATCTATACCCAGGTGTTAGTCCACGGCGAACAGAACGAGATGTCCCGCCTGAAGGCCGCCCTGCAGCGCGAGCACCGCGGCCGCCTGCAGATACACACGCCGCGCAACACGCAGCAACTCTTCCTCACCTTCCGAGGAGACAAGACTGCTAAGGTAAACCAGATGCGGGGTCCCATCTATACCCAGGTGTTAGTCCACGGCGAACAGAACGAGATGTCCCGCCTGAAGGCCGCCCTGCAGCGCGAGCACCGCGGCCGCCTGCAGATACACACGCCGCGCAACACGCAGCAACTCTTCCTCACCTTCCGAGGAGACAAGACTGCTAAGGTAAACCAGATGCGGGGTCCCATCTATACCCAGGTGTTAGTCCACGGCGAACAGAACGAGATGTCCCGCCTGAAGGCCGCCCTGCAGCGCGAGCACCGCGGCCGCCTGCAGATACACACGCCGCGCAACACGCAGCAACTCTTCCTCACCTTCCGAGGAGACAAGACTGCTAAGGTAAACCAGATGCGGGGTCCCATCTATACCCAGGTGTTAGTCCACGGCGAACAGAACGAGATGTCCCGCCTGAAGGCCGCCCTGCAGCGCGAGCACCGCGGCCGCCTGCAGATACACACGCCGCGCAACACGCAGCAACTCTTCCTCACCTTCCGAGGAGACAAGACTGCTAAGGTAAACCAGATGCGGGGTCCCATCTATACCCAGGTGTTAGTCCACGGCGAACAGAACGAGATGTCCCGCCTGAAGGCCGCCCTGCAGCGCGAGCACCGCGGCCGCCTGCAGATACACACGCCGCGCAACACGCAGCAACTCTTCCTCACCTTCCGAGGAGACAAGACTGCTAAGGTAAACCAGATGCGGGGTCCCATCTATACCCAGGTGTTAGTCCACGGCGAACAGAACGAGATGTCCCGCCTGAAGGCCGCCCTGCAGCGCGAGCACCGCGGCCGCCTGCAGATACACACGCCGCGCAACACGCAGCAACTCTTCCTCACCTTCCGAGGAGACAAGACTGCTAAGGTAAACCAGATGCGGGGTCCCATCTATACCCAGGTGTTAGTCCACGGCGAACAGAACGAGATGTCCCGCCTGAAGGCCGCCCTGCAGCGCGAGCACCGCGGCCGCCTGCAGATACACACGCCGCGCAACACGCAGCAACTCTTCCTCACCTTCCGAGGAGACAAGACTGCTAAGGTAAACCAGATGCGGGGTCCCATCTATACCCAGGTGTTAGTCCACGGCGAACAGAACGAGATGTCCCGCCTGAAGGCCGCCCTGCAGCGCGAGCACCGCGGCCGCCTGCAGATACACACGCCGCGCAACACGCAGCAACTCTTCCTCACCTTCCGAGGAGACAAGACTGCTAAGGTAAACCAGATGCGGGGTCCCATCTATACCCAGGTGTTAGTCCACGGCGAACAGAACGAGATGTCCCGCCTGAAGGCCGCCCTGCAGCGCGAGCACCGCGGCCGCCTGCAGATACACACGCCGCGCAACACGCAGCAACTCTTCCTCACCTTCCGAGGAGACAAGACTGCTAAGGTAAACCAGATGCCCTCCATCTTCACCTTTTTCCAATAGGGGATCGGACAAAAAAAAACTAATTAGTCCGTCAGATAGATTTCCAAAAATTATTGGACACGTATTTTTTCTTTTTTCACGTAAACATAAAATGAAGACGATACAATGCTTCGAAAACTCGTGTGACGTCATATGATAGTACATTTTGACGACACAAGTGACGTTTCAAGCCCCACTCCAAGATCTTTGACGCGTTTTATCTTCGTCATTTTTTATTGATTTGATAAAACAAAAAACACGTATTCAATATTTTTCGATAATCTAACTTACGGACTAAACAGAATCAAATTATTTTGACCCAGTCCGATCCCCTATTATGTTGTTGTTGTGTTGGGGTTGACTACCAGTCTCACCGGATGCAGCTGAATGCTGCAGCCACCAGTATTTTACAAACCAGATCTTATCAATTACTCATTTTCCGTCATGTAATTTCTCACACATTACATGTATTTTTTGTTTGAAAATCGTCACCATGTATATGCATCTTTCTTATTTATATGCCTGTCATCCCTGCTGCATACTATTGAATCAAGTTATTCCAATGTAATGACGATATGTCGCCGACGAGTTTGTTTGGTTACTTTTTCTCACCGTGAAAACACTAGAAAGTGGAGAAGGACGGGCGTTTTGGGAGACTTTCGAATAATGTTGACGTTAAATCTACACAGGTAATGGGATCATTAGCGATGGAGAAGCCCGAGCCGGGCTCAGAGTTACAAGGTATCCTGGTGAAGAGGAACTTCAACTATCACATCCTGGCGCCTTCAGATCTCAACAGTAAGTTTTAGTTGTTAGCAAGTTATACTGGACTATATCATTGCCACCCAAGTTCTTACTTACTTCCGTTTTATTGAAGTTGAATGTCATGGAGGTTTTACGTTCGGCTATCTTTATACATTTGATTCAGTGTTACAAAGAGATTGGAAATCTCATAATAGTCTCCGAACTCAAGTCGGCCGTAGCAAAGACAATATCTTCAGAGTTCATGGACGGTCCAGATCTCAAGTGTGTATGCGGCGTATCTCAGACAATGTTCCACTTGCGCTGGATGCCCTGACACCTGCACATTTGTCGATCTTATAGATGTATCAGCGAGCGGAGTTCATCTAGCTCACTTTAGAGTTTAGATCAAACTTATTTCACGAAAATTTGCCATCGACACGCTAAGAAGAAGTGTAACAAAGCATAATATGGAGACATAAATTGACATAATTTTAATGTACATACTACAACTTTGACACACCCAAAGTGAGCTAGTTTGTGAACTACTGTCACAATCGTCTATTCGTCGTTTATTCATGACCCCAGAGTTGTTACAGCAATATCCTACTTCCAGAATACACGGAGCTAAGTCAGAGCGAGGTGACGCAGCGCCAGTCCATCCACTACTCCGGGTCCGTGGGGTTGCTGCGACACGTCGTCATGCAGCTCGCAGGAGCCATCGAGTTCCTGTCCGAGACCAAGTGGAGAGTCTACTCCTGTGTCGATGTCATCGTAGAGAACAATATGATCACGTTAGAGGTAACACTCAATACTTTACGACTCATTTTCAGGCTATATTTAGAAAACGACTAGAAGCTACCTGCTGTGGATTTGGGTTTTATTAATTGCAACAAACTTTTTTGTAATTTCTGGCGAAATCTGGGTTTACCATATAACAGGGGGACTACTATTAGATACACTTACAAAATAACCCTCCTTTTGGGCTTCGCCGCAGTCGGGTAATAAATAAATGTGGGTGTAACTATTTTACACACATTTATTTATTTTAAACAGTTACACCCAACAGTACATCTTACAATAAAAAATGTATAGGTTAGGGTTCCATTTCGTTAGTTATGTTTAAGTTCTGTGTAATATATTTATATTGCGAGCCTATTGCCATCAACCGGGCACAAACCCAGACTGCTGCTAAACAATTCTCAATCGAAAAATCGCTAAAACACTTCGCCCGACCAGGGAACTTGGGACCTGGGTCATGATCAGCTGCTTCGGTTTGTCGGTCGGTTTACCACTTGATTCAGTAATGCTGCAGTAGTTGACCAGTAATGTCCCTGTCCGCAGTGGGCGGCTCAGCCAGTATCGGACATGTACGCGGACGCGCTGGTGGCCGGCATCCTGTCCGCGTCCGCACTCACCGCGCCACGACACTTGCCGCTCGCGCCCAAACTTGACCGGATGCACTTCAAGGTAACGTTTTTTATCCTTACTTTAACGATAACTAGAAACCAATAATCCATTGAAGTTCGTACACGAGTCGCGTCACCGACATTCGAACTCGTGTACGAATTTGTATGGCGGCAGTCGCTTGAAGACTAAAGTCGTTGAGTATCTAAGATTTGAGTAGCCTTGTGTGCGAAGGGGCTAACAGAACATGAAATTCTGCGACTCACGACTCACAAAATTACGCTCATCTGGCTTCAGCCTAAAAGCAGAGCAGAATGTAATGACAATGATAATTTGCAGGAGTGCGTGATAGAGATGCTGCAAGAGATGTTCGGAGAGGACGCCGTGCCCAAGATGTTCAAGGGAGAGAAGTTGTTCGTCACCGTGGACGACAAGCGAGCTGACATCGACCTGCTCAATATGGTCAGTACGCTTTATATCAAGTTTATAATACAGAAGTATTGTAGCGACTAGCGACATCTATCGCAACACCTGCGTACTAACAACGATAAACAGAAAATCCTACATCGCGCTATGAACATTATACATCATTATTGACTGGCCTGTTGGTCTAGTGGTTAGTGACCCTAACTGCTATGCCGGAAGTCGTGGGTTCGATTCCCACCCAGGACAAATGTTTGTGTGATGAGCACGATCATTTGTTCTGTGCCTGGGTGTAATTTATCTAATAAATAAAGAGAGAAGTCCTGACTGACTCATCAACGCCCAGCCCAAACCCTTGGACCTAGAAAGTTGAAATTTTGCACAGAGGTTCCCTTTATAATGTAGACAAGGAATAAGGAAGGATTTTTCGAAATTCAACCCCTAAGGGAGTTAAATAGGGGATAAAAGTTTGTATGGAAAATCGTCATTTTCACGCGGGCGAAGCCGCTGGCAAAAGCTAGTCTATAATATGTATGTATTTAGAAATATAATTATAAGGGCCGGTTTCACCACTTGCTGATAAGTCCCTGATAGCCTATCCGGAACTTATCTGCCAGATAAACTACAACTTTTGATAGCATTATCTGTCAGATAACTATCTGACACTTTATCCGTAACCGGTGAAACTGGCCCTAAGTATGTTTATCAGTTGTCTAGTACCCATAACACAAGCTCTGCTTAGCTTGGGACTAGATGGCGTTGTGTGATAGTTGTGGAATATTATTATTATTATATTATTATTATCCGCGACACAAGCCTATATAGGAGTTCCCGACTTACATTGTCGGGCAGTTAGCCCGCCGGACACAACACCCGTCCGGTTGGAGGATCCTCCCTTTTCTATGGGGGATGAAGAGCTTTACACCCTGTTCCTCAACCCCCCAAAGTATAATGCTCTCACCCATACGCAGAAGTCTGGCACTCCGTACCGCTCTGCCCAGAGTAGATGTCATTTGATGATTTCAACCACCACAAAAAAAAAGATACGTTCTAAATCCTCCCTTCATAGGCCCAGTTTCTAGATAGATTGAAAGTTATTAAATACCTTGAAGTTTTTTACATCAGCCAAAGATAGTAAGTCGTACATACAGTACTCGGCTACCTGACGACACATTTCTTAGTGTATTGGATCCTTTAAAGTCCTGTTCCGTTACTGACGAACCTCTTCAATCGACAGGAAGTGAAGTGCCCCGAGGACGAGACCCTGGAGCGCATGGTGCAGTCAGCTGTCAGCAAACTGTACGCCGCGCTCGCGCCCGTGCGAGCTCCCGCCCCGCCCACACCACACACACACACACCACACACACACACACCACACACACAACCTAGCGTACCCACCTGACGGACACACACACACACCGCGGGACTCTAACACCCCTGAGACAATAACATAGGATCAGGTTCTAAACCTTGTCTCCGTCGTATAAGTTTCAAAATACAACAGTGTAATTGTTGCATTTTAAACCTTATTGACAGTGGAATAAGTTGATAGACTTCTGTGTTAGTTATAAGTTGAAATAAAGTACATTGTGGACAATATTAACAGATTTTTTACTAGTAAATGATAAGTGTGAGTTTAAAATATATTTTTGGCTGGTCATTTCCACTGGATTATGTGTATTTTTTAATGAATATACTTTTTACAACTATTGTTGGATTACTGAAATTCAATAATCTTTTCATTCCAATATTTTCAACTTGGTATTAATAACTCGGTGTCTATTTAATATGACTGTCATAAATAGTTGTTAATGTATGAATAAATTAAATAAAGAATTAGAAAATTGTGTGAGAATGGATGAATGTTTATAGAATAAACTTTTATACTAAGTAAATAGGCTTTCCTTTGCTCTTCCAACCATTAAAACAAGAGTTTCATATACAAATAAGTTTATTTACAAGAGAACAGCGCATAGCGCTATAACAACACATGTTGCGCATACACTTAACTTAAAACGAAAACTACCTTAAGGGCCAGCTTCGCGGACGCGCCGCGCGAAGTTTAGGTTTTTAGCGCTACACTCACAACGATCGAGGCTCGCGCACCGCACACGCACACATGTAGGTATGCACAGTGGGTCGCCACGTCAGACTTTGACTCGCCAACTAAATTGTAACTTTATTGTTAGGTACTGATTTTGATATGTGGTCAAATATGTGATTATTAGTGATTATTAGATTTATTAGCATAGCGAGATTAATAATGTACATATATTAAATTGTACTATAGAATTTTATTATTTTAGATGCACAATACAAAATGAAATTGTTATTCCCAATTACAAAAATAATATATTGTACTGAAAACCGTGATCACATAAATCTTGCAATTGCTTAAAAACAAAGTCAACGTCGACCAATCTGCGGCCAACAACCAGTTCATGTTCATCAGGCTGCAGCTCCGGTTCCATGATTAGTGCCGGATATTCTTGATTCTGCAATAAATATAACATATCAGATACCTAATGAAATAAAATGAAGACAGACAAGCACACACACACACAATGTGCAGGGCTCCTCCACACGGCCGGACCTACAGGGCTACAACGATAAATGCCTACACTGTTATTCACAAATAAAATTTGATACGTTTAACCATAGTACCTATAAAAAAACCGGCCAAGAGCGTGTCGGGCCACGCTCAGTGTAGGGTTCCATAGTTTCCCGTCCGTCCGTCCGTAAAATATGTAAACGAAGTTAAAAAAAAATGCTTGCATATATACGATTATACTACAAACTTAGTCCAGAAATTATTTTGTGCAACTTTTTGTCTTTTTTGTACAAAAACTGTTGTTTCCATCCAAGTTCAAAATTATTTTCCTAGAAAGTCCTTATAAAGTTCTACTTTTCAGTTTTTTTTCATATTTTCTAAACTTATGGTTCAAAAGTTAGAGGGGGGGAGGGGGACACATTGTTTTTTACTTTTGGAGCGATTATTTCCGAAATTATTGACATTATCAAAAAATGATTTTAGTAAACCCCTATTCATTTTTAAATACCTTTCCAACAATATATCGCACGTTAAGGTTGCACAAGCAAGTCATTCTTCCATACAAACGTAGTATGGTGATTACTCCTCTGGTTGACGGTGTAGGTTTAAAATTAAAAATTGTATCAACTAGTCTTGTCATTATCTAGGTCTCTATGGAAGCAGAATTGGAAAAAAAATATTGGTTTGAAAGTTATGAGCGTCGAAACTTTCATATTTTAGCACTAATTTTAACCATCTTTGGACGTAAATAAGTAACGTATATAGTACGAAAATTAAAAAAGTCAAACCATACAGACATAGATTAGTTATTAAAGAATTCAAATAATTCTATTTTGAACAGATACATTCAATGGATTTTTCATGGTATCCATACTACCAAAGGTCTGCATAGAAACAATCGCGCGCCCGTTTTAGTTGTGTCTCTTTCGCTCTATGCATTTCGCTCGTGACGTCGGATGAAATAGAATGCATTTTAGCCCCGCCCACCAACTAGTTCGTGCCGTTGGCTTGTTTACCCTTAAGGTTGAAATTAAAAAAAAAACACTTCTCACTTTACTTAAAAGCCCCCCTTTAAGTAAAGTGGGAAGTGTTTTTTTTTTAATTTTTTTTTAACCCTAATAAAACATTTTTTTCCAATTTTTATTTAACCGCTTTGTCGGCGTGATTGATACACATATTGGTACCAAATTTCAGCTTTCTAGTGTTAACGGTCACAGAGATTAAGCGAGGACGGACAGACGGACGGACAGACAGACATGGCGAAACTTTAAGGGTTCCTAGTTGACTACGGAACTCTAAAAAGGGGGAAGTACGGTATCTTCATACATACAAACGCACCGCGCGCGGCTTAGGTATATCTGTGCGCCATAGTAGGTATCTTTTTTGTTGGATAATTACGAGAGCAACTTGAAAATGAGATTTTTTGTTTGTTGAGATATCTTAACGACTTTTTGTCAAATGAAAATTCTAGGTATAAAACCATTCTATCCGTTTGAATCATATAAATCGGTCCACGCGTTTATCAGATAATTAAGAATTAGTATAATGAAAATGTAAACAACCAGAATTTTTGATGTTTTTGTTCTACGAACGAAATGTAATGTCAAATCAGACGCACAAAAAAAAACACAAATACACAAAAATAAACACATACCTACCAGTACATTGCCTACTATCTAATTTACGAGTAATTTAATGCAAATTCACAATAATATAAAAAGTATACTTACTCAATTTCAAAACTATTATGGTATCACAAAAGTTTGTCGCGAGACCACTGTGCACTGATTTTGTGTACGTACACGGTTCGACTGCGATCTGCCGATGCGGCGCAAACCGACGTGCTCTCACGTTGGAGGCGCGTGGCAGACTGAGCCACGAGTGGGTCCGTCGACGCTTGCTAAGAAAGCGCTCCGCTTCATAGTAATTTGTATGAAGATTTTGAGCGAAAAACATGGGCAAGTTTGTGATTTTTTAACACAAAATGAGAGTATGTTTATTAAAAAATGAAGCTTTCAGTGACTACTTTATACTTTTAACTTTATTATTTAATAAAATTCATTTAAAAATTCTCAATAATTACGACTCAGTTGTTACAATACGGGAGTGCGATTTACTCGTTTTTAGTGATTTTCTGATTTTTTTTTACACTTATCCATAAGCATTAGTGGTGATTTTAACATAGACCTTAAAAAAAGAACCTATTCATCAACTGAATTTGAAAATACTATCCTCAACTATAACTTAAAATTTGGTACCAGAGAATCAACGCGTCTAAGTAGCGATACATGTATTGATAATGTCATCAACAATATTAGAGGTAGCAAGTGCGACATCATCGACTTTGCTCTTTCGGACCATACTGCACAAATTTTATCATGTCCAGTTAAAAAAACCTGCCGAATTAAACAATGGTATACCTTTAGAAGAGATTTTAGTAACAGCAATAAAGAAAAATTTAAGCAATGCATAGAAAGTCTCACGTTTTCTGACGTATTTGGCGAAAACGATGCAGAAATAGCTTTTAATAAATTTTTTGATTACTTTCAATTATTTTATAGTCTTTGCTTTCCTGTTATAAGAATAAAAAATACACCAACCAAAAGACCTACATGGATTTCAAAGGGCATAGCCAAATGCTGCCGACGGAAAAGAGAATTGTTATGGATGTATCGAAAAACGTCTAATAAAATGGATCATAATAAATTCAAAAAATATTCTTCAAGGCTGAAGCGAATAATTAACTTGACTCAAAAATCGCAAAATGACTACAGTATAAAACAATCCAATAATAAAACTAAAACAACTTGGAAGATAATCAACTCCACAAAACATAATATTCCTAAAGAAGACATTGTACGAATAAATCAAAATGGCAAATCTATAACGGATCCGCAACAAATTGCTGAAGCTTTTAATACCTACTTTGTTAATCTTGTTAAACCTACAAACCCTTCAACATTGAATAATTTGACATCACACCATAATAAAACGCTGACATTGATTGATAATAATTATAATTCCTTATTCATAAGTCCAACAATTCCAAATGACATATTACAAATCATAAAATCTTTAAAAAATACACACAGTACTGGATACGATAACATATCTACGTCAATTATAAAGTACGTCGCACTATCCATTAGTCCGGTTCTAAGCTACTTGATCAATCTATGTATACAACACGGAAAATTTCCCAGTAAGCTAAAGGTCTCAATAATCAAGCCTTTATTCAAAAAGGGTAAAAAGGAGGATATCTCTTGCTACAGGCCAATAGCTTTAATCCCTATTTTTTCCAAAATCATTGAAAAAGTAATCTACAACAGCATTTATAACTATTTTGAAAAATTTAATCTTTTTGCCAGTGAACAAAACGGATTTCGTAAAAGCAAGACTATCAATATGGCCATCTACGACCTTCTTATTAGGATTTACAAAAATATGAACAATAGGACACCAGTAACGGCTATGTATATGGACATGTCCAAAGCATTCGACCATGTGGATCACAAATTACTGCTGAGGAAACTGTATAAATACGGCATACGGGGTAATGCTCTAGACTTGATAAAATCGTATTTAAGCCAGAGATCACAAGTAACTCAAATAAATAGGCTTTCTTTTGCGACGAAAACTGAAGTGCAGTATTTGTCAAACCCAAGAGATGTCACATATGGCGTGCCACAAGGAAGTGTTTTGGGTCCCTTGCTTTTCCTTATTTATATAAATGATTTACCAAGAGCCGTGAAAATTCCATTAGTCCTTTTTGCTGATGATAGCACTGCTGTATTTTCTCCGACTGACATCAATACATTTGAAAATGACATAAATAATACTTTGAATGACATTATAAATTGGTTGACATGTAATAATCTCATAATTAATTTAGATAAAACAAAAATAGTAAGTTATTCCCAAAGAAAAACCCCTTTGACATTAAATGTAAATTATGAAATGAAAAAAATAGACGAAACAGATACCATCAAATTCTTAGGACTATGGATTGACAAAAATATGTCATGGAGAACGCAAATTGACACGGTGTGTAAAAAACTAAATAAATTTTCCTACGCTTTATATAGACTATCTAAGATTGTAAATAAAGCAGCAGTACTAACTGCCTATCATGCTTATGTAACGTCTACGCTTAGATATGGACTAATTTATTGGGGAAATGCTACAGACAGGGAACTCGCTTTTAGGGCGCAAAAGAAATGTCTTAGAGCTATTTGTGGCATACGTGCCCCAGATAGCTGTATGCCATTTTTTAAAAAGCTTAAGATTTTAACCCTTCCTGCCCTCTATATCTATGAGATCGCTGTATTCGTAAAAACCAATAGGGAAAAGTTTGGTAACCTGCACTCCCGTCGACATGCCGACAAAGTAGTAAATAACATGCCCTCAAAAACAGCCCTACTATCTAAAAGTTTTTTCGGAATGTCTTCAAGAATTTATAATAAACTTCCTAAGCAAATAAGGGAAATTGAAAACATTAATCTTTTTAAGAAAAAATTAAATGATTTCTTAGTAAATAGACCATATTATACCATACATGAATTTTTGTCAGACAGATTCGTGACGAGTTGAGTGCCAAACTGTTTTTATGTTTTGATGCAAAATATTATTTTTTTCAATATTATTTTTTCTATATTATTTTCTACTACTTCAATTGAAATGTCTCTTTGAATTAATATTATATAAATTGCACAAATTATTTCAAACTATTGTATGCCTAACATGGTCGAGCAGTGCAACCGCACATAAAAAATAAACACAAAACAACCCTGTAACCACTGTCTCACAATAAAGATCTTTGACTTTGACTTTGACTTTGACATTATCTTAAATTCGAAAGTTTCAATAACAAGTTACATTCATTAGCTAGCTGTGTGATTTATTTCAAGGTTGTGGAGCATCGTTTTCTATCTATTTCTATGACATTCCCAACCTTCGATTTCCGGAGCCGGCCCTTAAACTACTTACACTTAAAACGAAAAAAAAAAACTCATAAATCTGAATGAGGCGCGAATCACAGTATATTTTCTATTGAGTTTCCTGGCGCCTTATTCATTATAGCACTCTTATTAGTGTACAGACGATTACTATCGTCTGTACACTAATAAAAAATTACTTAGGGGTATTACTATACCCCTTTTGGGCTTTTATCAACTACCTTTCAGAAATAAAAATACTGCAATGCATTCCATTGCACATCGTAATTATTTTTTATTTGTAGCCGGCTTGCAGTTGATGATGTCATTATTTGTCATTGGGCTATAGTTGTGATTATCTGTTTCAATAATAATTGATTAACTTCATACTGACTGCATAACCAGATGCGTCCACTGCTGGGACTAGACTCCTCTCTGTGGCACTAACAGGGAGTGGGCCATAATGCAATTCACTAATCAGCCTTTCAAACTAGGTAATGCACCCGCACTGTTATTTCTACCGTAACATTAGTATTTATGATAATATCACCCACAATTTATGTAATTTCATCAGAGATACACTGGTGTGAGAACTATGAGCTCTTGGAGTACCGCTTCCAGAACTTCTTGACGTCATCGTGTCCCTGTCGTGTGACGACCATCGTACGCGAGCGTTCGCTCTGCCACGTCAGCACTGACTGCGCGCGGGCGTAGTCGCGTAGCACCACGAAGTCGGCCTGTGAGAGATACAACAGTCAATACCATACCATCATCTGCCTAGTCTTTTCCGTATAATATTGGGGTCGCCGTCCCGTCTAACCGGATCCAGATATGTACCCAGTAACTGGTTTGCTGATCTTTAGTAACCTTGCATTTTATTTTTTCTACATAGGTAATAAATAAATAAATAAAATTCATTTAATTCAGGCAAGACAAGACAGATAAAATACAAATTTCCGAAAAACAAACAACAAATGACGTAATACCATCCCTGAAGAGTTTCTGATCCCCGATTGTAAAGAGAGTTGCCGATAGTTTTATTGTCGAGTTTTTCTATATTTGTTCGTAACTCGAGAACAACTCTAATATCGCGATTTAGGATTGTAATTTTAGTCATTTTTCGTCTCATTGACAGGGCTACAGTACTATTCTATATAAGTTCCTCGCTATAAGACGTACCTGTGACAAGAACTGGTTGTAGACGACGCCCTCGGTGTAGGTGAACCGGTTCCGTTCTGTCTCCCACAACTTGATCTGGTCCACTACGGTGGGAGGGAGGGTGGACGATGTGCGGATACCGCCCGTCTCTGACTTTAACATCTGCAATGTGCATTGGTACTTGTTAACTCATGGTTTGTGAGGACTGTTAGAATATTTTATACTAAAACGGAACCTATTGCTAAAAAAATACTGTGTAAACAAAATCTTTCCTGGTTTTATCAGGAAGTATTTCAAATTCAATAACAAAAAAAAGTTTCAGTCCAGTTGAAAACCAGCAGCGGTCTTCATGACATAACCGTTCTTTTGGGCTTTGCCACACTTGGGTCAAAAAATAATTTTACATATCTCATGCTCTGTAAGTAAAACTTACACCCCTGAATGCCGGGGTGTATGACTATCATTACAGCATAGGTTTTGGAATTTGAAAAAAGAACTCATACTGCACGAAGAATATTTTTAAAAAGTTATTTATTTTTTCTCGGTATCGATTAATTACGTATTTACTCGAATCGGAATCTAGACAATTTATTTTATAAAGATTTTATTTTAAATATGGAACTATTTGTTTCCACATCGTATGTTAGATGGAATCGATTTAAAAATCAAACTGGCCAGCAAGATTTGACGCGCTTGCGTGCGTGAAAAAAAAAAAGGCAGTCTACTAGTACAAACTATAAATATACCTAAAAAGAACGTGACCATATCTCTTACAAATTGTAATAATTTTACTATTAATTTTAATTAAATACACATTTTTTTCTTCTTAATAAATGTTCATTGAAACCTGCTGTCTTGTTGTTTACTTACCTCACAATCGATATGTAAAGCAGAGTATTTATCTCGGGCGTAAGTATCAATTGCATACTCGGGTTAATTAGCGCCTTCGCTTCGCTCAGGCGCCAAAAACCTCGTATGCAATTGATGTCATACAGCCCTTGGTTAATAATCTACTATTATTTACATTTGTTAGAAAAACAGTAAAATGACTTGAACAACAACAAACAATACAAGTTAGTTGCGGTTACCTGTGGATGCGAGTGCTGTTCCAGATAGTGTATGATCTGTTCTGCTGTGATACCGCCGCGCAGCGCCTGACGGACTGACTCCCGCGTCAGCACTCCCACCACCAAGTTCGGGAACCTGCAATACACAATGTACACCCTTCAAAATAACATGGAAGTTTCACTATTACAAACTTTTCCAGTCACTTTTGTACGGAGTGAATTTAATTATTGTAGAACAATAATTAAATTCACTCACTCATTAAACTATTTTTTATCAGTGCCAGTTAGTATTGTATAGAATGTTGTATTTCTCAGTGAATAATCAAACCTTTCAATCTTAGGGACATCCTACGTCTGACATACAGTTACCGATTATTTTCTTGATCAAAAAACCGACAAAAATTTAGATTCTCACCGTCAATGATGACTCTCACAAACAGACAATTCGTTTTTGTTTATTAGGTTTACTTGTTGGGATAGCTGCTTCTTCCAGTGTCAATTAACTAGTAGATACTGATCATCTCCCTGCCCTTGCCCACGTTACTTGGGGCCGGCGCAATACTTTATTTTATTTCATTCTGCTCTGTCAACCGTCACACTACCATTTACTACTTTTTCTTTCCTCACACAATCCATCCATAGTTCCCTTGGTCTCTCTCTCCCTCCATCAACATTCCCCATCAGTACTGACCGGTACATGAGCTCGGTGAAGAGCCCCAGCAGCGCGACCTGCAGGTTGGTCTGTGTGTAGGCGTACACGCGGTAGTTGGTCTCCAGCATGATGTATCCCTGCGCCTGCGCCGGCCCACACGCCACTGCCAGTACCATCAACATTCCCCATCAGTACTGACCGGTACATGAGCTCGGTGAAGAGCCCCAGCAGCGCGACCTGCAGGTTGGTCTGTGTGTAGGCGTACACGCGGTAGTTGGTCTCCAGCATGATGTATCCCTGCGCCTGCGCCGGCCCACACGCCACTGCCAGTACCATCAACATTCCCCATCAGTACTGACCGGTACATGAGCTCGGTGAAGAGCCCCAGCAGCGCGACCTGCAGGTTGGTCTGTGTGTAGGCGTACACGCGGTAGTTGGTCTCCAGCATGATGTATCCCTGCGCCTGCGCCGGCCCACACGCCACTGCCAGTACCATCAACATTCCCCATCAGTACTGACCGGTACATGAGCTCGGTGAAGAGCCCCAGCAGCGCGACCTGCAGGTTGGTCTGTGTGTAGGCGTACACGCGGTAGTTGGTCTCCAGCATGATGTATCCCTGCGCCTGCGCCGGCCCACACGCCACTGCCAGTACCATCAACATTCCCCATCAGTACTGACCGGTACATGAGCTCGGTGAAGAGCCCCAGCAGCGCGACCTGCAGGTTGGTCTGTGTGTAGGCGTACACGCGGTAGTTGGTCTCCAGCATGATGTATCCCTGCGCCTGCGCCGGCCCACACGCCACTGCCAGTACCATCAACATTCCCCATCAGTACTGACCGGTACATGAGCTCGGTGAAGAGCCCCAGCAGCGCGACCTGCAGGTTGGTCTGTGTGTAGGCGTACACGCGGTAGTTGGTCTCCAGCATGATGTATCCCTGCGCCTGCGCCGGCCCACACGCCACTGCTGTGCTGCCTGCGCGTACTGCCGCTATGTTCAGCGCCAGCCGCGTCGGGTAGAAACGACCCGCTTTGCGCTGGAAACAGATACATTATAAATTAAAATAAATAGTTTTAAAATAAAAAGATGTGACAAAAGTGAGATATGAATGGATAAAGTAAGGAACGACTGAACGAGTATTTATGAGGAAGTTTAAAAGTTGCGCCAGTTACAGAAAAGTTGCGACAGTCATGACATCATGGTATGTGATGAGGAGGGATGAATCGCATGCGACCTAAAAGTGATGAATATAAATGTGGATGGATGGAGAGGGAGAGGAAGACTAAAGAAAAGATGGATGGAGTGTGTGAGGAGTGATATGAAGGAAAAACGAATAAATAATAGCGTGACGACTGACAGGGCAGAATGGAAGAAAAAAACGTATTGCACCGACTCCAAATGACATGGAAGAAGGGCAGGAAGAAGAAGCATTTTATCGATGGACCTCAGTAGCATGACAATAAAATGATTTAATGCACATAATTATACTTTTTGCGACGCGAACAAAGTCGCAGGCGAAGGATTAACACAAATAGAATATTGTACTAACCTTCCTCTGATAAACAAGTCCAAATTCTCTCAAATGTTGCAGAAACACCAACATGTTATTACTCATGCCTTCTGTGCTGTAGTCCTGCAAATAAAACCAACAATTACATTCACTAGCACATACAGAATATTCAGGGACCTCCTAAAAACTTTATAAGTGCTATATGAATGGTAGATAGTGTTTACCTTGCCAAGAGTACTAAAGCTGAGCTGGTAGAGGAAGGCGAGGCACTCGGCCGCGCTCAGACTGCGCTTCTCTGCCGTGTGTAAGTAATGTTGCAAGAACAACCAGACCTGTAACACAATAAAAATGTTGTTTTAACCAATACATTTGTTATAGAAGGTTAAGTTTGTTCACCAACATTTTTAGAATTGCTGTTTTGATTGGCTAACGTTATGCAAATCCTTTTCATACATTCTGTCTTTCTTTTCTTTTTTAATGAAAGTGCTGCTCCACACTAAGAATTTCTCCTGTATCGTGCCCAGAACAACTACCAGCAGGCCATACAAATATTTGTTCCGTGTGGGGGGGATCGAACCCGCGACACGCAGCTCAGCAGTCTAATCGCTTAGCCACTGCGCCAACCGTGCCGTAGATTATATTGAGTGTGTGACTTACTTGTTTCGCTGTACTTAGGAGTAGGAACTGAAAACCGGCGCGAGTTATCACTGCTGAGCCATCTTCTGCATCTCTGTAAAAAAAAGAAAAGACAAAATAATTCTCCACAGTTCATTTAACCTTTGAAGCACAACATGCAACTAATTTCAACAGTGGCCCCTACCTGGTCATCAACCCTGCATGCAGCAGAATCCTCACAGCATCAGCACTGATCCCCTCGGTCTGTGCACTGCCCACCATATAGTGCAGCACACACTCCCATCTCTCCAGGGCATAGGCATCGAGGAACGCCACATCACGAGCCTTGCCGTCCGGTTCTAGTGATGATGACATGCTCCAAGCACGGCCTCTGGAAAGGTCATATTATTCCTGGTCAAAATTTGGTAGGAGTAACAAGTAGTTTTAGATTCATTTCGGAAATACATTGGATTAGATAGAAAGCATAATTATTTTAAAAGGGGTGAGTGAATTTTGTTTATATTTACTTTTCTGCTTTTGTCTGTTTATGGTACTTATGTTATGTCAGTTAGGAGATAAAGTCAGACTTAATGCCTTAGTCTTCTTTACTGGTCAAACAATGACGGGAGGGGAATAACAAGAGATGGTGGCATGGCATTTAAGTACCTATGTATGGAATTTATACGAGATGAGTGAATCTATTTTGTCTAAATACAGGTTATAGTGAGTGAGTAAGTATTTATTGTAAGTCTCACCCTCCAAGCAGTGCAACTTTGAGGTTCTTCTTGAAGGACAGTGCCAGCATCCAGCCTGGCATGCCGCCGGGGATGGGAGCTTCCTGCCATACTGACAGCTCAGATAGGGCTTCACACGACTTGGCTTGCTCCCTGCAATGGAAAAGTGTTATAGTTTTGTGTGCAATAACAAATAAGAATGATATGAACACAGAATCATCAAGCTACAGGACATACACTAATCTCATTTATGTAGTTCCTTAGGAAGGTGAGGAGTATAGTACTCACTACCACCATTATAAAACTGTTTAAAGTTTAGGGTGGCTTGCAAGTGACATGATTGTGATTTGACTCTTCTGTGGCCCACTGCCAAAAATTGTGTTCTGCGTAGCTTTACCCTAGATCTCCCAAACCCCCAGAAAGTATGAAGTTTTATACCTACCCAGACCGCCGCTCGCAGCTAATTTCTGAGCCGCAATAAAAAATTTAACAGAACTATATGATTAATTATAGTCTAAGTAAAATGAGGAAGGCGAAAATATATAAAATGCACCCACTTGGCAAAAGCTTGTGAAACCCAGGATGTGACCACAGCCTGTGGCACTGGTTGCTCCACAAACAGCAGCCTGATCACAAAGTGACGAGCCAACTCTGGCAATTCTCTGAAAATTAAATTTTTGCTAATTAAATAACACTGCTATAAATAAGAAGTCAGACCCTAAGACGACCCACTGACCCAGAAGTTTTAGTAGGTATTTTAATAAACTTGGAGGCTTTTGGAATAATCAAATATGCATGAGCATTCTCTCAGTGTTTATTTTTACTAAACGTAACCTCAAATGTCAACTGTTGAGCACTCAAGGAACATGTCTCGACTTGATAAGTTAGTTTAGACTTACCGGTAAACAGCTAAACATATCGTAGGATAATTGTATAAAGTCTCTAGAAACTGTGCCGAACGACTTTTGAGATATTCGTGAAGATCTTTGCATTGTAAAGTTGGCGACGGATTTAAGTTTAATGACTTTGATTTCGAGGACTCCGACATCCTGATCCAGTTGTTTTATATTACACTGATAAAATCATCTGCTGCATTTATTATTTCACAATTTATTAAAACACTAACAACAACAATTTGCGGAATCCAGAAAATATTCAGTGCCAATTTGACATGACACAAATAATTGACTGACACTTTGGTCTTTGACAGAAACCTTTAACTTTTACTGGAACCTGGAACCAAGTGTTTTTAGCATTGGTTTTTAGCTTTGTAAACTTGTTCATTTCATTCATTCAGAATGACAGATAGCAAGGAACAACTCTAGTTGCGTTCCAATATAATATTGTTTAGAATATTGCATATATTAAGCATAGTTTTGTTTTTTACGAAGATTGAAAATTAAGCAAAAGCAGTCAATTAAAAAATAGACTACTCTTGAACTTGTCTTGAAGGTTTATAAAAGTTTTTCTCTCGATTTTGATTACTGATACTATTAGCCTGCATCAACCCACTGCTGGGCAAAGGCATTTCCTTACAAGCACTCTCACTGGTCGCTAATCTCGTCCAGATCATCCCGCTAACTTAACTTCTATGAGGTCTACCGCTACGCCACCTGAGGGTACCACAAAGCGGTTATTTTGATTAAAATAATGTAAATTATTTATTATTTTGGGTGAAGGAATCTAAATAATTATGCTTTATTTAGATTCCGTCACCCAAAATAATAAATAAAAAACATGGAACGATCACACTACAGCACTGGTGCACAGCCTCCTTTTTTGAGATCGTATTCAATCCAATATGCAGCCTGATGGTTAGTAATAAAGTCGGAAAGATATAGTCATTATTTCTTTGCTTCTTTGGAAAGAGAAGGGTTCCAACTTTTAATACTCTACAACTTATTTAATAAAGCTGTATAACTTTTTACTGAAACAATCAATCTAATAAGAACTTTTTACTGATACAACCAATCCAATAAGAATTTTAGCATAATTTTAGCTCATTCGAATCAAGTTAGATGTAGGTATTATTTTAACTATAAGCCCGGTCACTTGCTGCAGAAGAGGCTGTTTTCAATAAGATTTAGAAGAAGCATTGAAAAAATCGAAGACTTGCACTTTTCGTTTTCATTCATAAATCTACAGATTCTATAGACTACATTCTTTACACATTCCCGATGTAAGTTTGTCGACACAAAAGCAAGCACGTAGGTTTCGAGCAAACGTTAATGTTTGCATAATATTGTTTGTAAAGAAAGACTAAAGTTTGATGCAAGTTCTCGCCAACCTGTTTCATATAGGTACACACGGCTACACATCAAGCTATACAAAACCAGTTAATCTTGGCCTCACTTTACTAGATCTTTTCGCACAATGAACGATCAGATTATACTGGTTTTGTATAGCTTGATGTGTAGCCGTGTGTACAAGTAGCAGTTTTTCTTAAAGCTAAGACCTCTTTGTGTGTAGGTTTGGTGTGTAAAATGCAATGAAACAATAATTGAATAGGGTCTGATTATCAATGTTTGAATTACGTAGTTAAGAACATTAACTGAAATCAATATGCGAAATACCTAATTACCTACACACTACCAATCATTTTAAAATTATAAAAGAAACAATCTTTTAACAAAGCCACAAAAATCATTTATCGGTCATACTTATTTAGCTAACTTTCTTACTTAATGATAAGCTTCCAGAGGTAACAGTTTATGCACAATGCTTAGATAGAGAGCAAAACATAACGTCTTAACCATGATGAACTAAAGTTGCAAAATGCAATCGTACTTATTATGTCTTCTACGTCCTATTGTACTGTAGTTAATTACTGTAGACAGGCACCTTGTCACACAAGTATGTTCCGTCATAGTTTTATAAAGGTAGGTAGGTAGGTACCTACCTGCTATTTACATAAGTTTCTTGTAAATACCTACACAACAACATTCATAAAGTTACTAAAACTTTTGAAAGTACCTAAATAAATTCTTGACTAATATTTAAACTTGATAAAATAATTTTCTTATTCAAAGATCCACAAATAATGGTTCCTTGAGGATCGAAATCGCTGAGAAAAAGAAATACCTTGTTCATAATCCCATACAAAGAAAAAAAAAGGTTTACTCACTCACACAGGTAGGCGGGTGACGCATACGAGTGTAATTTCCCCGTGCACGCACACGGCCGCACACAAGCGCGCGCCGTCGAGTTCCCCGCATTTCATTCTCGTCGGCAGATGGCGGATGCAGTGGACGCCCTCCGTCCCGTCAGTCGCGCATAGACAACTCACCGAGCGTAGTGTGCTTGCGATTCTCTCAGCACCATTTTGTGTATATCTTTTCGAACGGGACATTGTGTGTATGTGCTCCGTGAATAATCGTGAACCACGACTATCAGTTTCGAACAGTGTTCAGTGTTTCACTTTCGACATGCCCGTCGAGGGATCGATGCGATATCTCGGGCGCCCGTAGAAACCGCGCCTCCGTCATGAGCGAGTGATCGTCGACGTAAAAAAAAGTTAACACAGGAAACATGTCTGGGCGGACCGCCGACGCGGATGCGAGCGAAGGGTTCCAGTTCGAAATTCGAATGCGGTCATGTCATCGCCTCTCGGATTTCTCATAAGTCACCGTCCAATGTCAAAATCGTGCACGTACCGCGAGCGCCGACCCTCCGGATCGTGCGGAAAATGCAATCGTTGGTAGTTTGGTGGGCGGTGGTGTCGGCCGCCTGGGCGCTGGCGGGCGCCTGCTCGAGCTCCATCTCCAAGCGGCCGGCCAGGCCAGCTCGCCCGCAGCGCCCGCACCCGCAGCCGCAGCCGCAGCCGCGGATCAACGTCACCTTCCCCATATTCAAGTGCGAGCCCGACTACTCGGAGTACTACTGCCTCAACGGGGGCGCGTGCTTCACCGTGGTGATATCGGACAGCCCGATCTACAACTGCGAGTGCCGGAGCGGGTTCGTGGGGCAGCGCTGCGAGTTCAAGGACCTGGACGACTCGTACGTGTTTACGAGTCGGCAGCTCATGATGGAGACAGCATCCATTGCGGGCGGTGCGACCGTCGCCGTGTTCCTCGCCATTCTAGTCTGCTTCGGCGCGTGGGTGCGGCTGCACCGGCGCGGCAAGACGCCGCCCTTCTCGGAGGAGCGCGGCCAGGTGCAGCTGGTGGCCGTGGCGGCGCCGCGCGGCCGCGTCGCGCTGTGCAAGGCGCCGCCCGCGCCGCCGGACCTGCCTCACTAGCTCCTCTTGTGTGGACAATCGCCGGACATTGCGTCCCTTGTTTATATTGTATGTCGTGTACATATTATAGATAGATTATGTGTTAAGTTATGTGGAGAGAACGGAAGATATAAGGAGAAATTTATGTGATAATTATTTTACGAAGTTTATAATTTATTCGGAAGTAATTTCTTTTGTATATACCTCTCGGATCCGTTCCGTGGTGGGTTCCATTTCACAGAGTTGAAATTTCAGTCTCCTCCCCTGGTGTTCGTTTTGTGGATTGTATTCTGTATTATTCTGTTCACGTTCAGTGTGTATCGGATGTGTGAGATCGAACAACGACCATGTACCTAATGCTACTCGCTTCAAGTAGAGCTGTTATATGTTATATTGTTGTTTGCACTGTATCTGCTGATACAAAAGGCTGATTTGCTATCCTGCACTAAAAAGATCAATTCCCTGTCTGACTCTTTTGATAATCAAAACAGTGCATACGGGAATTGGTCTGTTTGGTGCAGGAGAGAGGTGTGTGCAGTGCACACACCGCATGTTATTGTTTGTTGAGGTAGCGAAGAGTACCAGTGACGTGCGTAGGGCTCCTCTGGCGCCCTCGCACGCTACGACGCTATACTTAGATAATTGTGAATCAATGTTAATTGTATTTATTAATATTCCATTCTATACAAATAGAATTTGTGATGAATTTATTGTACGCTTGTGCGAGGCAGCGAGTAGCGCAGTTGGTTCCTATTGCCGTTCCGGGCCGAGTGCCCGCACATTCCATCTCGCGGATAGAGTATTTTACTGGTGTCAGTATTATTTTGTAATACAAGTCTTAAGCCGGCAGCTTTATTTTTTAATTTATACCTGTTATCCCACTGGGATAGTGCTGTATTATATTTGTTTAAAGGCTGAGTATGTGCCGTCGATGAGGAAGGCTTTTTTTTGTAAATATAGCCCGTGTAGGTATTTATTAGATATTTATGATCGTTTATTTATTGACTGCTTTATTTAGTTAATCTCGATGATCAGTGCATCCAAGGCGCCTAACTAAGCGGTTAACGGTTGTATTTTCATTTCACCTGCTAAGCATGGCCTCGCGTAATGTATATTCAATTGTAATCTCATTATGAATCTCCATTATGTCTAGTATTTTGTAAAAATTGAAACATAACATTGGATGGTGTATAAAATACAGTACCGAAGCAGTGCCAGCCGTCCACAGCACCACTGTGGTGTTGCTGCTGTATATTTGATTGTTTATATTGAATAATTAATTATTATTCATTATTCATGCCACTAGAATTAATGTTTTCTTATTATAAACATAGTTGCAATGTTTTAGATCATTGATGTATTAAAAAAAACATTACACTAATTTAGTAGTGACAATCAAAAGTACAGCAATTGTTTAAAAGTCTGTATGTTGCTCTCTGTCTTGTTAACTATTTATGCCAATGAGACGGTGGCACTGCCGGGGGTACGCAAAAAAATAGCAAATTGTTAATAGGCTGTGAGATCACAGAGTAGGGCAGGGCGCGGCGGCCGGGCGCTTGTTTTACCCTAGACCCGCGTACCATTTCTATGGCAGTTTCATGTGTTTGACGTATGTTGTGTTTCGTCCAGCCGCCGAGCTCTGCTCCAAAAACTAATAAATTGTACCACATTCGATATGCTAGTGGTAACAGTAACGGTGGAGTGAAACGTGGAGTCCCATGTACATTGATTCATATGAGATGTTTATATGAACATTCCAAAGTATTTGTAAAATATTACCTACAACACTAATAATTTCGAAGTATCTGTTAAGACGCTACTTGTTAATTATACAATTTTCTATTGATCATTTGTTAAAGAAAATTATATGAAACTAAATCCTTAAGAATATCTTTCATTTCTCAATGTGCTGCCCGATCTACTGATCTAGTGATGCTCGTAACACAGCATTGTTTACATCGCGCGCGGGAGATGTTGAGACTAACAGCCGCACCTCTTGCTAATTATTGTAATCTTGAACTAGTTTCCAATAACGTGAAATAGCAACATTCATAACATTCGGCACAGTTTTGGACCAATACTTGTGAACAAAGCTCCCGAGCATGTACGATTTTTGATTAGATAAGTATTCATTAGTTGTGCAATGATCTGGTAATTATATCGAGTAGTGAGGCCAGTTGGGCACGTCACTCGCGCCCACGCCACTAATCGCTTTTCGTATACTTGTGCAATAAACACCTGTCCGCAATCAAATCAGTTCGGAAATAAAGCGATATCTGTATACTGTGAAATTGAATAATGGCCCATCGATTTCAGTTATGTATATTGTAGCACGCAAAGGAAAGTCTATCAGTCGGTACTCGGTAACAATCGCAGAGTGCGCTCTGTTTCATCACGTCTCGAATCCGTAAAGAATAACTTACGTGATCCGATCCGTACGCCATAAAAGACCTTTGTAAATGTAAAGGCGCAATGCGACGGCACTCCATTGAGCGTGTCTGGGAGCATAATTTTTATGAATACCCGAGCGGACCGGTCCGCCACCGGCGACGCATGCATCGAGTTCATTGAATGAGTGCCCGTTCGTTTGTTGACATTCCCCGAAAACCTGCCCCGCCCGGAATAGCTGTGTATCACAGGCTCCCGATGGATGGACAACGACAGAAATAGACGCCGCTCCCGAGTAGATTAAATGCCGTTTTTGGTGTTCAATACGTAAAGTAAGAGCTTACGTATTTTTTGTGCAGGAAGTGGACGGATTACGAATGTCTAGTTGACTAAAGCGTGTCACCTAAAGCCGTCTGTGAGGCATTTCTACCGAGTTTAGTCACAATTTTCGATTATTATGAATGATTTCACATGAATTTCCATGAACGATTGTGTTCCGAAATGAAATCAATTTATGAAGAATCACGAATAACATTTCTGTGTCATTGGTTCTCTGAAGTGTCCAAAACTAGAACTGGACAATAGTACCAACAATTGACCTCACCTGTCCTAGGTAAAGTTAGTCAGAACTTCAAATCCCATTTCCAATTAATAAGTCTCTTGATCTCTATAACGCCATTAACACTATAATATTACGTCTGCTGTACCTGTACATGGTTTGATAAAACCAACTCCCAACAAATTAGGTTGGTAGGTGAAAAGTCGAAAATAAGTGCATTCAGACCGGAAAGCCATAAAGTGAACTATTAATAATTGGGGTATCGCTTTTTGGTCTGATCTTTACTTCCCCAACGTAATTTTGCCAATGAGCCTGACACCAAAATCTAAAACTGTCTAGTAACTCTTTCCACTAAAAAGTCGTCATTTTAATAGCGATAAAACAATGGGATAATCAGTAGAAATGACGATGATGATGATGATGATGTAGATGTATGTAATTTATGAACAATTTCTATCACTAGTTAGTAACGTCGAAATTAAACGAAAGTAGATACAAAACAACAATTAGACAAAGCTAGACAGCGGACGTCAGCAAAACACTGTGAATGATGAAAACATCAAGTCAAGGCGAAGCGAGACAATCGACGAACACATGTATGAGTTGCGCGCGCGGCCAGGCGGGCCAGGGCAGGCTGAGCCGCGCTGCCCGTGCTTATAGACGGTGCGTCGCTCGACCCACGCCCGCTTCGTTTATGGCCGTCGGCCGGTGGCCATTGCGTCCAATTATCGTGCCTACGTGTTACGGCCCACTTGTCATTACCTTGCTTCGCGAAAATCTTCCTGCGACATGTATGGAGCCAGTGTGCCCATTCGTCGCAGTCGCACGAGTCGTCGTGATTTCGGAGGAAACAATGACATTCCTTTGGCCGCTGTGCTCTGGGAATAAAAGTATTAGCAGCTAAAGCCTGCATAGTGTGCAACTGATGCTGGAAAAATTTAACCACATTAGTTTGTTGTTATGGAAAATTAATTAAGTATATCTTGACTGTGTCTTATAATACCCTTAAATGAGACATCGAAAAGTGCAATGCGCATCTACAATTGAAAGAGGACTAATCAGTTGATGGACATCAAGAAATCATGAACGGGACACAAATCCAGACTCCGTGGCTACTGAGAATTTAATAGAAACGCCCAATAACACTTTGCCCGACCCGGGACTCGAACCTAGAACCTTATGCTCAGGAGTCGCACCTTACTAATTATGTGAAGAAAGTAGTACCTATGTAATGTAGTGCAGGAGTTAGGAAGCTAATAGAGGAGAGCTCAATACCCCAAAGTTACCAAAATCTGCCCGATTGTCCACCAGTTATTGATGAAATGTTCGATAAAACCAGCAGAAAGCATTTACATGAACAACGATTGTTTTGGCAGCTGATCATGTAACATCAAGCCAGTTTCCATATCCAACATAAGGAGACGTGTGGTCACGTTCCTCATTTATCAAATGTTTCAGCCTCTCGATAAACTATTGCAATGGTGATGATTACGATCATCACCATCATCATCATCATCATTCAGAGGAACTAACTACCTATCGTGCCTAAAACTCCGTTATTTGTGCATGAGGTCCAGGGATCAATTCCCAGGTCGGGCAAAGTGTCATTAATTAGGAATATCTCAGTAGCAGCCGTAGAGTCTGGATTTGTGCCCGGTTGATGGCAATAGGCACGCCCCCTATTACACGGAGCTTAAACATAACTGGCGTAATGGGTACACCTCTGTCTATCCCTTCAGGAATTACAGGCGTGATCTTATATATGCATAGTGACACGAGATTTTTATAAATTATGATGAACGCGGCTTCGCCCGCGTGAATGTCAGTCACATTATATACTTAAACCTTCCTCGAGAACCACTCTATCCATTGGTGAAAAGAGCATGAAAATCGCTGCAGTAGTTTTTAAGTTTATCGTGAACACACAGGCAGACGCGGTGGAGGATTTCGTTTTATAATAATTTAGTGACTGTGAAGATGATGATTAGGACCTTACAGCCATTAACTGTGGTATACCGAAGGTTTCCCATTCCCCACTCACTACATTACAACTTACGAAGTCCAATTCATTCATACCCAGTATTATGAATGGGAATAACAGGAAAACAGGTATCAGCTGTTATGGTAACTGAAGGAAAATGGAATATACCTACTACTGACCACACGTTGTGACGTCCTATACAAACCATAACAAAAGAGGTACTCACCAGCCTATGTTATGAATGTCCATTTTCAGGACTTGGTTTTTCTTGCAACCTACAAGGGAATTACTTTAGTCCCCTTGTCTTTTCATTAGCCTGTTCTTTCCCACTGTTAGGCAAAGGTCTCCCCATTTCTTTCAAACTCTTTCGGTGTTTTGCCAGTCTAGAGCGAGTTCAGAACTACCTTCAGCTACCCACTGTCTGGCCCATCTGTCATGCATGGAGATATGACCCGCCCTGCAGTCCCATTCTAACTTGACAAACTTATCGCTAACACCGCCGATGCCTATCTTGGAGCGTATTATGGTGTTGGGCATTCGATTGACGAATTTGATAAGTATTTAATAGTCCATCGTTCTTTGGCAAACCTTGAGTTTGAATTTCTGAGCCTCCGACCTACTACTACTGAACAATCGTATTCGGAGTTCGTCCCCACAGTACCTGACAGACACAAAAAGCTCATCTCTGCAGAGCTTTTGCAACTCGTTATGAACTAGTCATATCACTTTACACCACATCATCCCACTGCAGAAACAGAGACACAAACGTCCTCCCTGAGAGAAGGGATGGGCCATAATCCAACGATGGCCCACTGCCGCATGATCGTTGCAAGATTGCAAACTATCTTATCACAAACTATGACTTCATACGATGACTACAGTCATTTATTTACCTTAGTCCAAGTATGATAGCTAGGTAACTTTGTACACACGTAGGTACGGGAAAAACCATATTTCCCAAAAAAAAAAAATTGTGGTTCGCTTTTAGGTTAAATAAATATGTTATAGGTAAGCAGTTCATGCTTGATACCTACAAAAGCTGTCCAGGATTTCCCGGGACCTGAAATTCTGCAACTATCATGTTTCAGTTCCGTCGTTTCGGTTCTATCATTGTCCAATTGATCTTTGCACCAATCACTTCGCTCGGTTCAAAGATCGCTTGCTATTAATTTATTAGGTTGCGGGGGTTAAATGGCTGTGGCTCTGATTTCAGCTACATCGCCGTCGTCTTTGGTATTCGGATTTTAAGTGACTGAAACTGCAAGGTTTGTCTAGTTTTAAATTGATTGAATTGTAACGAATTTGTTTTATTTTCTACAAATAGGTTTCTAATGTCCTGTTTAATTAATACGTAAACGCTCGATTCAGCATTGAGAGATGAAAATGTGCACAAGCATTAAGCATTCATTTAGATCTCTAGAGACGGAGGTTACTTTTACAAAAACATATTTCATTAATTAACAGTTTTGCAGTCACTATGACTCGAAATGTCTTGCCTCGAATTAAGTTATTATTATGTTGCGCGACTATCAGTCGATCTACAAAACCAGTACATTAAAAACCCATTAAAATCAATCTGTAAAATAAAACAAAGTAGTAAAACAATGATTTATATTGCTATTTGAAGTCGTATTAGTGAATAGTACGTCAGATAATCCCCAGATCTAGAATTAATTTTATTCAATAAACTTTATACCGATGGCTTTTAATAGCGATTTGTGTCTATGGATATGGAGTGTGTACGTAATTGACACCTTATTTGATGAGTTTGGAAGATCGTCGTCTGGTCGTAGGCAGTAGACTGTCGTTAAGTGGAAGCTTATCTGTTCATCTCGGGGATCGACTTTCAGATGTGTACCTAGTAGCGTTTGTGATTGGACAATCACTTGCTTATCATTTGAAAGAGGAGGGAAAATTCAGTGATTTAGGTAGGTACTCGTTCAGATTTCCGTCATATAAAATAAGGTCGACGAGAAAATTGTTACTTTCAGGGAAACAGAAAACTTTTACTTTTCTCTTGCATTTCCTCTTCCGCTGACTAATCTTTTTTCTTCAAAATTGGAAAACAGTTTGGTGGATAAACTCTTTTATATTAGGGCTAAGTAAGACCTCAGCTGTCTCAACTCAACACACGTGCTTATCTTTTTTGCGTACATTATCCCAGACCATCAGGTCTTCCGAAACTCAATACCGATTAAAACTTACATCGATTGAAAATCATCACTCAAAAACTCACTGCACAGAGAAGGCGTTTGCAAAAAAAAACAAAATTATTTTTTTAATCACCTGTGCGCATCACACATTATGTTCAACAGCCAGCTACTTGTATGAGTATCGTAACTTTTTAATTTTTTTGACACTTTGAAGGACCACAGATAATATCACCTGTGCTGTCAGTGCCCGGCACGTCAGAAGCCCGGCTTCCACTCGAGCGCTCTTCCTGCGCCAGATGGAGGCACGTGCGACGCGGCTTGCGTAAAAAACGCACGCGTCGCGTCATAGATTAAGTTAATATTAATTATAATGACGGTAATTAGGGTGTAGGTAGAGAGAATATGGTTTGTAGACTATTTTGGTTTTCAGCTGCAGAGAGTTTCTATGGAACAAGAATCATAACTTTGCTATTCTAAAGTGAGTCGGACTATGAGAGGTCCGTGTTTTATAGAGGTAACCTTATGCCGTCAATGCGCAGGTCCAGTCTTCATACGAAAAGACAAGCCCTAAGTAGGTATCTTTAAGTTGGTTCTTTGTGAGAGGTCACGCTGCGGGATTTCATTTGGGGTAAACAAGTGGGTGACAGACGACGGACCAACAGGTGACCACAATGTTGTTCTGAGCCCTAAATTAAAGTCCTCTCCAGATCGGCGGTCGTGCCAGCTCATCGTGTAGGTAGACTGAAGAGCCCAACGCTCTCTCCAAGCTAAACTTTTCACAATCGTGCGCAAAGATAAACAGTTGATGTAACCGTAAAATTACTTCAATTCAAATCTAAATGAAAAGTTTACGAAATATTACAATATTTGTAACTTTCGTTTTCGGATTATTATAGAGAGCGCGACGATCAGGTTTTTAACGTGATAATAACCCAGACGTCTATAATTAGGAAAACATTCTAAGCAGTATCAAAATAGGGAACTACCCTAGTAGCATTTTTGTTGGCATTTGTTGGCATTTAGTTGGGCCACATACATTTTTGTTGGCATTTAGTTGGGCCACATACCTCTGTATGTGGCCCAACTAAATGCCAACAAAAAATGCTACTAGGGTACAAACCATTGGCTTAACTTAGTTTTGTTTTATAAAAAATTATGTCATCTCGGTGGTTAATAAATTAGTAAGTAAAAGATTTAAATCGTGCTTAGACAATTACCTGAAAATGTAAATCCTGTAGTCTAATCCCATAGTTTACTGCTTAAAAAAATCTGTCGCATCTCCGAAAATAACGAGCTGTGTACATCGCGAATCAAGTTCCTAAAACCAGTTGCGCACTGGGGGTGGGCTGAAAAACACAATGCACGTGTCACCTGCCTCTTATCACGTCATTGTCTCCAGGGCCTTACAGCGACATCTTGATTGGCTGTATATCTGTATAACGACCGATCTGTGCTTCAAAAAGGTTACGCTTTAAAAAAAACTAACCTCAATTTTGTTTAGGTTAGAGTTCAAAATGCCGTGGTGTAAGTATTTTTTGTGGTAATTTTAAGAGTTTTGTTTTCTTTGTTTTAGGAGCGTGAATTATCGATGTTAAGTACTTTTATTGAGTAGGTTTATCGATAGTTAAGGGGATGGTGGGGTGGTCTTTGTTGGTTATCGAAGTGTGATCTTATTCACGTGACTAGCATGGCAGCATATTAGTGCTGATTTGATATCCTCATATCCAAGCCACCCTGGCTTGGAACAACTGTTGAAAAGACGAAGCAAATACATATTATACACACTTTTTATTATATTCTACTTTCGGAAGATGAAACGCTGGATAACCGTCTCTTCTGAATATATTCGAGCGCGGAATTATTATTTCTAGGGGGTGCATCCCGTGCATCGACAGCTCCATGAAAACAACTCCAAACTCAGAAATGAGAATAGGAGTACGAGGGTGGTCGAAAGTTTTTGCGTTCCGCCTCAGATATACAATGTAGAGCTACTTGAGATTCTGGAGAAAGTTTGAACCCCTAAAACAATCCCCTGTGTGTCTCTGTGTCTTATACTCTTATTGAAATCATAGATCATCCCAGAAAACTACCTAGTACCATGCCTAGTACCTCCCTAATATAGACTGTGACCTAACCAAAAGATAATATACTTAACTGCATTTGTTTCTTTAAATCTACATCAAATCAGTATTATCTGGTGATCGCTTACAAAACAGTTGTGCACAGTTATCACAACGCAACTAGGCTGAGAAGATCCGTTTCGACTTACATACTTGACAGGTAGACATGTGGACAACACTATCATATAACTACTTACTGCATTTTCTAGGGGGTTATTTTCTGCGAACAGGTTTAAAGATGCGCGGAATTCCAGCACACCCAAACCTATTGAAATTGTTAGTCCATTTTTATAGCCAATAACACATTTTTACTGCAGTCAAGTACCTCTTTTCGTGATTACTGATTAGTAATCACCTTAGACATACAGATTACTGACTATTTGGGGTGAAGCATCTTCTGAACTGTATAGGTGACGTATACAGTGTGCTTTTACCATCTTCTTCTTTACATGTCGAAGACCTCAAATTGCATTAGACCAGTATGTAGCCAGCTGCACAGCTCTATCATTTGCATCTTGTAAGTCCTGAAAAGTGCAAGTGGTTGTGCATATCCTGCAGAGGGGCTCCACACTGGCAGTGATTTTACCATAGTCTAGCTAGACTAAAGCCACCATCTTTTTTTGTTTTTCATACAATTTCACAAAATTAAATGATGATTACCAAAGTGCCCTTCAACAACCATGCAGCACAGTATTAACTATTATCAATTCCGCGTATGCCTTCTGAATCTCGCTATGTGACGTAGTTAGGTAAGCAGGCTCGTGGGAAGCATTGCGGTGGCGGAAGGAAGGCGCCCGGCCCGCCGTAATTTGTGCCTTGAGGACTGACTTATATGTCTGGATACAGTCGCTGTATTGTATTGTACAATTGATTGTTTACATTCTATTTTATATTAAGAGTTTTAGGACTGAGAAATAAAAAGGTGGATCCTTGTAAAGCCCATCAATAGCAGAGGTTTCATAGGAACGGGGAAACAATGATACAGGATGGCAATGCCATTATTTTGTCGAAACATTAAGTTTCCAGACCACTCCTGAGCAAAGGCCTCCCCCCATTCCTTCCACTTTCCTCGTTGTTGCGCCTCTTCCCGCCAGTTAACGAGAAAGCCATCCAAGGCGTCCCGCCATCTCCTCCTCGGTCTGCCGCGCCGCCGCCGTCTTTCTGTCTCCGGGCTTCAGTTCTGAGATATGCTGGCCCACAGCTTTACCAGCATCCGGCAGACATGGCCTGCCCAGTCCCATTTTAGTTTGGCAGCTTTATGAGCTACGTCAGCAATTTGAGTTCTGGAGCGCAGTGTGGTATTCCTTATACTATCGGTAAGTTTAACGTTGAGTATTGCGCTCCATTGCCCGTTGGCAAACCAGTAAGTCCCATGTACAGTTCTCGTCAAATGACGTTGCCCCTCTGAAGTTAGCTATTTGCAAAATTCGCGCAGGTGCAGTTCCGTAGAATTCGTGACTTTACTAGAGAGATTCGTAATTTTGGCTACTGCGCAGCCACTCGTAACCAACTTCAGAGGGGCAAAGTTATTTGACGAGAACTGTAGGTAATAGAGGCAAACCTATTGCCATCAAATCCAGACTCCGTGGCTGTTACGAAATTCCTGATGGAACGCAGGAAGGTCCTCATGCTCAGCAGCTGAACGTGCAGCCACTAAACCAACGAGGATTATCGTCATGTTTGGCGGAATTAACACAACTTGCAGGACAGTGACTTTTCTACAGATTTACTACTATTCCCATCGGACCTTATAATGTAAAATGTAACAACGCAAACATTATTAAATTGTATGCAGTTCCGGAGCTAGGTGTCGGCAAAATATGATGGAATATCGCGTATAATGTATTTATCCCGAGTTCACTGACCCTCTCTTGCAGACTGAAATCTGGCACACTCCTTCAATAAATGTATGTTAAAAAATCAGCGGTGCGATGTGTCCAGATCTCAGCCTGTAGGCTGTAACTATTATTTTGTATGAGCTGCTAAGCCTAGTATTATAAAAAAAAATGGTTACATGCATTGTTTAAAAATAAATCCTACAACCAATTCTACAATCCAGTTACTGGGTAAAATCAAAATCAAAAGTCATTTATTCAAATTAGGCCGATAACCAGAAATTTTCAAACGTCCAATTCTCAAGAGAGTAGTCCCCCAAAACGCCCAACCTTCGACACTTCCTAATATTGTTTTAGCTGGGAAGAAGAAGTGGCGAACAAACTCCCCAGCAACACATCTGTCTGTTAGGTTAGAAGAATCAGTTTCTATAACACGATACCCCCTGGTAACACTTTGTCAGAATTCTGAACTTCGTCTACCTGTAACGAATGTATGTCGTATCTTCACACATCCACATCGTAATTGGGCACTAATAGTGTAATCTCATCCGTCAAGGGTCACGTCATGCCTCAGTCTGGGACTAATTAACAAATTCCTAGATTATCGTGTAATAACACCAGTCGATCGTTACACCGCTCGAATATCCGACATATTTGCTTAATTCCCGGATAATCCCAGTGTTATCTGTGCGGCGCTACACTCCGCCACAATGCAGACAAACTAAGAAGATACACTCGACAATATTAAAGAAACCCGTGAAAATAAACTGATAAATAGAGGATAACGAAGACTATAGTCTACTATGCCCTTGACGGTTTGCAGGATCGAATCTGCTCAGTTATCAAAAGTGAAGGAGTCAAAGAATATGAGTTAGTTTTTTGGGGTCTTGCATGGATCTGCTAATTTTCTTACGTAGATCCTCGCAGAAATAGAAAAGATTAACTAGCCAGGGCTGGCAGTCTCTACAGAGATAACGACAAAATCGCTAACTTTCGATTGCTAATTACCAACGAATAAATTCGGTTGCAATAATGATGCTTGCAAGTAAAGCAAGTCTCTACATCCAAGATGCGTTTCTCGCAAGCATCATTATTGCAACCGAATTTATTCGTTGGTAATTAGCAATCGAAAGTTAGCGATTTTGTCGTTATCTCTGTAGAGACTGCCGGCCCAGGGGCTGGAGCTGCAGTCTCTACACTAAATATCGTTAAAAATCTGTCGCAAAGTCGTATTGATGTAAAATTTCTTTAATAGATTTTCAACCTTATGTTGTTGAAATAAAGCCGACAATCTGTTAAAGAAATTTGACATCGATACGACTTTGCGACAGATTTTTAACGATATTTAGTGTAGAGACTGCAGGCCCTGCAGTCTCTACACTAATAACGACGCTACGAATGTCGCTAAGTCGAAAAATCGTAAACTTTCTTTAATAGATTTTCAGCTTTATTTCAACAGCATAAGGTTGAAAATCTATTAAAGAAAGCTTACGATTTAACGACTTAGCGACATTCGTAACGTCGTTAACGTTATTAGTGTAGAGACTGCAGCCCCTGGACGGCAGTTAAGCTTACTATCACCGACTATCACGTATTATGTCAATGTTATACAAGTCCAATCCGTGCTTGTAATTGTAACGCCCATTTTATTGGTTGCCTAGAGCTCAGATCAAATAACATTTGATCTGAGGCCTAGAGCAACAGAAATTCAGAATAACATTGAACCTGCTGCCCGTCGTTCCCTAGTGCAACCTCTGCCGGTCGCGTGACCGCCGGTATCGCCACATCTCTGCCGATACCCATCACGGTGTCAATTATAAGACCGGATGGCTCGGCGGCCGTGTTGCTTTCACCACCGCTCATACCCTGATCTATGGACAATCATTTCATACTGATGGGTTTCGCAAAACGAACAGATTTAAAAGATAGTGTAATTATGGAGGAACGAGGAACTAAGATGGTGCACGGTGCAGCGGTGTTGTCTTACGTCGCTATGTCTAACGAACCGGCAATGGTTCACGTTACGAAGTCTTTATAACTTGCGAAGAGTACTGACCAAGAGAAGACAAACGTTGGTGGTAAAATTGACATAAGAGAAGAGCCTTTTTGAATTTTAAATGCCGAATCCTATCGATTGTCTGAATTCAATTGGTTTTGAATATAGGATCCAAGCATAGAAATGCTCGTTATTATGACTCGCAGACAATAAGCCATTTAGGGCGTTTTCGTGTCTATTGATGACAGATATTTGACGAACTTTTAGCGAAACAAAAGACTATGGGTGTAGCAATGTCCAACACCAACCTGTCTACCAAAACACTTGTATTATATTCATCTCTGAATACTTGCGTCCGAATGCGAGCATATTTGACATGGAGACAATAGCGATTGACCCATGCGTCACAATGCATGCAGGCACGAGAAGACGCGTGTTTGTTTGTACGGCCACAATCATTCACTATTGTCTACCGTAACGTAAACAATGCTCAACTAGATGATTTTAAGAGTTTGGTTGGACGAATGATCGCATAAACTTCATCTGGATTTAGTTTTGCGTCATCTTTCACCCTTCCTCTTTCTATTTGCCACGATTATAAGGGACCTCTGCACCCTCGGTGGACTGACCTCCTTGGTTTGAATATTGTTAAACAAACCAGCTGAGAACATATCTTAAATATTGGTGAAATACAAAATACCGACCGGGATTATTTCACTATTTGTCTTTGCTGCGATAAAAAATTGTAATTTCAGTCCTCAAAAGTATTTCAAATTCTGAAAATCATTTTGTATGTACCTAGTCGTTAAACAAATAGCTGAGGTGACTACACGACAAGTCCGCTGAAACAGCTATTTGGAAAAGTTGCCCAATCACGTAACTATTACAAAAGCAGTAAGTTTGAAAAAGACTTCGAGGTGTAAACTAGCTTCGAACTAGCTTCAAAAATCCCTGAATTATGAGATCCACCAGACCAGACCTTTATAGGTAAGTACATATTTTTACCACCATCAAAATTAAATCAATTCTGGCTATTACTGTCACAGGATGACCAATCTAGATAAGTTTCACAGACCTAAATCATTATAGTGTTGTACGAGCTACGAGCGGCCATTTTTCCTAATGCGCTTATTATGCTAACTGCCGCCAACGGGTTTGTCCTAATCTAGATACTAATGCCTTCCGGTTTTACCGTTGCCACTGCAAGGGACTTACCGCGGCTTTGGGAGATCCAGATCAATTTGGAGCTAGCTTTTGGCTACTTAGAAAGTGAACTGTCTAGGAAAAGAAAACATCGATGAATTTTGGCAAACACTATTAAGTAATTACCCAAACTCATTTACAGAATGAGCCAACTTTAGAAGAGTAAGCTATTTTTGTAACCGCAATATTTTTTGTGACTGCCAAAAATAGCTTAATAAATGGACTATCTATAATTACTTCACAATATGGACAAAAGTCGAGACACGTGTAAGATTTAGAAAGATGGATGGCCGCTAGCCCAAGAGTAGCAAAATCACAATGATTTTTTTCTCGATTTCCCATTTAGTGGAAAACATAATTCGTTTGCCAAATATCGTTGTCTCATTCACACTGTTCGTTCAAGTTTGTACATGTTTGGGACATGTGCTATGAATGACATGCCGATGTTCGTATGAATGGACAATGGCTTGGAATGTGAGGCAGCCATGTGTTCTTCGAAATTACGATGTGATTGGATTGCTAAAATGGGAATAACTGCAGATGAAAATGAAGGTTACATTGTCTCTGTTATGAAATTATTGGATGGTAAAGGGTCAAATGAAAATTAGTATTAGTATTAATTATTACAATTGATTTCAATTGTAAACTCAAAAGCAGACCCCAAAACTTACGGTAATGGATCTATGGGTAAAACTTTAATCTACTAGTTCTCAATTCATAATTTTGGCCTCGAATGCCACTCCGTCCCTAATTAAAGATATTTTGGGGACATTGTATCTCAAGGACATGTCCACACATTCCGGTTGCACAAACTGATAAGGTCTGGGGTCAGGCAGTCTGCCGCTCTTAATTAGTTGCTTAGCTCATAGGACGGTCTATATAAATATCACATCTACATGGTCCCCCGTTTTGGATACCTCGTCTTGATTTGCTTCTCTATTGTTTTAATTCTCGCCCACTAGGCTCTTGGTTTAATGCCTTAAACGAAGTATTTATAATTGGTGTTCTGAAATCTTTGAATTCTTTTGATGATGACATGTTTCTGACTTGATTCTATAATGTTCTAAAAATAGAAGAGAAAATCTGAAACGATTTTTTGGTCCTCCGGGTACGGGTAGGCCTCGTGTTTCAGTAAAAAATAATGGCAGAGTGCAGTGCATGTGGAAATATTCCGGGTCTTGCCGATAAAACGGGATTCAACTACCTAGATTTTTCGACCTATCGCAGCAGAATCGACTAGAAGTACTTATTTATAGTCGAGACTCATCCAAAGTGTTACAAATGAAGTGTAATATTCATGGAATCGCATTACGAAACCGTACAATCACAAAAGTTCCTAGTAACTCAGTATAACATTTCTGGAACATCTCCAGAATTTTTACAACTCCTGACTGTACCGTACGTGTCTCGACATCTGTGAATGTCTCAATCGCATGAATGGTTGTATCAGTATTAACTCTGTATTATTAATATACCTACGACAGCGTGGAGCGTGGGCTCGACCCCAGAAGGTATGGTGACGTCACCAGCAGCCCACTTGGTAATATCGGGCTCGGATGACGTCCGTGACGTGTGTACTTCGCTTTTATGGCCCAAAAATCAACTCTTCCTCGCGTCAATGAGTGATTTTTTCATTTTTACACACCTACTAATGTCTATTTACCTTAAATAGAAGTGTGTCTGATCTGACTAGGCCAGCTGGTGTGGGGTCCAGAACTTTTTGTCGAAGTGATTCGCCAGTTAGGAAAGATGCTGGATTTTTTATTATGCTTGAAGTTTTCACAGGATTTTTCAAAAATCTTGTCATAAATGCACCGATGCTGTTAGACGAGGTAGGTACCTATATAAAGTATAGTGTAACCAGCAATGTAGTTTTATTTGTTGCGTAAGTTATAATGATGGATAAAAACTAGGCCATCTGATCCTTCAGTGCGATCTGCCGGCGAACCACTGCATACAACAATACATTGTGAAAACTAACTCGCCATACATATTGCACCAATCATAGTTCACATAACATCATCAACCTGACATTTGATTGGTCAGGTAAAATTGGTGTTAAAAAAATGGTTCTTTTAGTCGCGATTTTAAATCGCCCAATTACCGTTTCCCCAATTTTCTCGTGCCAAAAATTTAATCGTGATTCAGTGAGAAGTGGCAGTAGTAGGCAAATCAGTCGTTTCCTGCTTAGCAATTGGTAATGGCGGCATTTCCCGCGCAAAAGTGACGCTTGGTGAGTGATGGCCGCCGACGGCGCGCGGCGGTCTCTAACGTGATTGAACGTGATAGATTAATTAAAGCTGTCATGTGGTCACATTAAATATTTAGCTGTGGATTGATGGGGACATCGGCGAAAGAGTGTGTAATGTCAGCCTACGTTTGATGTAATGTTATCGTATTCTACTTTGGCATAATGTTGCTGTTGTCATTGCTTGTTTGCTTTTATTCTTCTAACAGTTGTGCTGTTTTCGCCTGTCTTTTAATAGCTGTGCCAATAAATGTAGGAGGAAAAGAAGAATGGACACTTGGGGACGAAGAAAGTTCAATTTGATTTTTCTCATTATTACTTCCGAAAAATTAACAATTTTTTCGCTTGAGTGAATCTCTTCGTTAAAAGTGTTTCTGTTTGAAAATGATTTAGGTGCAATGCGTTTAATCTATAGCTTCAACTTATTTACAGCCATACCAGAAAAAGATAAATTTTGTTTTTAATAAACCAGACACTCATTTATTTTACGAGTTTCCGTCATCATGGACCATGGTAGTCCTAGACAAACAACAGAACTACCATGGATGAGTATTCACCACAGGTATTCACCGTCAAGTTTCGCAAGTGGCGGTATGACTTCACGCAGCGGAAGGTGTGGGCGCTCTCCTGACGGGCACGATGGCGCTAGGACGTCCACTCGAGCTGTCCGGATACTAGCGAATTAACTAGCGTTGCTCGTGGATGAGGAGGAATTCTTTCAATGTTGGACGGTTATAATGATGTCAGTCACATCGTATTTTGCCTGGCGTGTTTTCGGCACTGTCTTTGATAGTAGGCTTTTATGGTGACACAAGAGAACTAGTGTTTCTTAAGTGTAGTTCACACTAGTTTTCACCGACGAGTTTGACAATAGCGTAATAAGTACACTTTTATTTTGCCTGTTAATTGTAAAACTCATGTAGGGTGAACTCATCTAATTCTGTGATTCGCCTAATTCGGTGATATTTGGTTTGAGCGGTATCATAGGGCTGTACGAGTGCACAAATGTCTTTATCACGAAGTTAGATGAGTTCACTATAATATGGGGCCAGCCCATGCCATTAACTTCTGCTGGGACCTTACGCTCAGCAGTGACGCTTGCGATTACTGGTCTAACGAGCCATGCATAAGTTTACATTCCTCATAGATCCTTCACTTTCTCTGGTGCTTGTAACTCTACCTACAGTGCTGCCACTGCTGCCTAGCTGGATTGACTTAAACGATTATCAAAAAATCCCTTATATCGGTGATACTAATCTCGGGATGACTAACTTTGCCAGGAAGGTTTTCAAGGATGTTCAGTAATGTGTTATGATACTCTAACTAGTGTTCAAGTAGGTTCTTCCTATATTCCTAGAACTGCTTACAAAGTGAGGGAAATGTCTTATCATTTAGTTAAGGATGACGTCTTACTATTGTCACTGAACTACTTTGTCAATGTGTGACTACTTAGATCATTATATTTATTTGTTGTGAGTCATATCGTTTCTATAGGACACCGATCTAAGGGGATTTTCTTGTCGGAACTCTAACAAGGAAAGCTTAGGTCCTTATTATGTTAAGTTGATATTGAGTAATTTTCATGTCGCCATTGAGAAAATTTTGTGTTTTTTTAGAACAAGCCCCTCCCACGCTTGTTTCCTTACAGGATTGTGGAGTAGTCATAGACTTACGTGTCTGCGCTGGTAAAAGTTATTGTAATCATGTTGCAATCAGCTGACAAGTCGTCTAAGAAATTGCCGTGTCACATTTGTCATTTGGATTAAGCAGCTGCATCGCCTGCATCTCTTTGGATATAATAAGTAGGTTCTGCAAACACCAAGCAAGCAAGGCTTAGATTGGTTATGAAAGGCAAAGGGTGAGGTGAGGGTGTTGTGGCACCGCTTGGAAGAAGTCTATATCCAGAAATGGAATGGATAGGCTGATAAAACTTGGTTTAAAAGTGCAATTTTACCTAAGTATACCTAATGGATTCAGGAGCATAGATATGCTAAGGCGGTAATAAAAGAAATGTCTATATTATTATATGTATGTCCAAATTCGGGTACGTACTTACATACGCGTTAGTTTGTGGCATAGGCATGACAGTTTGCCACAATCTCATGACGCTGTTGTAGGGAAATAATACAAAACATAAACTTGTTTATTTCCTCAACTTGTGTTGTTTTAACCGTATATTACCGTATTTACGGTTGAACTTGCCTTTAAAAATTAACAGAATAGCCAGGAAAAAGATGCGTGAACTGAACTAATGAAATTATAATGTAATCCTCTGGGGCCGTATTTTTGAATCAATAGAATTCCAAATCGTGTACGAAATCGCAGAATTCGTATGCGAATCCGTACGAAATCGTTATTTTTGAATATTCATATATACCCGTGAATTTTGCAACGAGTGGTCCGACCCACTCGTTTCCGATATTCTACCAGTAGAAATGACGGAAATGACGTGATGAATTCTGCGATTTCGTACACGATTTGGAATTCTATTGATTCAAAAATACGGCCCCTGGTGTCCTGTATTTAGCACGTGCCTAGTGCCTAGTTCAGACTATAGGCGACCTGGCTAATACCTAGATGTGGGTCAAGTGGGCCTCGACGAGGCGAGTGCGATGTACCCACGTACTTACTTGCTCTAATAGGTACTACGTGAAAATAGCGTAGATGAATTACGTCGGTAGTACCTACCTAATCAATGGTTTTGCTAGGATATTAAGTGTCAAGACATAATTTACCCAAGTTGTGTTTGAAAAATAAGTCTTTATTCTGCTTTCGTGAACTCGTTTGTGAACTCTAGAACACAAGGACAATCTTTTTGTTGTGACAAAGATAGTATTTTAATGAGACATTAATTACGGCTAATTAAACTCAAATATTTGCAATTTTCCTAAATTCCTACTGGTCTTTGTTAGCTTGAAATCTAAGAAAAATAACAGAGTTGAATGAACGTTCTGAAATTAGAATGAAGATTACAAACAAAAACTTAATTTTCTCACGGGAATGACAAGTTTTTTTTCGCAAAAACTATTTTACAATTGAAAAAATCTTCACAGATTCCGTAAAATGAACAATGCACATTACCCAACTTGGCTGTAAACCTCTACAGGTGTCAATACCTTTATCATAAAATAAAATCCTTTTTTACAAAGACAAAAAAAAAGTTAGTCTAGTTCGTTCGCACGGTGCACCTTCATTGCTTCATTCATATAAAGGTTCATTCATAAATAAGACAATCAATGTTTGCAAGAAACTACTTTGTACTCTTTTGAATATCCTCCTACTATAATCTGCGGAACAGAACATTCATTCATGTTAATGCCTTCCCTTTTACGGTAGTGTACTAAAATGTGGTTATTTGAAATACAATGACTGATCCGGTAATGAAAAGGCACTAGATGCATAGTGAAGTCGGTATTTTTTTGTCGGTTTTACGAATCACGGAGTGACACATGTGGGGAAAATTCGAATTAAGAATTTGGGAGTTTCCGAAAGAGTGAAATGTCATGACATGACAAGTAATGACAACATGCACTATTCATCGAAGTTAGCGATTCGCGTTTAGCTCTGGTTGAGGTCAGGGTCTTTGCAACAATTTTTACAGATGAAGTTTTGTGTGTATTTTAATAAACGATTCATTGATATCTTATTCATGTTGTGAATAATTTTATACACATAGATCTATGCGTGAATCATGGAGATTATCACCATGTCGTAATAAGATTAGAGGCTGAGTAGAGATGATGCTTTCGCTTAGTGATTGATCCGTCCAGTTCAGTTACTCATTCACAAAACTAATTCGTTCAATGAGGTATCGCAAATATTGGCTTAGACTCGTCATGAACAGATTACCATAGTGCTGAAAATAGAAGATTACAGTCTGTTCAGTTTGTGTTCATTGGTGTTCAATATGTGTTCGGTAAACGGTTACACAAAGCTCTTGTTTGGTGATTAATCCTACGAGTTAGTTGTTAGCGCTTACGTAGGTCCTCATCAATAAATCTTATATAAGGCCACGATTTGGATCCAGCCAAAGTGTTACCTAATTATTGAGTAAATTCTGTAGTAAGCTATTAGATTCTTACAACCTGTATTACAGAATTTCAGATTACAATATCTGCCCTACACATCGCCTTTTCTGGCCCCGAATTTTCGATCTGTGGGTACATTAGCTTGTGGCAATAGTAACAGCCGCACGGGTCTTCAAGGTTAAGCAGCGCTTGCTAAAGTCGGTCTGAGGATGGGTGACCGATAATTTAATGAGTTTCCTCCGTGCCTCGAAATGCACGTTAAACCGTTGGTCCCGAATTCCCGATGTCACAGGTCAGATGGTGATCCGAAATCTGACAAGTAGTCTTGCCAAAGAGAATCGTATTGCGTACCGTACTCATCATCATCATCACCAGCCATAAGACGTCCACTGCTGGACAAAGGCCTCCCCCATAGAACGGCAGCCTGCCATTTGCATCCACCTGTTGCCCGCGACTCTCACCATGTCGTCGGTCCACCTGGTGGGAGGCCTATCCCACGCTGCGTCTTCCGGTTCGTGGCCGCCATTCGAGAACCTTTCTTCCCCATCGGTTGTCTGTTCTTCGAGCGATGTGGCCTGCCCATTGCCACTTCAACTTGCATATTCTGCGAGCTATGTCGGTGACCCTGGTTCTTCGGCGAATTTCCTCATTCCTGATTTTATCGCACAAAGAAACTCCGAGCATAGCTCTCTCCATGGCTCGTTGCGTGACTCTAAGCTTCTCTAAGAGGCCAGCAGTTAAGGACCATGTCTCTGTGCCATAAGTCATCACTGGCAACACACACTGGTTATACACCCTCGTGGGAATTTTGAACCAAAAGATGTCGCGTAGTTTCGTACCGTACTGCTGGGTACTAACGGGGTTGTGGAGGTCAGATAGACAGTTGCTCCTGTTAGGAAGACTGGAAGTCGACTCCAGCATAGTTGGGAGAAGGCTAGGCTGATGATGACAGATGAGGTACTGACGGCAGTACATCAAGCTATCTGAAAATGTCATATATTTTCCCATCATGGTTTAGCGATAATGTTGAAAATCTATTTAATAAACGACAGATTGTACTGAAACAGCTTGATGTACTGGTGTCTGTGCAAGAGCTGTTTAAAGATCCAATGGTGAATACAAATACAATACAAATACAAATCATTTATTTGCATAAAACAGGTAGTGAGGATGTTACAAACGTTTTTATGGTTCACTGTATTGTATCCATACGAGGTGTGCAAATATAATTGTTAAGAATTTATGACAGAATCAAAATCAGATTTTATTAAATTACTATATATGTCATTCAAAATATAAATAGTCTATTGATTGTTTAAATTGGATTCGAAATAGTAATGTTAAATAATAATTAATGTAAGTAAATGTCATGGAAATTAATAATGTCATAGTAATTTTAATATTCGTCACATTTAGTCAATTTACAAATAAATTCTATAATTAAAATACAATGTCGGTATCTTCTAAATATTCTTTTACATTATAATAACACTTTTTTATTAGGAAAGTGTGTAATTTCTTTTTAAATAAAGGGGTAGGCAACTTCCTAATGTCATCGGGCAGTTTGTTATAAATCAGTGATGCCATACAAATTATACTTTTATTGAGTAGTGCCGTTTCCCCATACGGTATTTCTACATCCAACTTTTTTTTGTCACGTAATTGTCTGTAATAGCTTTTAAAGGCAGTCTTATAATAGCTTGGATTCGATTTCACAAATATATTTAATTCGTATATGTACAGGGAAGGTAATGTAAGAATTTTTAAATCTTTAAAGTAAGGTTGACAACTTGTAGTATTATCTAGATGGCACATAGCTCTAATACATTTCTTCTGGGCTTTGAATAGGGGGGCTGGTGTGCAGCCGAATTGGAATTACCACGCCATTTTTGTGCCGTGTGTTTCAAAAAACGCCCCCTGGGCCTCTGTCACTGTCTTAGTTAGATTAGCTAGGCCGTTGACGCAAAGGAAAATTCACGGAACTTATGAAAGTTGATAACCACAGTGAGATACGAACATTCCTGGTCAGTTTTCCGATTCGTCACGAGTTTCCCACGGTCGGCACGCGTTATCTCAGGCGGTCGGTCCCACAACACAAACAAAACGATTGTCTCACATTTTACACATTAACAGCTAATCTAACAACGTCACACCTAAATAGTTTTATGTTTACGTAACTTAGGACCTATCCTAGATCTGTCACTGCAAAGTCATGACTCAATGATCGGATAAAAGATCAAGATGGTAGATTAATTATTATTACAGGCCTTGACACTCGTATGGGGTCTTGGTTATTCGGTTATTCCCAAGTCAGGCAAAGTATCTCTAGTCGATTGCAATAGGCTCGTCCACCATTCGAAGAGTCTTATCTAAAGGTACAATGAGGATGACAATAGACAATAGGCCTACCTTTACTTAACAGCAAAAAATATGTGCTGCTGTAAACAAGATTACCACAGCTGGGACTGACTTAAACAGGTTAGTATGAATCCTAAAGAATTAATATTCTTTACGATTCGCCCTAATGGGCGAACCATGTTATCAGGTGACTGTTACATAAAAGTTTGTTTCAAAACAAGAACAAACATCTGTGCGATAATCCAGAGACAAAAGACGAGATTACCTTTTAAACAATTCCGCCTTTTCTTGTTCTTATCTGTTCCCATTTAGTAATTACCTGTAGCCTGTAGCTTACCGTAATCTTTATATCCCAACAAAAACATTCTGTAAAAAACTAGCCAAGTCTCGATTGAGCTGCTTGTTTATCTCTAAAAAGTAATGAAATCTAGACAAAGTCGTGCCAAGTCTAAGGTTCCTTATTGCGATTTCTTTATTATTATAGTTATTGTTGTGTGTCTTGGCCGTTGAACATTCTTTATACGTTAGTGGGTACAAGTCAATTTAGTTTATACGTAATGTTATATCTGTTGTAACTACCTATGATTGTTAAGCGAGATAATAACCCATACTGGTATTGGTAATTGGACGCCAAGAAGAAAAATGACCGAACTAAACGAAACGAACAACGGCCAAGTCACACAACATTAACTTTAATAATAAAGAAATCGCAATAAGGAACCTTAGACTTGGCACGACTTTGTCTAGATTTCATTACTTTTTAGAGATAAACAAGCAGCTCAATCGAGACTTGGCTAGTTTTTTACAGAATGTTTTTGTTGGGATTTCACTTCTTTTTGTAGAAACGTGGGCATATTGATTTATTTTATTATAGATTTTCTTATTTAAAACAATTTTTTTTGTAGTTTTTTTTTATTTTCGATTTTCCTACTTTTTATAGTTTTCCCTTTATGTGGCCATTAAACCCTAACTCTGTACCAAATTTCAGCTCTCTGAGTTTATGGGAAGTACTAGTTCTATTTTGATGATCATGAGTGAGTGAGTGAGTGAGTTTCATAAATGCGAAACTTTGCTTTCGCTTAACTTCGGAACTAAACGACCTACAGACTTGAAACTTTTTATTTTAAGTGTGATTGTATAGCTTACTGGATGACGAAAATTTCAGCGTTCTGGTCTTATCCAGAGGTTCTCAAATAGGGGCCTGAAAATGCGGCGAAATGGTTCCAGTAAAGGATGGTACGGCAGTGTTTGCTTCGCGCTCGACTCGGCGGGGGCACTGCCGTGCCCCCAGATAACAGGTCCCTTCGCACGTGTTCTATTGTTCTATTTATCTTAATTGACAGCGCCATTGATCCTTTAGACATCTGTTTAGGATATAGGCTGAATTTGTTTTTGTCCTGTGCTACAATTTACTGTGAAACTGCAAAGGACAAAAGCTGTTCTGCCTAACCGTCTATTTAGGTGTAAAACATTTGTATGTAATTAGAATAGGGTTGTTATTATTTACCTGTCATCAGTCGTCAGAATTTGATGATCTGATCATCGGATATAATTAAGCTGAATAAGATACAATTAAAATCTAGCTAGAGCAGTGGTGGCCTAGTGGTGGTGGCCACGACTTGCGAATAGTGAGTCGTGGGTTCGATCGAACCCAATCAGGCGCAAAACTTTTTGTAATTTCTTTCATCACCACAGACTGCTCAAGCTGCAAGGCAAACATCGTGAGGAAACTGGCATGTCTTAGAACCAAACTATTCGAAGACATGTGACATCTACCAAACCGCACTGGGCTTGCGTAGTGGATTATAGCCCATTCCTCTCCTAGAGAGGGCCTGAGTCCCTGCAACATTATAGGCTGATTATGAATATCTAGCTGCTTTAAGTGTTTTGTAAGTAGGTACTACTTAGTTATTTTATGTTCTACATTACACGAATTTTAGAAGTTGAGTGTGGCTCAAAGCTCTGTTTACACATTAAAATTGAATATGTCTTGTTAAGTAATATTTATTTAATAGAGAGTTGAATGAAAATTCAGTACTTAGGTATTGTTAGTTGTTTTCCTCTTAGCTGTTTGTTGTGAATGGACCAGTTTCCCCATACTGTGGTTATTTCAGATTAATGGACTATTAATAGGTAGGTATAGTTACGTTAATTTAATTTACTGCGTGTATGGGATTTATTGTTTAAACCTACCTACATTTGCATAGGTACCTACCTATTGATTATTTGTGGTTTTTCATATTAAAATGTGAATCATTACGTTATATTACCCGTTTAAACTATTATTTAATTCCCCATTACGTTATTATAAAATTAATATTAAAATCACTTTGTAAATAAATATTTTTCTGGAAATCCCCAGTGCTTTAGCGTTCCAAAATACGGGTCTGTCTCCACCGATCCCGGGATTACTCGGTGCATTTAAAAATCCATTCACTTGAATCGTTCTCGGTTTCATTCATTTCATTCGCGTCAGTTAAAAAAAAATACACAAAAGATAAATTATATTTTTTAAATCTTCTTAATTATTTATTTATTTAATTTATTTATCAACTTTCATCTACCATTACAGGGTAACCCCCAATGCGATAAATGCGCCTTAATTACTTAATTCTAACTTATAACTAATAACAAATAGAGCATTCCTTGTGAATTCACTCAGAGAACAACAGAATAAGTCAGTGTCGCTCGCTATGAGGTTGAGCGTTCGGAGTGCACGTGTCAGCGGCGCCTCCCGTAAAAGGTTGGTCCGAGAACGCGGTTCCACTAGCAGTCGTGGTTGTCGTCGTCTCCACAAGTCCACACGTACCTGTCCGGAACACACAGACTCACTTGGCTTAAGGCTCCTTCCACGAAATCATCTCATTTTGATCAACTTTGATCGGTTGGTGTGGGAAATCTATGAAGAATTTGAAGCTTCCTTTTGGCTATTATAAGAGACGAGTTCTTTTTCTGGTGGACAGTGGACAAGAATTTTCAAAATAATGTTTATATTAATGGCAATCACCCGTATTCAAAAGCCCTTTTCCGCAAAAATACCGATCGAGTTACGTTTGGCTTAGCCGAACATAACACTACAAACGATTCTAAACATTAAAAAAATATAAATAACATCACCATATGGTCTACTGGAGTACCAAGAAGTCAGATTTTCGACTTCAATACAAAAAATAGCAGAAAAAAAATGTTAAAACATCGCAATTTTTACAAAATGTCTCGACAAATAAGATTTTTTTTCTATACCTTAGAATCACTTTAGAGAAAATTCAAAAACTACGTATTAATTTTAAGGTAACCTTCTAATAGAATCGTATTTTTATTTTATCAATAATCTATAATTTCATTTCGTAAATTGAATCCAAAGTTAACTATATTATCGACCGCGCAAACTCTATCTCGCCAGTACGAATCGGCCACTGCCAAAGGGCGGACGTATCGCTTTGTGTCACAAACGCTCCCGTGTTTTTCGTAAACATATTTTCTAGATTGTAAGCCGATTACCACAATTTGATACACTTATAAATTTTGATCAAACATGTTTTTTTTGCTAATTTGTAAAGATTTCTAAAATTTTTTTCATCTTCAGATCGAAGTCGAATTTCACGATCGATTGTTGTTGTCGATTGTACTTCGATATCTATTTTTAACCGACCTCCAAAAAAGAGGAGGTTCTCTATTCGTGTTTGTATGTCTGCGAATATCTCCGTCAATTGTGGACTGATTTTCAAAATTCTTTTTGTCTTGGGAAGGGTATACTCCCGAGGTGGTCCCATTGTCACCAAGTCAGTTTCTGATGATGGGAACTCTGAGAAATTGAGGGCAACCCTCGAATATCATAGGCGCACTTAACGTTTTCCATACATTTTCAGAAGCTGTTCAAGTATTTGCGTCTGATAATCATAATTTCATGTGGCTGCGCTGATGACGGAAGGTGCAACTCCTCAACGGTCAGGACTTGAAAGAAAATTCCTTCAAAATTATACGTACTTATGGATCGATAGTTGTATTCTTTCAGGCTATTAGGTTGAACTGATGATAGACGGTAAATCTCATTAACCGACTTAAAAAAAAGGAGGTTCTCAATTCGTCGGCTAGGAAAATTTTAGGTTTTTCCGTCATGGGTGTCGTTTTCATGGTTTTTGGGGTCGCTGATTACGAAAATGAGGTCAAAATGAAAATTCAAGATGGCGGCCAGGAAAATTTTTGGTTTTTCCGTCATGGGTGTCGTTTTCATTGTTTTTGAGGTCGCTGATTACGAAAATTGAAAACTGAGTACACTACACACCCCTGATTACGTATTGCATATTCGCCCATTATGTGCTTTAGCGTATTTTCAATCAGAACAAGTTATCAACGCTTTTGACGAACTGCTCGAATCTCAGTTTTATATTGTGCATTCTGGCCTCCTCCGACAAGTCATTGATTATTTTGAAGATAACTGGATCGGAAGGTTGGAAAGACGGGGCAGGTGAGCTCCTAGATTTCCTATTGATCTGTGGAATACTTTTCATGCAGTTCTTCAGGAAATTCCCCTAACGAACAACTCCGTTGAAGGCTTTCACAGGGGATTCTCGTCACTTCTAACGGCTCATCACCCATTGTTACGGACGCCAAACTTATAGAATCTTAATCAATAATAAACTTGATTAAGTAGATTAGCTATATATTGAATGCCTAGAATAAGTATATAAGAGACTTCAATAATTAAAGCTTAACGAGTGTAATGTAACTTAACTTAGGAATAAACAGTAAAAGTTAGCTAATAGTGATGTAAACAGAACCCTAAAATCAGTCTAACTTCAATTCTTTAAGTTCTATAAATGTATTACATAAGTTTTACTTAAAGAACCTATGTATTTTAAAGTCTGTCGAGAATAGGTACGCAAGTTATGGAAAATTCCACTCGTACTATGACAAAGTCCCACATTAAAAATTTAATAATGTTTGTGATTGGGCAATTTAAAAGGCTGTATTCTAATCCAATAAGAATGCCTTAATTTTATCCAATAGGAATCTGGCCCAACGGTCACTTTAATCCTGGCGTTTCTATTGGATATTTGCGCGGGAAACGCCATGCACCTTGCCGCTAGCTGCGTCAAGGTGTAATAGGATATAAGACGCAAGGTTTTGTACTGCGATTACAGTCGACAGTGATCTCTCCTACTAGTAACATCTCTAAGTGTAAATAAGTACTAAGTAAGTTAAGGCGGGGTTGCAGTAATTTTAAGATTTTTGAACCTATAAAAATCGAACTAAATACGAGTTTTTTAACCGACTTCCCAAAAAGGAGGAGGTTCTCAATTCGATCGGTATATATATATTTTTTTTTATGTATGTACACCGATTACGCTGCGATTTATGATCCGATTTACGTGATTCTTTTTTAGTTTGATGCGGAATGGTTGCCATTTGGTCCCATAAAAATTTAGTATAGTTTGGCCCAGTACTTTTCATTATATGAAGTTTTTTCTTAATTTCTGAACATTTTTCGTTTATGTGTGTTTGCGAATAACTTCGTCGTTTATGAACCAATTTTGATGATTCTTTTTTTTATTGTGAAGGAGATATTTCAAGGCTGGTACCATGATATGGAAACCAGGACCTGGTGATGAAATCCCAGAGAAATCGAGGGCAACCCTGAAATTTCATAGGCACATATTACGTGTCGTGTTTTTCTGACGCCATACAAGTATTCGCATCTAGCAGTCATCACTTCATGTTGATAAGCTGATGATGGAAGGTACTACTCCTCAAAGGTTAGGAGTTGAAAGCAATAATAAGGGTATCTTGAAGGGGCACGCCACGATAGTGGCGGTAAGTCCCCTCTTTGAGGAGTGGCTAGAGAGGAGCCACGGCGCCCTCACCTTCCGTCTGACGCAGGTCCTCACCGGACACGGGTGTTTCGGGAGGTACCTGCACCGAATCAGACGGGAGGAAACGCCCGGATGCTTCCACTGCGAGGATCGACCGGAGGACACGGTGGAGCACACTGTGGAGGTGTGCCCTGCTTGGGCGGAGCCCCGCCGTGTTCTCGTAGCGGCGATCGGCGGCGGTGACCTCTCGCGTCCGGCCCTGGTGCAAGCCATGGTCCGGGGCGAGGAGGAATGGGACGCCGTCGCCTCCTTCTGCGAAGCAGTGATGCTAGCGAAGGAGGTGGCGGAACGAGAGAGGGAGCGATCCTCTCAACGTCCCAGCCGCCGCGGAAGGCGCGGAAGGCGCTCCGGGCGTCGGGGGCCACGTGATGGCTTCCGGCCACCGTAGACGCGGGCCTGTGGACGGTGAGTAATGGGCTAGCTCGCCGTCCGGCCGTCGTCATGACGGCAACAGACCGTGTCGGCGGCGCGTTCGTGTTCCACGCGCGCCTCAAAGAGATGTCAGCAAGGAGGGGCCCGCAAGGGCCGACGCCCGTCGGGGCCGCGGTATTTTGTACTGGATTACGTGGCCTCGGCGCAAGGGCAAAGAAGGAACATGGGTTCGGTTTTTAGTCAGTAGAAGTCTGACACTCCCCTTCGCTCTGCCCAAGAGCGGGGGGGGTCATTCGATGATTTTCCACCCACCAAAAAAAAAAAAAAAAAAAAAGGGTATCTTGAAGGATTAGGGGTAGGTTTCTTAGTCGAATGTTATATGTATAGTAAATATTTCTTTGATATTACAACTAAAAATGAAAAAATAAAAAAACTTTTTTACAAAAAAAAACAACCGACTTCAAAAACACCAAAAAGTTAAAAATAAACTTCAGAAGAAAAATCAGCTTCTGAAGTCGGTGGCAAAAAAACGAAATGAAACAAACAAAATGTCACCGACTTCAGAAGCTGATTTTTCTTCTGAAGTTTATTAATAAATAAAAATCATTACATAAAAATTGAACATACTCTCTAGTAAATCGTAAAGATAGAAACGCGATTTAGAATGATCGGCTCGATACTTTTTTTTATCAAACATGACTCTAAATCACAATTTCAAACGTGTACTGCTAAGACATTTCATCATGAATTTATATGAAAGTTATATCAGTAGATAGAACTTTTTATTCTGAAGTAAATGGTGAAAACAGATTGTATAATTTCTTTATAGTTTTTCTCCAAGAAGCAAAAAACAGTCAAAATTTAGGCATTATATCGCTCGCGCGGCAGGGTGGGGGGCGAGGTCGTGCGTACATAAAAACAAAGTACTGCAACCTGGCCTTAAATAAATCCTTTATTTTTCTATTCTATATAAAACAGTGTTTTTATTCTTGTGTGAGGCCACAGTTTGGTCTCGTGGTGTCTCCTTGTCTACGTAAATACAAATCATACAGTCCACTCATTGATATAATAAAACCCAAGATACACACTCCGCGTCTCAAAACCGTCCGCTTAAAATGAGTTCACAATGAACTCATTTCAAATAGTCTCGCGTCGCTCGCGTCTCTGCACGGTCGTACAAAATACTTTTTATATTGCTTTTTATAACTGCATTGTAAAAGGAATCTGCGTAAGGTTGAATTTGCCAAAAAAAAATGTTTATAGTGACGATAACTACATGTAGTAGTGCGTGTATTGGTGAGTGTTTCGGCGACTGCTTCGACTGTTTGTTTTGTTCGAGACTGTGCATCTAGGGTTTTATTATATCAATGAGTCCACTACGGACATTCTACGATCATTCCAGTCTTTAGGCTGAGTCTAGTGAAATAGATCTCAGAGTCCCTAACACCCATCTATATGCAAGTTTTTGGATGAACTTTGTCGGCAGCAAAGCCTGACAGAGCTGAAACTGGAGCAAATTTTGTCTCGTGGATCACACCCAACTAGTCGGCCAAGATATAGGCAAACATCAGCAAGATTGAAAGATTTAGTTGAATCATTTGAGGAGAGACCACTCCCAGATTACTTACCGGCCATTGCTCATAATTTTGAATTCCAACAAATATGATTAAAAAAATACATTAAAAAAAAATACGAAACAAACAAAATGATTAAACGTAAAAAACTAAAATGCATAAAAATTTAAAAGAAATAATCATATCTATCTGGGGTCAAAGTCTACATACTGCATACTGCCAATGACCTTTTTTTTTTACAAAATAAGCCAGCATTCCTTCAGGCGTGATCGAGATTCTTGACCTCGAAAGCACAAAACCTAACCAAAAATCAAATGTTTTTTTTTCCTTCATCACGTATAATAATTTGGTAATTGTGTATAAAAATCAATGAAAAAAAAACAATAAAAAAAAACACAAAAGCTAACAAAAAATCAAATATTTTTTTCCCTTCATCACGTATAATACTTAAAATCTGATTTGAACATTGTGTATAAAAATCAATGAAAAAAAACAACCAAAAAAAAAACGCTGGGTATCAGTCCACCTCCACGTGGTGGAAACGTGATAACGGCTAACGGACTATTTGAATGACAATGCCTATAATTCCATTTTTTTCCTGTTCATGTTATTTTACGTCAGCGCCATCGTGGATTTTCATTTTGACCTTATTTTCGTAGTTGGTGACCCCGAAAACCATGAAAACGACACACATGACGGAAAAACTAAAAATTTCGTCAGCGCCATCGTGGATTTTCATTTTGGCTTCATTTTTGTAATCAGCGACCCTAAAAACCATGAAAACGACACCCATGTCGAAAAAAACCAAAAATGTTCCTGGCTGCCATCTTGGATTTTCATTTTGGCTTCATTTTTGTAATCAGCGACCCTAAAAACTATGGAAACGACACCAATGACGGAAAACACAAAAAAATCCTTACCGCCATCTTGAATTTTCATTTTGACCTCATTTTCGTAATCAGCTACCCCAAAAACCATGAAAACGACAGCGACACCCATGACGGAAAAACCAAAAAATTTCCTGACCGCCATCTTGGATTTTCATTTTGACCTCATTTTCGTAATCAGCGACCCCGAAAACCATGAAAACGACACCCATGTCGGAAAAACCAAAAATGTTCCTGGCCGCCATCTTGGATTTTCACTTTGAATTCATTTTTGTAATCAGCGACCCCAAAAACTATGAAAACGACATCAATGACGGAAAACACAAAAAAATTCCTGACCGCCACCTTGAATTTTCATTTGGACCTCATTTTCGTAATCATCAGCTACCCCAAAAACCATAAAAACGACACCCATGACGGAAAAACCAAAAAATTTCCTGACCGCCATCTTGGATTTTCATTTTGACCTCATTTTCGTAATCAGCGACCCCTATAGCCATGAAAACGACACCCATGACGGAAAAACTAAAAATTTCGTCAGCGCCATCTTGGATTTTCATTTTGACCTCATTTTCGTAATCAGCGACCCCAAAAACCATGAAAACGACACCCAGGACGGAAAAACCAAAAAATTTCCTGACCGCCATCTTGGATTTTCATTTTGACCTCATTTTCGTAATCAGCAACCCCAAAAACCATGAAAACGACACCCATGACGGAGAAACCTAAAATTTTCCTAGCCGACGAATTGAGAACCTCCTTTTTTTTAAGTCTGTTAATGAGATTTACCGTCTATCATCAGTTCAACCTAAAAAAAAGTACAGCCTGAAAAAATACAACTATCGATCCATAAGTACGTATAACTTTGATGGAATTTTCTTTCAAGTCCTGACCGTTGAGGAGTTGCACCTTCCGTCATCAGCGCAGCCACATGAAATTATGATTATCAGACGCAAATACTTGAACAGCTTCTGTAAATGTATGGAAAACGTTATGTGCGCTTTTGATATTCGAGGGTTGCCCTCAATTTCTCAGAGTTCCCATCATCAGAAACTGACTTTGACAATGGGACCACCTTGGGAATATACCTTTTCAAACAAAAAAAAAAGTCGGTTAAAAAGTAACCGACTTCTAAAAAGGAAGTAGGTTCTCTATTCGTATGTTTTTTTTATGTGTGTCCGCGCATATCTCCGACAAGTGTGGACCGATTTTCAAAATTATTTTTTTTGTTTAAATAAATAATGTTTCCGTCTCTTTTAGACGGAAACATTATCTATTTTTGACGTGTTAAAGTGCTTTCACAACCAATTTACAACAAATATTAAAATCTGTGATTAAAATAGATAAAATTTTTGATTTTTATTCATATAACACCAAATTGAACCATTTTTATGTTGATTGATATACTGTACCTATACACAACACACATTCCAGACTTTTTTTTCAAAGCCGTACGCGTGTACACTTACTTACTATAAAATTATGTCACCTAAAATAATAATCGTATAAATGATCAAATTTTTCAACCGTAGTTCAACGCTCGAAATGCCCGTGTGTGCGTTCGTCGGTGTTATCGCTGCACACAAACATAGCATCGCACCGAAATTGCCTAAAGTTCCGCAAGTCTTGTCTGTACAAGGCCTCTTAACAATTTAGTAAAATACATCATAATAGGAAAATAATATGAATTGCGTTAACATTCGTAAAATAGTCACAGACGCAGTTTTTATTATGAAAGGTCCATTTTCCGCTTTTAAACGATTGCGTTTAAAAGCGTAAAATGGACCTGAAATGGGAATTCCTGGAATGGGAATGCAGATCATAATGTGAATTGTCACATTATGATCTGCAAAAGTGGCCATTTTAGACCCCCAGCTTATACTGGAAATGCTACCGCTGATGTTCGGCCTACTGTCCCTACCAGACGTAAAATGTCGAAATAACCGTAAGTTATTTTAAGTTCATACTAAATAAATTAAATCGTCATTTAGGTACTTAGGGTTTAACTATAAAACCATTTAAGTCCATACTCGTCTAAGGCGAAATTGTGGTAAATGCCAGTTGCCATAGATAAGGCGCGTACTTGCGATGCGTCAGCGCAGACATTACGACGCAACTCTTTTATATTATGAATTGGAGAATGACCCACTTGGCCGTTATCATTGTGGACTTGTAATAATGCTGCCTGCTGGTTGTTGTTAAGACGTAGTAGAAATTAAGGTTCAATGGCTAACATCAGGAAAATAGATTATTTGGTCCAGTCCAGCCTGGACTGGACCAAATAATCTAAGGTAGGATTAGCCTAAATTTTTTACCTAAAACCATTGCGAAATTAACACCGAAAGGCATTCGTTTTTCAAGAACTCTACTTTTTATCTTCCCACCGGAGTTATAAAGGGTTCGATTTAAGAGGTCGTCGGTGATGCAAATACGTAATAGGTCGTATTCCCATGTGAAGCCTCGGCTGGAATGCCTTGCTCCTTGGTGGCAGAAGGCAGAGGCTGCAGAGAGTTTTAGACCAGCTTGTTGAAACTGGTGAGGTAGTTGAAGAGATTTGCTATTTTTCCAAGTTAAATAAGTATACTAAACGCTCGGAGTAGCTACGAGTCTTAAAAAACATAACATTCTGTTTTTTGGACAGTCCTGTAATAAATATTTGGCGCTGGATTTGTATCATAACATGAGTAACGATTGCATTCGTAAGCTAGCAACCCGAATGGAAAGTGACGGTTCCTGTAAGCCGGAAAAATGCTCGAATGTTCAAGCAACTCTCGGAATTCTCATATTTCCATGTTGGGGAATGTGTCGCAAAGTGAAAAACTCATTGGTTGACGTAAGAACCATTTGCGTCACCATGGAGGAAGTGACCGGCTGGTTTACGTCATGGGTTCTATGTAATGGCCGATAACTTTTATTGGCACTAGCAGATAATACGAGGGTAGATATGTTAGCAAGGCAGGTAATGGTAGAGGTGTGTTCGGAAGAGGCACTTTCGAAAGACAAATTGGAAGCTGCGTTGACGAAATCTCTAATTTTCGGAATGTTTTGGACACACTTTTCCTGATTTTTTCAGTTTCCAATGGAGTTTTTTTTCAATTTCTTCGATGTATTGATACTTTGACAGGGTAAGAGCCATTTTTTTTTGTTTGGAGTGTGTGAAATCGTCAAATGACTCCTCCCGCTCTGGATAGAGAGCTAGGAGGTGTCAGACTTCTACTGACTAAAAACCACCCATGTTCTTTCTTTGCACTTTGTGTCGAGGCAGCGGTATCTCTTTCGAACAACCCGCAGCCCCAGGATAAGAGCCTCGATCTCCTTTATAGATAGGTCGAGGTCGTATGCAGGAATAATTTTAGGGCACTGTCGGCTCTTGGAGAAAATCTCTTTTGGAACTTGGTTGGTCTGCAAGAGTCTTCTTCTTAGCGTGTCGACTGTCGATGACACTAGCAAGAGTGACGACCTTAGAATAAACAGTGAAGACAACATGCTGCAGGTACGTTTTTACAGGATTTCAGATTCCTTCCATTCAAAGGCACTTAGACAAGGTGTGAACAGCATCTCAAACTTAGAAACTCGTGATGAGAGTCCAGCGCCATCGCCAGTCCCACTGATTGTATGATAAATGATATAAGTCGCCGCGTCACTAACTAAACCAACAGGTTTAGGGTATTTACCAAACGTGAACTGTTCACAAAACTGTAGAATACTAAATCAATTGAAAGTATTTATGCTGATTATTTCACGGTTCATTTGAATATTGTGTATTTTTTAGTAGATTTTTTTTTACTCATCCATTGTTACCTATTGTAGTGGCATAATCATTATTGACTATTGAATCACGGAGGTGATTCAATAGTCAATAATGATTATGCCACTGGATAGGTACTTAATTTTGCATAAAGTATAGAGTAGGTTTCTACTTAATAATTTCTGCCAAGTGAAGTAGCTACTTATAAGTATTAGGTATTCCACCTCCATCCACAAGAGCCTATACTATAATACCAACAATGTGTACATTTCTGCCCACTTTGGCATTTAGACTTCATGATTATAGTATATTAGGTAGTTGTCGCGTCTTATGACTTGCAAAACGAGCTATATCCTGAACAAAAAGCGAATTAGTGTGAATTGGCGCCACGCACCGTGCGGCGGGGGCACCGGTTGTCGGCGTCGCACGCGCACGGTACAGTACCTGTTATTGGATGATTGCGCATGATTGCATGATTGGCTCGTGCCCTGACATCCTTATCAGACCGGCAGACGTGTGACTCATCGGAATTTTCCATTTTCCGCGTAGACATGTGGTGGGGAAGGCTGTGTGCGGAGGAAGGTGCGATATGTGGGGAAGAGAAAGGAAACTGATGGGAGGAACTTGTTTAGGAATATATTGTACAATTATATACAGTGTGTTGGACATGGTTTGTTTTAAATTATTGCGCAACTTTGATCCCGTATAGATATTTTTACGCCAAAAAATTCCGTGACCTCACTTTTTTGCAAGCAGTTTTGTTTCTAGCTGATTGCATAAGCTTGTCAATTTTATTGGCAATAATAGAAAATATTGCATTTATGAGTAAATCTTGAATTTAACAGATACTAGCCGATGCCCGCGGCTTCACCCGCGTGGATGTCGTTCAAATTATATACTAAAACCTTCCTCTTGAATCACTCTATCTATTAAAAAAAACCGCATCAAAATCCGTTGCGTAGTTTTAAAGATTTAAGCATACAGACAAACAAACAAACAAACAGACACGACTTTGTTTTATACTATGTAAGGATACACTGTGCACCTACTTCAACCGCCGCCTGTGTTGAAATATTTCCCCAGACGTAACCTTGTTTGCTCAGGTCAAGAAAATCTATAGTAGAGAATATTACTTTAGTGTCTTATGTTTATCTAATGCATGGGAGGAGCTCGTGGCGTAATAATAACTGCCACTCGGGTCAATCTTTAGGTTAAGCGGCGATGCCTAGGTTGGTCTGTGGATGGGTGACCGCCCATTTCATACCGAGTTTTCTCCGTGCCTCGGAAAGCACGTTAAGCTGTTGGTCCCGGCTGTCATATAAAGATTTTGGCAAGACTTTGGCAGTCGTTACAGGTAGTCAGTGACCTGGAAATCTGACAACCAGTCTTACCAAAGGGTATCGTATTACCCAGTATAAACTGGGTTGTGGAGGTCAGATAGGCAGTCACTCCATGTAAAATACTGGTATTCAGCTGCAACCGGTTAGACTGGAAGCCGACCCCAACATAGTTGGGAAAAGGCTAGGCAGATGATGATGGGGTTCCCAAGTAATATTGGACATCGCGTTATCGAACTCCCATGGAGTTGGGTAGGACAAGTAGCATGGTGTGGTCATGGCTCCTGAGTAAAGCCGTGACCGATGGCGAACAATAACTAAAAAGAGGAGTGTTGGTCGCGCCAGGCGGCGCGCGGCGGCGGGATGGGCAGACGAAATGTTGCCATCGCGGGTACATCTAGTAAGACTTAGAGCTTGGCACAAGCAGGTGCCCAGGTAAACCCAGCAGTGGGTGAAGTCCAGCCGTAGATGATAATGAATAAAGTTCGGTTTTTATAACCTGTACAGTGTTCAAGGTACTAGGTAGTTCTCTAAGCACAGCTTAAAACATAATTATTGTAATTTGTTAGTGACCTATCGCTCATTTATTGTAGCTCTAAAGATCATTCGTTTCTCAAAATTAATTAGTCATAGCAACTAGATGTTGTACGTAAATGAAAAAACCCACATCTACCTAGGTCCAATACGTAGGTACCTGTGGGTACTTACCTCAGAGAGACGCTTGAGATGCATCACGACCGAAGGAAACGTGGAAGGAAGCATTTCATATAATAATACGAATGGTGGACTTTGGTTAACGTCTTACGTCTTGGCATGATATTCTGTTATTTAGTCATCATCTGACTGAACACAATGATATTTCAAATTCAAAGGACATAGACCTCTTCTAAAGGTGAGCTGTCGTTCTTGGTAAGTATGTACCTACTTACGTTGTTTTTCCATGAGGTCGGTGGTGTTTTAGACCAGAGAGACCATTTCAATATTATGCTATACAAGTTCAGTCTCAATGTGTTCAATTTATTATTTATTTCGTTTTTATTTCGTTATTATTATTACTGGATTTTGAAAGGAGTTATACCTATTAGTAGCTAGGAAGCTACAAGAATTAGCCTTCAGATATTCATTCTTACCTGCCTATTGACCTTATTGTTGGTGGTGGAATAAAGTGAACTTTATTCGCAAAGGTAAACTTTAAATAGGACAATTTTCAGGTTTAGAGCTGCCGTGGGTGAAAAATTAAGTGTCCCGTGATGTGTCAGTACATGGGACACCGTTCCCATTTAGCCTTTTCAGTTCAGTAGGATTATTACCTTTACTTTATGCGCAGAATTATAAACCTACTCATTAGGTCTTCTTACTGACTAAGGTACCTACTATACACATACGTTATCGCCGTTAACAGCCTAATCTGCATAACTTATTACACTGTAAACATTAATTTATTTTTATTGGCCATCGATGGTTTTCATTGGTCGCCAAAAGACAGTTTACCAGTTAATTCCATTCAATCCTGGAACGTTTGTCTCTCTTTCAAGTAAAAAGCATTCCAGTTGTAGGTACTTAGTACTTATTAGTTCCATGTACCCAACAATTAGGCTGTCTGCAGATGTGTGACGCGTGCGTTGTCGCGCCGAGCCGCAAGCCGTCTGTCGAACCTGTCATTACATTTGCCATTTCAGTAATTAGGTATCTGTGGAAATAGGTACCTAGGTACTTTACATACAACTGTACGTTATTAGTAATGTTGCGGTTGCTAATCTGAGGTAGCATACGCTCTTAAGAGCGTATGCTACCTCAGATTAGCAACCCTATTTGTGGTGGTTCAAACTTCGCTTGTAATACTGTTAGAATAAAGTTCTAATCAGCTTGCACTACAAAGCGGTTGTTACGTCTTTCGCTGCGGCCGAATAGTGCGAAATTAGTGGTATTTTGCGATTTACAAAAAAACTATTGATTGGACTAAAAAAGTAAAACACTATGACTTTAGTTTGTTGCTTGTAGAATTATTTGGCAAAAAAATCAGAACGATGACATGTATTTTAGTATGGTTTTTACTCGATAAAAGAAATTTTTAGAGGTATCTTCGCGATTTTTTTCTATCGAGCAAAGTTAGTTGTATTATGTTTTCACAACACTATGGCACTAGCATATATCCTGAAGAATATCATATATTTTTCTGATGTTGATTACTGCAGTGAATCATATACTTTTATGCATTATAAAACTCGCGTTTGAGGTACCATACGCTCTTAAGCAACTTCTCCCAAAGACAATTTCACCTGCATGCGTAACATTTTACTCCCATGCACCGTGCAATGAGATGTTGCTCTGAATTCCTGAAAATGAGAGTACTCTTGAATTTTCAGTAAAAGGCTAGTTAATTTTTATTTCTGACAATACCACAGTAAGTAGATACTTACACCATTTCTTCATAAGTAGTTATTTACCTTATGCAGGATCACTGTGGTAACTTGAAGCCTTGAAGCATTAGTGCATTTGAATAACTTCAAGTTGAAATGCATCCTGATTGCGGTTTAATCTGTATTTTCCAGATTCGTATTACTAACACAGAGTAACGGGTTGTAACATTATATATAGACCAGCAGCTATTAGTTAAATAAATGTAAAGGCAGTAGCTGTTACATATTCATTTTTCAATCTACGTCGCTTATTACATCATTTATTTATGTGGAAAATCTATGACCGAACGAAGGATTTTTAAGATAATTCGTGCGTATGCTATAGTTATAATAAGTTATTAAGTAAATAAATGCAATAATTGTATTTGTTAAATGGTAAAAGTACTAAAATAGCAAGCCGTGTATCACAATTAAGTAGGTACCTATTGAATTTGAAAAGGCTTGACGTTGACACATCGAAACTCCTACGTGCGTTGAGAGGAAATCCTAGATTGATGATGATCCAAAATAGAAGCCGTTATGTAGAAAAGCCAGAGGCTCTCTTCGTTGCAGAGTAAAATGCTTCGTTGTCTGTTGTTTAGGTACTTGTATGTCTGAGAAACTATACCGGTTTTTTTTATTGATCAAAAACGCATTCCGCATGCCAAGTTTGGTTCGTTCATTTCGTTGAATGAAATGATTCAGAGCGTTCAATGTCGCAGTTTTCGCGGTAAAGCGCGGCCTTTCCCGCGAACTGACGCACCATAGACTATGTGTGGGCCTGTTTGTTTTAGCTGTTCAAATGTCAAAGGTCAATTTTTGATGAATGAATGCTGCTTGTTTTGTTTCCGACTTTTTGGGGCCTAGAAAGTAGTCAATCCTTTATTTCTTTTTAATCGACTTCTCAAAAAGGAGGAGGTTGTATTTTTTTGTTTTGTGGGGTATATATCTAGGTAACTTTTAACGTTTTCTTGAAGCGAACTAGTTCTTAGAGGACGAGCTCTTTGAATTTTTCTAAAAGGGCAATTCGCATTGCAAATAATGGTAGTAATCAACGAGTGACCTGGTTTACTGACGAGTATAAAGGGAATCTGGGTATATCAAGACCTGTTGCTAACAAGTCCGCGCCATAACCACCCAGCACCGCAAAAAAACTAGATAAAGTAATTTTCTACAAGTTGATTGAATGTTTACTGAGTGGAGTGACTAACACGCGTCCTTGCGGACTGTGTCAGGGCTCCACACTGTTTACAATCACACGCAGCAGGAACTTTGTTTTATTATCTATCGTGATTCACTGCGGAGGCATTCGCGATACTTGCATTGCATAAGATGCACTTTGTTTTGGAATCTTACGAGAGGTTCCCGTGTGACGTCACGACTGTGTACAATAACATCAGATATAGTGAACTCATCTAACTTCGTGATAAAGGCATTTGTGCACTCGTACAGCCATATGATACCACTCAACCAAATATCACCGAATTAGGCGAATCACAGAATTAGGTGAGTTCACCCTAACTATGCATGACTTGGTAAATAAATAATTAGACAGTTGTAAAAAAAGTTCACATTGTCAATTGAGTTTTAACAATTAATGTTATTGTATTCAAGGAATTTTACAATAGGGTACAATACGTACTTACTACGCGTCTGCACTTATGTTGCACTTATCAAGGGCAGTGCGATTTTCTTTCCAGATGATAGATGAGCGCTATTCAAATAAAAATAATCATGTTATTTCAAATATGGGCCACTTATAAACGTCGAAAACGGACGCATGCACGCACGGTTCGGGTTGGTTGTTTCTTGTAGAAAAGAACTGGCTAGAAATTCCATGATTAATACGATACTACAGTACGATGCTTGCCTACTATTTCTGACTTCAGTCTTGTAAAGTGGCAATAATATTTGAGCCATCCATCTGTCTAGCCTTTTCCCAACTATGTTGGGGTCGGCTTCCAGTCTAACCGGATGCAGCTGAATACAGTGCGATCAAATTATCTTGGCAGCTCTGAACATAGGCTTTGCGAAATTTTACGCATGTAAACTTGGGAATAAAACTGTTATTGCCAGATAAACCAATACTTAAACGATCAGAAAATATCTAATTTAAACAGTGAGAAATACAAATAAAATAAATATCAAAACACTTTTATACATTCGTTGTAACAAAATGACCTGCACGAAGTTCGGAGCTGCCAAGATAATTTGATCGCACTGTACCAGTATTTTACATGGGGCGACTGCCTATCAGACCTCCACAACCCAGTTAATACTGGGAGTACAATAATATTTGAAAAATGTTACAAAATAACTAAAATAAACATACGTATCGGAAATCTGCAAGGCAACAAAAACTTTTTGGATATTATTATTAAATTATTATGAAGTTCCAAAAATTAAAAAAAAAACTGACATGCTACTCTAGGTAGAAGTTGAAATGGTTCCTAAAACCCGTTGCACACATGGCTGTGACCACAGGGTGTCGGGTTACGCAAGGGTAACGCCTTCGTATCGATTGTAAACAAAACTAACTCCGTACGAGTACTACTTTACGATTTTACGGTCATTATCAAGTTTAGTAAGCCTTTACTTTAATTGAGCTTATTGATAAGGATGGCAATTTGCTTTCGAATAAGTAGGTCGTTGAATAGGGGAGAGGTGGTAACGTTTTAAAAAGGTTTATGAGTAGGTAAGGCCCATAAATCTTGATGTCACCTGGGTGTGATAGACTCTCTGGTTAGGAGTTAGGCATTGTTTTTGGTTAGTAGATTAGCGCGCCCGTATGTGTAGCAGCTGAACAAAGTAGGTAACGTTACTTGGAAAACTGAAATAAAAAATACAAATCGTGTACTAGACAGAAACTTCAGTTTGCGTAAAGTAAGGGTTTCCCGTAACATCCTATTCCATAGCAATCCGTTGTTATCTGATTTCTATAATGTCATGTTGTTATGAATGATTGCCTAATGTCTTGACTTTAATATTTCTACATCATAATAAAGAATGAACATATCCAGTATCGTGACCAAAGCGAACAGTCATAAAATAAAAACTCGGTACTTTCATAGCCGAAACTCGGTGACGTGTGTCCTTATCCTTATCATATAACTGTATCGTGGTCGTAAAGCGGTTGATTTATAGCGATCGTCGTTACATCTTTATTGCCAATGAAGACTATCGACCGGCCCGTGGTTGTCTGGAGTTTGAAGTTGGTGAGTAAAACTGGAGCAAGCTTTGGGAGTGCGTTTAGATAAAGGTACAAAACAGTAAAATATACATCGTGAAAAACCTATTTTCTCACCTTACATACCTTCAGCATTATGAATATAATTATGTCCTACAACAAACAACAAAAAAACGAAAACATGTGACCATATGTGATACTCCCTCTCATAGAGAGGAGGCTAGTGTCCTAGCAATGGGAAAATTCTAGATGATCAAGCTGTTGGTACTTTCTCTTGCATGTTAACTACTATAACCAGCGCAAGTACCTACTTATTCTTAACCTCCCGTCCGCTAATAAATCTCCAGGAGATTTATAACAATGGCTTTTTAATTGTGTCTATAATAAGGCGTATGAGCTCATAAAGGATTATTTCTTTTTTTGAAGGGGTGCACGGTGTTCTTTGGTTTTTATGAAAAAGTCCTACGAAAATTAGAAAGAGCTCAAATACGGTTTTGCACTGAATCATTGAACTTGTATCCAGTTTTACAATAAGTAGAGCGCTATTGTGTAAAACGTTTCACATTCGGCAGTTGTGCGATAATTGTGCAATTATCACTGGTTTCGTTGTTTAGATGCTGATTGGTTTAACAGCTGTTGTTATATCGGATGTGAAGTTAATATGCGAAACTGGGTGGAAGGGCCAAACGGTGACCAATTCCGAGCTTCTGTTTCCTACAAAAGTGCAATCCTCATCATCATCATTTCAGCAAAAAGACGTCCACTGCTGGACATAGGCGTCCCCCAGATGCAAAGTGCAATCCTACACGGTCACAATAGGGAGGTTTCCTGACTTAAAAAAAATAATTCTGTTTAGTCCGTCAATTAGATTATCGAAAAATATTGGAAACGTATTTTTTGTTTTATCAAATTATTAAAAAATTACGAAGATAAAACGCGTCAAAGATCACTGGGGGCTTGTGATGTCACTTTCTGGTAAAAAATGTCATGCAATGTGATGTCACACGAGTTTGCTAAGCACTGTATCGTCTTCATTTTTTGTTGTTTAAGATTCTAATTACAAAAAAACACAAAGAAGATTCTTTGTGTTTTTTACAAATTTATTGAGCTTACGGACTTCTATATAATATTATTATGCTTTTCATTTTTACAAACTAAATTATTCACTAATAATAGTAATAAACTAATAACTAAATCGATTACTTCACGTTTATTAAAATGTCGGATATATATTAATTTCACGCTCGTAATTAATTACGGGGTAAACAGATCTGTTGGTTATTGAAATATTTAATCATGGTGTGGTTCCGTATAACATTATGACCTTAGACACAATGGAAAACTCAGTATATTTACTATAATATTAAAGAAAATAGTAATTTAGCTACCTATTAGTATATTGGTGCTTTTATTATGCGATTACTGGGCAGTACTCCAATTGGCATTTTGGTTGGTACTCTTAAATAAGTTGGCTAAAAGTGCCAAAATGGAACCGTATTGCCATGTGTCGTCTACTTATTTGTGTCTGTGATCAAAGAACTTGGCCGAGTGTGGTTTCAATAAAATCTGTTTTTTTTTCATATAAACATCTCGACCGGAGCTCGTGGCCGAATAATAACTGCCACTGGGGTCGATCTTTAGGTTAAGCCGCTCTTGCGTAGGTTAGTCTGTGGATGGGTGACCACCCCTTACATACCGAGTTTCCTCCGTGCCTCGGTGCGCACGTTAGCTGTTGCTCCCGGCTGCCATATATAGATCTTTGGCAGTCGTTACAGGTAGTCCTAGTCAGTGACCTGAAAGTCTGACAACCAGTTTTACCAAAAGGTAAGGGTATTACCCAGTATTAGCTGGGTTGTAGAGGTCAGATAGGCAGTCGCTTCATAGCTGCATCCGGTTAGACTGGAAGCCGACGCCAACATAGTTGGGAAAAGGCTAGGCAGATGATTTTCATATAAAAGTCTCAGCGGTTTTGTTCCAAAGCTACAGTGAAACTTGGTTAACTGGGACCTGGATAAGTGAGAAACCTCTATAACTGGAACTCATGCTGAGGTCCCATGAGACAGATTTGGATATCTGAGACTCTTGATAAGTGGAATACCTCTTTATGTGAGACAAATTTTCAGGTCCCTTGGAGGTCTCACTTAACCAGGTTTCACTGTATAAAGATCCAATGTAATTATCATAAGCGTCGCACTTGTTGTTGGTTTGCCTTTTCAGCCATTGTATTGAAAACCCGATCGATTTTCATAATTTTCACGACACGTCTATAGATTATCTTCTAATAATAATAATAATAATAATATTCCACAACTATCACACAACGCCATCTAGTCCCAAGCTAAGCAGAGCTTGTGTTATGGGTACTAGACAACTGATAAACATACTTATATACTTCTAAATACATACATATTATAGATAAATTACACCCAGACACAGAACAAATGATCGTGCTCATCACACAAACATCTGTCCTGGGTGGGAATCGAACCCACGACCTCCGGCATAGCAGTTAGGGTCACTAACCACTAGACCAACAGGCCAGTCAATAAATAAAATAATCCAATGATAGTAATGAATCCTCAAAGCTTCCTCAATGGTTTTCCAACTACTACTTTCACCACCGACCCCTAATCCGGTGCCAGCATCATTACATTGCAATTTGCCTTGCAGCCTGCCGAGCTGCCTGCCCCCGTGCTCAGAGCGTGAAGCACAGGTGTCGTCACGCGGCGCGCGCGCACCTGACCAGTTTATTGATTTCCACCGCCATCCACCGCGCCAGTCATTGACGGTGAACTGATTTAGAGGGGAGGTGAGCTGTCTGCTGGTGACGAAGAGTTGGTTTAGTTGTAAATAGTAACAGTTTTGTCAATCATCTGTTAGTCTTTAAGCTTTCTGAAAGGAGATAAATATATTTTAATAATAATAATCATTTATTAAACAGATCATACAATCCAATTTGTTAGTAACACTAAAGTTAGTAGGCACACACATTTAGAAAATTTTGATAATGATTACTAATAATGTCAAAACAATCAGCAATAGTAATGTCAAAATCAGAAAATGTCAAAATTAAATAATGTCAAAATCAAACAATGTCAAAATTACCACTAATCATGTCAAAACTATTTAACTAACTATTATAATTTACATTATAAAGGACCCCTCCAGATCCGTGAACAGTATTCCAGTGCCTCACAACCGGACAGTCAACCCTTTCCAATATAATAATAATAATAATAATAATAATAATATTTATTTCACCACAAAAATTAACATATTACATGACTGGATAGGCTTAGGTATACATTTTAAATTATGCCCTCCCTTTTATCTCCTTTCAGATATTTTAGACCGACTGACTCCTTGTGATTGGTTCATTTGAAATAAAAGCTTGAATTATTATGAATCAAGCTCCACTTGAGACTCGTAATGACACAATTAATTATTTATTAATTTTATTTTTCACTAGCGGAACTTGGTGAAAACAGCATGAAAATCGGTGCAGTAGTTTATGAGTTTAACGCGAACAGACAGACAGACGCGGTGGAGGACTTTGTTTTATAATATGAAGTAATTAGATCTGTATGTTTGGACATTTTATAGAATGTTAATTTTTAAAAAAAAACAACAAAACTCAGCGTTCAAGCTGATTTGTTTCTCTCAAATAAAAATATTTAAACTCGGTAGTTGCTATAGTTGGCTATCAGAACCGTATAAAGTGCCAATGTACTAAGATTATTAAACAAAAAACCTTAATTATCGTGTCGTAGCCAATTACGCTGACTTTTAAAAATTACATTCGTTAGCAAAACGACACTTATCAAGATAAATAAAATTAAGTTTTCTGACTTGAACAGAATAATTGTTATAAATGCTGAGCAGTGGCGACTGAATAACTAATGAGGGGTTATTACTACCCTTGCGTTGGGGCAAAGAGTAATATTGTAGATGGGACGTTTGTGTAGGTACACGCAATATTTCATTAATCAATCAGTTGTGCAGTATAATTTTATGTGATGTATGAATATGGGTCAATGACCTGAAATAAAGGAATTTTATTTTATTTATTTATTTTATTTAATATACTGTCTTCTTGTTAAAAACTAAGTTAAAGACGGCTTTGAACTCGATCTTACGAGTTTATTAGTGGCTTTAAAAGCTTTCATTCGTTCTAGTAATCAGCAAACAACAGGGCACACATGACCCGAAATGATACTACCCCAACATCCCCCTCCCCCTACCCCTACCCCTTTTTATTTTGGGGTTGGGAAATCACCAAATAACTCCTCCCGCTCTAGGCAGAGCAGAAGGGAGTGTCAGACTTCTACTGACTAAAAACCACCCATGTTCCTTGTTAGCCCTTTGTGTCGAGGCCTATGGTACCTATGTCTTTCGAACAACACGCAGTCCTGACTTCCCCTTTGTCAATAGAACAGCACTATATTTACATTAAACTGCTGCGACACTTATGAATGTCCATTAGAACAGGTTTTCCTTGCCAAACTCAGTCTGGAGTATTCTTAAAGACTTTCAGATTAGCCAAGGCACCTCTTGACACAGCAAGTCGACCGGCTTAGGTAGCACTGTATCGCTGCAGTAGCTGCTACAGCTTGTCCATATTGCTGCAATACACGGACAATCACAGAAATTGCTCATAAAGATTAAATGTTGTTAAAGAGAAGCAAAAAGTTTCTAAATCTATACGTACTCAATGAGAGTATTTAATATTGAAGGTGTTATCCTCGGCATCATGTTTCTCAGTAAATAATTAATTATCCATTCGTATTAACCACTACCAGTGAACGGTAGGTGAGTTCAAAGGAAATTAACGCCATCTTAATTGTAAATGTGTGTCGCGTGAACGGTAGCATCACCTGGGGGCCTAAAACGGCCACTTTGGCAGATCATAATATGAATTGCGTTAAAAAGGGTAAAATGGACCTTTCATTATAATAACTGCGTCTGTAACAATTTAGTAAAATACATCATAATAGGAAAATAATATGAATTGCGTTAACATTCGTAAAATAGTCACAGACGCAGTTTTTATTATGAAAGGTCCATTTTACGCTTTTAAACGCAATTCACATTATGATCTGCATGAAAAGTGGCCATTTTAGACCCCCTGGTCGGCCGGCCGCATAATATGATCTACATAACTAGCACATTTGTGCTCTAAGTATTAACGTCCAATATCTAACTGACCAATGTTGGGCTACAAAGAAAAGCGATTTTAACTGAAAAGTGATTCATAGAACATATCGTTTAATGTTAAACATTATCTATTTAATTTATTCATTAATGAAGTATTCAGAATTTATCTAATAGTGCCACTAGTATGACACTATGACCTCGTTACTAAAAAACAGTAACTTCAACGAATCAGCAATTAAAATTACCTTGTTCTCATTTATAGAGTAGGCTTATGTGACGATATGTTCAGCAGTGGGAACATTGCAGGCTGATATTATGCTATATCATTTACGAAGACAATATCAGCACAAGAATACACACACAATGTTTACATCCAGTTTTCATTTTTCAGATTGTTTGGCTAGAAGCTTAAAGCTTACACGCTTACAACTAAAGTAATCCTTTAACCCACAAACACTAAACACGTCAACCCAAACATACTTACGAAAATTACTTCGAAAGGGTAAGAAATTCCCGGATAACAGAAAGCAATTTGTCATCACATTACTTGCCAACCGCCCCTTGACAACAAAATGACTAATACCAGGAAAAAACGAGCAACTTTTTACTCTTTGTCAACCCTTCTCCTGCCGCCGTGAAGTTCATTAATCAAGCTGTTGATACACCCCTAATGGTCGTAATGACCGAGACACAAGTTATGGGTAACGAGCGCGCGCAGGGTTAAGTATGTTTAATTGATATTTTCGCTTGGGGTCACAATTTTAAGGTTTGTCAGTGCAAGGGTTAGGGTGTTATGCGTTGCTAAATTGGGACAGGTTATTGGAAACGTATTGACAGTTCTTAAATTGGGGTGCAGTTTTGTTTGTTATAGTTTACCTGTGCGTAAAATTTCTAATGTTTAATTTAATCAAGTTTTTCACACGGTTGGAACGGAGCTCACAGTTTATCACGCTAAATGATTATTTTTTCGAACAGCTTTGCACACTTGACGATTTAATGACAGCATCAGCGAGCAGAGTTCGCATAGCTGAATTTTGAGCCTTTGAAAATTGCCATTGACAAGCTATGAAGAAGATAACATAGCCATGTTAATAAATTATTATTTATTAGAAAAGGGTATTAAAACGTTAAAATTATGAAATTGACGGAAGCTAAATCGATTGAAAAAACTTTTAGTTTCCTACGTGATTGAAATATGCCATAAAAATCATTGCAAAAAGATTTTGGTTTTTGGTATCATTTTCCATTGTTACATATTTTCCGGTGTAGCCCCTCAACCAGCCAACAAATCGGAACTTTAATGTGCGGAATCGGAACGAATAAGGAATTCTATTCCAAAATTGGATTATAGCAAGTTACAGTTTCCTCGTAGCATCTACTACGAAAAGTGCTACGGGATAATGCTACGGGGTTGATTTTAACAAATTATGATTCTGACTTTGGACTTTAGATAGAAGTTCACTGTTTAAACCAAACTCAACATTTATAGAACATGATCTGAATTTAAAACTTTTAAACCTATTTAGGAATCTACATGGAAAGTAATGATATAATGTTCAAGGTTGATCTTTTTCGCGGCTGCTTCTAAAAATTAAAAAGCGCGTTTTCATACTCGTATAGTCTCAGTAGCTGTTGACAGACCCCGACATGACAGGGTATCCTCAGTTTTCAAAATCAAAACTCATTTTTAGTTTTTTTTTAAGTAGGCTGATAATCAGCACTTTTCGAACGTCAAACATTTACTTTACTTTACTATTTACATTTTTATAATGCAGTCCCCCAAAACGCCCACCCATCGACACTTCCTAGTGTTTAGCTGGAAAGAAGAAGAACAGTTATGTTTTCCATTTGAAAACCATCACCCACCAACATTGGTCCCGTACGGTAGCAAAACTTTAACCGTCCATTTTACTACTAGACGCGTAGTACTCGTTCAATTACATTAAAACCTACCAAAATGTTCCAGCGTAATATAAGTGTATGAGGAACTGGAATGATGGCTCGTTCAGTCCGTCTAGCCGTCTTAATAGTTTCATGGCCTATCCTTGGCACAGGGCGCTGTCTGCTTGCAGTGACGCGGCTAGCTTGTCCTCAGTGCCTAGATAGAAGAGTCTAGATAGGCTGAAATACAGGCTGAATATTATTTTTCAATACACTTCCTCGAAAACTAGCTCTTATTGCACTACGATTAGGTTCGACATGCATCATATTTCGCACGCGTGCGGTAATAAGAATACAGCGTCAAACATATAGCAGCGGTAATTCGATTAAAACATAAGAAATTAAAAAAAAAACACCACTGACTATTATAGAGCAGGCGTGTTTTTTTTTTAATCTCGTCATTTTGATCTGCGTCTTTACAGCGTAAATATTTTTTGAATATTTAAATTGTGTTTTTAAAAAGAATACTACTAATAAACGTAAATATTTTAAACAATTATTTACTTTTATGAACAAGTAAACATTTTTTTGTGTTCTTAATTAAAAAATATTTGAATTTTATATTTTTCGTGTGAGGCTGTTTGGCGGCTTTATACCTTTGCTTGTTTTTCAACCTGGCGAAATCAAACCGCGGAAAAAAAGTAAATTAAATCATAGTCTCATCATTTAAATTTGTTGACAAAAACACATAACGTTTTAAGTTAATTTCTTTGAAAGTGTATTGAAAAACGCCGTTTGATACACGTGGGAATTTGTTATTGCATTTCTCGACCCCATGAACACCCTCGCCATACGGCTCGGGTGTTCAATCTGCCTCGAATGCAATAACAAACTTTCCGCACTTGTATCAAAATGTACTATTTCGTACCACTTGCTCAAAAAAGTGACATTCTATGCCACAAAAAGCGAACATAACAATAGTCAAAACAAGGAAAGAAAATTGTACTGAATTTCATTCATCCTCTAGGGGGAGAATGTGATTTCTATCAATAATTGGACCAATGTTTCGAATGTTTAACTTTTACTTTTAATTGTCATTATTTTTAATAAATGCTTATCTCATATTATTATTGTGTTAATTTTTTCTCAAATGGTACGAAAAGTAGAGTATTTTCTTCGGTGATAAAGCTGTCTTAGTCTTGGGTGAACTTAAATCCCTCGCTACACTCAGGACTCGTCTTAAATCCCTTGCCACAGAAGACATTGCTTTATCCCCTTTTTTTTTGGTGGTTGGAAAATCATCAATGGAGTGTCAGACTTCTACTGACTAAAAACCGAACCCATGTTCCTTCTTTGCCCTTGCGCCAAGGCCACGTCATCTAGTACAAAAATCCGCGGCCCCGACGGGTTGCTTTATCCCCTTGGTTAATAATCTACTATTCATGGCTCATTAAATTATTATTTTCAGGGAATGGTGATTTATATTGTTATGTAGTCATAACTGTTTGCTCTCTTTGTCGTTGTTGTCTCATGATCATACTTGGTTTATCTATCCTGATTCTGGTCTGGAAGTAGGTATTTAAGGGCTTGAAAATTTTTGTTCTATAAAGTTACACCTGTAAACTTGCGATCTTGTATAGATCAGAAAGTTCGGCCACAAAAGGGACGAATGAAAGACATTTGCATGTGGCTGAGATGAGAATGCTAAGAGGGATGTGTGGTATGACGCGAATGGATAAAATAAGAAATGAGTAGTTGAGTACATAAGAGGAAGTGTGAAAGTGGCGCCGGTGACTGAAAAAATAAAAAGTTGTGTGGTCATGGGTTGTCGTAGTATTCGTGGTATATGATGGGGAGGAATGATGAAAATGTCATGAGGAAAGTTTTGAGTAGGTATGTGGAGGGGTATAATAACAATAATAATCCTTCCAAGCCGGTTTCGGCTACGGCGACCGCATCATCGTCATCCTACTGGCGTCTATCATGGGCTCTCATGTGGCTAGAAAAACCACCTTTGTTAACACAGAGTGTTAACAGAGTGTCTCGCACAGAGTGGACACGTGAGAGCACCATTAACATAGATTGATTGCCGCTGGTGGTCGGGCTTTTAGTTCGTCACGCTTCGAATCTAGTTTTGAGAGCCGTCGAGCCCGCGGTTAGACGAAAGCTCTTCCCACTGAGATGGATCTACGCCACAACCCTTCATGTGTCGCTTAAGCACATCCTTAAACCTCAGGAGTTGTCCGCCAGCCATGCTTTCGCTTGCCCTCCTGAAGAAGAGTAGACCAAAGAAACGATGGATGGGCTGTGTGAAAAAGGATATGGCATGAATGGAGGTGTCGGACAGATACCTCCTTTCTTACTCGTCCTTTCATCAGTTCCTCCCCTTGAGACATTATCTGATGAGATGACGTAATAGAGAAGTATATGGAAGAAGACATGCTGGGTCGACCCCAAATGAATTGGGATGAGGGCAAGATGAATGATGAACTAGTAGTAGTGACCACTGTTTAGGCCTCTCTAGTCTCCAATCTGCGTAAGCTGCATTCTGTTCCCGTAAGAAAACTGTAAGAAAAAGGAATCCAAGCATCCTGTATACAGTCTTACGCATGAAAACATCGTAGCAAAAAACTTAGTCGCCATGTTTGTCTGCGTCGCCCGTCGTGTCGGCGACTGTCGAAGTGTCGGCCAAACTTTCGGCGAAGAGCTGTACACTGAATACTGGCAGTTAACGAAGTTGTAGCAAGTTTGATTCCTGTTTGAGGTTTATGTCGCCCTTGTCGTGTTTAGATGGAAACTTTTTATAGTTCTCAAGAGAGTTCTTTAGCTGTTTCGAGTAGTTTGGTGGAAATTATTTAGTTTGTTATACTTGTACGCCTGTTTAAGGACACTTCTTTTGGTAGATAGGGGTTTTTCAGTGTTTTAGTCTGGTAAATTCAGGGAAGTAAGTTCGTCTCAACAACACAGACACTTTACACAATTATGATTACTGCTGTAGTCCTCTAATTATTTATCTTCTTGTCGGGTAAACCTAACTAGGTCCTTGTCTTAGATTTTGACATAAGAACTACATTTCACAGATCCATTAATTACTCGCCTTTTAATGTGCTTAATCAACACATTGCGTGAAAGCATCTTAAACATTCGTACCTAAGCAGTTCAAATGGAACCTATTCAATGCATTCGTTAGTTATTTAAGAAGCTCATAATATAAATCACACACAAATGACAAGTTACTATCTGTTGATCTAACCTCCATAGAAACTCATTTCAATCTGATATATCATTGCATTTCTTTCTACCATTTGCTGGGTAAGTTGAGGAAATGACGACTTGAATTTAAACTGTGTGCAGGCCGTGAGTACAATTTCTGGATCGCCATTTGATGGAATGTAAGGCTGATGTGTTTTAAACGCTTCCTTAAGTACCTAAACCACAAGGATAATTTGATTCAAAGCACCTTCTTCTTTTCGTTTTACACCGCCCTTGGGCCTTTGAATGATGGGCTCCTTGAAGAGGACTGTTCTGGAATAGGCAGTAGGTGCACAGTGGAAAAGGGTCATGAACATGAATAATCCAGTGTCAGAGTCCAGACCAGCAGGGCTATTGTGTATCTTTTACTGACAGTGGATAACTTCTACTGTCTATCAAATAACTGTCAAATGGTGAGTTTTTAAGAAAAAAATGTACCAAACCATAACCAATTTACAGTTAATCTATGGACATTTCTGATAGCCACTGACGTTAAAAAGATACGCAATAGGGGGGCAGATCTTCCTTCTTCTTCATTGGACGACTTTTGGTTGTCAGGGTGTTGGAATTTCCGGAGCTGCGGGTTGTTCGAAAGAGATACCACGGCCCCGGTTATAAAGGGCTAAGAAGGAAAATGGGTGATTTTTATTCAGTAGAAGTCTGACACTCCCTTTTGCTCCGCCCAGAGCGGGTGGAGTCATTTGATGATTTCCTACCCAAAAGAAAAGGTTGTAGGAATTTCATTCTAATCTCTCTCAGTTTCTAATCCACACAAATATGGAAGTTATACACGCTTACATTTCCATATCAATGCAACAGTAGTACAGATATTCAATCAGACATCAAATCTAAATATTTCTATAGTCGGATTGGTGCGATAACTTTTTCTAAGACAATAGTTTCCCGTCGTGACGTGTATTGTGTGCTGTGCGCGTGTTCCCACATCGTTCACTGTGTCGATATTGTTGCGCACACTTTCACTGATTGCTCCAGGATGGGCACTGTGTTTGTGGGGGTAAGGAGACTGTTGAGTGGAGTCCAGAACTTGAGATTTGTCTGTGGTTATCCCGGGCATGTGCCTTTTGTTTAAGATCGAACTTTTGGACAACTTGTCATCGTAGAAACAACGGCTGTTATCCAAAAAGGTTAAGGCAGGGGTGTTTTGCCAGTTCTTTATGCCCAGTGTCACCCTGTTGCCATCGACCGGGCACACATTTGAGCTTCGCCGACTCCGTGCGTATTGAGAAATTCCCGAATGAAAACCCAATGACAGCAATTAATGTTTTCTGATCGTTAGCTGTAGGACTATCTAAAATGCTGCAATTGTAATTATGGTCATCAAGAATTGATTGTGAATTTAAGAAACTATAGTTTGTGAACGTTTGGGAGCAGTGGTGGCCCAGTGGTGGCGGCCCCGACTTACGAACAGTGAGTCGTGGGTTCGAACCCCTTCAGGCACATTACTTTGTGTAATTTATTTCATCACCACTGTTCTCAAAACGGTGAAGGAAAACATCGTGAGGAAACCGGCATGTCTTAGAACCAAAAAATTCGAAGATATGTGACATCTACCAATCCGCACTGGGCCCATCCCTCTCCTAGAGAGGAGGCCAGAGTCCCTGCAGTGGGAACATTATAGGCTGTTGATGATGATGAACGTTTGGAATTAGTCGCTCATCTATACAGGTAACTAGTAAACTAATCTGACATTGGATAAACCATTTGGGTACACGTCAGTCGTTGAAGTGGCATAGTATGGAGTTTTCATAAAAAAAAGACCTGCTTTTACTGGTTTCATAGCATACACATGTGGCCTACCGTACTTACTAAGCGATACAGTTAAATGATTGCATTGTACTACAAATGGTTTAAGACTTCCCCATTTTCTTAAAGTTATTCCTGGCCGATTGCCAATGCCTAGCCAGCTAAAGAACCGTCCGTGCGGTCGATAATAATCGTAATGTTCCGGAAACAGGCTGCTCAAGTAAAAACCAAGTTATTCCAAATCATTTTATTTTCTTCTCTTACAAATAACTTACAAAATTACGTACATTACTCGCTTATTGTTACATTTCAATTTATTTGTACAATATTTGTGGTTCTCGTATAAAACTATCGCCTATTTTTTATATTAAATACACATTTTTGGAACAAATGCAAGTTTATGAGCACTCTCTTTGAATCTGAGTATTATGTTTTTAGGAAACTATTGAAATTAGATCATAATGGGGTTAACTAATGATTATAAATACGGATAGATTAAAAACTCTGCATGTGACATGACATTCATAGAAGCCATTGATACACTCTAATGGAATTCAAATACTAAGTCGTCTGCACTTTTTAACCAAAGTACACAGATAATTTAAAAATTACAAAATATTCAAGTACGATTACAAAGAATCAGCCTCACTTTTCGAAAAGGAGAATGATGAAAAACATGGTGGTATTCCTATAGCCACTGGTATTAACATTACATTGACTTTGTCAAGAGTATCGGCTTTATACTTACACAAATCCTTACAACTCTGCTATCTCCTACATTGCTTCTTATTTACACTTTGAACACATTCCAAAAGTATAAAACAGTAATACAAAATAACGCGTATATTTGTACTTGTATTTTACAATAATCTCTTATTCTAACTTAGGATACACTTACTGCGAGCTATCAGCTAAGTGGCAAAGTGGGATATGTCTTAAATTAATCATTTCATGAACAAGAATAAACTACAGAAAGCATTCGATATGTCTACACATAAATTTATATATTAAATCAGAAATAATTTAAAGCTGACGTCGTTATATCAACTTAACTTTAGGCCTCTTTATAAAACTACAAAGTTTGCGCATATTTTTTTCATTTACAACCAACATTTGGTTTCGTGCGCGATCAATGGCAAGGCAAAAAGATCCATTACAAATAAAACCAGCAAAGGTGTTACAAATAAATGAAACCGTCACATTTTAAACCGATTAATCCCAAATTACTCTCGTACGAACATAAATTTGTCCAAACCCTTTACAATTTAAGCCTTTTATATAGATAACGATTATTACATTGTGTACGTCACAACATGATCAGACACACGCGTGGTGCACCTGGTTTCTATTATTCGCGACGTACGCTCGTTTCGCAGCAGGCCCGCCGTGGCAAGATATCAAAGCAGCTAAGGAAGACTTTTTGTAATCTATCTAACAATACTATGGCGTGGGGGCTACAACAATCTATCAAAAAGTCAGTCTTTTACATCGGAGGTCGGTTCACTAGGAGGGGGGAGAAGGCACGAAGAGCCAGGATCACGAGATGATGCAGTTCTTGTCGTGCTGAGCATTCTTTCTCTGTCGCTCTCGCTTGGCGCAGGCGACGGCGTCGTTGGGCACGTACGAGATGCGCACGCCGCCGTACGCGCGCCGCGTGGGGAGCGTGTACGACTCGGCTGATGACGACGATGACGAACACGTGCTGCAGTAGCTGCTGGCGTCCTCGTCCCTCACCTTCTCTCGCCGCGGCGGCTCGTCGGGTTCGAACGCTTCGTTGTCGTCTCCACAGAACCTCACCGTCCGTCCCCCTCGCGGTTTCCTAGGAGATTTTCCATCTACTAATGTTAGTTCAGGCATTGATGATGAGTGTCCTGGGGTAACAACTGCTTGCGCTTCCACGGGGTGCGGAGGTTTCCAGTCACCTTGTGACTCCTCTCCATCTTTATGATCGTCAGAAGTTGGCGTGGGCTGTATCTGATGCTCCGTCATGGACTGTTCTAGTCGTAGGTCTGCTAGCGCTCTGTCAAGGCTTAAGCAAGCATGCGGCGGTGGAGGCGGGTGAGGGGGAGGAGGAGACTCTCGTATCAGCGACTCGCTTGGCTCAGAATCTGCGTCTATATTATTAGGAGAGGGTTCTCTATGCGGTGATCTAGGTGGGGACTTAGGCGATGGTATTCTTCTCGGCTTTGGCACTCGCGGCGGTCTGGGTCCTGGGCCTGAGGAGTCAGACGGCGTTGGCGGCTCGCCTTTGGAACACGCTATGGAGCAGTATATCGCTCCTTTCCTTGGTAAGAAGGGTCTACCTAGGAGGCTTGCTCTACAGGTGTGGCAGGCGAAGCATCGTTCGGTGGCGTGCCAATGCTGTCCCTCGTGGGACATCTGTCCCTGGTCGACGCCGATGGGCTCTCCGCAGGCATCGCAGTACTCGGCGAAGCAGTGGTCGAAGCAGGGCAAACAGTAGGGCCGCGCCTCCCGCATGATGTAGCGCTGCCCGCCGAGCTGGCGCGCGCACTCGGCGCACGCGAAGTGCTTCATGTGCCACGCGCGACCTTCTGCCTCCGTGCACTCGTCTGCTAGGATTATCTGGGGACAAAGAAAGGTATCTTTAATAGGTAATTTAGGACAAGTATATTGTTACAAGAAATGTTTTAAAAAAATCGTTGCATTGAAAATTGGGCCTAGTTAATCTTCGGCAAATATATTTTAAAACATCCTAAATTCATCGGTAAAGTCTCCTGTTAATTTTAGTAAATCCTTAGCAAAGAATTCGGAGGAGTATGCAAAGTGTGCATACAACAATTGTTATCTAAAAAACCCGACTACGACAAAAAAAAAACCACGCTGCAAAAGTATGAAACAAGATTTTCAGGATAGAACAAAAAGAAAAGCCGTAGTCACACGGTATTAAAGTGTTTAGGTTGGTACCTATAACGTGTGACTACGGCTTTTCTTTTTGTTCTATCCTGAAAATCTTGTTTCATACTTTTGCAGCGTGGTTTTTTTTTTGTCGTAGTCGGGTTTTAGTTTTTTACTTTTTTTATTTAAACAATTTTGGTGTTAAATATTTTTTTGTACTCTTGACTTTTTGTCCGCTAGAGGGCGTGATTTTAAATTTGAGCAATATTTTGGAAATGTACAAGTGAGGCCCTTTCAAATGATACCAAACACGGCGTATTTATCTCCATTTTTATTTTTTAAGTCTTACTTTTTGTCCGCTAGAGGGCGCCAAATCGCTTTTTGTGACACGTCACGTAGCCTATGTTCAGCGGAGAATTAAGACGGTTCTAACGATACCTCATATGTCGAGTTCCGATAAGTAGATTAGAAGCTATGAGGGAACAGATGAAGATACACACATACATACATACATACATACAAACATACATACATGCATACATACATAGCCAGTCAAAATCCCTCCCTCCTTTGGCTTTGCCGTAGTCGGGTAATAAATGTAGGGCGATTTGTAGGAGTCAGTGAGCAGTGTAAACAGTAACAAGCTTGTTCTACATCCTCACCACCCACATTTGATGTCATCGTCACAGACAAATATTCAATTACACCATATTTTAGTGAACCGGTCCAATTTAATTAATTACCTGGATAAACACGGTTTAATTAGGCATTATTATTCATAGCTGGCCGGTGCTGACGACCCCAAGAAAGTCGGTTCGCGACAATGGCATGGGAGCGGCTCCCACGGTGCCGAGTTATATTTTGTTCATGATCATTAGTGGACTATTCACTCATTATTAATATTTCAGAAACGGTATTTTGTGTCGTGGATGCATGCCGAGTTGCGGAGTGGCGGCCATGCTGGACTGTGTTCCGTGTTTCTGTATCTGTTGGTTGGTGCAATGGCGCGAATTGGGTTATTGTTGTACGTCTGATGTAAGATGGAATGTATTGTCTGGTAGGCTTACGTGGTGACGACTGAGAACTAAAAGGCTTTTGAAAGTCTGAATTTGAATGCATTTTTCAAAGATGGGGCTGATTTTAATCATATTAGGTATATTGTATCCGTTTGAATATAGGTAAGATGATGATGGTAACGCATTAAACTGTTATATCTACAACTGTAGATGTGCTTCATTTGAATGCTTTTTCATTAAAAAGTTCTTTTCTTTAAATATTCAGTGAAATGTGTGTGTTCTCATTTATGATGTATTCAGTGCTGATGTTAAACTGTTGATTGTTATCAATGACATCGAACTGTGCTTCCACAATACACACGTTTTGTTAGTTTACAGTTATTTCATGATGTACTCTTTTATTAAATAAAAGAAAAGGCATAGTATAGATTTGATTTAAAGATTCTAATACCTCGGCAGTGGAAAAAGAATTCGCAACAGCGTGTTTTGCAACAGCGGCGTTCGAAACAACATATATCCGTGGCTGGCGTGAATATGTTGATAAGTCTAAAACTGCCTCCTTCTGCGAAGCAGTGATGCTAGCGAAGGAGGTGGCGGAACGAGAGAGGGAGCGATCCTCTCAACGTCCCAGCCGCCGCGGAAGGCGCGGAAGGCGCTCCGGGCGTCGGGGGCCACGTGATGGCTTCCGGCCACCGTAGACGCGGGCCTGTGGACGGTGAGTAATGGGCTAGCTCGCCGTCCGGCCGTCGTCATGACGGCAACAGACCGTGTCGGCGGCGCGTTCGTGTTCCACGCGCGCCTCAAAGAGATGTCAGCAAGGAGGGGCCCGCAAGGTCCGACGCCCGTCGGGGCCGCGGTATTTGTACTAGATTACGTGGCCTCGGCGCAAGGGCAAAGAAGGAACATGGGTTCGGTTTTTAGTCAGTAGAAGTCTGACACTCCCCTTCGCTCTGCCCAAGAGCGGGGGGGGTCATTCGATGATTTTCCACCCACCAAAAAAAAAAAAAAAAAAAAAAAAAAGGACGGCCATTTAAAGGGTTTGACGTCTTCTGGTAAATCGGTAAATTAGTTTAACATAAATGTTGTAGTTGTTTTATAGGTTATTTTATGCCCTCTTTTCAATGATGACAGTAAATAATCGAAATTTCCCATAGATTGCATAATAATAGACTTGTCAATTCGTTCACCAACGACTTATCAACTTATGCACCGACTTATCCACTTATTCACAGCATTATCGACGTATTCACCAACAGTTATCAACTTATTCACCTACTTATTAGGGAATATTAATAGGTAAACAATGTTTTTTGAATGAAAAACCCATTATTAGTATTGGAATAGTTTTTGCCCGTGGCTTCGCCCGCGTGAATGTCGGTTAAACTACAAAGATGACGATTTTCCATACAAACTTTCATCCCCTATTTTGACTAGGAATAAGGTTGAATTTCCAAAAATTTTTCTTATTCCTAGTCTACATTTTATAGGGAACCTCTGTGCCGAAAATCAGCATTCTAGGTCCAAGGGTTTGAGCTGGGCGTTGATGAGTCAGTCAGTAAGCCAGGACTGTTCTTTTCATTTATTTAGATAGATAGCAAACAGATAAAAAACAAAAAAAAAAACTGGCCAAGTGCAAATCAGACTTGCATAGGAAGAAGTCCAGACCATCGAGTAGTAGGGAAACCCCCTTAAATTTGTATTATTTCTTATTTTAGCGTGGACAGAAATATTTATTTTGTGTTAAGTTTGTTTTTCATATTGTTTGTATGAATGACAAAGTTATATTTACGGTTTTTTAAATGTGCTATATATAAAAAACTTCTCACTATATTTCGTTCAAACAAATTTTGGTTGAAAGTTATCATTGCGATCTATAGCATTTATTTTTTGTAGATTTTTGTCTTTCTTAGTTTAGAAGTTAGAGGGGGGGGGGACACTCATTTTACCCCTTTAGAAGTGTTTATCTTTCAAACGATTGAATTTAAGAAAAAATTATTTCAGAAACCTCAGTGTCATTTTTAAAGACCTATCTTTAGATACCTCACACGAATAGAATTGATGAAAAAAAAATTTTTTTGTTTCAGTTCCATGTATGGAGAGCCCCCCTTAATCTTGTATTCTTTTTTAATTTTGTATAAAAATCCTATAGCGATTTAAAGACTTCATCTACATACCAAGTCTCAACTGTGTAGTCTTAATAGTTTCCGAATAAAGTGGCTGTGACATACGGACGGACAGACATGACGAATCTTTAGGGGTTTTTTTTTATATTAAATGGGCTTACTCTTGACCTCAATCTCCGTTTTTTCCCATTTTACTACGGAACTCTAAAAGTATTTGATTCGCTAAAATACACTTAAGTGTACTACAAATTAAATTTCAAAAATTAAGCATTATACAATTAATAAGAACCACAATTAGATGATTGTCTTGAGGTCAAGCCAAATCTCTTTTGCCAATCAGTGAAAAGAAAAAAATAATAAAGAACACTGTTTTATTGAACCACAAATTAATATACAGACACAAGATACAAGATAACATATAGATACACGTGTGTATAGAACAAATTCAAATTTTAAAAATTAATAAAAATTGAGCAAAGTAAAATTAGTAAGAACCAATCAGTGAACAGAAAAAAAAAAGATTTTATTGGACCTCAAAGTCTTCTTCGTCTGGGTTGTCCTCGTCCAAATCTGGATCAGTAGATGCAGAGTATTGCAGAGACATCACCGACAGTTTTTATATTTTTTTCTATAAAACTCTTTAATAGAGTCGTCAATCAAGTCAATCATGTCCATCAAATCTTTTTTTTCTCTGCACTAATTGGCAAACTTATAACACTGGAGTAATAAATCAATCAACACACTCGAAAACAAACGAAATCAATTTTATAAGCACCCGCACTTGTTCCCGGATCGCGCACGCGTGGCTTCTAAACTCTGAATTGACGTTTGTTTACCAACAGACGAGCGAGGGATGTGCACGGTGTGCACCGATATAAGTTGTTAACTAAACATATTCATTTAGCTTTAACTTTTTTGTAACGGACTTATAGTGATAACTATATTTATTACATTTAGGGTTGAGAACTTCGTTGGTCGTAACTGGACATCTCATTATATCACAATTTAAACAGAAATACTTCGGTCGGCCATAACTTGATATGTCGATTTGTCAATTTAAAATTCGTGCCTATGGAAAACTCTTAAGTGTATAAGTTGAGATATCATATAACGAATATTCATTTGGGTACTGAGTATAGGTTGATATATCAACATATCAATGTTTGATCAGGAAAACATGAGAATGCTTAATTGGACATGTGGACTTGTAAGTTTAGACACGTCAAAATGAGAGTTGTCAACTTACGACCAAGGTCGATTTCTCCAAAATGTACGGATATTTTGAGTTGTAGATTTTTTTCATATAAGATCCCAATGCCTAGGATGTATTAAGCCAATAAAAAAAAAACATGGAAGTCGACTTATCAATGTATTCACGCCAGCCACGGATATATAGGGGACCCCTTTAAATGATATAATGAAGTGAGTTAATTCCACTTAGCTGAAACCTTTTTCGTCTTTGCCATCTATTAGTATAGTTTGAAATGATTTTATTGTAACATTGTGTTTTGTATTATAAATAGCTTGTAGAAAACCTAATGCTACTTTTAGGTACTATTTCTAGAAAATTATAAGATTTTCTTCCTCGTTTCAGCTTTTAAAATCTGCATAGCAACACGTAGCCTAATTCATAGGTAGCAGACAGTAGCATTCCCCGTGGGAGAATCCGGCAGACAGACAGTCGGAGCCAGGTCACGTGGCTCCCAGCACCAGGGAGCCTGGGAGCCGACTGCCGCTTTATCAGCGATGTTATCACGAGCCACCGCTTTTATTGTTGCTCTTACTACGGTGCTACTATTAGGGCGTTGGATTACTGTTGTACTATGCTTTGTGGGCTTCAAATGGAATTACCGTTTATGCTTGAATAGAACAGTTTTATTAGTTCGTACAATGTTATAATAATATCATTTTCCTAGTTTGGATTAGGTTTTTGACAAGTTGTAGAAAGACGTTATGGTTTCAGTTGGTTTTTTGTTTTTTGAGAGAAATTGGTTTTTGTTTTGCACATCAAAAAAATATTTAAATTCGAATTATTCTTTATGTTTTTTTATTAAATGAGTGTAGAATAATTTATATTAATTTCTACAAATTAGTTTTTTTTTTTTTTTTTTTAAACGTTGCCCCACACTAGGAATTTCTCCTGTATCGTGGGTGCGTTCACAGACATTTAAAATCACATACACAAATACCCAGACCCGAAACAACTATCTGTAGGCCATACAAATATTTGTTCCGTGCGGGGATCGAACCCGCGACACTGAGCGCAGCAGTCAACTGCTTGAGCCACTGCGCCAACCGTGCCGTCAATGGTAGTTAATTGTAGGTACCTATCCAAGATGACAGATCGTTTCAGGATTGTTAGTTTTCAGGATTCATCAAGTAGCAACATGTCTTACGATGTTATGGGAACCACTAACATGTTATGACTAGTGTTGTGCTTTGTTTATCGATATAACATTAACACGTGACTATGGTCGATCGACATCTGGCGGTGAATCATCGATATTGCTTAGAAACAAATTCGCTACTTACTGTATGTTATGTTGATCATGTCTTTGTGGTTATGCAAGCTGTCACAAGAATCTGGTTGATAGCTTGTGTAATTTGTAAGTTAATGTTATGCAAGAAAACTATAAACTAAACTTAAGTGGTCACATGACTACCCAGTCAGCCACTTAAGTGTATTGAGTATGCACATCGTATACCTACATGTACAAGGACTCAGTTTTTCTTGAGGAGTAATTGATCCATAAGTTGGATTCCAAAGTAAATCATAGTAATTTCAAAAATAGAGAATTATCATTTTCACTAATGAAGTACAAATAGTTCAAGATAATTAAAGATTTATCGTCTTGGTGTAAGTGGTATTATGGCCTTGCCAGAATGCGGACTTGGCGCGATGCGGGTTTTGTGAAAATAATTTCAGACGTATTAAATGCATCAAAAAGGATTGAAACAACATTTGAAATTTGCCAGAATGATACTAAAATTGTTCAAAGGATCAATCAAACTACGGACCAAGAGGGTGCGAACTGCGAGGCAAGGGTTAACAACAGGTGTAATTAAACAGAGCAGAGAATAATATTAACATTAAATCAGCATCAGCTATGATCTTTGAAAGTAAGATTAATGTGAAACATAATTTCACAATAATAGGTAAAAGAAACCAAAGTCAGGGCAAAAACTAGAGCTAGGATTCGCGAGTGAACTGCACATAAATACAATTAGATCTGCATTGCCGTACTCTTGACATTGCAGCGTAATATATAACTGGCAGCATTTCAGGGCCTTTCAGCCTGACTTACTGCAGAAAGGCATGATATAACTGAAACTTGGCCGCAGTTACAATATAGACGGTTGCTACGAGGAATGTAGATTTGTGGCCTTACACTGATAGATGTAGGTTAGTCAAAGTTTTCGGGATTGGAAATGGAAGTTTGGCTGCACATTTCTGATAGCTTTTTGATTTAGAGATTTGTTTCTGGTCGTACATAATGTCCCATAGGGTCGTAATTGGTAAGTCCTCTTCAGCGTGTTATTCCATCGGGTTTTGATATGTGTTGTGTGTAAGCCATCAGGGTGGATGTGAGTCTGACGTCTGACCTAACCAATCGATTTTGGTTATTCTGATCTGTAAGTAAATTCATCTCATAACATCACGGCTGTTATCCCGGACGGTCAGGCAGCGGTGTATCTAGTCTAGTTATGTTACAACACCTGTATAATCTACGTTGAAAATTACTTTCCCAGCAATTACAAGTATCCATGAAAATCAGCTAATCTTTCAACGACAGGCAGCCATGCTCAGTACACTGACACTTCAATCAGCCCTATCAGTGACGGTCGCTGTGGCGTGCTAGCTGCCCATAACCCAGTGCCCACCGTGCTATGCTTGCGTGGGTACCTGGGTACCCGGCCAGTGGGTACTAACCCATCGTTATTGAGTGCACCGCACTGTGCTATCGAGATCTGCATGTTACCTCATTTAATACGATGCATGCTTCTGAAGTGGCTAATTATGGGTTCGTGCCATAATTAGCTGGACCCTGATTAATAATGAGTGTTACACATCACATGTCACGCGTTTTCTCTAGAGTTTTGTTCGAAGACCTTTTATGTAAACTTAAATTCTTAATTTTTAATAGAATTATATCCTACTTATTATGAAGTTAGTTGAATTTAAGTACTTTAAAACATTAGTAAGTTTATTAGCAAAACCACAAAATTCAGGGTACTATGGTGGTCTTATCGCTAATATGCTAATCCTTATTGCTACACCGCGATTATAACAATGTAGGTACAGATATCGTAAAATGAAGGACAGGGTTTAATTAAAATGTAAGAACTTAACAAGGCCTTACAACAAAATACTAGAAAGAATGCGTAACTTACGATAAGTAGCAGTCATTACTTATTAAGTTATTAATATTACTCATTAAATACTTGCATCTAGACTAGATTGGGTGGGCGTCTGCCTATCCCTGCGATGATTACAGGTGTGGTGTAATGTTTATTCAATAAAGCACAATTATTCTGTCTATCTACTTATTAGCTATATTTCGATCTGCAAAGGAGCTCTTTAGTTGTAAATCAGTACATTATTGAGTTGGATTTGTACAATTTAGTTACAAAACAAACTAGGTAGGTACTTTTGTATAATAAGATAAAGTTAATGGGCGTAAAATATTCGTAATATGCTGGAAATTCTCGTGACAAATGTGATAAACGTTGTACATATAAGAATAAGGTACTTATTAGGTACTGATAAAAACATTTTGGTAAGTACCTGTAACATGAGCTTAGATCATTTAGAAATGTTGTTTATGTAAATCACAAAAAAAACTAACAACATCGACAATTTTACAAAAGAAAAGAATTTAATATTCTCAGTTTGTTCAACAATTCGTGGCGAACAATTATTATAATACTTTTAAGAGAAGTGAAACAAATAAATTCTACATTTTAATGATCGAGGGCGATAAATGTTACCATTTAAAAAAAAAACGCAGATTTTTAACACTAAACCGTCACGAATTTTTCAGTGTTAGGTAGTATCAGTAAAATAAATAAAGTTCTTAACTGATGGAGATAGGGCCACACGCAGGCATTTTTAATAAATAAATTATGGCCATCAGCGTAGTTGGCTTACATGAGAAATATTAATAGCCATAAAATATTTCTAGATTATTTAGTATCTGAGCGTTTGATCTGTAATTATAAGTTTTCTCCATGGGTCGACGTCGGCCGGCATTAATCAATGGTGTTTTATGGGGCTTATTAGTTGTGTTATGGTATTTAAGGCTCATTAGCGAGCTTGCACACCATCGCGACGGGTTTCTTCACCCATGAATGTCAAGTAATGAGTGCCCTATGGGATTTTATTAGCACTGGAAATGGGCTAAAGATAATGAGTATTATTTAATTACGTGAACTAACAAACAGACCTCATCAATATAAAGCATACGAAACGATTTGATTTATGAAAACTGGGGAATGCTATTTTATATCTTATCTATCTACTTTTAAAATGTCGACAAACAATCAGCTATTTAGAACAGAAGCTATTTTTCCAAAATCACTCTTAGTTTAGGAGTGATTTTGGAAATAGGATTTTTTTGTTTTGACTACCAATATCTTTTCAATATAAAATAAGTACTTTCTATAAAAGAGATTTAACGGGTCTGAAATTTTGTGTTCGTTAACATAGGTACCTAACATAAGTAAAAATAAATATTTTTTTTCAATAATTCATGTTGTATTTTACTCATATCGTAATCACAACTACTAAGCAGTTTAAATCATGTTTCAGTCATCTAATTAAAACAATACTCTTAGAAATCCATTCGAGATCTCGAAAATGCCGAGATCTCGCCGAGATTGAATTTCTGATCCCTCGAGATCTCGAATTAGCGATCTCGTCTCGAGATTGCATTCCCTAGTACAGACACAGTAACGACCAGTAGCGTATAATTAGCGCTAATTGCACAGATAACGATACAAACTAATGAAGACATCGAGTCTCCCATGGCCTTGCGCGGGTTATTATCAAACATGCAACTTTTAGTGTTTCCTCATCTGCTTTTGTAAGTAATACTTGGATGGTAATTTTAGCAAAGTCACTACAATTATAATGAAATGTGATTTAAGTTAATTTCAGTCATATTAATAGTCAATCCTTGATGATTATGCTTCCTCACACCTGTAGGGATTTTCAGCTGGGTTTTCGTTAGCTATTTTGTTATCTACGATTTAAGTTTCTTTGTACAGTCAGCAACACATCAGGTTAGACACCCTATATACCCATAACTACGCTACCAACAATACAGAGAATTGTAGGAAAGGGACTGCGCATTGTGCCATCGGCCATTCATAGCATTTGCTCCTTTGCGCCTACGCACACAGATGCACTTTTTGGCACACACATTCGCTAGTTTCCCTCGTATTGAATTCTATGTTCTATGCCGCCTGTCCGTGCCAGTCCGTTCCATAACATTGCTCGGGATTCGTGCGACACTGTTTATGTGAATTTGTGTTTTTTTATTATGGCGCCACAATTAACCCCACAACGGCGGCAGCTGATTGTGGTATTACGAGATGGTGGTTACACCATTAAATAAATAGAAAGGAGGACGGGGATAACGGTAAGTGAAGCTTTAATATTATTAGATTATGTATTTGCAACGAATTTTTAATAATACCTATTTAGTCATAATAACCCAAGAAACTCCCTATCTAATTCCATTTCCAACATACGTATTTCAAAAGGCTGCGCCGACCGGCGTGTAACAATAGATAAATATGTAATTAGTTAATTGTTTCCCATTAGCTAATTAACGCTTGAAAAGTATTTATTTACACTTAGTGGGTTTGCTCATAACGTGATGCGATGCAATTCGACCAACAACAAATGAAAATGATCTTTACTACCACGACATAAAGGTGCTGCCAATATAAAACGTGCCGCCGCGCAAGATAACAATAATAACAATTATATCCTTAGAACCATAAATACATTTTGTCAAACGACTTGTGTTGTGTCATTGTGTCGCATCAGAACGGTAGCGGTCTCTGAATACACTTAGCATGGTCAGATTAATAATTATTTGTGAGTTGCGATAATGTTGTCTATCACTTCAGAGCGGTGGAGGTGCGGAAGTATCAGACAACCTATAACTTTACTGATTCAAAATATCATCAGAACATGATTTATAGATGCAAATCACCACATCACCACAGTATTTACATAGGTGTAATATTATAATAATACTGTGCTATCACGTCTGGGGCTGCAGTCTCTACACTAAATATCGTTAAAAATCTGTCGCAAAGTCGTATCGATGTCAAATTTCTATAAAAGATTTTCAGCTTTATTGTAACGGCATAAGGTTAAAAATCTATTAAAGAAAGTTTACGATTTTTCGACTTAGCGACAGGGGCTGCAGTCTCAGTCAATGGATTTTCAATCTTATGCTGAAATAAAGCTGAAAATCTATTAACGAAATTTGACATCGATACGACTTTGCGACGGAGTTTTAACGATATTTAGTGTAGAGACTGCTGCCCCAGGGCCGTCATGACGTCAACACGTCAGACCCAAGATGATAGCGTAAGGGTAGCTCGCGAAATTCCATTTTTATTTACGTTTTTTTGCAATTTTTTTGATCAAAATATGATTCGCGAAAATAATACTTAAGTATGTATTCACACAATTATAAATAAAAATATATCTATCTTCTATCTATCTATATAAATAAAAAGAGAAGTCCTGACTGACTCATCAGCGCCCAGCCCAAACCCTTGGACCTAGAAAGCTGAAATTTTGCACAGAGGTTCCCTTTATAATGTAGACAAGGAATAAGGAAGGATTTTTTGAAATTCAACCCCTAATGGAGTTAAATAGGGGATGAAAGTTTGTATGGGAAGTCGTTTTTTTTACGGGGCGAAGCCGCTGGCATAAGCTAGTATTATAATAAAGACATTGCTCTAACTTTGCTAGCTAACTCTAACGTGCAATATTTATTTAATTTCCGAAATCCAACTACTTAATATTCTCTATGATTATTTGTAGATATTATATATAGTTGTTATTGTCGTGAACATTTGAATTTCGCGGGCCACCTCTACGTAAGCACACCGTAAACCTGTAATGATACCTAAGTGTTGATGAAATCGAGGATGTAGTTAACTGGTTCAGCAAAAATCAAAATAACCTTTTCATTCTTGCCTTTAAGAGTCCCAAGTTTTATGTATGAATTATTTTTATTTCTTATTTAGAGAAAATTGTGTGTCACCATTTAGACGAGCAGCTAGTCGTAACAATATTTAGGTATCTATTGATGTAATTCAAGTTAAGCATCGTTGTTTTAGAGGACTACAATCAACTTTTGGCTGAGACGAAATGAGCAGACTGGGGGTGACATCGGCTCACCACCGGCAGCTCTACCCATAGCTCTACCAGCGTGCCACCACCGCTGAGCAAGATGCTGCCATTGTTTCGGGGCATACTAACAACTCGTTTTTAAATACGCAAACCACAGCTACAGAATATAGCGTAAGTTGAACATATTTTTTATAATTATACTAGACGCAGACGAAGTTGCGTGGGTCATCACGCAACTTCGTCTGCGTCACAATAGCTATACTATAACCTTCCTCGATAGATCGACTATCCAACATAAAAATATTTTATTAATTCCAACTAGTAGGTAGTTTCTGAGATTAGCGCGTTCAACCAAACAAACAAACTCTTCAGCATTCAATTTCTTAATTGTTTTTTTTTTGTTAATTATTTTGAAATATAATATATACTAGTTTATGCCCGCGGCTTCGCCCCCGTGGTGTTTGATAATGGTCCTACGGTATGATATTCCCTGGATAAATAGTAGCCTATGTGTTAATCCAGGTTATAAACTATAGTGTGCAAAATTTCATACAAATCCGTTCAGTAATTTTTCGTAAGCGCACGCAACGGAAGCTCTCAAAAAGGAATATCTTTTACCGTTTTTGCAACATTTTTCATTTATGCTCCGCTCTTATTGGTCGGAGCGTGATGTTATATAGCCTAAAACCTTCCTCGATAAATAGACTACAAAAACAATTTTTAATTTCAACCGCAGTTGTTCCTGAGTTTAGCGCGTTCAAACAAACAAACTCTTCAGCTTTAAAATATTAGTTTGAATAAATCTGAAAAATAAGAACACGTCCTCCAACGGTAAACGTTTGACAACGCGGTTGGCGCAGTGACTGATAGGTCGACTGCCGCTGCGCTGGGGGTTCGAATTACGCACGGAACAAATGTTATGATCTACAAAATAAAATGGTTATTCCGAGTCTGGGTGTTTGTGTAGGTATGTGAGTTTTAATTGATGTAAACGCACCATCGATACCTACAGGAGTGTTGGTTTATTCATTGATACAACTACCTATACAGTGGCTGATCTTAGGGTGAAATGATTATAATGATGATATATCTAACAAATCAATGTTAGCGCATCCAGATTGGCGATAAAAATAACTAAAACTCATTCGAAAGAGTACTCCAACAATGAATATAATATAGGATATTTATTTGCCGTTTAGCCGTTTAGCGTTATAAGGTTGTTTAAAAATAAAATTCAATTCGAACAATCATGTAGCAGACTCTCCATTATAGACCGATAATTTTATTACTTATCATTTTCATAGTTTTTTTTTTGCATTTATCCATCCATCACTCCACTGCTGCGCAGTGTGTCGCGGGTTCCATTCCCGAACGGAACAAATATTTGTATGGTAGTTGTTCCGGGTCTGGGTTTTTGTGTATGTGAGTTTAAGTGTTTGTAAACGCACTCACGAGTTCACGACACAGGAAAAACTCCTAGGGTGGGGCATGGTTTGAAAAAAAAAACAAAGGTTATTTTCAGATTTACGTAAATCATAGTTTTAAAACTGTTTTCCATTTTTCTTTTTACTATTGTTTCAGGTATCAACTCAAACTATCCGACGCAGATTGCAGGCTGTTGGCATGAAAACGAGATACCTATATTTACGCCACGTGCCATGTATAAACTACGTGCTTAGATTACGATAAAACTTACCGTTTTGCTGATAATTGCAAAAAACCCTTTTTTTGTGACTTTTGACCTCGAATACCTTTTTTTCCAAGTGTCGGATCGATGGGGACTTTTTACATTTCATTGTATTGGTGTTTTGAACAATCTTACCAATTTTCAGCCGGGTGGGAATTAATGTAACCTTACTCCTATTTTTTGGTCTAATTTGACCGGACTATTGTGATTACCTACTTGTGATTTTATTAAAATAAAGATTCGATTTTTATAACGTTGTTTTAGTATAACCTTTGAAAAGTTCTACCACAGATTTACTTTCTAATGACTTGAAAAAATAAACCGGTTGGTTCAAGCTAAGCGATTCTGTAGTTTTGCTGTGAAAGTGCATCATACACTAAACTAAGCCCACGTTCGCACGGACGATTTTCGGGCAATGGATTTTCAACGCTCTACCTAGCTCCAAGAGTCGAAAATTAAACGGTATGTTTTTGACGCACTGGGATGCAATCTGTTAAACTGTGGTTAAACTCACTCTCTTCTTACGTCGTCCGTGCTAATATAGGTTTACAGGCAAATATACATAGGTATTTTAATATTTTCCAGGCTTCCGACCTCTGTGCAGAATCACGTTGATGTATTGATTGCTTTATTATATCTTATTGACAGAGCAAAAGGTTGATAAATGTAATGATTATATTTTTACTAGTGAAACAATATATTAAAACCTTATTGAATCACTCTATCTATTAAAAAAACCCGCATTTGCGTAGTTTTAAAAGATCAAAGCTCACATAGGGATAGACAGCGGGAAGCGATTTTGTTTTATTCTATGTAGTGAGTAGTGATAGTGATGTTAAGAGTTGTCGTGCACGCGCCCGCGAAATTCAATTTTTTTAAGTTTTTTTACAATTTGCAGGTCATGTTTAGGTTGTATATTGAACAAAATATGATCCACGACTTTAACAAAATATGTATTAATATAGTTATAACCATGAATAATATTATTGATACACCTCGGTAAGTAAGAACTATTCCAATTAATCAGAATTTGAATTACGCGGGTCTCAATCTAGTTCAATCTACACATTCACCTCAAAAATAAAGAAATTAATGTTTCATTGATTTTATAAAAGCAGTGCAGCAGTAGCGGTAAAATACATCGTTTTAAAGTTAAATCTATGAAACATTTTGTTATAAAAATTAATTGAAATGGTATTGGGTGGATGGTGGTGTTGGTAAAAAATTTGATGAAGACCCGACATACTGTAGATTTCCGAATTGCCTACCAATCCGCATGCGAACCGCAAGCGCAAAGTAGGTATAATAATTATACCTATATTTTAGAATCAGCCTTGAATGTTCTCACTGCTGGGATACAGGCCTCTTCTCTGTGAGACGGAGTGGGCTGTAATCCATCGCTGGCCCAGTGCGGGTTGACAGATTTTATTTTTACACAAAATAATGCGCCTGCTTTCATTCGATCCCACGTCCTACAACTCTTTAGTCGGGGCCACCGTTACCGCTGGGCCACCACGGCTCCCACTGACTCATCATCATCTGCGTAGCCTTTTCCCAACCACGATGGGGTCGGCTTTCAGACTAAATGGATCAGCTGACTGAAAACTAGTATTTTACATGCAGCAACTGCCTACCAGTTCGCACGGGGTAATACTATACCCTTTTGTAAGACTGGTTGTCAGATTTTCGGTTCCCTGACTACCTGTTACGGCTGCCAAAGATCTAGATATGACAGCCGGGACCAACAGCTTAACGTGCTTTCCGAAGCACGGAGAAAACTCGGTATGAAATGGGCGGTCACCCATCCACAGACCAACCTAGGCAAGCGCGGCTTAACCTAAAGATTGATCCGAGTAGCAGTTACTATTAAGCCACTGCTCTCACTGACTTAAATAATTATTTGAAGATCACCACGAAATAAAAATGATAATATTAAGAGCCTAATGAATGTATTAGTGGACACAGAAGCGCAGCGTAAATCGAAAAAAATAACTCGCAATAATACGAGCTCAACTGTTTAACAAAATAACTTTTAACGTTTACATATACATGTTACGCATCTATAGGCATAGTAAAGTACGGAGCGGCACGCGCTCCCGCATTCCTGACTTGCGTAAGTGAGACGAAATTACAAAAATATATCGCACCCTCTCGCACGATTCGCAGCGTTCAACTTCTAGTAGTCCAAAGTCCAAACAGTCTAGGTTGATGTGTAGCCGTGTGTACTTAAGGACATCGTTATCGTATAAATAATGCGTGTTTACGACGCTCTCTGCTATCCTAATAAAATGTGATTTTGGTTTTCTTCAGGTTTCAGGCACATTATTGAGCAAAAGGTTGTTTTTTTTGGTTTGAACTGGCCATCCTATACTACCTACTTGTTTTAGCCGAATACCAATTAGCAGGATTAAAATAACACAAATAGTAAAAATATTTTTTTCTATCTGTACAATCGGTTACAGAATTTTAAAAAGCAACTCAACAAAATGACCTACATTCACATTTCATAAGTAAAAGCCGCTTGACCCCAATCCACCCCAATCACAGTTTACTTAGCGGACTCCAAGTAATGGTTATCGGCGCGAGATCATGAGATTTGCCCCGTTCACCCCTAATGTTCCCCCAATGTTTACCCCTAATGTTTCCCCTCGACCTAGATGCGGTGTCGTGTGGACTCGAGGACCGGTGGAGGCCCGGCTGGACGTTTCCGGTGCAGACGACGGGCCGGGCGACTGCTCGGTGGTTGCCACAGTCTGAGTGGTCTACTAACGTTAGTCTAGCGTCATACTCTTATTCATTAAGGTTGCTTGTATAAGATTAAAGTAGCTCTCAAAACGGTGAAGGAAAACATCGGAAACGGGCATGTCTTAGAACCAAAATATTCGAAGACATGTGAGATCTACCAATTCGCACTGGGCCCGCGTGGTGGATTATAGCCTATCCCTCTCCTAACGAGGAGGCCTGAGTCCCTGCTGTGGGATAATTAAAGGCTGATGATGATGAGGTGAAAAACTTTTATAACCCCGACAAAATGATGTCCTTCCTTTTAACCACAACGGAATAGAGAAGGTGTGCGTTTAGTTCTTCTTGTAGTTAAATCTACTGATTGCCTTCAATTAACTGAATCTATTACCGAGCGATAGTGTGTTATGGGTCTACCTTTTTTGGCAGAATTTTTTATACCCGAATTTTGTTTTGCATAACAGTGGATGGCAGAAACTTCATTTCGCAGAAAATCATTTGGCATACACTCATTTACCATACATTCAAAACGCAAAATTTTGTAAGTCAGAATCATCTTTGAGCATAAACTTCATTTCCAGAACCATCATTTCGCCGAAAATTCATAATCAGAATCATCTTTAGGCACGCATTTCATTTCATACATACGTGTAACATGCAATAATAATAATAATTATTATTAATCATTATTATCAGCTCACCCCGGCTAAAATTTCTAGCTGAGAACATTAAATGTTGGTATGTCAAAAATAATAATAATTATTATTACTTATTATTATTAATAATAATAATGACGTCACTCATACATGCAACGCATGCTACTCCATGACGCGCGCTCGCTTCGCTCGCATATTACATAACACTAATGTCTTCTGTCCCCGAAGTGCCGGGCCTCCGCCGGCCTCCTTCGTCGGCCTACGGCCCGGTGCCCATGCCGCCCATAAAGGATACTTTCGCGAGACGGTCGTTATACCTTATAAAAATCTACCAAATAAAATTCTGCCATCTTAAAAGTATGCCATTGAAAATTCGGCTATTTAAACATTCTGCGAAATGAGTATTCTATTAAATAATTGTTCTGCCATAAACACATTCGTTCAAAGAAGAATATGCCAAGTGTGGTATGCCAAATAAATTTCGGAGCATCAAGTTTCTGCCAGATAGATGGTACCCGTGTGATATATTGAGTCAGTTATTATCCACAACCTAAAAAATCCATGGCATAAATAAGTACAGCTTAGACTCGAAGTTTTCGGAGCCCTCAAATTAATCATTTCACTAATCGTCTGGCCAAAGGGGTCGTCGCACCCTCCAGGTATTTGGCTGAAGTTTTTAGGACGTCGAACGAATACTAAGTCTTTCCGTTTCGGTATAAGTGTAGCTTGTTACGATGTTTGCTATCTTAATCTCGGTATTATACTTAATAAATGTATGATTGCCTGCAGCGGTGGTTTGCGGAACTTTAAGGGTGTACTTTTGGCGTATTTTGGCATGTGCTAAACTGAATATTAAGTGTAACGGGAACGGGGAACTTTCACAAGGTTTTCATTGTTGTCTGAATTGATTTTTGAGCAGCGATAGAGCTTTTCAGCCAGAAGTTTTTTTGAAGGACAATATAAATTCCACAGTGGCTAATATAACATTCTTGAAAAGGAAAGGGACATGAGGCTGCCCCCTGCTCTATTTATTATTAAGTTTCTGAAGGCAAATGCAAAACGCTTTGAAACCTTTCAAAGTATAAAATCAAAATCAAAATCAAAATTCATTTATTCAAACTAGGCTGATAATCAGCACTTTTCGAAGGTCAAAATTTACTTTACTATACTACAGTGAATAACGACATAAAACCGCTAAGCTAGTCGGTAACTCTGTAGTTTATTACAGTCCCTCACGCCAGGTCAAAAAGCAGCTTTGTCCAGACCCTCTGTACAAACATACTTGACTAAGGTGCTACAATGAGTTACAACACCACGTCGTCCACATAACATTCATTCCACAGTTCAACACCACCATATGGCCGATCAGCATAAATTCCGCACTGGACGCGTCCACCGTGAAATGTCTGAATATACAGGGGATGTGCATCCCCCCACCCCGATGCTATCTACTTCCGCCCTGGCCGGATATTGCCAAGTGCACGCACAATTGCGTCAGCGCTGCGCACGCGCCGGCTCGCCATTTTATGATAATGTTAGTGTTGCAGGTTGGGGGGAGGAGGGCACCAAGTAATGGCCGTTTTGTGGTAAATTAAACGATAAGATAAAAGCAATTTGTTTTGAATATTAATGTTGATGTAATTGTTCTGATTTGTTAGTTAAATGAGGGAATGTAAGGGTTCGTTTTTGTAAGATGACTTGATAAACAATTTCTTAACAGAATTTTTCAGCTTTTCAATATTTACAGTCCATAGAGCCTACCCAAGCAGTATTTTCATGGTATATCCTGTTACTCAGGGGTTGTAGAGGTCGAACAGGCAGGCATTTGGTTAAACTGGAACGCTGGGCCGATTATGATGATCTGCTTACTTTATGCTATGATATAAAACGCTCTCGAGTCACACCAAGAACAACACAGTGGTATCACCTTAAAAAACTAATAATAATTTGAGCTAATCCTTACCTCATCACAAGCCGAACATCTCGGCTTTAACGTCTCCGCATGATGTCTCCCGCAGTACAGGCGGCCCTCCTTCCAGAAGTACACGAGGTCCACCAGCAACTCCTGGCAGGAGGAGCACACGAAGCAGCCAGGGTGCCAGCGCGCGGAGGGACCGGCCCGAGCTGCTGAGACGCACATGTCGCCCGCTGACATCGACTCCTCGCACTGTGGAACAAGATGGGAGGTTATTATGCTGGACATTAAAGGCTTCTGAAAGAATGTAAAAATAACACCAGGCCTATATTATTTACTCAAACGGGCGGACCTTTAATAAATTCACATTTCGCCGGTTATCTTTTTTTATTATTCGTTATTTCTTATTGTTTCTGTCCAATAGTACAGTAGTAGTAGTGTAGTAGTAGTTTAGTTTAATTTTATTTTACTTTTAATTTAATTGTTCCTTTTTATTTATTTTATAGCAACGTATTGGATTACTCTGTAATGCTGCTATAATAAGTATTAAATAAATAAATAGTAGAGGTGAGCATATCGCCATCAACTTGGCTCAAATTCAGAGTCGGTTGAAAAATTTCTAATGGAAAAGACCAAGATTACTTAGTCCAATCTGTGAACCGAACCCAAGTAGGCCCGGTTCATACTGAGCAGTAGAACTGGCGAGTTCTATAGATCTCACAGTATCTTCACTGTATGTAGGTAAAGTAAAATAAAAAATGTTCTGAATTTGCATATAACGTAAATAATTTTCAGGTAAAACATTTCAGTGTCAGTCATTTCAACCACGCAATTTACAGGCACAGACTGACTCTTCCAATATTTAGTAGTTATGAACAGACACAGTACTAACGGATTATTACCACAGAGATCATAAACTATCATATTATATGGGGCTACCGAAAAAATATTCTACAGAAACCGCTTCCGAGTTACGAGCATCTATTTAAGCAGCTATGACTAACGAAATATCTACTGTTACGATATCGGCACGCGCGAACCGCTTGCCTCTGAATACTAATTCGCGAAGATTAGAAAACGGCCGAACTTCCGACCACTTAATGTATTCCCATCATAATGATTGTCCATAGCTGGCGACCTTGTGACCACCTCCAGTCCTCGCCCAGAAGGACGCCCATTGTTCTCCGAATGGACAGACCAACGGCTAAGCGTATAAGGACCAAAATATTCCTAAATTGATCCCGAATAGTGTCATAAATTAGCCTTGCTTGATGCAACTGTATCAATGTTGCGTCGGTATGGCATGGTTGTCAAGTGTCGCAACATGGAAGTGATTATTCAGGAGCCAAAATGTGGCATTCGGTAGGCGGAGGACATGAATTGGTGACGTAGTTTGGCAGAGGCCTTTGTCCAGCTCTGAACAGCGTTAGGCTGAGCTGGTTACCTATGATCGCAGGTTGTACAGCATGCATACTATCCCGCAGATTTATCATTAACTCAAACCGAGAATTAAATTATTTTTGTTCACCACTTGAATCAACATCTTTCTCAGAACCTTACAAAACTGTTGACGGTGACTCTTACACCTCTTCGTCACGTCACATTTGAATCCAACCACTCATAGTCAATGAACTAGATAGTGTACGAAGTACAAGCGCACGCACAGCGCGTTGGCTCCCTCCTAAAACGGCGCGCGCAACAATAGTAGCGTCAAGTCATCGGCGCGGCATCCCCTGTGAGCTGTGATCGTGGTCGTTTTATCTGCGCCCGAGCACTGATTTACGCGACATCAGCGCTAGAGGTAAAGGTGATACGTTGTGGGGTTTATTTGCAACCCTCTTTGGGAATTGGAATGTACTGAGTGTCTCAATACGAACTGTAGATACAAAATTACAATGAGATTGAAAAAAAGTCATAATGCTTGTTTGTATGTTTCTGTAGCCAAAGTGGGCAAATGATATAGGGATGTGTGCTATTTCAGTTCATCTTCATTAACGATTGATCTTGCACGTGATTTTATTAGTTGCTCACCAAAGACTTAAGACTTCAAAGAGTGCGCGGTCAGAATTATTCATTATTAATTTACTGTTTCATAAACCTCCACACCAAACACAACTTCATGGCTAGTGCAATAAATTGTTAAACAAAGACCCCTTTGCCGCATTCCAGGCACATTGTCGTGAAGGGCGCAAATTCGCGCGAGTGAGGTAAGCATAGACCTGGGCCTGCTCACGTACGGGTACAACTTCTGAGAAGCATATCATTGTGTTGGAGGTGGGACTGTCGGCCTCTCTGATCGGAGAGCCTTGGAGGCTTTATTGATACAGAGTTTGGTTGATATGGTTGCTGTAAACGTGTATGACAGGTCCCTGCGAATTGGGAATTAAACCTGAGAAGCGTTGATTATAATTACTTCTTCTTTTTCGTTGTTATTGATTGCGTTATTCTCATGACAAAATGACAACTGCTTTCAAGGCGTTTCCCAATTCTACATCTTTCAACAGGATTAATACGGTTGCTTGTGTCAATTTGATTCATTTTGACTTTTCTAGCATCATTGTGAGCTGAGAGTCTCTCTTTGTTAGACTTCTGATCTTTTCAATTTGATCCTTAATATATTCTATTCGAACTAGTCCTTGCGCACCTATATTATCATCTTCGAAATAAAGTCTAACCTAACTTTTATCTCTTACAAAAATGCGTAGACGCCGAGTTCAACGCTTGTACGCACAGTACAGCGCTTCCCACTGCGGCCATTGAGCAGTACATTCGGTGAGGAATGCGTCGCGGTGCGGATTCGAGGCACGATTACTACGGAGTGCCTGCTGCCGCTGCGCGAGTGAGTGAGTGAGTGAGTGAGCGCTGCGTCTGCAACGCCAGACGAGCACGCGCATGACTCATTGCTCCGCCACGCTACTGCTGGCCAAGGGATGAGCAGTAGCGGGGGATTGTAGTTTTGGATTCAGCTAAGGTGTCCATAGATGCTTCAGATATGTGCTTAGTTGAGAGCTAAGATAAGTTTAATTATTATGTTTTCAATGAAAAGTTGTTATTTCCCTCCCTTGCCAGCATGTCTTTTTCATCCATAATTCTATATTAATCGTCAACTCAGTTGTACCCCCTTTCTATCGCCTTAAATACTTTTTCAACTTCAACACAGTCTAATTTCTCTTACTCTTTATAGCCATCCACATTTATAGGTACTCAAAACGTTCCCTAAGCGACGCCATGTTCCTCACTCCTTCGAATAATTTAGTTAATCCTATTATTTTGATCACATTGACCATCCCAAAGCTTATAGAGTAATTTCTTCCTTAGCTAACCAACACTTAAAAGCCATCGCAAGTGAGGAGCGAAAGCGGCAAGTAGCATCATTACTAACAATGGAAGCGACGCTTAACTATAGCTATACGTGTCACTTGCTCGCCTTATATGGAGAGCAGAGCTTGAAACGGTGCCAGAACAGATAATGGCAGACTTTGAAGCCCCTAGTACAACATTACGGGATTCCGATAAGATCTTCGATGTTTCACAAACTTGTTTCCCTTGGGACCATAGCCCTGCGAGGTGGTAATTTTCTCCTTGTTTGGGAGAGTCCTGAACTCAGCCGCTGTTAGTAGACGTAGCAAACATCTGTGTGTTCTATACTAAGGTTTGGCGAACTTTACTTAATTATAAGTCCATGTACGAGTATATTGTAGTCCCACGCAAGTTAACCTAATTTTCGTCTGCTAAACCTATATGAATGTTGTGGTAATTTGCTGGAGAAAGTTCCTAATATTGTAAAGTGTAATCTTAACAGATCTTGTTTATGATTATTTGGTCTTAGGATGTCTCACAATTAAACGATCGTTTAAGTTTCTTGTCGGTTACAAAGACCAAAAATAATTTAGCATAGAGCAGCTGGTTCTCTGATCCTGTCTGTGTTGTTGTTCTTAAAGTTTTATTTAAATAAGGTATTCTAGTCATTTTAGTTCACCAACTTTCCATAAAAATTTTAGCTGTAGATAAAAATAACTGCAAGCAGGCACTATTTCTTCTAAACATACAAAACAACCTCGACTTTTAATGCATTGCAGTAGTAGATTGAAGTAAATTTTACCTAGTTGACCTTTAGCATCAGGTCCGGTCTTGGCGCTAAACACCGCGCTGTGGCGAAATGCCGCGCAACCTTGCACTCTGCTGTACTCGCTACTCGTATCATTGATTCGTTCTATTTCCAGCCAATCAATCAGTTTCTTTGAATTGCGGTAACATATGGTTTGGCTCTCGTCAGTTTATGCTGTTCCATTTTTATTTCAAGGTTTTGAGGGCCATTTTTCACATGGGATACCCTGATATTATCTATTCCGTGAGAAAAATTGGACTTTGGTTAACCGAAATCAGTATTTTTGCACCGAAGCAACAGGGTTAATCCCTCTTGATTTACCAGATACTAGATAGCCTATATTTCCATAACCTACATGACGTTTTTGAATTCGTAGCTAGCGCATCATGAGCTCATTTCAGCATACAACGGGTCTTTCGTCGTTTCGCACCACGAGCGGTTCGGACCGCGGTGTGAAACGCAGAAGAGCTCTTAAGAATGGGCTGTTTCGGACCGCGGTGTGAATCGACCATAACGAAATGCAGTCTCCTTCTGCGGTCATAGAACCACAGCAGTCACACAATGAGTTACACACTCAATCAAATCAATTGCATGTAAGGGCTCGTACACATAGCGATCCGTTTTACAGGTCCGTTATTTGATGGCGTATGGAGTTGCATGAGCGAGTTCACACACAAAACAGTATTCCGGATTCAGTAATCATGTCGCTCCGGTCCAATTCTGATCCGTTAAAACGGATCCAGTAAAAACGGACCTATATGTGTACGCGCCCTAAGTTGTAACTACCAAACGACGCTGCATAATAAGCAGCATGGTCCAAACACCGCCGGAACGGCACCCATTCATAGAGGCGAACAGCGACCTAACGCATGTAGCAGCTACATGAGTAATACTTTGACTTTCACTGCGACGTGACAGACGGACAGACGGTCAGCTGAGCGGAAACGGAGGTGACGTCACAGCCAGGACGACCATTGTTCACCTACGATTCTTGGAGCCTCCAACCGGTGATGATGAGGCCGGTAGTGATTTAGATGTCGGTCTGAGGAAATTGCGACTTCCCTGGCTAGTCATGTTATGCTAAGCGATTGTTATAGTTGTCAGGGTGTTTGGCTCATGATGCAGTCGATGCACGTGCGGTGTGGAGTTGTGCATGTTAGACCGCATTGCAGGTTGGGACTTAATTGATATGGAACTATTCGGTTTTGAGTGTTTAATTTTTGACTTGTCTTTTGCCTTTAGTAAGAGGAAGTGTGTTAGTTTTTATTTAAAGTTATCCTCCATTTCAAAGACGTAAGTTTCACTACATTTGAGTATGAACTCATACACGTTCTGACACTTGCCGCTCTGAAATAGATCGAAATCTCCGAATTAAAAAACAAACAAATACAGGAGGACCACACAAATTATATGAAAAACGGCCAATCATCATCAAAAAAGTCATCACAGGTGAAATAGTCCCCCGTCGGGAACAAATCGGCGCTAATTTGTTAAAAAACACAAGCGGCAAAGACCAAATCAAACAGAGGACCATAGGACCCGCCCCCTGGACCATCAAAAACGATTCGGACTTGAAAAGACACCGACGTGGATCATTCCTAATTATGAATACGAAGTATACCATAAGGTAAACTGCTTTCTAACCAAAAATCAACCTTATTTCAATTGTCATAAAGGAGTCCAAACTTTTCTGGGATAGCAAAGCCAATGTTGGCCTATGTCTAGCAAAAACTTGGCCTAAGTTTCGGCAAGCTAATTACAAGGTGCGATGTACTGACGATTTGTAAAATATATCGCAAATATTGGTGTTGGCCTGACGGACCACCTACATGGACGTTAATTGGCGAGGAAAAAAGTGATGTGCTGGTTCAAGATACTTTGTTTTAGATAGATCGGAAGATATTAGTTGAAATGGCGTGTTTGTATAATGCTTTTATAATTCTCAGGGTGTAGAAAGATTAAGTGGCCAATGATTCGTGTCGGGTTCTTTTTAAGATTTAAACATCTCTTGACAGCACTCATTTTCTATCATTAGGTAAACTTTTGCCACTTATTACAAGATTCGTAACGTTTGCCTCAGACAGTCAGACACAGACGGATTGTGACAAACTAGTAGTACGATTGGTAAATCGATGATAACAACATAAATATCGCTTAAAGTTGTAGGTATAGTAAAGCGGATCTGTTAATAGAGCATCACGAATGGCAGTAATTCTATTAGAAATAGTATTGAAGATAGCTGTAGATTGTGACAGTATTTTAATACTAATTAATACTAATAACGAGATATTTATCATGTTTACTATTTGTTTTCCCGATATTTATATGCTTTCGAGTATTTTAACTGTTGCATTGCTTCACATGTGTTATACGAAAGCCATTTGATAATCCATACAAAAAGCAATGCTTACTACTATTTCAAGTCTATACTTTCTACCTGTTGTTTCTGTTATCTATGCTTTGTACTAATTAAATGTTGATTGTAATTGTAATGTTCCCTGAAATACTTATTAGTACCTACATAGATAGCCTGATCTTGGGGTCCATTATGATTTAGTGCCAAACCTTGCGTGTGCCTTGGTTGTATTTGCTATTGAAATTCGCTTTTTATAATTTTTCTGTCCCCATACCAACTAATTTTCTACAGAAGCAACATGTATCCTGCGAGGTCTAGTTGCACTCCGTTACTTCTCTCGGAATAGTGTGGAGGATTGTCATACGGTAATACATATTCTCTCCCACGACTCCCGTCCTCTCAAATCCCTGTTTCCCACAATTCCCACAGCAGTGGAGTACGTCACGCGAAGGCCCTACACTTGTCTTATTTTTTAATTTTCTTTTTTTGACCGAAGATACCTGCAGCGTGCCCCCAGACACTTTTAACGCTTTGACGGCGTAACAAACGAAAACCTTACTATTGCTTGCTTTAAAACCATTGCTGTTTCTGTAAGGAACTTTACTTCAATGTCTCTTGTTGGTGCCGCAATGGATGGTTTGTCAAGTTGTTGTGTAGTGAGTTTTTTTAAGGAAACGCGTGGTGGTCGCGTAATATCGGGCGGATCGAACCGAGATCACGTATAGCTCGCGTTCCGGGAAAGCGCTAGCGAAACGACGCGACGGTATTGTTCGACAAACAAATTGTCAAACAATGCGCTGCCGTGTTGTTTAGATTCATGTGCGGAGTACGGACGAGACATTCGAAGCCCTTATTGTGTGAGTACAGGAATTACTTGAGAAACATTGGTTTTTATACCGCACAGTTAACTTAAGTTTTATGGATTTCATACTTTTAAACACTAACTTGACTTTTCAATTCACTGAAATATTGCTTCGTAAAACAAATGCACTGGTTCAGTGCAGAGTAAATTCAAATGTATGAGATAAATCCTATCAAATCCTGAAATTGATAATGAAGAATAGAAAAAGTGGCCAGTTCATTCCAGAGCTAAATAGTTTTTTTCATCATGAAACTGTTAATAAAAGTCCCCTTTAAGCAATGGCAACTAATATTGGAGTTGCGAGTTAGGATTCGACACCGCTGCCATGTTATGCGGTATTATAAACTATTATAAAGTAACTAAATGTATTTTCACGCCATAAGTCATGGGGTCAGTAGAACACCAAGTTACCGTCAAATTGAGCAATTTTGAGCCTCGTGCAGGCATAACGTTGTTTAAGTGTTGCGCGGACCGAAAGATAAAAATATGGTGTAAGGGAAAACGTATTGTTATAATACTAGTTCAGTGTTAAATAGAATAGAGGAAGATCAAAGAAACGATGGATGAACTGTGTGAAGGATGATATGGCTAGAAAGGAGGTGACTGCTGACATGACGAGAAATAGAGAAGTATGGAAGAAGAAGACATGTTGGAAATAAATTAAATTACAGTCCAAATAAATTAGGATAAAGGCAGGAGAATGTTGACTAACAGCAGTGTTAGCTTGTAGTTCCAACAATAGCTTTATATGGATTTGTTCAGGTTAATTTAAGTAATAATGTTTGTATAGCGATAGCTTTTAAAAGAAGTTAATAGTGAGTTTTCAATGAATCTAGCAATTGATCCCAAATCGCTGCTGCGTTCTACATGAGACAATGATTACCGTTGTGTGCCATGTACAATTGTACATTTTACTACGCAGCTCTAGTAAAAAGAATAATAAATAGAAGCGTGTCACTTCATAGATTGTTTTCCTAACAGCGGCCACAGTTGAGCCGAGTGTATGTTTGTGTTTGTACTTCAGTCCGTGTGGGAGCCTCGAGAGGAGAGGTTTGCGCTCATCACTTTGTTTGTGGCTATCGTTGCTCCTTGTTGTCGCATCTTCCAGGCTCTGAGACGCCTAAAACTGCTTATTGCGAGTAACGCTTTACTTTTTCTGAAGATAGCTTAGTTGATGGTTTTCTGGAAAAAAAAGTAGTTGTAAGAAAACTATGATTTGGGAACATTAACTTGATTAAATTTAGGGACAGTAGTAGAATGGATTAGTCAATGTTTCATTGAACTCGACAAGTCAGTCACAGTATACCTCGGATACAATATCCAATGTATTATTTTTAGGATATTATTTACTTACTAAGTGTCATGGATCAGACACATCAGACACGTTTCGGTATTGTGCTTTGTAGATGAATGTGTTTTGGGATTTTAAAGATTGAATCTCTTTCTTTGACTTTAATAGAAGCATGGGTAGACCAATAAATCGCCAACTGAAGCAGTCTCATCATCAACAACTCACCACTAACCTAAAACACACTCTATCACCAGCTAGACGATCAAGCTAAGAGCTTTATCAAAGCTGTGAGTTCTATCATCGTAAAACAGACATCACAATCCATCGTAGTAGTAAAAAAACGGGTCGGCCGGCGCGGGCGGTCCGGGCGCGTGTGAGAAACGGCTCGCCCGTGAAATCGCCGCCACTACGCGATGCCCTCACTAAAAAACTGTTCAAATCGAGGGTTTAGAGGGCGCGGGACGGACACGAAGCGAGATGAGAACTGTATGATTGTGGCTCTGAAGACGCCGGTGAAATCGTTAAAGTTTAAAGGATCAATTAATGATGAAATTCTAAAGTGGTGGAGGTGAAAAGCAGCCAGGCATCAGCAATTTTACCTGAATTTAAGATAGGTGTTATAAAGCCATTGAAATGATATCATTATAACAAAATAACCTAGAGATTTTCCGCAACATTATTTTGTGCAGTTGGTTTAACATAGATTTTTTACTACTGAGATATTTTCGTTTTGCTGTGAATGAGAAGCTGGTTGTTGTAGCTCTGCCATTCGTCTGGCGCCATTTGTGGCGCTTTACATTCGTTTACCTCATTACGGTAAATAGCATCGTTACGGTTCTATCTTCGTCAAGCGAATAGCAGTTATGTTGCTATATAATATTCAATACATTTCTATGAATTTCTCTTCACATCGCATTAGATAAGCTATTTCAATTTCAACGACACGGCTCCGATACGATTTTATGGGTTAAAAACGGCACCAAATTAAAAATGTTATTGTTATTTTATCAATTATAATCTTAGTTTATTCGTAATAAAAATATCAATAAAACACAATTAGTAGATAATTTTAAATGATCACACACTAGAGATGGTCAGTAATTATCTTTATCTTCGGCAGTCAGTGTAACAGATACGTTGGTCCTCGAGCGATAGATTTATGCGCTGACACCAAATGGATCACTTCTACCTTCGACAACTTTATATTCTTTTAACTTTTTTCTTTCTTTATCTTTTTTCACGCTAAACAATGCGTCGGTAAACGATAATTAAAAGTGGAGGCTCTAGCGCCTTTCCTAACTTTTTTTTGTTTTTTTTTCCTCGTGGCTGTGGAATCTAATCCAATTGGCTTTACGGACTGACTAATTGATTGGTTAGCTGTTTATTTTTGTTATCTGTGGGGAAGATAGTGTTGATTTATTTTGAATCTTTTGGTTCGAGATATTGTCCGTGGTCCTTCTGAAGTTCTGACCGCATAGCTAGATATTTCAGAATTAAATATTGTGCGGGTTATATAATTTTTCTAACGACTGGAATTTTGAACATTGATTTTCCGGTTGTCCGGTTCCAGGTAATAAAGCAGAATTTGCTATCCAATTACCTATTTGTATGCGAAGACTACAATAAAACATTAGAAACATTAATATAAAATATTATTTTATGGCCCAAGGGTCGTAAACAAATAATTAGAATAATAATGGAATTTCACGAGAGCCAACCACCGCGGCTGACGCACAATTAACGTTCTCGACATTTTTGCACTCCGCTTAAGGAGAAGTTTATTTGAACTGTATGTCTGCATCATTAAGTGAACCTACTGCATAGGGAGTCAAAGTTTAAACTTAATATGGGCAATTATGAGAGTTCAGGCAAGTGTTACAGGGCACGCCACGATAGTGGCGGTAAGTCCCCTCTTTGAGGAGTGGCTAGAGAGGAGCCACGGCGCCCTCACCTTCCGTCTGACGCAGGTCCTCACCGGACACGGATGTTTCGGGAGGTACCTGCACCGAATCAGGCGGGAGGAAACGCCCGGATGCTTCCACTGCGAGGATCGACCGGAGGACACGGTGGAGCACACTGTGGAGGTGTGCCCTGCTTGGGCGGAGCCCCGCCGTGTTCTCGTAGCGGCGATCGGCGGCGGTGACCTCTCGCGTCCGGCCCTGGTGCAAGCCATGGTCCGGGGCGAGGAGGAATGGGACGCCGTCGCCTCCTTCTGCGAAGCAGTGATGCTAGCGAAGGAGGTGGCGGAACGAGAGAGGGAGCGATCCTCTCAACGTCCCAGCCGCCGCGGAAGGCGCGGAAGGCGCTCCGGGCGTCGGGGGCCACGTGATGGCTTCCGGCCACCGTAGACGCGGGCCTGTGGACGGTGAGTAATGGGCTAGCTCGCCGTCCGGCCGTCGTCATGACGGCAACAGACCGTGTCGGCGGCGCGTTCGTGTTCCACGCGCGCCTCAAAGAGATGTCAGCAAGGAGGGGCCCGCAAGGGCCGACGCCCGTCGGGGCCGCGGTATTATGTACTAGATTACGTGGCCTCGGCGCAAGGGCAAAGAATTGGGTTCGGTTTTTAGTCAGTAGAAGTCTGACACTCCCCTTCGCTCTGCCCAAGAGCGGGGGGGGTCATTCGATGATTTTCCACCCACCAAAAAAAAAAAAAAAAAAAAAAGGCAAGTGTTACATCTTTGCTTAAGGTAAGATTAACCACGAAAATATGAGAAAAATCATGGAAAACTTAGTATTTACACTATACAGACATGCCAACTTAATGAATTCGATATAATTGCATTGTTTCTTCAGTCTTACTATGAAGATTTGGCTGGTCTTTGTATCCATCAGCACTTTTTTAATCAAAAATATTTTAATGATCAAGCTTGGTCTTAAACAGAGGTATTCTAATCTCGGTGGGCGTGGCAACTCAGAACCCCATTTAAATTATATTGAAATAAGTGTTTTTGTCGGCAGTCGTATTGAGGGAGCTCCATTCGAATCAGGACTTGTTCCTAAAGGTATGCCAGGCATGTGACCTTGCAGAGTTCTTAAAGGAATTTTAATTGTTTTTCGATGTGAATTTTGGAGGTAAAATTTTGTATTAATTCGTGCGATACGTTTTGAAATTCATGATGCATGGTTTGCAAAAGCTAGTCCTTCGCCTCCAAATCGAAATTGAGCAATAATGTTGACAAACATGACTGAGTGATGTATATTTGTGGATGGCTTTATAACAGTAGGACTTCCTCTACTTAAGAAACGAGAGATGGACTGTGTTGAAAATATAGATAAAGATGGGTCAACTACTAAGATGAAGTTGAAGAGTAATAAAGAAGTTTGGTTTGCTGCGTGGACCTGGAATAACTGTCAAGAAGGATGTTCGCTTGTGAAAAAATATTTGCTATAAATCAGTGGATGATCGGTTTAAGAAACTTGCTCTAGTAGAAACAATAACGCTTGTTGGGTATTATCAACCAACGTAAGAAGTATCGACTATCGAAAAGCTCTCTCAAGCTGAAGACTTGAAATAAATCCAGTACAAATAAGCACAACACAACCAACAATCTCTTTAACATCATAAACTATAAAGCTAATTCAGATGAATGAAACGGAAAATAAAAAGAGTGCCTTTAAGACCGGCGCCAGAGCGAGACAACAATATGTCATTGTATTTATATAATGGTTTGTCTACAAGCGTGTACGATTGTGCTTCAGTCCCAAGTGCTTTTTTATTTTATTTGATCTTATTATTCATAGGTAAGCATTATTGTGTCGCGACCGAATTTCTGGCACCGGCTGGCTGGTATTAGGGTTCTTTCGGCCGAGGTTGGATCAATCTTTAAGGTTAGGTACGCTAGTAAGCTCGATGAAGCAGAAGTAACAGTCGCATGGGTCCCTGGTCATCAAGGACACGAAGGGAATGAGATAGCAGATGAATTAGCCAGAAAAGGAGCAGATGAAACCTTTGTGGGACCAGAGCCCAGGTTACCGATCCCACATAATATAACAAAAGGAATCATCCATAGAATAACTACAAGAGAGTCAAATAAAAGATGGAACGCAACAGAAGGTTGTCGACAATCAAAAATCTTCTTAAAGTCATACGATGAAAAGAAATCCCACAAGTTACTCAAAATGAGCAGGGGAAACATAAGACTAGTAGTAGGGGTCGCAACAGGACACTGTGGACTCAATAGACATCTGACGATTATGAAAGTAAAGGAAGATCCAATATGCCCAGCATGTGGAGAAGCAGAAGAAACAAGTTTCCACCTTGTGGCGGAATGCACAATGTATGGGCCACTCAGATGGGAAATCCTAGGAACAGATGAAATTAATGAAGAGAAGCTCGCAGAAATCTCCACCGAACAACTGGTGAGCTTCTGCAAGGCAACAGGAAGATTCGCGATGCCGACCACCAGTAACCCATGAAGGGGATCCACCAAAATGGGGAACTGGGCGAAATAATCCACAACGAAAGGACTGATCGCCCGTCTGGTGTCTGCCGGCGTCCCCGAAGATAAATAGAAGCTCGATGAAGTGAGAAATTATTGTGTTTTTTGGAAATTTTCCAGGAGCTTTTTGGCTGTTTTGGTCCTGTAATTAGAACTAGTGGAAGTTTATATACAAATTCAGTAAAAAGGAAAAGAAAAATTGCAGAGCTTTCCCCGATAGTTATGAACTTATGATTGATATTAGATCTACTGCTACGCTTGAAGCATACCCGTTACCTCTTCCAGCTTATATCGTAATTATTTATTACATTTAGTATTAACCAAGGCAAAAAGGCGTACAGAACTCCAGATCCCTTCTCAGTAAAATCGGTATCACAAAGATTTTTTGTTCGCACCACGATTTTATGTGAGGAATGTGAAGTTTAGGAGATTATGCTCGTCGGCGATACAAAGTGGACGCACAGAGGCGCTCCATTGTTGGCACGTCACCATCAATGCAGGAAACATTCCGCTAAAGTTTGGATACCAAGTCAATATTTAGACGATATATCGATACTTACTAACAAATGTAAAAATGTTTTCAAGATACGAGCTAGTTTTGTACACAAATGAAATATAATGTGATAAACAAAAGAACACATAATGTACCCACACAATATCGACTTGAAAGCGTTAGCAGAAGAGATTTTCACAGAAAGCACAGATTCTATTGAAGTTGACAAAGAAAAAGTAGATCGAGAACCTAACGTAGGTACCTAATTTAATGCCTTTACACTCAAAGGCTTTGAATTTTCACCTGCTTCATACAAACTAAATACTGAAAGACAAACACTTTTTAACTCATTTCGCCATTTATGACACAAGTAAACACAACTCCTTTATTTTCCTCAAGTAATTCTTTATCTATCCAAACACATTGTCCGTCGTGGGAACTGCGGCCCGTTACTGCTATCTTATCGCCGATAGCTTCGTTTGGCTCGTCTTTGTCGAGTGATACCAGTGCCCACTTGCCCCCTTGATGGCTTAATTGGTCAACTTGCATGTTTTGGCAGTTTTATGGCTGATTTTTTTATGTTTAGATGCATCTCGTTTATTTTTTGTGGTTGGTTTTATATGAAGTCGCGATGTTCTCTGAATGTAATGAGCTGATTGGCTTTTGATATTGGAATCTTATTTCATGTTACTTAATTCTTGTTAGAATGTTACTAAGGGTAGCATAAAAATCTCAAAATTACGGTAATGGGGAGAAAATCTCGCCCAATTACTGAATAATCATAAATACTACCTTATTTTATTATTCTACAGTTCCTAACAAGAACCACTTATGATCGCGAGTTCTAGGGCACATTTATGTAAGATTCCTACAAGACAAATTGTTTCTAATGAACGAAATTACTTACGCGTTTCAATACGAGGTTAATTTACAATCATCTTACTTTGTATTCATCCCCATAGTGACGGCGCAGCAGGCCGCGACCTTCACCTTGCTTTTAATACTGTCGTCTAGACTGGACGATTTCCTACCAAAAGCTTATGACAAAGTCACACACCAACTTTATCTCGACTTCATCGCTGTTTTTGTTCGAGATGTCTCTGCTTCCATTAGAAGTAAAAGATCAATGTATAATAGACCGTTAAGTGAACTCTTGTAGTCAAGGAAGTTTTTTCTAAGCGTTACCGGAGTGGAGTACCCCAGGGTGGGTTATCAGGACCGCTGCTCTAAGGTGACCCCTTTGAAGGACGTTCTTTATGTTATTAAGTTGTTTACTCAGCGGGTGTACGCAGTAAATTGGCCAATTGAATTACTACTATTGGAATTTAGTTTAGGGGAGCTGTTTAATTTGTTTTAGGTACTACAGGTACGACATTTTTTATAAAGGATGAAGGCCGTCCATTATACTCCTGATTTTCCGACGTACGATGAAATATAAAAGGTGTTTATTTGCTTGAAAAGGCAATAGAATTAATGGGACTTTGAAGGTTTATGCATAATAGGGATAACATACTTAAGGTACTATCGACTCCAGACGAAACGTGCCCCAATTTAAATATTCATTACACAATAACAATCGGGTAAAAAAAAACCCGAGTCACCGACAGATGACAGTAGACATGTCGGCTCGGACACGTCAAATAGAACAGTAAAAGTAACAATATAAGATAAAGTATAAGGGTGTGTTTTTTTCATTGAATATTCTATGATACATTAACATAATCGCGACAAGCTGCGAACCAGCGCGGGCGTGTCACGCGGCTAAAGAAACTAATCAAAATGCAAACATCACTTTTGGAAATTGATAAAAGTTGACAAGAGCGAGCTTTCATAAGCATTGAGAGTTCTGTACACTGTTTAATTTTAAAATAAAACAACTTTGTATGGACAGTTAAATTATATTTGATTTAAGAATCTTGAACTGGATTTAGTTTTTGGACATTACTGATTGCCAAGGCTGACTCAGGTAGTTTGGTAGAATAAATTTTGATCAGATGTAATTCACAACCGAATCCAATAATTGACTTGCAATTATTTACATTTGATTATCATAATTATTTGAGTTTGAAAAGTAAAACAAAACAAACAGCAAAAGTACTTTTATTTCATCTTTATATACTTAGAGAGCTTTTTGCTAATTAAAAGTACTTCCAGTTTGTTAAGAAAACCCTTCAAAAAGTTACTTATTTGAAGTTTGAGACATAATAGCGCGTAACCCTAAAAAACAGCCTGACTTTATAAATTAATAAAAAAATTGTCTCGTGTTGATGTGTTATCTAAATAGTTTGTATAATGCCTGTAGTGCTTTCGATAATCTTTGTTTTTGTTATGTTTTCCCCTCGGTGTGTTTGGATATGTAGTAATTGATTCTTTATTGCTTTTTGATCGTTTGAATGCCTTTTTGTTGGTTTATTTGTTTAATAGCATAATTTTAGATCTAGTTTATAGATTTTGTGTAAATAAGGTAGTTGTTCTGAGGATGAAATTATAGTTTTGATGTTTTAAAAATTAGTATTTAAATAGTTAGATATTTAGGTAATCTCCCTATTAAACTTTTCCCTATCAATTATTATTCTATGATTGCAATGCTCTGAATACATCACAATAATCTTTCCACCAGTATCATACCAGCTCCGCTAAATACATTGAAACGTTGATACATCGGCGCGGGCGCAAGGAATATTCCGCTAATATTTGGGTGGTCGTGATTACGGGTTGTCGGCCAGAGGCTCAGGCACCTCAGGCCACACACCTCAGTCTTGTTACAATCATTTTATGCGCCGCGATATTAACTTGTACTAAAACCGCTTTATTTACATTGTTCACACTCTAAACTCATAAGTTTATTGTTGATTGCTCACGTTATTTACACGTGTTTGTCTTATTTATAAAGAAAAAAAACTCAAGTAGAAAAAGTTCACAGTTATATTGCCCTTAAACGTAAGACAAAATGTCTGTAGAAATGTCCAAAATTCATAGAAAAAACCATGTAGTCCAGTAATTTTCAAAAGCCCTTTCGAAATTTTTAATGGAGTAGGATAGGTACCGTTTATGCAAACTCATGCTCAATTTAATAGCAATAATTTGTTTTCTTTACCAAGTATTTAATTTACGTCTGTCTAGAATAAGGCATAGTTTCGTTACATATTTTTCCCGTTGACTGTAGTAAGTTTGCATCTTCTATGATATCCAAAGAGGTTTGTTAATAAACAAAACTCTTTTACAACGGCCAAAAACGTGACAGATCTATTTTATCCTTCCTTAAATAAAAAAAATATCTAGACAGCGACATTCGGCCGTTATAAATTTTCTGTGACATGAATAATGGATTTGAAAGATGACGAGAAATCAAGAAAATGTTGTGAACGTCCCCACAGCAGCCGTTGTTACAAAACCAACCCAGGTCAGCCATTTGTGAAAAACTTAAATCCTTTTTACAGTGTCCGAGGCAACACTGGCGACGATGTCAGGATTAATCTGCTGCCAAATAAACGAAAGAATGAAGAATTTATCAATATTTATGATGATAACAGAGAACTCAATAAAGAGTCTTCCAAAGGGAGCCTAGATGAAATGTTAAAAAACTGCACGTTAAACAATAACTACAACGAATACATGCACTTGAAAGAACAGTGCGATGATTACCATGGAGGAAATAAAAGACCTCATGCGCCTGTGGGTAGTATGTCTTCTAGCAAGCTTCATGCAGCATACTCGTTTCGTTCAAGAGATATGTGTGAAACCCCACGCTATGGTTTTGAGTTGAATTTTGAGGATTATAACCAAGACAATAACAGAAATGAAGAATCCCCTACTAACGAGATGATGAGAGACTATATTATAGCAAATGGAAATGAACGATGCGAGAAAAGCACTTTCTGCCGCCCTTTAGAGAATATGTATAATCAAGAGTTCGTATACAGAACTCTGCAAAAAAACGCAAAGTTACAAAGAATAGTGAGGAAACTAGTGATTGAACGGGAAACAGAAAAACAAAGAGAAGCGTGGAACAATTATATAAATGATTTAAAAAATAAACATAGATATTACAGTAACGAACCGAGTAGGATATCTCCGCAGTACGTACCCGGCGACCACTACACTCAGGGGATGATCGACGACTGCTACAATATGAGACTCAATTGGCGCAAACTTCATCCGAGTCAACATTTGCTGGAAGATATTAACGGAGCTCATGATAACACGACATCCAGCATGCAAGGGAAATATCCACACAATTACGATAGTACTTTAACATCGGATGTCGGATTGTTCTTTTGCGATGATGATCGCTTTTCCTATCTCTCTGGGTCACAAGCTAGTATGCTAAGGTTAAATAAAGAACGGCAAGGATATGCATATAACTTGCGCACTAGGCCATCTGGTAGGTACCATCGTGGTAACAGCGCAGTGGTTGATAACAATCGTGCATCTGAAATTGCTGGTATACAAGTCGCTGCTAGACCGTTTTTTCCTGTACCTCTTCATACACGAAAATCACGGGATGCACCTGGATCTATTCAGACAGCAAACTTACCTCTAGTTAACGAAGAAGACTACAAGGAACTAAACGTCTCTAAAGCTGACATTATCCCAGACAATAACAATATATTTTGTCCTTATTACACTGAGACAACACCAAGTGCACAAGAAGAAACTTACAAACAAAGTCCATATGTATTGGTACCCCTTAAACGTAAGTGTTTGAAACGCCACATGTATGCTGCCGGTTTTCCCTATATACAGACAGTAACTAAACTTGATAAGGATGTAAATGTACCTTCTAAACATGAATCTTTAATGAATAATAAGGACTCCAGTGTTCCTAATAACCTTGTAACTTTCAAACACAAAATAGTTGATACACCTTGTGACATACCTTTAAAAAATAATGCATGCACTGATGCTGATCTTCAAAAGAACGAATATTTCAGTGAAAACTTTAAGATAGTTACTGATAACATTAAGAAACTAAAAGCTAACATCCGGAAATCAGAAGAAAACACAAAAATGAAATCTTTAGCTAATATTGAAGAGAAGATAGACTGTCTAATGAAATCTATAAATTCGATCAAGATAGACAACCAAGCAAAGAGAAACACTATTTTATCTAAAAGAAGTGCAGCAGTATCGGCTTGTGAAATCCTTACCAGCAGCCGAGCTGTACTGAGCAGACATAGCAGCCATTCTAACAATTACAAAAATGAAGAATATATGGTACAAAGCAGCTCCAGAAGTTTCACGATCTCAGAAGTTCTGCCAAACGAACTGAGAAGACACACAGGCTCTAGTCGTAGCATGTCTAAAGTGGAAACAATATTATTAGAAGAAATGAAAAAGAGTGATCAATCTAAAAGCGACATTGAAGAAATACTGAACCTGCATAACGACAGGAGTTGTTCATTGCAAATAACATTTGATATTCCGACAAAAGAGAGATCAACAGAAGTGACTGATTCTCTGTCCAAAACTAGATATAAGTCGGAAAAAGAACCTCAATATCAAGAGAGACCGCTGTCGGATGAAAGGTCGATGACCATAGCCGTGAACACAGATCCTCTGGGCTTGTTGGCGTTACTGAGGGTGTCTACGGAGACGGTGAAGAAGATAATATCGTACGTGCCAAACTTGGACTACCACGTTTATCTGTCGATGCTGCCACAAGTGCTCATGTCGAGACGGTGCACGCCGCACTACACCTGTAACATCTGCGGCGCGTCGTTCAGTCAGCCGTCACAGCTCAGTGATCACGTTAAACAACACAATTTGGGAAAGACAAGGTATTTATATTAATTTATTAATTTGATGTAACTTTAGTATAGAACAAGCAACATAGGAATTAAGGTGTCCACTTCCAGGCGTTTCAAGGAAACCTCAAACGAAATTTAATGAAGACCATGTATTAGCAGAGGCAGTTTTTAGATCTATATTGTAATTGAGTTACTTCGTCCGTGTTTTCAGGGACTGTTGCGTCTGTCGCCACTCGCTGGACTTGAAGTGCGCCCGCGCAGCTCTGTTCACGTGCCGGCACTGCGGCCAGAGATTCACCAGGGCCTACTGCTGCGAACTGCACCAGAAGTCCTGTGCGCGGCAGCTGGGTTTGAGTCACGACGTCACTTCTAGCCACCTTCTGCTGCAGTAGAAGGCCAGTCCCTCGCTTCATCATCGCCTTTATCCCAATTGATTTAGGATATTCCTTTAGCAAGATCAATATTAGTCCACTGTAATTTTTGTAAGTTCTTGTCGTTATAAGTTTAAGCCGCAATGATCTTTCAAATTCAAAAAGTATTGTCGATGTGCTTTAGTGGCGCAGCTGCAGTGGTTTAATAATCAATAAAAAAAACTAAAAGAATCAACTTGTTTCAGTTTCTGTGATTGTCTAATTATCTTGTAATTCTACTGTCACATAATTTATAAAAAATATTTGTTTTTCTTTGATATTATATACACATTTCATTAGAAAACAAACAGCTCTATAATATTTTTTGTGTGGCACAGTGGGTCGATATCAGCGCGGGTGGACAAAATCTTTACTTTTTCGTTATAATTGGGCGTAGGGTACGTGAATGCTGTCAATGGTTCTTTTGTGGGTGCCGCAACGCATCCATCATGCTGTTTGTACGGGGCTTAGGGACAGCCATTATAGTGAAATGGGCATAAAATTCCGTCGATGCATCACAATGGAGGAAAGCAACATTATAGGTAATTATGTCAGGTTTGAGGTGAAGCGTTATAATGATATTATAGTTGCGAACGATTCGCCCATTGTGGAGCAAAATGTTAAAGTAAAAATGTTGTAAAATGACAATAAATGACCATTGTATTGTGGCTATTAAATTGATTGTCTGAGCAAAAAATGGACAGGTTTTTTTTTAAATCACCAACGTTTTAGCTTGAAATACTGCTTATTTTCCTGTAGTATTACAACGACGCGCGACGTAGTAAGCAATGCATAAAAAGCTTATAAAGCTGCGAGACTGAAATGGGACTGGGCAGGCCATGTCAGCCGGATGCCGCCGCAGCTGTGGGCCCGAATATCGCAGGACTGGAGCCCTGACACAGCTAGACGGGGTCGCGGTAGACCGAGGAGAAGATGGCGGGACGCCTTGGATGTCTTTCTGACCAACTGGCGAGAAGAAGCACACCATCGGAAGAAGTGGAAAGAATGGGGGGAGGCCTTTGCTCAGGAGTGGGACAATAACGGCTAAATAAAAAAAAAAAAGCAATGCATAAGACATCTGAAATAACCGAAAATCGTGTTTCCGAATCCACAGTTACCCACCCAAAGCAGTTCTAAACACTCGTGTATTTCCTAAACACCGGATGGTGACAATAAAACTCCTTGTGACAGTTTTCGATTATCTCTTCAAAGGTTTTTTTTCGCGATTTCGGACACGGCAGTTAGAATCAGCACTGTTGTCCCACAGCCGAGGTGTAAATTCAATAATAAGGTAAAAATACAATAGGTTTTTGTGCTAGGTTGGTGCACGGGCGGCCCACCGGGGTGTCTGGGAGCCCAGCGAGTGAGCGAGCCTACTAATTCATATACCGTTAAATATTTGCCACGGCTTCGTAAGATCATGTCTGACTGTTTGTTTAGGTGAAATTGTAAGTATTGTTGCGAATGGACGTGGGAAGGAAGTTGTCATAAAAAATATCTTACGTTTGAATTGATTTCTGAGAAATTGTGCAGTTTCTCTTTTACTGCGCTGCGGTTAATGTTTGATAGCAATGCTGGTGTTAATTAGCTGTCGTTCAGTTGTTGCGAGTGCAACATCATTCCAAAGTACGAGCAATTTTTTTTTTCTTTACATTTCGAGACATCTTTTCGTGGTTTTATAAGTAAATTCAAGAGAGGTAGAGTGCTTTGCATTTTTTTAAGACCACTAAAGGCCCAAGATCACTTAATATTCAGTGTGACAATCTAAGGAAGTAACACAAGATAAAGCTACAAACTCATTCTTTGAAGCCCAAGCACCTGCCCTTATCAAACAGTATAAAAAACCTACAGTTTATTATTGAGAAGCCAATATTTGTAAATGTAATCATAATAAACACGGGGTGGCCGTGGCCGTGGCACGTGGTGGCAATCTTATCAATTATTTAACAAATAGTCTTGCATTATCAACCGGGAGTGCTTTTTTTGTAGTAAAACAAGTTAATAAAAAGCTCAAATTGATAGCGAATTGAGTTGCTTTTTTGTCCAGAAAAAATATGGTGTTGCTGTTGAGCATTGGGGAGTTTGGATTTATAGGAGAGTGGTATGTATTGCTTATTATTTTCAGTAACGTATTTTGCAGTTAAAAGCCACCACTTTTTAAGCCTTCCTTTCAAGTTAACAAAACATTGCACAAAAATAATTGAAACGTTTATTTAAGAAGTATTTATTATAACAAAATAACTAAAAAATCTAATAAGCTAACACCTCTGATCTCATTTATTTGTACAGAAAATTGCTGAGGCCACTTTGTGAGCGCATTTCAATGATTGTTTATTTTATATCAATTCCAACTTCACACCAACTTCAATCTTATTTTAGGAACTGTGAAGTTCATTCTCTTTTGGAAGTTTTATTCGGATGGATCTTGATAAAGCGGATTATGACGCGCTGTCGACCAAAGGGTTACTTTTGAATATCTTAATTTTATTTTTTGAGCGCCATTTAACTGGTTTTTTGTACGATTGTGTTGTAAGCACCTTAGGGCATTGAAATATTTTTATTTTAAAAATATTTAGTACTTCTTTTTGTCCAGGATTTTCGGTGTGATGGACCATTGTGCAAGTGATCTATCACTGATTCACTGAAGATTGTTGAAGTTTGAAGTAGTGGTGTAAAAATTACTCTATTGTTAGGATATTACGTTGTGTGTCATCATTTAAATTGATTTGATGGGTATGGAAGCCTCCAGCGTCAGACGTAAGCTGCGTCGTGTTATGGTTGCTAAGTTTCTAAGAGAAGAGAAAAGTCAACAAAGTCCTTTTCCTTCTGTCGAGCGGTAGTTTTTAGGCGTTCACCACGATCACCTTCATGTTAAAATGTGACAAGAAGACAGACAGATATCAGCCATTTCAAAACACCGATCTTGACAAACTTACTCCCCGTTAAGCCAGTTGAAGTTGAAGTATCTACTATAAATTTCCACCAATAGGGAAATGGCAAAGTGACTATTTATACTACAAAAAAAAGCTAGTATGACTATTACGACATCCTATATACGTTACTAGACTGCAGTAAAGTGGGAAGGCTTCCTGTTCTCTCCGCTGTACCGAGCGAGCATGATTCAGACGAGATCGGATGTGTGATCATAAACTTATCATAACTAATTTGTACGTGGTGATGGGGCTGGATAAGAAGTTTGTAGAATATTATTTTGTACCTAATACTTGCGCGGGTATTACACCTAGCCTGTGTAATCTAGTGGTGAATCAACTGGGATCAATAACGATCGAATGAGAGACCAAACAATTATTTATCACCGACCTATCAGTAGGTAGGTAGTAATGTCGCTCAAACAGAGTTATCCGCGGATTATGTGAATTCAATAACCTGAAAAAAACCGTCGGGCAATAGCTCACCTGACACATCACCATGCATCGGTCTGGTTGGCAGAACGTCCCTTCTTAATGGAGGATGAGAAACTATCCACTCTTTTCCTCATACCTCTAAACAATTCAGAAACCTCCTCTCTATGACTACATCTACTTCCTGATGAGCAATGAGTCATCACCGCAATAGGGCAGAGTTCACATCAGTCCTCAAGTCCGATTCCCATAAGTTTAATAGCTCCATATCCTATATGGTTATAATACTCGTGTCGGTGTGTTTGTTGGTGGCGGAAACCGATGCAAATGTCGGTGTGCGCGCGCAGGCCTCACGTCAGCGACGTCAGAGCACGTCCCGGAGCGTGCGCGGTGCATGCCGAGCGGCTGGTGACGTAGCACCACACCACTGGCTGCGAGGGAGTGGATTTAAGATTTGGTCTGATAGTAATTCTCAAAACGGTTTAAAAGGAAAACATCGTGAAGAAACCGGCATGTCCAAGAACCAAAAAATCGAATACATACGACATCTAACAACCCGCACTGGGTCGGGTGGTGGATTTATAGTCCTTTCCCTGACACGGAGAGGAGGCCTGGAGTCCCGGCAGTGGGAACATTATAGGCAGATAATGCATAGGCTGAAAGTAATTTGAATAGTACCTACCTCACATACCTTCACTCTAAAATCTACCACGTCATTTAGATAATTATTTGCCTAACATTTTCTCAACTATGTTAGAGTCGATCATTCAGTTGAAAACAGGCCCTGAAGTTGGATAGCATGCTATTCCTTGATAAGGCTGTTATTATTTAACCACATTTTCAATTCTCCAATTTTCTATAAGTTCGACCGATCTACATGCTTTAGAGCAATTTTAGTTTGCTTGCTCTTTCATTCAAATCTGTGAACGTTCTACGCCTTTCTTGATCTTGGTCGTTGCTGCACTGTTCCTGATACCAATTCAATTTTAATTTTTGCTATTACTGAAGTCCTTTTTAATAACCCAGTTCGAACCAGTCGAACCAGTTAAATACAAACAGTTTGTCTTGGGCCAGTTTAGTTAATATGAAGATATATTACCGTTATCCATCTCATCACCTCCATAGCTCTTAGATTTGACAACAAGTTTATAAAACTCTTTAACAATTAGAAGTTCTATCATGTGTATTGTAATGAGTTGTAATTCTGATTTAAGGGCGATAGAAATGCAGACAGAAACGCCACGGATTTGATTTATCCTGCCCAAACAATGGCCGATTATTGGTCCTATTGTAATTGTGTATAGTAAATACATTGTTTAGACGAGTTACATATTTCTCTGTTAGTTATTTATTATATATTGTGTTTTGGTAGTTATTGAATGAGGATGGTAGCTGAATAATTAATTGAATATATTGGTGGTATTTTAGATGTACAGGTCAGCAGCATACAGTACAGTCACTCAGTCAGTCTTCAGTTCAAGATTTCGTAAGATACATGAAAATGCTTAAGAATTGACTCTGAAGAGCGAAGGTTTATTGAGTGAAGGATTTGCTACTATACAGCCAGCTCACACGCATAAAATCAGACAAAGAGTCATTGTGTATGTGATACATTTTAGGCCGAAGCCGAACTTGTAATCTCATCTTCGGTCAGAGAATCTTATACACAACCATATTTTACACTAACATAGTCAAGGAAGATCATTCGTACTAAGAATCCATAATCCACAGCACATTTATAGAGCCCAGTAAATTCGACAGCACTTAGATTACGTGTATAAATTGGCATCCTAATGAAATCATTAATATGGCTCGGGTTCGGCGATATCTGGCGATATCTGGGCATCGGCATCGTTTAGCGATATCTGGCAGTTTATCTGAGAGTATCTGGGTGACCACCGACCCAATCGTGTCACAGATAACGACGCTGGCGCCCTATGGAATCTAACACGGATGTAGAATACTTTGAATGAAGTTTTGGTAGTTTTTTGGAGATGTATGGAACTGAGACAAAATTTTGATAAATGTAGTGAATGGTTTTGATTTTAATCGTGGGTAATATTAAAGTGGACAAGAGACGAAACCAGTGTTTAGAAATACTCTTCACTAACACTCACTACGTGGTACTCATGCAATTGTTAAATTCAAAAACTAAAGATTGTAGGCGAATCTGGCAAATTAGTGTGCTCATCGAGTTGAGTTATTAAAATTATTTGCTGTCGTAGGAACACCATTGCTGAAAAGCAACTGCACAAATGCACTTATTATACAGGGTATTGAAAAAGGGCCTATCCTATCTACGCGGTCAAAATATAAGAGCAGATTATTTATTTGAGGGTCGAGAATCAAGCAGTACTGAATTCACGATAGAGTCTTTGGACCGATGTCTCTAACATCGGGTCTATCTAATCCAGTGCGTACTCCACTAGGCCACATCTAGCATCTTTAATCGACATGCCGTCGGTCGGCGCCTGCGCATATAGGTGCGATGGTTCACGAGTGTTTTTATCGTTTTCGGCGGCCAGTGGACAGTGCGAGGCGCGGTGCGGTCCGGTGCGGGTCTGTACGGGTCCGGTGCGGGGCCGCTAAGCGAGAATCAATGTATTGTGTTCCTGGAACAGGCGCCCTGGGGACACACGAAGCGTGTATGATGAGGCAATTGGGATGAGGATTAGATTGGTTGGGGTTGACGTTATGTAGGTGACAAGTTGATTCGGAGAACAAAAGTTGTTTTGTTATTTTATTTCTTGAAACAATTTGAGCTTAAAGATGTTTAGTCATCGGGCATCAAATAAAATCAGGCTATGCTGTGACACATAGAGGAATATTATGAGTTTGGGCTGTAATATAGTTTGCAGTGCATGTCTTATGAAGTTATGAGTAAGCGTCCCTAATTATATCGGGAATATACCCTAATCTGTTTGCCGCATCCAAATCAGTGTGCTCACTTCTTACATCCGATCAAGTGTGCTTGGAATGTGCTGTCCACGATACAAAATAAAAAACGAAATAAATATATAACGATCCTTTATCAGATCAGGACACCGATAATGAATTGACCCATTTAGTATGTGAATCATTCAGTGCAACCCAACCAATTTATATGTTGTCACCCAAAAACTTGCTGCCCTGAACTTTTCGAAGGACATTTTAGTTTCGTCGACTGCAAAGTTAACTTTGTCGTCAGATTTTCAATTTTAACTCTGCGTTCGGAGTGTTTGTTTTGATAATAAGACGTAAATGATCGGCAATAATAATAAATTAACAATATTCTTGTATATTGGCAGTTTAAGATCCTTGATATATTTATATTGGATGAGTGTTCACTAAATTGTGGTCGAGTGTCGGGGACAACACTTTTCAATAACGAAAATTGTCGGAATTGAGATGTTTTGTTGTAAAAATAAACAGATTTCTGCTTAAAAGCTGTCCTTACCAAAAAGGAAATGAATGAAAAATAACCAACCGTACCTACCCTTTTCAAATGATTCAGATATTGATTTAGGGAAACCCGTTATATTTCGACGCCGTAATCGTTTTCCTTCTCTTATTTATCAGAATCGAGATAGAATTGAACAAATTCTAAGAGGACTCATTTTTTTTTCATATCTCCTTTCAGTTTTCCAGAAGCACATTTCCTTTTTATGTGTTTATCAGTCTATGTATGTATGTATGTATGTATGTATGTTTGTTCCTATGTGGCACTGTAGAGGCCAAACGCCTTGGCCGATTTTGATGATCCGTACGTCAATCGATTCGTCTTGACCTCGCGAGTGTCACTAAAAACATTACAATAAACAATACTCACTATAGTAACAACTAGTCGCCATATTGTCAAAATGAAAAAAAAAAAATTGACTCACCATGTCAAGTGGGGTATCGTTGAATAGGTATTTGAAAATGAATATTAGGTTTCCTTTATCATTTTTCATTTTATAAAACCGTTTAGGATATATAACGATTTAAAGTTATTAGAACAAACAATATCGCATTTCTTACTTATAACCGGATTCTTTTACGTGTACGGAATGAATATAAAATCGAATCGAAATCTACCGTCTTATAATAGTAATAACGAACTTAATGAAAACTGACTAAAAAGTGTTAAATAAAAAAATGTAGTTAAAAAACTAAAAAACCCGACTGAAAAAACGGAAAAGCAAAAAACAAGCACATTTTAAATTAAACAAAACTTGGAAGCAGGCGGGGTTCATTTTTACGCTTTACGAAGCTAATTTTTGAAGTTTTATCAACCGCCTCCCAAGGCACGAATTTACTGAGTTAAATATGTTTTTTTTTAAAGTAATTTTCAGCACAGTGTAGTAAGTGAATGCTGAAAGGCAACAATGGCCGACGGTCGTGGGTTCGAACCCAGGCAGGCGCATTACTTTGTGTAATTTATTTCATCACCGCTGCTCTCAAAACGGTGAAGGAAAACATCGTGAGGAAACCGGCATGTCTTAAAACCAAAGACAAAAAGACATGAGACATCTACCAACCCGCATAAGTAATTTTCAGCACATTGTAGTAATAAGTAAGTGAAGGCTGAAAGGCAACAATGGCCGACTGCTTCGATTACATCAAGAGATTGTGGATCAAGAAGTGGAGCCAATTAATATCGGACCGGCCTGACCGGGCAATTTTATAGAGTTCTACAAAATCTAGACCTCACGCGATGCTAGCTCGAAGTTATTAGCAGGTTGATGATCGGACCTAGATTTTAGTATTATGTATAATATTGAATTTACATGGTCACTCCCTTTTACTCGGACTTTAATATAAGTTAACATTAAAATAGGTGGACAAATTTTAACATAGCGTTCAGTAGGTCTAACCAAAGATATCTAAACAAAAAAAAACATTAAATAAAGCGATTTTTTTTTAACTTAAAATAATAAATTGCCGGCACTCTAGAACAAATTCATCCTCTAAGAGTAGGTACTTAAATGCGTTTTTCTTATTATTTTTTTTACAATCATCCTTATTTTGGTGGTCTGAATGATAACTGCCGATATGTGTGTCTCATGCTGAGATGAAGAGAAACAGAGAAGTATGGAAGAGGAAGACATGCTGCGCCGACCCCAAATGAATTGGGATAAGGGCAAGACAATGTTGATGTGGGATGGCCTTCTCCCTAAACCCTCCGGAGAATAGGCGTGATGTTAATGTTTCTTTGCATATACATTGAAACTTGGTTAACTGGGACCTGGATAAGTGAGAACTGGATAACTGGAACTCATACTGGGGTCCCATGAGACAGATTTGGATATCTGAGACACTGGGTAAGTGGAATACCTCTATAAGTCAGACTTTTCAGGTCCCTTGAAGACTCACTTAACCAGGTTTCACTGTATGATATGATTTTAACTTTGACGAAGCAAATTTGATGTTTAGAGACCAGCAGATTCTGATTGGAGAGGCTTGTGTATCCAACATAGCTGGTGAAATGGGCGTGTTTGTGTATGTGAGTTTAATGTTTGTGAACGCACCCACGATACAGGAGAAATTCCTAGAGTGGGGCAACGTTTAAAAAAAATAAAAAAATATGTGGGTGAAATAATTCCAGATACGATCAAAGCTCTGCCTAACCCAACATGGAACATATCTAAGCGTGACGTTATGTGTAGGTAAAGACAAAGATGTAGCTAAATGGTATTGTTCTGCTCTACTTTGACCTAACTAATCCAGTAGGTAGACTACCAGCTAGACATACCTGTAAGACATAGCTCTTGCATGTAAAAATTATATAAAATCTATCAGACATAAATTTAATAAATCTAAAAGAGCCTTGCCAGACTAGGCTTTTAATATTATACGAAACAATTGAGGATCATAAAAATGTTCTGCGTGACACGTCTTAGGCTGCGTTCAGACTTACGACAAGTCGTGCGACTCTTTGATGATTGTTTACGTTCATTATTTATTTAATATAATAATAATCGTGCGTCTGGACACGACGATGTTTTTATGAGTTACTAATATCGTGTATTTTAATTGTAAATGCGAAATTATGTAATTATGTGTATGAAATTATGGTGTTTTACAATATTGTTTATTTTAATTTGCAAGTTAACAATCCGCAGACATGTCGCTTTTGAATATTTAATAATTTTGTGTTCATGCAAGCAGTATTCGAAGTTTCTTTAGCGATAAAGCGTTGGTGTTTTTGTTTCAGAGTGTGTTTTTGATTTGGCATCCATTGAAATTTGTATTTTTTTGGTTAAATAAAATTAGCTAGCAAATACGTTACTTTATCTGCGGTCGATGAATACTTTTTTATCACTTTTTTTTCGTTTTTTTTTACATTTAGTTAAGGAGAGGCATCTATTTTATATTATTTACTAGTGACCCGCCCCGGCTTCGCACGGGTACAAATAAGATACTAAAACCTTCCTCTTGAATCACTCTATCTTTTAAAAAAAACCGCTTCAAAATCCGTTGCGTAGTTTTAAAGATTTAAGCATACAAAGGGACATAGGGACAGAGTAAGCGACTTTGTTTTATACTATGTAGTGATGGTGTTTCGCATGCTAATCTAATTCCATCCTGCATAAATTCCCCACAAACCATAACCAGAACTCACTTTTTCCCATTTACAACTTTCCTTTCAGGCTCAACCAATGTTCTTACACAACACAACATCAAACATTTCAAGTGTAAGCAAAGACCTGATCAATCATTGTCGTTCATTCATTCTCGTTCACTCAATGAGCTGTTTGTTCTCCGCCATGTTTGAGGAGCACACCGTTGTTTAGCGCCAACGAGGGACATTCCCACCGGACTGTCACGTACGGGATGGCTAGGACCTTAGGTCAACAAAGAGAACATGCTCAATGTTTATGTCATTCGTATGAATGGTCCTTTGAGTGTAATACTTGCGTCAAAAACAACGTATTGTTTTTAAATACATTTGTCGTTTATTTGTGATCATTTTTCAGGCGAATTAATAATAATAATATTCCACAACTATCACACAACGCCATCTAGTCCCAAGCTAAGCAGAGCTTGTGTTGAATTGTTCAAATGAAACCATTTTGAACAATTGCTTTTTAAATAATAGTGCTGTATTTTCTGTCTACTCCCATGACAATACCTAAAGTGTTAGTGTATAAAGATTAGTATTACTAGAAAGAAACCGAAACACACGGATTGAAAAAATCGCATGCCCGCTATGGTCGCAAAATCGTAAGCGAGCACGTTGCCTAATTTAATTCCATCTAATTTTCGCTAGGCGTGGCGCGATGGCGTGCCTAGCCTGCTGCCTAGGCCACAAGTAATTACCGCCAGACTAGTCGACCTTCGCGTTTCACCAAATTCGCCCTAAATTATGTCCACTCCACTCATATATTTTGTTTTAGATAAACGTCGCAGCTTTTATTATTGCGTTATTATAGGTTAGTTTATAATATGTGGCTGACCTTAGTCTGCCCTTTGGAACCTGTTAGTTTCCAGGCCAAAAGTACTGGAAAATAATTTATAGCAACTAGTTTAGAATTTAGAGTTATTTTTAAGCTCGTCCCTGCACATAGGTTACGGTTGAAATATCCATACAACTGTTTCACTTTCATGTGCTCCAATGTTTGGCTGTCACTTACATGAGTACGGTATCTTGACAATTAAAGTTCACAAAATACCTAGCAATTACTCAACAAAGAACAGCATACATGACAACTATTAATTATATGATCCCCTAAATCAAGCTCAACACAACAATTTATGTCAAGTTTCGAATTAACCAGAATAGATGTCACATTTTATAGAAAACACAAAATACCTGACAAAGGGCTTGTCTGAAAATGCGAGCAATGCGCACTATAACAGTAAGTGAGCAAATTATTTATATTTCCATGAAAATGAAGGTTAATTTCATGGTGTTCATGGTGTTTCAATGCCTTTAGCGGCACGCTATCGTAGACAAATGGACAGGAAATGTCATTTGTTTTATTGTGCAATTAGGTAAATCGAGTAAAATCATCTATTCTGACAGATTGCGGGAGTTGAGTTATAGATTCAAGAAGGTAATTGAATCGTCTGACTGTAAACACCGCAATTTTAGTCGAAATACAATCTGCGTATTTCCCTGTTACAAGAACCCCTAAGGTCCGTAAACACTACTTAAGTACTCAAAGACAAAGTACAAAATAATAGTAACGATGAAATCTGCAAACATTAAGAGATAGTAAAATTAGGAACTATCTTATGGTCAGAATTTCATAATTTAGTGATTATTCATTTATTTTTCTAATAATTGACATAACTAAGGATGTAAACAAATTATTTAAAAACATTGACCCAGCCTTGTATGTTATGTGATTTACGGATCAATGTTTATAACATGCCAATCATATATTCGTAAACAGGTAATTTTCGTAATTGGGTCACCCAGTTCAACGTTGGTAACAAAGCTCATTAAAATATAATACTTGAGTGGTTTTAACCAACGGATTTTAGATGAGATTTAAAGCAATTATTTAAGATATTATACAAGTCTCTTTCTTGTTAGTTTATTAAATTTTTCTTATAATTCCTTATATCTGTCTATCTATCTATATAAATAAAAAGAGAAGTCCTGACTGACTGACTCATCAACGCCCAGCCCAAAGCCTTGGACCTAGAAAGCTGCACAGAGGTTCCCTTTATAATGTAGACAAAGAATAAGGAAGGATTTTTCGAAATTCAACTCCTACGGGAGTTAAATAGGAGATAAGTTTGTATGGAAAATCGTCATTTTAACGCGGGCGAAGCCGCTGGCAAAAGCTACTTGTAAATATGTATCCTTTAACTACGCAATAGCTTGGTCTTACGTCTGTTATGTTGTAACTGTTTCCTCAAATAAATAATTATTTGCTAAACACTTATTATAGACACTAACAAGTTGGTTATTGCAAGTTGATTACGTACCTACCTATTGTGGTACCTGCGCTTTGTACAGTATATCACAAGTATATTTAAATGTCTTTGGTTTTAAGGAAGCATAGGTTTCCATCCTATGAACGTGTCACTGTCAAATTCTGCTGGAGAACAACATTGCATTTGGGTTTAGAGATTCATTACCAAAATTACCATGCTTTTATGTTTCCCTAGCTCTAGGATCATCAATAGTGATAGCATGAACTTCAATCCTATAATTGCAAGTTCCTTGCCCTTCGTCCATCCCCCATCATTTCACAGTTGAGTTCATCCCCGTGATTGCACCATCCAAGGCGTGATGGCAGCAGTACCCTCACACCTGTCCCTCGCGGTCGGGTAGGCACCGACGTGATGCCGGTAATTGATTTATATTCAACAGCTTTGATTGAAACAACAAAGTCTGCTGAAATAATACCGTTAAATTGGTGCAGATGATGTTGAAAGATGGGGTAATATTTTGGTATAGACTACACTACTTAAACTATGCGTCTTCGGTCTTCGGTGTGTAGGTCTTAATCTGATATGCCAAATGAGATTCTAATTGGATCGACGGAGGTACGATCGAAGACAGTTCCGCCTGATCATTTAAAAAAAAATTCGCCTAAATCGTGCCGAGGCGCTGCCACGGGCTAGCGAGCGATTCTATTTCTTGAGTGCAAGCAAAAATGAGCTTAGTGGTGATCAGGCGCAGACCGCCATAGTACCAAGTTGAACATAAAAAAGTATATTCAATTACTACGGAATTATGTATAGTTGAGAGGCATTGATTTTCATAAAATTACGAGTTCCGGATATGTTAGATACTATACAGATCAATAAGAAATAATCCATCTTGCCTTATGCAGTCATAAGTATCAGGGCCATAAAATAAATTTTCTGGCAAATATTTTACAACTTCAACACGTTAATCCACAACAATACCGCACTACTCACGTGCTGCGCCAAATGCCACCATTTTTTGTTAAACTTGCAAACACTTACCTGAAAAGAAAAAAACACATTAGATATAAATTGTATAGGGTCTTTAGAAAAGGTCGCCCACCTCGCAACAGATGGTGGATCAATAAAATTGGTTTCCGATATAAATTGACGAAAGGTGCAAAAATCGGCAGAAAGGGAAACAGCAACTGTGTAACTCGATTGCAGATATACACTAACTGATGATAAACGCAAATGATATACGAGTTTGAATCTTGTTGATAAAGAAATAAGTGTTAGGGAAGATGTAGCAAAGCTGTCTGAAACAGATGCAGCAGGTAACGGTAATAATAGTGATACAGAATGTTAAATGAATAAAGGTTGTACACGTGTCGGTATTTAATACATATCTGGTGGTATCTGTATAACAGTCCATGCCAGAAAAAAAAGGTCGACACACGGACAATAGCCTCCGAAAATACGAAGGTGCAAAGCTGATTCGTAAAATTAGGGCAGCTATAAATTCTAAGTCGTGTTTTCGCGTGCTAAGATCTCATCGAAAACTAACAACACTGTAATAATATCAATAAAAATATTGCCCCAAATAACACGGTTTGGCTCATAATTCTGAATAAATAGCTCCCACCAAATTGTATACTTTCACCGATAAAGAAAAATCTGTTTTGTTCCTAAAGTTAATCGTACGTAAATAAGAAGTTCGTAATGAAAATATTATATGAAAGCAGAGCGTGTCTCGCACACCTTGTGGACGTATCGTTTGTTCAATCATAACCGTAGGGAGCTTACGACTAAATATAATTCAATGTACACCCTCTTCCTGCCCAATATACGCTTGTCACTTACCATTTTACAAAGCAGTTCACTTTAAACTTATCAGAGAGGGCTAAAGATCATTTTTGCTCAAACAAAATGTTGGTAAGTTCGTACTGAAGGCAGGTGTGCCACAAGGGTCTATAGTATGCCCGCTTTTAGAAGATATTCAGCATCTTTTGCCACGTGGCGAGGGGCGTTACTCGCAGAAAAACCATCACATCTTTAACTTCCGTAACAAGCAAACACAAATAATGTCTATGATGTTTTTCCGGTGCTTGTAAGTGTTTGCTGATTTGGTGGTTCTCGAGTGGTATTTGGGCGTCGAGTGGGTCAATGTGGGACGGTTGGGGTCAGTAAGAGGCTAATTCGAGTGAATAATGGCTATTATTGGACACTGTGGGTGGTTGATATTTATGTGAAATTATTATGTCACTATTCATGCACAGATTTAATGGTCTACTAAGGTCTAAGTACTTCAAGCTTGGGCCCCCTATAAGTACCACAGGCTTTATTTATAAGATTGAAATATCTTATTTGAAATCTATACTAATTTACAAACTAGCATTGATTACTAACGCAGTTTTAGTGTCTGCTCTAAGTTGCAATACGGTTGTAATATGAAACATAATCGTGAACTTGTTGAGTTATTGATAAATAACAGCTGACACAGAAGCTGTTATCTGAATTGTATCAGTAACTTCAGGGACTCCATTATCTTTGTAGATTATTACTTATTCCTGTGAGGATAAGTAGGTTAGTGTGTCAAAGCAGCTGTCTCTGGTACCGGTTCCAGGGTTTATATTAAATACCGGTGTTACGAGCTGATACTTTGAAGGGTGCCGTTAAAAATATTTTTGTTTGCAAACGTTTTGAATGCATCTGTTAATATGTACCGTTGCGTTGGCGTGAAAACTGTATCGTTTACTACCAAAACACTGTTTGAGAATATTAAAATAAAAACACACTTATAATTCGAGACACCTTTCAAACACTCAAAATTAAGTTTTTCAACATAAACAGCCTTTAAGAAAATTACCATAAAAAAATAAAAGTTGAAAATTAAACGAGTTGTTTATGGCACGCACATTTAAGTCAGGGCGGCAACGTTTTTCACAGTCCGCACTAAAACCTGAGTCGAGATTGTGATCTCCAAATTCCACCGTTTAATGGGAACTCCTGGTCGCGTGAGGATATGATGAGGGGGCTATGGTTTATACAACTTATGGGAGTATACCTCATACGGATTTATGATTCACCTAGTCAGATTTTTTGATGGCTACAATCTTTATAGTGCGGTTGGGGAGAGTTGGCGTGTAATAGGAGTTTTAGGCATTCTGGAAAGCATATTGCATTGGTCTATAATGTTCCCAATGCTGGGGCACGGGCTTCTAATCTATGAGAAGAAGTGACCTGTATCCCATCCCACCCAGCAGGGCCAGTGCGGGTTTATACCTAGATACCAAATCATCGATTTTTTTGTTTTTTATGACGTTTACCTTTTATATTGAACGAGTCTTTACTTTATATTTTTGAGACTGCAACTCTTTCCACTTTGCGGTGTTGCCTTATTGGTATTTGGAGAAATGAAGCTATTATTAATTAGCATACTAAATCGGTGTGAATATTGAAATTTCCGCGACATATTACACGTGCTTCAGATAAACTACTGTATAGCATGCAACGCTTATGCAGCACTTATGGCATTTAGTTAGCAAAAACTTTAATTGGACGCCAAGTGTTTGTAGAAACGTGTTGAAAGTTTTGTATTTGTAATAGTTTCGGTCACACGCTAGTTGTTTCTGAAAAATATGAAATGGGACGTATTATTGCAAATTATTTTCAGATTAAAAAACCTTATCGTCAAAAAAATTTAAACTGAAAATGAATGCATGGGAAAATATCATAAAAGATAAGAAAATTAGCCAGAAAGGTTCTAGTTGTCCTAGTTTATTTTTCATAAAACACCAAAAGAGTCTATTGAAGCCAATTCTCTATACCCCCACAACACGTCGGCCAAATCCGGCGTGAGATTAAATCGAGCGGGTTGACAAATGGCCGGAGTCACTCACGCTACATGCCGTGCCTACTGCCTACCCCCCAACGACGACGGGGGGACATCGCGCTGTACTTACGGGAAAACACAGCATTTTTCATACGAGACCGAAAGAAAAGCTATTGGAAACAAAATGGAAACGAATTCGATTTGCAGTCAAAGGGTTAAGTGCTATTTGCTAGCGATATTGACTTGTCAAACAGTTTGATTAATGAACTGCAAGTAAATAGTGAGTTGTTGTTCAATGTTCAATATGAGCACTGAAAAACTTATTTTCAAAATGGATAAATAATTTCTATTGACGTTATTTATGCACTACCCTCCAGTAGGCACTGAAAACAGTTCCAGCAATAAAAAAAAACAACAGGCGTATTTCAAAATTATTGCTTTGTTGATAGGGTCATTGACAGGTTTGCAATAAGAAAAGGAAGAAACCGTGGTCTTATGTCCTCTGCTACAAAGGACTTATAGTCAGCCTATCAATATAAGGTAAGGGATAGAAGTACCTACTGAATGCAATAAGGTCAAAGCCAAAGGTATTACTGAAGGTAAACAACGCAATGTCGAGGTAAAGACAATTCCATTGAATTATAGCAATCATTACTATAGAGTACAATGTTTGGCATTGATTCTTCTTCGATTGCACAGGAATGGAAAACTTATTGAAGGCTCTATGGTCTTATAAAACACGTGACCTATTTGATACTGAAGTTTATATTATTTCAAGAGATATATTGTACAGTTATTAGTCGACTGACACATTATTGGTTTTTTTTTATATTTAAGCATAGCTAGAATAAAGAACAAGTTTGAAATTTTATTAACTAACAATTACTTTAATTGTTAAGCAGAACATATCTTTTGTTTTTGTATAGGTACTAATGCTGGGTACTATCAAAAACTGAAAAGAGAGAGAGACAAGAAGAAGGCCAAAGAAACGATGGGTGGATTGTGTGAGGAATGATGTTTTTTATTTTTTTATTTTAAATGGGCGTGTTCTTGACCTCAATCTTGCCCTAAAGGCAGAGATGATGTCGACGATGGAACGAGCTTACCCAGAAGAAGCCTGTTTACTCGCGACTTAAATAGATTAGGGTTATATGAACTCGGAAAACCGACGCAGGCAGGGAATTCCACCACTCCTTGGCTGTGCGCATACCTAATAGGACTTGGCAAAGCGCTTCGTTCGAATGTGTGGAACGTCGACTAGGTATCCGTGATACTGCCTGCAGTACGTCTAGTCTCCTGATGGAAGAAGGGAGATGGTGGAATCCGCTCGTGGAGCTGAGAGAAAAAGGAGTAATCGATGGCGTCACGGCTGACAGAGGAGAACGGAGGATAAAAACGTGTTGCGCCTACCCCAAGCAACATAGGACAAGAGAAGAGATAAATCTGAAAAAAATACTGTGAAAATTCTGAACTTCTAACCCAACATGGTGGATTTTTTAGCACGTTTTACCCACGACGGAACGGAGACGGTATATGCGTTTGGGGTGAGAAGTTGTTTGTTTGTTTGTTTGTGTGTTTGTGCAAATACATGTTGCCATTTTTCTCCAAAACTACTGTCCAATAAGAAGAGAAGAAAGTCCGATTTTGATGCAGTTTTCTGTTATGGGTTCGGGTTTGATTGGTGCATGTTCTTAGATAGGTGTTACGGTGACAACTCACCAGGGGGCTGCCATTAAATGAACTAGTTTTGCAATGTTCAGCTCCCGACGGACATTCTTGGGTTTTTTAAGGCGGGTGTTTTATGTTATTTTATCCTTTTTTAAATTAATATTTAAACGTCGTGGGTTTTTTCAAGATTTTTAATTTTTGTAGTTACAATTTCATTGAACCCTATATCGGTATCTTGAACCCCGATTCACCCCATTTAAGGGGGTATCAAGCGATACACATCACAATTCATATAATGCTAACTAAACGTTAATTTAATGATAGCAATTATCATATTTAATCTTCCTATAAAAACAATTTAATACTGTCCAAATTATTCCTTATTTCGAACTTTATTTCTTTGCAATAACGTGTGCTTTTGGTACACCTTAATTTTATCCATGTTAATTATAAATCAAACTTTTGCTCTGGGGAATAGAGTTCAAACTTAGCTGAAAACTGTTTAAGAAACGTAATGTTAAGTTTGTATAGCAATTAAGGGGTGTATTTTGTAAAAAGTGGTTTCAAGATGTAAGGGTTCTTGTTCACCAGATGAAAGTAAATCTACTAAAGCCAGACGTTTTTGTTTTATATAGGTTGGTTTTATTTAGGTCTATTTCAGTGAGTTGCCTTATAACCTTAGTAATGAATTATTTCGATAGAAACTCATAAAAGCTATGAACTATCAAAGAACAGTCAGTTTAATAAGCTATTCCTCTGATTCTGAAAATTTTTGCTAGTAACCCATACCAAAATTATGGCTAGTTTGTCTTTATGGTTTGTTTTGCTGCGATAAATGAACTCCTGTTACCATATCAACAGGTGATGTAATTTAAGTACCTGTCCAAATATCGTGCAACATATAAAACTCAACACTGTTCAAGTGTTCAGTGTTACAGTCCAGTGCATAGCAACCCTTATTCGTCGCGAGCGCATGCCAGATGGCACTGCGGGGGCATTGACTCCTTAAATATTATTTTTTCGTCCAGAAATCGCGACCCCTAAGTGCGGTTAGGAAATTATAAGAACTACCACGTTTAATATGATCTAAGTAGCGGCTTTGTGGTTCCCATTATTTTCGTTTAGTGTATTTAGAATGATTAGGCTTGCGTTTTTGTGAATATAAAATGAAATGTAGTGCATGCGAATGTATGAAAAGTGGTTTACATATTTGCACGTTCTTTAAATTATAGGGCGCCACCTACTTTTATGACTTAGGTGGTTTGTAACTTTTTTATTTACGGTTCTTACGGGTTAGGTACCTACCTACATTAATTTTCAAATCAAAAGTTGTTGTTTTAAATTTAAATGGCAAAAACCTTTTATAAACCTTCCACTAAAGTTAGACTCGAAGTAGATAAAAACATCCTTTGACATTTCATGTTCATAATCGAGATGAACAAAAACAGAAATATGCAGCCTGCGAATTTACGACTTTTTTTTCTTTATATTATCGATGCCGAGAATACAATGCTAAAAAAATTAAACAAAAATCAAGCAATGACTATGGAGCGAAAAGTTCAAATTTCAAAAATAGAATGCGCGCGTGCGTTCGGATACGCGTCGGAGTGTAATTGCACGGTATAGTGATGGCGGCATGGCGGTATGGCAGCTCACCTGCGGTGGTTACTAACACGCGAAACATCATTTTTTTGCAAGTTAAGTTGTTAAATTAATAATTAGCGATGAAGCTAAACGGGTCTGATGTATTTCAAGGTTAGTAGCAAAGGACAGACCGTCTAAAATAAATAGCAACATCGGATAAATATAAATATTTTGTAATTTTGATCAGACTTGTAAGTTTTAGGTGTTTTAATTTCTCCTAAAAAATTTCATCGGTATTAATATGTTGTTGTATTGTAAGTTGTAACTATATCAAACCAAAAATAACACAAAGAAGGAAAACCACTACAACAACCTCTATGCCGGAGGCATCATTTCAAGGTTTGTTTTGTTGATACAAATTGTAAAAAAACAAGATTTCAACATTCCGATCCAAACCTATATCGTGATGAAAATTCGAATAATCTAATGATTATCCAAAAACACGATGATTATCAAATTCTAAGCATCCAAACGATATCCCCGAGGCAAATTGTTGCGAATTTCCATCGAAACTAATCAGAAGATATCGTGTTTGGCGGCAATCATGTCGTTAGGCAGCCTCCTCGGAGAAGATCGGGCCAATTCGGCATTTTCCGTGTTTATACTGAATTATTCATTGTAGTAAATAACCTTTACGTAATAAGAAGAGATAGGTTCGTGTCAGCACGCGAATGAGGAAGGAACGAGACACGCTTACAGGAAATTGTAGTGATTTTAAAATGAGCCATTTTTAAGTTGTTTTGATAGTTTCAAAACATCTTCCATCAATATCTGTTCTATTGTTAATCTGCATAAATTCATGCTAGTATATTTGCATACATTCCGATGCTATTTCACCACGTTTCATTTCTCTTAAAGGTCACTGAAAATTTAAACACTTGGAATAAAACAAAACGATGCGCATTTATAAGTCCAGTCCTTTACGCGTGAAAAGTTCTGCAACCCCAAATATCCTGCAACTCCTACTGAAAGTTCCCTATAATTTCGGCAACTCAAAAGACCCTACACTCAGGTCCTATTAACAAAATATTGCTGCCATTCGTGTACTCCAAATCCGTAAACCAGTCCTTCATCTGGCTTCCAATTCTAAGATCACTAAAAAGGCGTCACGTGATTTATCACTATAACACTCAATTCTCATCTCAAACAACAATAAACCTTCTATCATCCACATAGGTATCTAAACGTTCCTGCATAGTCTAGCTCTAGCATATTTCCTTTCGTTCATCCCAAGAAGCTCCTTGATCCAGACCTTCATCTCAGGGCTTCGCATCTAGGATCTATTTATACCAGTCACATGTTTGGTCCAGCTGGTGGTGCGTACTGTTAGCGGCAGCTGTGCGCGTGCAGCTGGGGGAGTTTTTGTGTAGCGCGCGCAGGTATAGCGCACGTGCGGACAAGTTCACGAGATTTGCATGTGGTGGGGAAAGTGCCGCACATTGGGGGGTAGTGGCCTGTTGGACGCGAAGTGGACTTGGTCTTAAAGTGATCCTGTGATCCACAAAATGGTCATGTTAGAAGTCGGTGTTGGCACTGTGTATCATCAGTTTTGGTGCATTATGCATTGAAAATTAGTAACGGTACCTTTCGGAACGGATTTTGTCACATGAATTACGATAATTTTTTGCTTTCAACTGTTTTCAGTACCATTGGTTAGGCCCAGGGTGGTTTTGGCTGTTTTAGCAGTTCTGAAGATTAGATTGAAGTCGGCTTAAGAAAATAATAAACTGCACACTTATATGTTAATCATGTTATTCAATCTTTGCAGGTTTTCGATTGGGCGGACTGGGATAGAAACTAAAAACAAAACTAGGTTTTTCCAACTGTGAAGGTTGGAAAAACAAAAACAAACATAGTGAATAGAACTCACAAGCAGCATCTTTGAAAGTGAATGCGAAACTTTCAAACTTTGTCTTACAGCGAAAGCTTCAAGATGTCTAAACAAACAAGTCGAACAGAGCCCACATTTTGGCCAAACAACAACTTATTAGTAAAAGTCAAGGGTTTCTTCGAAAAAAATCCCAACAACTGGAAAACTAAACGGAGCTTAAAATTGTGTCGTCACTACCCGAGAGACGCGTGCGCAGAAATTAAAACAAGCGCGCATCTGCCGCGAAACCCGACACGCTCCTTACCATATGAATTATGCTACTTCCGAAAAAAAATCACAAAAAAACTGCCACCATAGCAAAACCAACTTTATTACCCAGTAGTAAAGCTTGATATTTATTTATATTATCCTATTTTTGTTCCCAAAATCTTCAATCTAATTTAGACTTTATATTGGTTCAAATAAGCGCAAGTATGCACAGTGCGCTTGTAAGCTAAGTCATCTGGACAAAAAGACATGTGTATGTTTCGCTTGCCCGCCAGATGTCGCGCGTAGTTTCGAGATGTCGTCTAGAAGCTGCGCCGTTTTTTTCCCCAACATTACAATGTGTAGCGGTTTATCTGATCCTGTTAGTCGAAGCAATGCGCTTTGTTATAATAATAATGTTTGTAAATTATGTGGGTCAACTTATAAAGGGAAAAGTTTCGATTCGTATCTTTTTTGCGTCGTAAAGGCGTAAAAAACGCATTTTTAAATAAAAAAAGGTTGTAAATATTAATTTTATGTTGGCAATTTGTTAAAACAATCATCATTTGTTAGTTTATCTGTGAAAGCATGCGTGTCGTGCGGTGTCAGCTGTCTTCGTGTACTTTGTTCAGTTGTTGTAAGTGTCAATGTTAATGTGTTAAGTTGTTAACTGAATGTGATGATGGCGCTTATAAACTTGCGGTATTTTGTGTTACAGGTTTGAAGGAATTTGGTTCTCGTTATGGCTTTCAATATAATGCTGGATTATTAGCCAAAACTGTATTCAGCCCTAATCTCTCCGGGATCTTATCAAAAATGTATAATAATAATTAACAGTTTTGTTATTAGGGTCTATACTATCTAAATTATGCATAAGTATAGTAAGTTTTATTCCAAGACCAAAAAAAAAACAGACTATTTTGTTTTCTTTATTCACTTTCGTATGAAAGTCTAGTCCCAAACCCATATTACAGCAGATTACACCACCCAAAGAGATAGTACTCATAATTTCGTATTGGTCCACTAAAGTCCACTTAGATAATGCGCAGACAGAAGTTTCTGCCAACTGAGACGTCGAAACCAATGAATTATATTATCTAAATGCGATTTGATATTCAATGGCACACATTTGATATGACCAGCCGACATGGCGTGTAGGCGAACGTAACTGTACCAACAATTATTGATAATTTGTATTCCATAAACGATAGTGTAAGCTTTGTGTATGTCACCGCGGCTCTACGCCGATTTCCGTCCGTAACTAAATTACACGAAAAAAAAAAACGTCTGGCAGCCGATAAAAAAAGAAATGTCACTTGTCGTTAGTTGCTATTTTATAAAAAGAACGGTGCAAAACTTGCTTTATATATAAAAAAGAACAGTCTATATACTATTTCTAATTGTGTTCGAAATACGAACAATGGATGTTATTTTCAGCTAGTAGCGACCATTTCTTCGGATAATAGGTTTAGGGAATGACTAGACTTTACTATGATTAGCGCAGCATTAGAATAAGAAAGAACAGACAAGTGATTGGAACACCCACGTGAATTTTGGTATAAATAATTTCCTTAAAAAATCGCACCGTAACCTTCTTTTGTACGTCTGTTCCGAAATAACGTTTGCCCTGTGGTCTAATGTTATGGAGACTGTGGAAAAAAAATTACTGAACTCTACTCGGATTTTATGAAATAAACTATTTTTCAAGTTGCAATTTCATTACTGCAAGATAATGTATGGAATTAACTTGAACGGAAGCAAAATTTGGTCCTCTTGAAAGTTTTTTTTTTTTTTTTAAGTATTTTAATTTGGACCGAAGTTTTTGAAATCCTTTCCAACTCAAATATATGGGAAAACTACGCTTAAATAATTTTTGTCGAGCTCCTTACCCGCTACATCGTTTCCCTTGCGGCACGCTGCTGTCTGCAAGTTTGTGTCGCGTAGGTGAACTATCTCATACCTCAGTCTTTGTGTCAAACTAATATTTCGCACTATTGTGAACAAAAGATTAACATTCTAATTTATTTGCAACTTTACAACTAGGCAAGTGCCCCCATTTTGCTCGATAAATTTCTTATTTTGCGATTTTCTTGGACTCTTAAATACGCATACTTTTTTAAAGAATTCGACATAACCATCAAAATTAAAGGAATTACAACAACATGTAGTCTATGTTCCTGACAAATCACTAATGGGTTAGGTTTTAAAGAAGAGTGTGAGATCATAGACCACACCGATTATATCATTACGTGATCGCTGATCCACTTGCCAAGCGTGACTTTTATGACAAATCCCTCGAGGACAGTTCATTGTAGTGGTCTACGGGAAAATCTGTATTCCAAGGTCGAGTTCAATGAACGCTAACTGACCAATATTGATATTATTATAGCTAACTTCAAAGAAAAACCAATTCAAGTAGAACTAGAGTAGGTATTTTTTACAAATCCTTTGAGAAAAACGTCGAAAGCGTAACGAAAATATGAATAAAGGGATAATATTACTCTTGTACTAGTGCCAACATATTCGTTCGATTGCCGAAAAGTCAGTCAAATTGATTGATTAGCTTGTAGACAAAAGACTCAGGAAGAATCGGAAGATGATGTGGGCAGGCAGGATCAATCGGAAGACATTATTTTTCAGGGTTATTGCTTTTACAATAGTTTGTGCAAAAAGCTGCTCCAAATGTTCCAATTTACCAAGACGATATAGAAATAGAGGTTAAAGTTATAGTCTTGACTACGCTACAGACAACCTTACTGTACTTTGCATTAGAAATGACTATGGCTTTCTAAATATACCCTTAGATTGTTCCGAATATTTTAAAAACGTTTTGATTAAAGTAATATGGAAACTGTTAGTCATTCCTTGACGTCCAAAATTATCAGCAAGGTCTTTAAACTCTATTGTAACTGAAATAAACTCTTTCAGGTCTTATAAAGGGCAAAACGAAGCCAACAGAGTTAATTCTAGTGTTTCACCTCTTGATATTACAATCATCGGCTTAGAATTTGTAACTTGTAAAAAAAAGATGATTACAGAAAAAACATAAGTAGCAGTGCTTGAAAAAAATATAAGGACTGTGGCTTTGAATAAATCTAGCATTTCACTACACTACACTAAAGATAAACGAGTCGGGATCTTATATGTTAGCCCAAGATCAATTCGTTTGATTAAACATGACCTTGACTTTGGCTGGGTCAAGGAACGGAAGATGTAGGGAAACTGATGAAAACACATAACATTATGTAGCATAAAAACTTGCTACAGCCTTGTCGCATATTAGAATAACAAGAGCGCATTATCGCAAGTTATGGTGAAACATTACTTAGAAAGCTCTTTTCGTTTCATTGTAGGTATCCGTTTTCTCTGCAGCAGCAAGCCATAAATTCTGTCTAATTTCCCAATATCTTATACTGCTGATAGATATTTTCTTAATAATAACTTTGGAAAAAAAAAATGTTATAAAAGCTTTTATTTAGGTACGATTTCATGATGGTCAAAACCACCATATCTATCATCATGATATGTTCATTCAATTGTTCATCCCATCGCCATACTTAATCGCACCGAGAGCGAATGTAGGAAATGTAAATGCCTTTAATATGCAAGTGCTTCTATAATTAGTGTCAAATACCGACGTATTCTTAGACTGTCGCCAAGCAAAGATGCGCTGGCAAAGGTCGTTCAATGTCTATTCATTGTAGATATCTACTCTACCAAGTTTATTGGAGACACGGAAAAAGTAGAAATTGTCACAGCGGAAGACGGATACTGGCAGTCTGGCACCAGCCAAGTTAATTACACCGGACATAAGGAGACAACGTCGTATTTATAGCCCTACATTAACATTCTCCTTTCCTTCGATTTCATACTAAAATATGCAAGCTTGTTCCTCAATATGTTTACAAATATCAATACAAATTACTTACAGACACACTCATTAAAAATGTATTTGCATCCAACATTAACCCATAAATTACTCATCGATACTCCCACATTACGAAGTCAATCATTGACAATGTTAATGATATTCAATAGTTGCGCGGTGCATGCAAATATCCGCAGCAGGCGCCATGGCGACAGCGGGGGTGGGGAGGGGACACGCGGGCGGCGGGGGCGGGATGCGTCGAGACGTCGTCTGCGCATCCCGTCGCGTGGCCGCTTTGATCTGCGCACGAGTAGCGCTGCGACGCCGTAGACATAACACTCAACAATATTTTACAACCATTTTTTTCGTGTAATTGGGTGTTGATGGGTCGTTAAATGGTTGTGGTTGGATTTAGTCGGCAAATGTTAGAAAATAAATATTTAACATTTTAATGTTGTAATTGTTTCTTTTCAGTGTTTCAGTCGCTTTTACAATGCATTAAATAATCTCTTAGAATCATTCTGATTTTCCTTTGAATTAAAACAACAAAAAATCATTTATTTCCCACTACATTTTCAAAACTCTACTTTTAAAATATAATGTGAAAATATTTTGTCCCAGTTGCTCTCACTTCGTAACTCTGTGCGCCGTCAGTCTGTAGGGGGCCGGAGCGCCTGCGTTTATTTGCAACGCGGCTAAAAGCTACGTTCAGTTAAATGCTATCAAAACAGTCACAGACATACTAAAATAGAAATAATTTCGCGAAATCTTAGACGAGCAACATCGCCATACGTTTGTATAGCGGTAGTGAATGGTTAAGTTAACTTTGATCAGGTGAATTCCTGCGAATTTACAGTGGTTTGTAAATATTGACTAGTTCAGGACATTGTTTGTAAGTTCCATTGTGTCTTCATTTGATCCTCTAATGGAGTAATGGCTTTACTAGACAGACAGTCGCGAGAAATATGTGAAGAGTTTGTGGAACTAAATATTTTTCCTTCCTTTGTGAAATCAGTTAATTTCCTTGAAAAGGACATCTAAATCAAAGTCAATTTGTTTTGTTTGACAACAAGAAATCGGTCGTTATTAAATCATACTATATTATGCCCATTTCGCAAAAAGTTTCACATGCAAAATCGCGTGCCATTTCCCCTATTCATAGTTGAAGTGGCACTCACAACTTAGTTCTACCCACTACTCATCAGACGCCACACAATCAAACACTAAGCACTGTCATTTCTTTTCAATCAAGAAAAGACAATTAAAGTCAACGTCAAAGATATAATAATGAAGATATGGAACAGTGACATTTCCCCGTCGCGTTATTGAAAGTCTGGCGTTTAAATAGCAATCATTTTAAGTTTAATTGTGTGAACCGATCGCAATCGGCGAAACTTGCTCGTAAAATAAAAGGGTAATGAAAATGTCGCCATTTGCAAGTGAATAATTTTTTCCTTCAAATGTACCGAGGTGTAACACTGTGCGCTGTCATTTTGAGCTCGTTTGTTGATTTTTGCGATAAATGTAATTAAGTTTTATGTCTAAAGGTATTCTTTTGAAAGCTTAATTGTGATTTAATTTGTATAAAAATGTGCATGTTTCTTTCTGCTTCAAATATTTTGGCGCAATTCTTGATGAAATTACTGATAGTGTGACATAGCACAGTGCATTCTGGACGTCATACGCGTGACGCATGCGCAGTGGTCGGTACTTCCTCTGCTGGACAAAACGACCGCGAGCGCATGGTTACAATTAACTCTAGTGTCGAAACACTCATTAGTGTAGCGGAGATATTAACTGCATACGACATTTACAATTAGCTAGTCTGTTCTATTTCGTCACTTTATGTCACGGGCCTGAAATTGATACCTTCAAACGCAGTCTATGTGTGTGTAGTATCACAATTTAGTATTGCCTATTGGTACATATCTACGATGGTGACCTTATGGTGACTGTGTAAGCCATAAGAAGGTAATCAACAACAGGATATACTACCATGACGTAGCTGAATGGGGTTAATCCAGTCCAAGCCCATGCAGCCTGTTTATACCTATAAGTGTCACTGTTAATCATCAGTTCATTACCATTCCAGCATTTTTAATTATGGAGGAAATTCTTCTCTACTCAATTTTAGAGTAAGTTTCGCTCAATATAGGTGGTAGCATACAGACTGGTAGTAAGACTGGCTCTTGCACTTCCAATTCCTCACTGAGCCACTTTTTCCATCAGCCGGGACATATGCCCGTCTCCCGTCTAATGGCCTAAGCATTCATTACATATTTATTGTGACTGAGTTGTCTAGACGATCGCTAAATATACAGGGCTAACACATGGCGCAAATATACGTGAATTCCTTATTTAGACGTGCGCTAAACTTAGATTAAGTGCGGCTTATTTTTAGTGCGCGCAGCTCTTGATCCGACGTTAATGTGGATTGTGACGAATACTCCGCATGATTTAATTGGATTTAATTGCTAGCTTAGATAGCGAGACAGTGTTGGCTTCCTTTGGCATTGTTACTAGTTTAGAACTGACTGTGACGTCGTTGTGAGCTTAGGTTGAATGCCGGGCTGTTGTTCATAGAACTTTATATAACATTACGCTTCTTTTTCTCGAAGGGTGAGGCAGTGGTGTATGTAAGTAGCTTTTGACTGGACTGCCACTTAAGAAAAAACTCAATAACATTACACGACCTGGAAATCCAACCTTACACCTCATTTTTTTTTTTAAATTAGTAGTTATTCATATTACCCTTCAGAAGTTATCCCATGTGGTTTGGTCTCTCTTGCATTGGTCACTTTCATTAACCACAGAAACTTCAAGTTTTACAACAAAAAAAACCCTAATATTTTTTTCTATCCTTTTCCATATTAATTCCACTGTGTCAAAAGTTCATAACACTGATTAGATCGACGTTAGGTTACTTGGAATATTCAGAGGAACCAATATCTCTTAAATATTAATAATGGAGAGACCATAATATGAAGAAAATAAAGAAAGAAAGAACAAACATAGACGTGATAGGATAATTATTATTGTAATGTATGATTATCATGGCCGCGCCGAGGATGGTGGCTTGAGGAATTAATCAGCCCTGCTTCTCATTAGCATAGCGATTGAGACGAAATAGAGCGGAGCGAGGGCTGATCGGGGATCATCGTGGATGTTAATATCAATATGAGTAAGATGACTTGGTTATCTTGGCAAATCGGTTAAGCCAAGAATAAGGTGAATCTGAGTAGTACGGAAGGCGTCGAGATTGGTTACAGTGTTGCTCATAGAAACTACACAGGTTGATATCAACTTAACATTATGTTGGAGTGGACTTGTAGTCTACGTGAGCAGCTATCAGTATTTTACATGGATTGACTGCCTTTCTGATCTCGAAAGCTCATTTGCCGGGTAACATAATACCAGTAAGCTCGTCCCATCGTCGACCTCATCTCTTCCCCTAGAGCAAGATTGAGGTCAAGAGTGAGCCCATTTCATATAAAAAAAGTTAGAAGTCTGGTTGTCATTTATGAGACATTAACTACAGTTATAATGCCACTTCGTTATTCAAAGTGTCAGGAATAGAACAGTTTTAAACTGGCCATAAAATGATGAGCCAAAACAATACATAAAATTGTACGCCTATAAAAACTTCCTGACTTAATTCATAGTTGCCAAAAACCGTGAAAATAATTGATGGTACATACAGACAAAAATAGTAAATACAATATGTCGTGTGTATATAAATCTAACGAGTGCTAAGTTTTTTCATGTGAAGTGGGGGGTGGGGGGTGAGTCCTTGCCAAGTTGATGGCCACCAGACCCTCACACTTGGCACACCAAGGACACTTCAGGCTGTTGTATGTGCCTCGTCAGTGGTGGGATTTGTATCGATATAATTATTAATAACTTTTTAAATTGTCTGGTGCTGGTGTGAATGTCTATGATCCAGGAAGCAAGACTGAATGAAGTAAGTAGAGCGGTCTCGATGACAAGCTATAAATTGACGATAAAATGGGTTTATCGACTTTAGAAAAGTAATAAAGTCTACGTATTAACTAGTTACTTTGTAACGTTTGAATAATATAAATAACTAGCTTTTGCCAGCGGCTTCGCCCGCGTGTAAATGACGATTTTCTATACAAACTTTCATCTTCTATTTAACTCCCTTAGGGGTTGAATTTCAAAAAATCCTTCCTTATTCCTTGTCTAAATTATAAAGGGAACCTCTGTGCAAAATTTCAGCTTTCTAGGTCCAAGGGTTTGGGCTGGGCGTTGATGCGCCAGTCAGTCAGTCAGGACTTCTCTTTTTATTTATATAGATAGATAGATTGTTAATTACTGCTGACTGCTAAAGGCTATGCCTCATTTGAAAACATTTCTTCCTTACAATTCATCGATACGAAACCATCGAGCCACCCCCTCACTATCCTAGACCGCCTACCGACTGGATATATAATTTACAAGGGCTAGAGAGGGGCAACAGAATAGAGCTGTAACCAAGCGCGGCGCTTGCCAAAACACATACGTTACAGCATCACTAACAATGAGATATCGAGATAAAGGTCGATGACCCGCCGCCCGCATTCATACTGTCGCTATTACGTCACTGTCTCGCTCATTGTTGTATCGGAAAATTCGGTTTGACTAAATGTTTGCGAGTTTCCAATAGTAACGATACCACGCACAAAAGAAACATAATTATTCTAAGACCTTGAAATTGAGGCAACACCGAAAGAATTTGTTCATTGGCAACGCTACGATAGTGTAGTTGCTCTATGGCTTAATGTTACTGGTCTAATTTCAAATGTATTGGTCATTATGTTTTTCTAACTTACACCTGTTTAGCATGTAAACTTTTATTTATTCCAGTGGAAACTTCAACTTGCCATGTGGGGAGGGGGACATGCAGTTAGATAATACCCCTCTAAATCTAGGAAGTGGGTTCTTAGAGTCACTAGTGAATGATTTCTGAATCAACCAGAATGACACAAAAGTCGATACCTGCAACCAGTTAAGCTAATGTCATCTCCATCGCAAGGTGAACAAGGGTGGTGTATAACTATTTGCGCTGCGCATGGTGTTTTCATTTTAAAAAAAGCTGGCTCGAGAATGGTCTCAAACTATCGCAGTCGCGAATATTATAATTTGAGTATTACGTAGGTAATGACCTTGCAGTCAGAAGGCGGTTTCTGGATATTGGGAAGACGGGAAGCAGGAGGTAACGGGTGATTGGAGAGTTTGGAGGAGCCGTGTGTTAAGCTTTGTAGCAGTAGCGTGTGTCTAGCTTTCCGAAATACTCCTCCATTTAGACACAGGGTATCCATGATGATTTCCACTCGATAAAAAACCTGTAGTGACGGTATGCCACATTCAGACATATCCCCATAAGCGCGAGGTCGTTGGTCGTCAGTGGGCGACGCGTTTGGCGCATGCGCGGGCCCCGCTGCGTATGCGCACATAACTGAAGGCGCTGACTGACGTAAAGGACTGATTGTGATTTATTTGTTTCATTAATTACTGCCTTTATTAATTTGCTTTCGTAACGTCTGCTGGATAAGAAGTAGCGTCCTTCAGTCTGACGTGATCTTCAATTCATTGGCCAGTCAGAGCAGATTGTCGCTGTGGGTTTTGGGAAACCTATTTCCACTAGTTGATGTGGGGTACTTACATCTTATATGGTCTACTATAGTTAAGGTTAGTGTCAGTATCTTAGTTTAAGCCTTTGGGGGAATGAGGAACAGGGTGTAAAGCTCCTCATCCCCCGTTGAAAAGAGAGGATCCTCCGACCGGACGGGTGTTGTGTCCGGCGGGCTAACTGCCCGACAGTTGTAAGTCGGGAACTCCTATATAGGCTTATGTCGCGGATAATGTTGATAGCGCGATGTAGGAACTTCTGTCGATCGTTTGTTAGTACGCAGGTGTTGCGATAGATGTCGCTAGTCGCCACACCACTCCCCTCCGAGACCGGAGGTCGAAAGCAGGTTAAGTCTTGGCGCTTGTCAGCCAGTGGAAGGTTCCAGTGAGTCGGAACCGGATGCCGCATAGTTCACGGTGAGTCGGAACTGTCTGCGGTGATGCCCCAGTGAGTCGGGGTGATGCTGCGTATGCTCCAGTGAGTCGGAGTGTGCAGTGCTGCGTAGTGGCTGGCTGCTGCGTCGACCAGGAGAGAAGGGCGTCTCTGCTTGCTGACCGGCCGAAGTGCAGTGTGCTGTGCCAAGGTCGCTGATGAGGCTGGGGGTGATGACCAGGAATGCGCTTCCGCTGCATGCTGGTGGTCAGGATACCCCATGAAGCCGTGGCCGCTGGCTGACGGTATGACTCGCTGCTCGAAGGCGAAGGGGAAGTGATGACGACGTATAAAGTGCTTGCACGAAGGCTGCGCTGACGTTCATGCTCGGGGTCACCACTTTGGGGGGGATGAGGAACAGGGTGTAAAGCTCCTCATCCCCCGTTGAAAAGAGAGGATCCTCCGACCGGACGGGTGTTGTGTCCGGCGGGCTAACTGCCCGACAGTTGTAAGTCGGGAACTCCTATATAGGCTTATGTCGCGGATAATGTTGATAGCGCGATGTAGGAACTTCTGTCGATCGTTTGTTAGTACGCAGGTGTTGCGATAGATGTCGCTAGTCGCCACAAGCCCATATAATCAAGAGATAACTGACTCTGCCGACAAACGGATTCAAAGTAATATTTACCTAAGTTTTTGTGGAAGGCTATGTGTGCCTTTGCCCAGCAGTGGAGCAAAAGGAAAAAAATAATGATTTTTGTTGTATGAACGGATGAGTGTCTGTCTACCCCATGGGAAAAAGGCGTCAGTTTATGTACTTATCTTCCTTTATTTTCACTACAATGAGCACAAACATAAATCGTAAAACTATTTTTCTAACGCGGAACTAGAGACGAGACATAATAAAATGTGACTAAACTTTTATCGATGTCCCATCGTTTCATTACCAGAGCAGTTCCGTTTGCGTTATATTTATCACACATTTAGGAGTGCGCAGATTTATCGACCTATAAACTATCGCACATTACTTTTGTAGAACGAAGACGGACGCTTTTATATCGAATTATATTGGAAACTTATTACTAAGTTCATTAGTTAACTTGCTTTATTGTAAGAAGCTAGTTTGTGTTCGGTGCCAAGAGTTTTCACATTGGTAAATTTATCCATGATCACTTTTTCCCTTGAATTAGTTTCATGTGTGTTTGAACAGAGCGCCTTATAAAAAAAACCCACCGTGTAAATGAATAAAACCAATAAACAAAAACCCCTTTTCAACACGTTAACGGGTTATAATTATAAAACAAGAAAGCAAATTAAGAAGTGCTAATCCCACACACGCATTAATTTAAAAACCACCCCAAAGATGTCGAGACAGGGTTTAAAAAAGTCTTTTAAAAATATAATAGTCACCCCCGACTGTGCTCGCCATAAAGTATGCTTAAACAGCCGTCGTAATGGCTTGAAAAAAGCAACAGGCGGTATGGAAAAAGATGTGGCAAAAAACGTGTGTGTACACCCTACTTGAGGACACCCTGTATAGGCTGATGTTTTGAGAAAGGAGTGGAATAGGTGCCATTAAAGAACCAAACGTGTCTTTATAAAATGGAACATGTAATGCATAAATGGATCAGGACTTCAATAGTTTCCAGTTTCTTATCGTGAATTGCCTGTCAAACAGCATTCAGTGCTTTTATCACAAACATCGATACATTTTCATGTAAAAACAGGTGTCGCCGTAACAGCCCTAATGAAGAGCAGTAAAATTAAGATTATTGCAATACACCAATTACAAATTCCCCTTTATATTATGATCGTATCCCCATCCAGGTCGCCTGTCCACCTGGCTCGCACGCGCATAATACCACTTTATTTGTTTATTACTTTTTAATTTTTTCCAAAGGCCAGACGGGAGTCTATCGACAAGAAATAATACGAAAAAAAATAAACAAAAACCCACAACAATATTCGTCTGCACACATGCGCCATATTTGAATTTTGAATTTCGAATCGGATGCGAAAAAAACGGACGCAATGTGCGAGCGCACGCGCCGTACGCCGCGCGCCATATGTCGGCAGGAGAAAAAAGTTTTTTTTTAGTCATCAAACACAGATAAGTAATAGAAAAAATAGTAACATAAGCATAATGTTAGATGTAGAAAAAGTGCAGCAAAAACTATAAGTTTGAGGTTAAATAGAGGATGTTACGGTAGGCGTTTGAAGTTGTAGGGCTGCTCGCGTTGTGGAAGTATTGCGTTAGAACTGTCTGCCAAGTAAACGCAACTACAATTTTGCAAAATTTTGAAAAATACAGCAAAAATGTTACTTTCTTTTACCCCCGATTTTTTAGCAACATTCCTAAGAATTTTTAAATCAAGTTCACAATCAAGATTCAAGTTACAGTTATGACAGGTCCTGCAAATCCAATAATATACTTTCAAGCAACACATTTTGTAACAGAGAACCAATTGGGAGCATCTCAATCAGATCTAGCCAGCCCTATTAGCGGCCGTGAGCCCGTGCAGCACATCTGTCGCGATCGTCCGTCACTTGCGCGGATTGCGATCACTGCGATTGTCGTATTGTACTGCTCGTTCATTTTATTAGATTTGACATTAATCATGGCGGCTTGTTAGTTGTTACCAACTCATTGTATACGCTTGTTAACTTTGTAGGATTGCAGGTCGTGTAAGTGGATAAGGTTTTCTTTTGCTGAAATGTTGGAGTAGTGGTAATGTCGTTAAGTTACTGTTTCCAGGAAGCTTTTGGGACCTCCAATGGGATACTGGGGTTACAGATTGAATCATACTGAAGGGCTGGCAATGATAGGTACTTCTGAAAATTTCTGAGCTCCTAAAGAAAACGATATATAAGAGATAGGAATAATTTATAGACGAACTTTATCTGTAAATCCATATTAACAGAAAAAGTTGGTCTTCTAAAGGATTGCTAACAAGCTTTCTTTAAAAACGCCTCCTCCACTCAAAGCCATCATTATCCTTTAGATCCTTAGGTTTTATTGCTTACATACTAAACCTTTTTGATTCGCGTAACACTATAAAAACCGCCGTGATTATGATTACCGATCGATGGCATGCGCATGCGCAAAAACCTGCTCCGATGATCTACTTACATAAAACGATGGCTACTAATTCAGCCCAGCGGCTACAGAGCTTTGATCTTGACGTTCTTATGGCTTTCGTAAAAACCCTACCGATGTTTAGAAGAAATTGTTATTTTTAGTGCGCAATTTTTGGCTAAGATTGCGCTGGTTTTTTGGGGTCCTTTAAGTGTTTGATTGATTGGTTTTGTTTAGTGCCTAGTGCTGTTATTTATTAATGCTGCAGGGTAAATTAACTAACTCTAATTACAAAAATTATGTATCTTCTGATTGGATAGCTTCTCATACAAGCGTCACTTTACGAAACTCTTACTCTCATCTACGCTTAGATCTTCTAAGTGGTACTAAACCTCTAAAACCTCCAATTCATTTGGTCCCCAGTAACCGTTTCCCCAGAGGGTATGTAGAACATAAAGCCTCCTTATGTGTTGCGACCGTCAGCCGCTAGGTGGCAGGTGGTGCCGAGAGGGCAAAAAGCCTCCCTCACGATTTGAATACGATTTTTTTTTTCATAAAAAAACGTCAAGCGCCATCAGAGGTTTTTTTGTTAACTGTTGTGTTAGCCTTTATTGAAATTTTATTAACAATCATTGTTTTTTGTGGTACAAGCGTTTTATTACTGTCATATTATTAATCTTTGTCCCACAGGAGTAGTGCGATGTGAAAGCTGATATAATAAAAGCTGTCTAACCGACAGAGACCGAAACTAGGCAATGTGGATGTTTTAAGAATATTAACCATTAGTTTCTTTTTCAAAAATAAATAAAAATACCAAGATTATTAAGAACACAATTAAGAAGAACGTTCTCTAGTGCTTGAGTGTGAATGAAGGTTTCTGTAACGCGTGGACGATGGGAGTTTCTTTCAGTGATTTTAATAAGTGCGGCGTCTATTTGTTTCTAGACTTTCTAGTAGGAGAGGAGAAGATCAGTTCGAATTGATGAATGACATCGATTATGAAGAAGTCTCTTCGAATAACTTATTTGCAAGTGGCGTGCCTCCAAGACTACACAAACCTGAAGTAACAAATTAAGAATGCATGCAGAACCTATCCCATATCAATAAGATTCATTGTCCTCTAGCACGTTGAGCAATTAGTAACCCCTAAGTACAGTTAAAAACTATTTTAGCTCAACTCCACGTTAAGGCGACATCACCTGCCCGCGACCTTGAGCGCGCGCTTAACTCATCGCCTAAACAAATAAGGTTGAAAATGGCGATGCGTTTGTTTCTCGTGACTGCCAAAATGAACGATAGTTCGCAGATTTAATTTATTTAAAAAAAAAATACGCTGTAATGTTAAAATATTTTTACATATGTCTTTAGTTGGTTAAATTTCCTTTCTGATAGTAAAAAAAAATATAACAGTTGTCACTCAAAATATTGAGCATTTCGAGACGAAAAAGTTTTTTCGTGTGATTTTTTTGTGATTTTGTGATTTTTTTTTTCGAGGTTCTTGATTACTTTTAGAAAATATTTTTGCATAAGTCTTTAACCTATACATTTGACTATACACTGTATTTTTTTTGGAATTGTAATAAGTAGCAATACGGCTAACTCTGCGACGAAAAACAGGTCGTTTTTACGGTGCCCCTTTGACTGCGCCTTAACAGTGCATCGTGTGAATGGTCAGTAGATTCCTGACTTTATAGCCTCGAATGCACCGACAGCGAGGCTAAATATAGCCGCGCTAAGTTCATTCATAACGTTGGCCGCATGAGCAAATGTTGGTCTTTTCAATGGACTATTGTCTAATGTCATTCATGTTATGTGTTGGCCCAATGTTTGGGACGTGTTAGTACTTCATTGATTCGCTTGTATGCTATTGCTAAGCTATGTTAAGTTATGTTCTGGATACTTGCTAAGTATATCTGTGCTTAAAGTGGTAAGATTGTTGATCTATAGCCTTAGAGCTCTTGCTACTGAGGTCACATAACAAGCCAACCAACCTCACCATGTGAGGTCCCGTGAGTTCACTAAGCGGCCAGTGTGGGTTGACCTGTCCTAGGTACTCATAGGTTGAGTTCATCATAATATGTAAGTACCAAGGTTGGCCTAGAACAGCAATGGCAAGGGATGAATGACAGGAGGGAATAGGCTTTCGACCTGAAATGGGATAAATATCGCTAATAATAAGTTATAAGAATACGGTGGGATCCTTTCTCTGGAGCCTTGATCGCTGGAAGCTTGGACACTGTTCCCGAATTCGGTGGGTTTATTTATTATATTCTTTTTTTTATTGTGGTTTTTTATCTTGTGTTTGTAATTACCTATATGAATAAGTAAAGGAAATAAGACTACATGTAACTATATATCTATATATACTAACAGGTATCTGCCAGCTTTACCTGGACGTTTTAATTTTAGGCTAATTACCAACGTACCTACCTAAACCTTATTATACAGATCAATGGCTGAAGTATGTTGAACTAAGTGTCAAGTGTCCTCTTTCACGACCAGTCCACGCCAAACATCGGAACATCCGCGAAGGACTTCTGTAACGTCCACAAATATCCAACCTGTCCATTCAACTGTTTTACACCATAAAAAACCCATTGTCTAAAACCTTTTCGTCCTAGAACAATGGGATAAGGTCGAGAATGGTGTCGAAAGTAGATTTATGTTCAATTGAATGAATATTTATAGATAAAAGCGATGTTTTACTACACGATAGTGTGTGTAGTTTCTAACTGGGTTAGGTAATCATAAAGTTTTGTGCTACAGTTTTGGGTAACGAGGCCGGCGAGTGTAGAGTTTTGTCTATTCTTTGTTATAACTGGGTAAGAAACGTAGTTTGAAAGTTATGAACTTTAATATTTTCCCACGGGGCGAGTCGTGGCTAAGTAGGCAAGCTAAATGTCAAGTCAACTGATTATTATGTAGATTAGCAACCAATAGGTAGGTACCTACATTAGTTTTCAAAAAATCAAATTGATCGATAAAGCACTTTATTCTACAAAGAAACAAAGCTCGAACTCGCGTATTATGCAAGCGTACATAAAAGGCATGCACTAGTTCTAGTTTCTAAGTTGAGACAATAAACTTTAGTGCGACTCCTTTGTCTTCGCGCAACTTCAAGTTATCTAATCGGGAAATAGTGAGACGATTCGAAATGCCACGTAGGACAAGCTCGGCCGGCAGACGAACGTGATGCAACTAACTCCTAAACACAATAAACAACAATAATGCTACGCCATCGGTTTTACGACGCTTTATAATCTGTGATACACACTACCTGCCCGACGTTCCCACGCCAAGGAATAAAAAAATATAAGAAGAACAAAAATCATTTTCACACCTTCGCGGAAACGTTTTAAGACTGTTTTATTATGAATGTAAAATAATAATGGATGCATAACTTTCTTTGGTGTACAAACTTTTGAGAAAGTGGGTTGGAGCGACATCTAGTTTCGATTCATTATACTTTTAAGGCCAGCGCCACCTAGAGGTAATGAATATCTTTAGAACAAGTGAAGCTCAGAAGTGCGCCACCTAGCGGTGAGTAGACAAACTAAATAAACTCCCCAAGTCTTCAAAAAGCTTCTATTCAAAATAAATAGATGGCGCTTTCTTCAACACTTGAATTTATTTAGTCATGGTTAATTTATTGTTCTACTTACATGAATAATCTTCGTTATAATAACACTTTTGTGACTCATTTCATATATTTAAAAATAATATTAAATCTAATGTAGAACCTTCCCGTTCAGTTTCACAATATCAAATGAGAAACATACATTTCCTTTCAAGTAAATACTGTAGAAAGAAAATACAGTATGCGGTTTACAATTAGGAATAAGTACATATTTATGGTAAAAGTGAAAATATCATCAGTGTCTGTCTGAGTTATAAAACAATATTTAGCTACATATAGAAAACTTTCACGAAGATAATAATTTATGTAGGTATTCTCTGAAAAATATAGGTACTTAGCTGACTTGTGGTATGTTTTTCCACTTTATACGTTACTAGCGGACGTCCCGCGGTTTCACCCGCGTAGATCCCGTTCCCGTGGGAATACAGGGATAAAACGTAGCCTATGACACTCAGCAATAATGTAGTTTTCTATTGGTGAAAGAATTTTTAAAATCGGTTCAGTAGATCCCGAGATTACCCCTTACAATTTAACAAATATACAAATACACAAACTTTACTTCTTTATAATATTAGTATAGAAGTATAGATAACGTCAATGGAGATCACATGGAGATTATGGGATATTTGCCGTGCAGTAATGTCGCATTGACTAATAACGTAGTAAGTAGGTACCTATAACGATTCGACACAATTGTTTGAATTGAACATCACGGCTGTATTCCTCAAAGAGTTAGACAGAATTATACTAAATACATCCGAATTTTACCAGTTATTTTTAAGTCCCATGTACTTAAATGATTTAGTATGTACCTACATAATAGGGTGAACAAAATGAAAAAAAAAAACAGTCTATTATTTATTTCAGAATAGGTATGAAATTAAAATAACGGCGTTTCTTCTTTTACAGGGCCAATACGGTAGCCACATAAGTTTATCTACCTATCTGATTTTGATATTTGCGTCGTGCAATTTAATAAATTATCGCTAAAAGTGTAGCTCAAGCATCGTGGGAAATGCAATAAAACAACCATAACCGATGCAATTACTACCGAAAATACGTCTCAAACATAATGCGACACACATTTTCACTCAAAGAAAACGATAAAATGTTTGTTTAATAAGCATTTGCTTGTTCTGCCAACCCCTCTGCAATAAATCGGCAGGAGTCTAATAAACAACTCAGTGACGCCATCTGTTGACGACACGTGCTCATTACTTGCACCGATAAATCACTGGTATCATAACAGAGGGCGCTGGAAGTTGTGCAATTTATCTTGTGAAAAGTTGAGAAGCAGGGAAAGATTGTGTTTATGAGTGTAACTGCGAACGATGGGTGCAGGTGTGCCGGGGAACTGTCGGAAAACTTTAGAAGTGTTTTGTAGAATCGTTGGTTTGAATTTTATTGAGGAAAAGGTTCGGCAAAGTTTGCCTTCTTTTGTAGGACATGAAACTTTTATGACTGCGTCCGATTATGTAAGGCAACGGAATACCGAATAAATTATTTTTGAAAAATAGTCCAAAAACAAATTTAAGACCAGTCTGGTCTAATCCTCAGTACTCAAAAACTCCAAACTTTCTCGGAAAAGCAATGTAACTTAATATCCTAGACGACATCCAAAACCTAATAATACCTTATCCTAAAGCAATTACACCAACCCTAATCCAGTCCTCACATCTCCAGCTGCGATAGCTCCGCATTAGGGCATGAATATCGGAATCTCGGAATCTCGTAATATCGGAATCTCGGAGCGAAAGTTCCGATATTACAATTCCGATATTGGATCACTCAATATCGGAATTGTAATATCGAACATATTTTTCTATATTTTGAGTTTTAAACTGAAGCTGTATTTTAGATCCTTAAGTAGCGCCGAGCGCGACAGCGTGCTACTGTATCCCTGTTGTCAGTTCACTAATGATGCGATATAAGTCACGAGTGACATTGAAATATCAAAAAACAATTTAATCACTAGAGTCAAGGGTGTAAAATGTGTAAATGCCACAATTTTCATCAAAACATCTAGGGAGTAAAAGGTACGAAATTATGATAGACATAAAATCTCGTTGTTTCTAAATGTCATGGTCGGTTTCAATTTAATTTAAAGCATTGATTTTGTCATGAATTTGGTGATTCTACACTAATCAATATAGGGAGAGAACTTGTTAAAGAATAACACTGCATTTAGTGGTACAGTAGGTACTTACACGATCTACAATTATGTGATTGAAGAATCATGAAAGTATGTTTATGCAGTTTGGACAGAGAATAATATAAATACATAAAACACTATTACAGTCGGCAAAAATGTAGCTTACGTCTGCCATGAGTTGGTGACAGACGATGGCTTTCTAATAATCTGATAAGGCTGATGATGATCAGCCTATAATGTTCCCACTGCAAGGACTCAAGCCTCCTCTTTAGGAGAGGGATGGACTATAATCCACCGCACTACCACCGCTCAGCGGTGGTTGGCAGATGTCACATGTCTTCGAATTTCTAGGTTCTAAGACATGCCGGTTTCCTTACGTTGTTTTCCATAACCGTTTTGAGAGCAGCAGTGATTAAATAAATTACACAAAGTAATGCGCCCGCCTGGGATCAAACCCACGACTTACTGTTCGTAAGTCGGGGGCTCGGGGCTGCCCCACCACTGGGCCATCATTTCAGCCAACTGGGCCATTGCTGCTGTTAAAAATGCTTTAATGATATTCCTTCTTTTATCAAATAATCCGTTTTTTGTTTCGTATTATTCATTTTCAAAACTAAACTTAAATAAATTATTGCTAATACACATTACTATGAAGATACTTGGGTGGTTTTTATGTTAATTAGATTCAAGGCAAATCGCATTGAAACTTTTCTGTAACACTATGGTGATACGGTAATCTTTAAATTTTGTGTGACACGGTATACAGATTTGTATGTAGGATAACGTTGCGGTACCGCTCTGGTGCCGCACCGCACCGTTAACGCATTGAGTGGCCTCACTGTTGTCCTGTATGTCATTATTTTTTACAATAAATCGTATAAATATATAAAAAAAGAGAAATCGAAATAGTATTATAAAAGTTTAACATTAAAAATAAAGTTATTTCAGTCTAAAAATGGCATTTACGACCTTTCTACGTCGAAGTAGCGCTATTTGTTTGATTTAATAAGTAAATAAATACTTTAAAACAACCAAAGTTTGAACCAAATGATATAATATTATTCAAAAATGTTTTGTATTGCACTTAATCCAACCTCATACCGAATTTGTGCAATTTATAAATAGCATGTGCAATTTCAAATTAAATAACGTAATTCCGATATTAATATCGGAATTCCGATATTGAGATCTAATATCGAAACTCAGTATCGGAATTGAAAATCTTCCGATATTACATGCCCTACTCCGCATTGTACGTCGCCACATAATGGGCTATTTAACAACCACACGTGGCGTGTGTCTTTGTAGCGCGTAATGTATGAGGTGCACGGCGAGATATTTATAATGCCAGGTTTGTGTCTAGACTCGGTGTGGGATGTGCTTTACTTTGCTTTATTGTGCGACTGCGTGTTTTGGAAGGGTTAATGAGTTTATTGGGTGTTGAATTGTTAGTAGGGAATTAGAGTTAAATCTTGTAAAGGATTTCGAGCTTGTACCGGATAATTATATTGTGCTTTTTAACAAAAAATCCAGAGTAGAACTTATGAGCATGATACTCCAGTAATCCTTCTTCACGTTCATAAAATATGGTGTCACGTAGGTACGATTATTTTCCAAGCAGTTTGTTTTTGATTGCTGGTTTTGGACGGCCTGACACCTCATCCTCACATGGGCTTCCTTCCTGATATTCATGACATTTAAGGCCCTGCTTATAACAAACATCAAATAAAATAATGAAGCCCGATAAGTCAATCGAAACTTTTTTTAGGTGTTTTTTATTAGGTGGGTACCTCAGGTGCCTGCTAGTCACCTGAACAACAGATGGCGCTGATTGCAATCTATGATAATGTCTGGCGTGTTGTTTCATATCACCTGAAGCTGAAGTAAACAGAGGGTGGGAGGGAGCTAACAGCGAAGTTATGAGTTAGCCAAACTTTGCTGAACACGTGTATGTAACGTATTACAGAACCGAAAGCACGATAAGGGAACGAATGAATAATTACTTATGCGAAACAGAACACAGACGTCTGGGTTTTTAGATAGTATGTATTTGCAAAGGCACAAATAACAACAACATCACGCCTGTAATCCTGAAGGGTTAGGCAGAGGTGCACCTAATTGTACACCTACTTTTCCAGTTATGTTTAAGTGCCAATAATGGGCGAGCACAGATATAGATAGACATAGGTATCTGTGGGGGCGAGCCTATTCAATCCTATCAACCAGCCACAAATCCAGACTCCGTGGATCCAATAACACTTTGCCAGACCTGAGAATCGAACCCAAGACTTCATGCTTATGCTGATTGCAAATGCACGTTTGAGAAGATGCTTATATTATATTATCTTCACTATAGAATGAATTGAGGTTCCAGTCTATGCAAAAAGCTCGATTCTATACAAGAAACTTGTGGGAAATTAAAATCCTTAAAAACTTCGTCTAAAACAAGTCTAAAATCAAACCTAGTCAAGATTCGATCTTTGATTTTGGGCAAAAGAAGGTACCTTTAAACTTTACCGCAATCAAAGGAACGTCTTAATGACGAATATAAAATCAGTGAGAGCCCTCTCGACTCGGTATCACTGCGCGGTGTAGTAAAACTCAGTGTAGTGTAGCGACGACGAAGATTTTCCGAAACGAAAGTTTAGTCTGAGTCGAGACAAAGTGCGTATGCATTGCTACGATGCCTTCAAACTTTATCGTTGGACTTTACAGTCACGAACTACTTGTAGTAAGGAAATCTAGAGAAAGTAATGTTTCGACCTACCAATACCTGTTGCAATACGGTACAGGTTGTTTACAAAGTACTTATGTGTAACTTTGTAATTCTGTGAGTGTCTTTATAGAATTTCCAAAGTAAAGTTTATCTTGTGTTTTTGTTTTAGTTTGTTTAGGTTATTGAGATATCTAAGTTTGGTCAATCTTCAGAATTCATGTCTTCATCAGTTAATTTGACTGGATTCTCGTACCTACAAGTGGAAACGCACCACCAAAGAATATGAAAGACTGCTTTTCGTTTGTGGAAAGTGTTTCCAGGACATTAACCGCTAATTGTGCGGGGGTGAGGGGGTGAACACCGCGGGGTGAAGGGGGTGATTTCACGGAGTCGCGCACACAGCCATATTGCGATGGTTTTCATAATTATACTCATTTTATGCACCGATGCGTCTAAGTGAGGATGTCAACGTTTCAAACGAATGGCTGATCTTTGAAAGGGCTTTTTGGCTGAGGTTTGAATTACGCTTTTTTGGTCCCAATGTGAAGAAAGTTTAATTGAGTTTTTCGTTTAGCACTTTATGATTCGAAAATTGGTTCGTTTACTCCCCCTCTGGACTATCATACGCCATGCGTTGGTTTAATATTATAAAATGAATAAATGAATGAGGACATAGATCCTTGGTAAACTGTATATAAGGTCCCATTAAAATAGGTGGACAAATTTTAACACAGCGTTCAGTAGGTCTAACCAAACATACCTATCTCAACAAAAAAAAAACATTAAATAAACTGTTTTTTTTTACTTAAAATAATAAATTGCCGGCACTGTAGGTAGAACAAACTTATTATTATTTTTACCATCGTCCTTATTTTGGTGGTCTGAATGATTTCTGAAATTTTGTCCACCTATTTTAATGGGACCTTATATTACGAGTAGTAACCTATTTGAGATCTTATTTTCTACTCTATCTAAGGCATGCGTTGTTTTCTAATATGTAGTCCTACTCCTTTTTGGAAGTCGGATAAAAACAGAAAATCTGCTAATCGTGTTTGATATCAAAATGTTCAGGCACCTAAATGAAGCTTTTAAAATCAAAACTTCAACCCCTTCAAATAAAAAGACATTTAAAAGCTCTCAAAATTAAATAGACTTTTCTTAAGACCTCTCATTAAGAAACCAATAAAAATAATAGAGGTCCCTCTCCGGAATGTTTTCCTAAAGACGCTGTGTAGTGGGGTCCGACCGGCCGTGACGTCACGGGGGTGACTCTGAGGCTTTTGATTTTATTTGCTCAGTGCTCTGCCCACCCCGGGCAGTCTGCTGAGAGACTTGAAGTAGTAGTGATGGGGGTAACTCGGTGGCGGGGTTTTAAAGACTAGTTTATTACTGCCGCATAAGTACGGTTTTATATAATAAGTCGTGTGTTCAGAAAATAACGGGAAAGGGCCGTTGTTTTACAAGCATAGATAACATTAAAAGCGCATCGCTGAAAGAGCTAAAGGCTAACCCAAAAATCGAGTTTGAGAAGTGTTTCGACGATTAGAAGCGCTGGCACAAGTGCATAATATCTTATGGGGACTATTTTGAAGGCGGCAACATTAAAGTAGACAAATAATAATTAGGTATTTTTTTTTTTTAAACTAAAATTCGTCATTATCTGAACACACCTCGTATATAATTGTGGTAGTCGGTACCTATTACCTATCACGCTAATAACGATTCTGTATTTACTTGTAGCAACGTCGGAGAAATAAATTTTAGCTTTAGTTTTTCTGTTATTCTTTGTTTTTATTATTTTCACAGAAAAAATCACAACTTTGGTTTTATCAATCAGAAATTTCTTAGTAGTAGGTAGTCCAGAATCTGAATGAATGTGTGTAAGATTTTCCGTAACTTTCCTTTTCACAAACGTGCCGTTAACGACTCCACAGTCTGTAACACTTCTCTACACTGCTACAAGTGACCGGGGTGACATTTAAATGAGTTAGATCTGTCTCAGTCTGAGGGCTAGGGTTCATCTCCCGAGTGAGTCCCTTTGTGAATTATTGAGCTTTACTTCACGTATGCTAAACTTGAGACGTTTGTATTTCTGCTTTTGTGAGGTGAGTCGCTTTAATATGACGTCTTTGAGGATACCAACTTTGGTACATTGAACCCTTGAATTAATTGATTTGTTTAAAAATCTTCGCCTCTAACATTCTGTTAGAATAAAATCACAATTGATTCCAAATCGATGACCTGGTCAGGGTTGCAGGAACCCGCTGGATGAGAGACGCACGAGACCGGTCAATGTGGCGACGCCTGGGGGAGGCCTATGTCCAGCAGTGGACGTCTTTCGGCTGAAATGATGATGATGATGATTCCAAATCCAAAAAATGCTTGCAAAATAGTTACTTAAATATTACAAAATTGCAACTAAGCGCAATATTTTTAACAACTTGAAAGTAATGACAGACTTCTACTTCCACCATTAGAATTAACGAGCTTTAAAATTAAAACAAGGAAAAATTCAGTCGTCAGTTAAAGCAATTTAAAAGTTCAGTGATTATCTGAGACGTCTGGGAGTCGAACCCGGGACATCGCGCACCGGTAATTGTTACTGCACACTTTAATTGCAATTCTTAATTATTTCGAGGGTGGCTAAATTAATACTGTAGTCAGTCTTAACAAATTTTTAGGAGATAACTTTGCAAATTTTTGAGACGGTAATGGTGTCTCGCAATTAAAGAAAAGTGATTAAATCTATAAGTCTCTAGGGGAAAACGCACTCATTATTTTTCTTAAACGCTGGAAAAACTTAAGGACAGAATCAGGGAGGATTTTTATTGCAAGAAACATAAGCTTCCAAAGAAAAAGTGACGGTCATCAAAGATAACAGTAATAGGAAAGCAAAATATGCACTCCGGTGACTGTGGAATGAAGAAACACTTTGAAACTGAGCTCTAAAGAATTATCCAGATGGTTTGCAAAAAACGTTTTCAAATAACTTAATCGGGATGGTGAAAATACGAGATGAAAATATCTGTTAAATAAAATTGAAATCACTATTTTCCAATTCCACTGCCCTGTACCCATCTTTCAACGTCAAGAGCAGTTGTGAGTAAACAAAAACAATGTTAGCTCAATATACTACAAAACAACTGACTACACAACTTGGGGTGGGCAGCACTCTAGGGTAAAAAATACGTGTTGGTATCAATTGTACCGGAGAGTTAGGGATCCTATGATTTATGGAGGACGGGATTAAGGCGCGTCCCCCAGCAAAACGTAGCTCTAGCCGTTTTTTATGCAGTTTTCTGGAGCTTATAACTCTTAAAAAAAAAGATATATCAACCAACAAAAAATACATTAAATTTCTACATACTCTTACCTTCAAAATGGTACGTTTTGTTTTTTCTTTTTTTAATTAAAATATTTAATTAATCCCCTCACAACGAAACCACAGAAATGAGAAATAATTATTGAAAACATGCTACTTCTCCAAAACTAACAATTGTTTTTATTTTGTTTTTACACTAATGGATAAGCAATTTCATAATGAACATTATGGTACGATTTTTTTTTTCAAAAACCCAAAATTTGATTTTATAAAGATTTTTATGCAAAATTCTGAGCGTATTCGCAACCGTATCTATTGACATTCAGTATGCCGCCAGGCCTCGAAGGGGGAACCCGTGTCGCTCGTCACCGCGCCGCGTCGGCTCATGCGCTCGCTCGCTTACGTCACATTATCAACAGATCTAAGAAGTAATTTCAAGTAATAGATATGGCATTCAATGAAATATTTTTTTATGAAATATTTATTGGTGCGTCCAAATACTTTTGGTCATTATGAATTCAGTTATTATACTCACGTCGATAAATAGGTAGGTACTTTCAACTTTTACTGTGATACAAAATAATATTGGCACGATTACGAAAATGAGCTCAAAATTAAAATCCAAGATGGCGGCTAGGAAAATTTTAGGTTTTTCCGTCATGGGTGTCGTTTTCATGGTTTTTGGGGTCGCTGATTACGAAAATGAGGTCAAAATGAAAATCCAAGATGGCGCCGACGAAAAATTTTGGTTTTTCCGTCATGGGTATCGTCTTCATGGTTTTTATGGTCGCTGATTACGAAAATGAGGTCAAAATGAAAATCCAAGATGGCGCCGACGAAGATTTTTGGTTTTTCCGTCATGGGTGTCGTTTTCATGGTTTTTGGGGACGCTGATTACGAAAATGAGGTCAAAATGAAAATCCAAGATGGCGGCTAGGAAAATTTTAGGTTTTTCCGTCATGGGTGTCGTTTTCATGGTTTTTGGGGTCGCTGATTACGAAAATGAGGTCAAAATGAAAATCCAAGATGGCGGTAAAGATTTTTTTAGGTTTTTCCGTCATGGGTGTCGTTTTCATGGTTTTTATGATCGCTGATTACGAAAATGAGATCAAAATGAAAATCCAAGATGGCGCCGACGAAAATTTTTGGATTGTCCGTCATGGGTGTCGTTTTCATGGTTTTTGGGGTCGCTGATTACGAAAATGAGGTCAAAATGAAAATCCAAGATGGCGCCGACGAAAATTTTTGGATTTTCCGTCATGGGTGTCGTTTTCATGGTTTTTGGGGACGCTGATTACGAAAATGAGGTCAAAATGAAAATCCAAGATGGCGGCTAGGAAAATTTTAGGTTTTTCCGTCATGGGTGTCGTTTTCATGGTTTTTGGGGTCGCTGATTACGAAAAGAGGTCAAAATGAAAACCCTAGGTGGCGGTCAGGAAAATGTTTGGTTTTTCTTTCACGGGTGTCGTTTTCATGGTTTTTGAGGTCAAAATGAAAATCCAAGATGGCGGCCATGTAAATTTTTGATTTTTCCGTTATGGCTGTCGTTTTATATATATAGTCGAAAAACCAAAATTTTCGTCGGCGCCATCTTGGATTTTGATTTTGAGCTTATTTTCGTAATCAGCGACCCCAAAAACTATGAAAACGACACCCATGACGGAAAAACCAAAAATTTTCGTCGGCGCCATCTTTGATTTTTATTTTGACCTCATTTTCGTAATCAGCGACCCCAAAAACCATGGAAACGACACCCATGACGAAAAAACCAAAAATTTTCGTCGGCGCCATCTTGGATTTTCATTTTGACCTCATTTTCGTAATCACCGACCCCAAAAACCATGAAAACGACACCCATGACGGAAAAACCAAAAATGTTCGTCGGCGCCATCTTTGATTTTTATTTTGACCTCATTTTCGTAATCAGCGACCCCAAAAACCATGGAAACGACACCCATGACGGAAAAACCAAAAAATTTCGTCGGCGCCATCTTGGATTTTCATTTTGACCTCATTTTCGTAATCACCGACCCCAAAAACCATGAAAACGACACCCATGACGGAATATCCAAAAACCGTCGGCGCCAGCTTGGATTTTCCTTTTGACCTCATTTTCGTAATCAGTGACCCCAAAAACCATGAAAACGACACCCATGACGGAAAACCTAAAATTTTCGGCTGCGCCATCTTGGATTTTCATTTTGACCTCATTTTCGTAATCAGCGACCCCAAAAACCATGAAAACGACACCCATGACGAAAAAACCAAAAAATTTCCTGGCCACCATCTTGGATTTTCATTTTGACCTCATTTTCGTATTCAGCGACCCCTAAAACCATGAAAACGACACCCATGACGGAAAAACCAAAAAATTTCATGGCCGCCATCTTGGATTTTCATTTTGACCTCACTTTCGTAATCAGCGACCCCTAAAACCATGAAAACGACACCCATGACGGAAAAACCAAAGATCTTCGTCAGCGCCATCTTGGATTTTCATTTTGACCTCATTTTCGTAATCAGCGACCCCGAAAACCATGAAAACGACACCCATGACGAAAAAACCAAAAATTTTCGTCGGCGCCATCTTGGATTTTAATTTTGAGCTCATTTTTTCGTAATCGTAATATTTGTATCACTGTAAAAGTTGAAAGTACCTACCTATTTATTATCGACGTGAGTATAGTAACTGAATTCGTAATAACATTTCATAAAAAAATATTTCTTTGAATGCCATATCTATTACTTCTTAGATCTGTGAATTTTACTTGTATTCGTATGAAGTTCGCCAGGTGGCGCAAGTAATAGTTTACGAAGTATTGTAGAGGTGGGGTGCGGCAAAGAGGGAGCAAATGCTCAAGGTTATTTGCTCAGGGTACCACCTTAAAACGTTGCGGTAAGGGGTGTGGGGCACGGTGGGGTCGGAAAATGTGTTAATTTATATGGAGCTGGTACTATTGTTCTAAGTCATTGTTAAATGAATTATAATAACTTATGAAACTGGTGTGAAGACTTGCATCATTGTAAACATAGACGTTATTTGCCTACGCTCTGCTTGAACTACAAATATATGGAAAGGGAATTAAAAAACATAACATAATTGGCCAGCATAAGGTTGATAAAAGTGTTGCATAAGAACAGACAAAAAGAAAACCAACAAACTCTGCAAAAAAGTGTCCCCAAATGAAGAAAATCTGGCACAAAGATCTAAACATTTATTCCAAGACCGCCAGTTTCGCACCCTTGGCTTAGCAGGATAAGTATATAAAATAAAAGCGCAGCTAATACCGCCTCGCCTTCTGAATAAATTGTCGGCTTACGATACCGCTGCTGTTAATCGCACAGACGGATAATGAACGCTTCTCACAGACAGTGAAAAAACGAGGTTTATGTGAGGAATTTGTGAGGATTTTAGCAATTACACAAGAGAGGAACATGTAGAGGTTTTTTTTTTGTAGGATGGGAAATAATCAAATGACTGCTCCCGCGCTGTGCGGATCGGTAGGGAGTGTCAGACTTCTACTGACTAAAAACCACCCATTATTCTTCTTTGTGTCCGAGGCCGCGGTTAGTGTATTCAGTGTTTATTGTAAGTTTTATTTCGTAACGAACTAGATTTTGCAGTGGCCATCCGTTCAATTCAGCAGTGAAAACACACAGTTTAAAAATCTAAACTACGGGTCTAGATAAAAAATGGTAGGTAAATACCAACTCTCTCTAAACGTCCAGGGTATCACATCATCACTACAAGTTATGGAACAAAGTGTCCTCCCCCGCCTCTTTCTGACTGTTTGTTCGCGGTAAACTCAAAAACTCCTGCACCGATTTTCATGCTATTTTCACCAATCGATAGAGTGGTTCTCGAGGAAGGTTTTAGTATATAATTTACGTGGCTCAGGTAAAGCTGTCGGCAACAGCTAGTATTATCTATAAACATTTTTTTTTTATTGGATCATTCTTATTATACAGAGAGTGGCCTGTATTAGGAAAGCTCCTCTCTTCCATACCTAGACGTGAGTCGTTCTAAAATGCTAAAGTAAGCCACAAACAATATTATCCCTAACATGATATCCGAACCAAAACCAATCAAGGTACTTCCGCCTAACTAAAAGTACCTCGTTTCGTCCGTGCACTGCATTACTGATGAGCTATATCGCTCCAGAGCTGCAGGGGATGAAGCGGGATGAAGTTATAAACGTACGCGACGTGCCCAGGGAGGTAAGCAGGGAAGGAGGTCGCTAATCAACACGTACTCACCTAATTGAATGAGAAGCTTCTTCGGTGCATGAGGTGTTAACTGAATATTTGATATTCTATGTCTTAGGTTGTGCATTAGATGGTAATTTATGGGTAAGGTGTGAGGAAGTTTGCGACTTACTTAGCCTTTATGTTATGTTCAGAGAATCATAACATTTCTTAATCATTTTAATGGTCGCAATTGAGTTACGATAAAAATTAATTACCTTTTACGGTTAGGGAATTATTTTGAACCTAACAAGCATCCTGTAGAATCATCAAAGAATAATATACGGTCAGAAGTAGAGGTCAGACCATGTTCTGATTGCACCAGGGATCGTCGCAGCAATCATCTTAAAAAGCTGCCAATCACGTCCGTTATAAGAATTACATCTTCAGTAACCATTCTCTGCTACCACTACCACTAACTCCATGTTCTCCTGGGAATATCCAACTAGTTCTACGTACGTACCCGGTCACACGGTGCAGGTGTATGCAGCTGTCTGGCCTGCCCTCTGCCCAGCGCCTCGCGCTTCCTCTGCGCGCTGAACAGCCTCAGCTCCTTGCGCTCCTCATCAGACAGCGCGTGGCAGTACCGCACCTGGAATGAGAAGTCGGCACGTGGAGACATCGGTGTACAGGAGGGGCAGTTGAGGAAATGGGGCTAGAGGGTCCAGGCAATGAGAAATTCTATTGACGTCAAAATAAAGTTCAAAGTTGATGTCAGTTTTTTGAAAACGAATTTGTTATTACCCGACTGTGCTGAAGCCCAAAAGGAGGGTAATATTGCAAGTATACATTTGACACTGTGCCACAGTTTCTCCGGCAATTTACACAGTTGAATAAAATATTGACAGGAATTACATAAGTCATTTCGGTGATGCTTAAATAGGACTTCACATTTATTGATGTCAAAATATTGCATGCATTCTTTATTAGAAGCATGCCCAGAGCCATTCATTTGACTCACGCCACCAACCTTGCAATAGCAGAGTTTAGTGAGAAGGTGGATCTCATATAGGGTTGCAGCTGTGCAATGATATCTCATGAGACTTTGTATTCATCGATAGAGTGCTTTTGAAGAAAATTTAGCAGTGATTGCTTTCAAGCCAATACATTAAGAAGAAAGTATCCGACATGCTCGTGTCCCATGCATGCTCAGTAAGTGGCAGTTACCTTAAACTTGGGGGGCGCTGTGGTAGTTACCTCGTTGTCCTGGGGAGGCAGTTGCTGCAGGAGCTGCTTCAGCCGGTACCTCTCGCCCACGCTGTTCACATACGGAACCTTGTCTTCTGGCAGCGCTGAGAAGTATAGGTGCACCTGGAAAATTAGGGGAATTTAGTTAGAAGAGAGTCACAGAATCAGCTTATGGTATTGCTGCTTCTGCGAGATGGGTCTACTCTGAGTGAGAGGCAGTTGGCTATAATTTCAAAATGGGCGCAATGGCGTTTGCTGGATGTAACATTTCCCGAATTTGGAAGGAAGTTTTGTCTTTTGTATTTCTTTTAAAATGGTTTTTTTTTGTATTCATTGGTAGTGGTGATATCGATAAATATTTGCTAGTCAGTTTAAAGCTAGCCCGAAGGCAGTAGCTTGAATAATAAAAGGAAGATGAACCCAAAAAATGTGTAAATATCAGTATCACCTTTTTCTAATAAATTCATTCGTTATAACAAACTCACGTTCATAAACATAAATAATATTTGACCAATAAAGCAAACACTAGTTATCACGGTAGCGCTATTTTCATTTTCTTCCGTTTTAATTTAGTTTTCCCGAGGGAAAGGCAGTCATAACAGTATATTTCTTGCACTAATATGACGCATTAAGGTATTACCGTGAAGACACATAGTCCGGACACCGGACAGTGCCGGACAGCGATAGTGGCCTTATGAGATTAGTGCGGGAAATATTACCGGACACGGTGGACTAATTGATTTAGGGATTTTCTTGGGGTGGGAGGAAATATTATTAGGACTTATTATCTTTATACAAGATTCAGAACTGCTACAGAAACCTGAGAATATAGTTATTAAATAAATACTTATTTTGGTAATCCTAACTAATATTATAAATTTATGCGAAAGTAACTCTGTCTGTCTGTCTTTGCTTCACGCCTAAAACTACTGAACCGATTTGTGTGAAATTTGGTACAGACATAGTTTGGAACTTGAGAAAGGACATAGGATAGTTGTTTTTTTTTTTCGCGAGATAAACCAAAAATCTGCCGGAAGTCACTATTCCACGCGAACGAAGTCGCGGGCAAAAGCTAGTTAAATATAAATTCATATTTGACTTTGAATAACTTTTCAAAGAAAATGTGCTTGGATATCAGAAAGACCAAAGCTAATAAGTTTTCATATTATATCGTCATGTAGGTACATGACGATATACTTAATATCTATACAGCATGTAGGTACCTACACATATACGTCAGAGGGTGGTAATGAGCAAGAAAGAACGGTAATGAGAGTACGACGTGAGCTGAGTACTTATCTGGGGGCACGGCAGTGCCGGGCCAAGTCGAGCAATAAAGAGGCACGGCCGTACCATCCTTTTCTCGAAACAGTTCAGGCCATTTTCGACCCCTTATAACTTCGTAGTCGATGATTGATCTGTCGCTTAACATGTGTCTCAGTTAAAGAAATAGTATATATGTTATTATTATTTTACAACTTTGACGTCTCTACCTAGAATATTTCCTGGATGGTGGTGATGCTGGTCAGCGAATGAGTATGTACAGATGAGATGTTAGGCATTGTTTTGTAAAAGGTCATGTTTAAGTAGATAATTTATGCAACAAAATGTAAAGACCTGCAGTAAAACCCGTGTCTCGTTGTCACGAGAGCCAGAAAAGGAATTAGGAACGAACAGATTTTCCTCAAGAATAAATATGTCTGCAGGAAATAGCAGTGTCCGGCAAGAATACGGAAAACCAACCCTTGAACACCAGCGATTTGATGACAATTGCAATAAACTTAAATGAAGTCATTCCCTAACTTATAATTCATTTCCTTCCTCCTAAGACCGCGAACCAGAGGTTTATTACCGAAGGGGCACGGCAAGGCCCGAGGAGACATTTTAATTTTTTGGTCCGTTGCGTTCGAGTAAATGCTTTATTTTTACCGTAATTATAAATACCGAAGATGTCTGTCTTGTATTCAAAACGCGGCGTCACCGCACGGCCCGGGCGGTCCCCTCAGGGGTACAACGCAGTATTTTAATGTTTTCTGTGGATTTTGTTAGTGGTGCTGCGGTGTAGATGAACGGTATAATGTGGGTAGATACTTACTGTGCATAATTTGGCCAATAAAGTTTACTTTTTGGTTATGATCATTGACTATATCCCGTAGCCTACATAAATGGGGATACCTACTTCACTGCGACAAACGTTTCATCGAGTATCGTTTCTTCGAAAACCTTTCACCGATATCACTATACTGCGATGCTTTATTAAACCGAAGACTTGTTACTGCATGTTTCATTACATCGAAAATCTGTACTGCGAACGATTTTACTTCGTGAATATCATACTGCGAAACCTTGTTTAATCGAGGTCTTGTTACTGAGATGTTCTGTTATTTAGGAAAACGTACATTGATTGATACAAGTACCTACATTGATTTTGTTTTCCAAAACAATACCAAAATTTTTAACATTTCTTTTAAGCGCCTGTACAAATTATGAAGACTCGATGGAGAGACTGGTAGTTCAGGGCCAAGTGGAGGGCAAAAGATCTCGCGGCCGATCATCGACTCGCTGGACCGACTTGATCAAAAAGGCTACTAAGTCTACCATGGTCCAGTGTACTCGCAACGTCTCCAACCGGCAGAAATGGAAGCACATCGCTGAAAGAGCAGTCCTCGGGGAAGTCAACGACCCAACAAACATCTCGCCGTGTACCTCGTCTGCGCAACCACGACCACTCTGACAAGAGTGTATCGACTAAGAAGAGACAAATTATGAAAGCAAAATAAATTGCGAGTTCTGTTTTAACTATAGCAAAATCAATGTACTTGTATCAATCAATGTAAGTTTTCCTAAATAACAGAACATCTCAGTAACAAACCTCGATTAAACAAGGCTTCGCAGTATGATATTCATGAAGTAAAATCGTTCGCAGTACAAATTTTCGATGTAATAAAACATCGCAGTAACAAGTCTTCGGTTTAATAAAGCATTGCAATATAGTGATATCGGTGAAAGGTTTTCGAAGAAACGATACTCGATGAAACGTTTGTCGCAGTGAAGTAGGTATCCCACATAAATGCGTGTTCATTTGTTTTTCATTTTTGATTTATTTATAAGTACACATACACAAGTAACATCCTTATAGTTTCATGACGTCACAGTGATATCAACAAACGGGGGTACTCCGTAGATGTATTAATCATAAAATGAAATGAAAATAGTGTTAAAAATGTAATACACAATTGTTCAACAAAAACCATCTCATTTTCGTTGATTAAGATTCATGGTGCATGGCAACTTTTTACCCGACTGCGCAAAGCAAAGAAGGGTTATGTGTTTATCAGTCTATGTATGTATGTATGTATGTATGTATGTATGTATGTTTGTTCCTATGTGGCATTGTAGAGGCCAAACGCCTTGGCCGATTTTGATGATCCGTACGTCAATCGATTCGTCTTGACCTCGCGAAGGTCACTAAAAACATTACAGTAAACAATACTCACTATAGTAACAACTAGTCGCCATATTGTCAAAATGAAAAAAAAAAATCGACGCACCACGTCAAGTGGGGTATCGTTGAATAGGCATTTGAAAATGAATATTAGGTTTCCTTTATCATTTTTCATTTTTTAAAACCGTTTAGGATATATAACGGTTTAAAGTTATTAGAACAAACAATATCGCATTTCTGACTTATAACCGGATTTTTTTACGTGTACGGAATGAATATAAAATCGAATCGAAATCTACCGTCTTATAATAGTTATAACGAAGTTAAAGAAAACTGACTAAAAAGTGTTAAATAAAAAAATGTAGTTAGAAAACTAAAAAACCCGACTGAAAAAACGGAAAAGTAAAAAACAAGCACATTTTAAATTAAACAAAACTTGGAAGCAGGCGGGGTTCATTTGAATATTAAATTATGAAATGAAAATAGAATGGACCCCGCCTGCTTACAAGTTTTGTTTAATTTAAAATGTGCTTGTTTTTTACTTTTCCGTTTTTTCATTAAAGGATTATCATCATAGCCGTGTCTACATAACGACATAATAAGTGCTGATGCACTGGAATGATACTCAAATAATGGCAGATAACTCCCGACAGCGACACACGTATAATGACATGAGAAGATTAACATCAGCTGGCTCAGGTTACAGTGAATTAAAATATCCTCGGCGTTTCTTTACTGTGATATTTTGGGAAGCGTAACATTTTAAATTAGTCATTAAGTTGATCGAGGAGCTCAGCAGTACACATGTCGGATGCTACATTGACGGAACCTGTGTCAACAACATAAGCTATGCTGATGATATGGTTCTGCTGGCCCCCTCGGTCAACGCCCTGCGGACGTTGGTTGACATTTGCGAGCGCTACGCTAACGAGCATGGTCTCAGGTACAACACACAAAAAAGTGAGGTCCTGATATTTAGAGCCGGTAAACAGAGACCTAGTGAAGTGCCTCCGATCATGGTCGATGGAACGGCCTTGAAAATTGTAAATACTTTTAAATATCTCGGTCATCTGGTCACGGAGGACTTAAAGGATGACTCGGATATTGAAAGAGAGCGTAGGGCGTTGGCGGTAAGGAGCAATATGCTGGCCCGTAGGTTCGCTCGATGTACAAGAGAAGTAAAAATAACGCTTTTTAGGGCGTATTGCCAATCCTTTTACTCGAGCGGCCTGTGGGTTCGGTATACGCAACGAGCCTACAACGTCCTACGCGTTCAGTATAATAATGCTTTCAGAATGCTGTTGGGGTTGCCGCGCTACTGTAGTGCATCGCAAATGTTCACAGACGCGCGCGTTGACGGTTTCCACGCCATAATGCGTAAGAAAGCGGCGTCGTTATTGCAAAGACTGCGCGGTAGCACCAACAGCATTTTGCAAATGATTGCATCCCGCTACGACTGTCCCATTCAGGCTCACTGGGTGGGAATAGTCACGGGAAAATTGTGATGTTGTGTATTGTGTACCTACTAACATAGATCGTAAGAAAATTGTTACTAACACTTATAATTATTATGTACCACTAACATAGACCTTAAGATAAATTGTTACTAACACTTAAATGGATTCTGTCCGAAATAAATGGTTATTATTATTAAGTTCCGCAATAACAATTAAAAATACATGACTGAAATTGGAATCTATGGCCTATTTCCTGTGCTAAAGTCGTTATGAATTAATTGATGTGTCTTGTAATAGCTTCTTTGCTAGAAATTACAAATATTTCTGATAGCAAGGGTGGCAATAAAAATAAGAAAAAAAAAACGCAAAATCACAGCATTCTACCATTTTAAAATAGGAACATTGAAACTGGCCATTTCCCTAAAAACAGTTGCATTGACAAGACAAGCCACAAAAAGCCAAAAAAAAAAGCGTAAACTGTGGCTAAACAATAGCTCACAGGGACAAAGGGACCATTGTGGTTGTGGTTACAACAGTGCCCACTTTTGTCCCTCTGCGGGCAAAGTTGTCCGTCTGGCGGGCAAAGTGGCTTCTATGTAAAAGGGAATGCACAATACTACGCGTAGTGCGTCGTTTGTGGTCTGTTGTGATTTTCCTTGATTGGCGGATGGCGGGTTTGGTTTTAGATAAAATGTTGTGGAAATAAGTTCTGGGAGAAGTGGATTATTTAGATAGCTTATAGAGGAATAGATTCTGGAATAACGTGCAAATCGCAAATATGAGCTAATCTGATATCGAAATAAATCTGGCGCTTCCCACAAGTAGACATAAGCTATGTAGATAGACAAACAGATTCAATAACTATTTCAAAAAATTCTGTATTTACCTGTTCCGGCCTGAGGCCTGGTGGCACCCAGGTGTACTCCTCCAGCGCACAGCCCGAGTCATCATCACTCTGCGAGTGCCGGTGAGGGTCGCCCGGCTTCATCAGCCGCTCCGCATGCTCCAGCAGCCCACGGAACTTGCCCTGCGGCACCGGGTGAGGAGACAGCGACATGGCTGACTGAGGAGACTGCGGCGACTGGTAACTTTGCCCAGCCTGGTTCAGCTGGGACACGCTGTGACTGTGCAGCAACCCAAACTCGGGATAACTCTGAGCCTGGACTGGTTGACTTCTTCTAAAGTTCGGGTAGGAGTACGGGTGAGGGGAATTCGACTGGCTGGGTGCTGAGGAGCCGCTGTGTGACGGCTGTGGTGATGGTAGCGATGGGAGCAGTCGTGGTGATGTGGGCGGTGATGCTGGCGCTGGTGGGGGTGGAGACGACGCTTGCTCGTGCAGCGGTGGCGGTGAGGATCCAGTTGGTGATACCACGCAGTTCCGACACACGGGCCTGGAAAGAGAGAAATAAGCGTTAGTACAAGTTTGATCACAGGCCAGTCTTACGGATTATTGTGTAAAATATTTCTGAAAATTGTGGGTACATTTTGTTGTTCCAATTGGGTAAGACACAACCGAGTAATTTTGTAATACGTACGTACACATTAACATGAAACAATGAACAATATATCACCGGTTACATCGCTAACAAGTGTCGTATCGAAGCTACAATTCCATTAATATAAACAATAGTATCGTGAGTGACCACAGCATCACTTGGTACCTATACCTGATTGAACCATTACATTAGCTGATCATTAATCTCGCAGATAAATATCTTGTTTTATGACATTCATTAATTGTTATTCGCTATTAAAATAATGTTCAGTATTGCCTCGTTAGGCTAAGTTGTTGTTGTTTTATTACTAAATGTATCTAATGGATATTATAAACCTGGTTTTATTATGTATTAAAAATACGGTTTCAGAGTGCTATCTTACTAGGTACTGATGCGTGGTTTAATAACACGTCGTCAGGGTAAATGTTCGAAAGAGATACCGCGGCTTCGGCACAAGGACTAAGAAGGAACATGAGTGGTCACTTAACATCACATCACATCACATCATAATATGAATTGCGTTAAAAAACGTAAAATGGTCACAATGGTATATGATCAGGCTTTAGTGGCCATTTTAGACCCCTAGGCTTGATTTTAGGAATCACATAAGTAAGTATATTTTTTTTTAAATATTTAAATAGTGTACAGGCAGTAAATTGTATTCTATCTAACTCTCAACATATTTACTTACCCCCGGTTTCTATTACCGGTAGCTACTAATATATATTACCTACATAAAAAAATAAGACTTCAAATAAAATCTAAAAGCGTTCTCAAAGTCACGCTACCTCGTAAAGTTGGTACGTTTAATTCCCGTTTCGGTGAATGAAACTAGTTGATACGCACTATACGCAGTTTATATCAGCACTAGTGCGACAATGTGATGACGTAAATCAACCTTCGAGGAAAGTTACAGCGGGCGCAACAGTTGGGAACGAACAGGGTTACTACTTGAAATGTGTGTATTTTGTGTGTACAATATATTATTATGACAGTTATCAGATGATATCGATACTTTATAGTGTAAATAGCCGATTAATGAGATTTTGTATTGGAAAATGATCTCATAATTTTCATCCAAAATGAAAGAGAGGGGAGCAACCGAAACAGTTTCTGGTCAGTGCGTTCCTCAAAAGTGCTTACTTTTGAGGAACGCACTGGCAAAAACAAAAAGTAGTTTTGCGATTAGCTCAGTTCCTAGGTCCTAAATAATTCGTTTATTTCTGATATCAATTGAGATGAGGAACTTAATTGTATTTCACTATTACAATCAAGCACTGTGTTTTCAACGCTCGCCCTGGCGCATGGCGCGGACATCCCAACAGTGTTAGCTGTTAACGTATTCTCTTGGGTGTCGCCTAAGTTCGTGAAATAATACAAATTAATATAACCAGGCATTTTCCTTATTTCAAGCAACCTCCAGTCCCATAAACGCGTAGAGTGTACACGTGTTAATTTATTCTAACCGTGCAAAGTCGCGAGCGAACTATTTTTATGTTCACCACTTCGTGATAAAATGTCACCTTCTGGTGTCAAAGTGGTACGGCAGCCCTGCCTACCTTGTGGTAATTAGCTGGGAATATGCGCGCGGGCAGGCGGTGCGGCAGTGAACCAACTTTATTGGCTGGACGCACTTAGCAGTTAGAGTTGGCAGTTAGCACGCATTTCACCTAAGCTGTCAGGTGGCTAGGGACCTGCTTTGGAAGCAGTTTCTCTTTGAGGACAGTTAGACGGCTTTTTAATGTGAAGATTTTAATCAGACTGGTCCTTCTCCCCAGCCAGGCAGGGTGTATTTTGGATTCACTCCTAGAACTTCTCAGTAGGAGCCGGAGTCTGTATTTGTCTCCTGGTAACATTGAGGTATAACGTTTAGTACATTATTATACCTCAATGCCTGGTAATGGAAAAACTTAGCTTTCTGTTAATTGTAACCTAGGCGTAACTGATGAAAATATGGGTGTACTATTGGTACAGCTCAACCCTTCGGAGAAGCAGGCTTTTAGTAAATCAGATTATGCGTACCTAAATACACGCAGTATTCGTAAGTTGTTCTCTGTTCTTTGTAAATTGAATTATTCAAAAAGCACAATATCATCCTCTACTAACAGCTGTCATCTCAAGACCTGCCACTAAGCGAAGATGCCACTGTCATCCGTCAAACCCTTTGAGTGAACCCCCGACTGCCGCATCATCGGTCCTACCGACCGCTATCCACCAGCGATCTCACGACCTACGCGTACCGATACTATCGCCTATCGAATACTGCCGAGTATCGATACATCACTCGCCTGCCAGTAATTGCTCAGTAGATGCCGGTGATATTAATAAAAACAGCGCTAACCGAGATCTATTCGATTGATAACCTCGTATAATTTAATAGAGAGTATAGAAAATGGCTGTTTTTCTACAAGTTGGTGAGGTGTCGTGAATGTAAATGTTTCTTTTTGTTCTGAGGTTAGGTCTAAGTCGTAAAATTTAAAGGTAGCTGCCTCGGAAGATAGTTTTTGCTGTTTCTGCTTTATGGTATGGTAGGTTTAAGGTAGGTGGTCCTTTTGACAGCTATTAGCCAAGTCACAGGCCCATGCGTGGCATGAAAACTCTGACAACAGGTTTAAGGCAGTAAACAGACGATGAGAATATTAGATAAGAAAGAACAGTAATTTATTTTTATGGTGAGAGACTTACACTTTTAATTTCAATGACGACGAACTTTGTATAATTGCGAAAAAGTATATTTTTACATGCAATATCTAACGAGAAAAAAAAGGGCTAAGATACACTGTAAACTTACCTAACAGGCGAGCTTTTGGTTTAATAGTATTTTCAGAACGTACCTACGTCAAACACGCATTCCGTAAACATTATAAAACATAACATATTCCTTCATTTCCCTTCACAGGAAATACAAACAATCCCATATTAATTCTATTTTCACATTCGCACCCATCACTTAACACATAGAAGGTCAAATGTCACTCGACCATTTAACACACCTCTTGTACCTTCACTGTCCACACGAAAATCACCTTTATGACTCGCCAGCCAATGTTCATTATCATCTAAGTTCATTCGAGTAGGATTTATGTGCTGTCGAGTGTGAAACAAAACAAATTGGGCGGACATACAGCGCGTGGGGTATTTACGACCCCGCGCGCGGTGGACGGTTGGGACTTTCGACACGTATATATTAGACAGGTTCGAATGTTTTGTTTGCCTCATTTTGTATGTAAATGAGAGGGATAGCAGGTTGTTTGATTAATTTACTGTGAAATTGGTGTAACTGTTATTATAGTTTGTTATATTTTCTTTTGTTTTTTTGAGGCATTTGTTATTGTCTAACATGGATATTAATAAGTTCTTCTGTGTACGTTGATCCTGTGTTGTAGGCGACAAGATAACGTGTTTCTGCTCTAGGTAGCGGGACTACCAGTTGCTGATTACCACCAGACCTATTCAACGTCGATCATGATTACTTCCTTCTCATTACACATACTTACGACACAAGGGACAAGCTTAATAGCAATAAGAGCTTTCCAGTTTGCTACCAGCCTTACGTGTTATTGATTTTACCGACGACCTTTAGTTTTGATTTTAACTTTACATTTTGCCACTTCTTTCATCACCACTGGCTCAATACGGTAAGTAATTACACAATGAGGCAACCATCCCACCCAACCATCTTCTGGAACTAAAAATTTCAAGATATGTGATATTCATCATCCAGCTCTGAGCCCAAGAGTGCTGGATTACGAGCCATCTCACTGAGAGGAAGCCTGTGCCACAGGAGTAGGATCCTTATAGGCTATGCTTTGAACAGCCCTGCTTTAGATCGTGCAATATTCGTGCTTATTAGAAGAGCATAGATGCATCCATGCATCAAAGGATAGTTCCAGAGCATAGGCGCCTGGATGATATGCTTAGTTGAGAAGAGCTAACTAGCTACTAAGCATATCATTCGTATCATGTATATCTATAATCTTCTCTCTGACGTCATCCTGTAAGGACAGGACACGCACCTTCTGTCTACTTACATTGTTCTGTCTGTGTTCACGGTAATTTTGCGGTGTGACGCGTTAAGTTAGCGCTTAACGCATAATTTCACGAGTATTGTCCATAGTTATAAGCGAGACATCTGTATCACGACTGGACGGAATTAATTATGTATGAGATGACGTGTTAGAGGTGTGGGGTGAGCAGGACTCGAATCGGTGAAACTAATTGTACTGATATTTAATTTTACAGCAGGTGTAGTTGTAACAAGAATAGAAGTTGGATGTAGTTTGGTAAATTAAATTATTTTTTATCGTAGTGAAGTTCAATTTGCTCCTTTCTTTAACTTGAGATATCCAAGTGTAGGATGAAACAGGAAAAAGAACATCGGAATGTTATGTTTTGCGTTGTTTCTAGAGGTAACGTATTCAGCATTACAAACTAAGATTGTCATACTGGTTGCTTCATCAAATTATGGCGATCTGCCATCTTACCGCTCAGTAACCGAGGTCAACTTTTATGACAAGGGAATCCCTTGGCTCAGTCTTCGCTAGCTTTTATCATTATCCTTAATTCTTGATCCGGGTAGACAAAGCAAGAAAATTCTTTTATCATGTAAAACACCTGAAAGAAACTAATTACGTGTTCGAAGCGGCGTGATTTGGCAAAACCGCTCGTCTGAGCTCAAATTGCGCCGACCTGAACAGATGATTCAGCGATGGTAGATGGCTCACGAAATGTGCCGATCGATATGAGGCACACGAAAATAGTGAAATAGTTATTCAACATAATACTCTACTGAATCGAATCCTGAATTGGTCGACCCAAACAGATCCGTGTTGAACAATCGTATCACATATAAAATACCTAACGGATAGTATGTCCCAATTCTTGTATCAAAAACCACTCGGTCTCGGTGACTATAATAGTGTCACCACCAGTTCAGCTTAGTAAAGACAGACGGATGAACATTCTCACGTCTGTCGAGAGTGAGGCGCATACAAACGGACACAAGTTCATGTTAATATGTGTTGTTATTACATACAGGACACCAAACGTGCTGGTTTTCATTTAAACGGTTGAATTTTATTTTAGTTTGATGTGTGTAGTTTTCGTTTTGAATTAAAATTAGCGTAGTAATGTATTCCACATGGTCTTGTTTTTGGAGCTGTTCATAATAATATGCTAAATTGCGTGAGTGAAGTTGTAGTAGTGAAGCGAAGGTTCTTTGCACAAAATAATATAAGGCGAAAAATCATTAGGTTCAATCATTCGTATGTACTCTATAGTAGCAATCAGAATGGCTTAGAAATAATATTCAAATGGAATGTAGTAATCCTTAGGAAAGCTATCGAATGCACAACTAAATGTAGAAGGAATTAGCACAGTCGCACAGTTTCCAACTTTGCTATTAGTGCGTACACATTTGTCTGCAGCGAGTCACAACTTTCTCGGCTAAGCTAATATAATTCAATAGGGTCATAACTTCTAAGTCATTAGTCGAGTATCTACATTGATATCGATAAGTTACAAACTGGTATTTAGTTGATAAATTCAATTCTAAACACGCTGATTAGATTGTTATCGGCCTGTATCTTAGAATAGATAAACCCTGTACCAATTTGTCCCACTGCTGAGCAATTCCATATCTATTGACACATTGGGCATGTGGTCCTAGGATTGATTTACAGGAAGCGCAATGTTATAGAGTTTTTCTATCTGGAATTTCTCAGTATCATCCCGTAGTCAGGATGTGTGTCTAGTTGATTTCAATAGGATCCTGTAAAATAGACAAGTAGGTGGGCCTACTTTAAATACACATCTGGCGAGCTCTTACGGTGAAACAGGCGTGAGGATATGTAACGTGTCATGTGTCATTTAGAACGGGTTATCAACACCATAATAAAAATCATAACTTTTATTAAAACATGTCCCCACCGTAAATTCCGTATCACTTTCCACATAATTACAATAACGTAGCAGTTATCGCGGCGTGTGACGTTAATAACCGTTATTTCTTTAATAACGTTACCGACCGGTATTTTGATAAATAACTGCTCATTGGTTGTGTAAGACAAGATGTATGGGGCGGAATTCGACTTGTCTAAAGATAATTGTGGGTAAAATATTGGTTATTTTTCGCTTCCGTATCAATATTTTATTAATTTACCGGTATGAGTTCTGCTGACGCCCCGCCGTGTGTGGTTCACTAAGAAATACGTACCGGTTAAACATTTATACTGGGTGATATATTATGTAAATAAACAGCTTTTTCGCCAGTATTGAAGCATTTTTCTTCGTAGCTGAGCGTAATTAATCCCACGATACAATTTAACTGTCTACTTTGAAATATTTCACCGTGAAAATATCAAAATACCTAACTTAGTTAAAGTTCATTCTACTGCAGCGCAAAGGCCTTTGCTCATGACTTCCACTTGTTTTGATCCTGGCCTAATACTTTTGTCCAGATCGTGCTGTCTCAATCATTTTAGGTTGGCAGTTCTATGACTGAAGGAACCACGAGTTACACTTGATGCTCGAAGCAATAATGTCTTTACAATTTTAATTCCAATTTAAAGTTCAGTAATTCTCGGTCTTTCTCACCTCCCTGCGTTAATTTCGTCCGCCCCGTTTCACAAGAGTTCAATCTTCACGCATGTAATCCGTAGCATTTCTAATCAGGCTTCGGCCATCATCGGCAATCATCGGTCATGTTCGGCTTCCGATTAATTAAAGATTGGAAGCCAATGACCCTGGTGCATCAGACCGGAAATAAGAAGAGTCTGAGCTCAACCTTGATCGTGCCCGATTTGGTAGATTAAACCTACAATTTTCGTAGAAAACAATGTTTTTTAAACATTTTTTTAATCTATAGAATGACAATGTTTTGTATCGTTCATCATTTCGTGGAATGTCTATGTAATTGGCAGATAATTGCCATGTATGAGGAATGTTAACACGCGGAGCAAATTTTATTATTATGCTTTTTTATTCACGAAGTTTAGTGGAGTCGAGTCTGAACGTTTTATTTTTCTTCACATATGGGCTTGACTTGGGCAAGCCGCTCTTGTTTGGGTAACATAGTCTAACACTAACGTCAATGGTTTTATGAGTTTGTCGATACCAGATAACATAACAATGCCTTATAGTAGAAGTTTTTCTCTAAATAGCAACTTGCATTTTGTAATGAATAGAGGGCTTTTAAATAACATTTCACATCGCTACATTTATGTATCGTAATAGTTTCAATTAGATTCAATTATTTGAGATTTCTCTAGTTACTAAACACTACTATATTCCTTTAATTAAATGCCAATTTCGATGGTATCAGATTAAGATTAATTGCCGGGAGTTAAAGATTAATATTACAGATTTCTTAATCGTTCCTTTGCAGCTTAGCTATCGGAGCTAATAAAACACTGTCAAGCTATTGATGGAGAGGCTATTCAGGATCAGATTTAGCTTGTAGTTAATGTTGTGTGTAATTAAATGATGCAAAGCTTGGTATTCAATGTGCGAGTCAGGTGTGGAAACATGGGTTGAAATCTTGTGATGCAATTGTGTGTATTCGCCAATATTGACGTCCGTAAGATGGAGAATGGAAACGAGGAAAAATAACCTACGGGTTGCCGCCGTACCTTTTTTCTATGTAAAACCACTTGTTTTCCTCAGAAACACGCTATGTTTACGGGTGGAAGACACTTAAGGTGCAATTTGAAGCTGGTATAGTAACCACTGGCACAGGATGTCAGTATATTCTGTCCTCAGTAAAAGCATGCTCAAACCCTACAGAAAATAAATAAATGAAAGAATGTGTTCCATCAAGCTAATGGCACATAGACAACGCGCGACACTGAGTGATGTCCTGCTTGTGTAACAGTTCCAACAGTTACGAGTAACTAGTACTCAGAGTACAGCACAAACCAGAAGACGCAATAGGTCAATTGTTTCGTTCAGATGTTCCGCCACCTTCTACGAGGTCTGCAGCTACACTATCTGGCTGATTTAGGAACTTTTTATAAAAAGTATCGCGGTTTCTATGTTTATTTGAAAGTAAAATGTGAACAGCTATGGTACGAGCCGAATGTACCTGCGTTGCATCTGCTTTTTGTTGTTCACTAAATATTGCCTAATAGAAGGTGGCGTCCCGAACGAGTGCGTAACACCACCTGGGTGTACAGAGGGGTGGATTTTCTTTTGTTTGTGGAGTTACTGATTGAAATATGATCGTCTGCGCCTTCTGGTGTGTTCTATACTCCGAGTTGTAGTAAACCTGTGGAGGTAATGGCAGGAACCGGTCGCGGTCACTATTGAGACGAATTAAATAATTATGAACTGTTATTAAACTGTTGTTTCCTGTTCGCAGACTAGGCTCCGAGATGTAGCGGTCAGCTAATGTTTTGAGAACTGAGATTTAGTTATTTTTAGATGTTTGTTACTTGATGAAGGAAATAAAACAGATACATTCGAAAATAACGTCTTAAGTGTATAGTTATCTGTTATAGTGTGTGTGTATAGTTGGTTATAATCAAGCAGTCAACCAATATAATTTGGTCCCTGAATCGTATGAGCGCCTATACAATCCAGAGGTCAAGTTTCATTGGCACGTATTTCAAACAAAAAAAGAATTATTACTACGGAACCCTACACTGAGCGTGGCCCGACACGCTCTTGGCCGGTTTTTTTTGCCTTGTTTTAGATCTCGGTGGCTTCACAAATGTTAGATTAAGATTCTGAACTTGACTTTAACAACCTCCCTAGAGTATTGTAGCTAATAACATATTCAGCTCATACGTTGACGCTACACGGTTACAAGCACCTCGGGATTTCGTAATCAAACCGTTGTTCCAACCATCATGTTTCCATTGTCCGCACTTTCGGAAACAAAGGTGTTATATTTTACAAGAACGTTAAGAAAAACATAGAGATTTGGATTACTTTCACACGCACGGCGCCATGGGTGAAAGTTGAACTATAATTACATGTTAACTATTACAAGACAAAGGGACTAACGGTAAATAGTTGTTAAAGTTAATCAGTTTTTATTTTGTTGGTAATTAATTACCGTTTTAGTGGCAGCTAATTGAGTAGCATAATTCGCTTGGAGGGTTCCCACTACTGAGGCTGAAGCCGCCTCTCAGTTAGAACCAAACCCACTCCACGTTGTCTACCACAAAACCCATGACATAACCTTGAATCTTTGATTCTAGGACATGCCGGTTCCCTAAAGATCGTTTCCATTACCTTTTTCAGATCAGTGGCGATCAAATAAGTTATAGAAGGTTAGAACCTACAGAGCACGCCCTAAGATGCACACTGGTTATTATAAGGCCCGTTACCACCACGACAATGACCGAACTTCTCCTTGATCATGGGCTACAATTATAGCCTTTTCTGTCAGCCCACGTCCTTTTCCTCCTTCCTCTCCTCCCCGCTGCTCGCCACTACCTCGTCCCAAGCCCAGGTTCCTCCACAGACAAGTCAGCCGAGCTATGCAGGCAATGCCGGGGCCGTAAGCTATGCGGCAGAGAGCCTACAATTAACTTCTCACCACGCCGAGCTATCCTGCAGTCGTCACATTGCGCTGTAATTAGTTCCTACCTACACTTATATCTTGGACTTTTTCTTGTTCTTGAGAAGCAGGCATTAGTACTAGTTAATATAGATTGCCACTTTTCTAAAACATCTGTGATGTGTGTTATTTTCCCGTCAGGGCTGCGGGTTGTTCGAAAGAGATACCGCAGCGTCGGCACAAGGGCTAAGAAGGAACAAGGGTGGTTTTTAGTCAGTAGAAGTCTGATACTCCCTACCACTCTGCTCAGAGCGGGAGTCGAGTCATTTGATGATTTTCCACCCACCAAAATAATGTGTATATATGTGTATATATTTTACGAGTACCTTGATAAAGGGCTATATGTACTTCTCAATGTAAATGTATAGGAAAATTGCTTTACTAAATACTTTTTTTTTTTTTTGACTATACGTCATTGAATTTATTTATTAAAAACAGCAACTGGTCTATGTTACCACAATTTCATGGCGAAGGTATTCGTTAAAAGTAGTTATATAAAGTGAAACAGTGAATGATGGCGCCTACCTGGCGCTTCATTTAATAAAACACTAAAATAAAGTAAATCACAATTATCTTTCTAACAAACACGCATTCAGCAATTAACACACTTTTTTACAACTAATTAAAACCGGTTTACCCCAATAAACCATATAAAATATTACCTGTATAAAAATATAAATAACTTAAGATCAGGAATAAACTATTTATAGTGCCGACGACGTAAATTGGACGTTTATTGGTTTGAGTGTTGCACCGAAATGAAGAGCGCCTAACGAAGCCAATTCTGTACGAACGTATTATTTACAACCAAGATACGCTAGACTTTACTTGCCTACAACTTATTGATTAAGAAGTGTCTAGTTATAATGGTGACTTTGTGACAATGCCGATTTATGTTGAGCTCTCGTCAGCGTATATTGATACTGGAATGCGGTTCTGACTTAAATGGTGTATTACATTACAAGTGTAAGTTGGATCGGTATTACATTTTATTGTGCAACAGTTGAATTCAGTTTATTACTGGCTGTATAAAATAAATATACTTTCACTTATTAGTGGGCGAGAAGTAGGTACAATTCTGTTTAGAAGTCGACTGCGTGACTTTAAATATACTTTGATTAAATAAAATAATAGTAAAGTGTTCAAAGATCTAATGATTCTGATGATTGCAGAACAAGTAATTAAAATTACCAGATACACTAACTTGACTGATAAGATTCAGGGAAAAGTGAAACTAATTTCTATACAAATATACATGCTACGCGTCTTGCTACGCCGTAGCACTCGCGCTACGAGCGTAGCATCCGGGAGTCTGGGACATTTTGGGAAACTTTCTATTTGTAGCTAATTTAGTTTATTTGCTCTTTTGGGGGATGTAAAATACTCAGTAATCTTGATTCATAAGCAGTATGATAGCCAAGGCAGTCTTGTTAACATAATCTTTTAGTAAAGTGTGATTGTTTTCAAAACCGATGAACAAATACACTTTTACGAGTACAATTTTGAAAACTTGATGAGCTAGCTAGGTTTCTCCTAGCTTGCTGACAGGTGTTTAATGTCTAAAGCTTATACGGTTCAAATAAGGCAGCCCAATTTAACATATAACCGATTTCAATATAATTATCGTGTACCGTAATAGTAATTTCTCGAATTTCCTGATACAGGTTAACTTTAACAAATTAACTCGTAAACGGAGCAATCTTAAAACATATTCCCCGATCTTTGATGCACCGCCGCCCGCCGTCTGGCCTACTGCATCGCTATGCAGTTCAATATTTATTATGGTTTCCAGAAGAGAGAGAATACAAAGTTATTAGCGGTTCGATCAAACCGGTGCCGACAAATTAAGGTAGACGTCTCTGGGCATGGTCACGTCTTACTAAATGCGACTGTGAGTGTTCGGTGTCCAAAGTCGGTCCACAGCTTGTCCGCACCGGTTTCCCTTAACCCTTGAAGTTGGTCTAGCTAGACAATAGGTTATCCCTTCATATTATTGCTTTTCTAAAACATTTATCAACAGGATTAGAGGATTTTTCGGGGGATAATGTCAATTGTTATTTTTGTCTATTGCATTACCGTTTTCAAAACGATGTAAAAGTCAAAAACCACAATGCGTACATATAAGGCTAGTCTCTAGAAAAAAGCTCTATCATTGCATTGTCGTGTTACAGCAAAACTTAGCGTTAGTTCTACTTTAATAATAAAATTACTGGAATTTCTTCACCTCAAAGGAAAATCTTAGAAAAATCTAAGTATAAAGTACATAAGATTCGCACACGATCGGTATAGAAAGTGACTGCATCATGCACACGCAACTATCAACTGCTGGGAAACGAATTAACTAATGCCTACCTAATGATGTATTATTTACAACTTAAAAACTTGCCGCCACATTGCAAAAGAACCCTTATTTTCCGGGACATAAAGTTTCTGCGAACTGCATTTCTCACGTCGAAAATGCAAAGTTAAAACGTGTAACTGAACACGGGAAATTACTCTTTATGTGTTATAAGATAAGGTTGTATTGAGGTGTAAGTGTAACGTGGTTTTACACTCGCAGAAAACAGCGGTACAGTTAAGAGGAAATGGTAGATTAGTAATAATTAAGGTTTGTTTTGTGACAACTGTGCGCAGCGCCATCTATGGCAGTAATGACGACGTTTAACGCAAATTAAAGGTTTTCGCAGAACTAGTGAATGAATGAAAAAGTTTTGTAGTTTTCTTTGGAAACTGTGGTACTAAAGTAATAGAAAATTATTGATTTACTCATAAATAAACTCTTACAAATATAGAGCCGGGGTTTACAACACTTCGAGAGGAAACTTTAAAGAGATCTCTTAATGTGTTATCTGAAATGAACTAAAGCTGAAAAAGCCTGGTTTAAACATAACATCGCCCCTTTAATCTCTGACGGGTTAGGCAAAGGTGTACCCTATGGTGTACCTACCTACCCATTAGTACACCATTTTGCCAGTTATGTTTAAAGTTCGATGTAAGAGATGGCGAACCTATTGCCATCTACCAGGGGGTCTAAAACGGCCACTTTGGCAGATCATAATATGAATTGCGTTAAAAAGCGTAAAATGGACCTTTCATTATAATAACTGCGTCTGTAACAATTTAGTAAAATACATCATAATAGGAAAATAATATGAATTGCTTTAACATTCGTAAAATAGTCACAGACGCAGTTATTATAATGAAAGGTCCATTTTACGCTTTTTAACGCAATTCATATTATGATCTGCAAAAGTGGCCATTTTAGACCCCCTGGCGCAAATTCGTAGCCGCTTCTGTTACAAATAATAACAGATAGAGAACTTCTATTCAAACTTCGTCAAGTTTTTTCCGAGCAGTGACGAGTTGACGACAATGTTTTATAACCGGTAGCATTTGTTAGATAGCTAATTACCGTAGCTAATCCTTTAGCCAAGCGTCCAATCGGTGCTGATCTTTCATGGTAGATTATGACGAAGCAATAGTTTTTACCTTACGTACTCATGAATCGGATATTACCTAACCTACTTAATATTTGATACTGACTACCTAGTTGGTCTAGTGGTCGAAAGCGCGACTGTGCCGTGGTCCTGGATTCGATCCCCAGGTTGGGCATAGAGTTATTGAGTTTTTCCATCAAGAATTTCTCTGGAGCCTTGACTTGTGCCCGGTTGATGGCAATAGGCTCGCCCCTATTTCTATAATTGGTGAAATGTGGATGTACTAATGGGTACACCTCTGCGATACCCTTCACAGGCGTGATGTTATATTTCAAAAGAAAAATTTCTATCAACTGTTTTTAATTACGACAATAACTTCATAACGACTAATGCCATCCATATTTGAAGAGATTCCAAAGGTTGCACCGACCGCGTCGTGAAACCTTGGCTACACGCATGGTACATAATTGAATAAGGGGTGCAGCACCACAACCCATCCATATTTATGACGCAACCCAACCACTCAACCTTGGCTGAATTAATAATATTCCTTGTTCAAAGCCACGGGGTCTTGTTTAGGGGTCTAAACTTATTATTTTCTGTTTTTGTTCCCACGAACGGTCGTCCTGTCTTATTTTATACCATTGGTTTTTTAATCACTTTTTACTTTACTACCTAAGGCGAATACTACTAAAGAAACTGTGTGTGGTTGATTTCTCGATTCTTTCAATGATATTTATCTAAAATTCGTTCAGCAGCTCTTAGTGTCATCGTTGCTATGGAACATATGGACTCTGTCAGCTATTAAACGTGGTTTAGATTTGTCGATCGCATTGTTTTATAGGTGGAATAGGCACAAGACTCGATCCAGTCGCTTAAAAATAGGAATTTATTGAGTAATTTAGTCAATTGAAGATGTTCTGGTCCCGTCGGGGCTGCGGGTTGTTCGAAAGAGATACCGCGGCCTCGACACAAAGGGCTAAAAAAGAAACATGGGTGGTTTTTAGTCGGTAGAAGTCTGACACTCCCTACCGCTCTGTCCAGAGCGGGAGGAGGCAATTCCCAAACCCGAAAAAAAAAATGTTCCGGTAGTCTTTTTACCCGACTGCGGCGAAGCCCAAAAGGAGGGTTATGTGTTTGACGTGTATGTATGTAAGTATGTATGTATGTCCGTTTCTTTGTTCCCTCATAACTCATAAACGGATGAACCGATTTGAATGAAATATACGTCGTTAGATTCGTCTTGATGGCGCGAGTGTTATAGGCTACATTGAAATTAAAAAATAAAGAAAATTGTGGATTTTGGGGGCCAAATCGCGGAGTTCAAAAAACATTTTTTTCCAATACCATCGAGTAGGGTATCAAAATAAAGGGTTTTAAAAGGAATTACAAAAATAAATTACACTTATATGTTTAAAAGAAATTCAAAGTGATAAATCCTATGAACAAGCACAAAAGTTAAATCATCTGCGAAGAATAATTTTACGCGACCAACGAAAGAACAAACACAAAAGAACTAAAAAGTTGGAAATGAAAAAAGTAGTTAAAAAACTAAAAAACCCGACTGAAAAAACTGAAAAGTAAAAAAAACAAGCACATTTTAAATTAAACAAAACTTGGAAGCAGGCGGGGTTCATTTGAATATTAAATTATGAAAAGAAAAAATGAAAATAGAATGGACCCCGCCTGCTTCCAAGTTTTGTTTAATTTAAAATGTGCTTGTTTTTTTGCTTTTCAGTTTTTTCAGTCGGGTTTTTTAGTTTTTTAACTACTTTTTGTTATTATTAAGAAATATTACTATTTAGAAATATTACTTCTTCATAAAGACAAAGGTTTTATGTATTTACACATTCCGTGACCACCTTTTTGCAGTTAAAAGCGAGGACACAAACAGGTGTGACCGGGAACATGAACTTTTTGATGGATGGCGTCATAAATTATGTGACGTCATAGTTAAGATGGCGGCGCGATAGTCTCGGAGTGTGCCTGCGGGCTTTCTGTCATCAGACGAGGAACAGAAGCCTCATTCTGTAGTCAATCATTAAGACAAATCATCAACAGATGAGACTGTCTTAGCAATATTAGGAAGTGTTGCGTATTTTATAATCTGTGCTCTATATTATGTATCTATGGTTGTGTTAGTTTTAGTTTATGGCTACTTCCGGAATAAAGGTTGTCTCAAGTGCAATGTACTCCGAGTTTTAATTATTAAACAATTAAGTAATTAACCCAGCAGCCCTGCACATATCTAGCAAATATGTGACAGTGGCGACGAGGATAAAAAGAAACAAGTTAAAAGTTAAAGTTTTACGTGTTACGTCCGTAAACTACCAAGTAATAATTTCGTCTTGTTACGTCGGACGAAATTGCACAAAATGGCGGCTGCTGGGCTCTCACTGCCTGAGTTTTCAGCTGCAAAATGCACATTTAAGGTTTATAAACAAGTTTTTGAAAATAAAATGAAGATCCACGAGGTGGATGAAAAGAAGTGGTCGCAATATTTAATCTCGTTTATAGGTTTTGACATGGTCACGTTGTTGTCAGAACTCTGTTTCCCGAAGACGCCACAGGATAAAACGTACACTGAACTAGTGGAACTTGTTGAAAAACACCTGGAGCCACAGCAATCAGAAATTGCGGAAACATATAAGTTTATGAAACGGGAACAGTTGGCAGACGAGTCAATCTGTGAGTTTGTGGCGGCTCTAAAGAAATTAGCACAGACGTGCAACTTTACCACGCATCTAGAAAGATGTCTAAGAGATAAATTCGTTCATGGATTAAAGAGTGAAAGCATTGTTAAAAGATTATTTGGGGAAGAAAAATTAACATTTGCAAAAGCTGTGGAGATTGCAATGAACATGGAGCTGGCGGAGAAGGGAGCAAAATTAATAACTGCTGGCAGTTCTGGGCAAGAAAGCTCAGACATAAACAAAATAACTGAAAAGAATGGGAGTGTTAAATGTCATTGCTGCGGGAAGATGGGGCATGTAAACCCCCAATGCAAATTTAAAGAAGAAGAATGTTTTAAATGCCACAAAAAGGGGCATAAGGCAAGTGTTTGTAAAGCAAATAGTAACAAAACTATCAAACCCAAGAAGGTCCATGAAATTACAAATGATGAAGAATTTTCTGTTATGCAAGTTAGTGAAGCACAATGGAATAGTGAATCTGTGTGTGATGGATATGAATTGTCCAGTTTATTTCAGGAAACAGAGAGTCAATTAAATATTAACAAAGTGGTATCAATTGATGAGAAGCGTCCAAGTCCTTGGTATATAACTTTAAAAATTAATAATGTAAAAATATCTTTTGAAATTGATTGTGGATCAGATGTCACGTTAATGCCTGAATCTATGTTCATAGCATCCTTTCCTAATTTAAAATTATTCCCATGTAACCTAAAGTTATCAGGATATGGTGGTAACAATATCACTGTATTGGGTAAAACAAATGTAAATATTAAAATTAAAAATAAAGAATACTTAGCAACATTGATTATTGTCAAAGAAGGTAAAAAGCCATTATTAGGTAGGGATTGGCTGAGTGCTATGAAAATTGATTGGCAAACTTGTATAAAACAGTGCAATTTAATTATTCACCAAGATTCAAAAATTAAACTTAACAATTTAGTAGAAAAGTATTGTGATATATTTTCAGGGTTTCCAGGCGAAATTAAAGGCACTGTAGGCACTTTGAAATTAAAAGAAGCTAATATTAAACCTATTGCATTTAAACCAAGAAGAATTGCTTATGCTGTAGAAAATTTAGTTAAAAAGGAGCTTGACAAGTTATGTACCGAAGGTAAAATGTATAAAGTGTCAAAGAAAGAAACAGGCACATGGGCTACACCCATAGTGACCATCATTAAAGGACCTCATAATGTAAGAATATGTGGGGATTACAAGGTAACAATAAATCCATTTTTAGAGGTACCAAATCATCCAATCCCTGTCATTGAAGACATTTTTGCAAAATTAAATAAAGATGATCAAAATGTTAAAACAGTATTTAGTAAAATTGATTTAAGAAAGGCATAAATGAACAGGCGAATGGATGAGGAGGCCCAAAAGCTTATGACAATTACTACACCATGGGGGTTGTATAGACCAACGTTCATGATGTTCGGTATGTCACCTGCTCCACAAGAATGGCAAGATTTTATGGATGAACACTTTAATATGCCAAATGTATATTGTTTCATTGATGATATTTTGGTTGCAAGCAGTGATGTGGATTGCCATTTAAAAACTTTAGAGTGTATATTTTTAAAACTTAAAAATTTAAATATTAAAGTAAATAAAGAGAAAACTGTGTTGATGTCCCTACAATTAGAGTATTGTGGGCATGTGATTGATAAGGAAGGCATTCACAAGACACCAGGGCACATCAAGGCCATATTGGAAGCACCACAACCTAAAAATGTTAAAGAATTACGTAGTTTTCTTGGCACTATTAATTTTTATCATAAATTTCTAAAGAATGCTGCTGAAAATTTAAAACCTTTATATACATTACTAAAGAATTCAGAAAAATGGGTATGGTCTAATCAACAAGAACTAGCGTATGAATGGGCCAAGAAAGCTATTGTATCAGATCAAGTATTAATTCATTATAATCCACAGCTACCAGTGATATTGAGCTGTGACGCTTCCAAGTATGGGTTAGGAGCTTGTTTAGCTCATGAAATTAGGTTAGGTAATAATATTGTTGAACGCCCTATTGCTTTTGCAAGCAGAACACTTAATGAAGCAGAAGTGAAATATTCACAAATAGATAAAGAAGCCTTAGCCATTATATGGGCAGTTAAGAAATTTGATTTATATTTAAAAGGTAGAACATTTACATTAGTTACAGACCATAAACCACTGATATCTATATTTAATCCAAGTAAAACAGCTGGTAGTATATATGCAGATAGAATGACCAGGTGGGCATTAATTTTATGTAATTATAATTATGTTATAAAGTACAGGACTTCACAACATAATGCTGCAGCAGATTTTCCATCTAGGTTGCCAATTAAAAATAGTAATGAGGAGGATAAAATTAATCTGGAAGGCAATATTAACAGCATTGTATTGGATAATCCACCTGTAACTTTATCTGAAGTTGCCAAACATACTCAGAAAGACTCTAATTTAAGCAAAGTTTGTACTTACCTAAGAGAGGGTTGGCCAAAGTTGCTCAATAGGGAGTTATGTAATTTTAAAGGCAAAGAGACTGAGTTATATATAATTAAAGATTGCATTTTATGGAGGGATAGAGTAGTTATACCTGACAGTTTAAAAGATAAAGTTTTAACTGAACTGCATTCTGGTCATTTGGGTATTAATAAAATGTTATCTTTAGCTAATAGTTGTTTTTGGTGGCCAAACATCACAAATGATATTAAAACATTAACTAATAATTGTGAAGGTTGTATCCAAAATAGGAACTTACCACCTATTAAACCTATACATAGATGGGAGTGGCCAGAGGAGCCATGGAAACGTATTCATGCTGATTTTGCTGGTCCATTTTTAGGGCATATGTGGTTAATCATTGTAGATGCACACTCAAAATGGCCAGAAGTAGTTAAAATGAACAATATTACCTCCAGCAGTACAATTAAAAGTCTTCGTTGTATTTTTGCTAGATTTGGTCTACCGGAACAAATGGTGACTGATAATGGTCCACAATGGACATCTGAAGAGTTTAATACTTTTTGTAAGAATAATAATATTAGACACATATGTACTGCACCATATCACCCAGCCAGCAATGGCTTAGCAGAAAGAGGGGTTCAAACCTTTAAAAGGGCTATGTTAGCATATAAGTTTGATAATAAGTGTTTAGATCATAGTATACAGCAATGGCTATTAGCTTATCGTACAGCACCACATGCCACAACAGGCAAAGCACCGTGCGAGTTAATGTTCGGTAGAAAACTCCGTACACGGTTATCTTTAATTAAGAAAGATGTAATTATTCCTAGGCAGTTGATTTGTAAGAAACCTGTAAAGCAATATTTACCAGGTGATAAAGTACTGATTGCATCATATGATAAATCTCGAAAATGGTTAGATGGTGTTATTGAAAAACCAGTAGGAAATGTTATGTATGATGTGCACACTGATAAAGGCATTCTCACCAGGAATGTTACTCAGTGTTTGCCTAACCATAGTGTAGCTAATGAAAGTGTATTGGAGCAAGAAAAAGAATCGGAAGAATTAGAAGTAAATAAACCTTTAATTAACAAAGAAATACCAAGTAACATTGCTAATTCTCCTATTCTAGTTCAGCCAGAAGTGCGTAGAAGTACACGTACCCGTAGGCCAGTTCAGAGACTTGATATGTAGTAATTTAGAAGAGAGGAGTGTTGCGTATTTTATAATCTGTGCTCTATATTATGTATCTATGGTTGTGTTAGTTTTAGTTTATGGCTACTTCCGGAATAAAGGTTGTCTCAAGTGCAATGTACTCCGAGTTTTAATTATTAAACAATTAAGTAATTAACCCAGCAGCCCTGCACATATCTAGCAAATATGTGACAGGAAGTAAAACTGTTTTTCCGGAAATAAAACATAGTTGTTTATAAACATAACTTCATCTTGTCTTGGTACGAAACAAGGAGGTTGTGCAAAATTGCATACATCCATAACAATATGACGGGGAGAGGTTCTATTTATCTAAACAGCTTGACGTTTGCAGATATAAGGCTCGATTGCACAAATAACTGTGTGTGAATATTTTAAAAATTTGAGCAAGGGCCGACGCCCGTCGGGGCTGCGAATTATCGAAAGAGATAATGCGGCCTCGGCACAAGGGTGAAGAAGGAACATGGGTGGTTTTTAGTCAGTAGAAGTCTGACACTCCCTTCCGTTCTGCCCAAGAGTAGGAGTTATTTGATGATTGATCACCCCCGAAAAAAAAAAACTACTTAACTACTACAATCAGTAAGTACTAGCTAAACCGTATTTATTGTTTTTCAGAAGAAACGTACATTCATTGTGGTGGTGTCATGAATTCGAATAAGTATGTGTTAGGATTTTAATTTATTTTATTTTTATTATTGTGATTTTATTGTATGAAATTTGTAAATGTATGGTGCTATGGATTTTTATCTGAATTAAACGTTTTAATAATAATAATTGTGGAAGCAATAACTTCATCAGTTTTATAATACATAGTTAAAGTAAATGAATGCCTTCAACTCGTGTTCAATGTTTATAGTTTTTCTATTTTATGTTGTCTTTGTGTCAGTTATGGGTTTCTGTAAGTATTAGATACAGTAGCTATTTACTTGGATAATTTACGAAGTGCTTTTAAGTTTGAAGAGCTAATTATCTATTTGTTTTATTGTTTTGTTTTAGGTATTGCAAAAATATTCTGATTTAAAACTGTCCATGGAGTTTCTAGCCCGTTCTTCTCCATGGATAGAGATCTACTCTTTCGAATAGGCAATTATAATACTGTCGCAGTTTTTATGCCTTTTGACTGGGATGGTAGCTGCATTTAATTGTTGTATTTGTTTCGACAATTCAGAAGTGCCTGTTACAGGCGTACTTGAAATATTTGATTTTTTATCTCTGAATGAATCAAACCCAATTCACATTGTGTGACGCATTGGAACATTTTTTTCAGAACATCATAATTTCTTCTAAGTAGATACATGAACACTACAAGTATTTTACAAATCAAGAGAGCGTTAAAAGGGAAGTAACATAAGCCTCAACAACAAAACAATAGGCAACCTAATCCCTTCCTATCTGCAACAATAGCGTGACACCCGACCGTCCCGTCGGCCGTCACGTTACGCATCTGTCACGTCACGCGGCGCACCTCTACGGAAACTGACACGTTAACTTTCACGCTTCACGCCTTGTCTGTCTGTCCGTCTGTCTGTCGGGTAGTCGCGCACTAGTTGATTCGTTGTTTAGATAAACTTACATTACAATACAAGTTTTGTGAGACGGTGCGTCATTTTATGTAGTAGAGCGAAGTAGTTCTACTTTCATACAGAAAGCTTTATTTTAAGTACACACATCAACACGGTCTAGGGATATTTTTAAAAAAGCGAATTACTATCAATGTGTTAATTATTTATATGACATGTATATATTTAAAATATACGTTATTTAATATGCTACCATTTTTTAATAATGGTTAAGGTACTGATTAAAATTTCAGGATTTTATGGAAAAAAAATGAAGCATAGACGGAAACCGTATATGAATTAACTTTTAATTTGTGAGTAAAAACTGAAAAAAATAGAAAAATCATTTAATTTGTGTTTATAAACTTGAAGTTAGTAGTCTGAGAAAGCGCCCATGATGTTCATAACACATCGGCAACGATTCGGCATGCTCAGAACAAGGTTGTCAATGTCTTGCTGCGGAATATTGTCCCATGTCCTTCTGAGGTGCGCAAAAAGTTGATCTTCTGTAGCCAAATTTTCAGGAACTTCCTTCAGAGCTCTTCTTTGCAGCATATCCCACGCATGCTCAATGGGATTTAGATCTGGCGATTGAGCAGGCCAGTCTAAGGCCCTAACATTATGTGTATGTAACCAAGCTGCTACCGTTCTCGCCGTGTGTGCCCGGGCATTGTCGTGCATGAGCAGGAAATCTGGCCCCATTTGTGTTCTGTGGGGCAAGATTACGGGCCCCAGCACCTGTTGGACGTATCGTTCTGCCGTCATATTGCCCCGCACCCAAACGTGATCCGTCCGTCCTCCAAGACGAATTCCTGCCCAAACCATAATTGTTCCTCCTTGGTATGGGTGAACTTCCTGAGGGTTCTGGAGACGGCTCCATCGTCCAGGAACTCGCCAAACACGCGTCCTTCGTGAATCTGGATGGAAGCCGAACCTGGATTCATCCGTGAACAGCACATTGGACCATTGCTCACGGCCCCAGTCCACGTGGTTCCGAACCCATTCTAATCGTCGTCCACGATTGCCTCTCCGTAAAGATGGGACCCGGAGTGGTCTACGAGAGCGTAGATTGCTTTCATGCAGTCGCCTTCTTACAGTTTGGTCACTCACAAGCACTTGGTGTTTCACTCGCAGCCTTTGGACCAATTGAGTCGCCGTTGCATTTGGTTGAACTCGCGCAGAAATTTGCAAAAATCGGTCTTGTCTGGGGGTAGTGATGCGACTTGGCCCCCGGTGCCTCTCCGCTACTTCACCTGTGGCACGATAGCGTGTCCACAATCTTGAAATTACATTTTGATGGGTCCCTATGGCCTCAGCAACATTACGCTGAACAGATCCAGCTTCCAGCATTCCCACAGCTCGTAACATCTCCGCCCTCGTCAAATGTCGGCGTTGCATGGCTACAATACCTCAATTTTAACTTTATCTTACGTTTAAAAATGAAAAAAAACTGTAACTAAACGTAATTCGTATTGTTTTTTAAATTTCGCACAAATGAAAATTCCCTCTCCTATACATCAAGACATTTTTATGCCACCGAAACAAAAGAATTTTCAAAAATTTGAATTTGGAATTAGTCTGAGATAAATTACAAACAAATCGGTGTATTAAAGATTCCAATGCGGCCAGTACTTTTCGAGTTATTTAATTGAGTATGAAATATCCCTAGACCGTGTTGATGTGTGTATTTTGTTTATGAATTACGTCGCATTTCAAGGATAATTTTGTCTTAACTCGTTCGAAGTTCTATTGTCTATACAGCCATTCTATTCAAATTCAAGAGTTGTTTTTGATTAGTGTAGAGAATTTTAGATAATATGATGTTTGAAAACATATCTTGCGTTCCAATAAAAAGTTTTGTAAAGCAAAACTTGTGTGTCACGATGATATTTATTTTCCATACAGACAATAATTGCCTGTCTCTTGTCTGTAGCACCTATTCTATAGATATCTAATTGCTCTGAGATGTAGTCATGTATGTGTCTGTACCTACAACAATGACACATAATCTGTCAGTGTGACGTCACCAGAGCCTGTCACCCGACACGCTAACTTTCACGCTTCACGCCTCGTCAGTGGCTGGCCGTCTCAAGTTGCGTGTGCGCATAATATAGGCTAGCTAGAGAAAATTCACTTGAAAGGCCATGTACCCACCAAATGGATTGTTTGAGAAGAAAGAAAGAAAGCATGTTTAATAAATTGTCACATGCCATAAAACTAAATCTACGAAATAAAATAAATTAATAAATAAAAGATAACTTAAATTTACACAGCAATCACGGCTGCGACAAAATAAAAGAAGAAAGAACATAACAAAAGTCACGTTAAGATCAAAATTACTACATAAACAAAAACAGTTACAATATCTCCAAGCTTGGCTAAAACCGTATCCATAGACCTGTTGCAAATTGCAAACAGTTTGCCATTATTTGCTAAGGACATAGCGAGTAGAGATTAATTGATGCTTGTCATAAGCTTGGAAGTAGAAGGAGTGGCTTGCAGTACTTACCTGGCTTATCGAGACCTGTCTGGACTGACTCTGTCCACTTTAAGAGTGCTTAGCTTAAAGAGAGCTATTTCATAATTATGAAAATAATCTACCAAGTTCATGAAACCCAATTTAATTAATTAGGCATCATGGCCGTCTAAGCTGTTATCTTCACTGTTCTATTTAACGCTATGTAAGTGTAAGTGGACCTACTGCCTTTCCTTGCCACGTGACAAGTGCCCTACTTTAGCCATTGTTTAGCTAATCGTCCACATACCCGGAGATCACATCATCTGTCACAAGTTGACGAGGCGAGGCACAAGGCACGAGGCACGAGGCGACTGGTGCCTTGTGCCGGTTGTTACATGTAGATCGAGGCAGATAGCATTAGTCACAGTTTTGATTCAGCCGGCCTGAGATAGCATCGGTTTGGCTAATTGTGCGGCCTTGTATGTTACTTTGGTTGTAGATATTTCTTAGAATTTTTTTCTGCTTTTTGGCTGTAGTTCAAAAACCTTTATGAATCAAAACGGTTGTGTTATTTGTGAAACTGCTATGTTATATATAGGTCATCATTCTCTACTCCTGGTCTCAATGAATCTGTTGTCAGCCCAGCCAAACTTCTACTTTCTTACTATTTGTCGTCGTTTCTGTAGTCAATCCTTCACTGTCGTACTTATAGGTATCAAACATTGCATCCAAAGATATCTATACAAAAAAAAAAAACATTAAATAAAGTGATTTTTTTTTAACACCACTCAGCTGTCCAAATAGTCACGTGACATAACAAAAAAACATCGTTGAACTGTCCGTGGCCCGGTGCGGGTCACTTTTTCCTTCCGTGACATTTTGTTGTATATCTGAAGCATGAAAGTTTGTTCGATCTCGCTCAAACTTGCACAGAGTCTAGAAGAATAAACAAGAACGACATTTTGTCCTGGTTCAACCTAGATTAATGATTTTAAGTGCCAAAAACAAGCGATTCTTTTTTAGGAAATGACGTCACGGCACGACGGCGCGTTTTGTTTTGCCTTTGAGATAAAAACCATAAATTGCGACCTAATTATGTTGTTTAATATATGTGACTTATTAAGTACTAGTGGATATAAAACAATAACATTTTGAAATAATGGTTTACTTTTATTATCATCGGCAAAACTTGTCCATTTTGCCACTATAGTGGTAATGCGCCGACTACGGCATAAAAATTCGTCACCCCAAAAGTGGTGATGAGCCACCAAGCGGTACCTGTTAGCTAATTTATTATCGATTCCAATGACATAACTGGAAGCGAGCTAACTAACGTAATTTCGGAGATATATCGTCGTTTTATTGAGGCGCGCCGTTTTTTTGTTAAAACGGGAATTCAGTTTGACAGAAGCGGCCATATTGGAAAAGTGACCCGGTGCGGGTCGTGGACAATTATAAATTACCGGCACTCTAGAACAAACTCATCCTATTACCTATAGGAGTAGGCTTAAATGCGTTTTTTTTATTTTTTTTTACCATCGTCCTTATGTTGGTGGTCTGAATGATTTCTGAAATTTTGTCCACCTATTTTAATGGGACCTTATATTTAACTTGGTGTTATCCAAAGTGTGGTGTTATTTGTTAAGCTCCGGAAGTCCGTGGCGGATGATGCTAATCTCTTTGATTAGCGCCGGTGATTACGTTCATTACCACGCGTGTTTCTTATTAACTTTTTAGAAATATTTGCTGGTAAGTCATACTTGAATGTTAACTGTATCTGATAACTTTCGTGAATAGGGGTTTCATTCTTGAGTTAGCTGCAAAAGTGCTACAAGTTACTATATATTGGCCAAAAATACATTATTCCTACTTTCATTCAGTATGAATGAAAATAGGAATAATGTATTTTTACGGCCACTTTTAAATGGTAGGTAATATTCAATTTTTTTCACCTCTGGGCTTAGGATCCTTTTACAGAAAATCCGATAGTGCATTTATGTTTAGGTTTAACTTAACTTGTCGCCCAGTGTGAGTCGATATGTGTGTCTCAATGAGTGTAATCTGCTTGCTGCATGTGCTTGTGTATGAATATTTAAGTCAGACTTTTTATTATTTAGTCGTCATTTTATTTCACTAGAATAGTAGTCAGTTGCAATAAAGTAAGATTACGATCATAAAACGCGAAAACAAAAAACAACTTTCCTTCATTAGCTTTAACGAATCAACTTTAACTGTATAATTTTAATGGGAGAGAGTCTGACAAACTAGTTCCCTTTAATTATAGAAAAAGAATGTAGATTATTATTGTCGCCAGATAAACCGACGTGAAATGGCGGATTGAGCGAAAGGCAGGTCGTAAAGATTACTTTGACAAATGTAACTTGAGACGCTGGATAATATGCGACTAAGCTCTACATAGAACATCACCAAATATCTCTTAAAAAAACATTCAAAATGTACTCAAAATTTCCCCTTGTTTCTGTCCCAGGAAGTAGGAAGTGAGACTAATTCCATAAACCGGGCAAAAATCCAAAGTATCCAGCTGCTTCTGAAATCCCAACTGGAAAAATAGTAATTTGTTTAAATTGGAGCGAATCACCTTTCTCCTTGTTCTCGGGGTAAACCTTCAAAAGGCGACCGGTCTTTGGGGATAATACCGGGGAGTGGGGGATTTCCTGCTGGTTGTTCATTACAGGAATTGATGGACGCTACCGAAAGCGCCAAACTAGTAGCCCAATCCTGGATCGACACAATTTAGATTGGCATCGACACGCTAAGGAGAAGACCTCACTAAAAACCACCCCAGTGTTCACCATCCGGAGGCACCATTTACTCTTAAAATATCTGTCAAGAGCCCCCTCTGTGTTACAGGAGCAAATCACCTAGGATTTCAAAGTCAAACGGACTGTCTAGGTAAATAGTGTAGAAATATGAAATGCTTTGTAATCGCTTACAAAGCGTTTCATATTTCTAAATCAAATATTCAGCAAGATTAACATTTTGGATCTTTTCTCGATCATCATTGTTCGTAGAAATGTCCTTTGGTGTTGGCCCTCTGTCCTACCTTGCTGGCGTTCTGGTATCTTTGAGTCCTAGGCGCAATGAATCATTTTAAATGTCCGTAATATTATGACAAACTGTTTCCTCGCTTTTACAATCATCACCCTTCAAGGTGCCAAGATAAAATGGCCACAGTATGTACATGGTAATTTTAATAACATGCCAAAGGAAATTAAGAACTGGTTGGGACAGAGATAACGAATGTGCAGGCAGTGTGTTTAGATAGCAGAGTGAATTGCTTGCATATATTATCTGCTGTGTAGGATTGAACGATGTGTGGTCTAGTTTCGATTAAGACCACCATAGATATGAATTATTTAGACAAGATAAAGCCATAGTATAATCCCATATTATTCAAAAGACGGGCTCCAGGTTCCTAATAAGGTATTATTAATTGTGTGATGAGATCTGGGAGCAGCGGTGGCCCAGTGGAGCAGCGGTGGCCCAGTGGAGCAGCGGTGGCCCAGAGGAGCAGCGGTGGCCCAGTGGTGGCAGCCCCGACTTACGTACAGTAGGTCGTGGGTTCGAACCCAGGCAGGCGCATTACTTTGTGTAATTTATTTCATCACCGCTGCTCTCAAAACGGTGAAGGAAAACATCGTGAGGAAACCGGCATGTCTTAGAACCAAAAAATTCGAAGACATGTGACATCTACCAATCCGCACTGGGCCCGCGTGGTAGATTATAGCCCATTCCCTCTCAAACAGAGGAGGCATGAGTCCCTGCAGTGGGAACATTAATAGGCTGATGATGATGATGATGAGATCTGCTTGTGAAATATCTGCTGATGTTTTAGATAAAGCATCTACGAAAGATACTAAATGTTCAGCCAGGCAGGCAACGGAGGCAGCAGTAAGGCTGAAAAAGTACAGGTATTTCCTTTCAATCCTTATTTTGAAATCCCGTTTTCCCGAGTTCATTTATCCCCAATCTATTTAAGTCGCGAGTAAATAGGCTTCTTCTGGGTAAGCTCGTTCCATCATCGACCTCATCTCTGCCCTTAGGGCAAGATTGAGGTCAAGAGTAAGCCCATATTAAATAAAATAAAAAATAATAATGTTCATTTTTTAAAACTAAGCAACAATTTTTGTTGGCTTTATCTATCAGTATTGCAATGAAGCATTTTTCAAAATGATTTATGTGGTACCTGAATGTCACAGTCATAAGCTTGCAACAGGCAACCTAATACCAGGTGTACGAGTATTAAACTCCAGAACGAGCACAAACAGTCATGCCATTCACTAGCCAGTGCTCACATATAACAGTAGACTCCGCTTCAGTATCGACTACATACATTAAACGGTTTGATGGTATCATAAATTGTACACTTTATAACAGGCAGACGAACCCAAATTAAGTTATTAACGAGATTATTGTGCTGTGTACCAGGGAGACAGTAAACTGAAGGCAGTTTTATAATTACGGTAAATAAACATACTGGATCTGATATCTGTAGGTTAGGTGTGGTTTGTGGAGATAGAAAGATAACGCGGGGAGGACTATAAGTGGTCATTATTATTTGAAAATAATCTTAATAATGAGAGAGTAAACAAGCATTGATGCCTGAATTATAGAAGACTAGTCAGAAACGTCTCAGCTCAAAGCAGTAAGTTGTAGCCTATTTATATTTGGCTTGGAATGTTAATTCGGAGCTAACAATGTAAATTCTAACTAAACCAGTCGGTCTTGTCTTCTCCAAATATTTTGGACACGATTTCCAGTCTAACATACACATTGCTTCTGCAGTTTTACAGCTTTACTTTGCTTCTGGACTAGATGTCAAGGTGGCATCCAATGCAGAAGCTATGCATATAAGCGGGATGTCAGGTGCATCCGATCCGATTCTGGTGTTGCTAAGAGTACCTTTATTGCAACCATATTGCAGAAAATATAGAGTGAATGTGCTATCAGCCAAGAATGTGGTCAAACGGATGCCTATCTTCAGTTTATAAATATGTTTCAACAATATTTATTGCAGCTACCCGATGTCCGTCTTCGATAAAGAAGATGTACTATACCTCTTCATACCGCTCCGGACGAGATACCGCTTAATAAGGCTCTTAAGAAACCCTTAATACCGTCCGCGGACGAGAAAAAATAATGTATCGCTTTATGGATCTTAAGTAAGGCAAGGTTAGGATGTTCGCGGATAGCGAGAAATGTTTTTGCAGGCAACAGTTTAATGTAGCCGTTGCTGTCCTAATACTGGGCAAAGTCCGTCTAAGTACAGTGCGCTGCCGTGTCGAACCAGCTCTCATAGTATGTTAGCCTTTATACTAAGTTGAAAAAAAGTCAAGGAGCAACGAGAAAAAACAAGGCAGCATCTCATCCTTTACTCAAATAGACCAGATTAACATTGAGAGTAAGTCAAATCAAATCAAATCAAAATCAAAATTATTTATTAGCAAGAAAATACATAAAAAATAACAAGGAAAGATCTCGAGTCTCAGTGGGTACTGTAGTTTTCTGAATCAATAACAAGGAACACAGTGGAGGTGATAACATTTCAAGCTCGATCAAGTTTCTGAACTGTTCCGAAAAGAACATAACAAGCAGCATTTATGAACCAAGTTGATTAGCAGAGGTGCTCTGGTAGACAAACAAATAGAAATCAAATCTTTTCTCGATTGCCTTTGGGCCGATTTTAGCATGTAGGTCAACTATAAGTGGAATCACGTAAACACAGGCGAACACAGAGATATACATAATCGATATAATGTATAGGAATTAAGGTTAATAGTCTGACAGGTGTCGTTAAATGGCATTTTTGTCAATTAACAAGTTGCTTTCTAACTAACACGTCTTTATTCATTGAGTTACATTATGTGAAGCTTCGATTTTATGAGATTTGGTTGAAAAAATATGTGTAGTGCAGAAATCACGTTTTTCACCGGTTTTTCCAGTTTTTCACGGTTTGGAATAATAATTTATTGGAAAGTGACGAGAAAGATAACTTTCAATTCACTTTCGTTATTGTATTACATAAGTATTTAAAAAAAAGCGCTTTGCACCATCAAACTATAAAGTTCATCGAGTAATTTGTAGAATAACAAAAATATGTGGTGTATGTTTGCGAAACAAAAAAAAAAAATATGTTTGAAACGTAATCTTCAAAAATGCTTTATTTATTCAATACATCCGCTTTTCGCCTACTGTGCCACTGCCACCTCACCCTAAAAATCATTGCCAATGTAACTGTACTCTAGAACAAAGGAAATCCATCCTTAACATGTCCGTATAAGAACTATCTGCATGCAAATAGCACTGCACTCACTTAAATGCACTGCTGATTTATTTTTTATCTCTTTTGTCCAAAGGCATTATATTTTTTGTCCTTTTTCCTCGTATGACATCGGATACGCCAAAAGTTTTTGCGCAAAGATATCAAGTTATGGCACTGCACGTAATCAGTGGTGCATTTAAGTGAGTGCATGTGCAGTGCTATTTGCATGCAGATATATGGCTGTTAATTTTATATGAGGACCAAAAACATTATAACAACATAAAAAATGCGTAAAAACGTTGATTGCACAATACAGTTACTTTGAGGAAGGAAACAATATTAATAAAATCACAAAATTTGGAGGGAATCAGCTGCGTCTTGTCTCACGATTTTTTGTAGATATTCTTTCTGCAAATTCGTGTTATAAATTGATGGAAGGATTGAAGAACAGGTGTAGTTCTCGTTATGTTTGTTGCTGATTGAGTTAACTCAGGAAACCACGTTACGGGACAGTCGTACTTATTAACAGTAAGTAGAACACCTAGGATAATAAGATGGAATATTAATTTACTAGCCGAAATAAGTAGAGTGCACAGTCACAATCTATAATTTAAATTAGGTTTCAGATAAATATTGCTGCAATTCGTGTGATTGCCATTAACTTAGGCCATTAACCTAATAAGTAATAGTTAGCCCAAACAACGATCATGATCAACTAACGCATTCTACAATATTGTATTCCTAAGTTAGCTATTAACAACAAAATTAATAACATTACAAGGTCCATTCCTCGCAAAACCTTCCCACAGTCAATGCGACAAATCCTCAAGTAAATACAAGGCAAGTCCATGCAGCGTCACATACAAACATTTGTCGTCGATCGTCGCTATCGCCGATCTAAAGCGGGCCATTCATTACGCGCCGAGTGTCACATTAGTTGCGACTAGCGACTAGCCGCGCCGCTATCGGCCCATCGTCTGGTGCATGCACGGGCTTAGATGAGATGAGGTGCTCAAACTTGTGCGAATTAGCGGATATTAGAAATTATTGGAAATTAGATAATAGGGCTATTTTTTTTGTCTAAAAACATGGTAAAAATAAGACCAATGTCGTTAGGAATAATGAGGTGGATTTGTAAATAGGCAGCTGCGATTAACTGTTGTCATTGAAGATACAAACACAAAAGCTTGCTTCTTATTAATATACTGCTGTAGTAAGCGAATGACCATTTATCGACGCGGAATTAGCTTGATTCGAATTCGAAAAACAAAACGTATTATTTTCGGTTCGGTCTCCACAACACGTCGGACTATTCGCTTTTATTATAATTATGGAGACGAAGGTTTTCTCACCGTTTCAAGCCGATTCGGAGAAGTCTTCCTGAAGTTTTGAGACAAGCAACATCCGTATAATGCTTTTTAATGGAAAAGAGTGATTTCTTCCTCCAATCCTAATTATCCCTAAACTTTGACAACCACATCCTAGACAAATACGGTACAGAGTACAAGATACAGCGAACATTCACTTTGATGTACTCGTCGCGAGATACGGGCGTACGACACGACCGTGCGATACGGTCGCGCGACATTATACGAGAAACAATATTTATTATTAACAAATGCTTCTGTGCATGTTTTAAGATAAAAAAAAATAAAAAAAAGTAAAGAGTTTAAAAAAAGTTAAAATAAAAAGCAAAATTAAAAATTTTGAAAAAACCCACGACTGTTAAAAATTAATTGAAAAAAGGATAAAATAACATAAAACACCCACCTTAAAAAAACCCAAGAATGTCCGTCGGGTGCTGAACATTGCTATCTACGGTGCGACCGTGTCGCAGTCTCCATTGATTAGGATTGTGTGTGCTGTTAGGTGATTGGTCAGTAAATGGGAGTGTCTTGCAGGGTATGTATGTGTCTAGTTCGGCTATTAGATAATTGGAATATAATCAGGTCTATGTACATATACTAAACGTAGACAGTTTAGTATAGGGTAGTCGACCGACTAAAAAAAATATGATTCTGTTTAGTCCGTCAGTCAGATTATTGAAAAATATTGGATACGTGTTTTTTGTTTTATCAAATTAATAAAAATTGACGAAAATAAAGCTTGTCAAAGACCATGGAGAGGGGACGTTTGACGTCATAGTTAGGTAAAATTGGACCAAGCTGTGACGTTTCACGACTTTTCGAAGCACTGTATCGTCTTCATTTTTTGTTTACGTGAAAAAAGAAAAAATACGTGTTCAATATTTTTTGGAAATCTATCTGACGGACTAACTAGTTTTTTTTTGTCGACTACCCTATTATCATACAGATCAATGTTAAGGTGGATGTTCACGGTAGCCCGCGAAATTCAAATTTTCTTAAGTTTTTTGCAATTTGCAGGCAAGTGCTAGGTTGTATGTTAGTGAAAATATGATTTGCGGCTGTAAGACATATGTAGTTACAGAATTATAATCATCAAATACAGGTTCCGGAATGACTTTGACCTTGTAAAAAGTCATTCCGGAACCTGTATGAGCTCGGAGGGTTGTATTAATGATTTTCATGATTATAATTCTGTAACTACATATGTCTTACAGCCGCAAATCATATTTTCACTAACATACAACCTAGCACTGGCCTGCAAATCGCTAAAAACGTAAGAAAATTTGAATTTCGCGGGCTACCGTGAACATCCACCTTAAGTTTTTCTCCTGCGAAATTGCTTTGAAGACAAATTTGTATTTTCCTACTTGCTTATTCGTTTTCGGTTCAGTTTTCCAAATTGATCTGAGTCAATAAAAGACACATTTTATTAACGTTGTTCTATACTTTGATATTGCGTCACGACGCAATTTATTGACAAATATCTATAATAAGTAATAATAACTTAATATGTCATCTTGTTTACATTTGAATCAATTAGTTAAAAAAAAGAAAGAAAAGAAGGAATTAATTTATGTTAATTTCTTTTATTATTCTTTCTTCACAAATTGTATAATCTTTCAACAGCTGTAAGCTCTCCTTGAAAACCATCGCTAAAACAACGTATTAATTTAAGAACTGCTGCCACATAAAGCTACTGACAGACTTATAAACGGTGCGTGAAAACGGCCATTAGGCTCCCCGCACCACTTCATTATGGCTGATTGATGGCGACTGAGTCGCGGCCTTCAGCGACTAATTACTTTAATTGAATGAGTGATTGAGAACGACTCTCTTTCGATTTACAGGAATATGGGTGTGTTTGTGTATTGATTGGTAATCATTGAGGTATTTGGATTTAGTGTCGTAGATTTTCGCTGTAATTGGAAATGTTGATTAGTTTTACTTGAAATGATTAATGCATGTGACTTAACCTAATATAATCAGCGGTTAATTAAAGCTTCTATTGCTGGTACACAAACCTCTTTATCAGGAATATAATGTATTAAAACTCGAGGACCCCGTGCGAGTTTGTAGATGAAACATTTACTGAAAGTTTTCGTTTTGGAGCATCCCGGTTTTCTCACAACGACAACGCCTGCGCCATATGAACACACAAATATCACCGATAATAAGAGATTGCCAATAAATGTGAACCTTTCTTGTGAAGAGAGTAATTATAATAAATTCAAAGTGTAATCTCCGGTCTCCCACCCCCGGAGAGTGGTGGAGGAATCGTGAGCATACATCAAACGCGTCGCAGTCGTGTCGCGATTCCGTGCGACAGATAGTCGCACCGTGCGCAGCGCGCCTACGCAACGTGGGCGGAGATTTAACATGGCGTTTTGAGGAAATTATGCACTTCAGCTTTAATATTAATTTTGCATTGAATAAAATGCGTGATATATTTTGTTCTAGGCGCAGTAAATCTAAGTGCAGTAGTGGTCCAATGGGAATGGCAGCGACTTGCAATTTATAAATCACAGTTTATCCGGACAGGCAGTTTGCTTGCAACAAATTCACCACCACTGCTCTCAAACGATATGTCTTACGGTATGTCTTAGAACCAAAAATTCGAAGACACATGACATCGCCAAGAACCCCCTTTAAACCCACGTGGTGGATGGCATGATGTGTACCAGAAATGGGAACAACATTGACTGATATTATGTATAGACAGTATTACAGTATTAATATTGTTATTGTTACGTACTTTAATTAAAGTGATTTTTGTTTTTGTGATCAAACCTTATAATAAGTTTGTACGTGAGGATTTGTAATTAACTCTCTGGTGACTGGTTTACTTTTTTGTTTGCTATAAGTCCTCCATGTACTAAAATAAATAAATCTTACTCGGGCCTAATTTATTAGGCTTCGAACACAAGAAGTTACGAATAAAATCAAAACATCATAAAGTCATGTCAAAAAGCGCAAGTTGGCATTGAGCCCATGGACTAATAAGGTACACAACTGCCTACCCAGACACGACAAGAGGCAAGGCTCTTCGAATTGTCAACAATAAACAACATGAAGGGCGTATAATCACAGAGCAGACAGAGTATAAGCTTCATACAACCTCGTGAAATGACAAGAACGCGGGGCATGTGTGCGTGACCCATAGATTGTACACAGGCTGTGACAGCGTAAACCGGTATTTTCCAGTCTCGCCGCGTACGCGACAAGCGGCCCGTGGTAACGCACACATGCCCCCCGTGTTTGTCCACTCACGAAGTTGTATGAAGCTTACACTCTGTCTGCTCTGTGGTATAATCCTCGAAGCTATAAACTTAGAAAATTATTTTTCTTAAGTCTAATTAATCGACTATAAAGTTCCTAATTAGCTCGTATAACATCTAGGCTATAACTGTCCACTGTTAACCGTGGCCAACGGCCATAAGGGCTTTAGAGGACATACATCGGCTGTATGCGATGAAATTTTAATGGTTTTCGCTAAAGGTGGACGCGGCGCGTTGACCTATAAAAATATTGTGTGGAGAAGATTTTAGTTTAAATCCTGCTGTAACCTAAAAATGTCGAGTGAGCTTAACTTTATGGGTTAAGTACGTACTTAAGGATAGTAATGAACAGTAACCTGTTGGTAATGTAGCTACGTGCAGCTTTGATTGCCTCGTTAGACTAGTGTTCCTCGACTGCTGAGTCTGATCCTGTAGGATCCTTGGTTCGATTACCGGATCAAGTAAAGTGGTATTGGGTTTTTCCATCAGGAATTTCTTAGTAGCAGAGCCTACAGAGTTCAGAATTCATCATCATATCATCATATCAGCCCGGAATCACCCACTGCTGAGTATAGGCCTCCCCTTTTTTTCTGCCACACTTCCCGGTTCTGTGCGTACCTCATCCACGTGTTTCCGGCGACTTTGACGATATCGTCAACCCAACGAGCTTTAGGACGTCCCTGGTTTCTTTGGCCTAACCTTGGCCACCACTCGGTCAAAGCCTTGCTCCATCGGCCATCTCCGCGTCTAGCCAGATGTCCTGCCCACGTCCACTTGAGGCGCACCACCCGGTCCCCGACATCGTAGACTTTCGTCCGACGGCGGATTTCGGTGTTACGCACGCAGTTCAGAATTGTGTACGGGTAATGGCAATAGGCTCGCCCCCTACAACACGGAAGTTAAACATAACTATCAAACTGTGAATGCACAATTAGGTACACCTCAGCCAAGTCCTTCCTACCTTGAATATTTTTGCACTACTGGAATTTTAATTCTTAGCGCTGCCGCACTGAGTGTAAAGCCGTCGCTACACATATTCAATAACGTGCTTTTATTTTAGGAATTAACATAAGTGTCACCTGGTATTAATGTAACTAAGTAGGCTGTCACATAAGAATTTGGGATCTCCGGTGGAACGCACACCGTTTTAATTAGTCTCATAAATTGACAGTTAATCTCAACAAATTAAGGAAGGCGACCAGAGACTAGGAAGTTGATAATATCTACAATTATCTAAAATATTGATCTAAATGTTTCACGCATAAATAGACACATTACCGTTGCGAGCATTCCGAATAGAGTTGTCATTAAAAAGCTCATCGGAATCGTTTGAACGATAACATCGTTCCGTGCGATTACACATTGTGTTCCGAGTGTCAGAGTTAATCGCTACTTACACGGCTGCGATTATCTGTCGATCGCGCGGCTGTCTGTCGCACGATCGCACCGTGTGTCGATGCCCTAATTCCTACCGATGTGATGTAGAGATATTATGTCGTTTGTGTGACGTTTATTCTTTTAATTACGTTTTTTTGGTGACTGTTTGATGGTTATCGATCTGATTGAGCTATTCGTAACGCTAGGCTGCTACCGTTCAGTAAAAATTGGTTTGGTTCTCAGGCTCGAGAATGTTTAATAGAGATTTGAAAGAAAACATTGGTACAGTTTTGGCTTTCTTTATTAACACACGAAAAGGGAAGATCTTTATCAGATAGAATAAAAAGAAATTGGATTGGAAGTTTGGCTAAAGCGGATGCCGGAGGTAGTTTACTAAATTAGACCACTGTTTGATTTGATTTTAAATGTGATTCGAGAGAATTTCGAGATCGCGAATCAGCTAGCGTAGCGTGACTCGCTCCTCAGCTTTATGAACCGAAAAACTTAAAATGGTAGATGGAATCCTAGGACCTGAAAAATTAAATGGTGGTGGATTGGGTGTGGATTACGGAGGACCAGTTTATATAGCGCAGCATCATAGAAGAGGCGTATGTCCAGCAGTAGACAGGTGGACTGCTACAGGCTGAGTTAAACCACTGAATGATTATTTATTTGTAAAAACTATCTTTTATCTAGCACATAAAATGTAACAGTTTGAGTTGATTGACGGTTTATCAAGTCTACAATACATTCTCTCTTATTGCATTCATTGTGCACTCATGTAAACCACGTATAACCGCAGCGCAGTGACCCGTTTCAGTCCGTCGACTGTAGCTCCCTGCCAGCCCCTGCACCGGTTCATAAAGGGACGCACAACTGAACGCATTGGTTAATTAATTAAATGTCGGACAGTGGTCGGACACGTGTTGTCGTGTAGTACTCCTGTGCTGACACTCCACAGGTAGTACCGGTGTCTGACATGTGTCACCTGTCAGTGAGCTGATGGGCTGCGTTTGTTTTTATTTGTTTGGCTTGTCATTACGTAGTTAGGTTTGTATAATAGTGAATAGTGTGCACGGGACCGGTCAACGTGGCGACACCTGGGGGAGGCCTATGTCCAGCAGTGGACGACTTTTGGCTGAAATGATGATGATGATGATGATGAATAGTGTACGTAAAGGAACGTACTGTTTCGGGCAGGCTGAAAGAATTTGTTTCATGTCTACCAAATGACTAAAGCGCAAAACTCAGTTGTCTAAGCTCTGTGTATGAAATGTATGACTGTATGACAATCATTAATGCTGTAGTTAGAATCGGTCAGCCAGCATGGTTGGTATCGGATTCAGTACGTAATGTGTAAAAACGGGCACGCTTTTTGCATAACACTTTTTCTTTCCACAATTCGAAGGTTATTGAGGAAAGTAATACATGAAAACTTTCTTTACATATCCATTATAAATATGTTTTGTACGTAATTACCTCACGGAACTTCCGCAGGGTTGACTATCAGTGTCACGCCGGAAATGCTTTATGCATCAACATTGGTTGAGTCCCTTATAAAACCCTTTAAAGTCCCTTTTCATTACTCATACTCTGAAAGTCGGTCAAAACATGCCTGCGGAGCGGGTTGCATGAAAGTACTACTTTTCAGCCCTAGGGAGAATCGCTATCTACTGACAGCTGTCAAATTATTTGATGTAATTGGGAGCAAGCCTATTGCCATGAACCAATGTAATTAGGAGCAAGCCTATTACCATCAACTGATGTAATTGGGGGCAAGCCTATTACCATCAACCGATGTAATTAGGAGGGCGCCTATTGCCATAAACCAATCTAATTAGGAGCAAGCCTATTGCCATCAACCGATGTAATTAGGAGCAACCTATTGCCATCTACCAATTTGAGTAATTGGGAGCAAGCCTATTGCCATCAACCAATGTATTTAGGAGCAAGCCTATTGCCATCAACTGATGTAATTGGAGGTAAGCCTATTGCCCCCAACCGATGTAATTAGGAGCAAGCCTAATGTCATCCACCGATTTAACAGATTTTATTATTATAATAATAATAATATTCCACAACTATCACACAACGCCATCTAGTCCCAAGCTAAGCAGAGCTTGTGTTATGGGTACTAGACAACTGATAAACATACTTATATATTTCTAAATACATACATATTATACATAAATTACACCCAGACACAGAACAAATGATCGTGCTCATCACACAAACATTTGTCCTGGGTGGGAATCGAACCCACGACCTCCGGCATAGCAGTTAGGGTCACTAACCACTAGACCAACAGTTTAAGTGTTTCTCTTATATTTACTTTTTTATTTTTTTTGTATTTCTTTTTGTCCTGTGTGAAACCATAAATAGTTTTTCTTTCTTCATTCTTTCGATTTAGGTAATTGGGCGCAAGCCTATTGAAAGTTGATAGCCCATCAACTTTCCTTGTATTCGTAATGAAAAGCACAGTGTTTACCTCAGGTTAAAGACTTATTTAGTCCCTCGAACTATTAGCGCCCTCGCTGCGCTCAGGCGCCAAACCCCGTCTCGGGGACTAAATAAGTTCCTTAATCCTTTCACCCCTAAGGTAACAATGTACTATTTAAATGGTCAGACTTCACTCTGCTTAATTCTTTTAGTATAGCTATAGCACCTTGCATTTTATGCAGATTTACCAACATATCTTACAAAGTCATCATCTTAAAAGCTTAGAAACTCAATATTTTTATTGTTGGTCGTGATCGCATTAGCGGTGAACACGTAAGCTCTGCGTCGGACCGCGTCTGTCATCACCGCGAGTAATGTAATGGTGTGGATTAAGCCTTACGGGGCATCTGACAGGGCTTTATGTCATGCATGTGGTAGGGATGACACTTGATACGGGTTTTTTGTAGACATTCGCGAACGACAGGCTTTTCGGGAGCTTGAATTGTGGCTCAATCAACTGGTGGTTTTTAAATAAGAAATGGTTCTTTCTTAGGGTGTCTAAGTTTATTGAAGAAATATTTGATTTGTTTCAGGAGTATTTAATAAAGTTTTGATAAGAAAGCTTACCTATAAGAATTCCAACATAAGATTTAAATTTTATTAGAATAACTGAAAGTTTTGACTGAAACTCGTGAGTCGTTTTCGAATGAATTTTAAAATGCAAATGTGCTGTTAAAGGTCCTTCATTTGATTTAAGTTCCTCAACAAATCTATGTCCTTTTTACAGCTTTCAAGATATTTATACACCCACTGGCATCCCTGAACCATTTGCCCGCTGTACAATATCAATTTACCGCATAAATGTATATTTTATCTGTAACGGCGGCTTGGACTCAATGGTTTGATGTAGGCCGGTATTGCCAGTATTAAACTTTTATTGGTCATGTCGTGCATTTACACTGATTTCCATAAACAAGTATTTATTCAAGTCGTGACATTGGTAAGGTGTAATTAGTGCTAGTTTAATTGACGGGGTAAAGAAGTAGGTATAGATTTTGTAATACTGAGCTAAGAATAAATACAGGGAACGATTATGTTTTATTATATTAGCTAGAATAAAACTGTTTGTTCTTACGAAGCATTATTGAAGTAACAGATACACAAACTTACAAATACTAATTAAATTCATATTTTTAAATCTTGATCATTTAATTTATAGGGAAGTAAGTATGGAAGAAGAAGACATGTTGCGCCGACCCCAAATAAATTGGGATAAGGGCAGCTGAATGATGATCATTTAATTTAATCCAATAATCACCTAGTGTAAAATTAACAACAAAAAAACCTACGTCGTACGTATACCATGGTCACCATATTATTAAAAAAACACAATAAAAAAATAAATCTGTCAAATCTGACAGCACCATACGTCACGCTAATGGCAATCAACATGTCGTCGTAGCTACTGTCACAATAGATTTGAAAACGCCTTTATCTGTATCAATCAGGCCATTAAAGGATTTGTCTGGCCACTTGAAAGTATAATTAGAACCACTTATGAGAGATAAGGCAACTTTCGATGTTAACCGGTTATTGTAATTCCTTTGAGTTTTATTATAAATTGGGTTATGTGGTCGAAATCGGAGCAGCCTCTAATAGAAGTTGAAGAGAAAACCAGGATGCTGGCCTATTTTAGAGACATCATCATCTGCCTAGCCTTTTCCCAACTATATTGGGGTCGGCTTCCAGTCTAACCGGATGCAGCTGAATACCAGTATTTTACATGGAGCGACTGCATACCTGACCCCCACAACCCAGTTAATACTAGGTAATACGATACCCTTTGGTAAGACTGGATGTCAGAATTTCAGGTCACTGACTACCTGTTACGACTGCCAAAGATACAAGCCAAGCCCAAGCCAAGCCAAGCCGAGCAAGTCAAGCCTATTTTAGAGACAAGTGACATATTATAAGTTAGTATAGGTATACATACATAGGACCTATATTTAATTGTTATAATGAAAAATTATAGGTCTTTAATTAAAACAGTCTCCCTCGTGGATCTTCAATAACCAATATCGCATTTCTTTCCGATGATTCACAGGCTAAATAAAATGTAATTACGTTTTATAATCTCCTGTCTAAGTCGCGTGCACAGTGCATGCCTGCAACCCTCCAAAAGAAAAAAAGTCACTTAACATTCATTAACAGCTTCATACCTATTTCATCTGATATCAGATCGGCTATTAAAAATATTATTAAAAGAAATAACAAACTTATAAGAGGCCTCCTTCGAGATAAGGTTGTGTACAAAACGCCGCGGATTTAAAAAGTAAAAAACAAAATGGCGTAATGCTCGGATGTCGTGGCGGCAGCCCGCGGCACAGGGTTGCCATGTGAAATATATGTGATTAATAATTAATCTCCCTTCATAATGAAATAGTAAAGCCGTCCAAGATATGAGTTATTATAAAATTATCATGGTTGTAAAGACGCAGTAAAATTATTAAAATATTGGGTTGTTAAATGAAACAAGATTATTTGGAGGATAGGAAACCTGTTCCCACAATCCTACTTATGTCTGGAAGTCATAATAATTGACTTTAACTTTTAATAAATTAAGGATTTCGGTATACTGTGACAAACATAAGCCCCTGTGCTTATACACCAGTTATTTTTAAATTTATAATTAACATTTTATGCTAGTAACCTATAAAACCATCCCATAAAATACAATGGCCACCCCGTGGCCCCACCCCTGCGCGATGGCATCTTATAATTGAGAGGTGCGCGCTATAGTGACGCGCTTACGTGCGCGGGCGCAGAAGCCGAGGTAATGATCACTGTCTGACACTGGATCGTAAAAGAGAGGATCTTTTTCTGCCATTTCGTGGGTTAAAAAAACTTTTTAACAAAAAATAAAACCGACTTAAAAAAAAAACACAAAAAAGTCAAAAATAAATTAGTTTCTGAAGTCGGTGACTTTTGTTTGTTTGATTTCATTTTTTTGCCACCGACTTCAGAAACTGATTTATTTTTGACTTTTATGTGTTTTTTTTTGAAGTCGGTTTTATTTTTTGTTAAAAAGTTTTTATTTTTCAATTTTTAGTGGTTCACATGTTCATGGGTCATAATGTGGACAATGTAGTTTTTTTTTAGTTTTGTGGATTTTTTTAAAAACCGGTTGTCTGATTTCGATTAAGAAATTATGGGACCATTTGGGAAGTATACCCTTTCCAACAAAAAAAGAATTTTTCAAATCGGTTAGCAAGTGACGGAGTTATGCCCGAACAAACATAATAATAAAAAAACGTGTGGCACTCGGAGACTGCCGCGGTAAAGCTATTGCATAGCATTTTTTGTCAACTTAAGCAAATAATTAATTATTTAATTTGACAACCTCAGTTGACAACCTTGTTATTTTCCGTAACCATAGCAACCTGGTTGAAAATTCCGTTACGAAATTTCTGGATTCGCTCTCCACGCTCAAGGCCCGCGATAGAAGCTATGCAATAGCTTAAAAAAAAATATAAACATCCGAATTGAGAACCTCCTTCTTTTTTTAGAAGTCGGTTAAAAAGAGTGGTAGATGAGTGATATCGATCTTGCAATTTCCTGTGAGACTAGATTTTTCGGCACCTGAGCGCCGACACAACGTGGCTTACGTGGTTATACTATCAACAATAGCGATGAAACTGAAACAGCATTATCTTAAGCTAGTGAAAAGCTAGCAAAAGCTCATGTCAATTAATTTTACTCTGACATAAGCAATATTTCGAAACGCTATCAAAGCGACTATATTTACTTAGTTAGTAGGTACTTAAGTAGTGATTATAATTAGGATCAGTTAACAGTTTCTGCAAATAAAAGGGCTGAAGTGTGATTTTTGGCACCAGGATAGAGCAGCTACTTAGTCGCAGTCGGACTGTCCCCACTTTTATTGTCACGCAGGACTAGGAAACCTGACGCTTGGCAGGGTCAGGTTTCCGTGGTGGAGACAAATATTTGAATAGGACGCTCCTATTTGTTCCATGCCTAAGTGCCTTACTCAATTTGTGTTTGCCGTGGCACCTAGTATGTCACACGAAATTAAACGGAAGCTCCTTTGTACAATCGAATAGTTTTTTTGAAAAACATTCTACATCTTTAAAGTGCAAGCAGTTTGAACTACAGTTACGCCAATAGCTCATCTTATCTTTTAAAGCCCACCCCTAGGCTGTAGCATCCCGTAATTGAGAGGTGCGCAAGCGCCTGCCGACTGCTCACCCGCTCACCCGCTCACTGGTCACTACAGACTGCGGTAATAAGCGATTACCCGCTCACCACCGATTCGGAGTTTATAAAGGTTTCTATTTTGGCTTTATTGCCATTTTATGTGACGGAAGAAATTGTTGATAGTGTTCAATTGGAATCCTAATTATCAAATAGTAACGTTCTTTTATCACTAGATAAAACGATCCGAAGTGTTCATCAATACGGGAGCCGACTCCCGTAATAATAAACTCTTCAATATCTCGTAAATATTTCTTCGATGTATTGTTTTTTCAGAAACCTGAGGCTTTTAACTCTTAATTGCACATTACTATAGAAACTTTACACATTTTATATTGTAGGCCGAATACACAGCTTATTTTTATTGCAAGTGTGTCATTATTGATCTTAGAGAGCAACAGTATTCTCAAAACTTGAATGAAGACTTCGTTCAACTGATACATACCTACTAAGTTTAACATATTCGATGGATGCATCACTAATATCATCACACATCACTTCTTCCTATCCTGTGGGCAGTAAGGTCTAACGACCCTAGACACCCTAGACATCACTTTATAGCTCATTAATATATACTAAATGAAACCCACAAGGATCCTCAGCAGGCATGTAAATGATTGCCTGCTACGTGGCGATGAAACCGCGATCGGGTGGCGCACAATGAGTTCGGTTGCGTGCGCGCATCCGTTGCGTCTCGTCAGGACGGATGGAGCATGCATGCAGTGTTGTTGAATTGTTCCTTTTTAAAAGATTTCCTGTGGGTTCTTCGATGGCAAGGAGTGTTTGTTTGTGGTTTTTTGCACCTAATATTACAACCACCAACCAACCACCAACCTTATTAAAACCACCTTATCTGTGGTAGAATATAAGTACTAACATAGTTTTATAAGTCATATTGTTACTAACATTCTAGTATTGTAAGTTTCTCTTGTGTAAATGTTTGTGAATTGTCTTTGTATATTATTATTAAGTACTAACATAGGCTAAGTTTATTGTTACTAACACAGTGGACCTCTGTAGTCTGTTTGATAAATAAATTATTATTATTATTATTATTACATCACGCCTGCAGTCATCGAAGATTAAGACAGAGGTGAGCCTACCCCTAAAACAGTTTAATTGTCATTGTAAATGGGGCAACATGAGCTGAAATTAAAGTTAATCTCTGAAAAATCTGTACTTCTTGATGAAGAACTACCTTAGATTTTATTATTTGACCACCATGGAGTTAATTTGTATAAATATTAAGATAGCATTGCAGTATGGCATAGCATTGCGTTGCTTTGTTTTACCAAATCTATAAAATCTATAAAAATAGTGCAAAATCTATAAAATCGGTTAAAGAGCTAGTTAGTCAGTTTCGCTTACCTAAGGCAATTTTTAAGTTCATAAGTTATTTATTTCGGAACAATAATATAGCAAGTACTTGTGTGTAGACCGCAAACTACGAGTATGAATCAACATAATAATGAAAGATTACCAAAGTTATGTGAGCTAAGCTAAACTAACTTAGCTAGTTTCACTAGTTTACAATTTATTTTATTAAGCTGTACAAAATAACGCTACAACTAAAAAAAAAACATCGATATGTAAAATTCCGGATTCGTTTCATTGTTTTTTCTCAGTACAAGAACAAATTAATAAGCGCGATCCTATATTCTCCTAAGATGATTATATTATTGATGATTTCAAAACACTCATTATCTCTCATTTCCTCTAATTACAAAAATAAATTGATTTCGGATGGTTGGAACAAAAAAATATGTTCAATTTTAATAATATCTATGTATGCATGTCTACACTCACTGGTTGTGTGTGTTTCCATTGAACATCTGTTTAACGTTAGATATATTGTTGAATACTGCTACATTTATACATAATTTAATGTGTGAACACACTTAGTTCGATGAACTATGTACTAGACAATGATTCAATCACAAAGTGCTTTGAACAACTTGGCTTTTAGAAGAGAAAGTTTCATCCGACCAATAAAGTTTGAATTGAATACAAAAAGACACCGTATCCCCCACTGAATAAAATATAATTTGTATGTTAGCGAAGGCACTAATATTGCTATGATTTAGGAAAAACTAAAATTTTATCAGCCTAGGGTAATTTAGGAACAGTCACATGTCAATGAAATAAACTTAGTTCTAAAGGTATCTCAACAAGTTTACAGTTTGAATCAAGTACCTACTTCCAAGATCTAGTCATTCATAGATTCCTAACATAAATCACAACGTGGAATGAACCCCGTTCCGTAATTCTTAGCCGTGTGCCAATGGAGACGCGCACACCGGTTCATCAATCATGTCCCGTCGAGGGCCGACATATGAACTTATTTCATTTCTAATTCTATACTAATCAATATTAATGCCGCCATCATCTATGCATTTTAATTTTAATTCATAACACTTGTTACTTCTCTGTAGAATGGGAGGTAATGGTTTACAAGTGTTAGGAGAAACATTATGGCATTTCTTTGGCAACAGAATTAACGCTCGGCATTATTTTGTCACTATTGACGTTAGAGTGGAAGAAGAAATCGTGTTGCGCCGACTCCAAGTAGATTGGAACAAGGTTAGAAAGATAAGGATATTGACATTATGGGCATTTCGTGAAATAATCATGGAATAGGACAATTTATTTGATTGTAATGTACTAAACATGCTGTAAATACATAGATATTTGTTACGATCTCGAATCATATTATTTAGATCAACATGCGATTTGACACTGATCTCTTAGTTGCAAAAATAAAGTAACTTTGAAAATAGTAGACTCAGTAGACTACCCTGGCAAAATTAAATCTTCGGATAGTCTTTCATCTTGTAGGTATATTGTGTAATTTTAATAAAATATTTTATACCCAGTGGCAGGGTTTACTAAATTCATGTAGGTTTTTTTAAATTACCTTTCTCGTATTTTCCCATTAGTTCGTGTAAGTTGCAAATACATCAGAATAAATGTTTGCTAAAGTATTGAGCTCTAATTGTATTTTCTCGTGTACGCGTTTACTTTGTAGAACTGTATATTATATGTTATATGTTAATGTTAATTGAACTTCTGCAAGAAAAATAATATGCTACTGGAAATGCAGAAAATGATGTTCCTTGCAATGGTCATTCTATTTAAATTATTTTCGACTGCATTTTACACTGTTAAGCGATAAAAAAGATTACCTACATAAAACCTGTGCTAGGATGAAAAGAAAATCGCTATTTTCAGAAGATTACTTACGAAACTCGTACAAAATAAGACAGCGTTGAATCACGATTACTCACCTGAAACAATACAAAATGAATCATTAGTAGAGGATAATATAAATTAACAAGTATTACAATATATAAATCAAACTAACTTATGTAATTCAGTAAAATAATACTTAAAAATAAATAAGTAAAAACAAAAATAATACCAAGAGCCTTCCACACCGCTAATCAAATTATGAATGCTGTTATGAGAAAATATAAGTACTTACCTATTTGTTTTTTGCCAATTAACCAGCTTGACAGGTAAAAAACTACTTCAAGTAGCTACATAATTAATCAACGATTCAAATCCATGTGCCATAGTCCTTTGAATATGGTAACTATTATTCAACAAAAAAGCATTCAGTAAGCAGATATAAATCATTGTTATAGAACTGTGATAAATTTACACCATTGAATTACCATATTTAATAATGACCACAATATTTCACCACCTTTTGTGGTCCATCTATAAACATTCCTACAAGATACGGTCATATACCACACCCGGGTCCACGAGATATATCCGTATTAATGGTCGCCATTAACATGCATAATTAATTTAAACATAATTTTTGTCAGTATATTATATTCATTAACTTATAATTGATATATTTAATTGCGTGGTGATTGCTTGGGATATTTATAATCCTTGGGTCTGTGGCCACAGGTAACAACAGGGGGTCACAGGGGTGGGTCCACAAGATATGTATGTTCGTCATTATAAGTAAAGTTAACTTTCATGTAATTATGGTGGAGTCGACATGATAATTTAGTTATTTTATGAGGTAGAGCCATTGTTTATCACACAAATTATTAAGCTTCTATAAGATTCCTATGTTTGTAATATTCGTGGTTATGTTGCTAGGATGATGAACTGGCTTAAGAAGATGATAAACAGTAGTGACATTCTGCAAAAATCGTATGAGACCTCTAAAGCAGGGTTTTCAAAATGGAAGGACCTGTTACCGGACACCTTATAATATACAGATTGACAAGAAACCTCTGTGAACCGTCTCTAGCCACGGTAAAGACGTCAAATAGCTTTCTGTCTCATTAGTGCCCCTTGTAATTGTTTGATTCAAAAGAACAAAGAAGTCATTTCCAAGGTTGCCCTAAACAAACCCAACCTCGAAATAGATTCACGCCTGGATGCCCTCGGATGGAATGGGGCTCCAATCAAACATGAAGGAAGGGCGGGATGGGGCTCGGCAGTCCTCATAATGTACTGTTTTATTGCTCAAAATGTAGACAACTTCCGTCTGGGTACGGCGAATTAGAAATGGTTGAGTGACCCTGGCTGTTGAAGTATCGGCTCTTCAATCAATAACTTTGGAATCACTTAGAACGTTTTGTTTGTCCGTTTTTGGGAACGAATTTAGACTGATGACAGATCTAAACTGATGGAGAATACACATTGTATTCTTGAGTCCTTGCAGAAATAGTTGAGCACAATTTGATTTTGACCAATGATAGCCATGTAGAAGTAAAACGTCTTCTAAAGCTCGTAAGGTAAAAACTAAACTAGACTGCATCGTTGGTCTAGTATTCGCAAGAGCTGAGACTGCCATGCTGAGGATGAGGTCTTGTTCGATTGCCAGGTCGAGAATTTCTTAGTAGCAGCACTAGCAGCCACTGGTTGATAGCAATGCGCAGGAGCCACACACCCACATTAAATTACGCATAACTGGCGAAATCTGGGTGTACTAATGAGTATACCTCTGCTCTGTTATTTAAAAAAATCAGAAGAAAAAGTACTGCGTTTATTATATTAAAACAGACAACGGAACACGCAATAAAGTAGACTGGTTCGGACAGCACCACGTCCATGACAAGTTACAAAAATAACTCCGCACAATAACGTCATCATTCTATCCTATATAAACGCCAAGAGTAGATATCGAACCTGTGCCTACTTCAGGTAGACTGACCTGTAACCCGGCACGTGCCTCTTTACCTACCGCACGTGTATACTACCTTCGCGATTCAGTTTCCTAACAAAAATGTTATTGGAAAAACAACTTTAACACCCACCCACAAAATGCATTTTCTGCTACAAGTTCACACTTTTTTGTGACTTTTTGAATGGGTTAGGCATTCTGAAATTAACTTAACTACATTGGCATAAAGTAGAAATTCGTTTAATTGAAAATGATATTAATTCGGGAATATGGATTCGAAAAGAAGTCATTAAACAATAGCGCCGACCAACGCAAGTTGTTAGGATATCGTCAGCGGTTCAGCTCGTAATGATTCGCAAACAGTACACTGTTGTTTTACCCTTATTTGGAAAATATGTACCTAGGTTTGTTTCCTTTCCGATAATATGTTTTCATAACAATGTATTTTTTTGGATATTGCGAATATCCAGGTAGATTTTGTTTACTAATGGCTTTACCTATAGGAACTTATGTAGCTTTTCAGCATTTCTTTATCTAGTTTCTGTTATATTTCAGCAAGTTAGGCCTTAAAATTTGAATTTATAGACCGATATTTAGCAGTCATTACGAGGTAGTCATAAGTCTGAAAGTTTGCAAATCAGACTTACGTCCAAAACTCACCGGACATTATTTTATCTATCTATCGACCATGAACAGGATATAAGGACTGTCAACCAAAATGATAACGAAAGTATCGTAGCACGGTTGCTGGGCAGGCGCTTGGCGTTAGGGATGGGTCTTAAATTAATAAGCTGCTAAATTAACACTGCTAAATTTTTTTAGCGTCAACACCTGTTAAATAAGTTCTGATATAGCTGTTAAATCTAGCAGTCACAACTGACAGTGACAAGTTCCGTCTCTATTGAATTGGTTTCAACACGAGTTATTTAGCAACTAGCGAACGGGTTGATTTAACTCACTGCTAAGTGCTAACTGCTGAATTCGGAAATATTACATTTAACGAGAGTTAAATAAAGACTGATCTTCGTTACGAAGGTTTACGCGGGATAAGATAAAAAAAGATTAGAAGAAAATTACAAATACAAAAATAACAGACATGAAAAAAAAGAAATCGTAGTAAATAAATTGATTCTCATTACAAATACGCCAACAGAAAAAGTTAACAGTGCTAAGCCTGTGAAAAATATGAAGGAAATGAGAATTAATTATGTTAAAAATCTGTCTGTGACTAAATTTAACAGTTGCTAAAAATAACTGCTAATTTTAAGTGTTAATTATTTTTAGGCATTAGCATAGTATAAGTATAAGTACGACGGGCTGGTGTCCGCAACTCCACGTTCGATGCGCGTGGCATTAGCATTTAGCAGTGTTATTATTTTTTTCAACACACTTGCTCATAAAGTGGCTATAATTTCACCGCAATTAGGCACGTAATGACACCTATAATCAAACTGTGACTTTTTCATTGCTATTATTCACTAGTGAGTTATAGGTTTTTTTTTTTAATTTTATTGGTTGAGTTGCTATGTTCTTAAAAAAGTTTCGATACAAAAAAGATCGTGTTCAATAGTAAAAATAAATTATTGTAGCTAGTGCTTCCCCATTTCATGCAACTTTGAATTTAAATAGATAATTTCAACTAATACGTTTTTAATAAATGAATCTTTCACTCAAATAATATAACTTTTGTTTTCTCTGTAATAAAGAAAAAAAAACCCCCATTTTGTCCGTGGCTAAAAATCTATCCGCGAAAAGTCAAAAGTATAAAAAACACATTCTTTTAGTCTATGGCCGATCGTCATTGTTACAGTAGTGGCGCCACTGGTCAAGAAAAAATGCATCGCTACGTCAAACTTAGTACATTTATTTTAGTTCCGTGTTTTCCCGCCTGCATAGATATCTTGGTAGAACTAACTGTAGATGCGCGCGCATTAATTTTTCCCACTATTGTAAAAAAAAAAAAACAGAACTTGTTTTAACTGTTGAAGTTGGTAGAACTGTAGATGCGCGCGCATAAATTTTTAACGCTATTGTGAAAAAAAAAAACGGAACTTGTTTTAACTGTTGAAGATGACTTTTTAGTATTATTTTCTTCACAAGTGTGTTGAAAAACGTCGTATGATACACGTGTGTATTGATGATTACCGTCCTCGGCTTTCTTAAGACCCTCACCTGACGGCTCGGGTCTCAATGGCGCCTCTGCGGTAATCACCAACGTTCCACACTTGTACCATAATGTACTATTAACGCATAAGCCCATCTCTACTTGGCGTGTCGCGCATATATAGGGCTACCATCCGTCCGGATTTGTCCGGAAGTGTACGACTTTTTAGCATTACAGTTTTGTCCTACTTTGTAATTTGTTTGAACTTTTGTTCTTTTATTAATTTGAAAAGTTAAGTACGAATACTGACTGACGAAAGCCATATTGAGAAGGAAAAGACAAAAACATCACGAAATATTCGTTTCCGTTGCTATAACAGAAATGAATATTTCGTGATGTTTCGTTTACTTATTAGAAAATTAAAGGATCACCCCTCTTATGGTATGGAACCCTTCATGCGCGAGTCGAACTCGCAACTGAACAGTTTTCAGGACTTTCCTACGTACGAGGTCACTATTTCCAAAGAAAAGTCCTGGTAAAATAAAAAGCTAGCCAGTCCTGGCGGGCAGGACGTGTTCGGTCACGGCTACTATAAGCAAGGTCGGGACACCAGCTCACCGACATAACTCCTCATTTGCATAGCCGTCTGTAACGTAGTGTTCGAGATAAAATATGAGGTGTTAGCGTCGATTGCTAGGTCGATGAAAGTAGAAACAAAACTGGTTGTTTTTGGAATTTATTATGGTGGTGAAAATGACGATTTAGACTCGTCCTTTGATAATGGGAACGGACGAGAGACCGAATCACCGAAGAAATGACATATAATTATGTATCTATTAAGGTATCTGTGGTGACTCTTATATACGCATCATTAATATTTGCGAGCTTTACACCTAACATTATTTTTGGACGAATGTGAATTTAATATGACATAATCTATGTACATATAGTTAATTTAAAACGGAGGAGTACATAGAGTCATATTATTGCTTTACATACATACTTACATACAAAAACTCACGCCCTTTTCCCATGGGGTAGGCAGAAACCACAGAACACCATATACTACGATCCTTACATACTCCTTTTGCCTCGTCCACATTCATACATCTGTCCATACACGCACGCCGGTTACGAGTACTACGCACCTGTCCTTTCTGAAGAACGGCACCAATAAGATCAGTGTACCTATGTCTTTCTAGCGCGTCCCATTGGTCTCATTGCTTTATTAAGAACAAAAATATTGTGCAACGAGTGACATTATTTCGACTTTCGAATCGATCAGACATGTGGAAGTTATTTATTAAATTCAATAATTAGCAAACAGGCTCTTCAAACCAGGGACCGAAAGCGGTTACGGTTAAAGGTTAAGATACCTCAAAAACATACCGGTACCGGTTTAAAATAAAGGTTGAGCTATACCGGTACCTTTATAAATAAAGGTTACGCTGAACCGTTATTTAACCCTTACACGATTTCGGCACCGAAATGCATGCGAGACGCGGCGCGCGGTGAAAAACGTTAGTACTTGTGTATTTTGTAGTATAAAATACAATCGGCAAGTGAAGACAGACCGAGTGGCGAGGCGGTGCGTCAAAGAAAACCCCTATTTATTAAGGTTTAGGTACCGCTACCGGTACATTAATAACGGTTATGGTACTTCTACCGAAATATACCGGTATGCATTACCAACCTCAAAATTTCGCTACCGAAAAAATAACGATATCGAAATATTTCGGTAACCCTTATTTAACGGTATGACGTCATACTGAAATTTAAAGGTACCGTTATTTTTGGGTAATTCAGTCCCTGCTTCAAACGGCTGAACAGAAAAAAACTGGCCAATGAAAAAAATACTAAATGTAAATCGGCTAATCCGTTCAGGAGCTATGATACAGACAGAACCACATACCACACCAAACTTATAAGAGCCCAGGGGTCATGGGTTAAGAACACACACATTCTTAGAAAATGGAAAAAAAACCTGCCAATCCGTGTTAGTATGAAACGATGTCTATATCATGCTGTGAGAGGTAACATAAATCTGCAAGTGAATATTAAAAATTGACATCAAAATTATCATAAACCATAGAAATATCGCGAACAGCAACCAAACATAGAATCTGTCTATCGATTCCGATCACCATTAACTTAATATACATTATTTATAGATAAAAGTTCTCCAAGTTTCTGTTATCTCATGTAAATGTGTTTATTAGTCCGATGTTCTCGTTTACCGTTTGTTGAATATTTCGTGTTTTTGTATTGACACCAATTTATTGATAGCTCACGTTTATAGCTTCATCTGTCGGTTGCTTTGACAGTCGGTGTGTTGTGAGTGGGATGCTAAAGGATTTTATGGATTTTAAAGCGTTTTAGGTGATGTTATTCGGAGATAAAGGATATGTCGAAGAAAATTCTAACTGCCTTGTTAGGAAGGAAACGTTTTAGTGTTTTAAACTTTATATTAGAATGTCTCACTTGATCATTTTATCTGGCTGATAACGAGCCAATATGATGCTAATTATGCGACTATAAACCAACTTAGTCAATGTCTAATTATCGGCAACAGCTAGGAACTCCAACCAGAGAAGGCTCGTAATAACTCTTAAGCTTTTCAAGTATCAGAGATACATTAAAAACAAGAGGATGATTTTAACATAGTCTTTAAACCATTAAACGCATACTTTTATCAAAACCCCTTTTCCTCAACTTGCTAACGAGCATCTCACGTAGAGGATCTAATGGTCCAACAAGCATGCTAACACATCAAACAGGTACACTTACTGGCTGCACTCCTCAGGAGTGGTCTTAGATATACTGCTATTAGGTATAAGTAGTTGTGAGTGAAACAAAAGAGGACCACTCAAGCTAGTTTACAAGTTAATAGAGGGGTCACGGGTTGGAGAAATGTGGTCGGAAGAGTTCCCTGTTTTTGGTTTTTTTTTTGGGATAAATAAGTGGACATGAAATTGATGTAAGGGATGGAATGTAATTTTTTATTTTGTGATGATTTTAGATCAATTTGATTATTTAGTTTTTGGTGATTTATTCAAGGGTTGAGATACAAACTGAAACTTTAATAAAGTATGTAAACAACATTCCTGAAGTCGAGATCTTATAAGAACCATATAGATGAATGTTGATAGTTTGTGTGATATTCTCACATTTTGCAGTCTTCACAAACACCTCATAATTGCTGTTTTACCCAGTAAAACCAGAAAATGTACATAAAACATGTACGAATCAACTAATAGACACCGTATAAGGGTTTATCTGGTACATAACATCGGTATAGCAGATGCAGCGTTACGTATCTCGATCTAAGTATATAATAGAAAGTAGCACTTTCGACTCTCTCCGGCCCATCGGAATTTAAATAAATTGTACTTACAGCGTTTTTCTTACGTGTTGACGTGAATATGAGAGATGTAAGACAAAATAATTAGTTAAAAGCTTTAAATTAATTGTAATTAGCTTTTAATTGTGTTTAGGTAATTTATGGACATCAATTTGCATTGCATTATTTGCATTAAGTCGAAGACCTAGCCTTCTTAAAATACTGGTATGTTAATTTAATAAATGTTTATTAAAATCGATAGAAACTTATTTAAATTCTTCGATGCAATATTTTGACAGTTATAAATTCTAGAATTTATTTTAAATTCCTTGAGTCACTAAAATGTAAATTCTAGTTTTAAGTCTGTTCCAGTGGAGCCAGTTTGGTGAATGTGAAACTACTAGACAATTTGAGTGAAACGAGTTACATTGTCGCATACTACCAGCATCCGCTATCTGTCGTAGTTCATCTCAAGTGTTTCCAAAAAACTCATGGAATTACGACTTGTTACTAAGCCATTCTATTTCTGTGAAAAATGGCAGTTGAACAATAGCTCCATTGAAGATTGACGGAATGAAAAGATCTTCATAATGGCATGCTTGCTGGTTGCACCAATTTGTGCAGAAAAGCATACGTTTACAGGATTCGGGATTTCGGAACTTTAAGCAGAGGAGATAAAACAAGAGAAGGTAAATTGCACGTTGCTGTAACATACGCCCGAATACTCGAACGTCACTCAATTATAAGTAGCCCTCAAAACTCGTGCTATCTCTGTCACTCTGCGTTAAAGTAACAAAGACAGCACGAGATTTAAGTGCAACTTAAAATTGAGTGACGTTCGAGTATTCGGGCGATAGTGTAGTAATAATATTGACGGCACGGTTAGCGCAGTGGCTCAAGCAATGGACGCCGCGCTGCGTGTCGCGGGTTCGATCCCCGCACGGAACAAATATTTGTAAGACCTACAGATAGTTGTTCCGGGTCTGGGTATTTGTGTATGTGAGTTTAAATGTTTGTGAACGCACCCACGATACAGGAGAAATTCCTAGTGTGGGGCAACGTTTTTAAAAAAAAAAAAAAAAAAATCTAGATTTTAACTGCCTCCGTGGTCGAGTGGCTTAGGCGTTTGCCTTGTTTGTCAAACCATGTTTAGAAACTCTGTCATTAGGGTGTGTGGGGTTGTTAGACCTTACTGCCCATAATATAAGAAGATCATCAACATTTAAAGGATATCTTGCCAAAGTCGTAATTATTTATTTTATTTATAACCAACTTATATTAACAGGAACACCACACATATAAGTTATAGGTTTAATGAAATTATGATGATGAGTGCAGGTAATGTTCAATATTAGAAATGGTAGAATTTATTGCGTTGTCCGGTTGAATTTCACACATTCTGGAACTCGAGTTTTATTATCTCAGTAAAGTCATAATGAGCTATTTAGCATAGTCACCATAGTTAATGTTTAGAGCATAATAAATAATGGGCACGTTCTCGTAAAGATATCAATTGAATTTGCAGCTAATTAAGAAACCCTAAAAAAATGTCCAAACGAGATAATATTTTACACACAAGGTTTGTAACTCTTTGCAGTTGTAATTAATTGCAGGATTCTTCTGAATCCCTCTGGACTAAATACTTGAAATTCTTCGAAAGATAACATTCCAGATTTTAATGAAAACTGAGATCTCCGTTGTAATTTGCTAATAATAGTAATAGTAATAGTAATGTTTATTCAAAGAAAACTTAGACATAGCTTACATAATATTTTAACAGGCAGGTTGAACTTAGTGTAAGTGGTGCAGTCATCTGTAGCCGAACTAGGCAGAGCCTGTATTTCGACTATCAGCGCCAAACCCCTCGAGTATTAAACATAATTATAATATAAGTGCCAGTAACATTTCATACCGTATTGTTCAAAATAATTTTAAACATTTTTTATTTTTGTTTAATTAACATTGTAAAAGAAAAGAAAAACACTTTGTGTAGAATTTGCGTGTGGGACCTCTTATTTGTGTTGGATGAGAATGTGCGTGACTGATGTGTAAGAGGATGTGTATGAGGTGTGTGTTGTGTGTTGTGGCGTGTGTTGTGGTGTGTGTTGTGTGTTGTGTTGTGAGTGAGCGTGCGCGCGTTTGTGTGTATGTGATAAGAGATGCTTGTTGTTATTATTACATTACAATGGTTAGGACGCTATGTACAGAAGAAGTTCAGTGTGTTCATAGGTTAGACTTTTTAGGTATTCAGTTAGTTTTTTCTTGCATTGCATTTTTGTTAACGGGTATAAATTAAGGATTCGGTTCAACCTATTGTACAGGAATGGACCAATGGAGTAGGCAAAGCGTTGACCAAATTTAGTTTCAAACAACTGAGTTCTTTCGCACACTATGTCCTTTCTACGTTTTTGGAGGAGTAGTGGGTTGTAGATTAGTTTGCTGTGCTGTAGGAGGACAACGCTCAGTATGTATAACTGTCTCACGGTCATGACCTCCCATTCCGCGTATAATTCTGTGGTAGAGAAACGGATAGGCTTGCACGTCGCAACCTTCAGTACTGCACGCTGGGCGATCTCGATAGACTTCAGAGTTGTCTTTGAAGTGCCTCCCCAGGATGATAGACAATATGTTAGAAGCGATTGACAAAGAGCATAGTATATCTGCTTTAGCAACTTAAAGTCCGCTATGTGCCTCAGGTTTTTAAAGATATAGATTAGCTTTCGTATTCTTCCGCATAGCAGCCTAACGTGTTCCTTAAAATTGAGATTGCTGTCTATGTTAACGCCTAAATATTTCACTGCGTGCACGGCTTCCAGTGAAGGACACTTACAATTTTTTCCAGAGTGGCACTCGTGTGATACGATATTTCGCGTGATGCCATCTCCAGTAATTTTTTTTATGCTAAAGCAGATGTACTTGGTCTTGTCCACATTTAACGTAAGAATATTACTCTGAAGCCACTTTCCCACAATATCAAAACCCCGCTGTGCAGCACCGAAAGCCTCCTCCCATGTATTGGCAGCAAAAGTAAGGGCAGTATCGTCCGCAAAGGAAATGATTTCACCATTTGAGAGGTCAAGACTCGTGAGACCATTTATGTACACAAGGAACAAACTGGGTCCCAGTATGCTACCCTGAGGCACACCGTGTGTGATCTGAAGGTGAGAGCTTTTAAAATTTCCTGCACGAACACACTGAGATCGGCCTGTCAGGTAACTAGCAAAAAGTTGTAGTTGTGTTCCGCGAATTCCCAACTTTTCGAGTTTATCTAGTAAGAGGGCTACAGAAATCGTATCAAATGCCTTTGCGAGATCTAGAAAGATAGTGAGACATTTTTTCTTTTTATCTAAGTTCGAAGTAACAAAATGTATGAGTTTATTTACTGCTTGCTCAGTTGATTTACCTTGTCGAAAACCATATTGATTATCTGAGAGCAGTTTATTTTTTTCTAAATATGTAACTAGTCGTGAATTTATAATTTTTTCAAGTATTTTAGATATTGCTGGTAGAATAGATATAGGGCGATAGTTATTGATACGATTTCTGTCACCACTCTTATAGATTGGACAGACTTCGGCTTTTTTAAGAACTTCAGGGAACACTCCCTTCTGCAGACAATCATTTATGATCTTTGTCAGCGGTGGGACAATGATATTTTTATACGATTTGAGAAATTTATTCGTGATATTATCTCCACCACTGGCACAGTCCGATTTAAGGTCGAGGATGAGGCGTTCCACTTCCTCTTCAGCTGAATCCATGAGAACAAACGAATGCGGACTATTATTAGCTGTGTGTGCATTGGTTTGTGTAGTGTTTACACAGTGCGCGTTTTGTTGGTAAATTTTGTTTGCTAGAGAACTTCCTACGTTAATGAAATAACTATTAACTTCGTCCAAGGATGTTTGAGGAGAGTTTGATAGGGTTAATAGTTCCTTCGGATGGTTTGCTACTTTTTTAGTATTTGTAATCTCTTTTATAGCTTTCCATAGTTTTTTATTGTCCTTTTGTGAATCTTGAAGTAGATTTTTTTCATACTCTAATTTAACTTTTCTTAGCAACTCATTGCAAAAATTTCGGTATCGCGTGTATGTCAGTTTTAAAATGAAATTATTTGGTGCAAGCTTTGATTTCAAGTGCATCTTATCCCTATTTCTTATGCAGCGTAGCAGCCCCTGCGTCATCCAAGGTTTTATGATTTTGTGACGTTTAGCGAGAGTAATATGTTTAGTATTGTTCATAATAGCTTGTTGAAGACGGTCCATAAGGTAATTTAATGATAGATTTGGGTCAGATAGGTGATAAATTGGGTCAAAGTTTATTTTTATAAGATCTTGTTCTAGAGATGTATAGTCTACTTTAGTTATTGTTGATTTTGCATACTGGCGAGTTTCCTTGGCAGTCAACGACAGTAAAACAGGGTAGTGATCCGTTAGGGTAGTTTGAGGTATTAGTGTAGTGACAGGATAATCAGTCTTAACTAACGCATGATCTAGACAGGAACTGCTATCATAGCGGGTGATTAGAGTGTGAGCTGGTAAGAGGCCATGAGAAGCCGCTAAAGTCAGGTAACGTTCCCCACTCAGGTTTATTTTGCTAGGACTAATATCTATGTTGATGTCACCTAATACCAAGATCTGTTTATAGGTTGACACTGTGAGTAGCAATGTGTCTAGGGTTGAAAGAAATAGGTCAATGTTTTTGAATGAAGGGGACCGATAAAAAGCTAGAATCGCAATGCGATTGTCAATTTTTGCGACCAGACAATTACTTTCTTGCGAGTGAGGCTCCTCTACTGTTACGCTAAGGTTTTCCTCATAGTAAATGACTACTCCATCGTTTTGTTTGGGGTTTATTTTAGTCCCGACATGAGAATAACCCGCAAGAGTTGGTATAACTGGACAACTTGAGAGCCAGCATTCGGTAAGTACAATCACGTCACATTTCAGCCTCATTCTTGTTAATAAAACTTCAAGCCCTGGCATGTTACAGCTTATGCTGCGTATGTTTAGCGTGAAGATAAGGAGACGATCAGGGTGCAGAGGTATTAACTTATGACAGTCTTCAAGGATAGTTTCTTGGGATTGCGATACCGACAGTTCATCGAGATTTTCTGTTAGGTTAATTATATCATTGAATTTGACGTCTGTAAAAAATGTTGCAAGAAGTGGTGGTCAAGTTTATAGAATAGTATTTGAAATGCAATGAGAATAGGTAATATAGAACTTCGGTAGGACTTAGAATGGTTTCCGTGGGCTATGTTTGTGATGTATGTGTGCTTATAAAGTAATCGTGTTGTAGAAAGCGCGTTATAAATAAGTGGTATTGTATGAGGTACGTATGTGGTAAAATGATCGTGTGATGGGGAATGTATATGAGTTGGGTTGTAGTAAGTACTGTGTGTGTAGTTGTGTTTGAATTTAGTTGAAGATGTGTTGTCTTGGAAGTGCAATGTAAAGTTTTTGTATAGTGTGGTAGAATGTATATACGAATTATTTGCATTTAAAGCCAAAAGAAAATCAAGTGATGTAAAACAGAAAAGACTGACAATAATTCTAAAAGAGAACAAAACATGCAATTTATAGCAAAACAATAGCAAACCGAAAACGAGCGTAACTACATGACATAGTCATACTGAATTCCTTAATTTATCCAGATCCGTGTCTTGATTTATGCGTATGTGGGTTGAGTCTTCGGTTTTTTTAAGGTAAACAAACCCGTTAGTCGTCCAGCAAAAATCATAACCGTGGTTTTTTTTAAACTGCCTGGCCAGAAAATATAATCTCTGAGTCTTGTGAGTTAAGGTTTCGGTTATATACAGTGGTTTATATTCGTATGACTGATTTAAATGAGTAGTATTTAACTTTACTCCCTTTTCTCGTGATTTGTTAAAGTACTTGACAGCCTTCAGTATTTTATCTTTTAACAGTACGGAAGTAAAGTCCACGACCACAGGATTTGAAGCATCTTTCGATTTCAATCTATAGATGTCTCGAATATTGGAACAGTCAATATTGACACTCAAAGTCTGTCCCAGTTGCATTATTTCTTTGCAAAGATTTTCCTTTGTTTCGCCGTTTTTCTTCGGTATATTCCGAATTTCTATACCCGCTCCACGGGACTTTCGCTCGGAAACTTCCAATTTTTCCTCTAATTCTTTAATTAACATTTTATCCTCTTTTCTTTCCTTCTCCAGAGTAGATATTTTTTGCAAGAATTCATCATACTTGCTGGACATGACTTCTAAACTTGTTTTTAACTCTTGAAAGCGTTTTTCCTGTTGTTTAGAAAAAGTTGAGAACATTTCCTTAATCAACGCTGTAACATCCAAATCTCCACCTTCATACTTTCTTTTCTTGCGCTCAGTTACATTGACTGTACATGCATGAAGATTAGGCTCCGACTCGTAGTGCTGCAGCGGGGAGTCCCTTGTAGCCGCAGAGGGCGTACGCGTAGGTGTCTCACTACGAAAGCTCTCAGGCGCTGCTGTCGGCGTCAGCGGGGCAGGTGAGGCGGGGGGTGTCCTATTCAATAGCATAGCTGCGGAGTACTGGGTGCGGAGTAAAGCACCAGGACAGTAGGAGTACAGACGGTTGCTCTTTCACAGTAATTGAACGCACAGTAAGTGTTGCGCTCAGATCTATGCGTAATAATGTAAACAATCTGCTTTACTCACTCAGCTTATTGTTTATTCTATTGCGCACGCGCGAGTATCGTGCTAAGTTGCCGACCTATGTTGTGTCTTCGGAGATCTTCGGGACTCGAACAGCCGCCGAACGATGACAAAGAGCGAGCGCCAGCGCCAGTGCGCGTGTCCTTGCGGTGACAAACAGCGATGTGGGCGTGCGGAGGACGGTCGTTGACCCCGGCACGGCGCTCGGTTAAACTCGTTGACACGATGATTCACGCGCTTTCGATGGCCGTCGAGATTTTTGCAATCCGTAAACAATAAAACTAAGTTTACTCGGTGGTCTCTTTGTAAAATTCACAGCTGATGCGCGAACTAGGTAGCCCAATCATTTATCTTCACAACTATATATAATTTAAACTTAGTTAATTACTATTTTGCTGTTTAAAAATTTTTACTTGCGAGCACATTGATTTTACGTGTTCACGCGTTAACGTTCGAGGGGCGAGGGGCTATAATATCTAATATATAGTAGATGAAGCCGACGAATAGGGAATCGCCGGATAAATAAACGAAAATAAAAAATTCTACAGTAAATAAGGTAAGAAAGCAATCATACATATTACAGAGCTTTTTCCACCAAAAGAGCTTCAATTAATGAACTAATAAAGTCAAGGCACGAACATAATTAAAAAATCATTTACCCATATCGTCAGCACATCACGACATGAAATGCCACGTGTTTGATGACCAAGTAAAGTATCTCAATCGTTTTTAATTTCACGTAGATACTGATCATAGAAGCAATTTGACTTAATCACCAGTGAGTGGGTGATTAATGACGTCACTCAATGAACTCAATCACCGGGGAACAGCTGAAAGAATCACGTTATCTTAACTCTTATTGTCGAAGATTAATCGTCCTCATCAGCTATGGGTGATTAGATTTGATACGAAGGGGAAGGGCTTCTGATATGTTCGAGTTGTTGTTTTATTTAGTACGCTGTGTGGTCCTTAGAATAGAATATCTATCTATCTATCTATCTATATAAATAAAAAGAGAAGTCCTGACTGACTGACTGACTCATCAACGCCCAGCCCAAACCCTTCGACCTAGAAAGCTGAAATTTTGCACAGAAGTTCCCTTTATAACGTAGACAAGGAATAAGGAAGGATTTTTTGAAATTCAACCCCTAAGGGAGTTAAATAGGGGATGACAGTTTGTATGGAAAATCATCATTTTCATGCGGGCGAAGCCGCTGGCAAAAGCTAGTAGAAGATAAGAATGCCCGTGAATAATTTTATTGACCAAACCTCTACTCACATGGTTTAGTACCATAACACCAGTTTAAATTCTAACAGTGCCATACTATTTAGGCATCTCTCAGATCTTGCTTTATTAGTGAAAATGGTCATAAAGCTAACTACCTAACATAAACATTATTTAGTCATGAGCTAGGTTGGCGATTGGCTGAGCATTATTTCTGTGTCACGAATCACAAGTGCAAGTCCACTTGTAGTTTGTAATTTGTCATCCATCTCTCCCGTCCTCTTAGATAGTAATTTTTAAGGAAAACCAACTAGCTTGGGTCAACGTTAACTTTATTGATCTCAAGCTCACTGATTCTATTCGTATATATAGAGCAACAGAGTAATTAAATCAGGGTGGTCTATCTATACTCAGCAACCCGTGTAGCGGTTATAACTCGTATTACGATCGTGAACCAAAGAGCATTAATGATGTTAATGCTAATTGTAATATTTCCAGCGTTTTCTAAACGAGATCTCTCGTGAACGAATGAATTCATACTGCAGAAAAGGTAGTTTTGCAGTTTTGTTGTTATGGCATACAGAGTAAGAGCTGCGGTAAAATTACCATATTTCTATCCTGAAAAGAAACTAACTTACTTCATAGTCTCCCAACAAGATTTAATTACAAATATAAGATAGTTTTTACTACAGGATTTAATTTATTCCCTCCTCCATGATTGTTCTCCTGCCTTTGTATCAATTTGTTTGCTATCTTCTCCCATCTCTATCAGCCATTATCCCAATATCAACTCCTCTTTCTACCGCCTACGACCTGTCACACTGTCACTTCACTTCCAGTTCTCCCCTCCCAGCATATTCATCATCATTCTTACATGCCATCATATTTGGCATTCTTTCATTCTCTCCTAATTGTTCCTTATAAATACCAGTTCTTCACGAAAGGAATCTCTCGCAATAGAAACAGTGTTCCTAATCATGGGAACCCAGCCTATCTAGCTCCAACATAATCTAGGTTTGATTCAATGGCTTATTAGGCTGGGGGCACAAATACGACTGTTCCGACGCGCAGACGTCAATTAGTACAAGCGACTGGTCTTTGATTTACTAGTTTGTATGTAGGCTCGTGCATTTGATGGTAATTAGTGGGTATGTGTGTAAGTAGCTTTACTTATGAACAGGAGGCAGGTGACTTGGTTGTGGTTCTTTTCTTATACACTACTTACACACACTCTACTTATACACTACTTACTTTAGTTAATCGACTGTCAAACTTAGGGCAATTATTTAAATTAAACCGAAGGTATCTTAGGTTGTAAAGATGTCAGTCAGTTAGTCGAATAGGCAAGTGAGATTCCTGTGCTAAAAGAGTTGAAGACAAAATTAGATTCGTTGTATGCTATGCTAACCAAGTAAACTAGTCTACTAAACACGTAAAATGTAAGGCTGTATTTTGAAAAAGACACCGGTCTGTAAAACAAATGAAAGAACTATAACACTTTTTGTCGTTCCTTTCCAATCCCAAAACAACAGATAGCGTTGTTGAAACCCGTCCACTTACCTAGTGGCCAGTGTATGATTACCTGCGACCACATAAATGTAACACTCGAGACAGTTCCGAGCTGACCCGCATGTAATAGAGGACCCGGTTATTGCCGGTTATCGCCTGGGGATAGCGCGCAACCAATTTGAGAGGAAACACACGGAGGGATATTGTTACCGTGCCTGCTGTTGTCAACAGGTGGGTGGATTGTTCATATACAGAGGCAAAACTATTTGCATCTTTGTCATCACATCTATTGTCAATGGGGACCTCGGGCATAAAGTAATTGGATAATGAACGGGGTGGGAAAATTAATGTATTGGATTGACGTAAGTTACCGAAAGTCTTCTGTAATCCCATCGATACTTTGTAGAAATGAATACGAAACACTTTGATTAATTGTCTAGGTCTAGGCTCCTAATCTATAAGCAATAAGTGCGAGGAAGAGTCTACACTCGCGAGCAAGCAAATCGACTCAAGCCTTGTAGGCGCACACATACATTGATAAAACTAAAAATATGAATGGAAATTATAAAAATGATATGTCATTCGAAAGCTTAAGATGTCAGCTTTAATTTGATATCTTTATCATTGAAATCCATCCATATTTTTTTTAAATAAATGGTGTCTGAACGCAAGAGTAGGAAAAACAGGAATTTAGGGAAAAGGGTATGGGTCTCGTATTTTACAAATTTGTTAAAAATAAAATTAATAAATTTAAATCAATACTTCGTATTGCCCCCTCTTGCCCTAATTACAGCCTGCAGTCTGTTTTTCATTGACCTTATCAATTTTTTGACATTTTCTTGAGGAATGCCGTCCCACTCCTCTAATAATGCTGTCTTTAGCTCGTCTACGGTTGAAGTGACTGGATTCCTGGCCCGAACTCTTCTTTTAAGCTCGTCCCATAAGTGCTCGATGGGATTCATGTCAGGACTGAGCGCAGGCCAGTCCATCGTGCGTAATTCGACCTCTTCCAGAAACTGTCGAGTGACTCGTGCCGTGTGGCAGCGGGCATTGTCGTGCATTAACACGAAGTCTGCACCGACAAACCCTGCGTAGGGCACAACATGATTTAGTAGAATGTCGGTGATGTACCGATCAGCTGTTAGCCCGCCTCCTCGGCCGCCCCCAGGCACGAAAACAAGTTCGGTTTTTCCCTCTAAAGAAATACCAGCCCACATCATGCAGGAACCACCGCCATATGCCACTGTTTCAGCGAAACAACATTGGGCAAATCGTTCCCCCGGACGCCTGTAGACTCGGCCTCTCCTGTCACTGCCATGTAGACACATTCTGCACTCATCAGTAAACAGGACCGATCGCCATTGCGCAACGCTCCAATTGAGATGCTCTCGAGCAAATTGAAGGCGCGCTTGTCGGTGGCCTGCAGTCAATTTAGGGCCCGTCGCAGGTCTTTTTGGCGTCAAGCTGGCTTCCTTCAAGCGTCTTCTCACTGTCCACTCGCTGACAGATACTTGTCGTACACGTCTCAGTTCTTGCTGCACATCAACGCCCGTAAGGTGTCGATTGCGCAGAGAGGTTGAGACAATGAAGCGGTCGTCTCTCTCTGAAGTGCACCGGTGGCGGCTCGTTCTTGGTCTCCGATTGAAGGCACCAGTCTCTTGGAACCGTCTGTATACTCGGGATACAGAAGACTGGCTCAAGTGGAGCTGGGCAGCGACTGCTCGCTGACTTAACCCTTGTTGCAACAAGGCAACCACTTGAGCGGCTTCTTCTGGTGTGGTATCCATGGTTTAGCGAAAACAAGGAATGCAATTTACGGAGATGTGTACCGGTCAACTTGTAACAAGCGACTGATAAGGTAAACCGGATGTGGAGGGGTTTTATAGCGGGAGCAGGTAGCGCAAGTCGTGGATTCCTAATGAGGTAATTTACGCTGACGGCCAATTAAAATGCGTCAATAAATCAGCGCTTAGTTTTTTTTTAAGGTATTGATGTTAATTGAAAGCATAATTCTTCAGCTTTCGAATGACATATCACTTTTATAATTACCATTTATCGTTTTAGGAAAATCAATGTATATGTGCGCCGTCAAGGCTTGAGTCGATTTGGTTGCTCGCGAGTGTAGATAAAGTTGGGTCAAATACGCCACACTATTCCTGAACCACTGTAAGCCAGAATCAACAGTGGCGACCACCAGAAAGCGCCGAGACAATGAAGCTCGACGAAGTCCCAGAGACACAATGTAACTGGCTTGGCTCAGTCAAAAGAATAGTAGGAGTAGGTAAATCATAATTTCCACTTCCCTCCACATCAGCAGGAGAAAGGACAAAATAAGGTCAATAGGCACATGAAGACGTTTACAACGGCGTTGTACTGTTTTGGTCTTAGTACTACCAGAAACAGCTTTAATTAAATAGAAGCAGGTCCGCCACAACAATCTACCCGTATCCAAAGCCACAGGTGTGTTATAAACTAAAGCTCGTTTCGACTAATTATCGAGCAGTTGTGAGCCAGAGCCGGCTCTAGCCAACTGTCAGTGGAGCAGTGCGCTTGAGCCAATGTGTGGGGAGCAGGAAGATCGTAGGAATGTTTTATTAATCGACTGTTAGAAGTTTAGGAGCAGGCCCTCTACTATGACGTCTTAAAACAGTCCTAACTTAATATTATTCCAGTGTGGAAGCGTGATAGAACTATACAGGGTGTCTAGCGCCATCTCTCCTCCACGATGGATTAGGAATAAGTTAGGACTGTTAAGACGTCATAGTAGGGCCCCAGATCATTGATGTATTAAAACCAATACATCAATGGAGCAGATAATAGAATTTGTTGTACTAGCTCTAGCTAGTGTTAATTAATTATGTTTTGTATATTGTTACGTTTGTGAGTAATGGAAAGTGCAAACGGGACAATCTGATGGTGGTAACTCATTTTGTATTTTGACATCCTCGATAATTGCAGTCCTCTGTCTGTATTTGACAGATACAGTACCTAATTGAGAACCATTAAAAACTGATACCTAATCTTCAAATTCTCACAGATGTTATCTGATTTTGAATAAGTCCCGTACAAGAAGAGCAACTTGCCCTATAATTTCAAATTATACAAATTGGATTCTAATATCCCCTTAAAAACGTTGCCCACCTCAGCCCAACTTTCTCCACTTAGCTACAATAAGTGGGCACATCCACAGGCAAGCCTATGTACTCATTAGCAGGATATAATGAGCACAGCCTCACCGTGGACCGTGTACTGAGTACCGAGTACCGAGCTCTACACGGTACCTAATTATCGCACTATTTATAGATTGGGAATCTGAAATAGATGCGGCTGCAGATCTGAGATAGGCTACTGAGACATCGAGTGGTATGCAATGATACTAATTAATATGAGATTACAGGGATAGGGTGGCGTTTCTAGCTTTCTTATTTTGTGGCTGGTGGAAAGTAAGTGTATTGGAAACTTGTGTTAATATCCGGAAAGATAATTATTTCCGATTCATTTATGATGTTTTGGAACCTCAATTTTTACGCACTCAAACTCGGCAATTCTCAATTTATTAACCTCGTAAGTAACAAAACTACTATTAAAACTCTTGATACTATTAACCCCATCCATTTTTTGCAGTTTATACTCAGAACTAACTGTTTTAATCGCATTTTTCATTTCAATGATGATATTCAAAGGTCTCAATACGATTGGCATAACACCTGCACTTTATCTAAACGGATCAGAAACAAAGTGGCCACGCGACCACCGCCATAATATCGTTACATCATAATATAGTAAAAAGCTGCCACTTACCATTCCTGGCCGACCAGCACCTGCCACTAAATAATTAGTAAAGCCAACGTCACGTCAAGAGCATCACAAACATATCGAGCTACCGAGAAACTTTACGTCTCCATCCCTCTTTGACATGATAAGTGTGAAAGAGATGTGAGATAAGAAAAATGTGTGAATAAACATCGGGAGCTGAGACGAGTTGGTGTGTGGTTGTGAAATCGGGATAGTCAGTGTGGCTAGTTTATGATTTTGTCACGGAATTAAAATGGTGACAAAAATGTTCGATTGGTTCTTGTGTCTGTGAGTATTAGTCGGACTATTGTTATTCCAGTGTCATTATCACATACACTCGTGTCTCCTCCCAGAAAGTAAACAAGACGATATTTTAAGAGTACTCCAAAATTCTGTCTAAAATTCACTATGTTATAATTTATGTATGTATGTTTATTGAACATCCTCAGCAGCCACATTGTTGACTACAACTCCGCTTTCACTACGTCCTGCGAGCGAGGCAAGTTTCTCGGCTTTAATTGATTGAGCATCTATCTAACACAGCTGCGGAATATTTTGCATTCTTTCGGATAAGATTACTTGCTATGCAGAACCATTTAAAAGCCAAGCTTTCTTGGATAAAGAGGAAATTAATACTTTTCCTAGCTTTCCTTGCATAGCTTCCATTATAGAATTTAATTACATGTCTACCGTCTAAAATTGGATGAGATTTAAAACGCTACCTTATTATAGTTCTTATAGACCACTTCCATGAAAAGATTGACGATAACTAGAAAGCGCTTTAAAGCAATTTCCATCGAACACGAGATAGGGATTCACATATAACACGGCTTCAGTCAACGACCTATCACAATCGCGTGCACATCGAAACCGACCAATCAGCGGCCGTCAATCTATATTGAAAATCAATTAATCGCCACGTGTTAATACGACGGTTATTATAATATCTACGCGTATCAATTAATAGCTAGCGTGGCAGATTTCCAATTTCCTTGGAGCTGTGCGCACTAAATCATGCGCATGCGCTGCTCGGATTTATTGCGCCGCTGCACGGAACGATATATTGTTGTCATATTCAGATACGGTCTGTGCTGAAATTGGAGAGTCATTGACTTTTGGAGAAGATAGAGAAATAGATACATCTCTTTGTCACTGAAGATACAACATCCATCCAACTGTAGATAGATGGCAAATACTGGCGCTAATTTATATTTCGGACAGCAGAAACGTTAGCTGTCTCATAAATTCTGCAGCGTGGCATATCTTATCTTAGTAGTTTCCTATTAGCTTATCAACAAAGATGTTCCAAACCCTCAGCCTCTCGCGCCATGACATCAAAATTCGACATTCCTGCAGATATACCGACAGATTTCTCTCGCACAGCAAAATTGGAACATGTCTCATATCAGTACGCAGCATCCGTTTTAATAAGTAAAATATACGCGGCTTAGTTAAATCATTAACTAGATAATTAAGTCAGATTACCGCTGATTGATAAACCGCACTCGCTTCGGAACTTCCTCATAATTGATAAGGAAGCCGCTGGTACAGTTACTTTGGTCACTTCATTATAATATCGTGTCAGTAGTCATCGACATAGATTCAAGTTATAAAGAGCTCAAGTTAATGGGATTTCAAAGCATGTCGTTTTAATTAGGTTACGGGTGTTAAATATAAAGATACTAGTTTTTGTTGCTATTATAAATGTAATAGCTAAGATTAAAGGGCCGATTTTAAGATGGTACAACATTGTTCAGATCAACGATCAGTGCAAAGACAATAAAGATTCTAACAACGATTGCTTTTTATCTTAACGTTAAGTTAGGTCCTTAACTAAAAAAATACTACACATCTTCTGTTTAGCAGCTTTGCTTTCAAAATGCTTAATGTTAGATAAAGATCTCTTCTCCATCAAGTTTCTAGCTCCAGAGCTGCCTGCCTGCAGCACCGCTAGGCACTGAATCATCAAATCCCATTACTATTCAACAGCTAGGAGACGTAACTCACTAACGAATACCGCGGCGTCACTCGGACCCCCGCCGCCGCCGCCACGCAGCCTCGCGGTGAGAATGACCTATGATTTATACACAATTATAACCTTTTTAATGTTTATTGCAGTTACGTTCGAAATTCCATGCATTATGTAAATGTAGATGTATTTATTGATTTAGGAGTGTAGGGCCGGTTCCAAACAGAAATCTTGGGTTGAAAACATGACGATGTAGTCCGAGGAAATTTTATTTAAATTAATATTACGTCGTAAAGTACTAGCGATTGTCAGTGTAAACCAGCTGAGCTAGAACATCTTGTAAGGCCCTTCGCGCTGCACAACAGTCTGTACGTCTCTATTTATTGCGACGCCGGAATATTCGCGGCGCGAGCACAAAGTGTCGAACCGCACAACAGTAACGGTTTATAGTCTGCAATGGAACATAAACCAAAGAATGTACGTTTGTTCCTTATACTTATCATTCATGCACGCCTACGTTGATGCCTCCAACTATTTTAACTTAGGTACTACGAGTATAAATAATAAAAAAAAACGAATCATTTGACATTTTGGATATGAATGTCAATTAGACTCGCCACTGGCGTTTCATCAGATTCCCATTGTTTCTGTAAGATCAAGTGACCACTGCCATGAATTAAGAAATAGCAATAAACATTAACTTAGTATGCCGTATGATCACGTAAGCCGTTTAAAGTCGGTTAGACGAAACGGTTCTCCTTGCACGGTTGTTGTCAACTAGAATTAACACGTTTAGATTGATGACGGCCTGGTATTGGCATCCTGTCACTATATCATGGGATTTCTACTACTGTAGCCTGGCCTGTCACACGTAGTGTCACTTTGACAGCTCTGACTCAAATCTGTCAGTTAGTTCCCTAGTACATGTCTTCATGAGAAATTGCAACTTTTCTAAAGCCTAACCTATAATCTAAAGTATGTTGGTTAAGTATCTTTGTTTTCAAAAATATCAACAATTTCACTAAAGTTGAAGATACACACAACGTCAACACTCGCCATAAAAAGAGGCTATGCGCTCCACCCTCAAGAATCAAAATGTTAAGCGATAGCCCACATTATATGGCAATAAAAATATATAATAAGCTACCCAACACGTTTAAAACTGAAAAATCAGAAGCAATATTCCAAAGAAGACTAAAACTATTCCTCATCCAAAAATGCTTCTACTCAGTTAAAGAATATTTAGAATCTAGTCTAAAATAACGACTGTACAAAAGTGGCGATCTGTCCTATAATACAAACAAAAACATTTACCCTGTCCTATTAAACTCTGTACTTATACCTAAAATAAAAAATGGTGCTAGGTACCTGAGAAAAATGACACTGACATTGCTGAGTAATTGTATTATATCCACTATCATTGACATTTAATTTTGACATAACTAAAATTTCTTTATTTAATTGTACTACATAATATTATAAAATAAATAGGTAACTCAGTGTAATGTTTAATGCATGCTAAAATAGATGATAAGGACAGGCGAATAATAGATTGCAATGCTTGTAAAAGGCTGCTAAGTTATAAGTACTAACCAAAATATACCTAACACCACATTGTACACTTGGTTCGCAATAAATGTTTTGACTTTGACTTTGACTTTATCCGATATACTGTATGATTTTCTAGCATTACAGATCTGCCTAGAAACTGGATTTCTTACATGTCGTAATGGGTAATTTGAGTAATTTAATGAGTCTCTCTGAAATTAAACACGATCGTGATTCATTAAGGAAGGATGTTGTAAAGAGAAGCCTTATTATAACGGAAGGCGGTTTATTTGTGCTTTTATTGGAGGGCCATTAAAATATCTACATTGATGATACCTTTGTTTTTTATTCTAAAACAGCTCTAGTGAATCAATGAAATTAGTTATTGAATCATTGCGATTACAAAGTTATTTTCCGCCATGGTGTAGAGAAAATTGCAAGCAGGAGCAACACTTTGTTCTGCAGTAAGTACCACCTTTAGCTACGTAAGTAGTGTTTACTGACTTTGCTTCCTCATTCCAGATTTTGTCTCGAAGCTGTCAAGTTTTGCTTTCTTTATTAAAACCAACAGAGAACAAGTAAGATAAAGTGCTAACTTTTTTTTGCCGGGAGATGAAGTCAATTAGTGAATATTATCTTCTTATACAAACTGCGTGATTACTTTATCAAATTAAGTGTGAATTAATAAATAAACTACAGAATCTGGCGACAACATTTAATAAAAACAGTTTTAAAAGAGTCATCGATCACAGCCCGTCGGCGGTACACGACTACAAGGGACACAGTCGTTGTAAACGGTAGCTAAGAGATAACATCGTCCGTCCTCCGCCATGTTGCTTTTTGTTTTTACATTTTTTGGCGCGCAAGCAAAGGCGATGCATAGTCTGTCGGGTTGCCAGATTAAATGCAAAAGCTGTTATTTTTAATTTTTATATTTTCATGGCTTTTGAAGTTGTTCTCAAAAGAGTACGTTTCTCATCTATAGTTACCATTTAAACTTCTGTTAACCTTTTAAGGAAAGTGTAAACGATTTACAGCTTAATCTTTCACAATCAGGGCCCCATATAAAACCTACGAAGCCTAGTGTTTTACAATTATCATATAAGTAAGTGGGTAGTAAAAAACTCTTTAAATTGGATTTCAAGGTTTTTTTACATCGATTACACGACGACACTGTAGCATGGTACCTAGTTAATTGTACGCATTAAGGGGCATCGGGTTACATTGTTCGTTTCAAATCGCTCCCGCACCGCAATAAATCGTACGATATCAATCTACTGTTTTATTGAATGGAATTATCTTTTTTTACGTGGTAACTCATTTTATGGCGGGCTGTCAATATCAAGATGGCGGTGTTTTTATTGGTTTTCACTTTGTGGTGGGTATATAACGCATTCTTTGATGAGTTTTTGTGACTTTTTATGATAATTATACATTGATAAACATTTTTCATGACCTCCACGGTCATGAACAATGTATGGAAACCAAATGCCTCTCTGAAAAACCACATACTCGAATCAGCAGCTGCAGTATGAAAAGGGTACAAAATAAGAGTTCGTTTACAATAACTTCGAAGAAACAAGATAACTTCATTTTATGTTTCTAAAGTTAACGTCTCTTGCCATAATTATTTCCCTGAAACAGGCACAGCAGTCACATCGCCTGCCATGTTCCAAAACCACGAGACCGCAATCATGGCGGATTCCAATAACGCCATTACCGGAACTGCGTGCGGCTGCGCCCGCGTCGCCTGCAGTGCCGTACGGGGCTTTGTGGCGAAACACTTGCCGAGCGAAATTGAAGCCTATTGTTAAGATGTTGTTGGTCTAATTTGAGTGAGTGTAGAAGTTGTTATAAATTGATGACAAAGGAAATTTGGTTCAGACATTGCCACATGTCTCGATGTGATTTATTTGACGTAATGTCTGTCTCAACGATACCACTTCAACACATTGGTGAATTATAGCATTTATGATCAAGTTGTACAGCTAAAAATCACGATAGTAATTTACAAATAAAATACGAAAACTATAGTTAAATACTCACTCATTGCACGAAGTCATGGAGGTCTGTGTGACCGTCACCAGCGTGGTGGTGGTGGTCGTCAGCTGATCTCCGATGCACTTCCTCCGGAAACACTCGTCCAAAACTTTGTCCTCCTTCAGCGGCTGTAGCACTTCCTTCACTTTATTAGGACCAGTCTTCACCGTAGACCGCTGGAACTTCAGATTCGCTAAAGTCCTCCCATCCGTCGAGATCTCAGTTTCTTCAGTAACTAACGCCCCTTTTTTCGTTCTACAAACGGTTCTAGAATTTTTCCCTACTGTATTCCCATTTCTTACTACTTCTTCTGTCGCATCAATAATTTTAGATCTTTGAGGTAGACCGTTTTCTAACATACTCTTAATACTATCTGCGTTGAGATTTGTATTTAATATTTTGTCTAGATCAGTCGTGTTCATGTATTCATCGTAACTTTGTTGTATGGGTTGTCTTCTTTGGTCTTTTTGCCACGTCGTTTGGTAATCGAAGCCATAGGTAGCCTCAGGTTCTACTCCAAAAGGGATATCTCTTGGCGCGTCTACTTCGTCTGGTGCGGGTTCAATTTGTGAGCAATTGTCGTCGAAGAAATCATCAGTGAGTTCAGTTATTTGCGCGCCGGGTCGTTTGGTGTCCGTATCATTAAAGTTTAAGAACGTTGTGTTTAGATTATTCAATTTTCTTTTGCCATACAGTTGTCTGTAGTACTTTTCCTGGTCTCCGTACATCCAGCACACTTTCCACCATTGTTTGCACATGAGTATGTTCGCCGAATTGGACGACTTTACATGTCTCGTCGCGGTTGCCGACATTTTGCTGCTATAGAGATATTTGCGAATGAAGGATTGAATAAAAATGCTATGACGTAAATTACGTAGACGTAGAGATAGGACGCTACACGGTATGCTATATGAAAGGTTATAGACAAAAGGTTGAATTATAGTTTGCCATGCTGCCCTGCACTACATATAAATAAAACAGTCGTCAAACCTTGGGGCCTGCCTACCGTGGCTGCCTCGGAAAGCCATCATTCACGTGCTGTCATTACGTCCGCCTGCACCGCGGTGGAACCGACTCAGTCGACTCAATCCGTGCGGTTACCTCACCCACAGTTATTGTGCTCTGCTGGCATTTTGCTACGTGATTAATACGCTCAATTGTCTTTACATGCTGTGCTATGCTTTCTACGTTTAATTGACATTTGAATAATATCATTCTATTGGAGTCAAAGAAAAGCTATAAATGGTGTTGTGACCTTGTCACGTTGATCGTAAAAACGCCGTAATGAATCTTACAGTACGACATATAACTGATTGTAAACAAGTTTGTATGACAAAGATCCCGAACGTAATGGTGTACACAGTTCTTGCATCGCTAACAACACAGTTATTGCAAACAACAACCCATCACAATCACTAAAAGCCGTGGTCATTGGTGTCTCGTTTGAAAACTGTTTAGTAATGGACCAGTGTTTAGATACTTTCGCTTCTAAAGCCCCGTTTATCCCGTCTTTGACAATAACGTACCGACTGTAAACGTCGATATCACTTGACTAGTCTTCAACGTGCATCGTTCGTGAACGTGGTATCCGCATCATATGCTTGCGTGTTGAGACTAAATTAATCCTATCTAGGATATCAATTATTCATAATATATGGTATGTGCAATGATAACTCATTAATCTCGGACAAGTAGCCGAGTGTTTTATAGGGTGTCTCAGTAAGAGTGCACTTTTTCATTTTAAAATAAAAACAAGTAATTTACGACAGAGTTGTGATATTTTTATTGTATTGTATAGTAAAGAAGACATGTTCCAATTAAGTATGGAATAAAATATCCGGCAAATGACCCCCACGGCTCCGATGACAGGCCATTACTCTATTCATGAAATTTTCCGTGACTTTTTCACAGAGATGTGGCTGTATCTCACCGATAACGCGTTGGATTTCCGATTTGAGCTCAGGAATTGTTTCGAGTTTATTCGCATAAACCTGAGATTTCACAACACCCCGAAGAAAAAAATCGCACGGCGTTAAATCGCACGATCTTGGTGGCCAGTTGACATCAGAATTTCGTGAGAAAATGTGTTGATAATGTGTTCCCCATTTTTGTAATGAGTTTTCACAATTATAACGCGTTGGTCTTTCGAAAAGCGCTCCATTTTTAATAATCGGAATAAACAGAGATGACAGCTGTCAAATTTCAGAGTTGCCACTTGCATGAAAAAAGAAATATTCCAATTTTAAAAAGTGCACTCTTACTGAGACACCCGTTATAATGGTCGGTTGTACCTTACGGCTACTGCAGCTTACGGTATTGCATCTTATAATTGTGGTTCAGTGCTGGCAAATTTAATGTCTCCTATTCACATTTTATTCGTTTTGTTTATTAGTTTCCTTATAAGCACTAATGATACTAAATACATTTAGTACTGTTATTTCTTTCACTTTTTGTAATATGTACTTTTTTTTAAATAAACTAGGTATTCTTACTATCAAAAGTCAATCTCCGGTACTTCTACTCAATACTATTTAACTAGGCCGTAATAATGAAATCATTCGACCATAAATCGCAGATTTTTTAATTTCACGCAGAACAACTTCGTCTGATTTTAGAAATCTATCGGACTATCCGTAACTCGATGTCCAAATTGCGTATCTTCCGTACGGTTTAGATTGAGATCTTTGTCTAAGACCGACTCATCATCTTCATTACAGATCTGTATACATTCCGCTAGCAAGGTATCTCGATCAATCGGTTACGTTCCGTCATTGCAGTATTATTTATTACCAGCGCTGCTACTGCGGAGTGCGGCACCGCGCCCTTCGTCATTACTCTCCGCGCCGTGGTTACTGGCTCCAGTGGCTACGCGCCCCGGAATCTGCGCAGATTATGATCGCATTGTACCGGCTGGCTCTGCGTGATTTATCTTATAATTGGATAAGTTTCCTTTGAGCATTTTCTTTTTTTTTTGTAGACAGAGTGTTTGAAACGTTTGTAGCTAACAAGTTCATAATGACATGGAGTTTTTGTTTTAGTAACTACTAGTATGTTTTCTAAATGAGAACAGCTTAGTTCTTTCATTCCTACAATTATAGAGAACTAGTAGCCTTGTAGTCTCGATTTGTGAATTGGTCATAACTGAAATGTAGGTGTTCTATTAGGTACACCTCTGCCTAACACTTGTTAGGTTAGCCGTGATTACAGGCGTGATATTATGTTATGTAACCAAGTTTACTCCCACTTCATGCAAGGTCTAAATCCTTCCAAAGCCATTATTGAATCTTGTTTTTAGATCTTTTCACAAAATTTTGACACTACACAATATATTTTATTGATGACTATCTTTTCCGCCACTACCAGTCTTACCACGATTACCGTACCAACCACTCAATCTAACATTATCTCGACTATTGTTGCCTCCAGTACCTACTCTATGTACCAACTCTCGTAGTTTATCTGACAATTGTGTTCCAGATAGTGATGCACTTTCTATTTCAGACGTGGGTGTGACTTTAGCGGTACTGTGACGGTGTGAGCAAAAAGGTGAGACCTTAACAGGCTTTATTGTCTTTTCATTAAACTTTTAATGGCCATGTGTCACAGTCGTAAAAAGTTTTAGCGTGTGATTTAGAATTTTGATCCGTTAATTTTATGAACGATAGGTGCGGTAGGTGGTTCTAAGGGAATGCTTTCAGTAATACAAGAAATTTGTCTCAATTTATGAAGAAACTGGAAAACTATTGTGCTTTAATGTAATCTTCAGAAATGATGAAGTAAGTATACCTTATCTTTATGCGTCAAGCTTTCATATAATAAAACAGTAAAGATAAGGAAAATCTGATAAAAGTCCCACGTACACTAAATTTTCTAAACATGATTGCCACATAATTATTTCCATCGTCGATAGCAGATGTTTGCGGAGCACCTCTAATTATAGTCTCGAGGGTATCTCGCAATTATCGATAGAATCGAGTCGATGCGGCGCGGGCTCAGCTCTATTGTGGCCTCACATGATTTGTGGCTCATTGTATATCGAGCAGCTATAGCTTAGTTATCATTTTGTTAAGCAAACATTAATACAATCATTTATTTGTTGATCGTTCACTTCCGTACACTCGGAAAAACAAACGGTAAGATGAAACTTCGCGATAACCTGTCATAACTCAGGCGCAGCAAGAACTTACAATTTGTTTCCTTTACTGCGATATATGCGATCGTTTCGAATAAAAACTGATATTGTGCTGCTGTAAGAGAAGACATTTCTTGTGGTCAAGTAATTAGCTTTAATAATTGAGAAGAATGTTCGTAGTATGGCTAAGGTGACTCAAATACAACGCGAGGCGAGGATTTATAAGAAACAAATTATGATTTGATATGAATTCAAAATAACGAAATGACTTATTAGACATAATTTGTTCTTGTCTAGATAAAATTGCCGGTAGGTAATCGTATCTACAAATCGTGAAGCAATTTTGTCTTAAAATGAAAACTACTTGGGAAGTTTATCTCGGAGATACAACCGTATAATGGTGACACATTAACAAACGTATTAACAAAATGTCAATAGAATCCAACAGGCTGTTCCACCGTTATCGTATTTTATATCGTCTTATTAACCCTGAACACGGCGCGCTGCGCTTGCGTCGCGTGTGCATGCAAATGAGCCGGACAACAAGAAAAACAACACGGAATAAATCTATCTCACTCTCACTCGGGAACACCAGTAGGAGGAAACAAGACAGATGCGTGTCTTAACCTTCGTCGTTGAAATTGGTTGTCGAGCGTCGGTGATTATGGTAATATCAGATTTTTGTTTCTGACCGCTACCGGAGCGAATTTTTGGGAGCCCTTAATTTGGTCAAAAGTATTTTTTTATGGCAAGTGACCCACAATTTTTAGTGCCTTAAGCCAGTTCCCACCGTAAGCGATTGAGTGATAAAGTTTTTGTTGGTGCGGAGGCGAATTGTGTTCCTAGACATACCGACGTAATAAGACAATTTGGTACAGTAAACGATAGAAAAACTTAGCCACTCTCTAAATCACCAAAACTAGTATTTATATTATCTTACACAACATAATCACTATAAAAAGAGATAAAACGGAATCCATTACCACACGTTGAATTAAAGATATTATTATCAACAACTGTATGGGGCAATCAGTCAGGTCATTCTGCTCAATGATGATGATTAACTAAATGATGATAATGCTCTACAGATGTTTTATGTTTATCTTAGAAAATCAATCAAGTCTTTGGAATTTATAAAAATAACTGCTTTTTGTCCATAGCATTAGCTAGGTTTTGTGATTATTAAAACGGAATCAGGTTTTATTTATTACTCGCTAATAGAATTCGTGAATGAATAATTCTTTAGGTCGAATTTGGATAAGTCGTGCATCTCGTAAAATTTTAACTACGACGAAAACCTTTCCTATGGTCTCTTCAGTAACTCACCCACTCTCAGCAATTTTGCAAGTTATTAAAAACAACTAGTAACCAGTTTATGAAGATTGAGTGTTTATTTGTTTAAAACAAAACGTTTAAAAAGTATTTTTAATTCTGCTTTTTTCAGACCTTATAAGGTTAGAAACAATTAAAGTGATCAGTGCGATCACACACTACTTAAAACAGGATTCTCTGGTGGATATAATCCCAGAGACAGTTTTAAAATTACTTCATTTGTTGAAGACGATGATAACTTTAAGACGTGTCTAAGCGTCAGTGAGGGCTAGAATAAGGTCTCCTCTATAAAATAGTACAACATCAATAACTTAAATACTTCATGGATAAATAAAGGTTTGTCAAAAAGACTATTACTGTGCCTTTTCTCAAGCCCGGCTTGTACTTGTAACCATTTGTGTGATTACTTCAAGTACCTCGGCCAAGTGCCCTGTCGTTTAACTTCAATTGGTACTGGACACAAGACATGGCACAATGTTGTTACATGCCATGTGTGTCCTTTAATTTGTTTTGTACACACTTTAAAATATTTGCTCGTAAAGTTAAAACGGAATTTTGGTTTAATTAGACTGTGCAAGTAATGGTTGCTCGTTAAGGTAATAAGATACTGTGAGAATTGTGGTTATTTATCTTGGAAATATGCATAGCGAGGGCTTGAAAGATTCCTTCTTTGAGGTCGAATCACAGCCGATGATCCCGTTTTGACCAAACCTTTTATAGCTCTCTGCTCACATTTCATAATTGATGCAATTATGTTATTCTGTCTCATATCATAAAAGGGAATCAACCAAAAATGCACAACAAATAATTTTGATCCAAATTTCAAGAATCATCCTAACAACTCTAAAAGCCATTAAAAATCAATTATAGAAAAAAACAAGGGTACCACAATAAGCAGTAGTCTTAGGTGGCCCCCGGCCAACAGGCTGGGCCACGCAATCCTTGAATTTGTCAGGCTATTATCAGCTATAAGGCTTTAAGATAAGGTATCGTTATTGAGTCGGATAATGTCAGTTCTTACAAATATTGCCATGTAAAATTTGACCCTATGACTTTGAGATAAGGGTGCAGTAAGTAGGCAAGTAATGACTGCCCCAGGTTAGGTCCTGTTTAAATTACAGTGGTCCGACACCCGGTTCCGAATGAAGGCTGTATTATTGTGGTGGAGCATAGGGAGGGGGGGAGGCACTTGACAGACGCACTTTGTATTCAACAGCTAATGGTGGTGGAAAAAACTCGGTAATAACGGCATACGCTAAGACTGACGGTACACGTCAGGGCGGAGGTAAACTAACTGCTGTCGCAAGTTAAATACATCAGAAGGTATAAAAACTGGATCATGCAATGTTCATAATAACAAATAATTTGAAATTTTGAGACTTCTTGTATGATATTAGAACACGAGCTTGCTATAATTCTGTGGTCCGCTCAGTGAAGAATTTGAAAACCTAAATGTGCCTTAAGAACAATTTTTACTTAGTCAAGCTACAACAATATCAATGCAAACTTCATAAGTTTGACCTCTTTGTTTCTATACCGTGTCCTGTAGTGGCTTACTTAATGGCAAGAAATACTTCATGACTAAAAGTCTTCCGTACAGCATGTAGTTATTAGTAATCCGTCTAACGCAGTTTGGCATAACAACCAGCTATGCAGGAGTCGAAACAATAAGCACTGTGTCTTCAATAATGTTCTCAGTGTTATTTCCATTTGACGAAACCGAAGCTGTAGAATCTGATTTATAGACATTCCGTCCTCTCATCTCTGGACTACCGGACTACGTAACTGTCTTGTCAGTGGTTTGTTAAGCTTTTTATTGTTCTTAGGATGGCCCTCTGATTGTAACTGTCTTTTGTAACAGAATTGTGACTGGATTAAAAAGATCTAGTGTAGATAGAGATTGCTATGCTCTCTCAAATATTTTTATCTAGTAATGAAATATGCATGTATAGACAAAATACCAACTTTGTCCTTTCGTATTTCCTCATCACATAAATACTCCAACATTGTCATTCAGTCAACAAGCCGATGTTCCCACAGCAATAACGCATTTAGCCAAACATAACCGTACATGACATCACAGTATAATCACGGAGACATCATACCGGCATCATACCAGCGCAAAACAAATTATAAAACGAGACTATACTTTCAGTTAATCAACCGCATGCCATCGTAGAAACTAATAGTGATTGCAGTAAAAAATGGCGGAGCGGTCTCGAGAGGTGGTAGGAATAAAGGAGATACGCCTACAACGACTGTTGTTATGATAAAAGTTACTTCTAGGGCGTACTATACACCTAAATAAATATTTTATGACGTTGCTGGAAATATACCTTTTGAAGACGATAAAGGCAACGGACGTGTTGTTAGACTTATAAGAGACCTTTGGCCATCATTAAAAACAAAATGCACTAAAGAAAATAAGTGAAGGCGATATTTGAAATAGTACCGGGAGGATGTAAATTCCAAAAGCAATAAATCCCCAATTTAATGTTTTTACTGAGGTTCCACTGACTCCTATAAAAGATACAGATAAAACGTAATTTTCTAAGGAAGTTCTCCGTCTACAGTTTACACCACGAGATCTTCTTCACTATCTACCGGTAAATCATCAGTTAAATTAGTCTTAATTTGCTCAGACTTAACGACTCCTCCACTACCAACCTTATTTTCTTTTATATTTATGTTAACAATTTGGTATCTCACCTGTTAAGATATATATCACTTTGATGTTTTATGTCGTAATTTGCTAACGGGATTAGGACCGAGGTGAGGAGGACATCGTTAGTACTGGATAGATTTAAGGAGCTCATTATCGAAGCTGATTGGTCGAGGCAAGTACTGCAGCTAATTATTGCATCTGATTGGTGGAGGCAATGGTTGGAGGTAATTATGACTGCTGATTGGTCGAGGTACGAATTGCCTGGTTCTTCATGGTTAATTGTTGGAGGAGCAGTATTGATGGCAGGTATTTGTTTGTTAATTGTTGTTGCTGGTTGTGTGTGGGTTCGTTATGTTTTGTTATGTTTTGTTAATTGCTGTCCGATTGTGAGCCGTGAGCCATGGAATTCCAACCACTAGTGGTTGGAATTCCATGGCTCACGGATACTATAGGAGAGTCTCATTAATGCTCTTTGACCAACACTTATCAATCAATGTATGATTTATATACACGGCAGGCCCAGTAAGAGATGATGGCGGATTGAACTCGACCTTCTTCTCAAATATTGAACAATAACAGCTGCAGATAGGGATAACTGGAAGCAGGAGCATTGGGACCCAAATTGTTGAAAAAATGTAATGGAGGATTTGTGGTGTAGTTTTTTATTATCAGATTGAAAGAGGTACATTTCGTGTTTGTAAAGTGGTTTTTGCCATCTGTGTCAAGATTAATACGATCAAAAAAAATATAATCTCTATCGGTCTTTTACGAGCAATTAAACAAGAACTTAACCTACTCTGCCAGACGTCCTATAGTTTAACACAGGTGCCTAAAATCTCGCTAAATCCTCTCCACCATAACCTTATCGGCTCAAAACATGATCATTTCTTAAAGGGAATGTTCAAACCCGGCAGTCCCGTAGGCCACAAGATATGGTCCGTCCTCAGCCGTGTTCGTACTCCGCAATAGAGCCATGTACCATATACCCCCCTGTCCCCATATATTGCCTTATACAGCACGCGCTCGCCGACTGTTTTTACACCATTTTATTGGCCCTGATTTATTGAACACGCTGTATAAGGTAAAGTTATTGCTTATGGGATATTAGTAAAAAGTTTAGCTGGCGACTGAATAGAAATTGCTCGTAGTTTTTCTATAAAATTGTCCACATCTGGTCATTGTTGGTTTTTTGTGAAAATGGAGTTAACTGTCTCATTGTGTTTGTGATCAATAAATTTTCTTTCTAAATTTCTTAAGTCTTGTCTCCAATAGAGTCTTCTAAACTGAAAGCTGTAGAGCACTTTTCAATGGATTTTTCCGTATTTCTTTCAGCTAACATTTTATTTGATTCGTAACTTTTATTATATTTTCGAGAATCACTTTCATCACAGATTAGTTTTCACTTCTCTGACAAAGAAAAGACATATTCCTTTTATGAAACAGACATGCCCATAATTTAAGATGTACAAGAAGGCTACAGTCTAGCATTATAGCTTTACGAGGAACCATCATAAAGTTATTTGATTTAAAAAACGTACAGTCTGCACAGATGACCATCTTTGCAGACAATAAATGTTTTACTACTGCCGAGACAACTTTTAATAAACTTCGAACTAAATGTTCGTGAGAGAATAAAGCCATTACCACTTTAACAATTACTGCCATGAGATTTACAAAAAGAGAACAGCACCTACTCATGGGGGCATTTCATTGAATTTAATAAAACAGTCTTTATTATTACTCGTTTGTCGATAAATCTGAGAAAAGTTGAAAGGACGATGTATTTTGAATTGGTCCGAAAATAACGAAAAGGATCATGAAACATGAATACTTGTAGATTTGGGAAGATGTCTATAAAAAACTATGGGATGCCTTTAGCTGTACCGAACGCTTACTCGCACTCAACGATGTTAAAATGATATACCTGGGCCTGCAGTCTCTACAGTGTAGAGACTGCAGGCCCAGGTCTACACTAATAACAGCGCTACGAATGTCTCTACGTCGTATCGATGTCAAATTTCTTTAATAGATTTTCAACCTTATTTCAACAGCATAAGATTGAAACCTATTAAAGAAAGTTTTCGATTTATCGACTTAACGACATTCGTAGCGTCGTTGTTAGTGTAGAGACTGCAGGGCCTGATGGTGAACCCAATAACAATTTCTGAATTGCCAATCAAGAAATTTGTACTCAGTGTGGTATAGTCAAGTCTTAAAAACTAGTACATAAGAGTAACATGGCACACTTGACCTTTTGTATATCATAAACCGTAATAGTATTAAATTACCAAACTTCCGCCAAAAACACCTTGCACACATCCGGAAAACTTTCCAATGGTAAAAAATCATTAAAATCTGCCTAACGGTTCCTGATACAGCACAAACAGACGGACCGACACTTTCTTATCGAGTGTTATTTATAACATATTTTAATTTGTAGAAGCGTGGCGTTATGAAATATGATTTATAATCAGCTCTCCGTTACTTGCATATCCGAGCACCGAAGTAAAGCAATACGTGATTCTATTAGAGAAGTATTCCGTTCAGTTCCGTGATCTGTAGCCATTTGTATTACATCTAATTTATTTTCAATTTATTGAATGCATGAATTTAGAAACAGGATTTTTTGGTTTCTGGTTGTATGTGAATGAGAACATTGGTAAATGTAGTTTCTATGTAGAACATTTGAAATACTTTCTTGCTTATTCCAAAAATCTTTTTGTTGCATCAATTAATAATGTGAATTTAATTATTATCATTGAATTGCAATGAATAGTAGTAACAGTAATAGAGGATGTAGTCTCGTTACTAGTCAGAAAACGATTTTACTTGGCATCTCCGCATATCTTACATAATAATTTTAATAAAAGATAAATTATGTTTACACTTCTGCGAGAATATTTAGAATATCTCAGAAGAAATGATCTAGCTCTAGAAGTAACACTAACATAAAAACAGTCATATTTATGATAATTTTAGTTCTCATGAATACATTTGCATTTGACTCTACATCTCATTATTTTGCGTTACATACTTTGAGAACTTGTGAAGTTCATGAAATATATGTTCTGTGAACAAGGTAGAGTCTATATAGAAAGCCCTTGGAAGTTAGTCAACCGGCAAATTTTAGTTTAGCGAAGCAATGGCTTGTGGTAAATATAGTAGTGATGGAAATAAAGTAATGGTAATTGGCTCTGTTAACCAACCGGGGTCTAAATTTGATGAGACTAGCAGTTGACATTGGAGATTCACAGCCGAACAGAAACTCACGCACAACAGAGTGTGGTAAGATATCGACGATTGGTTGATGATGACGATTCGGTTTGCGTTGATATCTGAACAAGGAATTTAACTGCAGTGGGAATTGGGATAAAATAGAATCCCATCTTCCAAAAGGCAGTTTGAAATGCTGATGTTGGCAAAATAAATTGAAGAGCTTTGACAGAACCACAGCCTGAACCGAAATACTTCTTCTGCATAACAAAGGTTCACACGAGTTAACTTTAGTTTGGTCGAGCAACAATAGTTCGCTCACAATAGGTACGGAGTTTTCTCTGTACGTGTCATAATGGCCAATTTGAGTTCGTTCAGTACTCTGTCTTTATGTGAGGTGACCCACTTGTGGCCATAACTCACTGCTTTGTTCTCGTCTTTAACCTTACGTTGCATCGTCTTTTAGAGGTTAAATGAAGTTTTAAGAAACTGGAGTACCTAGGTGCTTACTGCTAATATGCTAGCTTGTGTGAATTCTTTAATTGCAAATTATCATCTTTCTGCCAGTATGTCTTTTTCTACATCTCTATTGATCGTTATACTGGACTAGCAATTTGCCCACGGCTTCGTTAAATTTCACATTCCTAGCCCCAGTAGTTTCGGCTGTACGTTGATAAATAGGTCAGTCAGTCAGTTCTCCTTATAGATTATCATTTTTTCTTGTTATGTCAACATCTTTAACAATTTTGTTTTTTTAATAAGATTATTCAGTTTTGTTGTAATTTTAATGAAGTCTTGTATCTAGTTTTCTTCTTGGATATAGTAGTCTTTACCTAAAACATTCCCGAGTAACATGTTACCTTAAAGGATCATTATTTACCAACAAATATGAAATGGCTGCGCAATGTGCATGTGCAATATAAACGCGCAATTAAATAACAGTTTTAATATACACATTAGACAGTAAATAACTATAAAAAACCTAATGTTATAGTTATGGGTGTGTTTAACTTTAATAACAATTTTCATATATGCCTTATAGCTACATGTTTATAGACTATTAAGAGTCGAGTATTTCTTCATGATTACCGTACATAGGGTTGTAAACGTTATGGTTTTATTTGATCATAGGGAGCCGGTGAAGATAGTTGCTTCTAATGGAAATCTTGACAGATTATAGTTTCCTAATTACTGAGCGTTTAGTGGATATTCAGATGAATATGATAACTTTCGCTAAGTTAACTCGAACGGTTGAGGAACGCTTGGTTGCGATCTGATACGTGAAAGATTGATTTAATTAAGAACTAGAGACCCCGGCTTCGCACAGATGAATTGTAGCTAGAACCCTTCCTCTTGAATCACTCTATCTGAAAGATTGCTGAAAACTGCATTAGAATTCGTTGCGCAGTTTAAAACATCTTAGCGTACACACAGCGTTAGCGACTTTGTTATACACTACGTAAAGATAATGAAAACAAGAAAAGCGGTGCTGTGGCACCTGTACTATGGCTCATCATTCACCAATCAGTTTTGTTCTTACTTTACCAATTTTCTTCCACTTCAACAATCTTAGGGACAGATACAAAAACGTTTTGTCCTATTTGTGATTCATTAAACCACCACTACATAGTAGGTATTGCAAATATTCCCACGTCTGTGGCTGCCGCCTCCCCAGCGCCCGGTAGAATGTGCCGCGCATTTTTATTATAACCAGCGTCATCCGAGATGTTATCCACTTCGATATTATTCCGTTTAACTTCAGATAACGCTGTCAGACCTTTTTGTTTTCCTTTTAAAGCCTCTATTATAAGCTCTTGCATTTAAATGGATGAATGCAAAAGTGACTTTGCAGTAACGATGGGTACATTAGTGTGTTTTGGGATTACTAGATGTAGAAACGTTTTAGAAATCGCGTATTATATTACATTGAGCTCATCTGTAATGAACTTGCTCAGTTGATTAGTCCTAAACATCGTGAACTTATTTATGAAATTGATTTTTGTAATATTGGATGTTGTTGTTGTTTACATAATACTCTCTAAAGTACAAATGGGGTAGGTTCAACCTTCTTTCGCTATTATCAATACAACTTATTATTATAATTTACAACCACTGAATGATAAAATAGTCCATAAGGAGTCAAGGCCGGCCCAGAAAGAGGTGGCGAGATGATCTGGACGCGCACCATGAGGGCTGGTTCGAGGTGGCTCAGGAAAAGAGCACTTGGAATGAATTGGGGGAGGCCTTTGCCCTGCAGTGGGACAGTACAGGCTATTAAAAAAAAAAAAAAAAAAAAAAGGAGTCAAGCTCAGAGTAAGCAGAATCACCATCAGCGATAAAAAATACATTTTATATTATCACACGAATGACTTGTCTTTAATGCAAACCACTGAGTCCACTATAAAAGTAGCTGACAAAATAGCTTAAGTGCACAATATAAAAGTATATTTGCGTAAAACAGAGCGATAAACATTCGCGTTTATAGCCTGGATAGAAGGAGCAACACTTTGTACCTAGCAGTACGCCATGATACAGGAGCTGCTCATTACAATAATGTAAGAAGAATAATAATCAATTGCTGTCAAATTATGGTAATTAGGTGTCGTATATCAGATTGATGAGGTACGTACGAATATACATAGAACAGCATTAACGGGTTTGTCTACAAACTTGCTAGTTAATGAACTTACTGTTGGTCTAAGCGAAGATTATCATTTGTTACTTGACGTTATAGAGAATACTTTAGGAATATAGTGAAGATTTTCGCCCAAATTTCCCTGTTCTATCGCCTAAATATGTACGTATCAGCCTTTCTAAAGAGCAAAGGGTAAAAGCAACGTTCGTTAAATCCAACGGTACCTACCTGTTGAATTTAACGAACGTTGCTTTTTTACCCTTCATTAGAAACGGAACCGACAGGTGATATCACACCTGAGCCTGACAACACACATATCATTACCGTCGCAACGTGTGTTTCTATATCTCTACTGCCTATACTGCCAGTTTACGTCATAACCATTCTCATTCCCTTCCGCACGCTATTAATTAGCCAATAGTTCTCACGTGTATCCACAACAACACTGAAATCCTTTGTCGGAGATTCACTTTCTACACAACACAAATCATTGCGTCTATACGCACGTCACCGTAAACTCGCAAAATGCACCTACTTATCACTTCACCTCATCCAAAAAGTTCCAAAATCCAAAACGAAATATCACTGGCCAATAACAGTTCGCGCGAAAAGCGTTCGATTTTCAAACGCGCTCGCTTCCCGCGGCTGCGTGTGCGCAACTGAGTGACATAGAGCCAGCCAACCGTGGCGCACGATGCCTCCATGAGAGAGATAGAAAGCGAAAATTTGCTTATGGTAAACAGAGACAAATATACACGAAACCATCCCTTGAAGAGCAACTAATATCTGTTTTGTTATTGCATTAATTGGAACAGGTTAATATTAAAAGCGTTATTAAAATTCTCGACAGTTTTATAGTTATCCTGATTGGGAACTCTGTTCCCTAGTTGATAATGCTTGTTTTCAATTAATGTAGTTGGATGTCATAAAAGCTTAGGAACGATAAATACTATATTTAATCTGCACTCTAGATAACTTGATGTAACTGAATATTAGACTCGACGATTCTCAGGCATCCATCAATGTTTGTTTATACCGCTAGTTCGTGTATAAAGTTCATCAGAAAAGCTATTACATCATAATCAGGGATCATCTGATTGTAACAAGCTTCCGACAATGCGAGGTTAGTCTACTTACATGTTGATAGAGTATGCTCGGAATCACACACTGAGAAATCATACGAGTGTACTTTGCCTTTGCTGGGTTAAGCAGAGATATCTGAGAAACTGATCTATTTGTTGACGATGAAAAATCAAGTGGAAAAAAATTACTTTGAGTAAGCACCAGCTTTTTCGTGTTTGTTATAATAAAACACATCAAACAGGGATAGGATTGGACGACTGCGTACAGAAAATATACCGATTATTGTAAAAAGAACCACCACAAAAGCAGCTCATGACCAAGTCAGAATACAGCCTCCACAGGATATCTAAGTAGGTGATCAATCTAAGCTACAAGATAATCTGCAACAATCTCAGACCAAAGGTAATCAATGTGAACTGTCAGATAATTTGAAACCACTCCCAGAGTAGAACACAGCCAATCCACCGAACCCCTCATCCACAGGAACCCGTCCTGATGTGTGTCATCGGATAAACTGACTAATCTCACCACTTCTAATTAATAAGGCCCGGTAATGAAGAGAAACGCTGGAAAGCTCCGAGATATTATTTATGAGACAACTCGCCGTTTATCTCACAATTTACCGACTTTGCCTTTATGAAGCTGCATTTGAATGCGACTACATTAATATGGTAATTTCGAATTGGACGTGTGAGCTTGTCTATATGTAGATACGAAAGTATCCGAGTGATTACAAGCCGACCGTCGCCATATTTAGACTTACGAATAGGTCTGCTTCTTTGGGATTGGGAAACAGGCAAGGGATTAAACGCTTTACTTGGATACATACAAATTGATGACAAGAGGATCCGAAGCTTAATTTGTATTATTTCATTTTATTTTGTATTTTCATTTCATTTTATTTTGTATTCTTTTCTAAATTTTTGTCTCAACACTGTATTCGAACACTGTATTCGTACCGACTTACGAAGTGTTGGAACAAGGTGTCTCGAGTTCGATCCCCAACATTTGATTGTCTTTTTGTATAATATCTTATTCTTGAACAATTTAACTAAAAATTATCACACTCGACACGAGTAGAAAAACGGTACCAAGAACTACAAAACGAACAGGCGAGCAGTGACACCAGCAAAAACTCAATAGAGGGCGCTACGGTGACGACAAATCTATTAAAATTGATCACGAAAGTAACAACATTACCTTTCGTAAAATCTGTCGAACCAGCTCGTTGAACGATTTATCTAACATGACAAGTAGCAGTAACAAACACATATTCGACACTACTATGATGAGCATTCCAGACAGCTTGCATGACAACAGTGGAGAAATAAATGATTTGAGTGAACAAGTTAAACTACTTATGACACAACTGCAAAGCGCTCATCTAGAAATAGAGAACCTAAACAGTGAAAATTTTCGTCTCAAATCAGATCTACAAAAATCAGCAAAAACTATAAATGCTTATAAACAAATGTGCCTAACACCTGAGAGGAAAAACAGGACACCGAAATCTCTTCGAAAAACCAAAATATTGGTTCATAACAAAAACGTGAAGAGCTCTCTAATCAACAATTTGAATGATGATCCACCAGAACCATCTTGTGATCACAATCCCCAAACCCTCACGATTATGCTTGACAAAGAAACTAAAACTTCTTGCCACGCCCAGACTCTAACAGCAAACAATTCAGAAGAGGTTCACTCATCAATGTCTATCAAACCTCAACATAGTAGAAAAGAGCTAGCTAATATCTTTGCAAGAAACAAACAAAAGAACAAATTATGCATCCTAAGCAGTGGTACCAAACCTGCAGGGCATCTAACTCTTATTGAAGACGTCTTCTCCGACTTCTTCGATTACTGCCATTATTCTATACCAAATGGAACTATAAAGGAACTATTATACAACATAGAAAATAAATTGAAAGAGTTTACCGTTAATGATTACTGTATAATTTTTGTGGGAGAAAATGACATAAGATCTGAGAGAAATAACATTGACATGATAAATATGATAAGGGAATCGTTACAGAAGGTGGCCCACACCAATAATATTATCTGTTTACCGACATATATAACAGGAGCACCTATTTACAATTTTAAAGTGGAGATGTTCAATAATCTGCTTCATTTTGACCTACAAAATAATGACTACGCTTACCTATTTGACAGCAACAGTGAGCTATCACTAGGCATGTTCTCCAACACAACAGGAAAAATTAAAATACCTGGAATTAAATGTATATATGACGGGATTATGAATAGAATTGTTATTGATATGTGCACATTTGGTCAGTTCGACATAATACATAATAATAGTAGAATACATACTGAACCGGACATTATTACAAACTCTCCTGAAACCAATGTAAAAGAAACTAACAACCAGTTTTTTCTCTGAGAAATATATTAATATCCTACATCAGAATATTGCAGGTTTAGTTAACAAATCTGATGCATTATGTGTAAATTTAGATGAACTTGCAGACAGTAACAAAATTGTGGACGTTATATCTATATCTGAGCACTTTATGATGGCAGGATTTGAGTCGAATTTATACCTACCAAATTACATTTTAGCTTCATCTTACTGTAGAACAAATAGTAAGAGAGGTGGAACATGTATTTTACTTAAAAAAGAGCTTAAATTCAGGGAAATTCCAGAAATCCGCAATTTTTGTATTGAATGTTTACTAGAAGGGTGTGCAGTTGAACTTCTTGACTATAAAATAATAATTGTTTGTATATATAGGGTACCCAAACCAAATTATTTGTATACATTCTTACATAAACTGGACAAACTTCTGACTTATATTGACAAATTGAACTGTAAAAATATTGTAAGAGAATGCTCGCGTTACGTCACTATACTCGCCTCGCCTATAAAAACCAGGCGCTGCGGGTAGAACGTCCCTTTGCTACTCGACGCTTGAACTGGACGGACGTTTGATTCTTATGCCAATTGTAATGTTACGTAAGCCATTTTGAGTTTAGTTTGTCGTAAAAATCATAAAGTGAGTTTGTGTTTTGTTGTGTTAATTTAAAGTCTTACTGAACTGTAAGTAAATTGTGTTGGTTGTAATTTGAGTCAATTATAAAGTAAAAATGGTTTTTTTTGTTGTTAATTGTTTTTTTTAAATAAATTTCCACTTCTGAAACTTATATCAGAAGTGGGATAAAGGACTTTTTATGCCCACTTAGACGAAGTCTCGTAACTGAAAATTGTTTTGAACAGAAAAGCCGTTCTTTTGCTTTTAACTTTATTTTGCAACTACCCACTTTATTATTTTTCTTTTCATTCGATTGTCTGACTTGTTTTATTTGTTTGTCTGATTTGATCCCGATTTTCTTGTGATCATGGGGCGTGAAAAGCCGCATACTCGCGAAGAACGCGTACACGTACACGTACTCGGGATTAAGTCACGTGTGCGCAAACGACGTCGATCCCGTGGGTCATTGATCGCACTAGTGGTAGATCGTACCGCGATTCGAGTAGTAGTCGTCGTACTCCATGAGATGGCTTGCGTAATCGAGATTGGCATGATTCTTATAGTCCCGAAAGGCACCAATCGCGTAGTAGGGATAGGCGCGATACGCGTAGGTCGTTCGCGTAGCGACATTGCAGCAATTGGCAATAGAAAACGCACACGTACTCCTTCACCGCCGGTTCAAACGAGTTCTACCTAGAAGAATAGTGGGTTTACTTTCGTCCCTGATACAAGTAAGGTCGAACCATTGTTATAACTCGTTGGTCTTGTGGTCGCAAGCGCGACTGCTGAGCATTAAGGTTCTGGGTTCGATTCCCGGGTCGGGTAAAGTTTTATTGTCTGGATTTATGCTTTTGGTTGCTGGTAATAGGCTCGCCCCTATTACATAGGAGTTAACATAACTGGCGAAATGTGGGTATACTGGGTACCTCTGCCTTACCCTTTGGGGATTTCAGGCGTGATGTTATGTTGTGTGTGTGTGTTTATTAATTCACTGGGGCAATTGACAATGCCTCGGACGCATTGGTGGTTGTTTACATGGTGGTGCTAAGACGTGGCTTAAAGATTGGGCGACCAACAACAGTACGTGGACTAATTTTAAACCCGAATTTTGGTCATTGTGTCTGCGTGAAGTTGATATGGCCACTGTGCTATATGAAGTTATGAGTACGAATTCGAATAAATGTACAACACATGCAGGCTATGCCTGAAAGTCCTTGATGCGGTTGAATATCGTCAAGGGACTGTCGTTGGTTCGATTCCCGACGGAACAAATTTTTGTATGGCGTACAGATAGTTTTTCCGGGTCTTGGTATTTGTGATGTGAGTTTAAATATTTGTGAAGGTACCCACGACACAGGAGAAATTCCTAGTGTGGGGCAACGTTGTGATTTGTGGTATATCTGATGCTCAAATAGAAGCCGCAATTATGAACAAAACAAAACAGTCAAAAGTCTTGTTTTCTGTATATTTGAAACCCAAAAGTGCAGTTGTTTGCACATCAAACTCAAATAATCATGATCTGCGTAAACACAAACCCCTACGCAATATGATCAGTTGACTTGTTTTTCGTGTGAAGACGTAGGCCGTATACAGGTTCACTGTAAAGTCTGATAAGTCTTGCTTTATTAAAGAAGATGCCTAAGACACATGATTGGCTAAGGAAGAAGCCAACGGGTCACGTACCAGTCGATGTTCATAAAGGTTTTGATGAAGTTAAGTTGAGGTAGAAAGTCGAGTAAGGGGTTTCTATCGGCTGTATTGTGTTCAACCGTACCAGTAGTTATTGCGTAGTCGACTGTGTGTGCGATGCGCGTTTAGCTCTGGTTGAGGTCAGTGTCTGGAAAGACCGTAGTGTGAAGTCAAATAGTGATCGACTTGTTTACTAGTGGTACATGACCCAGGGTGGTTGATTGTTGTATTTTCGATAATTTCCAGTTTGGCCACGTTTGATTTTATCAAAAAGAGTGGGCTAATGAATGTTTGGTCAGGAGTAACCGAGTGGAACAAAATTCTGTCGTAGATTTGTCTCTTTGCAGAGTAACCATTACATAAGGACGTGTGGCGTGTGATTTGCAACGCAACGCTGCCTGGTCTCATAGCAGTGGTTGCCAGGGCTGCGCAACAGTGACGCCATGAACGCGCACGTGGCCGCAGGCCGCCGCCGGTGTGCTTTATTGGCGTTGCCGAGCGTGTCAATGCAGGCTGACTGCGCGCCCTACTGGTGTTGCCGAGCGCGTCGCTGCAGGGCGACTGCGCGCCCTACTGGCGTTGCTGAGCGCCTCGCTGCAGGCCGAGCGCGTCGCTGCAGGCCGACTGCGCGCCCTATTATACTGGCGTGTACAGCGCGTGGCTCCAGGCTGCCAGCGCGCTACTGGCGCGATGGTGCGTGGCACTGCACGGTGCCAGCGAGCCTCACTAGCGCAGTTGTGTGTGGCACTTCACGGTGCCAGCGCGCCCTACTGGCGCAGTTGTGCGTGGCACATCACGGTGTCAGCGCGCCCTACTGGCGCAGTTGTGTGTGGCACATCACGGTCCCAGCGCGCCCTACTGGCGCAGTTGTGCGTGGCACACCACGGTGCTAGCGCGCCCTGCCGGTGCGGTTGAGCGCATGGCCCCGGCTACTGGCGCGACCTGGCTTGGTCAAGCGCGTCGCTGCAGGACTACTGCTACTTATTTGTCGTGAGCATGCAAACGTTTGGGCGTCTGCTCTGCTCTGCTCCGCGGTTATAGTGGAGACATGTGGAAGTTTTGGGCTTCAGTCTCAATGACGCGGTGTGTCACAAAATCATTAGCGATGCATGAATCTCTTGGGTTTGAAGCTGTTTCAATTTTAAAAATCACTATTGGTGGTCTTTGTTGCTGTCGCTTGAGTGCACGCTTGCGCCTGGAACACTGGTCAAATTTATGGACTCTAACTTATGAAATTACTTCGCTTTGAATAGGCTTCAAACCATAGTGGTCATGTTATTTATTTGCTCATGTGTTCACTTTCGTGTGTTTGCAGATAATGATGCCATCTGGTTGTGAGAGATGGATCTGAGGACAGTGGTGCCCAGAAACGTGTGCCACGTTCTTTGAGCTTTGGCTGCTGTGCTGTGCTGTACTGCGGTGCCGCTGGTAGCAGGCGCGTGTGTGTCGCTGGTTGTGATGGCACCTGTTGCTGAGTCACTGGTGGCCGCATAAATTTGGCCATGTGTGGTCAATTTATGGTCTCACACGTATGAATACGGTCTGCGTGTTGAGAGAACTCGTGCGTATGAATACGGTCTGCGTATCGAGTGGGCTTGTACACATGATTGCGGTCAGTGTATGAGTCGGCTTACACGTATGAATACGGTCTGCGTGTTAAGCGGCTTGCACGTATGAATACGGTCTGCGTGTCAAGCGGGTCTGCAGGTTGTCAGACCATGTTGCAGGTGGTGAGAGCTGAACGCTGGTCGTGGTCGCAGTTGCGGTCACCGTCAGCAAGATGGAAGCATAGAAACCGCCTCTTACGCGCTGGATACGTACAGGACAATGCCTTGGCTTTATTTTTATAAATGTTTTGAGAAAGATGGATGTGTGTGTCTATTCAAACTTATGAACTATATGAGAGAACGATGAATGAATTAGTTGGCTGAAAATGAATGGAACTTCGTGAGAGGTTGAACGCTTTCACACAAATTTCTTGGATAGCTTCTAACAAGATCTTGTTTTCAGATGAAGATACTGATGACGACTCTGAACAAACGGGGTCCTCTACTGCGGTCAACCCGTCGCTTCTGCCAGCGGGCGAAGTGGAGCTCGAAGTACCGACCTCTCCCATCGCGGGTCCTAGCAGGGCCACTCCAAGAGCTTGTGTCGAGGACGACACTACGTCAGGAGAGGCCGTGTAAGAGAATGCTCGCGTTACGTCACTATACTCGCCTCGCCTATAAAAACCAGGCGCTGCGGGTAGAACGTCCCTTTGCTACTCGACGCTTGAACTGGACGGACGTTTGATTCTTATGCCAATTGTAATGTTACGTAAGCCATTTTGAGTTTAGTTTGTCGTAAAAATCATAAAGTGAGTTTGTGTTTTGTTGTGTTAATTTAAAGTCTTACTGAACTGTAAGTAAATTGTGCTGGTTGTAATTTGAGTCAATTATAAAGTAAAAATGGTTTTTTTTGTTGTTAATTGTTTTTTTTAAATAAATTTCCACTTCTGAAACTTATAATATTATAATTACTGGTGATTTTAATATAGATATTTTGAAACGCAATAATGTAACATTAGATTTTGAATGTTTATTGTTAAATTATAATTTAAAACTGGCTTTACATGAACCGACCAGATTCGCCAGTCGAACGTGTTTAGATAATTTTGCACATAACTACAAAAAGGGCTGTAAATGTGACATTTTGGAATTAGGTTTGTCGGACCATACCGCCCAACTAATTAAGGTTCCTGTTAAAAAAAATCTGACATTGCATTATTGGCATACAATGAAACGTGACTATAGCTTAGAAAATATTGATAAATTTAAATTGTATATTAAGAGCTTGTCTTTCTCAGAAATTTACCTCACTGATGACTCTAACACGGCTTATCAGCACTTTATAGATGATTTTAAACTTTTTTACGACCTTTGTTTTCCACAAACTCAATATTTAATCAAAGTTAATCATAAACCAAAATGGGTATCACGTGGTGTAAAAATTTGCAGTCGAAAGAAAAAGGATTTGCTATGGGTCCTTCGCTGTTTGACACCATGAATTTTTGACACCACGGTGTCAATCGCAGAAGAACGTTTTTTGAATTGGCTGTTTAGGACCATTTCCATAATAATTTGCGACCGTGGTGTCAAACGGCGAATATCTTATTTTGTTTTCGTCGATTGACACCATGGTATAAAACTGTTGATTTGGACCACTTTCAACAATTTAAAGGTCAACTGTGATTTGTGTACTGGCGAAAAGAAAACGGTTATTAAAACAAAAATTACAATCAAATTTTTAATGGAATCTTGTATGAATAAATCTTGTATATGAATAAAAAGTTCTAACAAACAACAAAAAATCACAGATAGAAAAGGTAAATTATTTTTTTTACTAATAACTAAGTACTAAAAATCACATACTTAATCATCTTATCTTATATATAAAAAGTTCTACTAAACAATAAAAAATCACAGATAGAAAAGGTAAATTACCTTTTTACTAAAAACTAACTACTAAAAATCACATAATATACATAAAAAGTTCTAATAAACAATAAAAAATCACAGATAGAAAAGATAAATAATCTTTTTACTAATAACTAAGTACTAAAAATCACATAATCATCTTGCCTTAAATATAAAAAGTTCTAATAAACAATAAAAAATCACAGATAGGAAAGGTAAATTACCTCTTTACTAATAACAAATAAAGATATAAAACATGAATAATGATATAAAACATGATTTTGGGTAAATATTTTTCTCTATATATAACTTAAAATTAAAGATCACAATCATCATTATCATCATCCAATAATTGGTAATTGCTTAGACTATATTACTATTTAAAATTTTTATCTTAATTTTTCTAAGCAATGACCAATACTTATTTGACCAGTCAATAATTCTTGGATGGTGTTATTAATTCTATCATTGATTTGCATGCTCTCTTTTTTTCTTTTAGAAATTTGAATAGGTCCTGATTGGTTAATTTTATTATAGTAAAATTTGGCGTCTTTTTCCACTCCACTAAGAAATTGACCAATATTTGGTTTTAAGGGCATTATTTTTTTTACTCTTCCATTCCACGACTCTACCATATTGTTGGTTCTATGACTTTCGTTAAAAGTGTTCCATACTTTAGATAGAACAGGGTGTTGGAGCCATGTTTGGACAAAATAGTCATTGAATTTCGTGATTTCAGCGTTATTTGGACTTTCTCCCATCACATACAGCCAGCCGTCATCTAATAAATTGAGCGGCAAATGTGACAAAACTGTGCATAATTTCACATGGATCCTGCCCAGTCTAGATTTTATTACTCCAAGCTGCTTGGCTTTACGCCACAAGCTGCGGCTAAAATGGAAAAAACAGCCAACTATTTTCACTTCTGGAAATAGACCTTTTATAGCCAATATCGCAGTCATTTCAAAGTCCATTGAAATGTGTGTGGGCTCCCATTCTTGGACTTGACTTTTTATCATTTCAAATAAAATCTCGTAAGTGACCTGTTTTCTATCAGGAAGTAAAGCATACAGCACGGGAACTATGTTGACGTATTCTTCATTGCTGCCTATATCCGCATGAAAAGTATATACTTGATGGAAACCATTGGGACAAATTTTAAAAGTGCCGTCAACAAAAAATCGTTTTGATTCTTTTAGATATTTGGTCATTTCTTTTTTTGCAAAAATTATTATGCGCTTATTTTTGTATGTATAGTCAGCGAATAATAAATCTTCGTATTTTTTAGGTAGTTCTAGAATTGTGGCGTTTTTGAAGTTAAGTTTTTTAGCACCTAGTGCTTTGTTTCTTTGATTGTATAGTTTGTTCTTGATGTTATTAAATTTAGGTAATGGACTCAATAAATTGATTCCTTTATCGGCAAGAGCTTCCATTGATTCTTCGAAAATTTTCGGTACAGGCTTATTGATATTGTTTTTAACAGCTTCAGTACACAATTGCATCTGCCTTTCTATTTCAATCACTGCATGATCCTTTGAACTATGGTTATGGATAGTTTCATGTAATATTGTAAAAGGGGGCGGGCTCACTTTGAGTATTGCATTACACTTGGTCTTTTTCTTTGTACATCTCCATATCTCTGAGCCATCTTTGTTATTTCGTTTCCAAATATAATCGTATCCACCTCGACAAAGCATTCGGTGTCCTCTCTTGGTTCTTTGAAATTCTAAGTTGTCAAAACCATGTGAGGTTGACGGGTGTTCAGACATTTTAACACCAATCCTTAAAATAAAAAAGTAAGCGTTAAAATTTCAGCTTTCGTAACATGTAAATTTGTTTCATTTTGGACTAGGTCTTGTACACCATTCAGAAATATAGAGAAAAAATCGGTAGTTCTTGGAAAACTACAGTTTTATTTTTCATTTGCGGAATCGCCAGCGCAAAATAAAATTAAAAAATTTGATTAGCAACACAATTTTATGTGCAATACTGTTCATACATTGAAATAATGACTTAATGAAATGACTACAGACTCACAGTATTTTATCATTTTAGAACATTAGCAAAGAATTTATATAGTACTAACGTACAGAAGGGCCACTCTCCGCCCCCCACCGATCCGCGATACCGCCAGGCAACATCATCAACACGCATGCATGAGAGAAGCATGGGTGACCTATTCATTCATCCACAATGTTCACGCACACATTCGCAGCGTGTACAAACGTCATTTCTTCAGTTTAGTTGTAATAGTTAATTATACCGCGTCGTTTCTATGGAGTGTTCCCCCTGTGACATTAGTTATAATAATAAACTACAGATATTCATAATGAATTACTGTGTTGGCGCTTAATGAAGCGATGGGACGCCACGACGTGACAGGGCCCGCTCCGGCTACGTAAGCGCAGTTGGAGTTTCTGAACGAATGCAGTTCGAAATTTCAACAGACCAAAAACAAAAGCCAAAAGTGGTCGTTTTTAGTTTCGTGGAATAATCTTACAGTATGTTTGGTTCGTCAATTATATTATAATTTTATGATATTAGCATCCACAATGTTTTCAGACAAAAAACACATAAAAATGTATTGTACAAGACCTAGCCCAGGTTCTATACATTTCTGAAACACCGCCTTTATATTTATTTACATTTGCACTTTATGATATATGAAATGCAAATGAATGTGCCCTACAATAAAATACAATTAACATTATCTTCGAAATAGGAATAAGTAAACTTTAATTCACCTTTTAAATTAACTGATTTTATATTATTACCTGGAAGTTTCAAGGCCTTAAGATTAAAACTAATAATTTCAATGTGAAAACAAATCCAAACCATCCATTTTGAAGTGAGCAATTTTAATGTTACAAATTATCATTTAAAAATGCTTAGTATCAATTAAAAGACATACCTAACCAGTTGTAAATACCAAGTTTAAGTTAAATGAATTACTTTATTAACTTAAACTTGGTATAATTACCAGACCTAGGAGTTGTCGGGGCACGAACTAGGGATATAATTAGAATGCCTTGTACTATGAGTAAAAACACGTATTGCCTAAGGTATTAGTATATCCACAAATGACTCTTGAACTTGAAATAATAAGTGTTCAATATACACCACTGTAATTATCGATAAGTATGCATTTGTCAATAAGGTTATCTTATCACTAGCTTTTGCCCCGACAACTCCTAAGTCTAATAATTACTTAACACTACTCATACAAATAATATGAGAAGATAATGAACAAAATATTGCGAAATGTACTTACCAAATACTTATAACAAGAACAACACCTCACATACACTGTACCACTTTCAACGCACGAACGTCCTACTGTGACCTTAAGATTCGTAACTCAACGACATGCAAATAACCATACAGTTAGCATTAGCCAATCAGGAACGTATTGTTTACGGATGGTTGACATATTGATCGCTGATTGGCTAATTTTTTACAAAAGGGTTGCTTTTACCTGAGATTTTTGTTTGTTTTAACTCAGGTACTTCTACCCTTTTTTAAACGTTATTACCAACATTTTTAAGGGCATGTAAGTAATAATCATTTCTATTTAATTATTTTTTGCCTGCTGATATTTTGAACATCAAAATTAAATTTCAAGAGATGTAGTAGTAAAACGTAGTAGTTACTATCGGAATTTTTTTTATGGGTAACTAAACAGTTTTGCCATTCCAAGCACTTTAAGAAAAAATGTATAATTTAAATAAAAATCGTGTAAACACTTTTGTGCATGATTGTTATGTTATAATAAAAATGCCAATGGGCCGTCCTTTGCTGTTTTACATCATGGTGTCAATCAACGAAGCCAAATAAGGTATTCGTCGATTGACACCGTGGTCCCAAACAGCCAATTCAAAAAACGTTCTTCTGCGATTGACACCGTGGTGTCAAAAATTCATGGTGTCAAACAGCGAAGGACCCCTTATTGGAAGTTCAGGTTAAACTCGACAAAAGAAAACAAATTAAAGTACATACATTACTGTCAGTTATTTAAGAAAATTATAAAACTTACAAAACGTGCGCAAAATAACTTCAAAATAATAACGTCTCACAATAAAACAAAAACAGCGTGGCGGATCATAAACAAAACGAGACTTAACACCCCAAAAGAATCAATTGACAGTATAAAAATTGACGAAAAAAACATCCATAATGACCCAACAGATATAGCGAACGCATTTAATAATTATTTTGTAGAAAAAGTTAAACCCCTTCCGGGTGCCGGAAAAAATGTGACATCTTTAATTAATCCCCCATTAAATTCAATGTTTCTTGCACCTAGTTCACCTTACCAGATTAATAAAATTATAAACAGCCTTAAAAATACCAATAGTGTGGGATATGATGGTATCTCTACTAAAATAGTTAAAGCAGTAAATGAGGATATATGCCATTACCTGAGTCACATTCTGAACTTGTCGATATCAACTGGAATATTTCCACAAGATCTTAAACTTTCAGTTATAAAACCTTTATTTAAAAAAGAATGCAAACAGTCAATGGTGAATTATAGACCTATTGCATTATTGTCTGTATTTTCAAAAATCTTTGAAAAATATCTTTATGGCGAACTAAATTCATACCTAGAAAAAAATAAATTATTGTGCAATGAACAAAAAGGCTGGTTGCGCCTTTAATTCATTCAATCAGCGAGGGCTGGGAATGCATTCACTCCCTCCGTTCGCGAGTGAACCTAACCCGCGAACGAACGACATTCTTCCGTACACTGCCGCTGCGACAAGACGCTGTCGTCGCTGCGTCCGCGCCACCGCGCCGCCCGCCATTTTTTTCGTTCTCACGCGTTATTAAAACTGCAAAACCACCCTCGCTTGCTTGCTAGCAACCCTTCGCATCCATTTCTACCACTCGCAAAACCGGACGCTGGCTACCAAGCATTGTGCACGCTGCCTAAAGTCAAGCTTCCACGAAGAAATCCTCAAGTCCTCGTGGTGCCATCGCCAGGTGAGTGAACTGCTTTTCTTTAGCTCTCGTCTGGTTGGATTGTTTTTACGGCGCACCATATTTTCTCCCGCTCATACTATAACTCGCATATAATCCTCGCATTTTTACCCGCATCGCTTCACCATAATTTTGGTCCATTTCGAGTCGGACTGAGCCAGTATATACCTTTAAAATATTCCCCATCTCGCTATTTAAGTATTCCCTATTATAATTACGCTTATAACTGTGCTTGTTCAAGTAAATTACGTTGTTCATTATACCATTTCAATATCACATTTTTTTATAAATTATAACTCGAACAACGGGAGCTTGGGTGACGCAACAAAATGGCGTCGGAAGCAAAGTTGAAAATGATCGTTGCAAAAAAAGAAACTATTTTCGAGAAAATAAATAGCTTATTCAAGATTGCAAAGAAAATAATTCCTTCAAATATTGATACTAGAAGTAAACAAGAATTTCTAGCCGCTTCTTCGAATATCGAAAAGTTATATAATAATTTTAACGATCTTTGTGATCAACATAATACATTATTATTAGAGATAGACCCTGATTATAAAATAAGTTTTAGTAATTGGAGCTCGTTCGAAACATTATTTACAGAAATCCAATATAAACGTAATACCATATTAGAGTCTACCCGCGCTAATGTAGATATTCCCGCTGTGGAATCTTACGTTTGCCGCTTACCGCCATTGGAGTTATTAAGTTTCTCTGGTCAACCGGAAAGTTGGCCACTGTTTTACCAATGCTTCAAAACTAACGTTCATGATAATAAAAAACTAACTGATGATCAGCGTGTACAGTATTTGGTAGGTAAATTAAATGGCAGCGCAAAAAATATATCCGCGGGAATAATTCCCAATGCGTCTAACTATCTTACGATATGGAATTCTTTAGTGACAAAATACCAGGACAAGAGGTTACTTGGGTCTATGTACTTAAATAATATACTTGACATAAAACCTACCTCGGGTTCACCCGGTCAATTAAATGATTTTATTGAAAGAGTTCACTCATCTTGGTCCGCGTTAAGACTGTTAGACATTGGCGATTTATCCGATTTCATGTTTACTCATCTCGTTTTAAAAAAGTTAGATTCTCAAGTATTACAAAGTTTCGAGTTATCCGCCCGCGAGAAAGATATACCCACAAGTGATGATTTAGTTACTTTCGTACGGCATCACATAAAGGTTCTTGAACGAACAACAGCTGTTCGTCAAACCACGTCACCGCAAAATAATCAGGGGACTAACTTACAAAATAGGTCGCGTTCTTCTGCAACGAAAACTTCGCATAGTTTTGCAGTAACAGAAAATGAAGTTAATAATAATGTACCCACTTGTAAGTTTTGTAAAAAATCTCAACATACTCATTTATACGAGTGTTCAGAATTCAAAAAATTAGATGTAAAAGATCGCTTTAAGTTCATAAAAGAGAATAAAATGTGCATCAATTGTTTTAGTAGTAAACATTCCACCCTTAATTGTGGTTCTACAAATACTTGTAAACACTGTAACAAAAAGCATCATTCATTGTTGCATTTTAATAATCGCGAGACAAGCTCGCAACAATCGCAACCTAGTGTATTGGAACCGTCGTCATTGCCGGGCGCTCGCGCACTGGACAGCAGCCCTCAGTCAGTGTGTATGCATAGCAGCCATGTCGCTCGCGCGTCGCCGGTCGTGAGTTCGTGACATCTCCGTGTGTCGGGTTGAATGAATGTACTAATTCTAAGAATTCGATCGCGTTGACGTCGCGTAATAATAATATAGATTTATCTTGTGACCAGTTGAAAACGTCAGTTGTTTTACCAACGGCACAAGTTTATGTTCCGATAAATGGAAAACGCTTTGTTATAAGATGTTTAGTGGATAGTGGTTCACAAAACAACCTTATCACTCTCGCATGTTGTAGAAAATTAAAACTAAATATTCGACCGCTTGTTAACTCGTCTTTAAAATCAGTAGTTACGATTTCCACTCCCATTAAGGGTTACGTGTCTCTTACAATACAGTCGCGCGTAAGTGACGCTCAATACGAATTAACCATGTTAGTGATTGATCACATAGCTGATCCGTTGCCTGTTCGCGCGGTACAAAGGTCCGTGATGGATCATTTCATAGGTTTACCGCTCGCAGATGAATGTTGGGACGTACCTGGGAATATAGACGCTATTCTTGGTACGCAAATGTTCGCGTTTGTTTTGCTAGGGAAAAAGGTTATACCAGCATCTACCTCTCAATCAGCTGATTCTGCGATCACCGCTCGCTTCATACCTCATGCTTTAGAAACCACGCTTGGCTATATTGTCATGGGTGAGGTACCTTCTGTCAACCATGACAGTGTAGCCTGGTCCTTCGGCCCGTTAGTAGATAATTTAAATAATTTAATTTTAAAATTCTGGGAAATCGAGGAAGTACCTACTGTTAACAAAAAGGGTCCGGAATATCAAGAATGTGAAGATTTTTATAAATCGACCGTTTCGCGACATTCATGTGGGCGATATATTGTGTCGTTACCTTTTAAAGGTGAACCTAAGTCTTTAGGTAACTCCTTCATTCACGCTCAGCGTAGATTGTCCGCGCTAGAGCGAAAGTTTCATTCGCTTCCCGCTTTACGTCAAGCTTATAACGACGTAATAAATGATTATATAGATAAGGGTTATCTGTCGGAAATACCTTATTCTTTGTCCGCTATAAATGAAGGCTACTTCATCCCGCACCACGCAGTTGTAAGGCCTGAGAAGTCGACAACAAAAACCCGCATTGTTTTAGATGCAAGCGCTAAAACTGATAGCGGCAAGTCGCTCAACGACTTGTTGCATACAGGGCCTAATTTGCAGGCAGACTTATTTTCGCTTTTGCTAAACTTTAGATATTTTAAGGTAGCAATTACAGCTGATATACGTCAAATGTATCTTAGAATTTCATTGTCAGATAAAGATCGTAAATATCAAAAAATATTATATCGCTTTAATGATACCGAGAGTATTCGTATTTTCCAATTTAATTCTGTGGCTTTCGGCCTCCGCTCGAGTCCATTTTTGGCAATGCGTACCGTCCGTCAATTGGCGGAGGATTATCGCGAACGCTTTCCTCTCGCGGCAGATGTTGCCATGAGAGAACTGTACATGGATGATCTAACAACTTCTGTACATTCTGCCGAAGATGGTACTCGTTTAGCTGACGAGCTGCTCGCTTTATTCAAGTTCGGTGGATTTGATCTCGTCAAATGGGCGAGCAACTCATCGGAACTTCTCGCTCACTTGCCGGAGTCGTATCGTGCTGTGATCGAGTTCACAGATGATGATGACACACTGAAGGTTCTAGGTTTAAAATGGATACCTACTTCTGATGTGTTCTCGTTCACTACCGCCGCCGCGACTACGTGTAACACCAAACGTGCTATATTGTCAACTATTGCTCGCCTATTTGACGTGCTCGGGTTCGTCGCACCTGTCATTCTCTACGCAAAACTTCTTATACAAGATCTTTGGCTTTCTAAGGTGGGGTGGGATGAAGAGCCCCCGGAACTCATTACTAAATGTTTCGTTAAACTCAAATCAGAATTACCGTTATTAGTTAACTTACAAATACCTCGCCACTTAGGTGTCGCGGCCGGCTGTGTTATAAATTTGCTTGGCTTTGGAGACGCTAGTATGAAGGCTTACGGCTGCGTCTTATACCTGCACGTAACGAACCCTAACGGTAATATATCCATTCATTTAGTATGCGCTAAGTCTAAGGTGGCTCCTCTAAAGACTGTTTCACTGGCAAGGCTTGAATTGTGTGCCTCGCTACTTCTGGCTAAACTTGTCAAACAAGTACATACGGTTTTTGATAATCGCTATCCTATAAAGGATATTTTCGCTTTCAGTGATTCTACGATCGCTCTGTCATGGATTCATTCATCTCCACACCGGTGGCAAGTATTTGTGGCCAACCGTGTGACTGAGATACAGGAAAATCTATCTCCTGACCGCTTTTTTCACATCAATGGGATAGAAAATCCCAGTGATTGTTTATCAAGAGGTTTATTACCCTCGCAACTCATTAATCATCCGCTTTGGTGGTATGGTCCACCTTGGGCTTGCCATCCAACCGCTGAATGGCCAATTGTACCATTCAAACCGTCTTCTGTTGAAGGTTCTATACCTGAAGCAAAGAGCTCTGTTACTCTAACAGTCATTCCTGATTTGGATTCTTCGATACTTCTGGAGCTAGCTCTCAGAGTCTCGTCTTGGAAAAAATTATTACGCATTCTGGTATATATCTTGCGCTTTCTGCGTAAGTTACCTCTCGCTCCGGTAATTCAAGTCTCTGACCTTGAAACCGCTGAACTCGTGATTCTTCGCGAATTGCAAAGCAAACATTTTGCTGATGAAATAAAAAATATTAAAAAGGGTAGATTACCTTCTCCTTCTTTAAGAAAGCTCGATCTGTTTGTTGATGACAACGGATTGCTCCGCGTAGGTGGTCGACTAATAAACGCACATATACCTTATGAAAGTCGGCATCCATTGTTGCTTCCTCGTCGACATCACTTAGTCGATCTACTAATAGATGATTGCCATCGATCCAATTGTCATACCGGTTCACATCTTCTTATGTCTTTATTAAGGCAGCGATATTGGATCATATCCGCTCGGAATATTATTCGACAACGCATACGCCAATGTAACTTCTGTTTTAAGGTTGCGCCCTCTCATCCTACACCCATGATGTCAAGTTTACCCCCTTCGCGGGTGCAAGAAGCTAAGGCCTTTACTCACACTGGCGTTGATTACGCTGGGCCTATAAACATTACTATGACGCGAAGGAGGGGCGTTAAAAGCCAAAAGGCATATATTTGTCTCTTCGTGTGTTTGACTACTAAAGCCATACACATTGAAATTGCCTCAGACTTGAGTTCGGAAACGTTTCTTGACGCTTTCAAGCGTTTCTTGTCTAGGCGAGGGCCAGTATCAGTTCTCTATTCCGATAACGGAACCAATTTCATTGGTGCAAAGCGTCAATTGGACGAGTTATATACTTTCCTTTCTTCTAAAGATACGTCTACCGCATTTCAAACTGAATTGAATAATCGTAAAATAACATGGCGTAATATCCCTGCTCGTGCACCCCACTGGGGAGGCATTTGGGAAAGCAACATAAAATGCATAAAAACTCATCTATATCGTTGCATTGGGCAACAATTACTGTGCTATGAGGAATTGTTGACAGTATTAACTCAAATTGAGAGTGTCTTAAACTCTCGCCCATTGTGTGCGCTGTCGGACCAGCCGCATACAATTATTACTCCTGCGCATTTTCTAAACACAACCCCTTTGCAGTCGTTGCCTGCCTATGAGGTTGACGCATCTGTAAGCCTTCATAACAGGAAAAAACTGTTAGACAGTTTAGTCCAAAGCTATTGGAAAAAATGGCATGTAGATTATTTGCATACACTTCAACTGAGGCAAAAATGGAATACTCCTGATGTACCTATTCAGCCGGGTTTACTTGTTCTCATCCACCAGGATGATTCACCGCCGCTTCGCTGGCCTACCGGAATTATTGAACAAGTATATCCGGGTAAAGATGGAATCGTGCGAGTCGCGTTAGTACGCACTACAGCAGGGATTTTCAAACGCCCCGTCGTTAAGTTGTGTCCCCTTCCTTCGCAATAATTTAAACTTAATTTACCAATTAGCACAGTTATAATTCGTTAATCTTAAGTATGTAATTTAGTAAATCTGTAATTTAATCCACACCCTTTCACCTTTTAAAACTTAAACTTTAAGTCAATCCATTTGACCTCGCTCCGCTTTAATCTAAGATCCTCTCCTTATCCTTTCCGTTTGTTTCGAAAATCCTAAGGATTTCCAAAGGGGGGAGGATGGTTGCGCCTTTAATTCATTCAATCAGCGAGGGCTGGGAATGCATTCACTCCCTCCGTTCGCGAGTGAACCTAACCCGCGAACGAACGACATTCTTCCGTACACTGCCGCTGCGACAAGACGCTGTCGTCGCTGCGTCCGCGCCACCGCGCCGCCCGCCATTTTTTTCGTTCTCACGCGTTATTAAAACTGCAAAACCACCCTCGCTTGCTTGCTAGCAACCCTTCGCATCCATTTCTACCACTCGCAAAACCGGACGCTGGCTACCAAGCATTGTGCACGCTGCCTAAAGTCAAGCTTCCACGAAGAAATCCTCAAGTCCTCGTGGTGCCATCGCCAGGTGAGTGAACTGCTTTTCTTTAGCTCTCGTCTGGTTGGATTGTTTTTACGGCGCACCATATTTTCTCCCGCTCATACTATAACTCGCATATAATCCTCGCATTTTTACCCGCATCGCTTCACCAAAGGCTTTCGACAAAATAAAACCACAAATATGGCTATTTATGAATTTATTCAAAATGTTATCAGCCACGTTGACAAAACAGTGCCAGTTTGTGCTATTTATTGCGATATGTCTCAGGCTTTTGATTATGTGGATCATAATATACTTATCAGTAAGCTTGACGCATATGGGATAAGAGGTAATATTTTGGACTTAATTAGGTCCTATTTAATGAATCGACAACAGATAACTGAAATAACTAAAGTGAATCCTAAAACAAAAAAAGAAGAAACATTCAGCTCCGTGAGGAAAAACGTTACATACGGTGTCCCTCAAGGTAGTGTGCTAGGGCCGCCTTTGTTTATTATCTATATCAACGACTTGCCAAAGGCAACGACACAACCAATGACATTATTTGCTGATGACAGTACCGTTTCAATTGCATGTAAGGACATTAATAATTATAAATTTGACATAAATAATTCACTGACATCTATAATTTCTTGGCTTGATAATAATAATTTAAAAATAAATTTATCTAAAACAAATATAATGCACTTTGGACAAAGACTGCATAATCCGCAAAATGTAAATTTAATTCATGATAATAATAATATAAATGAAGTATCAAATGCCCGTTTTCTCGGCCTAATTATTGACAGTAAGTTAAATTGGAAAGAACACATTGACTTACTATGTAAAAAAATCAGCAGTCAAGCTTATGCTTTTGTACCAACTCGCTCCAACTATCAACACGAGTGTTTTACTATCAGCTTATTATGGACTTGTTGAATCTGTCCTCAGATATGGCATTATCTTTTGGGGCAACTCATCAAATAAAGAAATGGCATTCAAAATGCAAAAGCGATGCATACGTGCTATGTTCGGTATCCAAAGTACGGAGAGCTGTAAACCAATTTTTACCAAGCATAAAATCCTCACACTGCCGTCACTTTATATTTTAGAGATCGCCTTATTTGTAAGAAAAAACCCCCATTTGTTTCCTCGAATATCGGACATTGTAATACGAAATCGTCGGGATAACAGTAAACTTCGTGTTCAGCCATCTAAGACAGCACTACTTTATAAAAGTGTTGTATGCAGAGCGCCGATAATTTATAATAATATCCCTAAATGCCTAAAACAGCTAAACACAGACCAGTTTAAGAAAACGTTAAAAAAAATACTGACGGAAAAAGCTTATTATAACATTAATGAATTTTTAAATGACAAATCGCTCTGAAAATGCAAATTAAATTTATTCCATTAATTTTGAATCACTTGACTATTTACCAATTTTATTTATTTTTATTGTTGATTTGTGTATTCTTTGTATTTTAATTATAATGCAACCTTATGGTCTTTCGACCTAATTTGTACACCAGCCATGGTCAAACATGTTGAGCCAAAGACATACCTTAACACCTATAATGAGTACCATGTAAATTATATACACATGTTTTTGCAAATAAATGAATTTGAATTTGAATTTGAATTCATTAGGGGAAGTAGCGAGTCAGTCCCAACACAAGTATTTTTAATTACTTTCTGGGGCTGTCTCAACTCATTTATACTATGTAACTTTTGAAACAATAAACATTTTTATTATTATTATATAATAATATAGAAACTTTTTTGTAAATCACAAGCAAGATCTGCCAACTATTCTCTATAAAGATTTGTAATTATTTCATTCGAGTTCTAAAAAACACCTGAACAAAAACCTGATAAGCAACTTCTGTTTTATTAACTGCTGCCGCTGTCAACACTCTTGATCAGATTACAAACTCATAAATAAACAAAAAGAACTCCAACCATTTATAAACCCGCGACAACATTATGCCAGTCAGCTGTACGCTATACAAGTGAGTTTCCCCTAGAGCACGTAACTTCATAAATAGCAAAGGTCTTCAACATCAAGCCTATCTATTGAAAACAACAATGTTACAAACAACAACCACCTGCCAAACGGTTCATTTCGATCAATTTCATGCTCTACACGAAAATATGCCATAATAACTGGAACGAAGTATTCAATATAGCGTGGAAATAATTTGCGAGTTATGATGTTATTGATGTTTTGTTGAACTCAGTTCATGGCAAGCGAAAAGAGACCATCTCTGGTGGTGTTAAGTCTGAAATTCATGAAATAACAATTGGTAACGGAATGGAAGCGCGTGCGTCGTGCTGAGTTACCATTGTTATACGTTGATAGGATTTTCGTTTCGAGAAAAGTGTGTTAAGAACTGGAAAAGCTGTAAAAGTTAACTGACTTGGCCTAGAATCTAACTCATAAGTCAGTGCAGGAATCTTTGAAGTAGAAAGTGAATATAGGTTTGGTTAGAAATTGATGGCCATTCGTAGTTGAAAATAGGTAAAGATGAAAACAGTATAAATGAAAGTACATAATGCATTACAATACAACTTGATATAAGAACAAGTTCAAAATATACCACAGTATAAACACTGACTGCTGTCGAACAAATAAGTGAGCATCTCAACGAATAGTGTAACACAGAAACATTAGCAACACCAAATGACAGAAACACGACACAATTTATCTACAAAACGACATCAATTGAATCCAATCTTAGAAGAAGAATAAAACTAAAAGGAAGGCGACATGGGCACGAGTTGCGGCGATAGCGCGGCGGTTCGAATCATCCAGTGTAGTTATTACGCTGATTGCGGTAGCAAATGATACCGCCGCCCGCCGCCTGCGCCGCGCGCCGGTGTGCCCACAATTTTCTGGTTGGTATGGGGCTATGAGCATACCTTCCTACAGGCACGAACCTTGGAGGTGACTTAGTAGCTTGGTTGTCTGTTACGTTATAAAGGGATTTGTCATCTAATATCGGGATACGTTTCAGTAGGGTTACTTTTGATCCTTTACCTCTGCTACCGTTCTTCTTTAACCACTTAAAATTCTGTTCAAAAAGGTCTAGTGATGATTTTTGCTCTTTCTTTTGTTCTGTCTCGGTCGAAGTAGAAGTGTCTCATTACTTTTGGTTTTCAGAACAGGACAATAATACTGCGATATTTAATCTTAACTAACACCCCGTACTTCTAAATCTGAAGAGGTAAGTTGACAGAAACACTTGAGACGTATCTTTCGTCCCCGTACAATGCATCCCATGATGAATTGCTCCATTCTCATCTCGCGACAACGCAGGAGGTTCCACTCAGGTTCCATAAACCGCGTATCCAACTCCGCTTGGTCCTGTAGACCCAGTCACCGTTACCGCCAGTCACGCGAGTGCAGCACATGGCACATTGTGTGCAGAACAATCGCTTGTAAAGCAAGATCAGCGGTTTTTGTATCGGCTTCGAAAGTGTTTAGCGACAGATTTCATTTGCTCAATGTGAAAGTAAGATGGGGTATTTGCATTTCATATTTTTGCGTAAACTATTGTTTTTATTGGGTGTCAGATAAGTAGCTTTTGTCCCTTTCTGAAATGTTTTAAGGTTTTAGATATGCACCATCCTACTTCCTACTATCCTATCCTACTAATATTATAAACGCGTTTATAAGTATGTGTGTATGGATGGATGTTTGTTACTCTTTCACGCAAAAACTACTGAACGGATTTGGATAGAGTTAGGCACACAGATAGTTTATAGCCTGGGTTAACACATAGGATAGTTTTTATCCCGATTGTTTCAATTTACACGTATTCCACCTCAATCTTTACAAAATACTTTAAAAAACGATACAAATTCGTTTAGCCATCCGTAACGTAACATTCAAGAAACATTATCATTTCTAAAAGATACATTGAGAGAAATCATCTTCACGTGCAACGAGGCTCACGTCTACATAATCTTGATCATCTAGTCCTATATTTTCAAATTCACCAACGGCAACGATATCAACTGGTATAAATCATTCCAGATCATGTCGATCGTGCAAATTGTCATACCGATGTTACCTCGTCTAGGAGGCGCTTAAAAGTGATCAGGTTTGGAGACACGTTAGCAGAACAAGTCAATATTTTTATTCCTCTATGTGGTAAACTCTAGATACAATTTTACGAGTTTTGAATTCATGATTTTATAGCAAAATTAATGTTAGTAATGTTTTATATCTGGCTTCTGCAGATGCTTTGGATTCCCTGACCGTTCTTCTTGGTAAGAACGTCAGGTACGAATATTGCAGGGCACTGACTGGACTATATCGTCTACATCCTACATCCAAATTGGAGAATCTTCAGATAGGCCCTTTAATTGCATTGATCAAACAGAATGTGGTGAGAGAAAACAATGTTACAATGTTGTAATTGTTGTAAAAACTACAGAGAGATAAAAAAGAATGCAAACATGGTCGACTCAACATGTGTTACATAAAAGGTTGATACTCTCATATATTTCCTTACAACCTAGAACAAGGAAAGCAATTAATAATTCGGAATTGTGGCACTTGTTGCCTCAGACGGACGTTAACACCCAAACATGACCACGCCCGTTCCAAGTACGATTCTTTATGCCCTAAGGCTGGGACGCAATTAGGTAGGCACATTTAGCAAAGGAACTTGAACTTTGTGGTACAAGGATTAAGGTGGTGATTAGCTGGTGCAGGTTAGGGTCAGTGGTATTTTGGGCTCGAGTTGGGAGAAACGATTTGTTGAGTCACAAGGTGCGTTGGTATCGATAATGAATGAAATATTTAGAATAGGAAGAATATCTGGCCAAGCTTTTATTACATCAAAATTCTCAGTTGTATCTTATTGAATAAGATACAACTGTCTCTTCGCTTACATTGACTAATTTCCAAATTCGTGACTTTTATTGCATTTTTATGATCAACTAGCTTTTGCCCGTGACTTCGTCCGCGTTATACTAAAAATGTTATCTTTGGTAAGTAGATCTATCATTGATTTTATGATCAATAAGAGCTAACGCTTTATAGTTCTTGCTAATTCATCATCACTGACACTGACGGCACGGTTAGCGCAGTGGCTCAAGCAATGGACTGCCGCGCTGCGTGTCGCGGGTTCGATCCCGCACGGAACAAATATTTGTAAGACCTACAGATAGTTGTTCCGGGTCTGGGTATTTGTGTATGTGAGTTTAAATGTTTGTGAACGCACCCACGAAACAGGAGAAATTCCTAGTGTGGGGCAACGTTTTTTTCAAAAAAGAAAGAAAAGAAAAGACTACTCTCTTAACAGTGAAGAGACTGAAAAGCTTTTGAACTTTTGTGTCCCAGCAGTGGACAAATTATAATCTGATACAGCTATAATGTTATTCGGTAAAAATGCTATTAAGCTCCAGGAAAAAGATATTGAAGATAAAATGTTCTCGCACTTTATTGTAAGTATATACTGAACTTCTATCTAGTTCGATCAGGTTTTTTAATAAAGTAAACCTCTAATTAGTATAATTATATGTAATCCAATAATAATAATTAACATTAATTAAGATTATCCTATCAGTACTAGATAAGTAGAACATGGGCTTTTAGCGTAGGCACATCACAATAATAATAAGTAATTGACCTTTATTAGACTACATTCTTTTACAGATTCTTGAGTATAACTGCGCGCACCCTTTTTAAATGTAAGTAGGTTTTATCAATGAAACTTAGTATCTATATTATCAATACAACAAGTAAACAGTTATTGCCACTTAGTACATTGAATAAAAGATTAAACCTAATATTTTAATCTGGGATGCGTAGTTAGTAACCACAATGATAGACACTAGAATGTGGACTAGCATAAGTAAACTTGTCAGTTACCTCATCAGATTTCGTAAGGAAGTATTCTAATGTCATCTAAATATAACCAGATATAATTGTCATTAGTTTGCCCTATTTCAAATAAGCCTTTGAAAAGTGTTTATTTATGTGCTTTGGACCAAAACTTCCCCAGTATTAGTCAACGCATGCTAAACAAGCTCGTTCGGTATATTGGCGATACTTTATCTCTTGGTTTACGTCCCCAATATGGCACAAAAGGCCATTTTGTTCCCGCTAGGAATTTACTGCGCCATGCTTGTTTGATTTAAAGGAATCTATTTGTCTCCTTAACGTTGAGTTATTTTAGCGGTGCCTAGGGATTTCTAGTCATGACTTGGATCCTGCATTTCGGCTGCTTTAGTATTAAAGTATTATGTGGTTTGAAGAACAAATGTCTCTCCATCTCTTTTTCAGCTGGTTCTGTAATCATCATAGAATGATGTAAGTCTGAAGCTGTTAGCTGCTTTTCGATCTCGCAGTCCTGACAAACCAAAACTTTCTTCGGTTCTGCCTAGGCATGTACTAGAGAGTGAGCCATTCACCATCATCCCTCCAAAATCAGTAGTGGCTACTGACGCCGTTGTCCGCAAACCCTATTTCACTTTTCTCAACGTGGTGATCGAACCCAAGACCCATGCAAACAGTTGTTTTACAGTTCCAGTTGTGTTGACTCAGCGATCAAAAATGTGTAGATTAAGCCTGTAAATCACAATAAAGCTAATAACACACCTACACAAAACCAATCTCACTGCTACGTGAAGATATTCGAACCATTTGCGGTTATATCCAAATTGTCTATAACATTATAATATTGGTGGTATCGGTAATGCCAGCCATTTGTTTTCAATATAAAGCTTGTAATTTGCTTTCAATTGTTAAAAACAAAAGAATAACGCTTTCTGAACCGCAATTATATTATTGTGGCGAAGTTCGATTGCGATCAGATGTAAGTGCTTTAATATTGTGAAAAGAAACATTAAGTATTAACTAATGGATAGTGGCTTTTTTTTTAATTCCATCATTGTGGACTACTACAACAGCTTCTACAGCAGTACTTGCACATTTCTATTCACAATTAAAATTCAGGGAAACCTTGCCTTGCTTTGACTTAAGCTTTTTAAAGTGCACGATTTCAAAGCAGCATTTATTTAACTAGTCAATCATAAAAAGAGAAGCAGTTTTGGGCTGTTTCTGCACCACTTCTTTGTTGCCGCGTTAAACACTAGATGAAAAGCACTGACGCTTCCTGTATTTATCTATTTCAGAAATAATTGCTAATTAAATAGGAACCGCTATAACAATCAGACGGCAGGTTGCCCTCTAACCTGCCACCATGGCCCAGCATGAGCGCCCTACATCCGTCAGTTGTGCGCACGTAGGCCGTACATCCTCGGCGACATCTAGATAAATGCGCCTTGTTTCAGATCGTGATCTCGAACTGCACTCGTTAGGGACATCTGACCCTAACAATGTTCATGTAGACAAGATCTGCTTACCGTACAATTAGTTGCTACTGGAATGGGCGTGCAGGTGGAATATGGCAGGGAAAGAAAATTGCTTACTTCATTAATTGGGCATTTTTAAGGAAAAGTCTTTGGTTTAGTGTTCACAAGGGCTGCTGCTTGAGCATAAGATTCAAATTCCAGGTCAACTACAAGCAATTTTTCAGTAGCAGCCGAACTAGTACTTTTGATGGATATAGAGTCGCTCCTTGTGGGTGCGAAAAACGGTACTGACCTCTACCCAACTCTGCAGCCAAATGATGGTGAAGAAAATTCTACATTATGAATGAAACAGTCACGGATACTTTCCCAGCTGATCACGGCCAAAATGAACTAAACATTACCAAGTAAACGGAATAAAATTCTTTCTCTAAACGAATTAAACATAATGATACGTTTTCGTATGAAATTCATAATATCTGAGAGCATTCAGCTACAATACAATAATTTAACCAAAATGGTGAGCACTGGACACTACACCCGAAATCATTCAAATTACAAGCAATTTTAGAGAAGGCCGCAGAGCAACCTACAATGTAGTCTAGGGCTGGCGATATTCTCGGCGGCCATGAATCTAATTCAGGCAGAAAACAAGTTTAAAAATCTAAACCGACTACGAATAAAATATTGGTTTTTGCTCTCCAAGACCTTTCATTTGATACCAAACATGTTATGATTATCTCAATTTAATATTTTTGAGGTAAGTTTTTGACATTTAAATTCCGTCATAAAAACCATTTATAAAATTTATATAGCCTATGTCACCCGGGCTATTCTTACGAATCTATTGACACCTCATTTATTAAAATCCTTTCAGTATTTTAGGCGCTACGGTGGAACATACATACATACATACATACATACCTACATACATACATACATAGACTGCCAAAATCATTACCCTTCCTTTTGGCTTCGCCGTAGTCGGGTAATAAAAAATACGCACATAATACGGTTTGATGGAAAACAAGAATCAAAATACTTTTCACTTCCATAAAACTCAATGGGTTAAATGACTGAATATATACATAAGTGACACAGTTAAAGCTGGTGTTGAAGTGAGCCAAAAAAAATCTGTTCAATTTTTACTAACTAAGTAATTCAAGGAGATCGATGAGGGTCTCAGAGAGACCATGGGTCACCGACATAGCTCTCGGACTATGCAAGTTGAAGTGGCAATGGGCAGACCACATCGCTTGAAGAACCGACAACCGATGGGAAGGAAGGTTCTAGAGTGGCGACCACGAACCGGAAGACGAAGCGTTGGTAGGCCTCCCACCAGGTGGACCGACGACATCGTGAGAGTCGCGGGCAACCGGTGGATGCAAACGGCAGGCTGCCGTTATTTATGGCGTTCTATGGGGAAGGCCTTTGTCCAGCAGTGGACGTCTTATGGCTGATGATAAGAGCATAAACTACGGAGAAAAAGAGTACGGAATGTCATGTTCTCAGTAAAATTCTGTTCTCATAATTATAATATAAAAAAATGTGAAGATTTAGAAACTAAATGAGTGTCAGCCCTGGTGTGTTGTGTGGAGCCGTCGAAATTACACGTAATGACAGCTAGCAGCGAGATGTTTTGAATCTATTAACATCGCGATACGGGTCGCCGCCCTCCGCAGAGCCTCGCACCAACTCATGTGAAAGGTCACTACTTTTGGAGAACTGCCTATAAAATGAACTCAGTGAAGAAAAGTATGGAGAAATGGTTTGAACAGAATGTGCCAGTTTCGCGTCTTTGGCAGTCGTAACGGGTAGTCAGAGGCATGGAAGTCTGACAACCGAGTAAGTAAGTTATGTAAATCAAATAGGCAGTCGTTTGATGCAAAAGGTGGATATTCTACTGCATCAAGTTATACCAGAAGCTGACCCGCCTGTCGGGGCTGCGTGTTGTACCTCGTGGTTCGAAAGTGATACCGCGGCCCCGGACACAAAGGGCTAAGAAGGAACATGGGTGGTTTTTAGTCAGTAGAATTCTAACACTCCCTTCCGCTCGCCCCAGAGCAGGAGGAGTCGTTAGATTGTTTATACTACACCTGCTTGGAAAGTACCTTGATACTTTATCAAATTTACGGTAGAAAGTACGTCATTGCATATCGAACAATAATTATGCGGGGAGAAAACGCATCTGAGCGGGAGAGAATGGATTTTCATACACTTTTCTCTCCCGCTCAGATTACAATTTGAAAAAAGAACATGTGACAATTGCAGACGCCATTGGCGCCATTTTGAATTTGAATTAGAATTTTAATTTAGTTTTTTATTTTCTTCGTAGGTGTAGTATAAAGCACTATGTATCACTCGAGAGAAAGTGCGATTCCCGATCTCGGGTGTTTTAAAGCCCTTGCCTACGGCTTCGGGCTTCTGACCGTAGTATAATTGAGAAAAGCTAGTCAGATGATGCTGTGGACGAAGCATACCAGTGGTTGATTCAATAATTCTCTCTTCAAGTTACATCCATATAAGACTCAGAATAACAAACTAATTTGTATTCAAATGTCGCCATACGTTGCCTTACGGCTAAACATTAAAGAAAATCACTACAAAATAACTTGTGTCTAACAACTGCGTAGGTTTTTTAATTAAATCTAATGGCGTAGCCTTCGATTTGTTAATGTCAATATTAACAGTTTTGTGCGATAATTATGTGTAAATTACTCCTCGGCATAATAGGTACTCGGATTAATTGATAGTTGGCAAGAAATTGCAATCGTGTTGCCTACAGGGTTTAACTGAAGCAGGGCTATATGTGGGTCTAGCCGGCTGTAAGTATAGCCCGGGGCTATTGGATAGCCTATTTGTGTAACGGGTACCAGATAAGGTAGCGAACTAAAACGATTCAATCTAGGGATCTGAGCAATTTTCTGTTTCTTCGTTATTTCTGTAAAATGTAACAGTTCCTTTGAGATGATGTGGTGAGGAATAAACTTATTTCTTATACTTACAAATAATGTAATCTTGACTGAATACATACCTGGAACAAAAAGTTCGTGATTAAGAAGGTGTTCAAAAACAAGAAAATAGTATTGGTGTAGTTTATGATAGATAACATCAAGAAATGAGCACACCAGAAACGACATAAACGTTAACAAACACGAGAAAAATATAATTGTCAATTAAAAACTGTTCCATGTTCATATCACGGGTTCCAAGAAACGTTTCCTTTAGAAAAATATCACTAAATGACTTACTAGAACCAACTTATAACTGGAATTCTAAAAGTAAACCCTTAACCCATTATACACTTACAAGATTCATCCCGCCACCATCCCGCCACCCCGCCATCCCGCCAACATACTCGATACAAATCGTAATTAAGAGAAAAAGAGAAAAACATAGCGGCGTAGTATATAACCTCCTTATTCATTGTCTAAAATATCTTTTAAATTGGTTCAATATTGGAGGAGGAAATAGGCGAGAGCCAAACCTCGAATTCTAACTTTTTTCTACAGTTGTCCTTATCGCACGAATTTGAGGGCAGGGGGACGGAGAGAGACAGCGATAGTAGAAAGAGACAGCACTCGCGTTTCCTCTTAAAAACTGCACAAAACTATTATGTAGTTGCATTCCGCACGATCCGGTTTACCACAAAATGAATAGATAAAAATGTATCCCACATTGCTGGCAAAGTACTTGAAGATGATACACAAAGATTAATTAAAGCAGCAATGGACAGTGTAGTACTTGATTGTTTTTGAACTGGTACACCAGATAGTAGTATAAAAACTAGTTAGTGTAAATTTCTAGGCAGTGTTGAGGTGTCAGCGTTAATTTATAAGCTTGAGCGTAAATGGCGAAGAGATTAATACTGTCCATTGTGGGGAGGCGATGTATCACGACGACGATAACGCGGGAGATACAGGAGCGGACGATAATGTACGCGAGAGAGGTTTTAATAAGGATGATAAATTCATTGGCGATTAAAAATGATTGTGAATGCGGCTTTTATCGTGTAGTGTAAATCATGAGTGTCGTTAATGTCATTGTGGCTTTTTAATATTTTTAGACTGAGATAAAGAAAATGTTTTAAACTTGGTGTTAGCAAGCGGTACCTTCTCTTTATTCGTCTCGTTCTTTCCATTATCGGTCTCAGTTCTGCGACACTTCTTGCCAATTCATATGGAAGACTTACTTACTTACTTGTCATCCAACAATCTCCTTCGTATTCTACAGTGGTTTCTAAGTACTATACAACCTGTCTCTTAAAAATATTCGTTCACCCATGTTTTCTAATTTAAATTCTACGCCTTTTAATATGTAGGCTGATTATAAAGAACAATTCAGTAAGACAATTTGACTATGTTAAAATAAAAAGTCTTAAATTTGCTGCCTGACTTATCTCAGGCATATTAACACGTCATCACTATCCTAACCAAAACCTGTAGATCTCACTGAGCGTTTTTCCTGTCAGCGCATAATTTGACCCCGTCGCATCTACAAGTCAATCGGGCACTATTATCGTTCTTGTTACATTCATCGCACCTGATTATATTATTTGCGTCGACACTCGACACTCAGTGACTGACGGCCATTTTAATGTAATTCTACTTATTAGTGTGCTTGTCTTTGAGTTGTAGAATGGGAGCAGGATTTTTGTTGTCAGTGGTAGGTCTGTTTATATTATCATCATTGGGCTTACATTCCTCGTCCTTACCGGCAGAGGTGAGTACATCTGCATCACTAAATGATAAGAAACCTAAGACAACTTCCAAAAAGAGGAGGTTATCAGTTCTTGCATAACATATCTTCGGGGACGCCGGCAGACACCAGGCGGGCGATCAGTCTTTTCGTTGTGGTTTATTTCGCCCAGTTGCCTATCATAACATTACGTCTGTTTTTCCCGAAGGTTTAGGTAGAGGTGTTTTAGCCTAATCTTACCTTATTATATCTTATCTTATAGGAGGCGAGCTCTAAAAAGTCTTACCAGCAGGTAGAAATATTGTCCCCGGGCTGCTAGTGAGAATTTTTAATATTTAAGATTTGTCCCACGACTACGTGCTCAGCAGTAGCACTCATGATTAGTAGACTAACGTGATAGTCTTTCATCTAGTCCATTATTTTCAGTAGAAGTATAAAACACAGTTTAAGGCGTTGTTTCTTGTACATAAATAAAACAGCTCGTTTCTAATAGAGCAATCTCCTCATCGACGGCGCGATGAGTATCTCCGATAAGTTCTAAATAAAGTTCCCAGCGCGACTAATCCGTTGATCGAATGAATGCCATAAATCACGTCCATAATAGGACAGCGTCGCGATACGCATCTGGTCCATTCATTATGCTCACACTTCGGTCTGCGGGTCAAAAGGTCGCTCGAACTGTTGGGAGGTGTGGACAGAGCAATGACTGTGTTAATTAAGATAACTTTGATTTCGGATTTCGGGTTTTGTTGTGGTCATCTTTTTTTAATGTAATAGAACCGGACTTTATCTTCTTGTTGGTTTTATCATGTTTTAAACCCCACGTACACGTCCAGTGAATAAATTAATGTTTATAGGCAGATATTTTAGCCAACCATGGCAGTCTTACCAAAGGTTATCGTGTTACCCAGTACTAACTGGTTTGTGGAGGTTAGCTAATCGATCGCATCTCTCTACAATCATCCTGTACAAGATTCTTTTTTGCCTGAACATTTTCTACATTTGTACCAAGAAGGTAATTTTTCCAAGAGGGTCCAACTTCAAGTACTTTTGAGTACATTTATAACATTACCTGTTATTATAAATACGCAGTCCAAAAGCCTGGTGCTAATTATGTATTGCACGTGTAAATCAATAGTATGATGATGGCGTTGGATAGCGTGCTGCTGATATCACGAGCTGCATCACAATGAGACCACACGTGGTGATTGTGGCCAACTATTTCTGTAACCGTCACGAATACTTATTCGAATTATTATATTTGCTAATTGTTTGAGATAGACATTATTTTAAATAACTGATTTTTGTAACATATTTGTTACATTTTCGAGACAGTAATCTTTATGTGGATATCGGATTTAAAGGACTATGTTATGCGTTACTAAACTCCATGTGTCACCATATCAGCCTAAAGATGTGCCATACTGGCCATAGCTGGGTCTCTCCCAAGTGTCGCTGTAGCCAAGTCAAGTGTGATCGCCACTTCTGAACTTTTCGGCTTAAGCAATACTTTGGGCTACGTAAGGTCCCTTGGTAATCAATTTATTGTGTGTAGGTATTGGTTGAAATATTGATGATGGCATGTCAAGGGTACCCTGTGTTGATGATGGGCACATAATTCACAGTGCACCTTATCGTGATGACCTTACACCTACTGGCAGTTGGAGCTGTGACCCAATTGTGTCCAGTGAGGCTGTATAGCTGTATTACTAGTAATTACGGCGAACACATCGATCGAGCCACGACCACGACCACGATGGACGTGAGTAGTCATTAATATGTACAAAGTTTTATGACTGGTCAAGGCACCGGGGGGTACTTCATAGGAAATACATGAATGTTTTAGCAGAAATAGATTTTTATGGCGTACTGCTCATGGAAGAGTAACGCTATATGTCAGGAGCCCGAAAACCCGGCCATCAGTCCATACCAAGGGGTATTCGTAGTGCACTTATTGGTTATACTGGTATTCAGATGCAAGTGGAAAGCCATCTCAATAAAGTCAGGAAAAGGCAGTCAGATCATGATGAGGGGGCGTGAAAGGCGGACAAGAATATTTTAACTGCTTTGTGATGATGAATCTGAAAGATTTCCATTTCTTTAGAATTCTGGATAGCTAGTTCAAAACCTGCCACAAAAAGCTCATGGACATTTTGATTTACGCAATTGCTACTGCATGCATGCATGCATTTCTTTTTTCCTGTCCTTATATAATATCTAAGTTACAGATAAATATTGTTGCATTTATTTACACATAACATTAAAAAGATCCACAATAAATTACCAGTAGGTACAACATAAAAGCTCGCGTGTTTTCAAAACGTAGGAATAAAATTAAAGCGAAGCCTTAGGCACAGTGTTACAAATTGCGCAGGAGTTGGAAAAAAACATGCTCTCAAATACATCGCCGTTTTATTTCCAAATAATTACTATGCTGACCACTGTGCGTGTTGTCTGCCAGGGGATGACTAACGGCTGTGTTTGAAGGTCATCACTCAAGAATTTTATAAACAGTGGTTAGGTTACAGAAAACATGTATGATAATAACAAGCTTGAATGTTTGTTACGTAACAGTGGGAGCTATACAATTTGCAAGGTGTATCTGCTCACTGAAGGACCCAATGTGGATCATCAGAACATATTGGGTCCTTCAGTGAGCAGATACACCTTTTGTTTTATTTATATTATATTCGTGATCAGCGCAAACCTTGTAAAAGCTTCGATGAAGGAGGCCGATTTACCTCCTCAACTCATATACATCACTAGCTTTTGCCAGCGGCTTTGCCCGCGTGAAAATGTCGATTTTTCATACAAACTTTCATCCCCTATTTAAATCCCTTTGGGGCTGAATTTCGAAAAATCCTTCCTTATTCCTTGTCTACATTATAAAGGGAACCTCTGTGCAAAATTTCAGCTTTCTAGCTTTAAGGGTTTGGGCTGGGCGTTGATAAGTCTGTCAGTCAGTCAGTCATTCAGTCAGTCAGGACTTCTCTCTTTATTTATATATATATAGATCATCATTCTCATACCATGAAGGATCATGTATCCCCTTTATCCGTTGTGGTAGGAACCACAACGGATAAAGGGGATAGCCTTAATTTTGGCCGATGGTTGACGATGATGATTGTTGTCGGTCCAGTAGATCAACGTAATCCTTTCACGACTGCAAAGAAACTGGGGTGCCATATCCTATGCAGGAAATCATTCAAAATAAATAGGCAGAATAGACCCGCTAGCAACCGTATTTATAGCCTTTAAACTCCTGCCAATGCTAATCCATCGTTTTGAGCCAAATGAAGGCGTAAAGCGAATCGGCCAGGTAGCACAGCCCGCGGCCACGGCAGCCATGCCACTAATTAGCCGATCGCCTCCGAAGCGCTCCGACCGAACCCGATCGTATCAGGGCTTGCGTGTGCGCCGATTGCCCGCAACTTTGCCCAGTTTAGTCTTTTTGCCTGTATAACTTGCCTGTTGGGCATCGAATTGAATTCTAAGTAGTAGTCTAATGCGAGCCTATGGAATTATAAGCTGGTTTAGTTTTGTTTCTCGTGGGGCGCCTGATTGGACCAGTGGGCTGTTTTGTAGGATCAGCTCTATTATTTGTCTTGTTGTAATATAGGATTTTATGGCTAATTTCTGGTTAATTTAACGTGGTTCGTATAGATTTCAAAGAAAAAGACTTCTTTGCGAGAATTTGAATTAGTCACTGAATTGGGAAAGAAAACTTGTTGTTGTGTTGTTATTTGGTAATGGTCTATTTCCAGAAATGAACTTAGCCAAATTATGCTAAACACCTAACCACAGTTTCATCGACCAAGTCTGAGCTACAACGATCGCTTCTCCATCGCTTGGTCATCTAGTCACGTGTTATGGTATAGGTAGACGGAACAGTTTCCCGTTGGCAATAGCGCATTACTCTGAGTTAATTATGGGCTGAATCCATTACCGCGGTTATCTGTCCTGGCGCACGTGGGATTATTGACTATCGTTCACGATATACCAGGTGCCAAATTACTTACTTATGTTTTCGAAAAAAACTCGGAAAATTCATAAAGCTAGCCACAAAAGGAAGGAAAGGAGGCAGACATTAGTGAATGACTGAAACTTCCCGGGGTATTACGAGACTCAGAAATTATATCAACATCATAGTTCCTAATTCTCTTTACACACTTGTTTCAATTAGGAATGGCAGAAACTTAAAAACTTCATCTACTTCGGTCCTGGCACAGTCTTTTTGCTTTGTCCACGTTCATACATTTGGTCATACATGCACACAAGTTGCTAGTTCATCGAAGCAATCACGAACAATCGAAGTACATATAAAATGAACAGCATCGCAGTGATATCGCAATTACATCGCGTCACCATCCCACAATACCACCACCATCTGGCGACTACCATCGATCACCAATTCGCCACGGTTGTCGACCGCGTGATTTACGTGCGAGTACGCTGACGTACCCACCCCTTTTTGTTAAGGAAATTAATTTAATTTTAATTTATAACTCGATAGTGAGTTGACCGTTATTATAGGAACCGTGGTTACCTCATAGGCTCATAGTTCATCATAACATGAGGAATTTTTGTTGATAGATTGTGAAGTATTGGTGGTCCCAATTACAGATTTGATACAGTCAGAGTTGAAGAGTTATGACAGCTCAGATTTCGTGTATATTTCGTAATTGGTTTTGACAATGGAAAATCTCAAAATATTCTATCTACTCTTGAGTGCCGTCAGTGGCAATGATAGGCGGCTGCTTTATTGAAAATCAATCTCAAAGTAGAAGTCTAATCTATTCAAGTAGAGGATCCAATGAACATTCCAGCAGTTTAATAGTGTATTTAATTTAATCATCATTTTCAAAACATTTCAAGATTGCCACATAAAGTATAGTACCTATGGAAGAAGATGAAATGCTGCGCCCTCTACCCTCAATACATTAGGTGTGACAAGGCCAAGAGAATGAAGATAATACTGATATTGAGTACACATACATTCACATGAAGCTTTACCTTCATTTTACGTATTTTCGAACCTCCAACTACCAAAATTCTTCCAAACATCCACTTACCCATGGTCCAGTTTACCTGTGACCACTACAATTAGGCGCGTCCCGTACCCCAGCATTAGGCGCCATTACGCACCTCCGTCTGATTTATAGGCGCCTGGTACCTTCGACACCGGATGGAATCTTGTAATTGTTTCTAATATCTCTGAGATCTAGTAGAGCGTGTGTTTGTGTAGTTGTAGGGTAAAGTTTTGTGGATTGTTTGGAAGTTTAGTTAAGATTAGTATTTACAATAGCTGTTTTTTGGTCTACAGTTGAGATGAAAGCTGCATTAATTGTAAATCACGACCCATCCCATTGCATTGGTCTTATAGACCATACGACGAAATTGACTTAATTAAATCATACTTTGGACGATTTCACTAATAAGAAGAAATGATGTTCCTATACAGAGTTGCCTTCCTTGATAAGTTTGCGACGACCACATTTGTTAAGAAACCTTCTCAAAAAAAAGTAACAGGCAGTGAGGTTGGTCACAAACACGATTGTGCATTACCAGCAAGATTAATTATAATTAACTGCACATGCGCGTCTGTGCCCAGTTCTGCATCATATCTTTTATCTTAATTTCCTGTAAGTACATAAGCAGGTTTATCCAGAATCTTTGTCTGTTTGTTTTAGCAGTTACATGCTTATTTAATATCAGTAATTAGGAGGGTGGTATGGTGTGTGTGTGCCCCGCGCACGATGCAGGACAAAATATAAATGGGGTACAATGAACGAAGGGCTCGTAGTGGGCTATTAATATTGTATCTTATGGGGCGAATCGATGAGAACTTTCTTTGTTTTAATTTTATTCACCTATTTACCATAGGTATGTAAGTAACTGTACCAAACCAATTAGCAACTCACCGGAAGGGTTGGCTAATTGGCTTATATTATTTTAAGCAGGATAGTTTAACGGTCCCGGGTTTAGTCAGAATGAGTAAACATTTACAACCTTAATAAAAACTTTTTTACAAAAAATAAAACCGACTTCAAAAAAAAACACAAAAAAGTGAAAAATAAACTTTAGAAGAAAAACCAGTCTCTGAAGTCGGTGACTTTTGTTTGTTTGATTTCATTTTTTGCCACCGACTTCAGAGACTGGTTTTTCTTCTAAAGTTTATTTTTCACTTTTTTGTGTTTTTTTTTTGAAGTCGGTTTTATTTTTTGTTAAAAAGTTTTTATTTTTCACTTTTTAGTGGTTCACATGTTCATGGGTCATAATGTGGACAATGTAGTTTTTTTTTGAGTTTTGTTGATTTTTCAAAAACCGCTTGTTCGATTTCGAAAAACCATTTCGGAAGTAGGTATACCCTTTCCAACAAAGAAAGAATTTTTCAAATCGGTTAGCAAGTGACGGAGTTTTGCCCGAACAAACATAAAAAAAAAAAAATACAAACATCCGAATTGAGAACCTCCTTCTATTTTAGAAGTCGGTTAAAAATAACAAATATTACAATGAGCCAAGTTAGTTTTTTTGTACTGGATTATAAATTGTAGTTACGATTATGATTACGTTTCAGAAGGCAGGTGAAAACTTAATGAGTTAAATGCACTGGAATATCATTATCGAAGTATTATCGAAGTATTACATTGTATCAGGTTCCTACCATCTTTTATGTTCGTAGGGATCTAGACTTACAGTACAAAGATTTCGAAAGAATGTCAATTGAGTTTTGAGTATATTTATTCGTTGAGTGACACAATGGTTAGTAAGACAGTGTCGACAGGTTCCCACAATAACATACCGAGAACATTCCGGCATTTTTACCTTTCGATAGTTCTATGAAGCGGTGATAATTTTTTCTTGAAAATACATAACAATGCAGGTTGAATAATTCCGCAGGACCTATGTATAAATAGTTTAGTTTAGTTTATTTATTAATAATTATAAAAATTACATGTCAGTTTGAATCAAAAATAAGAGTACACATCATTGTCCACTTCAACGAGCATCAATCACAAAATAATCATACATAATAATAAAATTAAGCATGTCATAATAATAATTGAGAATAATAATAAAAATAACTGGTGAAGCGATGCGGGTAAAAATGCGAGGATTATATGCGAGTTATAGTATGAGCGGGAGAAAATATGGTGCGCCGTAAAAACAATCCAACCAGACGAGAGCTAAAGAAAAGCAGTTCACTCACCTGGCGATGGCACCACGAGGACTTGAGGATTTCTTCGTGGAAGCTTGACTTTAGGCAGCGTGCACAATGCTTGGTAGCCAGCGTCCGGTTTTGCGAGTGGTAGAAATGGATGCGAAGGGTTGCTAGCAAGCAAGCGAGGGTGGTTTTGCAGTTTTAATAACGCGTGAGAACGAAAAATGGCGGGCGGCGCGGTGGCGCGGACGCAGCGACGACAGCGTCTTGTCGCAGCGGCATTGTACGGAAGAATGTCACGTTCGTTCGCGGGTTAGGTTCACTCGCGAACGGAGGGAGTGAATGCATTCCCAGCCCTCGCTGATTGAATGAATTAAAGGCGCAACCATCCTCCCCCCTTTGGAAATCCTTAGGATTTTCGAAACAAACGGAAAGGATAAGGAGAGGATCTTAGATTAAAGCGGAGCGAGGTCAAATGGATTGACTTAAAGTTTAAGTTTTAAAAGGTGAAAGGGTGTGGATTAAATTACAGATTTACTAAATTACATACTTAAGATTAACGAATTATAACTGTGCTAATTGGTAAATTAAGTTTAAATTATTGCGAAGGAAGGGGGCACAACTTAACGACGGGGCGTTTGAAAATCCCTGCTGTAGTGCGTACTAACGCGACTCGCACGATTCCATCTTTACCCGGATATACTTGTTCAATAATTCCGGTAGGCCAGCGAAGCGGCGGTGAATCATCCTGGTGGATGAGAACAAGTAAACCCGGCTGAATAGGTACATCAGGAGTATTCCATTTTTGCCTCAGTTGAAGTGTATGCAAATAATCTACATGCCATTTTTTCCAATAGCTTTGGACTAAACTGTCTAACAGTTTTTTCCTGTTATGAAGGCTTACAGATGCGTCAACCTCATAGGCAGGCAACGACTGCAAAGGGGTTGTGTTTAGAAAATGCGCAGGAGTAATAATTGTATGCGGCTGGTCCGACAGCGCACACAATGGGCGAGAGTTTAAGACACTCTCAATTTGAGTTAATACTGTCAACAATTCCTCATAGCACAGTAATTGTTGCCCAATGCAACGATATAGATGAGTTTTTATGCATTTTATGTTGCTTTCCCAAATGCCTCCCCAGTGGGGTGCACGAGCAGGGATATTACGCCATGTTATTTTACGATTATTCAATTCAGTTTGAAATGCGGTAGACGTATCTTTAGAAGAAAGGAAAGTATATAACTCGTCCAATTGACGCTTTGCACCAATGAAATTGGTTCCGTTATCGGAATAGAGAACTGATACTGGCCCTCGCCTAGACAAGAAACGCTTGAAAGCGTCAAGAAACGTTTCCGAACTCAAGTCTGAGGCAATTTCAATGTGTATGGCTTTAGTAGTCAAACACACGAAGAGACAAATATATGCCTTTTGGCTTTTAACGCCCCTCCTTCGCGTCATAGTAATGTTTATAGGCCCAGCGTAATCAACGCCAGTGTGAGTAAAGGCCTTAGCTTCTTGCACCCGCGAAGGGGGTAAACTTGACATCATGGGTGTAGGATGAGAGGGCGCAACCTTAAAACAGAAGTTACATTGGCGTATGCGTTGTCGAATAATATTCCGAGCGGATATGATCCAATATCGCTGCCTTAATAAAGACATAAGAAGATGTGAACCGGTATGACAATTGGATCGATGGCAATCATCTATTAGTAGATCGACTAAGTGATGTCGACGAGGAAGCAACAATGGATGCCGACTTTCATAAGGTATATGTGCGTTTATTAGTCGACCACCTACGCGGAGCAATCCGTTGTCATCAACAAACAGATCGAGCTTTCTTAAAGAAGGAGAAGGTAATCTACCCTTTTTAATATTTTTTATTTCATCAGCAAAATGTTTGCTTTGCAATTCGCGAAGAATCACGAGTTCAGCGGTTTCAAGGTCAGAGACTTGAATTACCGGAGCGAGAGGTAACTTACGCAGAAAGCGCAAGATATATACCAGAATGCGTAATAATTTTTTCCAAGACGAGACTCTGAGAGCTAGCTCCAGAAGTATCGAAGAATCCAAATCAGGAATGACTGTTAGAGTAACAGAGCTCTTTGCTTCAGGTATAGAACCTTCAACAGAAGACGGTTTGAATGGTACAATTGGCCATTCAGCGGTTGGATGGCAAGCCCAAGGTGGACCATACCACCAAAGCGGATGATTAATGAGTTGCGAGGGTAATAAACCTCTTGATAAACAATCACTGGGATTTTCTATCCCATTGATGTGAAAAAAGCGGTCAGGAGATAGATTTTCCTGTATCTCAGTCACACGGTTGGCCACAAATACTTGCCACCGGTGTGGAGATGAATGAATCCATGACAGAGCGATCGTAGAATCACTGAAAGCGAAAATATCCTTTATAGGATAGCGATTATCAAAAACCGTATGTACTTGTTTGACAAGTTTAGCCAGAAGTAGCGAGGCACACAATTCAAGCCTTGCCAGTGAAACAGTCTTTAGAGGAGCCACCTTAGACTTAGCGCATACTAAATGAATGGATATATTACCGTTAGGGTTCGTTACGTGCAGGTATAAGACGCAGCCGTAAGCCTTCATACTAGCGTCTCCAAAGCCAAGCAAATTTATAACACAGTCGGCCGCGACACCTAAGTGGCGAGGTATTTGTAAGTTAACTAATAACGGTAATTCTGATTTGAGTTTAACGAAACATTTAGTAATGAGTTCCGGGGGCTCTTCATCCCACCCCACCTTAGAAAGCCAAAGATCTTGTATAAGAAGTTTTGCGTAGAGAATGACAGGTGCGACGAACCCGAGCACGTCAAATAGGCGAGCAATAGTTGACAATATAGCACGTTTGGTGTTACACGTAGTCGCGGCGGCGGTAGTGAACGAGAACACATCAGAAGTAGGTATCCATTTTAAACCTAGAACCTTCAGTGTGTCATCATCATCTGTGAACTCGATCACAGCACGATACGACTCCGGCAAGTGAGCGAGAAGTTCCGATGAGTTGCTCGCCCATTTGACGAGATCAAATCCACCGAACTTGAATAAAGCGAGCAGCTCGTCAGCTAAACGAGTACCATCTTCGGCAGAATGTACAGAAGTTGTTAGATCATCCATGTACAGTTCTCTCATGGCAACATCTGCCGCGAGAGGAAAGCGTTCGCGATAATCCTCCGCCAATTGACGGACGGTACGCATTGCCAAAAATGGACTCGAGCGGAGGCCGAAAGCCACAGAATTAAATTGGAAAATACGAATACTCTCGGTATCATTAAAGCGATATAATATTTTTTGATATTTACGATCTTTATCTGACAATGAAATTCTAAGATACATTTGACGTATATCAGCTGTAATTGCTACCTTAAAATATCTAAAGTTTAGCAAAAGCGAAAATAAGTCTGCCTGCAAATTAGGCCCTGTATGCAACAAGTCGTTGAGCGACTTGCCGCTATCAGTTTTAGCGCTTGCATCTAAAACAATGCGGGTTTTTGTTGTCGACTTCTCAGGCCTTACAACTGCGTGGTGCGGGATGAAGTAGCCTTCATTTATAGCGGACAAAGAATGAGGTATTTCCGACAGATAACCCTTATCTATATAATCATTTATTACGTCGTTATAAGCTTGACGTAAAGCGGGAAGCGAATGAAACTTTCGCTCTAGCGCGGACAATCTACGCTGAGCGTGAATGAAGGAGTTACCTAAAGACTTAGGTTCACCTTTAAAAGGTAACGACACAATATATCGCCCACATGAATGTCGCGAAACGGTCGATTTATAAAAATCTTCACATTCTTGATATTCCGGACCCTTTTTGTTAACAGTAGGTACTTCCTCGATTTCCCAGAATTTTAAAATTAAATTATTTAAATTATCTACTAACGGGCCGAAGGACCAGGCTACACTGTCATGGTTGACAGAAGGTACCTCACCCATGACAATATAGCCAAGCGTGGTTTCTAAAGCATGAGGTATGAAGCGAGCGGTGATCGCAGAATCAGCTGATTGAGAGGTAGATGCTGGTATAACCTTTTTCCCTAGCAAAACAAACGCGAACATTTGCGTACCAAGAATAGCGTCTATATTCCCAGGTACGTCCCAACATTCATCTGCGAGCGGTAAACCTATGAAATGATCCATCACGGACCTTTGTACCGCGCGAACTGGCAACGGATCAGCTATGTGATCAATCACTAACATGGTTAATTCGTATTGAGCGTCACTTACGCGCGACTGTATTGTAAGAGACACGTAACCCTTAATGGGAGTGGAAATCGTACCTACTGATTTTAAAGACGAGTTAACAAGCGGTTGAATATTTAGTTTTAATTTTCTACAACATGCGAGAGTGATAAGGTTGTTTTGTGAACCACTATCCACTAAACATCTTATAACAAAGCGTTTTCCATTTATCGGAACATAAACTTGTGCCGTTGGTAAAACAACTGACGTTTTCAACTGGTCACAAGATAAATCTATATTATTATTACGCGACGTCAACGCGATCGAATTCTTAGAATTAGTACATTCATTCAACCCGACACACGAAGATGTCACGACCGGCGACGCGCGAGCGACATGGCTGCTATGCATACACACCGACTGAGGGCTGCTGTCCAGTGCGCGAGCGCCCGGCAATGGCGACGGTTCCAATACACTAGGTTGCGATTGTTGCGAGCTTGTCTCGCGATTATTAAAATGCAACAATGAATGATGCTTTTTGTTACAGTGTTTACAAGTATTTGTAGAACCACAATTAAGGGTGGAATGTTTACTACTAAAACAATTGATGCACATTTTATTCTCTTTTATGAACTTAAAGCGATCTTTTACATCTAATTTTTTGAATTCTGAACACTCGTATAAATGAGTATGTTGAGATTTTTTACAAAACTTACAAGTGGGTACATTATTATTAACTTCATTTTCTGTTACTGCAAAACTATGCGAAGTTTTCGTTGCAGAAGAACGCGACCTATTTTGTAAGTTAGTCCCCTGATTATTTTGCGGTGACGTGGTTTGACGAACAGCTGTTGTTCGTTCAAGAACCTTTATGTGATGCCGTACGAAAGTAACTAAATCATCACTTGTGGGTATATCTTTCTCGCGGGCGGATAACTCGAAACTTTGTAATACTTGAGAATCTAACTTTTTTAAAACGAGATGAGTAAACAAGAAATCGGATAAATCGCCAATGTCTAACAGTCTTAACGCGGACCAAGATGAGTGAACTCTTTCAATAAAATCATTTAATTGACCGGGTGAACCCGAGGTAGGTTTTATGTCAAGTATATTATTTAAGTACATAGACCCAAGTAACCTCTTGTCCTGGTATTTTGTCACTAAAGAATTCCATATCGTAAGATAGTTAGACGCATTGGGAATTATTCCCGCGAATATATTTTTTGCGCTGCCATTTAATTTACCTACCAAATACTGTACACGCTGATCATCAGTTAGTTTTTTATTATCATGAACGTTAGTTTTGAAGCATTGGTAAAACAGTGGCCAACTTTCCGGTTGACCAGAGAAACTTAATAACTCCAATGGCGGTAAGCGGCAAACGTAAGATTCCACAGCGGGAATATCTACATTAGCGCGGGTAGACTCTAATATGGTATTACGTTTATATTGGATTTCTGTAAATAATGTTTCGAACGAGCTCCAATTACTAAAACTTATTTTATAATCAGGGTCTATCTCTAATAATAATGTATTATGTTGATCACAAAGATCGTTAAAATTATTATATAACTTTTCGATATTCGAAGAAGCGGCTAGAAATTCTTGTTTACTTCTAGTATCAATATTTGAAGGAATTATTTTCTTTGCAATCTTGAATAAGCTATTTATTTTCTCGAAAATAGTTTCTTTTTTTGCAACGATCATTTTCAACTTTGCTTCCGACGCCATTTTGTTGCGTCACCCAAGCTCCCGTTGTTCGAGTTATAATTTATAAAAAATGTGATATTGAAATGGTATAATGAACAACGTAATTTACTTGAACAAGCACAGTTATAAGCGTAATTATAGTATGGAATACTTAAATAGCGAGATGGGGAATATTTTAAAGGTATATACTGGCTCAATCCGGCTCGAAGGACCAAAATTATGGTGAAGCGATGCGGGTAAAAATGCGAGGATTATATGCGAGTTATAGTATGAGCGGGAGAAAATATGGTGCGCCGTAAAAACAATCCAACCAGACGAGAGCTAAAGAAAAGCAGTTCACTCACCTGGCGATGGCACCACGAGGACTTGAGGATTTCTTCGTGGAAGCTTGACTTTAGGCAGCGTGCACAATGCTTGGTAGCCAGCGTCCGGTTTTGCGAGTGGTAGAAATGGATGCGAAGGGTTGCTAGCAAGCAAGCGAGGGTGGTTTTGCAGTTTTAATAACGCGTGAGAACGAAAAATGGCGGGCGGCGCGGTGGCGCGGACGCAGCGACGACAGCGTCTTGTCGCAGCGGCAGTGTACGGAAGAATGTCACGTTCGTTCGCGGGTTAGGTTCACTCGCGAACGGAGGGAGTGAATGCATTCCCAGCCCTCGCTGATTGAATGAATTAAAGGCGCAACCAATAACAATGTCATAATAATAATTAAGAACATTAATAAAATTAACCATGTCATGATAATAATTGAGAATACAAAAATAAATAATATGATAAAAAAACAAAACAAGTTAGTAATCACAAGTTGATAAGTATCTAAAACCATTCCTTTAGGTCATATAATGCTTGGTCGGATAGCCAGTCTTTCAGTTTAGCTTTGAAAGCATTCTCAGATGTCGCGTTTAAAATCTGATCTGTTATCCGGTTATATACCGCTGGACCCATAACATGAATCAACTTTCCAGACTTAGATAAAGAGTGCGGGCATCCAGCTAATTTGTCTCGACCACGAGTACAGTAGTTATGCCTATCTCCACGTTTCTTGTAGTCACTTAAATGTTGTCTGACGTATACTGCCGCCTGCAATATCAATAGAAAAGGTAATCATTGGTTTCAATTTGAATAAAGATGTTGAAGTTTCACACTTTTAATAAAGCATCATTAACGAACTAAATCTTCTTATGTTGCAGTGAGTTTTTGGGCGAAAACTAAAGAAAACAGACATAAACAGAAGTTTACTGTTGAAAAACCTCGTGGATCCATCTTTCTATACTTAGTTCATTATTTATTTTAGAAACTTTAGTTAAAAAAAGGTTGACAATAGTGTGGTAACTTGAGTAAAATTCTAATCAATATAGAAAACGAGAATTAATTACAGTAGTCTTGCCAATATTTTCTAATAGCTACAATTATCTCACTATTTTAATCACTACTAATGCAGTGAGAATGTGACGTAGAAAGTGCACGCGCACGCGCACCTGAGCGCGTACACGCGCGAGTGCTGCTGCAAGCGCGCGGAGCACATAGCTGCATAAAAATGTACGCTATTTCCTAAAGACGGCCCTCGCTTACGATGGCAACATGGAGGACGGTGGCTGTTTATGGTGGAGATGGCAACTCCCAATCAGGGTAGTTTCGCGGTCGTGCAAGACTGTCTTATCAAGAGCATTCCGTTGCAAACATGCTTTAAAGTCCCATGCAATGAAAGTGCATAATCGGACACGGAAGTCCGACACGCGTCGTGTTGTGCGGACCCAAACAAGGTGAATGACATCTGTTTCAATGATCAGCTCAAGGAAAGCTCATTCTGCGTCAATAAGCGTGGTCCCTTATTTTCCAGCTGTCAAAAAAAAATATCTCCTGAAACTGCTACTTTCAGAGACATTAACGTTCCCACCAAGTTGAATGTAGATAAGATTCATAACATAACATCACGCCTATAATTCCCGAAGGATTAAGCACAGGTGTAGCCATTAGTACACCCACATTTCACCAGTTATATTTAAGTCCCAAGCAATAGGGGGCGAGCTTATCACCATCAGTCAGGCACAAAGATGCATTCAATGGAATCTCTCGTTCAAACTTTCTCAGTAGACTATCCTCACAAAATATACCATATCAAGTGCATTATTGAAGTGCACTTCGTATCACTGCACGTCTATCACTTCAACACGCCGACGTCGACGTAGGTCAGTTTGAATGACAGACGTCCCGGGAAGCGAACCCGCACTCATCCGACAGCATGCCCGCGCTGATCTAGAGGCACATTACAAAAACTTGTTGAATGCGCTGCGAAAGCGTTGATGTGGTGTTTGTGTAAGATTTATATGTGGGTGAGCAGGTGTGTAGCTGGCACATACCGTATTTTTATATTGGTTGTAAAAATCAATCGAGATACTAACTTTGATCAGTTTGATATTTCACTTAGAAAACTTTTTTAGGAATTGTTTTGTAATTTAGTTGCCCAAAAATATAAGGCACGCAGTTTATTCAAAGATTTCCAAATCGGCCACTGCAGTCTGCACACTACTTAATTTCTATATTATACTAGTTCACTTGATTGAACGCCCAAACAAGTTTCTCGATTACCCTTATCAAGACATCATAGTAGAAGAGACAAGTTCAAAAAATGTTAACTGTAAAAAAGTTAGTTAGTGTGTCAATCAAGCATTTTGATTACTTCAATAAAGATCATTGAAACTTTATTAAGTTGGTTTGACTTGATAGCATCTATCATAATCATTGCAATTAATTGTATTGTATCATACAACTTGATCAAATCTTGCGCTAAATGTTTGCGCTAAATAAGTTCCTTGGTTGCGTTCATCAAATACAACTTGATTGCAGCTATCAAGTAAGGTTTTTACCCTATAAAGCTGCGTGTTTGCCCTAAAAAAGATTATCTCAATCAAATAAAAGTAGTTGCTGTGATCATTGTGCTTGATAGGCTCAGATGCAAACAAGTTACTTAGTCAATCTAAACCAAATCTTGATTGTGACAACTACTTTTTTTTTCAGTGCAAGAAAAGGTATCTTCTCTTTGATTCGACCTGCCTCATGCGCGACATTTCAGCGAATCGCTCCCTCAAGTACTTGTAACTCTTACAAGTAACACCCCACAAAATGCGATCAACTCTATTTTCTCTTTCAAATCGGCAGTTATTGGAATTAATATTTAAATTGGTTCGCGAAACCGGGGCTACTAACTGAACAGGCGGTGCTTATGAAGTCGGAGCTAAAGCCGCGGTATCGGATCGAAACCTAATCCCAGCGTTGGGTAGGTAGCTGCGCAGGAGTTTCACTCGCCGTTTACATACATTAGTAGACTGATGCTATAGATTTGCGCACGTCCGGTCAGGGCTGGCCTGAAGGTATTTAGTTCCTAAATATCCTTATTCACACACATGATCCACAAATTCAAGAGTCAAATAAGCCATGACTTTGATTCGCTTTGTCGAAAGAATCAACAATTAAAAGAATATCATCTTAACGTGGTGCCACTTTTTACAACATAACTGAAATACAACATTAAAGAGTATAGAATTTTTGACTGTCCAACGAACTATGTTTCAGAAATATATTGAGTTTTACAAACTTAGGCATGTCTAATTCTTCAGACATCTTGCAGAAACGCTCAGAAGTATTTATAATGAAGACTTTATAACTTAACATAAGCCCGGTGTTTGAAATAACTTAACGTAGAACGACGCGATAGTGTTAGGCAGCCCTACCTCCACGCAATCGATAGCTTAAAACATCTCGCTTATATCCTTGTAGGGGATGGGCAGGTAATTAAGGATTATTTCATTTGCACATACACAAGTGCCTACGTATGTAATGTCCTACATAAGGGCTAGTGCCTACTGCCTGCTGGCTATAGAATGTTCACCTAATTGTTACCTAACTTGGATCACTAGAAACTTGTTAGAGGAAGATTCCGGCTTTTAATTAGGAATTCAGATTCGTTTGCTTATCGGTTCAGTGTGAAATTGAGAGTGTGTGTGTGTGTAACCTACTATACGGGGCGCCTTATTGAGAGTGGTGTCCGAATTGGAGTTTGTTTATCGTGTGATTAAGTGAACTAATCAGTGTTTAAGTATGATGCCCTATGAGAATATTTTATGACTTAAACACACTTAACACACATTGACGCTAGGCAACACCTAAATGAGTAGGTACCTAAACGGTCGCTCGGATCAGCGCCGATAGTTGAAGTTCCAATTGTGTTTTACCCCTGATAGTTATTTTGAAATATATATCATGTACAGAATTGACCTCTCTACAGATTTATTATAAGTATAGATTATGGACACTCCTTACAATTACAATGCTATTATTACCCCTATCTGTTCCTTTAGTATTTTCTTTATCCTAACACAATTAAATATTTTTGGGATTCAAATAAGTAATCTTCTCTCAAGCTTCTTGTATGGAACACAACTTTTTATGATACTAAAAGTAGGTAGGTAAGTATGTACCTATCTACATACTTGTCGGTATATTATTTAAAGAATTTACATACCTACCTAAATCCAAAGCAATTATTAATCTCTTCAACAAAAACGAATAAATAGATCGATTTCTATCGCCTTAAGCTAGACATTTCCATGTTTGGGTCTGATAATGATTTGTTGAACGAGTTCCTCTAACGAATGAACGCTCTAACTTGAATGTGAACCGAAAAATCAATTTGGTAATTGATTAACCGCGTCACTGGCACTATGACATAAATCGTTGCCTACCTGCTATTTAGATAGGTAGACACTTTTTTGTGCCATTTGTTATTTTGGCTACTGGGTAAACTGGCTTTTGTGAATTAAGAATTTTGAAGAGTAAAATAGGCTTTTTTTTTGTACTTGTACCTATTTATTTTACGAGATACCTGCGATTAGTCATTACAGGCTGATTTAAATGAGGTAGTACCTACGTAATTACTATACTTATCCTGTTTCTAACTAGTAAATAGGTAGGTAATAACTAGTACCTACCGTAGGTAATAAAAAAAAAACATAATAGGTATCTAGCAAGTTGGGTGGGATTCAAACTACAAGTTCAGTCTCATGATGTTTTCCACATTCCTGAATCAGAATATTACACTTAGGTATTGAATATTCAAAGCTAGACGAACATTAAGTTCAGTGACCAAAGCATTCCGATACTTTAAAAACCGATTCAACGTACAAGAGAATTTGCATTCTACTAAGCTTTGGTAATAAAGTTTTACGACGCCAGCGCTCTTGCGGGCGATAGCAGAACTAAAACGTACAAAACTCGGACGCCCGATCACAGATGGCGGTATTTCAAATAACGTAATTGCAGTGCGGTGGAGTTCCGGCCATATTTTCATTTATTATCGTTTTTGCTGCTTTCTCGTTTCGGTTTCGCAATAACAGTGCGAAGCCGGCCGTTTTGTGAACAATAATAATTAGAGTCCATTGTTATTGTACATTTAATTTGAGTTAGCGTGTTAAATGCAATGAGCGAGCCACCCGGGATTATTGTTAATTTCTCAATTATTAAAATGAGTGTCGTTATGAGTCGTATGTCATAACTAATGTACGGAAATTACGTATTTATTTAAATTATGTACTTATGGTTATGGGTGTGAACATGAGAATTTATGGAAACTGGCATTTCAAATTACCTACCACCTAAAGTAGATTATTATTATTATTAGGTATGTTGATTTGTAGGTAGGTGTGACACAGCAGGAGTAGGACACACAAACCAGTGCAACTTTGTGTCCAATACTGTTTTGTAACACCATTGGACCCCCTCATAAATTAAGTGCAGTAAAGTGGTGAACCCTATCTGAAAATTGTTAGGCTTCCAGCAGTAGATTTCTTCTTTGGCTTCTTTTTTTGGGCTTAGACTTATTATATCATCACGTTTTATTTGATCATTTCCATTCTCACACTTACTACACAGGAAAACAAATAACTTCACAATTATGAAAATAATAGGTCCAGCATGGACACTGAAAACTGTACAATCTTCCACAGATTAGTCTATGCCAAGGGAATCACGACTTTATTTACATAGGCTTTTTTTAATAACGGTTCGGTATTCTGTAATTCCCAGCGGCATAAATTATTATTGTTTAAATGTATCCGGAGACATTTTGAAGTAATTTTCTAGTGATGACAATGTTTTAAAATGTGTACAAAAAAGATAATTGAACTAAGACCCACCCAGGAAATGCGTGCGGTATGGCATTAATTTGTAACTTCCGTTTAGGTAGAATAGACACTTTGTGGTAGCTTTTTTTTTTTAGCAAAGGTGTGCCTAATAGTTATGTTTTAAGGTCCATGTGGTAGGGGGTGAGCCTATTGCCATCAACCGGGCACAAATCCATAGTCCGTGGCTGCTACTGACAATTCCTGATGAAAACCCAATGTCCCTTTACACGACCCGAGCGTCGAACCTAGGACCTCACACTCAACAGACGCACTTCCGACGACTAGACCACTTCTGCTACACTTCATGATATTCCCTACTGCCTCTACGTATAACTCTGTGAAACTTTTTACCTTTAAAATTCAGAACTCTAATAAACCCGTCAGATCGCGGTGGTGGTCTCAAAAATAAGTTGTATGGTAAATGTAATTACAGAAGAACGACATAGCCGAGGACAAACACAAAAGTAAGTGGTTCATCGATCTAAAGACACGTGTACAAGTCATTACTTAGATAAGATGGTAGGTTAATAACTACATAGGTAACTACCTAATATGGTAAAAGCCTCTTCCATTAGAACGCATCAAGTACTTAGCCTATTAGCCAATTATTTATTAGCAATCTATCTATATAAAGAAAAAGAGAAGTAATGACTGACTGACTGACTCATCAACGCCCAGTCATCAAACCCTTGGACCTAGAAAGCTAAAATTTTGCACAGAGGTTGCCTTTATAATGTAGACATGGAATAAGGAAGGATTAGGTTAAATAGGGGATGAAAGTTTGTATGGAAAATCGTCATTTTCACGCGGGCGAAGCCGCTGGCAAAAGCTAGTCATCATAATTTAAAATGTGGTAAAGGTATAGCTAAGATGCTGCCGACCTATTTCGTATTAGATACCAGTAGGTAAGTAGATACCTACCACTAAACTGTAACGTAAACCACTGATTTTATCTATTTATTTAACTTTAAATAAAGTTGTAGCAGCTGAAAACATCCCCTACCCACGTAAATATCGGTAGGGTAACGAATTTCAAAGTAATAATTACTAATTCACCATTCGGGACAGATTCGTGCAACTTTACGCGAACGTGGCGCAACTGGAATGTCGTAAAATCGAAGCAGTTCATGAATTTATAATATATTGTACAACTTTGATCATGCATAACCGCTAACCGTATTATTTATGTTCGAATGAATAAAGTCTCGAGAGTGAAATTGAGCGCCTGGTAATATTGTGTTAGCTGATTTGAAGATGTGTTGCTGTTACTTTTCTAACAGGCTTCTTAAGTTTTTAAAGGAAGTAAATTCTTGTAATGTGTTATTTCAATTTATTTAGGAAGAATTAGAAAATCAGAAATATCAATCAAAATAAATGTTTCAACCTATATTGTACTGTCATAACGTTGGTACTCATTTTGATTATTTTTGTAATAATATGCTTACAAACCCTTCTCAGCCACACCACTGAATTACACTGCAATCTTTACCTGAAACAAATAAAATCGACATTAGTAAGATAGGTATTTGATTGAAATCCATTTAATCCAATATGTGTACAATTTCAACGTAACTACATGGTGTTTAGAGTCTAATTGAGCCGTAGAGTTTAATGTCCACATTGACTGCGATTACTGGCACGAACTTCAGTAAACTGCCGTGTCTGAATTAGAAGTAAATTAGTACCTTAGACGTAACGGTTTTATTAATTGATTTAAAAGTTTTCGTTTGATAAAAAAATTGTCAAGATTGCTGATTAGTGACATATTTGATATGGTAAAATATGAAATCAAATTATATGATGTTTATTTTGCAAATACGTTTTACAAACAAAATTAAATCAAACAGTCCTAATTCAATGATGGACTAGAGAAGCTCTTCCTAAACTTTCGGAAAAGACAGGCTTAATGGTATGTTTCAACTAGAATCCTTCAATCCCCATACTAATTGCAGATAGTACCTTTGTTTTATTCGCAACTGGCACAATGTGGGAATAATAAACTCACTACCGTAGATACAAAACTACGCTAAACAGTTTAGCAGTATGCAAAACAGATGCAACAGTTAGCACTCTTGCACTAAATGAGCTCTTTTGTACTCTTTGTAAATTGTGTTATAATTTTGTTATTTTTCATCCAGTGACAAAAACATCACGAAAAAAATTCGTACACAACGAATGTAGGTAAACTTAATTGGTGAAACTTAATTCTTCTCTTATCTCGTATCCTGAAAGACTGAAAGATAGAGAATAGCTTAGTAATTCAGTAATTATAATTACATTTACACAACCTAGGTTGATACAATGGCCTTTCGATCATCTATCAACGTCATTTTTGACCTTATTGACATTGTTTTCCAACCCCATGAACACACAACAATAGACGCGGGACTCATCGCTTTGTTCAGGGCTAAGTCGAGCACTCCCTTGAGTAATGTGCCGCTCTGTTAATTCCCAGAGTAGCTGGCTGTCTGCGACTCGGTGCTCTTCCATTAATGCCTAGCTTACTCAATAACAAACAACTTGTTATTGATATCTACTTAATCCTTTTCATAATAGACTACTATTAACTTCATCCGCCTAGCCTTCTCCCAACTAGAATAGGTTAGCGTCCAGATACACTAGAATTCCAGAAAGTTTGCTACTATTTTACTTCAATTTGTTTCAGTAAAATAAAACCGACTTTAAAAAAAATACACAAAAACGTGCAAAATAAACTTTAGAAGAAAAATCGGTTTCTTAAGTCGGTGGCAAAAAAAATGAAATCAAACAAACAAAAGTCACCGACTTCAGAAACTGATTTTTCTTCTAAAGTTTATTTTGCACGTTTTTGTGTTTTTTTTTTGTTAAAAAGTTTTTATTTTTCACATTTTAGTGGTTCACATGTTCATGGGTCAATGTGGACAATGTAGTTTTTTTCGAGTTTTGTTGATTTTTCAAAAACCGCTTGTCCGATTTCGATATAAAAATTATGGGACCATTTCGGAAGTATACCCTTTCCAACAAAAAAAGAATTTTTCAAATCGGTTAGCAAGTGACGGAGTTATGCCCGAACAAACATAAAAAAAAAAATACAAACAATCTCCTCCTTCTTTTTTACCCGACTACGGCGAAGCCAAAAGGAAGGGTAATGATTTTTTTAGAAGTCGGTTAAAAATATTAAGTAGTTACTCGTACCTACAGAACTGTACAGAGAGACATGGTTGGTTAGGTTGCGGAAATATAGGAGAGGGCGATTATGCTTGGGAGATGCATAATGTAACAGCTCTTGCTTCTACGTAGGTATATGTTCTATTGTAACTCCCGAACAAAATGAGCAGTAACGACCGATACGAAACGAACTTATAAAGTAAAAATTATCTCTTGGAACTCCAAACAAAGGCTACACAGTAAACAAGCAAAACAAAGGAAATAAACAACAAATTCTTAGAGTCGGAGACATAGTGCTGCGAAGCAGCCGCCGTGGGCAGTCGCCTCACTGACGAATTGTGCATACCTCGCGACTGTTACAAATAGTGCGAATACTTCTAGTTAATGTGCCAGTACAGTGAATCAAGAATATATTAACTACTATTAATAATAAACAACTTTCAAGTATTGTTATAAATGAAGAAATAAATAACAATTAAAGTGGCAGCAATGATAAACATAGTACAAAGCTAAATTCATTTTAAGAGTTTAAAGTTAACAACGTGATATCACTGAGTTAGCTGCCAATTCATATGAATATACTAATGGAATTGAACCTCACAGCAAGCTGTGAAACATTTGCAACCACTCAAAACACAGCTGTTCAAAATTCCTCCTATCGATGTACCTGCAGGGTTCATAGCAGATAATGCACCGGTTTCCTTCGATTTGATAGGAGTCATCCCAGCAGAATATGAGGGTGCAATGAGTGCTAACGCTACAGCTGAATTATGTAAGATATGTGACGGTCGTATCGAGTGTGCCCCGACAGCTATTCTGCTGATATCCTTGGTGCACACTTTGTACGGCCACGTAGGACCAGAGCCTGACTACTTCGGCAGGAATAAGAAACTGAAGCAGTTAGAGACGAAACGAAACGATCCCGCCAACCCAATAACATACTTCAATAGGTTTTCTGAACAGGAAGAGCAGAGTGGTGGTGGGGCGGAATTCGATACTGAATATGATTTCATTGTGGTGGGTGGAGGTACGGCCGGGTGTGTGCTAGGGAGCAGATTGTCGGAGAACAGGAAATGGAAAGTAAGGAACCCATGTAGTCTAATTAATTTAAAATGCAGTCTCCCGTTGGCTACTTGTGTTTTTAACAATGTGCCGTAGTCATAACTGTCGTTAAATTAAAATAAAACATTTCAGTGATCGATCTTCAACTTGCCAAATGTAATACCTGTTATTGTCAGTAAGTTTACGAATACTTTATTAAAAAATATCTATTATAAAAAGTGACCCATCTTGCATCCAGGTTCTGATGATTGAAGCAGGTCCTGAGGAACCAAAGATGGCGTTGATCCCGGGACTCACGACCGAGTTCAAGGGTTCCAACATAGACTGGCAGTACTCTATGAGACCGAAAAAGGGGTGAGATTTAGTCCAGAGCCTAAGGATCGGGATCTGTCAAGAGATTCATATTAAGAAGACTAGAATACTACTAGTGTGTAGAGTTCATGTGCGTTGCACTGGTGCAGTGTGGTACTCAAATTATTATTTTTATTTCCAAGTTTATTCAGACCAAATTCCTAATAATCAATCTGTTGACAGATCCTGATAAAGCAACTGTAGTTTTTATCAATCATATAGGTAGATATCACGTTACAGGTTCTGTCAGAATCGGGGTCAAAGAGGGTGTGAGGTAGTCCAGGGCCGTGTCCTGGGAGGCACCTCCTCTATCAACGACATGGCATACATGAGAGGAAGTCCCGCCGACTATGACGAGTGGGCTATCATTGGGAACGACGGTTGGGCTTACAGCGAAGTTCTGCCTTATTTCAAATATTCAGAAGGAAATTACGATAAGGATATATCAAAAAATAAGTTTTTTCATTCAACACAGGGTCCACTCGATGTCGGCCGGTATCCTTACGTCGATGATAACGTAGACGTTCTACTGAGTGCGTTAAATGAAATAGGATATAACTACACTGATGTTAATGGTAGACATCAGCTTGGGTTTATGAGGATACAGACAATGTCATACTTTGGCGAAAGAGTTAGTGCATTCACAGCCTTCATTGAACCTATTAGGAAGTTAAGATCCAATCTAGAAATAGTGTCAGAAGCCTTAGTTACTAAAATATTATTCGACAGTCACAGAGAGGCAGTATCTGCTCTCGGTGTAGAATTTATAAAAAATGGTACAAAAGTAAAAGTGAAAGCTACGAAGGAAGTTATTTTAAGTGCTGGGGCGATCAACAGTCCTAAATTACTGATGCAATCTGGAATAGGACCTAAAGAATATTTAGAATATTTAGATGTAAAACCGGTCTATGATTTACCAGTAGGCGGAAATTTTCACGATCATTTGTCAGTTTGTTTGCCTGTTATAAAACTAACAAAAACAGCAACAACATCAAAATTCCCTGATAAACTAAAAGATATCACAACTTATTACTCTAAAGGTGTCGGTCCTTTGTCAGCAAACTTTCAAGTTATAGCGTTCTTAGAAACCTCAATTTCAGATATTTTAGGAACGCCTGACATTGAGATAAGATTCAAAGGTCACGACTCAAATATGTATTACGACAAGATTGAAATGTGTGTATCGTTATTGACCCCGAAAAGCCGTGGTCAGGTAGTCCTAAACGCTACAGATCCTGTGTTTGGAAAACCGTTGGTTTACCCCAACTTTCTTAAAGACCCGTCGGACGAGAAGAAATTATTGGAAGGAATTCAAGAAGTTGTGAAACTATTTGATACAGACGTATTCAAGAGTGAGGGTTACGCGTTTGATCCCCGCAATATACTCAACAATAACTGCAAACACCACGAGGGCGTATCTCAAGACTTTTGGTTGTGTATCATCAAACATTTCTCAACCCCTCTGCACAATTACGTTGGTACATGCAAGATGGGCACGTCCAAAGATCCTGAATCTGTTGTAGATGCGAACTTGAAAGTGTATGGAGTGAAAAATCTGCGTGTCGTTGATGCGTCGGTCATGCCAAAAATAACACGCGGGTCCACAGCCGCACCTGTTATAATGATAGCTGAAAAAGGCAGTGACATAATAAAAACGAGTTGGTATTAATAAAATAGTTTAATTAATTAAATGTGTTGTTGTTTGTCACCGCCTATTGTAATAATGACCGTTGTTTTCCTTCCAATCTTTTATGATCATCTTAGCTCCTTTCTCTGCAATCATCATTGTCGGGGCAAATATCCCACCTCTGGCATGTGTGGGCATCACTGAAGCGTCTATAATTCGAAGTCCTTCGATCCCATGTACCCGCAATTGGTAATCAACTACAGAATAGGTACTATTTTCCCCCATTCTACATGTTCCTACGGGATTACTCATAGCTTTAGTGTAATGTCTAGCAATACAATTCCATTGATCTCTGTTGCTTAGCCTATCGCAAGGGAAAAGGTCTAACGGTGCAAACTTTATTTCAGTTTTCTTAAATTCTTTTGTGTCAAGTAACTGTAGTGCTATATCAATACTATCAACAAGAGTATCCAAATCCTCGGTTTCTTTGAGGAAGTTCGCTTGTACTATGGGTCGACCGTATTTAGGGTTCCTTTTGTTTAGCATGACCTTTCCCCTGCTTTTGGGTCTTAGTAATATGGGATTGATATTAACTAAATTATAGTACGGCAAGGGCAGGTTTGTTTCTTCTGCCGCATGCACACTTACGTTAGTCAGCATAAATTTATCGCTTCTAATAAAATTACCTTCTAAAGCGAGCTCCACATCGGGAGCATTGAAGTTCTCGTAAAGTTGTATGAATGCTGACACCTGAGCGATGCCTCTGGAAGCTAGCGGTCCGTTGCGATTTTGGAACCAAGTTTTAAAATCGTTAATAACTTCGGCTTCAGAGACGAAAGGGACATCGTTTAACATGAATGCAAGACCACCAATGGTCACTTGATCTTGATAGTTATGTCCTACCGGGAGATCGACAATTGGTGTAATATTATGTTTCTTTACATCATCTTTAGGGCCAATACCGGACAGATGTAGTAGTCTGACATTGTTAATAGCGCCGGAAGCTAAAATTATTTCTCTTTTAGCGTACGCCGGTCGTTCTTTACCTTTCTCTACTTCATAAATTACGCCTTCGACGTTCTTTTCTTGTTTATCAATGACTATCCTCGTCACATATGCTCCGGTTACCACTTGAAGGTTCTTCCTGTGTCTCACTGGCTTAAGGAAAGCGGTGTTGGTACTCAGCCTGGTGTTGTTGGATATAGCAAACTGGTTGTTGACAACGGCTTCCTGGATATTGGTATTTATGTCTTGGGCACGAAGGCCCATTTCCGTGAAGGCGGCGGTGAAGATTTCCATGTACCTGTCAGCATGCTTGAAGCGCTGCACATGCATCTCCCCCCCTCGAGAGTGGTAGTGGGAGTTCATCAGCACGTCGTAGTCACCTTTAAATTGAAAATAAAGTATGATTAAAATAATTTTGATTTAAACTGAAGTAAGATTTGGTGATGCGGGTTACTTTAACAGAAAACCACTATTTAATAAACTACTAATGTTAATTAAAGAGACTTTCCTCGGCACATGATTTGGTAACGAAGTGAGTAAGATAAATATTATAAAACTGTAATGAATTATTCGTAATGATATCACTCTATCGTGACCATTGTTATATTATTTACACCTAATAGGTATGTTACTCCTAATATGTGACTCATCCAAAGTAAGATCAATAGCACCGATTGATAGACAGTGAATGTACAGCTTCTACCTGTACTGACTTTATGCCGGAGGCATTTTTTACCAGTCAACCTGTCAGATAATAACTAATTTATCAACATACTTATAGTACCTACTTTGTTACCGAAAATAGTTTGGCAATATTAATTTCAAATATGAAATGTGACAGCTACCTATTCCCTAGTTCGGTAGATGTGGTTACTGCTACCAAACTAGGTAATAGGTATTTCGGTTTTCAGTGTCATTTTCCTCAAAGATTTAATTTATAAAATGCAAAATAACTGTAATGATAGGTACCTTTTATATTCAGTTAAAGTGATATTTAACTCATTTAGTATCGGTTTATCTTGAGGAAAAGTTCAGAATGTATGGACATTCATGAATTGCACAGAGCTAATTAAGTTTCATCAGGATAAAATACATACCTAACATATTGCTTCCTGGACTGCTTATGGTAAATGTTTATAGGTATATTATTAATAAGTGCATAACCAGATCATGCTATTTAACAGGTAGGCCAACCAACAACGACCAATAATTGTGCATTCAAGGAAAAGATTCATCACTGCATTGACGAAATTTAGCCACATTTAGCGCGTTTGTAGAGCCGCGGATACCGTTTTTACGATGTACAGACGCCAGCATGTCAAGCTCAAATTTTCCCAACGAAACTTGAACCTAATGCTCTAGAAATAAAGTCGAAAATCTATCAAAGAAATCTGACAGATTGTAGTAGCTTGATGTGCTGGCGTCTGTACTATTTCATACCCAACCTTTAACTACCAACCATAATACAGTCATAATGATTCATCATCATCAACAACCTATTAATGTTCCCACGGCTGGGACACAGACCTCCACTCTTTGAGAGGAGAATTATGTCTACAGCTACCTAATAATTGAACGATAACACAAACGGGTCAACAAACATAAAATAATTAATATCATTTTCTAGTTCGTGCAAAACCACAAACTGATAACCAATTAAAAGCCGTGTTATGCAAAAACAAGTTAAATAATATAAAATAGTAATATTAAATATGGCTATGATTTAACTGGCCACAAGAAATAGTAAAAAATGAGGAAAATGTTGAGTATGAATGTAGATGGCTATAAAAGGAGAGGAAGGCCAAAGAAACGATGGATGGACTGTGTGAAGGATGATATGGCTAGAAAGGAGGTGACTGCTGAGATGACGAGAAATAGGGAAGTATGGAAGAAGAAGACATGTTGCGCCGACCACAAATAAATTATATTCCACATATATATTCCACAACTATCACACAACGCCATCTAGTCCCAAGCTAAGCAGAGCTTGTGTTATGGGTACTAGACAACTGATAAACATACTTATATATTTCTAAATACATACATATTATAGATAAATTACACCCAGACACAGAACAAATGATCGTGCTCATCACACAAACATTTGTCCTGGGTGGGAATCGAACCCACGACCTCCGGCATAGCAGTTAGGGTCACTAACCACTAGACCAACCAGGCCAGTCGAATTGGGATAAGGGCAGGAGAATGATGATGATGAAGATAATATAAGTAGTAAAAAATACCCTAAAGGAGTATGCCAACTACACCGTACCATGGGTCGGGTGGCTTTCGGGACCGGGACCAAGGTCCCGAAAGCCACCTGTAGGTATTATTTTAATTAAATAATATTAATTATTATTGAATATATTATCCGTGCTGTGAAAATATCGGGCAAAAAAAATTAGATTATGCCCGCAAGATGTTCCGTCGCCGCGCGCCGTCCTCAATCAATGCGGTGGCGATGCTCGGTTACGGAACGATCTAGTGGGCGTTGTGTTATATGTATTTTCCAATACAAATAATAATGTTCATGACCGCGTATGACGACCGTTCTAAGCCCTAATAAACGGGTATAATACCTCCTAGTGCTACCGCATAATAGTCCGGTCATGGTATGGTACGGTGTAGTGAGCAGAGTCCTTTATCCTCACCGTTATCCTCAACGCTTTTAAAATGTTCTATAACACCATCGAACTTCCACTCCAAGGATCCCAGGGCCCCCGTGCTGTGCCACCCATCATAGTCCGCCTTGGATCCTCTGGTATACTTCATGTCATTGGTCACACTGGAGCCGCCCAGCACCTTGCCTGTCTTCACCTCGCAGCTGCCTCCAGGTCTTGAGAGGCAGGAGTAGCCGTTCCGTTCAGTGCGGTAGTTCCACAGGATGGGGCGGTACTCTTTGGTGGGCACTCCTGGGATGTCATAGTCTATGTTCTCGTCGACGCCTGCTTCTAGTAAGAGAACCTGGAATTGGGAGTCTTGATAGTTATTAACTTTATGATTATTATTATAGAGACTGGTTAATAGGGAAGGAGGTAATTAACCGCCTTATTACAAAACGAAGTTAAACCTGGTTTAACTTAGTCTTGGTTTATCTCGCATGCTGTCACTTTCTTTAAAATATTATTGAAGTGAGACGTCATGCGCGATAAACCAAGTCTAAGTTAAACCAGGTTTAACTACGTTTTGTAATAAGGCGGTAAGAGTCTAAGAAGCTCCTGTCAATAAAAACGAAAAGCTTTTATTTTCCCCGAATACAAATGGCTCTTCTCTTTAGCTTTTATTTTCCCCATAAGGTAGGCGGACCACAACTAAGGCAGATTTTAATTCAGTTTAGGCTTCTCTAGAATTAACCTTTGTTGTCTGTAACCGATACCTACCCAGGGAAAAATACAACCAATTAGGTGATTTGATCTAAAAATATTCCTTATATAAAAAAATCGGTAGGTATATTACCGTAGAGATATAATCAAGTATCAAGGCCTACCTACTTGAACATTACCTCAACAAATGAATAATGTACTGATATTCAAAGAAGATAGTTAACCTATTTGAAGGTAATATAGCTAATGAGCGGTTAATTAAAATATTAATTAGATACAATAGTTAATGATAATTTAGGTTTATTTCAATCACCTATAGAGCACACATTATCGAGTACGAATAGTTACCTACCTGTTATTGTTTTAAACGAAAACAATACTCATTAATTATCCCTATTACGATGATAATTAAAATAAGGAAGGAAACTGGTACCTTACTTTTATTCTGCCTATCTTAAAAAAGACCCAACTATACATTTACCTAAACCGCAAAACGCTGCCAATTTTAATGAACCAATTCTTTAAATATACTTATACCTGCTAAACATTCAAAAGCAACAATTGTGTTAGTATCGCGTTGCCCGATCGGAAACTTATCAAATGAGTAAACACGAAAAAACATGTACTTATAAAAAAACCCAATTTGATTTGACTAACTACAAATACTACAATTACAAAAGTCATCAGTTAAGAGTAGGTACCTGAACCCAAACCTTTTATTTCAAGTGGACTATTACAGGCACTTCTGAATATCAGAAAAGAAAGATCGCAAAGTTACATTCGCAGTCACAAGGTATAATAACTTGTGAAAGTAAGTTGCCCATTCCAAAGCGTAGATCTCTATGATCTCTAGAGTGCACCTAAGGGTCTAAAATGACGGAGGCGCTACACCGGGGGGTCACTCTGCTGCCGCGGCACATTGCTGCGCGGCGGACAGACCTCCGGTGCGATCTCATGGCGGCATGGAGACAGCGACTGTCGCAACCCAGCGCAGGGCACGCTACGATAGTGGCGGTAAGTCCCCTCTTTGAGGAGTGGCTGGAGAGGCGCCACGGCGCCCTCACCTACCGTCTGACGCAGGTCCTCACCGGACACGGGTGTTTCGGGAGGTACCTGCACCGAATCAGGCGGGAGGAAACGCCCGGATGCTTCCACTGCGAGGATCGACCGGAGGACACGGTGGAGCACACTGTGGAGGTGTGCCCTGCTTGGGCGGAGCCTCGCCGTGTTCTCGTAGCGGCGATCGGCGGCGGTGACCTCTCGCGTCCGGCCCTGGTGCAAGCCATGGTCCGGAGCGAGGAGGAATGGGACGCCGTCGCCTCCTTCTGCGAAGCAGTGATGCTAGCGAAGGAGGTGGCGGAACGAGAGAGGGAGAGAACCTCTCAACGTCCCAGCCGCCGCGGAAGGCGCTCCGGGCGTCGGGGGTCACGCGATGACCTCCGGCCACCGTAGACGCGGGCCTGTGGACGGTGAGTAACGGGCTAGCTCGCCGTCCGGCCGTCGTCATGACGGCAACAGACCGTGTCGGCGGCGCGTACGTGTTCCACGCGCGCCTCAAAGAGATGTCAGCAAGGAGGGGCCCGCAAGGGCCGACGCCCGTCGGGGCTGCGGATATCGAAAAGTTACCGCAGCTCCGACACAAGGGCGAGGAAGAGGGAACATGGGTTGGTTTTTAGTCAGTAGAAGTCTGACACTCCCCTTCGCTCTGCCCAAGAGCGGGGGGGGGTTATTCGATGATTTTCCGCCCACCAAAAAAAAAAAAAAAAAAAAAAAGGGTCTAAAATGAAATACGTTCCGTTACTTCTTGTCAAACGTGCTCCATCAACGAACACATCATTGCCTATCAGGCTAGCTAGTGGTCTAGGTTCTGACTTAGACCACTGCCTTAATCAAAGGAAAAACAAAAGAAATTCCGGCTTCTTACCTTCCAATCAGAAACAGCAGACAGCCTATTCGCCAGCACACACCCCGCAGTGCCTCCTCCGATAATGATGAAGTCAAACACACTGTTCCTCAGATCCCGCTCATCCGCTTTAGTCCTCGTCGCCTTGGAGAACAGATCCGCAGCGGTGGACGCTACCAGCAGCAGCACGTAGATTGGCAATACCTTACTGAGGGTCAGAGAATCATTTGTAGGAAGATGAAGAGGTATTTGATGGCGTCCTTACCTCGTGTTGTGAGTTCATGAGCTTTTTGGTATTGACATAGCGTTAACTGTTCCGATCAAACAGATTCTACATGAGGGCAGGACATGACATCACGCCTGTAATCTCCGAAGGGTCAGGCATAACATGAAGGGTTACGTTCAAGTCTCATACCTATAATAGGGGCGACCCTATTGCCATCAATCGCGCACAAATCCAGACGCCGTGATTGCTACTGAATATTTCCTGATAAAAAACCTAATAACAATTATTTATCCTGAGAATCGAACCCTAAACCTTATGCTCAACAGTCGCGATTGCGACCACTACACCAGCGAGGCAATCGTTTTTCATGTGTTTACCTTGACGTCTGCCGAACTCATGACCCACAACATCGAAACCTACTTCATTAACTATGGAGTTAGTTGTTAATTCTTGTCATGTTTTCGCTTTAATTAACTTTGAGTCATTATTTTATAACAATGTATCAGACTAAGGGTCAAGGAAACTAGAATAATGAGGGTTAAGATCGCAATTTATTGCAGACAGCCGTGTGTGTTACTCACAGCCACAGTCACGTGTGTGAGGCCTATCCTCGTTGTTACGAAAATACGAAAACGCTTGCTGTTGGTAGGTCTACGGCATCGACTATAGAAATGTATGAAAGTTGCACTGCACCCGGGTCTTAAGCTATCATCTACATATTATAAGTTTAGAAAGAAACCGTTACGTTAAACCAATCGCAATGAAAAATTTCTACGCAACCTTATGATGAACTAGCTTTTGCCCGCGACTTCGCACGCGTGAATTATGCACTAAAACCTTTCTCGAGAACCACTCTATCCATTGGTGAAAACAGCATGAAAATTGGTGCAGTAGTTTTTGAGTTTACCGCGAACAGACAGGGACAGTGACACAGACGCGTCGGAGGACTTTGTTTTATAATATGTAGTGATGGATGACACTTCCGTGGTCAACCGATCAACCAAATGGTGACATTATATAGGCACCGTCTGTGGTCGCGTTCCTTCAACGGTACCCTTCATCATCAGCCTATAATGTTCCCACTGCAGGGACTCAGGCCTCCTCTCTAGGAAAGGGATGGGCTATAATCTACCAAGCGGGCCCAGTGCGGTTTGGTAGATGTCACATGTCTTCGAATTTTTTGGTTCTAAGACATGTCGGTTTCCTCACGATGTTTTCCTTCACCGTTTTGAGAGCAGTGGTGATGAAATAAATTACACAAAGTAACGCACCTGACGGGGTTCGAACCCACGACTCACTGTTCGTAAGTCGGGGCCGCCACCACTGGGCCACCACTGTTCTCAACAGTATAATATTACCGTTCCTTCGGAGTAATACCTTCATGATTATTATTCATTGTTACAGTATATATTTCGTAAGGGCGGATGTATCGAGTATGTTAATATGAACTGACCTCAAACGTCTCCAGGTAATAGAATCGAAGTTACTTGAAAATGGTTTAAATTACATCAGTTCCGGTTAGCATTTAACTTGTATTAGGCAACGGTTGTACGAATCGAATAGAAATCTAATTGACTGACCAATTAGATTCTAGGATTATAAGCAGGGGAACGAGGAAGTGATTTATTTCCTTTTGAATAGGTACCTAAACATCAAATGAAGCCTTAGTTTGATTTTATCAGCCACATCTCACAAAGCCAATATGCTGAATGAGGCTGAGCATCGGTAGAATTAAGACGAAACGAGATGACTATTTACGCAAATAAATGACCCAAAACACCAAAGCCACTTCTATTTGTTGCTAACATCGTATGTTTATTTTACAAAATATAAGTACCTATATCAATTTATTTAAAAAAAACATGAAAAACCAAATATTTTCAGTTAAGTATATAAAAACCATTTCTTTGTTTATTGTTTTAGCGTTTATTTTATTCGACTACATGTCAATGCTCCGAATACATTTCAAAAGATTACGTGAATAAACGATTTTGTTGTCTGCATCAAACAGATTTTCAGAGCACGCAGTGATGAAAATCACAACAGAAACTGCGAGGAACTATGAGTGTCTGACGCATTACGGTACGGTATAACATGCCAATCCTAAATGTAATGGGAGATACGAGATACTAAAGCCCACACTAGGAATTTCTCCTGTATCGTGGGTGCGTTTACAAACATTTAAACACAAATACCCAGACCCGAAATAACTATCTGTAGGCCATACAAATATTTGTTCCGTGCGGGGATCGAACCCGCGACACGCAGCGCAGTAGTGCAATCGCTCAGCCACTGCACCAACCATGCCGTCGAATCAGGCAAAGCAATCTAATATTAATCAGGGAAACATTGAACCACCTTTCACGGTTTATCGACGAGAAAGTCCACAACATCACCACACAAGGTTCACTAAGGAACACACCACAAAAACTTGAAACACTCGGCCCACCTTAAAAATCTCAGCGTCATCTTCGAAGCACTAGTCAGAAGCACGTTCAGCCAGCTTCGTTGGCCAATCCTGAGTGGAAGTACACGTACACAGTGCTGCGTGGTGCGCCGGCGCACGCATCCTGCACTTGCAACACCGGGTGTAGGGAAACTGGCGGCAGTGGCCTCGGCTGGCCTGTAGTGGCCCCTGACACTGGCCTGCTGACGTGTGCTCGTAACACACTTGGAAGGTTCCGCTCTGAAGCAATCAGCTGTTCCTTGTTTTCACTAACGCTGTGTTTTCTAATAATTTTGTTGTTATTGATTATAGTTGGATAAGTACTTGACGTTTGAGTTCTTCTGTTAGAATACCGTGACACTAGTTTACTTTACTGTGCATTTTCCACTCATGTAACCTCTGATTAGATTCATCATAATCATCAGCAGCTTATAATGTTCCCACTGCAGGGACTCAGGCCTCCTCTCTAGGAAAGGGATGGGCTATAATCTACCACGCGGGTCCCGTGCGGTTTGGTAGATGTCACATGTCTTCGAATTTTTTGGTTCTAAGATATGTGGGTTTCCTCACGATGTTTTCCTTCACCGTTTAGAGAGCAGTGGTGACGAAATAAATTACACAAAGTAATGCGCCTGACGGGGTTCGAACCCACGACTTACTGTTTGTAAGTCGGGACCGCTACCACTGTGCCACCGCTACTGCTACTCTGATTATATTGATTTGGAAGATTTTAACTAGGAGATGAGAAACAGAGAAATAGAGTGTTAAATTAAAATCATTATTTCTTTGTTTTTCTGTTTGGTTTCTTTATGTTGTCTGTTGCTGTTTTTGTTGTACAATTAGAATGCCAGATTCATAGGTCACAAGATATTGTAGAGCAGTTTCAAAGTCAAAAATAACTTTGTGTAGTACAAAGTTGAACTAAAATCGACCCAAATATTATTTTTGAACCAATCTCATCATTACTAAGTTATTGATTGCCAACCCGCGTAAATAATTAATTGGTCGGCCTAATGTTTTTACTTTTTTATCGGTGTTTCAAATTAGTAGTGGTTCTATTCTATTTATCTTTGGGGACGCCGGCAGACACCAGGCGGGCGATCAGTCCCTTTCCTTTCGTTGTGGATTATTTCGCCCAGTTCCCCATTTTGGTGGATCCCCTTCATGGGTTACTCTGGTGGTCGGCATCAGTAGTAGTGGTTACGTGTATACGCGCGAAGGATTCTCACTAGCTGATAACGACATGGTGTTCTAAGTTTTAGTCTTTGTAGCTCATGTTTTTTTTTTTACTCTTGACTTTTTGTCCGCTAGAGGGCGTGATTTTTAATTTGAGCAATATTTTGGAAATGTGCAAGTGAGGCCCTTTCAAATGATACCAAACACGGCGTATTTATCTCCATTTTTATTTTTTAAGCCTTACTTTTTGTCTGCTAGCGGGCGCCAAATCGCTTTTTGTGATACGTCACGTAGCCTATGTTCAGCGGAGAATTAAGACGGTTCTAACGATACCTCATATGTCGAGTTCCGATAAGTAGATTAGAAGCTATAAGGGAACAGATGAAGATACTCACATACATACATACAAACATACATACCTACATACGTAGCCAGTCAAAATCATAACCCTCCTTTAGCTTTGCCGTAGTCGGGTAATAATATACAAGTAGCAAAAGAGACTCCACAACTCAACTCCACGTTTCATAATGCCCTCCACACCGCCCGAGACAGAAATAGATGGAGGAAAATCGTTGGGGAGAAAGTGATATCGAAGGGAGGTCACGACCCTCATCACTGAGGAATACGACGCAAGGAGGGGGAGCAAAAGAGAAGAATTACAGGGCGTCAAAAAATTCGTCCACATTGCTGTCAACAGAAAAAGTGCCCAGAAGGCTGGCAGCATTCCCACGTTGGATGGCAATGCTTATTCTTTGGCCAAAGAATAGGCCAGCCCTCTGGACACGTGAAGAGTCGACCAACCGCTTGGCAATTTCCTTAAAGATTAGGTGAGCACTCGGACCCCAAGGCCCCAGTGTTTCAACCCCAAACGGCTCAAACACAATATAACTGCCAATTAAGTTGTATTTGCGCCGCTTGAGGTTTTCAGTACCTGCAGCAGCCGCCCCAGCACAGCTCACCGTGCTAGGAAGATGGGATGGCGCAAGGGTGTCGACGCAAGTTGCGTTCCACACCAAAGGCCTACCCAACTTCCACGGCATTATGGTCATACCATCTGGTCTCTTCCCATCGATACGTGCCAACCCATTGGGTTCCAAAACAGCAGGCACACTCGCGCGGCGGTGGCAAATTGAGAAAGGGATATTGAGTCTGAATTTGTTCCAGGTTGATGACGATGTGCTCGTTCTCTATCAAATGAGCGTTAAACATGACTGCCGAAATGTGAATGGGCCATTCATAATATAGATTGTAGGCTCTGCCTCACACTCCAGGTATAGTACAAGTGTGATGTTATAATGTGATATATTGTTAACGTGTTGCACTTATCTTGAAAGTTCTCTTCGAAACCGTGCTTAGAGGGAATTCATAAGTTATATGAAAAAAATGCCAGCTGTAATAAAAATGCAGATAAGGAACCTCCATGGTAACCCGCGAAATTCGCATAATATATCCTTAGTTCGTTACACAGAGTTACAGTAAAAGTATATTTGTCTGAAGTCTTTATCCTTTTTCACGCAGAAAACGGACAGCGATGATGTTTGTTACCCGCCCGAGCTACACACAGGCAAAGCCACGGCTGCAGCTATCTCGTTATAATTAAACTAAGTATAAGGTATATTGCAAAACTGCGTTTAATTATAAATTTTATTACTTTGCTGTTAGAAGGTAACACGCACTTTCGCAATACTTTAGCAGTTTGTATGAAAGTAACATGGCTACCGGAATAGAACAACCTGTCGGTAAATCATTTTGTCTTGCAATCTGTTTTAGTAGCGCCCGCGCCACTCAAAACGTGCTGAGCAGAAGTTCCATTGAGCGCGAAACAGTGAAAGATGCTATGGCAAAGATCGCTCTGATTCTTCATATCGTTGCATTTGCGATACGTTGATATATCCGAAAATTAAATCATATAGCTTCTATGAATAGTTTGTTTGTTAACTCACCATAATTTATGTTTTGTATAACTGAAGGAGCCCACGTTAAAAGGAAATCTGTGTTATTGTAATTTCAAATATATCTGTTTCATACGTTCGAGATCTTTAACAAATAAATGAACGATCATCATTGTTTTATTATTAACATTCCATATATACCTATCTACCAATGGTGACCCCTTGGCAACGTCGTACATTATACATATGTTACCGGAAATGTATGAAACCTAGGAATTGTACACAATTCCTAGGAAATATATACATTTCCGAGCCTGCTTAGGAAATGTGTAAAATAATGTTTCAAAGATTTCTTAATTCAAAATTCAAAATTCAAAAATTTTATTGGAACAAAAAACAGATTTACAAAAGTTTGAGTTCGTTAACAACCGCATTAGTATGGAATACTGTGTCGCGGCCATTAGCGCCCACCTCCAGGAGTGGAAACGACAGTGTTCCAGGTGAAAAAGATAATTTATGTATGTTTTACATTCTGTAGAATACAATACAAAAAAGCAAAAGGAACTAATAAAATATTAAGCACTAATTTTATTATTTATGCATGCGAATATAATAATAATTATGTAAGTGTAGTGTATGAATGTGTATGCGTGTGAGTGAATGTGAGTATGTGTAGGTGTATGTATGTTTGGAATTGGAAGGCATTGGGAATGAAAAGGACATTAAGAGGAAACGCGAGTGGTCTTTTCTCCATACAAACGCTCTCGCCTGTTTTCTTTTTGGTTAATGACCCTAGAGCAATGGTTTTTTACAGAATAATAAATATTAACTATTTCTATGCCCCTATGTTTTCCTTTTTGGTGATAAATTATTTTTATAAGCACTAGAACCCTCAAAAAATGCTCAAAATTGCTTGTTTAGATCGCTGTTATCAGAGTCCTAGTGTACAAATTTGACAACTGTTAACGAAAAAAGAAAAACATAGCGGCGTAGTATATAACCTCCTTATTCATTGTCTAAAATATCTTTTAAATTGGTTCAATATTGGAGGAGGAAATAGGCGAGAGCCAAACCTCGAATTCTAACTTTTTTCTACAGTTGTCCTTATCGCACGAATTTGAGGACAGGGGGACGGAGAGAGACAGCGATAGTAGAAAGAGACAGCACTCGCGTTTCCTCTCAATTATGCTTATATTTAGGTTTTTACAAAATTTTCAAGCTCTTCATAGGATAGGGAACCGAGCCACTTATGAGTCACTGATTTACACTCGCGAGGTTTTAATATACGCAATTCCTAGGAAATGTATGTATTTCCTAGGAATTGTATACAATTCCGAGTTGATACTAGGAAACGACGGAGCGGGGCTCCTTCCTACTTCTGGGTGGTTTAAAAAAAATAACCACGAAGGGTATGGCGGGGTCAAGTGCCCTTCGTCATCATCTTCATCATCATCGCTTATCCCATTCTATTTGGGGTCGGCGCAACACGTTTTCTTCTTCCATTCTGTCAGTCGTCATGGCATCATTTACTCCTTCATTTGATATTTGAAGAAAATCCCGAAGTTTAGTTTCCTTTGAATGGTGCAATATACTTTGATATACATACATATACATTCACTTAAGAGCGTATGCTACCTCAGATTAGCAACCCTATTTGTGGTGGTTCAAACTTCGCTTGAAACACTGTTAGAATAAAGTTCTAATCAGCTTGCACTACAAAGCGGTTGTTACGTCTTTCGCAGCGGCCGAAAAGTGCGAAATTAGTGGCGATTTACAAAAAATCTATTAATTGGACTAAAAAAGTAAAACACTATGACTTTAGTATGTTGCTTGTAGAATTATTTGGCAAAAAAATCAGAACGATGACATGTATTTTAGTATGGTTTTTACTCGTCAAAAGAAATTTTTAGAGGTATCTTCACGATTTTTTTCTATCAAGCAAAGTTAGTTGTATTATATTTTCACAACACTATGGCACTAGCATATATCCTGAAGAATATCATATATTTTTCTGATGTTGATTACTGTAGTGAATCATATACTTTTACGCATTATAAAACTCGCGTTTGAGGTACCATAAGCTCTTAAGCATTTTTCTCATGGGCATAAGCAGAAACTTTCTCCACTACTTTCTACTTTTTGGACACTTTGGACGTTTTTGAATTTCCTCGTATTTCGAACGCCTAGCAAATAAGCTAGCTAGCTACCTGTCACTATAGCCCGCCATCCTTCGCTGACATTGTGAGTACTGGCGGCATGTGTATCGCGTTCAACTAAACCGTGGCCGTGTTTATGACGCGGTTCCCTAGAGACAACAGCGCGTAAACAGCTCTTAACCTAATTAACTAACAACGTGATACAGGGTGCGGCGGAAATTGGCCGCCAACGAAAGAATAGAGCGCTGTGTCCGTGGGTGGTATACAGACACTATGGAATTATGTCGGTAAGGTGAACAGAGTACTTTGTTTTTATGTACGCACGACCTCGCCCCCCGCCCTGCCGCGCGAGCGATATAATGCCTAAATTTTGACTGTTTTTTGCTTCTTGGAGAAAAACTATAAAGAAATTATACAATCTGTTTTCACCATTTACTTCAGAATAAAAAGTTCTATCTACTGATATAACTTTCATATAAATTCATGATGAAATGTCTTAGCAGTACACGTTTGAAATTGTGATTTAGAGTCATGTTTGATAAAAAAAAGTATCGAGCCAATCATTCTAAATCGCGTTTCTATCTTTACGATTTACTAGAGAGTATGTTCAATTTTTATGTAATGATTTTTATTTATTAAAAAACTCGTATTTAGTTCGATTTTTATAGGTTCAAAAATCTTAAAATTACTGCAACCCCGCCTTAATTATAATCAATTTATTCGTCTGCTTACGCATTATGCACTTCTGGGATTAGGGCTATGTGTTCACATTGAGGCAATGTCCTGAATGTGGCTGGCATGACCTGGAGATTAGAATAAGTAAAGAGAGACCTATAAATACTTCAGAAACGAATGTGCTAACCAGAACAAGCGTGCTGAACTCCTGATTGGTTACCATAGCAGCCGTGGATTTGAACTGACGGACTGACTAACCTCACCTTGGTTAGGATGTTTTCAACGACTTACTGAAGATCAAACACTGAGGCCCTGGACCAGGGTGAACTAGAGTTGATTTGAAGGTTCCAGTTGTGTCAATGGTAACCAAGAGCACGTCTCGCTTACAATGTAAAGTTCGGCCCAAGGAGTTCCTTAAGAATACTAGAACGGTCTACTCACTTGGCCATTCATTTGAAATAAATACCTAGGTACTCCTAGCAACAAAATGAAATAATCTCTAAAGTTAACGATCGAACGATCGCTAGAGAAAACATTAGATGGCACGTAAATAATTATCTCCTGCCAAAAACTGTCTGAGATCAAAGAAACGAGGCAGTGACGTCATCGTGTTCGATACTCTGCTATGTTTCAAGCGATATTTATTATCGTTATTATCGTCTACCGTCTGCCTAAAATATAGACAATGGAACGACAAATAGCAGATGCTTTATAGTCTCAGCTAGATGTAGCTGTAGATCGGGCATGACCTTCACTGTATGTTTATGAGCTATTTAAATATTATACACGTCAACACCGTCTAGGATATTTTACATGTTTTAGCATAGCCTTAACAGAAGTAGTAGTTGCTGGCACATTTATATTGGCTTCGGCTCATTAGGTACTGTATTTCAAATTCAAGTTCAGAAAACAATAACAACGATATACTTACCTATATAATTCTTGTTATTTATTTAAACAAGTAGGTACAATACTTGTACATAGGTGAACTTAATGTCACAAGGTTTGTGTTGTAGGTGACTGTCACAGAAAATGTTTGCACTCGTTTATTAATTTACTTAATTAGCTCAGGTGTTTTATTCTGTACCATTATTCACCGGCTTTTATCCTGCGAAGGAATTATATGATGAATGCAATAGACATGCAAGTAGTGCTATTTAGCTGATGCCATCGCGATGGCATTGACGATTTGGCATGGCATCGATTTGACGCTTGCCTTTGACTGGTGCCGATGCATCAAAGCATCAAATCAAGCTTGTGGTCTGGCTACCAAGAACTGGCGAGGTAACTAAGCACACTGCAAATATTTGGGTATAAGCTATCGCCAGACAAGACCGTTTATTTTTTCAAAATATGGCCAGAAGAAAACTGCTAGACTACTGTTGGACAATTGGTTTTGAATTTACAGTCAGAACACCAGGTCCTCGTTAGCCACCGAACTGTCAAGAAGTGACTGCATAGAGTCCACCTTCATATTGGGTGTAAGATTCACTATCACTACATATTATAAAACAATCTCCTTCGCCGCGTCTGTCTGTCTGTTCGCGAAAAACTCACAAATTACTGCACCGATTTTCATGTTGTTTTCACTAACGGATAGAGTGGTTCTCGAGGAAGGTTTTCGTTACATATAATTTGGGTTAAAATCATGTCTATTAGCGACGTGACTTTTTCTGTATTTTCTTATTTATTTACAAGATACCTATGCACAATTGGACATAGTAATCCTTTTTCTTGGTCAGAGAGTAATCCTAAATCTATGCATGCAGTAAACATCCCCAATAAAACACTTACAATGCACTGATAACATGCAAGTTGTACAATAGTCTTGTACTTGTACCCACAAGACTCTTAAAACAAGGAAAACTAGCTTTTAATAATTGATCATTTCCGGTGCGTCATATTTTGAAGTGGTAACGTTTCCTTTACATTATAGCCTGATAGGTACTAGTGTATGCCCCCACTCCCCCAGCATAGCAGAGAGACAGTTTCTCTGTGTTGGTTCTACTCTAGCTCGAAATAAGCGTTTCTAATCTAGACATTTTGGTTGGAAAATGGGTTTTTTTTTAAAGTAAGTAAACATAATTAAAATAATATGGTCCCATTAAAATAGGTGGACAAAATTTCAGAAATCATTCAGACCACCAAAATAAGGACGATGGTAAAAAAAATAATAAGAAAAACGCATTTGTGTACCTACCTACTTTTATAGGATGAGTTTGTTCTAGAATGCCGGCAATTTATTACTTTAAGTAAAAAAACAGCTTATTTAATGTTTTTTTTTGTTTACATACATATTATGTTTGGTTAGACCTACTGAACGCTGTGTTAAAATTTGTCCACCTATTTTAATGGGACCATAAATATTAGTATAAAACCACCTATATTTCTAAGCTATGTTTTATAAACTGCCTCGTTAATCTTATCATTACAACCTGACTGCTGGGCATGATGTTTGAGTTCGATACCCGGAACGTTAGTCGAAATTCCTTAAGGGAAAACCATTGGGTGTTTCTCAGTACGGAGTCTAGATATGTGCCTGGTTGAGAGCATTAGGCTCGCCCCCTATTAAATGGGTCTCGAAAGTTACTGGTGAACCGATGTACTATTGGGTACATCTCCTCCTTACCCTTCTGGAATTACAGGCATGATGTTACGTTATATTTTAAAAGCACTCAGAAACAATATAGTAGTGGAACATAATATAGGCTGGTACCTATTAATTAGTATTGATTGTCGAGTATGGGCGACGTCATTCGACCGTCAGACGATGAAGTACGTTATGAACAAGTATAAAATATTATAGCACTTCATAGCTGACGAGCGAACTATAGATATACAGCTATTTCTGTTACTAACACAGAATCTTTCAGTTTTCCGTCTCCGCGTAGCTATAATCGCTAAGCCCGCTCGCAATGTATGTTTACCAAATGAATGTTAACCGTTTTCTTTATTTCTTTCAATGAACGTAGTATAGCAAAAGTACACACCGCCATTATTCATTCATAACAGTGCTAGGACACCCGTTTAAAATGTTTGAGTACTTTTGTTGAGTATTGTCCCATGTTTTCCCCCCTTTGAATGAATGACCAATTAAATTACCCAGCCCAAAAATACCAAGTTAGCTACGTATGTCGGTATGCGGCCATAACGAACAAAACAATTAAGTCGGTGTCGCGATAATTGACCCTACTTAGCGCGCATTTCTCAAGAGTTGGCGTCGTAAGTCGCACCATTATACCTGTTGCCAGGTTCCAATCCCTAGATTTAAGTACCTACCAGAGGTTTTTTTTTACTATGAACAATTTAAATACTTTTTAATTTTTTTTTGCAGTAGCCAGAAATAGACACTATTATTTCTAAAAAATAAACAACCTGTATTTGCTACACTACTGATATCAATTAAATACTACAATAGAATACTTATTATCTGTAAAACCAAAGGAAGTGCTTGTATTTGTGATTAAACGTATTAATTCCGTGATTATAGGACATATTTGTTCAAAACTTCTAGTACGATAGTCAAGATGTTTTTTAAATGAAACAGGTTCGATATCTGGCTGTGGTAAAAGATTTTTTAAAAGACTAATACTCTTGTTTTATTCTTCTTCAAAATCAAGATCATAGTTTCTTTCACGAATTTAATCTACTCCCTAAAGTTTCGGATTTAGCGTCAGTCTACTTTACAGAATTATTAAAACAGATTAAACTCAATTCGTACTGAGTTTTGAGTCATTTGTGAGAGGAATTTGTGAGTGTGTGCAGTCACTTCAAGTTATCTTTCAAAAGGTACTCTGTGAATCTATATTATATATAAATACTAGCTGATGCCCGCGGCTTCACCCGCGTGGATGTCGTTCAAATTATATACTAAAACCTTCCTCTTGAATCACTCTATCTATTAAAAAAACCGCATCAAAATCCGTTGCGTAGTTTTAAAGATTTAAGCATACAGACAAACAAACAGACAAAAATAGCGACTTTGTTTTATACTATGTAAGGAAAAAGAAGTCCTGACTGACTGACTGACTCATCAACGCCCAGCCCTAACCCTTGGAAAGCTGAAATTTTGCACAGAGGTTCCCTTTATAAAGTAGACAAGGAATAACGAAGGATTTTTCGAAATTCAAATCCTAAGGGAGTTAAATTAATAGGGAAGGAAGGTTTGAAGGTTTGTATGGAAAATCGTCATTTTCACGCGGGCGAAGCCGCTGGCAAAAGCTAGTTAGTCATAAATATGCAGTTTATATTATGTTTTGTCACTATGTTTGTTTGTTGCAATCATAATTGTTTTCAAAGTGTTTGTAAACAGTTTACCAACGGAGATTGCGACATCCTTGAGATTAAATCTGCACTGCAATCGGGCAGACTGAAAGAAAACAATTGCCCAACCTTTAAGTAAACAAGGGTTTGATTGCTCACCTATTGTGTTTTGAAAGATCACCTACACAACACAAAGCTGCATCAGATTGTACCTACTACTGAATGTGCTGACTGCTGAGCAAACTATTTCTTTGTGTATGTCGGTTATCAAAATGACAACCATATTTTCCATTTTCCGCATTTCAAGTGAGGAGACCACAAAATTGCATAATTTTTCAGTTTTTTATAAACACATTTCCATGAGTATAGTTTTACCCAGCGACTGGTTTGTGAAGGTCAAATAGGCAGTCGCTCCAAGTAAAATTCTGGTCTTCAGCGACCCCAACTAACTCAAGAAATAGCTATGCAAATGGCAATGACCTAATGCTTATGCAATGACTGTTTTTCTTGAACCAAAAAGTTGGTCAGTTTAAGATAAGGCGCGACGCACTGCAGACGATGACGCGGTCGCTGGGCTATGGCTGTACTTACAAAAAGCGCCTGCAGCCGGCACCGTGCCAGCACTTATTATGTAACGCCTTGCTACGACAGCTCAGACAGAGATTTATTAGCTTCAAGTATGCTTGATTCTGGGCTTATGATTAGGATGAAGGTTTTACTCTTTAGCGACGGACACAATAATGTAAGTCTTCAAAACTAAATAAATATTAAGTTCTAAGTTTTTAAATCTACGGTAGGCTTATCTGATACATGAGCTCTGTAACTCGTCGTACAGCAGAAGTTCTTTCATGAAAATTTTCAGTCGGTTTTTAAGAGCATATGGTACCTCAAACGCGAGTTTTATAATGCGTAAAAGTATATGATTCACTGCAGTAATCAACATCAGAAAAATATATGATATTCTTCAGGATATATGCTAGTGCCATAGTGTTGTGAAAACATAATACAACTAACTTTGCTTGATAGAAAAAAATCGCGAAGATACCTCTAAAAATTTCTTTTAACGAGTAAAAACCATACTAAAATACATGTCATCGTTCTGATTTTTTGCCAAATAATTCTACAAGCAACATACTAAAGTCATAGTGTTTTACTTTTTTAGTCCAATCAATAGTTTTTTTGTAAATCGCAAAATACCACTAATTTCGCACTATTCGGCCGCAGCGAAAGACGTAACAACCGCTTTGTAGTGCAAGCTGATTAGAACTTTATTCTAACAGTATTTCAAGCGAAGTTAGAACCACCACAAATAGGGTTGCTAATCTGAGGTAGCATACGCGTTTTCTTTGTAATTGTAGAAGAGGCTTTCGTGGGATCATCACTTTCATCACTCCTTAGTCCTTACAGTTAAAGATGTGGGTTTTTACACTAACATTTTTCAGTAGTCTGTAGCCACGGAGACTGGATTTGTGCCCGCTTGACAACAATAGCCCACATTTCTTCAGTAGTGTTTCATCATCAGCCTATATATAATGTTCCCACTGCAGGGACTCAGGCCTCCTCTTTAGGAGAGGGATGGGCTATAATCTACCACGCGGGCCCAGTGCGGATTGGTAGATGTCACATGTCTTCGAATTTTTGGTTCTAAGACATGCCGGTTTCCTCACGATGTTTTCCTTCACCGTTTTGAGAGCAGTGGTGATGAAATAAATTACACAAAGTAATGCGCCTGACGGGGTTCAAATCCACGACTCACTGTTCGTAAGTCGGGGCCGCCACCACTGGGTCACCACTGCTCCCAGTTGTGTTTACTATTATTCTATTAGGTAAACCTCCGCATATCTCTTCGAGGATTACGGAGGGCTTTTGTTTAGAAACGTAGATGCTAGATGAATTTGTTGGATGAGTGAAAATCATACATCTGCAGTTCTACCTACAGGCGCTTGAGTATAGTGAGTATTTTTTACGTTGCTTTTTAAGATTTTTGTTTGTTTGCCACCAATAGGCTGATACCTGTACTTTAACACAGACAACACAATATTTAGCCAATGTTATCAGTTCGCACACAAGAGTGTGGCCACTTCAGTAGCTATCACGGTCTATCATTGACACAGCTATATCACGGTCTATCAGTGATACAGCTGCCAAGGGGATTGCTGAAGTGCATATGCAATGCCCACCATGGCCCATTTCTACTAACTTTTTTGCTTTGCCTAAATAAAATGCCACTATTGATGTCTCATCACTTATCTGTTCCAACTCTCGGCGTTGGAAATCACATACATGCCCAAACTCACACCTTTTTCCTATAAGCAGAAACATGAGAATTTCACCGCTAGCTACGATCCCTATATAGAATCCATCATCATCTACCTAGCCTTTTCCCAACTATATTGGGGTCGGCTTCCAGTCTAACCGGATGCAGCTGAATACCAGTACTTTACATGGAGCGACTGCCTATCTGACCCCCACAACCCAGTGAATACTAGGTAATACCCAATAACAATACCCTTTGGTAAGACTGGATGTCAGAATTTCAGGTGACCGACTACCTGTAACTGTAACGACTACCAAAGATCTATATATATGGCAGTCGGGACCAACAGCTTAACGTGCTTTCCGAGGCACGGAGGAAACTCGGTATGTCGGGCGGTCACCCATCCACAGACCGACCTAGGCAAGCACAGCTTTACCTAAAGATCGACCTGAGTGGCAGTTCTTATTAAGCCACGAGCTCCTCGCTATATATAATCCACCAGTACAATAATATTTCAACATTCATTAAGATGCTGCTCAATGTTCGCCAAAAGTTAGTAAGTAGTTAATTATACCACCGTCAGTAAGTTCGATTTCCAGTTGGGGCAAAGTAATATTTGCTCTTCTATCCAAAATTTCCCTGTACCTAGCATCCCGGAGACTGCATCAACCGCTGCCTGCTTGATGATGATTATAGTTTCACCCAATGTTGTAGAGACTTGAATAAAATAATCGCAATGTGTGCGCTAAGAAATGTCTTTTGTCAGTTTCTCAGCTCACCTAGACTTTTACTTTAAGGTGAATCCTCCAACCAGCCCGCGAAATTCAAATTTTCTTAAGTTTTTTGCAATTTTCAGGCCAGTGATAGGTTGTATGTTGATGAAAGAACAGTGGCTATATTATAGCTGATGGAATTAATAAGCGTCTACTTAAGTCACCGTGATAGATATACCGACGAAATAATTTACGAAGTTTTATCAAATCAAGCTTAAGGCCTATCAATCGCTGGAAAAAAAAATCATCATAATTATGAGCTCAATTGACTAGATTAAGGTGATAATAAATAATCATATCTTAATTTATTTTTTCTATCTGACTTGACTTTACAACTTTTGACTTAGCTATCTATGCTTTTAATATTGGCATGTCATAAACCTTTGTAAGTTAAAAGACATTTCAATTGTCAACTGTACTGAACTGACAGCTTGTCATAGTCTGCACGAGCATCTCAATATATTATTTTCCATCGATTCTCCGTGATTTTCTAATTCATCGACTAGTTCTGCTTATGAACTCTGATATTTACTGTTCCCTGTGTGACTTGCCTAAGGATGACTCTGGATTCCGATTCTGCCTCTTTACTTTGGACTTTATTGTGTGTACATCGAATTGAATATCACGATGGGTAGCCGTGTAAGGCCTACAAGCATTATACAACGTGTTTGCCATGCGTGCTGGTTACGCACAAGAAGAGAAGTCCTACGTATGAATAGTCAAGATGAAAGTAGTCCTCAGCTAGACAACTGACGATGTGCAACCACAAGAAAATGTAATCCAGCCTGATGCTGATGCATCAACCCAACCTGAGCCAACACAAGTTGTGGAGTTAGCCAATTATAGACGAATAGCAAAGATGTTTTCAATACACTTCCTCGAAAACTAGCTCTTATTGCACTACGATTAGGTTCGACATGCATCATATTTCGCACGCGTGCGGTAATAAGAATACAGCGTGCTGTAATATTATTACCGCACGCTGTAATCATAGAGCAGCGGTAATTCGATTAAAACTTATGAAATTAAAAAAAAAACACCACTGACTATTATAGAGCAGGCGTGTTTTTTTTTTTATCTCGCCATTTTGATCTGCGTCTTTACAGCGTAAATATTTTTTGAATATTTAAATTGTGTTTGTAAAAAGAATACTAAGTACTAATAAACGTAAATATTTTAAACAATTATTTACTTAGTAAGCATTTTTTTGTGTTCTTAATTAAAAAATATTTAAATTTTATATTTTTCCTGTGAGGCTGTTTGGCGGCTTTATACCTTTGCTTCTTTTTCAACCTGGCGAAATCAAACTGCGGAAAAAAAGTAAATTAAATCATAGTCTCATCAAATTTGTTGACAAAAACACATAACGTTTTTAGTTAATTTCTTCGAAAGTGTATTGAAAAACGTCGTTTGATACACGTGGGAATTTGTTATTGCATTTCTCGACCCCATGAACACCCTCGCCATACGGCTCGGGTGTTCAATCTGCCTCGAATGCAATAACAAACTTTCCGCACTTGTATCAAAATGTACTATTTTGATACAAGTGCAAGATCAAACGACGTTTTTCAATACACTTTCGAAGAAATTAACTAAAAACGTTATGTGTTTTTGTCAACAAATTTGATGAGACTATGATTTAATTTACTTTTTTTCCGCGGTTTGATTTCGCCAGGTTGAAAAAGAAGCAAAGGTATAAAGCCGCCAAACAGCCTCACAGGAAAAATATAAAATTTAAATATTTTTTAATTAAGAACACAAAAAAATGCTTACTTGTTCATAAAAGTAAATAATTGTTTAAAATATTTACGTTTATTAGTAGTATTCTTTTTACAAACACAATTTAAATATTCAAAAAATATTTACGCTGTAAAGACGCAGATCAAAATGGCGAGATTAAAAAAAAAACACGCCTGCTCTATAATAGTCAGTGGTGTTTTTTTTTTTAATTTCATAAGTTTTAATCGAATTACCGCTGCTCTATGATTACAGCGTGCGGTAATAATATTACAGCACGCTGTATTCTTATTACCGCACGCGTGCGAAATATGATGCATGTCGAACCTAATCGTAGTGCAATAAGAGCTAGTTTTCGAGGAAGTGTATTGAAATGTACTATTAGTTTTCTATTACACATTTTATTTCTATAACTTTACGATGATATAGCTTTATTGTACTTAGGAGAGTTATGCAATTGATACCATAACATCCCTAGCCTGCATATTGTCATGAATGATTTTGAAATGTGCACACTATTGGTGTACCTATTCTAAATAAATAAATTGTGTTAAACGTGTTTCTGTATCTACTAAAATGGTAAGGATAGGTAAACCTTTTTTTTTGGGGTGGTTGGGAAATCAACAAATAACCCCTCCCGCTCTTGGACAGCGAGAAGGAGTGTCAGACTTCTACTGACTAAAAACCATCCATGTTCCTTCTTAGCCCTTTATGTCGAGGCCGCGGTATCTTGCATCGGTTGGACTTAGTATTCTGAATACGGTAGTCCGTAGTTTATAATGTGTAAATGCATTTCTATCTATATTTAAAGGGTAAGGGGTAAGTAAGGTGATTAGTCCGTTGTTTGTACGACATAACCTCTAAAACTTTAAACAGGAATATCTTTAATTCTGGCGTAGGTACCTATAAAAATATAACTGAAGACAAAACTGTTCAGGAATTCAAACTCTATACAAATATATTTTTTCCATAGGCTGACGCAAAAAAAAAATGTCAACAAAAATTTGTTCGAGCGTTTGCCACTATTCTTTGATTCGCGGCTGTAAGACGTATATAGTTACAGAATTATAATCATCAAAACGAGACCATGAAACCCGACGAAGTCCCAGAGAAAAGATTTTAACTGTCTTGGAGTTGTGTACCTGGCTAGTAGTCATCACCAACTGTAGGCCCGTTGAGCTTGACTTAAGCTGAGTCAGTCACTAAGAATACTACTGTAACCTCCGGGAATTACCGGCGTGATGTTGTTGTCATAATTATATGGAATAGTGTACCTAGTGCGAGAGAATCTCCACAAGATAGAAAAACAAGGAAAACGTTGTAATATTGTATTTATATTAATTTGTAGTAACACATGCGTGCGTAGCGCGGCGCGGCGTAGGAAAATAGTTCACATTCAAACTTCTAACACAAACACACTCTACATCGAACTAATCTAAATAAATATAGAAATGCGAACACTTCGGACTATTTTTAAAACTAGCATTTTGGATGTCGTCTATTGAACATTCAACAGGCATTTTTAACGCGGATACGTCACACAGCGTTTCGTGTAAAATAATTTTGATTGGAAAATCTAACTCCGGTGCGCTTTTCCTTACATAGCATGTTATTTTAGATTTAAATAGATACTTTTAATGGACGAGTATTTTGGTTCCTGAATTATTAATATGTCATCCTAACTAGTTTAACAATTCTACTTATTAAATGTTCTACAGAGATGATTTCGTTTCCGCACTTATTGCTTAGGTGGACCATTGTATAGGTACAGCAGCGTGGTGTGGTGTGGTTTAACAAATAAAATAAATTTATTATGAATTAGCGACTGTTGAAAAGTCAAACGTTACGTAGCGTTACATTATACATTTACATCTAAACGCTACGTAACGTTTTTGGGGTAAACGGATCTAGATTTGTTCTGAGACTGTTGGCACTCAGTTCAAAGAAGAGTAGATGCCTTCTATCGATACATAAATATGAAAAAAAAAACCGGCCAAGTGCGAGTCGGACTCGCGCACCGAGGGTTCCGTAAAAAAAATATACATATTATGTGATGTAACTAAAAATTTATGGTTTTCGTAATTATTCCTTTATCTATGCTATAAGACGTTGCTTCGTACCAAATTTCAAGATTCTGAGTTCACGGGAAGTACCCTGTAGGTTTTGATTCCCTTGCGAGTGTCGAAAATTTGCGGCATAAACGGGAGTATCTTTTGATCGCGTTGACTTAGAAGTTTGATTTTTTCACAGCTCCAAGAGACCATAGACTTGAGTATTTGATATGAATTTCAGCTTGATACCTCCACGCGTTCCTGAGAAAAAAGGTCTTGACAGACAGACAGACAGACAGACGGACAACAAAGTGATCCTATAAGGGTTCCGTTTTTTCCTTTTGAGGTACGGAACCCTAAAAACAAATACTTACCGGTCTATTTGTTTTTTTAAGGCATACTTATACCTACTCTTCAAATTTCAACTGTCAAAGAATAGGTATTTGGACTTCGATCAATAATAGTAATTATTGATCGAAGGTTCCAGAGGAAGACTAACATATGGCCAGTTTTTTTTAGAGAATACGTTTTGAATGGTAATGCGACGTACAAAACCAGTCGTCCTTCAAAACAAAATGTAAATGAATTATTACTGTCACGAGGTACTCATATTTTTGTTACTTCCGTGTCAAAGTTAAAGTTAAGTGGAAGTTAAGTTTTGTTGTGAATAGCTGAACATTTTATGTGTTTACTAGTCTTATTTGAATGGTCCTTTACTGCTTACTGTCAAGGCGAGTAGAAATCATCGAGGTGATATGTGAGGAGCATCGTATGGTGAATATAGTGCTGCAAACTTTGATGATAATAATATGCAGCGTTGCCGGCCGCTCCATTATTTGAAGAAGTTCTTCTAAAATGTTATGATGCTCAAAAACAAGTTTGATTCTACTTCTTCATAATCGTTTCATTTATATCTAATTCATAGCGCAATAACACAATATGGCCATTCGACCGAATTTTATTGTCGTTTAGAAAACGACCAAGTGTTTATATTTGTTTCAGAAGTTCGCCCGACTTTGGCCAAACTCGACAGAGTTCATTGTGTGTTTTTGCGCTATTTTAAGCTTGTATTCCTTAACGAGGAATAAGTGATTGCGTCATTAAAAAATATGGCAACCAAATGCCTAGGTACGAGGGCGTTATAAATTTATGGGTTTCACATGTGAGGTCTCCACAATCTGTATAACTACACGTAGACAGGTCTTAAATTCTACGTTCATGAGATAAAATAAAATGTGTACTTATCGAAATCCAATTCCAATATTATAGAAATATGCTGTGTGTGCTGTGTTTTAACTTTTATCTGAATTTGACCAAGATCTATCTTGAGAGTATTTTTATAAATTTATCTACGCGAGCTCTACGTGTGGTCCCAGGATTGCGCAGTCGCCATTCATCGTTAACCAAGATAGTAATTGTATCTTAAGAAGCTTTATGACGGAAACCCCAGCTTCAGTTCACTTGAGACCCGCACTATGTTCCACGTACCTATGTTTTTGATTGTAGTAGCGGATTTTTGGACTTGACTTTTCTATCTGCGCTCTCAGAGAACAGGCGTGATGGTCGTCCGAGTTGAGTAATTAGATGATATATAATTAATGATATTTTCAGAAGTTGTACTCAAAGAACTATGATTATTAAATGCTCTTAGACATTTTATAACCGTTTATAATAAGAGGTTATTTATAAAGAAAATAGTGGCTACGAAAACCTTGAAACATGGAAATTCCATTATGTTTATATTGCCTATGTTTTTAATAGAAACGCCGTACGTATTGATAAAAAATGCAGTCCATACTATAGCCACAGAAATAAATGCGTTATAAATAGGTCGCCGTGAAGGTTGTTTACCATTTGATGGGAGTTTCTGATTCTGACTGTAAACTGTGTATACTGGAGTTACGGGTTATTTCAGGAAAGGGGAGTTATCGCCATTACTTTGTTTACGAATTCCTATTACTGCTATTGCTTCTGATCTGACTTTGACGCTGAAATTCATAGAAATTGTGAAACTATTTACGTGAGTAAATAGGCTTCTTCTGGGTAAGCTCGTCCCATCGTCGACCTCATCTCTGCCCTTAGGGTAAGATTGAGGTCAAGAGTAAGCCCATACCAAATTAAAAAACTAGCTAGCTAAGAAAACGCTGCTAGTATTACACATGTTGGTTAATGTAGGTAGCTGAAATTCATGAAAAGAAAGAAAGAAAGAAAAAATATTTATTTGTTGCAGAAACAAGAACACACAAAGAAAAAAAAATCAACGCATAACAAACAGTAAGAAATAAAAAAAGAAGAGAAATAATAATAATATTTCCTGAATACATAAAAGATACCTATGTTTTAAATTGTTAAGTGAGTTGTATGTTATGTTTATTAGACTCGGGTAAGTATATGTCAAGATGTTGGGTGAGATCGAAATCAATGAATTTATTCCAAGTAGGTCAGTTACAGGCATCTGAATTAAGTAGGTAGGTTATAGTTCAGTGCACTTTTGTTTGATTAGTTAATATTGTATTTTAACACATTTAAGTACATAATAAGTACCTCATTTAACAGTATTATATTTGTAATAAGTATAATAATAGAGTATAGGTAACTACATAAGTCTTGAATCATATTATAGCTGATAGCCACACCATAGCATTAGATTTAGACCTGTGAAGTTTTTACAGGTCTTTATCCACATAAAAATTATCTTTACAGTAAAGATATTATAATCCAGTTGATGGCAATAGGGTCGACCCTATTACATGGGACTTATACATACTGACGAAATGTGGGTGTACTATTAGGTACACCTCTGCCTATCCCTACGGGGGTTACAGGCGAAATGTTGGATATTTTTAGAATGATCAGGACATCAGGATACTTTACTCAGATAAATAGTTATCAAGCTATTTCCGTCCTTTGACTGGGTTCATTCGAAATAAACATTACTTTATCAACTGTTATGGAGTAGCTGCTTTTAGGTTTGAATCCCAGGCTGCGTAATGACAGCTCTATATTAGGGGAAAGGCTAGGCCAGTGATGGTGACAATGATTTATTTATTTAATACTAATTATAGCAGCATTACAGAATTATCGAAGATGATGCTATGAAACACAAAAAAGAACAATTAAATTAAAAGTAAAATAAAATTAAACTACAGTTGTTGTACAGGAACAAACAATAATAAAATAAGAAATAAAAAAGTTACCTTTCGTGCATCATCAATCAAAACAAGCTGATGATGATGATGCGTTTCTTATCATCATTTAGCGACAGAATTATAGTTATTTTCACCTGTCTTTAGGTAGGGTACCCCTAATTAATTAAGTATATTGTGCATCATGAAAGGAACATTGTTTTATGGTCTGTGAGTTGGAAACTCCGTATTACTAAAACAAGGAATTAGCAATTAAGGAAAAATATTATGCACCATGAGTAAAAACCAATCTCCCGAGTTAAGTATGTGTAATTTTATTCAAAGTAATTTTTTAGAACAAATACCCATTAGTAGGTATTCACAGTAGCACTGTTGGTATTCTTTATCAAACAATATTCTTATTGTTTGAGGAACCTGTATATAGATAGGTACATAGACCGTCCGGAAAGAATTTTGGCAAGCAACGAGATTCTGAATCTGAACGAAAGAAAATAAGAGGATTGTTTATGTATACATACATCTCTACGGAGACTGACAGCTGATACGATCAATCAGAAAAAAATATCTGTAAGCTCATGAAACTATCGCATGGCAGTCAAGATGAAAATAACTGGTTTTAAAGAAAACAGCTGATAGGTGCAACATAAATATTTTCTTTAAAACATTATTTACTACAAATTTATTCTCGTTTTCAAGAGATTTGTTCCAGTATGACACTAAATAACGTAAAAATACCCCCTTGTCTATGGGATCACAAAACTTACATCAATTAACATCTCGTAAATTCACTTTAAGCTGAAAAAATAACATTAAAAATACATCAACACAATACATACACATGCCATTCACAACAAGTCTTTGATAAAATATGAAACATCAACACACAACAACACTTGCGAATCAACAGTTCTTGACAATACAAACAAAGCACCAATCTTGTCCCAGCGTTAGTTTTGGCAGACCTTCGCAGGTCCCGTCGAGGAGACCATCCTCTCTTACTCTAACAAGGCAACGAATCACTTGAGATTATCCTACGAGCGCTGGTCCATCAGCTTCTGGCACAGTCCGCACAGGTCGAACGTCTCGCGGGTGCTGAGTGACGTCACTCGCGGCTCACGACGACACCCCTTCAGTTTGTTCCTCACGCATCGCTTGTGCGCTTCAATCAGGTAGTTCTTCCCTGGATCCATGACCGCCATGGTCTGTGACAGCAGACTTCTGTCTCCAAACACCAGCACAGCGTCGTAGTCCCGCATCGGCAGCATGCCCTTGTTGTTCGTAATGAAACATCTCCCGCACTGTCTGGTCGTGAACACCTCAGCACCTTCGGCGTCGGAGAACACCGGCGTGTAGGGCGACACGAGGAACATGAACACATATTTGTTTCCGATGCGCAGCTCGTCGGGAATGAAGCTGACGGAGGCGTCTTCGGGTGCCAGCAGGTAGAGCGTCAGGTACAGCGCCAGGACCGCCACGGTCTTGTAGAACTTGGACACTTGGCGCCAGAACATCGCGCCGGCATCTTCCCCAGAGCGGCACGTCAGGCATCGCCGCGCGTTCCGACACTTCTGCCGCCGCGCGGTCGATACCCCCGCGCGTCCCACTTGTTTACAACCCTTAAATACGCCGCCCAATTGAAAACGAACCCAACTGACAACTTCACAAGGTGGATTATAACTTGTTGTTCGCACATTTCCCGCTACTGACGTGACCATGCCATGTGACAACTTCGACGCGTATTCTTTGACGCTACGTTCTGCATGGGAGTATCATCTTTATTTCTAGAGAATAAGACACAATATTCCTGTGGGGGTGACAGTATTGAGTGGGTGATAGTTAGAGTGTGTGAGAGAGAAAGAGAAATGAGTAACATGGAATTATGAATTGACGTAAAGATGACAAATATTTTTTTTAGCTGTTATTATTATAGTACTTTGATTTCACACACTAAAATTAACGCTCACAAAAATGGAAAAGCTGGGAAATAATAAAAACCGGTCCTAAATTAAACACAAAAAAATTTGACGACGTGCCGACGACGTTAGAATTCAGTTTATTTAATGCGGTCATAAAATTATGACAACAGCACACACAACGAGTTAAAATTTCAGTTACCCAAAACGAAGAAACGGCGAGTGTCGAGGTAAGCCACAACCCAATTCTAGGATTTCTAAGTGGACGCTTTTACAACAGCTTACCTATATAGCACAAAGATTGCTGTGGGAACGGAGGCTCTATGGCTCTAGTCTGAGCATCCGTTTAAGTCTGAACATATGAGGATAGGGTCCCATCGGGGCTGCGAATTATCGAAAGAGATGACGTGGCCTCGGCACAAGGGCGAAGAAGGAACATGGGTTGGTTTTTAGTCAGTAGAAGTCTGACACTCCCCTTCGCTCTGCCCAAGAGCAGGGGAGGGGGGGTTATTTGATGATTTTCCACCCAACAAAAAAAAAGGTAGGATAGGGTAGGAAGAGATCGCCGAGGAATTCCCTGACGTTTTAAACCAGAACGCAGCCGGCTTAGCATGACCACCGAAGAAACGGTTTTTGTCTGCAGAAGTATCGACAAAATAACAGATTGTAGCAAGGTTTCATGTCAATTTTTTATGGAACAATCTTTGTCTATTCTGTGGATGGATGGAGAGGGAGAGGAAGACCAAAGAAAAGATGGATGGAGTGTGTGAGGAGTGATATGAAGGAAAAAGGAATAAATGATAACGTGACGACTGACAGGGCAGAATGGAAGAAAAAAACGTGTTGCGCCGACCCCAAATGACATGGGATAAGGGCAGGAAGAAGAAGAAGAAGAATCTTTGTCTATACTTGGTAGAAAAGAGATAGAATCGCCATGCTATAGTGCCTTTTTGATGAACTTTTTTCAGCAGTCTCCGAAAATTATGATTGAGGTGTCATTCGATTCGGAATGGCATCCAGATGATTTTTGAAAAAATTGAAGTTCCGCTTGCAAAAATTGCAAAAGTTATTAACAATTGACTAAAAAAATTAAAATGGGTTTAGTTTTTTGCAAATATCTCAAAACCTAATTGAAATTTTTCAAATTTGAAAAAAGATTCAAAAAGAAGAGGAAATTTCCTAAAGAATGTTTTAACTTTCGGAATTATAGGACCAATATTAATAACTTTTCCATCGGGTTGAAAATACGCCCGAAAACTGGTACTCCGTCTTGCGCAAGCTACACTCCATTCGGACCTTTCATGAATATTAAATATTATTTAAACTTATTAAATATGAAAATAAAAAGTTGAAAAAATTCAGGCGCCTGCAGAATAGATCAATAAACAATAATCCGTGGTTTAAAAGTTTTTATCGCGAATTTTCAATAAGTTATCCATTAGTTAATTAACAGTTTTTTGTCGCACGAACATTAACATTGCAAGTGCGATAATTGTTAAACTATTAATATAAGATTTTTTTCCTCTCGTGGAGCTATTTTTCAAAGGTCTTAGAATAGGCTCTCGTTGGAAAAATTAAAAAAATATTAATTTTCGTTTTTTTATTAACAATTTACTGGGGTAAAAAATTTCAAAGCTTCATTAGACATTAGCTACTTAAAAATGATTTTTAATATTTTTTAACTTTTATTGTTTAAACAATTTTTATAAACAAATGCGTTGTTTATGAGATAATTTAATTATTTCTTTCATAACATAATCTTTGATGATAATTGTGATTCTTTATAAAAAAATCGTTGCTTAAAAAAATAAATTTATTGCTTAAAAACGCATTTGGTGATTAACAATTATTTACTCCCACTTCTAATTAATATTAGGGAACCATTTTTTTTAAATCACCTTTATTTGTTTTTTCTTTTCGATATATATATAAAAAAAAATGTTAATTAACTAATGGATAACTTATTGAAAATTCGCGATAAAAACTTTTAAACCACGGATTATTGTTTATTGATCTATTCTGCAGGCGCCTGAATTTTTTCAACTTTTTATTTTCATATTTAATAAGTTTAAATAATATTTAATATTCATGAAAGGTCCGAATGGAGCGTAGCTTGCGCAAGACGGAGTACCAGTTTTCGGGCGTATTTTCAACCCGATGGAAAAGTTATTAATATTAGTCCTATAATTCCGAAAGTTAGAACATTCTTTAGGAAATTTCCTCTTCTTTTTGAATCTCTTTTCAAATTTGAAAAATTTCAATTAGGTTTTGAGATATTTGCAAAAAACTAAACCAGTTTTAAATTTTTTAGTTAATTGTTAATAACTTTTGCAATTTTTGCAAGCGGAACTTCATTTTTTTCAAATATCATCTGTATGCCATTCCGAATTGAATGACACCTCAATCATTATTTTCGGAGACTGTTGAAAAAAGTTGATCAAAAAAGTACTTGTTGACTAGACTACTACGGGCTACCCACGAGATGATGAGTAGCTGAACCAACAAGTTGTTGGTGTAAAACTACCACATGCTGTTGTGTATGTTCAGTAACGGGGACGACACCGTTAATTATACGACCGTGGCAGCCCTGATTTGTCGTACTTAAATAAAAAAGGTTAGGACGATTTGGTTGACAATGTCGTTAAGAAAGATATATTAATAAGTAAACTGTGAAAATATTTAATAAGTAAAACAAGTTTGCATTAGCATAGCATTGATTGAAGGCTCATGTCTTTCATTTCGATCAAGAGCAATTTCTCCTCACCTTCCTCCTTCAATTCCACCTCCAATGCAATCAGCACTACTATGCCTAATAATGGCGATACAGTACAACTAGATCAAAATGTGTACTGTATAGATAGAGCAACCACGTAATACATAGATACAAACATGTTAAACGTGTATAACTAGCACTGAATAACACTTATCAGAGAAGTGTCAATTCTGCACCTCATGAGTTACTCATTAGCACAGACATGAGGTGGCAAGCAGATTCCGAGACTTTGGATTTCATTCAACAAGAGAATCGAGATATTTTCATAAATCATCGAGAGCTGCTAATAAAAGCATATGGGCCGAATAAGACGAGCAATGCGGCAGATTCATATCTGAGCTAAGAACACAGATTATTTAGAATTCAATTTGAATTTAATTTTTTAGTTCAGAGCGTAAAATACTACGTTTCCGCATTCCCTGAAGGTGAACATTTGTTTTTGTTGAAGCCGCTGTTATTCAAGTGTGTTGAGATAATTTAAGTGTTGGTATTATTATAATATTGGTTTCGATTTTAGTGTTTATGTTACAGCTTAAAAGTTCTTTTAATTGAAATCTTTTGTCTAGCACAAAAGATTTCTGTTAAAAGAACTTTTTTTAGGGTCTAATTGCAGGACGGCCCCACCTCATAAAATAGTTCAAGTTATTAAACGTGTTTTGATTTCCTCATTCCTGTTGAGAGGAAGATCAATTCTGCGTCCAAGGATAGCAAAATGCCGCAGTGACGTAACACGCTCGCATGAATCGAGAAGGCCGGCTGATTTATTTTACAAAAATGTTCAGTAAAGAAAATGCGTGGGTACTTACGTGTTTTTTGTTTATTTTTAGTTTAGAGATTTGCCAAGTTCTCTACTATCAGTAAGCTAAGAATATACGTTTATATCGTTGGTCTAGCGTCGATATGTCGGGCAAAGTGTTATTGGGTTCCATTGGGTTGTGTGGGAATCTCAGTATCCGGGCTATGAAATAATACAAAACAAGCAATTAGGGACGTGTTAATGAACCCAATCTCTAATACGCACTAATTTTGTTGTCCATGGAACATTATTATCGGTATAATCAAACTTTAAGGACTTGCTAATATCCCTTGGTGTGAAGTACAATACTCAAGTGACTGTCTTTAAAAATAGAATAATAATATGTTATGCTCATTATCATAATTTCTATCATCATAATTATTCCTGTTCATTAAATGCCTTCTTTTTACCTGACTGCGGCGAATCCCAAAAGGAGGGTTATGTGTTTGACGTGTATGTAATTACCCGACTGCGGCGAAGCCCAAAAGGAGGGTTATGTGTTTGACGTGTATGTAAGTATGTATGTATGTCCGTTTCTTTGTTCCCTCATAACTACTTATGAAAAATAGAATGGACCCCGCCTGCTTCCAAGTTTTGTTTGATTTAAAATGTGCTTGTTTTTTGCTTTTCAGTTTTTTCAGTCGGGTTTTTTTATTACTAGTTAGCTGATGCCGGCGATCACCCGCGTGGATGTCGTTCATAATATATACTAAAATCTAAATGGTGTGTTGCAATTTGCAACACACCATTGCAAACGTCTGTCATTTGGGTTTTGGATCGAAGTGTGCTGTTGCTTATTAACTGCCTAGCCCTACTATTAATATCATAAACGGGATATTTACCAAACACATGGTAAATATCCCGTTTATGATATTAATAGTAGTGTCAGTGACCATGTCAGTTTAAAAACTTATATCTGCCTAGCCTTTTCCCAATTATATTGGGTTCGTGAGGTGTATGTATGTGTATGTAACGTGTGTGCGTGCCTGCACCATTGCGAAGGGCCGCTGTGCCAGTATTAAACTAGCATCCAATAGCAACGGTAGTTTCATTCGGTAGCTGACAGATCACTGGCGACGAGGTACCCACGTGTTTTTAAAAAAGTAAAGTTTGTGAAAAAAAAAAAAAAAAAAATGACGAATTTCATCGGAAATCTCTTGAACTTCGATCATGACGGCCAAGAGTGGCCCATATTTAAAGGACGGCTACTGCAGTTTATCAAACTAAACAGTGTAAAACACGAAAACAAAAGTGCATTATTACTGACTCATCTTTCGGACAGCACCTACCGCCTTGCACGGAACCTACTTCATCCTGATATACTGGAGGAAGTTACGTTCGAGGATCTAGTCAAAAAGTTAGACAAGCATTTCACACCGAAACGATGTGTATTTGCGGACCGAGAGAAGTTTTACGAGGCGAGGAGGTCCGATGGCGAGAGCGTCGAACAATGGGCGGCTCGTGTGAGAGGATTAGCAGTAAACTGTGAGTTTGGAGAGGCGTTGGATATGCTGGTGCGAGACCGTTTTATACTTGGGCTTGCACCATGCCGGGAACGTGACCGGCTGTTTGAAGAGGACGCCAGCAAACTCACTTTTGCTAAGGCGTTGGAGGTAGCTCAACAGGCAGCGTATGCAAGATTAGCACGATCCAGTGCTGCAGCGGCAGTTGACGCCAACGCAACCATCAAGGCCACGGACATCAAGGAGGAACCTGTATACCGGCTGAGCGGGCAACGTGGGCAGCGGCAGCGCGCGCGCGGCGAGCCTAGCGAGGGCCAGCCTACCCGCAGCTCGAACGACGGTTCGGGGAAAGTTTGTCGGTGTACAGTGTGCGGTCTCAGAAACCACGACGCTGAAAAGTGTCGTTATAAAAACTATCGGTGCCAAGTGTGTGGTGTGAAAGGCCATCTAAAGAAAATATGTAGTGCTAAAAATAGTGAATCAAGTTTACATTGTCTAAACACGGACGAAATTATGTCGAAGCGAAGTGACTGCGAGGAATGTGAGCTATTTAACGTAAGGTACGTTACCAACTCGCCAATAACGGTTAAAGTGTTTGTTGATTCTGTAGGATTAGATATGGAGTTAGATTCCGGGTCAGGAGCTACTGTAATTTCCGAAATGTTATACAGAAAACATTTTTCCAACCGTATTCTGACAAAATCAAACCTAAGAATGTGTCTTTATAATGGCCATAAAATCTCGCCCTTGGGATTTTTTCAAGGTCGAATTACGTACTTAAACAATACCAATGACATAAAGATTTTTGTATTGCCGAACGGAGGCCCTCCGTTACTAGGACGAGATTTTATGTCGAAGTTTAGGATATATTTTACTTCGGAAATAAATAACTTCCAAACTAAATCTGTAACTGAGTCCGACACGAAAGAAGTGCAGCAACTTTTATGTAGGTACTCCGACTTATTTACTGACGAACTAGGTAGGTTCAATAAATTTGAAGTGAAACTAATATTAAAAGAAGGTACCCAACCAAAACTTTTTAAAGCGCGTTCTGTGCCTTTCGCCTTAAAGGAAAAAGTAGAAGAGGAGATAGACAGATTGATTGTGTTAGGAATATTACAACCGGTTAAATTTCCAAAATACGGAACACCTATCGTTCCAGTTCTAAAAGAAAACGGGAAAGTTAAGATAGCTGGGGATTATTCAATTACGTTAAATAAAGATTTACAAATAGACAAATACCCAATGCCTAGAATAGAGGAGGTTTTCGCCAAGTTAGGTGGAGGTGAGTGTTACAGCAAAATAGACCTAAGTAATGCTTACAACCAATTCGTTCTAGAGGAATCGTCGCAAGAGCTGACTACGATAAGCACATCGAAAGGTTTTTATAAATATACTCGACTTGTTTATGGCTTAGCGAACGCACCAGCCATTTTTCAAAGGGCGATGGAATCACTATTGATTGGCATAGAAGGTGTTAGTATATGGTTAGATGACGTTTGTGTAACTGCTCCGACTAGACAACTACATTTCAGTAGGCTGAACGAAGTACTGAACAGATTAAAAGATGCCGGATTAAAATTACACAAAGAAAAATGTTGTTTCCTACAAGATAGTGTCACTTACCTAGGCTACATTATAGATAGACATGGATTACGAACATGTCCTAAAAAAACTGAAGCAATAACAAACGCACCGCGGCCAACAAATGTCACAGAAGTAAAACGATTCATAGGAATAATTAACTATTATCGTAATTTCATACCAAATGCATCAGCTAAGTTGCACCCGTTGCATGAGTTACTGCGTAAAGGAGTGCAGTGGGAGTGGGCTGAACGTCACGAACATGCATTCAATAGTGTAAAGGTCGAGTTATCATCAGAAAGAGTGCTAGCCCATTTTGACCCCGCAGCACAGTTGGTATTGACGGTAGACGCGGGCCCGGCCGGCCTGGGCGCGGTGCTGGCGCAGCGCGACAAGCTCGCGAACGTCGAGCGACCGCTGGCGTTCGCCTCAAGGTCATTATCTACAAGTGAAAAAAACTACAGTCAGATTCAGAAGGAGGCGACTGCCATTATTTTTGGTGTCAAATATTTTCACCAATATCTGTATGGACGTCAGGAACCGTTTATCCTTAAGACTGACCATCGTCCATTACTCTCGATATTTGGTAAAAAAACAGGTATTTCAGTTATGGCGGCATCAAGGTTACAGCGTTATGCGATAATACTATCTGCATACAATTATAACGTCCAATACATTAAAAGTGAAAATAATGTCGCGGCGGACTATTTATCGCGCTCGCCTCTGCCAGAACCTGACTGTAGAACGGAAGGACAAAATGATTTGTCATTCCTTAATTTCTTAGACGGTAACGTAGCCCCGTTAACATTCACTGATATAAAAACAGAAACGTGCAAGGACGACATTTTAAAAACAGTCATTAAATACGTGCAGATCGGCTGGCCGCGTAAGATTAAATGTAAACAAATACAGCCCTATTTTAACTGCAAAACAGATTTAGAGGTTGAAAACGGATGTATTTTTCGAGGCCACAGAGTAGTGATACCAGCGGTGTACCGAAATAGGTTATTACAAGAACTACATTCGGGTCATTTCGGTGTAGTAAAAACAAAGAGTGCAGCACGCAGTAGATTTTGGTGGCCATCGATTGATAAGGACATTGAGGAATGGGTGGGCGCGTGCCACACGTGCGCCGGCACTCGGGCCGCGCCACCGCGTGCGCCTCCCGCGCCCTGGCCGCGGGACTCGGCTCCGTGGCGACGCTTGCACATCGATTACATGACTATTAATCAACATGTTTATTTGATAGTCGTAGATTCACATAGCAAATGGTTGGAGTGTTTACATATGAGTTGCGGTACTTCAAGCCGGGCGCTTATAACTGAATTAAAGAAATTGTTTTCAACGTTTGGTCTACCGAGGGTCATAGTTTCGGATAATGATGCGAAAATTAAGTCGAATGAATTTAAACATTTCTGCGAAATGAACGGTATCCGATACATGACGTCCCCAATTTACCACCCTTCCAGTAACGGACAGGCCGAAAATTCTGTAAAAACATGCAAGAAAATGATAAAATGTATTATTAGCGATAACAGCCAGCAAAATGTGATTAAAGAAAAACTTTTAGGATTTTTATTTAATTATCGAAATACACCACATTGTACAACGGGTGAATGCCCCGCAAAGATTATGTTTGGCAGAAATATAACAACAAGGTTGGACCTGTTACTGGAGGATAGTCATAATAACAAAGAATCAAATAATGATAATTTAAAAACAAAAAGAACTTTAGTCGTAGGTGATATTGTATGGTTAAAATGGTATGTATCAAGGAAAGAAATATGGACTTTAGGAAAAATAATTAAAATAATAGGTAATCGCATGTACGAAATATTAGCTAAGGACTACAATGTAAACTGTAGAAGGCATATTGACCAGATAAGGAAATATACAGGTGCAACCGCTACTGATGGAAGCGAGACGGAAGGCGCACGTGCTGATGTCGTGAGCCCCACGCCCTCAGCGCCTCCGCGCCCGCGCACTCCGCCGACGCCGGCGGCACAGACGCCACAGATATTACCTCCTGCTATTGACTCGCAGGCTACAGACCGCGAGGAAAACAATATTGAGGAGGAGGATGAGTGGGCTGAGGCTCAAAGTGAAACCGACGCTGACAACCATAATAATATTGAGACTAATCAACAAATAGTCGATGATTGTCGCGATCGTTCCATTGAGCCACAGCCAACAAGACCGGCTCGTACTTGTAGACGTAAGATTAATTATAAGGTTTAGATAGATTGTTATAAGTGTGCCACCTGCCGATAGTGACGGCCTTTTGTTATTTTGTAGTTAAGTTAAGCAGTTATAGTTTATAAGTTAGTATAAGCAAAAGGTAGAAATATGTATAAGTGCCTTACCTTATCTTTTGTTATTCAGTTGTTAAGTTAAGAAGTTGTAGTTAATAAGTTAGTATAAGTAAGTATTATTAGTAATCCTACCAGTGTTATTTAATATGTCTGTATTTACCTTTGAAAATAGTGTTGGAGGAGTGAGGTGTATGTATGTGTATGTAACGTGTGTGCGTGCCTGCACCATTGCGAAGGGCCGCTGTGCCAGTATTAAACTAGCATCCAATAGCAACGGTAGTTTCATTCGGTAGCTGACAGATCAGTTCGGCTTCCAGTCTAACCGAATGCAGCTGAATTCCAGTATTTTACATTGAGCGATTGCCTGACCTCCAGAACCCAACTAGAACTGGATAATAATATGATATCCCTTTGGTAAGACTGATTGTCAGACTTCCGGGCCATTGAGTACATGTAACGAATGTCAAAAATACTGACATATTGACTACAAATGACAAGTGGCTTAACGTGCTTTCCGAGGCAAGTAGGAAACTCTGTATTTAATGGGCGGTCACCCATCCACAGATCAACATAGGCAAGAACGGTTTGACTTAAAGATCGATCCGTGCGGCTGGTATTATTTAGCCACGAGCTCCTCCTTGTTGTTCCTTATTTGGTCAGAAATAACAGCTAAATTATTTCTGCGTCTTTCCATGAAAGCGAATCAGTTTGCATGTCAATAATAATATAGGTAGCATTATCGCTAAAAGTATATTAAGAAGGATTAAAACCTTCGTAAGTTCGTACTGCGTAGATCACAAACACTTAGGTACAGCACTCGTAAAAGAAAATGGCGCAGGCCGTGACGCAATCGTCCATTAAGTTGACTTGCCTCCAGAGGGCCTAGACAAGTTACAACCGCTTCGTATCTATTCTCTTTCTATAATAATGAACGCTTCGGCGCAAGCGCTTTGTAGAAAGCGCTAAGTTGGTAGCCAACTTCACACAACTGAGTCGATCGCTCATTCTCTAGTAAATGTAGACAAAACCTACACTTTAGTCTATGGTGAGCGTATCTACTAACGTCAAACTAACGTCAAAGACACAGTTGTTTACATTATGCGCGGGTTGAAGTTTTGTTTTGAATTGTTATGAAAGGAATAAATTGTTTTAAATGTTAAAAAAGTAAGTGAAATAAAGGACAAATTCTTCATATAATTGGTGTATTATAATATCACAGCGCGGAATGTAATTTTAAACAATACTGTGTCCAGAAATAATATGATATTCTGCATTTGGATGAAAGATACTTAAATGATGTGATAACTTTTATAAAATGGAATCGAGATCTCGAGCAGACCCAGAACAGTTCGCAGCTTTATTGGAATTCATGGGAAGGTACGTGCATTATTAGTTATTTCGTGACCTTCCTTTGTTAAAATCTAATATAATTGGGAACTTGAAACTTTACAACATAAACAATGACGTGTTAAGCGGCTTGAACTAATACTAGGTACTTCTTTCGAAATAAACAAAACAATTATTGTGTTTGACCCTTATCGCACCACAATATATAATTATAATATTATAAAGTATAGATTTTAAATGCTAAATGACACATAGAATCCAAAATTAAGATAAATAAACAAAACACTTCTCGGTTTCAAGACAGCTGGATCGTATAAAGACGCCATTTTCTAGCGTTATCTCCAGGGTCTCAGCATACGCTACACTTTCGTTGAAATACTACACCAACGTTTCGTTTGCGCTTGTCAAAAGTGTGACTTGGCTAGCATTTATATGGGATGTAGCGATCAACGTTATAGAATGGATCAGATTTCATTCTATCATTTTGAACGATACGATAAGTTGTCAACATGGCTACGTATTTTCTATTCGTTTGTTCTGATCACGTGACTTAGCGTTGCGATGACGTCACTCCCATACATTTGAGTCGTTTTCTACTAACGTTTACGCTTGTAGATTGTCAACTTGGCTAAGCCCTCAGAGAGCAGAGACACATGAAACGAATAATGAAATTCCTGCGACGCTCCGAGATCATTCCGCTTTATTATATTTTAAACGGAGTTGATTACTAGGTCGCCTGTGACTTGTGAACACAATTATATATTCAAACAAATGGATATGTCGCAGTGATATGATGAAAACAGGGAATTGGTCAATTCCCTAAGGGATTTGATCAAACCACGGAGGAAGATAAAATAACAACACGGTTTTATCATTTCCCTAAACAAATCTAGTGAATTGAACAAATCCCAGTATCCTTTATGGGCGGAATGGGCACCGGGCCGTAGGCCGACGAAGGAGGCCGGCGGAGGCTCGGCACTTTGGGGACAGAAGATATTAGTGTTATATAATAAGCGAGCGAAGCGAGCGCGCGTCACGGAGTACTACTGGGATTTGTTCAATTCACTAGATTTGTTTAGGGAAATGATAAAACCGTGTTGTTATAATTATCTTCCTCCGTGGTTTGATCAAATCCCTTAGGGATTTGGAAAAATCCGTTTTTATCATATCCCTGCGACAGATATACTAAGAGCATTGAACGATGGAAGAGACACTTGATTACACGTGAGATTTAACCAAATAACGTCCCATTTATCGTCAGGATCAGATGCCTGTAATCTAGTCTTATCTTCCGTCAGATTTATTAGGGGGCGGCGCAGCATGTCCTATTAGGTACACGTTATCGCACCACCTCCTTTCTAGCCATAAGTATTATTTTTCAGACTTCAGCCGTTTTGTCCATACATCAATGATATTATAGAGGAGCTCATGGCTTAATAAGAACTGCCACTCAGGTCGATCTTTAGGTAAAGCTGTTCTTGCCTAGGTCGGTCTGTGGATGGGTGACCGCCCGACATACCGAGTTTCCTCCGTGCCTCGGAAAGCACGTTAAGCTGTTGGTCCCGGCTGCCATATAAAAGTATAGATCTTTGGCAGTCGTTACACAGGTAGTCAGTGACTTGAAATTCTGATATTCAGTCTTACCAAAGGGTATTGTATTACCTAGTATTAACTGGGTTGTGGAGGTCAGATAAGCAGTCGCTCCATGTAAAATACTGGTATTCAGCTGACCCCAATATAGCAATGTATCCACGTTTTGCCAGATTTTATGGACCCATGGTGTAGGGGTGCGGATGGGGGGCATATTATTGCAAATAACCGGGTGCAAATCTACGCACCGGGCTGCCAAAGACTGATGGACAGATCCAATAACACTTTGACTGAGCTGAAAGTCGAACCCAAATCCTTATGCTCAGTAGCAGCTTATACGACCAAGAAACTAAAGAAGCAGTCAAATCCAAGTCATCGTCATCATTTCAGCCAAAAGACGTCCAATGCTGACATAGGCCTCCCCCAGGTGTCGCCACATTGACCGATTCCGTGCGTCTCTCATCCAGCGGGTTAGTGCAACCTTGACCAGGTCATCGGTCCACTTAGTGGGAGGCCTTCCAACGCAACGTCTTCCGGTTCGCGGTCTCCATTTATATTCCAGAACTTTTCGGCCCCATCGGCCATCCGTTCTGCGAGCAATGTGCCCTGCCCATTCGATTGTTCGGGCTACGTCGGTAACCTTGGTTAAAATCCAAGTAAAACATTAATATTCTTATAGATTCTTCAGAATGGCTCATCACGTTCTGCAAATGATAATTATCATTCTTTTTCCGATCACAATCGTTATTGAAATCATATTCTAATGCAGGAACAATAGGCTCAATACAAAATAAACAACAGTCAATGTCAGTCGATAAAATCGGCAGCGGGACGAATTGATTCGGTACTTTAATTGACCAAATGAGCAGGGCACGCCCGGCTTCCGTAATGGGCCTCGAATGATTCGCCAGTTATAACCATCTTTGAATTAATTTAACTGATAATATGAATACTAATAGTTTCTTCTGATTTAATTATAAAATTATCGTTCGCTTTATCGCGAGATTTCATTGCCGTCAAACTTTTAGACCATGACAAAAATTAGTCATCAATCTTCTGGCGCAGATTACATAAAGAGATAAAGAATAGTCAATAAAAAAATATTTTCAATGTTATTGATGCCATGTTTTTGGTCTACACATTTGGATCTTGCAAACCCCAATCTTGCACAAATGGTTTCCCCAATGATATTGGAAGTAAGATACGTTAGTCGTATCTTACTTCCTAAGGTTTAAATCATCAAATCTTTACGTACCATCTATTCTCTACAAGGGGTTAGAAACATTATAACTTCAAGGGGTATAGATCCGGAGATGAAGTAGGCCGATGGTTTATACCCCATTACTTGGGTGGTGTGTGGTGTGGACAGTGTCCGGTTACACACTTACACCATAAAGTCAACAATTTAGTAGAGTGTACATATATGTACTGTGTGGATATCTAGTTTATTTATAGAGGCTAAACATGGGCGTCCAAGGTCTGCGCGAATAGAAACGTTTTGATTAAATAAATATTTGGACAGTGGCATCAACATTTGTTTTAAATGCGTGTAAACTAAATTGAAGGTCGAGTTAATTAACTATAATAGACATAACACAAATTTTAGTGTTCAATATTCTACTAACACTTTTGTACCAAACTGTACTTACGTACTGTACTATAAGATTTATTGTAAGTTTTTTTTAATGTGAAAAACTTGGTATCTTATTTGTAAAAACATTACCTATATAGAATATATCATTCACATGAAAAAATACAATCAATAAATCTACGATCTACAGAGAAAGAATATCAATTTATAACGCAAACTACCGCCATCTCGTATCGAATAGTGAAACTATTTCGAGCGGCGCCGCCGTAGTTGCTTCATTCAACCAATAGATGGCATTACGTTACTTGTTATTAAGGCTGCTCAATCAACATGGAAAGGAATGGAATGGGCTGAGCACATGAACAAATACCGTTGAAAGCAGGGTCAGCTGTGACGTCACGTAATTGATGACGTGATAGACGTCTGTACGGCGCCGACGTGAATGGGGATAGAGTTTTCAAGAGTACCAAGGTAATAATAAATACTTGGGGCCTTGAATTGAAGAAGTGATATGATGGTACTTGTCAGTATGCCTAGTGCTATCACTTCTTCAATAGTAGATAGGCAAGGCTTACAAAGCTGTAATACCTTGGTAATATTACGTGTAGGCGCACTTGAAAGGGATTTTGTCCGAGCTGGGTATCAAACCGGTGATCTCTGACTTGGAGTAACACTTGTGGCCACTATAACAATAAGGCAATCGCACCAGGAACCAATGCAAATTGCACTAGTAACAAATGTGAAAATGAGTTGTAGTGTTGGTACCTAATGGTAGTCGTGTTGTAAATATTCAGTTAGCCAGAAAGCTAACCCAAATACATCTAGGTAAGGCTACACAGGCACTTGATGACGTGTCTTAGGCACAACTGATATAACACGTTATCATAAAGATACTAAACCACGCAAGCATGACCACTGAAGTATGAAACAAACTAAATTGATTTTCTTTACTGTTATCTGACTCTATGCATTTATTATGTCATCATCATCATCATCATCATCATCAGCCTATAATGTTCTCACTGCTGGGACTCAGGCCTCCTCTCTAGGAGAGGGATGGGCTATAATCTACCACGCGCCCCCGTGCGGATTGGCAGATGTCACAATCATGTCTTCGAATTTTTTGGTTCTAAGACATGCCGGTTTCATCACGATGTTTTGCTTCACCGTTTTGAGAGCAGTGGTGATGAAATAAATTACACAAAGTAATGCGCCTGCCTGGGTTCGACCCACGACCTACTGTTCGTAAGTCGGGACCGACACCACTGGGCCACCGCTGCTCAGTGCTCATTATGTAATGAACTTTAAATCATGAAAAAAATACAATCGAATTGAGAACCTCCTTGTAAAAAATTATAAACAGAAATGTAAAAGACAGTGCCCAATTTTGTAGGAGTTCGGCTGTTCTTGTACCTCGACTGAATCTCTTTAATTTTTTTCTTATTTTTGTTATTCTTCTGTGATTTTCTCTTCTTCCTCTATTAAACCCATTATCGGCTGCATAAAACACATACACTTTAGTTCTCTCTGTACAATAACTCAAGTCCAATATCAAAGTTTAAGTTAAAGTTAGAAACCACCCGCTATAAAGAAGAACTGTAATAGATCACCGGTTAGTTCACAATTAACTTGCTCAGTCATAAATCACGGGCTATCGGTAACGTTACATAATTTAGTGCCGCGATAGCTCACACCATTGGTAACTAATACCTCGCTTTAGGACTGAAAACATTAAACGGTGCAGTCGCAATGCACCGCAGTAAACGACTTAGATAAATGCAAACACATTTATCAAAAGATATGCGATTGTATTCTATTGACCACCGTTGTATGCTAAAACCTTTTCTGTAAGTAATCCCTTGGGAATTTAAACAATTAGTTGAAAGTTATTGACTAACATTAGATTTGGCAGTCAGTATACTCTAGGAACAGTTAAAAAACAAGTTTTCAGTGTCTCTTCTCTAAAAGGTTTGTTGCTTGCACAAGTAAGTAGGTGTACTTATATATTATATCACTAGCTTTTGCCAGCGGCTTCGCCCGCGTGAAAATGACGATTTTCCATACAAACTTTCATCCCCTATTTAACTCCCTTAGGGGTTGAATTTCGAAAAACCCTTCCTTATTCCTTGTCTACATTATAAAGGGAACCTCTGTGCAAAATTTCAGCTTTCTAGGTCCAAGGGTTTGGCCTGGGCGTTGATGAGTCAGTCAGTCAGTCAGTCAGTCAGGACTTCTCTTTTTATTTATTAGAAGACATTATAAAGGGAACCTCTGTGCAAAATTTCAGCTTTCTAGGTCCAAGGGTTTGGCCTGGGCGTTGATGAGTCAGTCAGTCAGTCAGTCAGTCAGGACTTCTCTTTTTATTTATTAGAAGATTGATGTATCAATAACCTTTAGAATATGTACTTACATACAGACATAATAAAAGTCATGCAAGAGCAATCAACTCGAACGTGTTTAGTGTTTAATTACACTGATGATTTGAGTGTGTCTGCCGGTGCCCACACCTGTACATAACTTATTCCAGATGTGACAATAAAATAAATTAATAGGCTTTTAAAGGTGACCTTTAAAAAAGGTTGCGATACTGAAATCGTGCGCATTACAGTAACATAATTACGTATTCTTATTGCGATGATTAGGTACGGTTCTCTCGTATTGGCCTATGTCAATTAACTTATTTTTCAACACACTTGCTCATAAAGTGGCTATAATTTCACCGCAATTAGGCACGTAATGACACCTATAATCAAACTGTGACTTTTTCATTGCTATTATTCACTAGTGAGTTATAGGTTTTTTTTTTAATTTTAAGTTTCGATACAAAAAAGATCGTGTTCAATAGTAAAAATAAATTAATGTACCTAGTGCTTCCCCATTTCATGCAACTTTGAATTTAAATAGATAATTTCAACTTATACGTTTTTAATAAACGAATCTTTCACTCAAATAATATAACTTTTGTTTTCTCTGTAATAAAGAAAAAAAATACCCATTTTGTCCGTGGCTAAAACTCTATTATCCGCGAAAAGTCAAAAATAGTGAAACCACATTCTTTTAGTCTATGGCCGATCGTCATTGTTACAGTAGTGGCGCCACTGGTCAAGAAAAAATGCATCGCTACGTCAAACTTAGTACATTTATTTTAGTTCCGTGTTTTCCCGCCTGCATAGATAACTTGGTAGAACTGTAGATGCGCGCGCATTAATTTTTCCCGCTATTGTGAAAAAAAAAAACAGAACTTGTTTTAACTGTTGAAGTTGGTAGAACTGTAGATGCGCGCGCATTAATTTTTCCCGCTATTGTGGAAAAAAAACAGAACTTGTTTCAACTGTTGAAGATGACTTTTAGTATTATTTTCTTCACAAGTGTGTTGAAAAACGTCGTATGATACACGTGTGTATTGATGATTACCGTCCTCGGCTTTCTCTGCGGTAATCACCAACGTTATACACTTGTACCATAATGTACTATTTTTAGGATCTTTCCAGTACCTAGGTGATATTTGTATCGTAACCGGTTTCTACAAATATTTCAACGTACATCATCTACGCTGTCTGAAATTGAAAATACCTGCCTAGGTATTTTCAATTTCAGACAGCGATGGTTTTACCGAGCTGTAAAAAATATTGAACTCTATAATCCTTTTAATGGAGCGCAAATGATCGCAACATTAACGGCATGCATGCGACATTTACCGATAACGACCGCGCGATAAATCGCTGCGCGTCGACACGCGGCTGTGTCGCGCGATTTATTAGTCGCGTCGCGCCGCGGTTTTTGCTGCCCATTGCCCACTGCCAGCCTGAGGGGCGATGATGCAGTCATGCACCTATGGACTCTGTTATGGTGCTGTCACACAATGTAGTTGATAGTTTTACAATTACGTGAATAAGTAAATGAATGGGTTCACACGGTTTTCAGAAGATTAACTAAAAGTTAATAGGTATATTTTCCGGTGACATTATACAGCTCTACGACATGTTATTGATAACCATACCCGTTTCACTAACACTATATGACACCTAAACTGAAAGTTGGAAAAATCAGACAGATTTATTGAGACATTTAGGTACTTCTAAAACCGGTGCAATATGTTTCAGACTGAAAGTCCTATTGTTATAGCAATATGTTTTGATGACCAACAAAACACAAAATTACGTGTTATCCTGGTATCTATCTTTCTACTTACTTATCTTCTATATATATATATATAAATAAACAGAGAAGTCCTGACTGACTGACTGACTGATTGACTGACTGACTGACTGACTCATCAACGCCCAGCCCAAACCCTTGGACCTAGAAAGCTGAAATTTTGCACAGAGGTTCCCTTTATAATGTAGACAAGGAATAAGGAAGAACTTTTCGAAATTCAACCCCTAAGGGAGTTAAATAGGGGATGAAAGTTTGTATGAGAAATCGTCATTTTTGTACTTAGTTAAACCGACATCCACGCGGGCGAAGCCGTGGGCAAAAGCTAGTCGAGATCGAGAATAAAATGAACAACACTACTTTTGACCCTACTACTACAACTACCTTAAACTTACAACAGTAATCTCGTAACCCTATCAGCCATCTACAGCGAGAGCGGCCCCCGGACACTAATCCGGGTGTCCGGCTGTCCGGCGCGGCTGTCCGACAGGACCGCTATTACAGATAAGAGTAAGACGTTTACTAAGTTTAAGGAACAATTTATTGATGTAGACAGGGGAACGGACAGAAGGGGAACCGACAATGTTTTTACTGTAGACCACCTAAACAAACAATAAATATTGTTCAGACAAGAAATATTCCACAGATTTAAATATTGTTTCGAAATAACTTTCACTATTCACCATTGAAAAGCCTTCAAATGTAAGGTGATTGCTTTTGAAATTCAGAAATGGGTATTAGTTGATCGTATACTCGTAGAGTGGTGAAAAATCTAAAAAGAGAATAATGTGTTGGCAAGTTCATAACTGCAATTATTTCTTAAATGTGGTCAACCGTTCGTGCGTTGTCTTGACTTGACTCCTAGTTCTATCTCTGAAGTTCAGTTAAGGGTCAGTTAGACAAATCGCCTGCGATCAGTCAGTGAGCAGCCGTTTCGCGCAGCTGTCTCAATCCCGGCCGGGATCAGCGCGGGCTCGGGCGGGATCCCGCGGGATTAACCCCGGGACATCAGCAGGTGGACGGCGCGTTATGTCGCTAATTCTATGGATTTATCGGCGATAAACGTTGATGGGGATCCAAAGGATTTGCTTTGATTGAGTTCATTGGAGGAGATTAGATTTAAAGCTGTAGGTGCATAGCACAGCGTGCATGCAAATGCAAGGTACTGTGTTAACGTGTATAATCAAGTGTGAAAGTTATTTAAAAGATAACTAAAAGAGCAAGCTTTTATTCTTCTTTTTTTCCTTCTTACCCATATAGTGACAGCGCGCATTGATTACTTACGCAATAACTTGCGTAATCAAATCAATTGCATACTGTTTAAATCGTTAAAGTAAAAGGAATAGTAATCCTACCCGTACATGATTGCTGGCGCCAGAAAAGGCTACACGTGCTGCCTGCTCGATTTCTCGATCGCCCATAGTAATTTCATTCAATTCTTACCTGAAACAAACACAAAAACAAATCATTATTATGTTGTACATAGGACAAAGAATCTGACTTCATACAACATTAGTGAATCTTTGTAAAAATATCCAGCCCTGGTATTTGTAGATAAAAGCAGTTTCGAATTGGTTCTAGATTCGTTTATCTGTCGAGCACATTCATCCTGGCACGCTAACGTTGGCTAAAACCGCGGCTTTTATGCCAAAACCAGCAAATAAATCAGTCTGCGGAATCAATCGTGTGTAATGCACCTCTATGCTCTATGGGTCTATGGTGCACGTAGGTAGGGAATAGAAGTTCATGAAGATTTTACAATTGAACCGCTATTTGAAATTGCCTGCAAGTTTCATAATTTTTGAGGAAACGTGATGCAACACTTGAATGAGTGTAGGATAGTTAGTATTAGTTAGATTTCAGGAGAAAGGTTCTCCTGATTTAATGGTGTGTCTAATAATGATAAAAAAACAGACAACTACGGTATTATAATAAATTTATCTGTTGAACACCATCGTTGGAAGTGCGGAGAGGTACTTACTACTTATATAGTCAGTAATTATCTTAATACCGCGCGAAGTACTAGTAAATTATAATAATGCCTAGGTTTAACAAGCCGACTGAAACAAGCCGTATGAGACATAAACACACACTCACTAATACTTAGGTATGATGCACACGTAGCGCTGTCTAATGAGGAGTTATTTGTGACCAGATTAGCGAAGTAGACTTACGGAGGGTGCGGATACACTGATGTGTACGATAAGATAAAATAAACTTAAAATTTTCCGAATTTCTGAGATAACAAATTGCTATTTAATCTTTAGAAAGCAAGATAATACTTTTTTATAGTTTTTTTTTTTGGTAGGTGGAAAATCATCGAATGACACCCCCCCCCCCCCCCCCGCTCTCGCTCTTGGGCAGAGCGAAGGGGAGTGTCAGGCTTCTACTGACTATAAAAACCGAACCCATGTTCCTTCTTTGCCCTTGCGCCGAGGCCACGTCATCTAGTACAGAAATCCGCGGCCCCGACGGGCGTCGGCCCTTGCGGGCCCCTCCTTGCTGACATCTCTTTGAGGCGCGCGTGGAACACGAACGCGCCGCCGACACGGTCGCCGTCATGACGACGGCCGGACGGCGAGGAAGCCATCACGTGGCCCCCGACGCCCGGAGCACCAAGATAATACCTGACTTATTTATTTATTGGCCACAAAATTATGTCATGTAAGAGTTGCCTGAAAATCTTGGTAATGAAAATAGAAAACCACTATAACAGAGGTACTCCTTTATTATTAACATCACGGTCTAACAGAACACTGCCGACAAAATCATGTATTTTGAAATGTGGTGATTAATACAAAATGATCAACAAAAATCCTACGACTGAATTCAGTACTTCGGGACTCAACAGGTCTAGGCTTATTTATACGAGTACTAGGTTTTCTTTCACTTTTAAATCAAAAATTAGGTACCTAGAGGTCGTAGACTAAACTGACGTTATAGTAATCCGTGGTTCATGCAACCGCGTCCCGCAGCGACGCGGGAGCTAGCAGGGCAGCAGCTATCAAGCTAATGTTCGTCTAAACACAGAGCCGTGTCGCCCTCTATAAGCAATTAGCGATATACATACATCACCAGTATGAGGATTAATAACTTTTATGGAGTTACCAGCTCTTTCAGCATTGTTTATTTTAATTAGGTTTTTAGCCGGTAGCATGGTTGGTGTTTTCTCGGATGATTGTTCTCTACTAACAACCATTCTGTTTAGAAGTTTAATTATTACCTGCAAAATTGATTGCCTTCTAAACAGCAACGCCATTGCACTGCCGGACTCGTCTGTATAGAAAATTAGAAATGGTGCATAATGTTTAGAGAATATTGCTGTTTCTCATGTCATTTCGACAGAACTAATAAATAGTCTTCTTAAACTAGGAAACATTACAACTAAACGGTAAAGCTGCTTGATGATAATTAAGAATGGTGGTCGTAGGAGATTAGGAATTGCTTTCTCAGACCAACCTTTGCATCAAAAACTCTATCTTCTTTTAGTAGGCCGCAAATATGAATGAAGTCTCCAGATGCCTTACTAAATCTAGTTGATTCAGTGACCCATTCCTGCGATCTAGCTATTAATACGAACTTCTCCGAAGCAGGGGTCGTCGACACAAGGACGTCGCACATCCGCTATGTTGCACGCGCACGAGATGCGCATTCGTAATGGACAAGTAATGTAGGACTCGATGGATATTCTAATATAGGTGTGTACTCACAGGAGATTGGCCTAAGTACATCATCATCTACGGCTTCGGCGGGGTAGATGACAGAAACTAGGTATTATTTTGTAGGTGTAAATAAGTCTTCTATTTTCATCAAAATACGCTGAGCTCTTAGGTTGTGAAAGGCAATAGACAGACATACAAAAGTTACTTTTAGATTTAACTAATAATATCCATACAAACATAGAAAGTATGGTATAAACATGTTTTTCTATTGGCCCGATTAACTAGTGCATACTAACACTACTGGATTGCCCGTACTTTTCTAATTAAGTATAGGTGTAGGTGTGCCTTTATCTAACCCATTTCATTTTCCGACAAAACACAAACGAATTCCATGAACAATAGCGTAAATGAAACCTGTCGTGACTGGCTAATTATTTCTAATGACCATTTCCTGCGCTGCAATGATGACATGAGCCCTGAACAAAAACATCATGTCAAAACAAAACGCACAGTATTCGGTAATTAACTAACATTCACCTACTAATTAAAACAGAGTGACAATCAAAACAATTAATCAAGCCTTCATATAAAAGACTTGGAAGACAACGGCCACTACAGTATACAAAATGGCGGATTCTAGATGGCGACTCGCGTGTTTGGTCTGCGTCTTGTTTGTGAGCAGTTCCGTGATGGCGTCCAAGGAGCTCATCTCCAAGATGAGCTCAGGGTTCACGAAGGTTGTGGATCAGTGTAAAACTGAGGTAAAGCTTTTGTGTAAATGCTTTTTCAGAATTTGCTATGACAGATAAGAAACAGATTGTGCACCTGTGTCTGTACACTCACCTCTTCCGCGTCGATGACTAATCTCCGGTAAGATTGGCCGCTGTTACCGAATCGGTCAGGAACTCAGGACGACTACAGCACAACGTGCATTTTCTGCTTAGGAGATAAAACAACATACTTAGACATGATTCTATCTATGCCGGCTAAGTGATGTATTAGGGAACAAACTTTGACAATTTCATGATGCTCAGGACTCGTATCATCTCTCTCACAACATTTTCTTCTTACAGAGATGAATCTATGTTCCAGTGCTTGTAATGTTAAACACTGATTATGCTGTATCTTTTTTTCTAGCTAAATGTGGGCGACCACATAATGCAGGACATGTACAACTTCTGGCGCGAGGAGTACGAGTTGGTGAACCGCGACCTGGGCTGCATGGTGCTGTGCATGGCCAACAAACTGGAGCTCATCGGCGAGGACCAGAAGATGCACCACGGGAAGGCTGAGGAGTTCGCCAAGAGTCATGGAGCTGGTATGTGTCTTTTGAGTGGAATGACGAACTTGGATAAGTGGAAATCTGCTTTTTCGTATTCTTTCGCTACTCTTTTCTGATTAATTTCCTAGGATACAAGCAGTTAAATTACACCTTTAAAAAAAATATAGAAAGATAGTCGCGAAAAATATAACGCTTTCCTTGCAATCGGGTAAAAAGTGGACCGTCTTGAGATCGATTAATATTTCTTTGGTCTCGGCACGTTTTTTGCGATCGCCAATGTTGATTCTGGCTTTCTGGAGATAGAGTTAGGGAATAGTGTAAACTTAGTTTTTGTTGTTTGTACCTATAAGTACTAAGCCGGTTGATACCTAGAAGAGGTTATCTTTGCTGTTCAGATTGATACTGCAATGGAGTGGCTAGTAGGGAGTCCATCAGCGATAACAATGATAAAAGTCATTATGAATAATGGAGTGCAACAAGTACAAGCTATTGAAAATGTTGTTGAAACTCGCTGTAGATTATATGAAATGCTTTTAAAACTGTGTGTAGTCCTTAGAGCAAAGTAGGTAAAAGGCCATTGTACTCATTCGTCATTCAGAGCAAGATTTTTACCAACTGTAGCGAGATTTTCAAATGTTAAATCTTATACTTATTTTTTGTCAAATTCATCATCTGCCTGGCCTTTTCCCAACTATATTGGGGTCGGCTTCCAGTCTAACCGGATGCAGATTGCAGTTATTTGTTGTCAAAATCTTAGAAACTATTTTGAATTCTTCACCGAACAATTTCCCTCGTCCTCAGATGATGCGTTAGCCAAGCAGTTGGTCGGCATCGTCCACGACTGCGAGACTCAGCACCAGGCCATCGAGGACCACTGCGCGCGTGTGCTGGAGGTATCCAAGTGCTTCCGCTCCAAGATACACGAGCTCAACTGGGCACCCAGCATGGAGGTCATCATGGAGGAGGTCATGACTGCCGTGTAGGAGAGGGGGGGGGGGGAGGGAAGTGTGAAGGGTGGAGGAAAGTGAGGATAATAGAAGAGCGACGTGAATAAGTGTAAGAGGATGGGATTAAACAAGACAGACAGATCGGGAACAAGACCAAAGAAAAAAGATTCATTATTTTCATTTAAATTTTTGAAAATGTATTGCATAGGCTACAAAGGTTAAGTATATTGGGAAAAGGCTTAATCTTAGTTGGTTGTTATTTAATGTTTAGGATAAAACATAATTCGCAAGTGAGCCTAGTTCCAGCAATGCCTTTAGTTTAAAATATAATGAGATTGTAACCCCATTTAGGTACCCTGAGAGGTGTAGGTTTTATTAACTATAGATTTTCTTTGATTGTTATCTACTAACATCTTCCATAGCACATCATTATTTCTTGTCATTAAATTATTATCATTAACAGGTGTTAGGATTTGTTCTATTTCAATAAAGTACCTATTTCAGCATAGTCTATTTTGTAGTTTATTTATGGTTTGATTTGCCCAAGATATAGCAACAATTACAGTGATGCATGATTTTCTTCGGCAATTAAGTGACATTCCTCCTCCTCTCCTCCGATCGTCCTGGCAAACATCTGTGAAAATTGAAATGTAAAACAAAATTATGGCACAAGTTCCGCCGAAAGACACGCCAAGAGCAGCCCAGCCTATGCAGCCCCATTTGTTTTTGGAAATATGATCCTATCAAGACTGTTGGTATTGGAAATGATAATCATGATCATGTCCCTATCACAGCCCAACCGTATCCAAACGTCAATATTCTTTAAAGAAAGAAAGAAATAAAATAACACAAACATTTACACCCACTTAACTTGCGACATCTAGAACCGATAATATTATCCCAATGCCCCATTGTTCCTCGCACAACTGCCCAACACTGGACAATCCTTCACGTCCAATCGTATAAGCTGTAAAGCTATCACTGCTTCCAATAACTCCTGATGTTTTCTGTAATACTACGAACGAACAGAAATAAATCGAGGCTTAAGGTGGCTCTACACCCGCACACAAATATCTACAGGGGTTTGAAGAAATGTATCTAATAGATTAACAGAATTTTATTGTGAGATTTGGTAAAAGTAGCTTAAAAGACGTGTGCTCTTGGCTCCACAGTCAGTCTTCACAAAACGAGTACATAGTAATTCGGGGCCGGGTTTACCATTTTTTTTTTGGTTGTTAAATCATCAAATGACCGCTCCCGCTCTTGGGAAGAGCGAAAGGGAGTGTCAGACTTCTACTGACTAAAAACCACCTGTGTTCCTACTTAGCCCTTGTGCTGAGGCCGCGGTATCTTTTTCGAAAACCCGCAGCCCCGACGGGACCCCCAGCCCTGTAAATATACCTAAGTTGGTCTTAACTAACTAAAGAAAGAATTGAATTTCCTTTCTAAGACACCTCACTAGTTGAAAATCTGTAACTTCTCTGAAAATATATCTACTGAACAGATTACGTAAAAGTAGCCCCCTTAACAAGCATAATAGTCACGATTCAATAAGCCGGCACGTCTTGTGAATCGGCGATAAAACCTTGCACCTGCGACTGTATCGTATCGATACAACCAACAGTTTCGCCGACAAATACAAATAAAATTATAAATAAGGAAAAGTATTCTGGTCACATCTCCGCAGTAAACAGGGGACTGCAAAAGGATCACTTGAATGCGACATTCAACTGTTCCAGTATTAGTTCGAATCATGTTTGGCTGCATCAACGTCATTATTTACAGAAAAAAATTAAAATGTTAATAAAAACGTCGAAGTAGAGATTGTCGAATGAGACGGGAAAAAAATAAGAACTCTTGTATCGTTTCGTTTAGCGCCGTACGCATAATCCTCCCTTTGGACACCAGTCCTTTTTACAATACAATCATAGTAGCTAGAGTAAAGACCAAGAAAGTCGGCTTAAGAATCTTATATTTTCCGACAAAACGCGATTACGCGATGAAGCTCTTTCTAATAAGACTTGTTCAAACTTTGTTTTTCTTTTCAAAGTAATATGCTCGCGAAAATCTATAATATTTGCACTTCTGTGCTTTCTTCTCCAGTGTGGTCTGTTAGGGTTTAGCAATAAAAGTAAATAACGCGTGGGTCTCAGGTGGTGCGCGTTCAAATAGATTTAACTGCGCCGAGCACGTATTGTTTGTCGAGCTGGTATACGGGTCTACGGGACCCGCTAACGGAATGTGTGCTTCTTCAGACTGCTCCAGATTGCCGTCATTTTATAGCAGGATAGTACAATTGAATGAATTAAAGAGGTGGTTATAGATGAGGGTTGATACATGGTCAGCGGTTTTTAAAACTGACTTTTAATACTATTGGACACAGTATAAACATTCAAGTTTAGAACGTCAAATCAGATACTGGTTTTATGAAAGCTCAAAAGAAAAAAAGTGAATGTGGCACTCGGAGACTGCCGCGGTAAAGCTAATGCATAGCATTTTTTATCAAATATTTAATTTGACAACCTCAGTTGACAACCTTGTTATTTTCCGTAACCATAGCAACCTGGTTGAAAATTTTCGTTACGGAATTTCTGGATTCGCTCTCCACGCTCAAGGCCCGCGATAGAAGCTATGCAATAGCTTAAAAATCTTTGATATTCTAGCCAAGTTTCACAGCTAACTGTGGTGTGGAGATCAGATGCATATAGGTGTTTTCAATAGTCTCCTAAAATAAGAATAAACCTCAATGCAATTTAACTTAGAAAAAACAGATTTAAAACACTGACTGTCTCGTCTCCAGCCGACAAGCAAGGTGAAGCACCTCTACCAACCTTTTAAAGCTTCACTACAGCACTAAAGAGCCGCCCTCTAGCGCCGTAGACACGAAACTATCGGAACACTAAGTAAATCTGTTCCCGCCGTTATCACTACATCAGACTTCGATTAACGCTGCATGCTTAGTGGACAACCAGTAACGAAGGGACAGAAGGTACACTTAGTTAATGATGATGATTTATGTGACAAATGAATGTTAGCTGTCGTAGGTTAGGTAGGTAAGAATAAACGATTTAAGGCAGTCTTTGGTGGGGCTGCGGGTTGTTCGAAAGCGATTCAAAGGGCTAAGAAGGAACATGGGTGGTTTTTAGTCAGTAAAAGTCTGACACTCCCTCCCGATCTGCCCAGAGTGGGAGGAGTCATTTACTGATTCCCACCGTAGAAAAGCAGTCTTTGGCGGTCTCACAGGCTACATGGAATCCAATTTGACGCAAACGCAGAGGTATCTCTTGCCAGAAATCACTTTTCTCACGCAGTAGGTATAACCTACAGCCACAACCCCTAATGCTATCATCCTTCTGTTCACATTTATCCCTGGTCGTACAGCCAGTGCATGCTGCGCGGGCGCACGCCGCGATTGTCCTGTCGCGTAATGGCGGCGATAGGCCGGAGTTATGGCGCAATTAACTGCACCGATTCTCACGTGGCGGCAGGCGCAGGGTTAGCCGTGTGAAGCGATTTACGTGGATGGGTTTATTGTTTAGGGTTGATGGAAGGTTAGCCAGTGTGGGTGTTGGGTTGCTAAGAGCTAAGAGGTTTATAGTGTCCGGTAAACCTTAAAGACACAGCGCTCTTGTTGGTTCTTAGGTATCTTCTAATGATTTGTTTCCATCGGAGAAGTGCTCGAGCATTTATGATGTCATAGGATTGTATCAGAACTGCTTTTAAGTAAAATAGTAGATTATGCACCAAGGGGCTAAAGTTGTGTCTTATGTCACGGGCGTCATATTGAATCTCGAGCGCAATGAAGGATTCGGGATTTAACTCCCGACCGCAGGGAGGGAGTTAAGAGTTTAACTCACGAAGAATCCTGAATGCAGCGAGGGATTCAAGCTAGCCCAAGGCAAAGACACCTTTAGCCCAGAGGAGGATACTCTACTTTTTACACCTACTGTGAGAAAATAATAGCCATAGGTAGTACGAAAAACAAAGTATTTATTAAATAAACAAACAGTAAGAATAACATATTAGAAATAATGAAATAGAAATAATTATAAGAAAGAAATGGTAGAATGGTTTTGGATGATTGGCTGTACCTATGCATTTTGATTTTAGAACGTCATTGGAGACGCTCGTGAAATTATAGTATTTTTGATAAAATGTGATAAATCGACTGTCAGTAGTATACTTAGATAGGTTTTATTATTTATTTATTTATTCACAAATTCCACAGCAATATTATCTTAGCGCAGTTTACTTAAAATAAATTAACTAATGTTACAGCCAATTACTATTACGGTATTTTCCATTGCTTTTAAAAAATGGTTCGTAGTTATCTAATTATTCTTACAAATTATTATGTCTTCGAAAACATGGCAACGATATGAAGAAGCAGTCGTTATGATTTTGTAGGAAATCGAGAATATCATCCACGCGTAGTAAGGGTATCGAGAATAGCTTTCCTCTTTCTGGCACCAAAGGGTGTTTGTTATAGTGCGCGCGGAACTAGTTGGCCGCGCCTTAGGTGGCGACAGGGGTGAGGGGGCGGGTTGCCTACAGCTCGCAATGCACAGGAGACTATAATAAAATTATACAGTGATGACCAATCTCGAGATATCGTGAACAATAATAATTGTTCAATTTATTGAAAAGAATACAAATAAAAAACAAAAACATGCACGTACGTACTATACTGCCAATTTAGCTGAGCTGAGCATGTGAGATTCCAAATTCAAATCACATTATTGACCAGCGGGTCATAATGAAATCCAGTACAACATTATTGACCGGCTGTTCCCCCGGCCACTAATGACTCACTTTAGGTTAAGGTTGCTTGACATATAATTTGACATTTTCGAGCAGGTGGTGTGAAAAAAATCTTGTTATAATTATAAGCGTCTCCTGACGTGCTCGAGGATGCACGAACACTCAATGTCATACATAATGTCATAAAGTCCTTACATGACTGGATTTTTCCGCTTGGTGGTGAGCACTGGTGACAGAATTGAGGCAGAGGAAAACAAAACTTCTGTCGTATACTATATTGTACAATATTAGTATTTTAAGAAAAATAGGCTGACAAAAGAGAAAATAACTTTTCTGAGGCTATAAAACTCATTTCACGGTTGCATTTCCACTCACTCTCTTCATGCAGATTCTGATGCATGAAAAGGCAAATGAAGACATGACATGAATATTGTCTTCATTAATATAAATCTTAATGGAAAACATGTTAGTAACAAAGGCGATACACCAAGGAGATGGCGGGACGAGCTTGATAGAACAAACGACCAGTGGTCCACATTGGCCCTGGATCGCAAAATTTGGAAATCATGGGGGGAGGCCTTTGCCCTGCAGTGGGATGACACAGGCTAACAGTAACAGTAACAGGCGATACACCAACATAAAACCCAAGAGACGTATTTGGGTCATACTCAGAAAAAGTGTACATTTTGAATTTGTAACTAAACTGATAGGTAACGATACTGAGAAGCTCCGTCACGAAACTGATGTCATAAGGTATGGTACACATGGATTGGGTTAATAAAACACTTGATTATAATATTTGGCTTAAATCAGTTTTATTTGGATTCATTTAAATACTATAAACTTTGGTAGTTAAATTTGCAAATTAAAATTATTTAATAATAATAATAATAATATTCCACAACTATCACACAACGCCATCTAGTCCCAAGCTAAGCAGAGCTTGTGTTAATATTTGTGTGTTATTCTAATCAAATCACGAAGGTAGCAAAGGGGGGTTCAAATTTCGGTCATTTTTTGCCTAGCACGCTCCGTTTTCGAGATATTTGAATTTAACTTTTTTTGGTATAATAATTTTAAACTCCCATAACTCGGAAACGGTGCATCGCAGGACGTTGCTTTTCAGACCCTAAATGGTGTGTATGGCCAAAGTTAACCCAATAATGCAATAAAATTGATAAAAAAAAAAAATTACGTCCTTGCTCCATAGCGCCCCTAAGACTACACACTCCAACCAACTTTAATTTATCCCTATACTGTCAGTTGTTTAATTGGGCTTTGCCTCGGTTTTTCTGCGGGCACGCCACTATACCTACAAAAAAACCTTTCGGCAACTATACCTGTGTATATTAAGCACTGGTAAATAGTTATGCACTTTTGGTTGTTGTGTACTAAGCTTAACAATTTCTCAGTTTCGTAGCGTAACCCAATTTTACGCAATATAACGAAAATGATAATAAAATCTGAGAAATCGTAACCTCTAAAAATGTTTTTACGTAAACCACGGTTTTACCACGCAAGCACTGAGTGTATTCTTTATGATAATACAAAAGATATGAAGAAAACATGGTAAGTAAACAAAAAACATAATAAACTTACCAAAATAATAGATGTTAATCACCCTGAGGTATTTTTTGTATATTTACACTTTCTCACCGTCTTGACTTCACGACTGCGGCGAAAACATGATGGCTGCCGTGACAGTGATTTTGACGTAAGTAATAACGTTGCCAGATTAGAAAAAAACTATTTAAACCACCTTAAGTCCTCGCGTTTCAAATTTTATCACGCGTTACTAACCCTGAGTAACGAAACTTCATAATTTTGGGACAACATTTGTTTAATTAAAATAAATCCTTCTGTTTAAGATTTACGGATAAAATTGGTCTTATTTAGTTACTTGATTCATCAAGAATAATATAACCACAGTCAATGTTAAAAAAAGCGATGAATATTCGTAACAATTCATCTCTTAAAATGTGAAATCGTCATTGGGACACCAAAAAAATGTATGGGGGCATTTTTATCAATGTTTTGAAAATCAAAAAAAGTAATCTTATATTGAACATTTAATTGAAAATACCAGAGAAATCATCGTAGAATTAGACTAACATAACAAAAAGGGGGGATAAAAGAAAATATATCATAATACTAAATATTTACATAAATATGAAGTTGCGGGACAAGAAAAGACACCAAATGTACACTTTTTCTGAGTATGACCCATTTACCAAAATTGAAATCATATTTCTCTTGTCTCCATTCGATACATGGTCAGCGGTACACCGATCACATTCATTTCCATTACGCAGTACAAGGCGATGTACAAGAGAAAGCTTACCTCCACGCCTTCTACGGAGTAATAAACGGCACACACTGCTTTGTACTCGTATATTCACACCACTTATACTGTACACTTGGCTTGAAAGGTTCTCATTGTAGGAATAAAGTGATTCCTTGACATTATTTTACACGAGTCCAATTGCTATTTCACACTTACTTAAAGTGTGCATATTTATCAGCTACGCGAGTGAGCGGAAATGTAAAACATAGGTTTACTAACCCGCACTGGGCCAGCGTGATGTATTGTAGCCCATACCATCTTAAAGAAAAGAGGCTTGGAGTCCCAGCAGTGAAAACATTATATTTTATAAGCTGTTTATGTTTATACTGAATGCTAACATACGAAACATAATAAAGCAGATCACCATTTTTTTCTTTTCTTATCTTTTATGACAGTCTTCACGGAAATACATCAGAGAAAATATTTGTTTAACAATTAATGTATGTTACACATTTGAATTATAATATTTAATAATCAAAACGAATTGACATAATGTAAAGCTCCAGATATTTTAAAACCGCAACGATTTTCTATAGCGGCAGTTTACCATACAAAAGATGAAACTCAGTAGGGAAAGTTGAAATAAAAGATCCATGATACTATCCAGGTTTATTCCCTATATCTCAGTGAGGACCTCGCTGACGATGACCTCGACCTTGGGCTGCCAGTCTAGCTCGTGGATGCCGGTGCGGAAGCACTTGGCCACTTCCAGGACCCGCAGACACTCGTCGTCGTCGCGCTCGAACTTTTTCTCGCAACCGTGGATTATGGTCACTATCTTTGATGCTACTTCCTCTCCTGTAATAATGCTTTTGTTTAATTTCGGAGAATTAGAACCTTCCCGTTTTCAATTTCGCTTCGTTTTAGTCGTCAGTATTAAAATAATTTCTGCCATATTTTAAGTTTGAGCGTTTTGTCTTTTGGAAAATCCCACCTCGCTTTTCCCAACCACTGCAATTCCTGAGAGCCAGAATTAATAGTTGTGAACACAAAAAAGCTCTGAGGCTTGAGGCAATGAAGCTTGACGAGTGTCAGTGAAAAGATTCAACTGTCTTAGTCATGTAATGAACCACAAAAACCGTGGAGGAGGAAACTAAGTCAGAGATTGTGGATTTCCCAAAATAAATCTTTGAAAGATGCACGAACCAGCGCCATGTTTGAGCGCGAACTCCTGCGCGTTGCCATGATGCATCCTTCCGTTGGCATCCAGTAGATCCAGCTTCTTGCTCATGCAGATGATGGCGCAGCCAGTATCACGGTTCAACAGCGTGTAGTCAAGCTTCCAGAAGTGGAACAGGTCGGCTATGATCTGGTCGTTCATATTCAGCTGCAAGAATTGGAGGTGGAGAGATAAATCCAGTAATGATGAGGGGATCGAGATTTTGCAGGTACCGCTGCGGTTGCTTTTCGAAGAAAAGTGATGGAAAGTATTCGTTTCAGATAAAACGAGGTAAGATTCGAAGGTGCGGTAAAAACTAGGGCATAAAACATTATAGGAACTTCTGTTTTTTTTTCTCCAAGATAAAGATTAATTTTAGTGCGACCACTTACCTCTTGTTTACACTCCTCCAAAACCTTGACGAATCCTGAAGTGATATACTTCATGGCATCCTTGGATGGTTCTATCTCCCGCACTCCCACGACCAAAATCACGAGCGCAATAAAGACGTTGTTGGTTCCCATTTTTAAAGAGTGTCTCCAAGTGAGAAGTGTTACTTTGTCGTTTATATATTCACCAGTAATTGGTGGATTGGTTACCGATGGTGTGTAATTGTCGACACTGGTTGGTAATCAGCGGGTGATGATGAGGTGGTTTCGTACGTGGTGTCAGCTAATGATGGGTTATTAACAGGTTAACGCGTTCGCGTAAATTCTCGGTAGTCTTTTGTTTGTGGGCATGTTGAGTTATGTATAGTCAGTGTATAGTGTTCAATTAAATCTAGTAACAAGGGATTCAATATCTACCTGATATCTTCGCCAGAATCAGGAGGGTTCAGCTGTCAGGGCCTTTGGCCAGCAATGGGATGACACAGGCTAACAGTAACAGTAAGTAAGTGTCATAAACTTTGTAGTTCAAAGGATTGTTCCTTATAAGGTTAAATTCATTCAGGTTTATGGAATGTACAGATCCATAGCTCCGATATATAGGTACGGCGATATATAGGTACGGCGATATATAGGTACGGCGATATATAGGTACGGCTTGTCATAGATGTGACATCTTGTACCGTCCCGATCCGTATAACAGAGGACTGTGTCCCAGCCGTGGGAATGCATTGGCTGGTGATGCCTATCAGGTAAAAATGATAACATTAAAGTATTTCATACATTTATTTCCGGCAACTCCTGAAAAGTGTAGCAAACAGTTTTCTTTGATTCATTTCCCTTTTAACAGTCGGGTCCAAGGTCTCACCATTCTTATTATCGGAGATTTGTACAGGCTCAGAGCCAGGTGGAAGGTCGACCTGGTCCTTCCAATAGTCCGCCTCCGGCGCCCAGTGCATCTCGTGGATCCCGTATCGGAAGCATTTAGCAGTCTCCAGCGCGCTACCACAGAGGTCGCTGACGCTCTTCGTCGACTTCTTGCATAGTTGGAACAGTTCCATCATATGTTGTGCCATTAGTTCGTCTGGAAGTGGATAATTATTTTTGTAAACGAACGCTGAAAAATTACTTATAATTCACGTACTAGACGACCAACCCGCACTGAGCCCGCATGGTGGATTATAGCCCATCCTTCTCCTAGAAAAGAGGCCTGAGTCCCTGCAGTGGGAACATTTTTGGCTGATGATGATGATGGTGATGATTAGACATTATGTACTATTATGTTGACTATCGAAAACCTTTTTCATACTTACAACCTTGTAATACTACACGATGCAAATAGCGACGTCAAATTATACTGTTGACCAGCAACGAATTTAATTCGAGAACATCCAAATATGATTAACTTTATCGTATATGTTTGCCTAGTGATTAAGAAGCAATAGCCACCTGGAACCTAAACCAAGTGGCTGGCAAATATGCGTCAATTCGTAATCGAAACAAAAGAGAACGTTACCAGCACCGCAAGCCTTGAAGAACGCATTAACATTCCCCACCACGACCTGGCTGCCCTCATCATCCAAGAACTGATTCTTCTCGAACACGCAGACCAGGACACAGCCCAGGTCCTGACTTCTTAGGAAGTTCTTTTTATTCCAGAAGTCCAATAGATCTCCAATTACTTCATTCGTGAACTCCAACTGAGGGTATTTATGATGAGGACTTAGATTTACATAGTTAATTTCTGAGTAACGGTGTACCTACACCAAAACTTCCACAATTTAGTGTGGTCGGTGAATATTTGTGATGGGAACTGATAGAAAACGTAGAATAGGAAGACTCATATCCTTTTGTTATCGTTTTGTTTTATCCTACGTCTGTTTCTTGCAGTACAAAACTATAGGAACACGATGCAAGAGGTTTCATATCTTGCCACTGTATGAGCGCAGATGCATTGCTGATATGGTATATTTATTTACGATCGCAAATGGTACTGTTACGTGGTTTAGGATTGCTTACACAATGCTCATACCTAGTTTATTACAATATATCCCTCATTCCATAAGTCCGCGTACAGGCAGAATATGTTTCTAATCCGTGCGAGGAGAAAAAGAATATAAGAAAAATAAAGAAAGAAAGTTTAATATTAAATCCGTTGATGTCGAGCACACGTACATCCTCGAACGCAAGGACATGCGGTGTTGTGTGACTTGTGTGAGTATGGCTTTATTGTATTAATCATTTATGTTATATCCGTCTCTTGCCAGAGCATGCTACAAATTATCTTTCTGTGTAAACCATGTATTGGACTGTACCACCTACCTCAGTCTGACAGTCCAGCACCATTTCACCGATATGGTTGCTGAGCGTCTTAATCACAGATACCTCGTTTTTTTCCACACTCGACGTTATCAACGAACAGAATACTATTAATATAAACATTTTGAGTTTTGTTTTAACAACATCTGTATTTTTCTTCACAATTATAGTTGCAGGTATAATGTCGCATGTCGTGAACAGCGAAGAAATTGAAACAATTGGGAAATGTGTTGGATTAATTACTTTGTTAATTGAATTTGTGTTTTAGACGTTATGAAATGTACCGTAACTTCTCGTGACTTAGATAAGTGACAGACATATGGCAAAGAAAAGAAATTTTCTGCTAAACTCATCGAGTTTATTCATGAATAGACCCAAGAAAGCGCTTTGACTTATATAAAAAACCTGCTTTTTTATTACCTTTACTATACATCTGGGTGGACATAAAACTATAGGTTCCACTTAAGCTTAATTATAACAACATAAAGTGTTTTAAAATGTTTTATTTTCGAGGTTCATCAGCAATAAAATAAAACAAAACTGATTGATGTATATTTCTTTAATAATATTACATCAAGTACTTGCAACTTACAAAACTACCCACTCCCTTCGAGTAAATTGGCGAGGCAGGAGATTCTTCACTTGAACAACTAAATTATCACACGAGTCCATTTAACATGCCAAGGTCAACATAAGGTTCAACATTCTGTTTATGTTTTTGCGAAATTGGTTATATTATTAACTTTAATCTGATACAGATTTGATTTTAACATAAGAGCATTAATTGAGATTAAATTATAAAAGCAATAATTGAAAACGCATAGCTGAGATTCGAAACGAAGAGATATTTATTTCGCGCTAGGTAATATCAAAACAACACAAAAAAAGTCACTAATGCTTGCAATATCGAAGTAAGATAGCTTAGGGTACAATTGAAGAAACAGAAGTCAAACCCGAAGTTCAGTCCTCTACACTTCAGCCAAGACTTCTCCAACGATGAGCTCCATGCTGGGTGCCCAATTCAGCTCGTGGATCTTACCCTTGAAGCACTGGGTTACGTGCAGGGTCTTCATGCAGGGGTCTTCGATCACAACAGGGGTCGACTCCGCGCAACCGTGGATCAGGGCCACCAGCTGCTTCGCCATCGCCTCGTCTGGTGGATTCAAATGGTATAGAAATCAAAAGAAGGTAAATTATGGGGACCTAGTGATTAGTCCTCCAGTCTTCGTAATTGGGGCAAAAGACAGTATTGTTCTGGTTGGACAGAATTCAAGTCATGGACACAAGAAGAATATGAGGAAATAGTCTATGGGATGCAGCACAAACCATAAAATAAATGATATGTGGGATGCAGTCACTGAAAATAATAGAGAAGTCAGATGTTATCGCATGACTATAAACATAAAGTAGTTCACGTGAACTATTATTTTGGAGTTTCAACCTGTAACGAGATTATACTGAGTTATTTCCCAAAGAAACTGCGTAACATTGTACTTTCTTACAATTTTCCGCTTCAATCGTTCGGAAATCTCGCTGAGTCACATTTTAATTTTGTGGAGCACTCCCTAGCCCTTATTGCACTATATTTAGTCACAATGATATAGCTTTACATTTATCCTGATAAAGGGCTTATGGGTAATCAAGCGGTAAACCTGATGTGATTGGTGTTTAATGTGATCTCAAGGATTATTTATACGAAAGTAAAGAGTAGATCACAAATGAAGCCAAATGAAAACGGCTCAAAACGCTATAAATAAGAACAGTTCTCTAACCAGCGCCATGTTTCTGCGCGAACTCCTGTGCCTTGCCGTGGTGCAGCTTCAGCTCCTGGTCCAGCAGTTCCAGCTTGGATGAGAGGCACATGATGGCGCAGCCAAACTGTCTGTTCGTGAACTCGTAGCCTTCCTTCCAGAAGTTGTAGAAGTCTGTTGTCACTGAGTCAGGAAGGTCCATCTAGAATTGTTGAGGACCATAGCATGTAAGTTTATTGAAAAACTAGAATTGCAGACGGCAGCATAGAGAATTATGTGTTCCGAATCAACGTAAACGGCAAATAGTAATGAAAATTTAAATTAAAATTGCATGTCATAGATGAGATGATATTATTTCGGGTCGAGTGCGCCATAGGTCCTACACAAAACATCACCTAAGTATTACCTAGATTAAGTAGCTCAGGTTACATGCATGCCAAAAAAATTGAGGAACTGTGCTCGTCTCTCGGATTTCCTCCTCTTAACTTCAAATCAACACATAATTTTAAATATCTTACCTCTTTCTTACAGTCTTCCAGCGGCTGAGCAAAGTGCTTGGACAGGTTCTTGATGATTTCTTGCGAGCACTCCACCGTGATGAAGAGTCCGGCGATGACCACCAGCGCCAGGCGGACGGACATGGTGGCTGATGTGTGGGGCGCCATTGAGGCAGAGCATCGGATGGACAGACTTATATCCACACTTAATTACCGCGTTAATTAAGAGTTACGACGCGACAATGAGCCCCGGCTTGATTAGACGTGCTTTAATTAGTGTAGTGGATTCATTCATGGAATCGAAATGAACGTGCTGAACAGTCTGTTATTAGTTCTGTAGGCTCATCATTGACTTGCACTATGCATTACTTGATATGGATCAAGTAATGCATAGTGACTGTGGAGTCACTGTGGTGACAATCTGTTCATTTATGGAGCTTTGTGTTGTCTTGGCTAAGTGAATTACACAGAACATTCTTTTTCTCAAATGCTCATTTACGCAAACAGGAACTGGACTTATTTTTTATCATTTCACTGAACCAATTTAGGGATTTGTTCAAATACTAGATTTGTTTAGGGAAATGATAAAATAGTGTTGTTATTTTAACATCCTCCGTGATTTGATCAAATCCCTTAGGGCATTGACCAAATCCCTGTTTTTATCATATCCCTGCGACATATATCTATATAAATGTAATAAAAAGAGAAGTCCTGACTGACTGACTCATCAATGCCCAGCCCAAACCCTTGGACCTAGAAATCTGAAAATTTGCACAGAGGTCCCCTTCATAATGTAGACACGGAATAAGGTAGGATTTTTCAAAACTCAATCCCTAAGGGAATTAAATAGAGGATGAAAGTTTGTATGGAAAATCGTCATTTTCACGTGCAAAAGCTAGTCGATAATAATCACGGAAAATATCCTGTAAGTGACAGTTTGACTTTACTCTCTCATAGTCATAGATCATTGCTAGACTACCCAGACACGTTTTGGTTCATGATTTTCTTTATTTTTAACCGACTTCAAAAAAAGGAGGAGGTTATCAATTCGACTGTATTTTTTTTTTTTTTTTATGTTTGTTAGCTCATAACTTGCGACTGGGTGAACTGATTTTCATTATTCTTTTTTCATTTGAAAGCTGGTGCTTCCCGAGTGGTCCCATTGTCACCATTTTAATATCTGATGATGGGATCTTGTAGAAATCTGGGGAACTCTTCAATAAATAACAGCAGATTAACCGCGATTGTTGCTATAGCATATCTAAGCATTGTTTACGCCATCACACAACAAAATATCACGCCTGTACTCACTACAAAGGTGATGAAGAACTTCGGAGATAGGCAACGGAACTCCTCAATTAATGATAGCAAATGGACTGGGATTGCTGAAATCTCATGACTGTCTATTGTTTACACCAGTTCATAACATAACATCACGCCGGTACGTTGTGAAGGGGTAAGCACATGTGAACCACTAAAAAGTGAAAAATAAAAAACTTTTTTACAAAAAATAAAACCGACTTCGACAAAAATAAAACACAAAAAAGTGAAAAATAAAAAATCTGCTTCAGAAGTCGGTGGCAAAAAACATGAAATCAAACAAACAAAAGTCACCGACTTCAGAAGCAGATTTTTTATTTTTCACTTTTTTGTGTTTTATTTTTGTCGAAGTCGGTTTTATTTTTTGTAAAAAAGTTTTTCAACTTACCGAACACACAACGCGACATTAAAGAAACTCCTTCATAACCGTGTTGAAATGAACTCTAGAAGACAATACGGCTATATTTTGTAAAGAAACAAGTACCAACAACAATACTAAACTTGGTACATTCATCAACATTTCGTCGATGATAAACAGACCGACGGACGCTTACATGTACAAACAGAGCAGAGCCCAGTGGTGTGAGATGCGGGGTCAGGTAATGATGGGTACTGACTGTACATTGCGATGTACAACAACACTAAACTATTGATTTATGAGTGTTTAGTCTTGACTGCCATTTTGTTTTGTCAAGCTTAGTAATTTGTAGAATCTCTACGTACAGTCGAACAATCTAATAAGTATACAGGGTAGAGATCTTTATAATTCTATAACACTGAAAATATTGATTGTAATTTTGTTTTAGCAAGTGTTTTGCATTAAGCGACTAATGTCTAACACTGTATCCTAAACCGCTGTATGCTAAATGTATCTGTATAATCTTAAAAGTAAATACAAGTTAGCTGGCTGTATACTTATTAGCTTGTTCGTCTGTACAATATTAATAGTTGCTTATGCCTAGTACGAGTTCCTGGGTTCGATTTCCTGTACGAGCAGTTTTATTAGGTTTTTACTTTTTACCTTAGTAATAACTCAGTACTAGCGTAGCTCGTAGTAGCTCAGCACTTGGATCTATGTCCGGTGGATATAACAAAGGTTTATGTAGGTACCTCTTTGTGACCAATCGCGATGGGTTCTTGAAATCTCCATAATATTGTAATGTCAGTTTCACCATCATATCCAGAAGAATTTGTGTGTGTGTGTGTGTAACAATAACAAATACCAAAATCAAAATTAATTTATTCAAAGGCTAATAATAATCAGCACTTGTAGAAGGTCAAAATGTACAAGAGACAGTCCCCCCAAAACACCCGCCCTTCGACACTGCCTCGTGTTTTAACGGGGAAAAAGAAGTGGCGGAATAAACTCCCCAGATTTAACACGTAGCGCAAAAATCTCGATGTCATAACATATCACAACACCAATAGATAAATTCGAAGACATGTGACATCTACCAATCCGCACTGGGCCCGCGTGGTAGATTATAGCCCATCCCTCTCCTAGAGAGGAGGCCTGAGTCCCTGCCAGCAGTGGGAACATTATAGGCTGATTATGATGATGCATCCATATTTATAAACCATAGTGCAGCAGTTGTTTAAAACATGACTATAGAATAAGTGTACCTATTGAAATTGTATACAATTACGGGATAGAATCTATCTCAGCTTCACAGCATTTATTTGAAACGATTTTATTCAGCTACTTACGCTTTTATTCGCTTAATTCATATAAATCGGAATAACCTTATATTAGGGAATTTCAGGTATCAAGAAACAAAAACACAAACATTATATAATATTAAAACAAAATATAATAAACTAAAAAAACAACTTTTTTATTTTTTGTAATTTTTTGATCATGCATTTCTAACACTAATTTCCCAAGTAGCACGTTAGTGTATTTTGGAACTTATTCTGCAACTGTAGGTAGCATTTAAGTGATGCAAGAGTGTACGGTATTACTTATAGATGCAAACAGCGCTCGAATTTGCATATGAGTAACTCATATCACTAACAGTTGCTTTTGAGTGATTTTTGTTTCTGCTTTATAACTTATGGTGGCACTAGGCCGAATTTATTAGTTATAGACGCATAAAGGTTTCAATTTTCAATCTTTTAGAACTCAAAGAAGCTTAAGACATCTTAAAATCTCCCATTAAGAACCGTACCTTAATAGGTGGTAATTTTTCCTTATTTGGCACTTTGAGTACTAAATAAGTAGTATATCTAGGTTACTTATCACCTGTAGTGGCTCAAGAGTTATTATTGCAGCTCATTTGGAACCTAGTGTAACTGCCTTTGTAAGGTCTAATATACTCTATTATGCCACTGTAACGCGTAGATCGATTCCAAAAGATGGTTCTTGAAAACCTTAAGCAACAATTTTCTCTCATTTAGAACCACTTAAGATCTTACAGTTCTAACACTATCGCAGGTTCCGTACATCTTAATAAATTTAAATAGAGTATGATTTGTATTTAAGTACCTACATTTTAGGTAATTGAATAGCTATCACTAGTTCACTTTGTAATTTTTTTAATCTACTGATGTTATACAGGGTGTAAATCACAGACTGGTAGGCAAGGCATGATCAGCTCATTTTTATGAGTAACCCTTCTGGATGTCTCAATGAAAATTTGCAAACTATCAGTAGGAAATCAGGCATCGAAAATTTGCAAACTATCAGTAGGAAATCAGGCATCGAATTAAAAAGTCGAGAATTCCAGCCAACATTTACAATTTAAGTAAATTTTACTTTATTTACCTTCCTAAATGGGTTTTGTACCCGTCTTGAGGATCCCCAATTGAACGCAAAGGCAACGAGACCTGTTAAGTGAAAATAATCACTACTAGGTACTAATGAGGGATTTTTGGACCTAGGAGCTCTATTATGGCAACAAATGAGTGTAAAAATGAACTGCAAGTTCTATTTTAAATCGCCATTTTTAAAAATGGAGTCCTTGAAAAGTATCTTGTTGAATGGTATTTTATTACACTAACATACAATAAAATGAGTTTTGATAACTGTTTCTGATGTAGTTTGACATTATACTTTTTTGTGAAACCATAATGTTAGGTTTTTAACAACCAAATTTTTATGAAGTATTATCTTATTTATTTGGTCACCGCATATTTTTTGCTAATTCTTGATTAGATCGAAGGCGCATCAAAATTTACTTAGTAAATATACCATGGTTTCACAATAAAAAACCATTTGCAAGGGCTCCATGATGGTTATCCTGCGTTAAACACATAAGTTTTGATACTCGCAAAATAGATGCTACAATCCAAATAAAAGCTGTCACAACACACAGCCGTTGTTGTTTATCTCCACCGAAAATAAGAACTTTTGATCTTATTTGTCACTCAACGAATGAACTGTATCGCTATCGTTCAATCATTCATTTACGGCGCGCATTTGCACCGCTAGTTCCTAGTGCCACTCAGGGTAACAATTCGAACTCTTATGCATCGCTTTTGCATCTATAAATAAGTTGCAATTTTTCTCCCTTTGGTAACATACAGGTTGCATAACGGTTCTAACCACCTTTATAGAACTTAATTACGGTGGATTTTATTACTAAAGTTTCCAAAAATATTCTATATGCAAGCCTTTTGTCGCAAAATGTGTTACTTGGGTTAAGCACAGCAGTCCGTAGTCCATATCCAGCCAGTTCATCATCATCATCATCATCATCAGTACTTCTCCATGACAGCTTCGATCATGGCCACTTCAGGCGCGATGCCAGCCCCCTTGGCGTCCACCTTGAAGCAGGCAGCCACCTTCACCACGCGGTCACAGTCGTCTGTCATGCTGTCGTATTTCTTCTCACAGTTGTGGATCAGATCCACCAGCTTTTGGGAGAGGACTTCACCTGTGGTGATTAAGATTAAGTCATGAGATATACTTGAGGATCCAAATGTAATGTAACAAACAGAACAACGGTAGTTGACAAAAAAATCTAATTAGTCTGTCAGATAGATTTTTTAAAAATAATGGACACATATTTTTTCTTTTTCACGTAAACAAAAGATAAAGGCAATATAGTGGTTAAGAAAGTCGTGTGACGTCACAGATTAGTACGTTTTTTTACCTAGAAAGTGACGTTTAAAACAAGCTTTTTTTTTTTTTTTTTTGGTGGGTGGAAAATCATCGAATAACCCCCGCTCTTGGGCAGAGCGAAGGGGAGTGTCAGACTTCTACTGACTAAAAACGAATCCCATGTTCCTTCTTCGCCCTTGTGTCGGAGCCGCGTTAACCTTTCGACAAACCACAGCCCCGACGGGACGTTTACAAGTCCTTACTCATGATCTTTGACACGTTTTATTTTCTGCGGTTTTTTTTTGGGGAAATACCCCTATTGTTCATTTCAATAAAGATTCTGCACTATTAGTATGACTTGGCAAAAACGGCAGCGCCATTTCACGAAGGATAGTCCCTATTATTAGATACGCATGGAGGCATTATTTTATTATGACACGTTTGTATGTCTAGATAGTTTTATGTACTTGTTGCGATAGTGTTACTCAACAAATTGCCTGATTTTTTTCTGCACTAGTTATAGCAACAGATATACATTTGGATATCTCCTCATCATCTGCCTAGCCTTTTCCCAACTATATTGGGGTCAGCTTCCAGTCTAACCGGATGCAGCTGAATACCAGTATTTTACATAGAGCGACTGCCTATCTACTACTGTACGTTTATTTAGTAAACCATTGTTTGGTACAAAGTCAGTAAGTAATTCTTAGTTTTGTACACGTCACGTCTAATTCATGTAACCCTTTACCCGGAGTTTTTAACTTTGTAGTTAGTTTCGCGATAAATTCAGCAAAAAACAATATGGCTGACAGATTGGGTCGCGTGACCTTTGTTTTAGTTGCATGTGCATTAAGGCAGTAAATAATGACTACAGCCACAATAACTCACTGGCAGCTGTACAAATAAATAGGGATAACATGAAAGAAAATGCTAGTTTTGAAACTAGAAAGAATTATTTGCGAAACTGTATATATTGGAATAGACGAAGTTCTTGTAACTTCTATTTCGTTTTATTAACGCAGGATAAGAATGTTTCTCAGAGGAACTTATTCTGATACAGTTTTAGAATTGTAAACGTAGACTACTTGCTACCTACTCTTTTCTAGATTCCACTATCTAAGACTGGCTGCAAATGCAAAGGAGATTCTCTCTTATCCCTCGAAAAATATGAAGCAACAAAAACATTATAAATCGTCTGCAAATACACATTCTGGTAGGACAGTTCCTTTTACCATTTCTTAATCTTATAGTACACACTTTTATCCAATCCAAGATTTTAAAAAGGAATGCATGTATAAAATTCTTTCATGAAAAATCTGTTTGACAACGTAGAGAGATCTCCCAATTTATGTTGTTGAAACAACAGCATTCTCATCACATTCACAACAAAAGACTACTGCTGTACGTGAGTACCAAGTTACATAGGAAAACCTTCTCACCATTAGGGAATCCCTTGACATAGTCATGCATGTTGACGTGGTGCATGCGGCTGTCGTCCTGCAGCAGAGAGAACTTGTTGGACATGCAGATGATGGCGCAGCCCAGCTCGCGGTGCACCACCTCGAAGTCCTCGCGCCAGAAGTGCTGGAACTCCTCCAGGACCTCCGCCGAGAGCCCTGACTGAAGATAGATAGATATTTTGGATAAGAAGTTCTCGGTGATTGTTTGATGCGATTCTCAGACTTTGTTCTTTCTTTGTCGTGTGGTTATTGCCTAACCTGCTCAGGAATTGTACATTTTTTTTGTAACTTATAGGTGTTGTACTGTTGACCTCAATCTTGCAGAGATGAGGTCGGCGATGCCCATGGGTCTCTAACTTGGCTTTAGATGCCGTAGAGAAATATCTGTCAGGCATGAGGCATGCTGGTCTCCTCGCGATGTTTTCTTTCACTGAAGCAAGTGATGATTGGACTAATAAGCATATGAATCCGAAAAATCTGAGGCGTGCCTTGTATTGGCACTTGATACCTATGACTTTTTAGTCCCACGGTCACACAACTAGGATACTTCCAGCCAGACTTTACTGATCTAATGCTAGTGAGGGTTCGAGGATAGAAATCATGGATGGCCATTTATACCTCCTATGACACTGAAAGATTTAGCATCTCATCTGAACAACGCTCAGTAGCTGTTAGTTTTATCATTAATTGCTGAAACTTTGACGCTGACAGCTCGTATAGGTACGCAGTTTAAATGAGCAGATCGCTTTAGCTTCATTTGTTAAATTCGTCCGAGGTGTGGCTCAGATTCCAATTTAAATGATCTAATTTAATACAATATTCAGCACAGAATAAAAGTGCATATTTAGACAAAGTATGCAATAAAACAAAAATCTAGCTTACCTCATCCCTGCACTCTTCAAGTGCCTTTCCAAAATGTGCGGTGACGTGGCTCATCACCTCGGCAGTTCCCATCACCGAGCTGGTGACGGTCGCCATGACAACCAGCAGCAAACAACACTTGGAAGCCATCTTGTCGACAATGACCCGTCAGCAGCCGGCCACACATTTATATGTTAGTTTAATTTTTTTACTTCTTTCAATTATATGGTATTAGGGAACCAGCATGATATGCAGTCACGACAACCTCTATTTTGATAGTCATAAAGTCTAGTTTGTGTAGGAGTAGCTGTAGTTTTATGTTTGTATGTCACAAACTGATGATTTGACCAAAGACATAAGTAATACGTATGTTGTTGTGTAATTGTGGTGGCGCGGTCGCTGCCATGTTGGCAGGACTTGCCAGTCATATCAAACGTGGTGTTTTGGCTAATGACTGCCGCCGGAGGCCGCTTATTGCCTTCTATAACGTTATTAAGTATAGACAGAAGCGTTTAATAAAGTGTATGTTTATGTTGTATCAATCGGCTATAAGTAATAACGTCGTAAGTTGTGTTCACGGGCAGCTGTTGTGAGACCACCTACGTGGAAGTTGTCATACTTGTCTTTGTAGATTTTGGATTTACGTAACAGATGAATAAAGAAAACTTACTTTTATATTACAAAAGTAAGTTTTACACTATTACGAGTATAAGTTAAAATAAATTCTTGGTTTGCTTGAAATAAACCAATAAGACTGTAATAAAGTTATTCAGTTAAAACTCTAGCAGCTCAATATCGCCATCTCACGGAACCTTGCTTAAACTGCTCTAAACCTCGATTTTCATTTAACCTCAGCCAAATTGTATTTCGGCAACAATTGGCTAGTTTCCACCATTAGCTTGTGATTCAGGGCACGTATCCCATAGCACGGACCATTGGTCGTGGGGCGGGGGCTGCTACTTGAGAGCCCTGCCTACCCCACGCACGTGCAAGCGTGATGCATCGCACTCAGGGTGACGCGATACAAGACTTCGCGATTTAAGGGAAAATGAGCTAAAAGTGTTTTTAATCGATTCCTAAAAAGATTTAGGCTAATCTTACCCGGAAGACTAACTCCTTGCTTAAAACAAGATACTTATGTAATTGATTTTTAGGTCTAAAACAGGCTAGACATTGGGTAGAACACACAAAATATAGCAGTCACAGTAACCGGTCGTGTATCACTTCATATTATAAAACAACGTCCTCCACCGCGTCTGTCTGTATGTCAGTTCGTGATAAACTCAAAAACAACACCGATTTTCATGCTGTTTTCACCAATGGATAGTGCTTCTCGAGGAAGGTTTTAGTATATAACTAGCTGATGCCCGCGGCTTCACCCGCGTGGATGTCGTTCAAATTATATACTAAAACCTTCCTCTTGAATCACTCTATCTATTAAAAAAAACCGCATCAAAATCCGTTGCGTAGTTTTAAATATTTAAGCATACAGACAAACAGACAAAAATAGCGACTTTGTTATATACTATGTAAGGATTTGACCGAAATCCACGTGGGCGAAGCCGCGGGAATCAGCAAGTATGATAATAAATTATACAGGTGTTTGTAAATGAAATATTAGATTCCCATAAAGTGTAATAATCCAAAAAAATATACGTATATTATTTGATCAGCTCGTGTTCCTACGAAAGCAGAACCTATCTGATCTATGAGCAACTGTGTCAAGTACCTAGATAGCATTTGAGTGGCAATATGCTCACTTAGCCGCGCTGCCTTTTAGCATAAAATGTACTGTCTTATCCTAAGAGCTCTCACATTTATATTTTCTCATCAGAATTCATCATCATTTCATACAATGTTAACCTGTAAACTGTTTACAATATATGCTGTACATCTTCTACATTATGGTTGCACCAGACTTGAGCTCGTAAACAGTTAAACAAGTTCTTGTTTGATCAAAATATGGTTTACTCTGACTAGATGGTCCGGCGCAAAATGGACAATATAACAAGAGTTGATGCAACATGATATTTCTACTAGATAGTAAAATTGGAGCAGGGTTGGTAGTGTTGACTTTTAAGCTGTGAAGAGTCGTGGCTGTAATGTTTAGTTTACTAACTTCGCATTCACCACCACTTTACCAACGAAATCACCATACTCAGAATGGCAACGAATTCTGATAAAATTGAACTATGTATTTAATCTCACACATAGATAGAGGCCATCTTTTTTACAGCAATTCTGACTGGCTGATTAGGGAAATTAATTAGCAAGGATCGTTTTATATTGGTTGTGACTGACTTCAAATGTATTTGTTTAATCAGTATCCATTGCCGATACATGGCTTTATCGGCTTCATTTTATCAAACAATTTGATCAAATTCAAATTTAATTTGAATTTTTTGATCAATTTCAATATTTTCAAACTGTTTGAGTGTTTGTTTTGTTGTGTTTTACCTCGCCTCCCTAGGCGAGGTAAGTGTAGTACCTGTAGTAGTAGGTACGACCAACTCTAATAATATCCAAAAATGAGACAACTACCACAATGAGTTACTACACTATTACCGCTAATCTATGTAATTTCACAACTATCATTAAAGCCGGTAATTTCCCCGAAGACGAAACTATCGGCGTGAAGTTTCCCCATCCATCCATCATACGCGACAGGGTAAGCAGGGAACAGTGATCTGTCAGCGGTAATGAGAATACTTTGACAGCTTTTTTGAAGGGAAACAAGAAAAATGGAAGGTTTTCACCGTTTTCATACATTATTTTCATGTTTTTCTACTAATGATGGTAGATTTGGACACGGTAGAAATGCGATTTTTCATAACTGTGATTGATTTTATGGTAATTTGGTAAATATATGGTTGTTGTAGTAAGTTTAGAAACATCTGGAATAGAACTGTAAATCATAAGTTTATCAAGCTGTCAATCGACGCATGCAATTTATTTGTTTCTGTGGTGTAGTGACAGTATAGTTTAATGTCTCGTAGTTTTATGATAACCTAATTCTGAAAGCGTATTTGTTTATAATGGAGTTTTGACAACCATTTGCCTTCACATTTACAGATATATCTGGTAGGCCACTAAGCTAATCTTCAGTTTGTATGCGTTTCAAGATACTCTAAAGACAGAAGCTGCATCTGAATCTTAACACCAGTTTTAAGAATGCCAATTCCTTTAAGAAACAGATATAAACACAGGCATCTTGTTTTCTTTACCCACAAAGACACAAACAATCACAGTATACAGCCTATAAACTAAAGGGGGAGCCCACAATGAGTAATAGTCGATGTTGCCAGCCTCGCGATCACTCCCCATTCGCCTCACGTAGTGTTGCCAAGGGAGAAATAAATATTTCCCGCGAAAATCCGCGGCCTGTTCTATATGTAAATTTTTATGTTTTTTCCATCAAATAAAGTTGTGCCGTGTGTGGTTTTATAATTTTACAATACAAGGCTCAGGTGTCGAACCTCGTACCAACGACAATGGAAAGTATTTGTACAGGGAATATTGGTTCGGTAATAAAATCCAGAGAGATTTTCTTTTTGAACGTGCGCCAAATTCTGAATTTTAAATAACTTGTCTGTTTTTTATTTATTATACAGAGAAACCGCAGCTGTAACAAAAGTATCAGGGGTGGAAGGTGGAGTTGTCCCTTCCAGCCTGTATGTGACAGCCATAGTTTAGTTCAATTACCTGTTCGGTTTTCAAGACACACAACAGAAAAAGTTGTAGAAGTCTTAGGATCACGAACAAGAACGAAAAACAATAAAAATCACGCTGGCGTGACGACCTAGAAGCGTTTTTGCCCACTTGGACGGAGAAAACCGCACAGAGGGATGAGTGGAAGGCTATGGGGGAGGCTTTTGCCCAGCAGTGGGACAACAAAGGCTAAAAAAAAAAGAATACAAATACGCACTATGTGCTATTTAAAAACTCAGCGTTCAGCAAAGTGTTTGTGGAAAAGGTCACCTAAAAATGACTCAAATGAGAACTCTTCAAAGATAAACAAAGCCCTTACTCGCACCTGATACAGTTTTTGTTTTTCCACCTTTTTTTAAAATAATAACGCCTTACTTTAGTAAGTAGGTATACATATGGCATGGAGTTTTCTCTTCTATGGCTTTTTGCACAAAATTGTATACATGTAGCATTTCCCGACAGTTGCAAATACGTGTAAATTGTGTGCAGCAGCTGGTGTAACGCGAATGTTTGCCGAAGTCTGTCTGCATGCATAACTACTCTACAGATACAAAGTATATAATTTGTCACTGGAGTAGAACTTACGGGATCCAAAGCATTACGTATTCTAACTAGTTTAGGGTAAACGGATGATGCTATCATTTTGGGAAAGAAAAAAGTGATGGCAAAAACTGCATAATGAAAATCCAAACTTATTCATATCTATTACTAGTTCATATCTATTATCTTATTCATATATATTAAATTATGATGGGTATTGGTACTGTTTCAGTAGGTATCATAATAATATAATATGTAAGTAGATTTAGTCCAAACATTTTTTTTTGTTTTTCTTCTTCATCATCATCATCATCAGCTTATAATGTTCCCACTGCAGGGACTCAGGCCTCCTCTCTAGGAGAGGGATGGGCTATAATCCACCACGCGGGCCCAGTGCGGATTGGTAGATGTCGCATATCTTCGAATTTTTGGTTCTAAGACATGCCGGTTTCCTCACGATGTTTTCCTTCACCGTTTTGAGGGCAGTGGTGATGAAATAAATTACACAAAGTAATGCGCCTGCCTGGGTTCGAACCCACGACCAACTGTTCGTAAGTCGGGGCCGCCACCACTGGGCCACCACTGCTCTTCTTCTTAGTCAATTATATTATAATACCGATGAAATATTAGCAATATTTCTTACTTAATACACATTGTATGTGTCCATGCATCAAGTTTAATGAAATCCTCAGAGGTGGGTGGGTAGTGGGTACTGCAGCCATCCATCAACCTGTCCTCACAGTCTGCACTCCGACCAACTTATCTTTACACTCAAAATACACTCAATATTCGCCAAAGTGGCCCAGCGAAGTGCAATGATAAGTTTGTTTTAAAACACCATTAGTAAATTCCGTTAGCAGCAGTGACAGGGAAAAATGAATCTTTTTCCAACGTAATACATGTGAAAAAGAAAGTAGAAACAGTTTTTGTCAAAGTCAAAACAGAAGTCAACTTTGACAAAGTGACTTTTACACTCCTGAGAGTTCTTGTATGGCAATGTTTTTCTTGTACCCAAGGGAAGAAGGTTGCTTTTTCTTTGCATGATATTTTAATAAAGGCAAAGATAAATTGGTTCCTGGAAGCAATGGATTCCATGGGGAATTCGCTATTTTTCAAGAAAACAGCGCGTTGAATACTAAATGTGAGGAAACAATGACTTTATAACGCCGAGTTTACATTCAGGAGTATCACGCCATTTGTATGTTCAGACAGTACATTAAGAACTCTTATCTACAAATGAATATCACCTACTTCATTTATGTGTTATTGGATGAATTACTCCTCATTTTTTTTTCGAACCTATACCTACCCACCTACCTACCTGCCTACCTACCTACCTACCTATACCTACCTACCTATTTATCCTATTTTTTTTTTTACGCAGGCGTGATTATTACAGGTAATAACCGAAGGTTTTGGCAGAGGTGTATAACAGTAGGTACCTCCACGTGTTCACAAATTCAGAAAACTTAATATTACTTACCTACTTTGCGCGACCTGGACATCGAAGCCATGACCTAACCGTGGTCACTTACGACCACTATTCCAACGAAGCAAGTATTTTTCGAACTGATAGTAACATAAATGGCGAGCAGGACAGCTCACCAGTCGTTGACAAGATAAGCAGTAGCCTTGTTACTCGTACTAGCTCACCTTGACCGGCTATTATGTAAGTTATGTTGACGTTTTGATTTATTTGATGAGTGTCCTGTCTGCCCTAGTTACTTGATCTATGACACGGTTACATTCATTCATGCACGATTCTCGAAATAACTTACAAATGTTATGTTTTTTGGACGCAGATACTGCGACTTGAGCTTGTTTTTGGGCCAAAGGTATAATAGACTTTTTTTGGCGAAAAGTATAATAACTCACCTTTTTTGCTGTGCCCGACAAGCTCCATTTAATAATAATAATAATATTCCACAACTATCACACAACGCCATCTAGTCCCAAGCTAAGCAGAGCTTGTGTTATGGGTACTAGACAACTGATAAACATACTTATATATTTCTAAATACATACATATTATAGATAAATTACACCCAGATTTATGATCTAAATAATATTAGTTTACCACCTAAGAGTAGCATGTGGAATGCACTAAAAGTATTGACTTTTCTTTATTTGATGGGGCCGCCACACTATTCCAAAACCACTGCAACTCCTGCAAGCCAGAATCAACAGTGGTGACTATCAGAGCACCGAGACAACCACCATTCACTTAATACCTACCTAACGAGTGTCAATATAACATCTATTATGATCAGTCATCACCGAGCTCGTCAACAAGCTGTGTGACGTCACTCACCTGGCTATGGTGTGTAGATGCGCACTGGTGGCCAGCTTGACCAGCGGCCGCTGCGGGGGCCGGCTGGGCCTCGTCGGCGGGCTGTAGGTGTACTCCGCGGCCGGCGAGCCCGTCAGCCACGACCAGTGTTCCGTCATCGTTGCGGGGTCCCACTATCACTTGAACACTGCACTAGTTGAACCAGATACGGGTTACTATCTAAAGTTCAAAGGAACTGTCATTTTGGTTTTGATTTTCTGATCTTTGGTCACGGTTAGTTGCTTTTAAATTTAATGGAAACTGTGTTTTTTCGAAATGCAACTTGAGATCGAAGTTTTTAAGAGACAGTTTTCATCTTATCGCCGAAACATTAAACAATGGCTTTAAAATCGAACTCCTTAACGAAACCCAATATAAAACTCTCATAACCATCTCTATCTAATACTTAAGAAATTCCCAAACATTCACAACCACTTTAAACATTCATCCTTCAAATCCTCGAGTCTTATTAGATTCACAAACAATGATTGATAATAGCGCCAAGTAATTCACAGCCCTGAAAACTACCACTATGATCTGGTAAAACCGACCTTATGGCAATACAGGTAAGGAATATTACTAATGCACTTGCACCTTGCAGGCAATACAAACATGGTTTTAGATTTTGTAAAACCGACCTTGAATTCAAACACATAAAGTTTATCATAAAGGTAAAAGGGGTTTTCCAAATTGAACAATAGAACCTGCTTTTCATCATGCCAAAAGTTACCATGAACTAAACGCATTAAGTTTCAAAATTGATTCCCTGAATCAAAATCACGATCGCCCTTCAGAACACCGTTATTAAACTTCCCTTTTCGAAACTTATCCTTGAAAGAAAATTCGAATCGTATTCCATCCCTCTCACACGCTATGAGATTAGAAAGGGATGCATCGAAAGCGTGGAGTAAGCGTTTAATAAGGAGCACTAGTATAAGTAAGGTAATAAATCTTCAAGCCCTTACGGTAGGGAGCTGGCAGGGTGTATAGAAAATTCATAGCGACACTTATGCCTGTGACGTCATACTGTGCAGCGAATGAGATTCTCAGATGGGTGTTCATAAAGGTGGGGAAACTATTGCCGCTGGAATTATTATTATTGCTCGGTCGCGCTTCGCTGAGATTTACAATGTTCGTAATAAAGGTATGATCTGTGGGGATGGTTTCATTGGAAGGAATAATAATCTACGCGGATAGTGCATAAATATTGTTATGCTGTTCTGGGAAAATTCCTTACTTTTCAGTAAGGAATAGAAACAAGATATTAATCATAGGTCACGCAGGTTTATCACAGATACCTACTGAATTAGTTTTCAAAAACTCTTCGAACTCTTCATGCTCTGTCTGATCTTGATGAATATTGAGAAAAAATAACACGTTAAACTGTTATCATCCTATGATAAAGGCGATAAAGCCTTTTAAATAAGAGTCTGAAAATAGTGATAATTATGTCAAAAGAATTTCCGGTACACATTACAGAAAATCTGTGTAAGTACTTCAAACTTGAATACTAACCAAACTACCCTGAAACTGAAAAGCGCAACCCTTGCCTCACACAACAATACTCATAAACGTGTGTAAGTACCGGCGCTGCCGACCCCTCAGCGCCGCGGGCGTGAACGTTTATAACTGATGAGTTTGCAAACATCGCGCCGAGAGCCACGGGGGCTAAATACGACGCCCGGTGACAGACCGGCCCGGACGGACGTGTGCTCGCATAGTGGGGGACTAATTAGGTACACTAGAATAATAAAGTTAGGTAGATACCTAAATAAAGCTGAATTATGAAAGGACAAGGATCTTTTGTTGTCCTATAGTAGTTGTGTGAACCTATAGTATAGACCGTGGTGCACGTCTCTTGACATGACTTAAAAATCTTCTTCATCTAGTGTCTATAAATGAAAATTAGGAATCCGAATAATAAAATCCTTCCTGAATGGTGGAGGAAATAGCGAGGAAACCACCGAAAGAATTTAACAAACGAAGGAGTGCTCACATGTGAGATTATAGCCCTCTGCCTCTTGCGAAGAGGAGGCATGTGTCTCCACTGTAGCAACATTATTCTGACTTTGTGATATAAGGGAACTTTATAATTGCATGCTAAATAAGCCTGATCGTTTTAAAGAAAGTACAATAATGATATAACCTCGATCTTCAATAGCTTAACAAAAGCAAGTAATTTTTCGAAATTCATCAACGTAGTCATGTAATGTCAAATCCCTGAAATAGCATAATAATGTTACAATACTCTTTAGCAGCATTACTGCGATCGAGTACCTCCCCCACGTCTGTCGAGTGCGTGAAGGTACGTAAGTACGTGTCTCCGTAGTGTTTAACGACAATACGCACTGTAGGATATAAAGCAATTTATAATCTTGTTCAGGGAGCGGAATTAGCTGATTATGCAGATTGAGGATTTCATGTTAAGCTGCCTAAGACACATTGTTTCAGTAAAGTTAAGATTGAGATAATTACCAAGATTGTAGTCTTTAATTTAAAATAATTAAAGCACTTTTGTAACACAAAAACCAGCTTATAATACGAGACTAAAGATCACAGTGACTTTCATTGAGATGTAAAAAAATCATAGCTATAATAACTATGAAAGCATTGCATAACAATAGAAGTATGCACTAATAGACAACAGACACTGAATAAAGTAATTGAAACCGACATCAAAGAGGCACACGCGAATACCATGCATCACCAATCATCAAATGCCACCCGCCGACCACCACCAATACAATCGACAACCAAACTATTTCAATCATCCACCCCGCACGCAGTGGTAATCTTTCAATACATTTGCTCTGATTAAAGTTATCACAATGCATCTCCCCCCTCCCCCACACACTGCAATGATCGGGGGTGAATGCAGGGGGACGGGGGTAGGGGTACCAACAGTACATATTAAGATTAGAGTGATTACGGGGCCTTCACCAATTGATTTGTGGGTGCTTTAGGTGATTAGATAGATTTAATGCAGGTATGTGTGTGTTGACATTAGGTAATTTATTAGGAAATTAGTTTGAAATTAGTGTTTATTTGAGCACGATTATGTCTGGGCTTCCGTGTGACCTCTGAGTTAGTATCTGACGTTTTTTTCAAGAGTAGTTGGATGGAAGTCAGACTCAAAGCTTTATCGTAATAGACATACAACAATATCATTTAGCAAAGTGAATATTCTACTTTAGAAACCCTATCATCATCATCATCATCAGCCTATAATGTTCCCACTGCAGGGACTCAGGCCTCCTCTCTAGGAGAGGGATGGGCTATAATCCACCACGCGGGCCCAGTGCGGATTGGCGGATGTCACATGTCTTCGAATTTTTTGGTTATAAGACATGCCGGTTTCCTCACGATGTTTTCCTTCACCGTTTTGAGAGCAGTGGTGATGAAATAAATTACACAAAGTAATGCGCCTGACGGGGTTCGAACCCACGACTCACTGTTCGTAAGTCGGGGCCGCCACCACTGGGCCACCACTGCTCGAAACCCTATCTCTTTATCACTATTTGGTCGCTAGAAACACTCTCATATTCAAGCCTGGAACAGCAGTACAATGATTTCCAGCGTGGGAATCGAACCTACACTGCGTCTTGACCAATACATCCATTCCACGGACTACAATTAATAACTAATTACTGACATAAACCTAATACAATACGCTGCTCATCTCCCATTCGTTCCGTCACTCATTGCTAACAGAAGCCCATGGACCCATCACCCATGGACCCTGCAGTTATAAATCACCATGCACAATAAAGGGAGCAGTCCCTCTCACTCAGAGGGAGGAATTAACCGGCACTCCCGCGTTATGAGATAACTCAACTGTTTCTATGAGCTCGCGTCGAAAATGTACCTGTATCAGTAAAGTTAAGAACTGAAAGTTTATTATTGAAACTAGCTGATGTCCGCGGCTTCGTCCGCGTGGATGTTGGTTATCGCGACCAAAAGTAATATTTTAATCCCCCCCTTTCAACCCCTAAAAACCCTTTTTTCTCATTAAAAAGTAACCTATGTGTACCAATAAGTTTTGGCGTGAAAGCGCGACAGAGACAGACATAGTTACTTTCTCATTTATAATATTAAAGTAATCCTACTTTAGGAGTTATCTTAAGCATGTCAAAACATAAAACATCATGCTTGTAATCCCCGTAGGTCTTTATAGATTTAACTATTACAAGTTCCATGTAGTAGCGGGCAAGCATCAACCGGACCCAAAACAAAACTCAGTGGGTGCTACTGTAGAACCTTATTGAATAACCGAATAATCGAATTTGCCCGATTCGGGAATCGAACCAAGCAATGCCTTAATTATGGCCACATCCCGTTTCGTAACTTTCCCGAATCAATTGAGAAAACTCCCGAAAATATGTAGGTCGTAGCGTTCGTGCTACGGCGTAGCGCTACGAGCTACGACATTTTAACCAGGGCCAACTTTGGGAATTATTATAAATTTTGCTTTTTTTTGCATGACGTCGAGATTAATTAGCAATCACCTATTGTACACCCGCTCCACCCCCATCTGTACTAAACTATTCTAATGCAAAGGGATGCACCGCTGAGCTTGTGGGGTGCGGGTGAGCGTGTATGTACTTGTTCGTAGGTGCATTATTGATGACATACATTATCATTGCTTCGGGGTGTGTGGACTATAATTACACTGTTTGTGTACGTACTGGAATTGCATTATAATCAAGAGCTAGGGAGCAACTAGGGCTAGGCTAGCTAGCTAATAAAAATAATTCAATGAGTTGGAAAAGTGCACTTAACGACTGTTTATGTATGCCAAATTTAACTTTTGTTACATTTATTTAGAATTTCTACCAACATCAACAGACATAATAAATCAAGCACAACACAAACACACGTAAATACCAACTAAACGAAAAAATAACAACCACCACCGGAACTCCGAGCCTCTCAAACTAAGTCCCTCCATTAACCCCTCCTGTATGATACTCATACAAACATACATTCATACAAACACACATACATATAATATCTCCAGTGTTTAGCTGCACTTTTCCACGTTTCACTTCATTATCACGAACCGAATCAAAACAAAACTGTTTACCAATCCAGTTTCAACCTTATATATCGATACCACTATGGTGGAAATTAATTTGCACGCCTAAGGAAGGGGATGATTTCCCCATTTAGACAGGTCTGCTGTTTGTGTATAGGTAGACGAAATTAAAATAAACACATTCGCATACATTTTACGGTTGTTACTTTTATAAATGTCTAATTCTATATTTTTTGTTAAAAAAAGTAAAAGAAACAAAAATTACATCGTTGTTGTGAGATAAACTTAAGTCAGAATATTATTAATAACTTATGTTGTATTTTAATGACTGAATGGAATGGCAAAGCTTTAAAGCATTGCCATGGTGGCGTGGACAGCAGTCCTGCTAAGGTTTTATTCTATCACACGACAATCCATTCCAGCAATAACTAATAATTCCAAGAAACAATGGAATTACGCATTTGAACGACAGCCAAAAGTTCTCCGTAGTAAGACATAGTAAGTAATACGCTAGAGTCCGCGGAGAATTCCCGGCGCCTGCCGTGTGCGTGGTAGCAGCGAGTCGCAGTGTGACTCATAGTAAAGTCCTAACTCACACAGGCGCGCGGGTGAGCGTCACGGTGCGAACGGCTGCTGCGGGCCCCTGTGTGGACGTAAGGCTAGGGTTCGCGTGCACGCGGGACGTATGGTAAGGAGAGATTCATTCCATCGGGAGATATGCATACAAATATTATAATTATGTGAAAGTAACCCCTGTATGTCCAATTCATACCTCAACGGCAGGACGGCTTCTGATAAACTTTGGCACACAAGTATACAGATCAGGGTTAGTACACCACTTCTCGACCCTATAAATATGTTCAAAAAACATAGAATAAATGTGTAGTTTAATTGATGAATGAAACTCTGTTTGTAAGAAAGATTCTAATTGGAAGTAGCAGGCTATAAAATTCAGCCATGAAACCTTGAGAACTTTTGCGCAAGTTTATCAGTAAGCGAGGTGCTAACTTTGACACGAATCTTTGGTTCGAAATTAAAATTAATAACAACTGCAAAACTGTTCTCAGGCTACAATGTGGTTGCGCGTGAAGTCAATAAACTTTTCATGTGCATTTTCACAAGGGGGAACGCGTGCAGTTGCCTCCCGCCCCGCGCCCGCGCCCGCTCCCCTCTGACGCCCGCCTTATGTCGGGTGCCACTTTATGTGAAATCGATGCACCGCTGTTTGTAAACACTTGCACTTCGTACGTATGAAACTTAACTAAAATTATTTATGAATAGATTCCACGCAAATAATGAAACGGAACTAAGAAAAATCTGAGAAAATTTCGACAATCAACAAGTTGCATTTCGTGTTTTAGCGCTGACTTCTTTGTGTTACTATGATTTTGTTTAAGTAGGACCTATGTTTATCATATTGGCACATTTCTAATAAGAAAAATACTTCACTAACAACAAACACAACCAAAATATTGTCGAAAATTATCACAAAACTAGATTTCCACTTCTAAAGGCACTCACACACTACACTGGTCACTAGATTACTTTATCCGAGTAATTTTACTTTATTTGAAATGTTCAAAAATATAGAACGTCTGTATTTTGAATTTGGAACGGCGGGAGGTGGCGCGGCGGTGCGGCCACGTTGTGAACTAACCTAACCTTGCTGCGTGCACTCGGGGCGCGATCGTAAAATATCTACAGCGACAACACACTTGATCCTTGCTAGAACATACAAACAAGTTTATTTATTTCACGTTAAATGTCGCGGGCTTTGAAACTGAGATAAGAGTAGGTATGCAGATTGGAGACAGTCGTAAATATTGAATTTGTTATGAGCTGTTAATCGGTGGCTGCAGTCCATTAAGACTTAATTTATGATGGCAATAAATGTTAAATGTATTGCTAATTTAATCACAGCAACAATAAATAATTTTAGACAAAATATTTAACGTAAGTATTATAAAAATTGTCATACAGTTTCTAAGCTCACATGTACAACATAATTCATTTTATTTAAAATAAATACTTTTTTAGCTACATATTCAAATAGCCAGTTGTCTGCAAAAGTACCAACACTAGTGGGTCGTGGTTGTTGGAATCAACCCCGTGTGTCCGGCGCACCCCTCGTTCATTCATTTGTCGTAGTAGTGGGGAGGGGGGGGGGAGGTGTAGGGGTGAAGCATGGGAGGCGGGGCGGGCGGTGACCTTGTAGCGATGTATGCAGTAATGTTTGTGCTTTACATGGATTGGCAGCTTTCCTCGATACGTCATGTTTGTAAACAATCGTTTTAGTTAAAATTGACCCTCTTGGTAGTGTTTTTTTTTTCAGTATAATAAATTACGTAGTATATCCGCATCTACGTATTTCAATATTTATTATTGCATCATGTAGAATATGTTTAAGTGTTACAAAAACAGTATCTAGTAATCAAACACTTAAGTAGATTCGACTGATCAAATCAAATAAACTTCAACTAAATTGAGTCCCATACAATTTGTTCACTAACACGATATTTTAAATTATTCTCTGTGCTTTTCGCTCGCCCAAACTTTCCTCGTGGCGCCCCCTCGCGGCGACAAAATGTATAAACATTAAACATCGGTGTCTCGTGTCCCCTTCCCTTTGCAACCCGTCACCCAAAATCTATTACACACGTTTTCCCTCATTCGGAATCCATTGCGCCATTACTATTGTAATTGAAGATAGAAATCCAACAGAATGTGCAATGGAATTCGAAATACCGATTAATTTTCCGCATACAATTTCCGTGGTATGGATTACTATGGATGCAGTGTGCGCGCACCCTAATCGGCACGCGTCACGCTCTGAATTAATGAAATTCGATAGTTTTATTGCTCTTATTTTAGATAATATAATAACGCCCTAGGTAATAAATCTTACGGGTAACTTGAGGTGGAAAATCGACACCTTTTTTGGGAACATATACCTTAGTGTTATTGTCGTCTGTCCCAGAAAATTTTGGGATAACAACGTTTTATGGTACCGTCCTCTTATTGTCTATGGTCTATGTACTACTATTAATATCCTACAAGGGATATTCACCATGTTTGATTTTTGTTTGCTGTTACAAGACAAGCACCATGATCACGAATAAACTGAAGTCATTGCGGGTGGATGTTTTTATGCAGACAAAACGGTCTACCCTCTTTCTAGTTCGTTTTTTGCGTTCGGCACCACTACCTTGTCTTTGACACTCAGTACACGATTCTGTTCCCGACACACAAAACTGTCCACTCGCGAACTTTTATCGACACTTTATGATATGATTAGTATATAGTGTCAGTGACCATGTCAGTTTAAAAACTTATATTGTCTTCTTTTTTTTTTTTTTGGTGGGTGGAAAATCATCGAATAACCCCCCCCGCTCTTGGGCAGAGCGAAGGGGAGTGTCAGACTTCTACTGACTAAAAACCAAACCCATGTTCCTTCTTCGCCCTTGTGTCGGAGCCGCGTTAACCTTTCGATAATCCACAGCCCCGACAGGAACTTATATTGTCTGTACTGTTGTTTTGTGTCCTACTAGCACAAAGAGTACCCAGCTCCACGCCGCGCTGTTAGTAGAACTTTACCTCTTCTTATGGTGGGTGGGAAATCATCAAATAACCACTCCTGATCTTGGGCAGAGCGAAAGGGAGTGTCAGATTTCTATTGACTAAAAACTACCCATGTTCCTTCTTAGGCCTTTATGTCGAGGCCGCGGTATCTCTTGCGAACAACCCGCAACCCCTTTAACTTAGACTAAGTTTAAGTTCTAAGTAGTTGAAGTCTTAGATACAGTATTAATAAACATGTCAGCCATGTAAAGTATGTACACAAAATTAATGCAGTGTAGTGGCATTTACCACGACGGCATGTTTGCGTATTGTCGTTGTATCGCAGTTCCATATTTTCGGCCAAAACTCAAGATATTAAGACACCTTTCGTGGGTGGTCTGTTTAAGTGAGGGATCTGGTGGGCTGGCAATAAGATTTGTTTTTAAATTCACAAATATCCATTAATATCCAATAACAAGCATTGATCCAATAACAAGCTCAAAACACTTAAGAACAACCGATTTTTATCACTTTTTTAATTGTAATTAAAATTTTATTATTTAACATGTTCGCAGTGGCATCGTTTTGATAATGATAGTGTACATACTCAAATAATTGATTTAATTAAAGAAAGCAATAAAAACTTTGCAAAAAGTTTATTTCAAATTGGATTTTGATTGGCTTTCGACTGTGCGGTGTAGTTTTATGTGCTCGTAACTTATGTTTATTATAAACAGTAGTGCCTGCTTCGATAAAACAGCCTTTTATCCTCAATGGAATTAGCAGACATATGAACAAAAGACATAAACTTTTCATAATAAAAATATCAAAATACTCGTTTTCAGTGTCAAGTTTGAGCGCAGACAACCACAAAAATTAATAATTCTGGGTTAAATAAAATTAACGAAACCGTACACCTGCAGAGGCCTACTTAGTTTATATGATAAGTACAGTCGAACAAGCTAATAAGTATACAGCCAGCTAACTTGTATATTTTACTTTTATGATTATACAGATACATTTAGAGACTGATGTCAAACGATACGCAGCGTTTGACATCAGTCGCTCAATGCGACACACTTGATAAAACAAAACTACAATAAATATTTTCATTGTTATAGAATTATAAAGATCTCTACCCTGTATACTTATTAGCTTGTTCGACTGTACTAGCAATTTCCCGGGACCCCGGACTTATTTAACTCTTAACCGCCTTCTGACCCTTGGGGTTATACTTAGAATTTCGAAGTCCTAACCTGAATGCCTACCTTACATGTAATAAGATATTAATACCTAACCTGAAATACATAACAAGTTTGTGAGCTCTACTGTAGCTTTAGTATCTATTCTTATAATTTGCTGTGTGCAGTGTGCCGAGCAGTCATTAGAGTATTTCCTTTACCGATACGCGCGTGCAAGCATTCCTCGTGAAACCGTACAGTTCTGGATTATTCCTTATTTCTGGTTTAACTTTAATTTTACATAACTGCTCGTGAGCACGACCGCGTATTAAAGGCGCGGGTAGCAACGTTTACTACTATCTAAATCTACTCACGACCACTCTCAATTGCCTTTGCTGTACAACCGTGTAAAACATGGATGTTTAAATTAGTTTCTATAATATCTTCTTCGTTTTAAATTGTAATTGTTTCCGCTGAAATGCAAAACAAGTCTTGTCAAGTCTTGTAATTGTACGCTTTTAAAGAAGGCACGGTTTTCGTAACACAACAAAGACAACATAATATTTGCTACGCACTCAACTTTTCAAAAACTGCAAAATAACAACTTACGAATCTATCGGAAACACCGTTGTTAACCCTCCGCGCAATCCCGCGTCCCGCGTCCCGGGCCGGGACGACACATGTCCGCGCATAAATTACGCGCACAGCAGGGTTGACTCCCGGAATTAATTAGCAATGTCCTTACCTGAAACAAGAAAAATATTAATTTAATTTATTTATTAAAACAGTTCTAATTTTCGGAGCGTTTCGGCTCAGAATAAGTTTGTCTTTTGCGAATATTTTTACATGTTTTATAAGGTATTTTATGAGAATATGCAAAGTGTTCTCTGCATATTTATTAGGCGTGATATTAAAGTCGACGCGGAATACACAAGTGCGACCCAACTAGGACACTAGAGCAGAGATACTATTGTCTTGTTCCTCGTCGTTATATAAAGTCTGTTGTGGAATCGGACAATCATTACATGGAATCTACTGATTCCACAGCATTTCACAATCGAAGCAAGTCTTCAACTTCGATTTACTGCGGAATACGAGAATTGATTGCTGCACTTACCGAGTGCGGTATTAAGTAAACGAGAGCTTACGTCTTAGCGCATCGGCCGAGCGCAAATATTAGCGAGCGGTGATTAACGATGCCGCGGTTTAACCGACCGGTGATTAACCGGTGATGGAGACGACTTGCTGGTTAATACCTCGACCACGACCGAATGTGGTGCGGCTTACATTAAGCGATTCGCGCGTGTGTAACGGTATTTTTTCACGAGAGAATATTGCTGCATGGGACTTTTGAGGCATGGTCATAGTCAGATACAAAGCCGCCACCATGCTTGTTAAACATTAAAATGTCTACACACAAAATAAATGTTTACGGCAACAACGACCTCCTGACCGTGACATTCAAAAGCCCAAAAGCACCACGCCGTATGTCGCGTCACGATGTCTCGTGGCTTGCTTTGAGCAGTATATTAAAATAGAGATCCATTTGCGACTCACTCCTGTCAATCAATGCTCCACAGTCTCTCCTGCACCACGCATGTCGCTCGAGCGTGCAGATTACGCGATAAGCTATTGAAGAAAATTTTTCCAAGGAATTTGCATTCTGTAGTTATTCATTACCAAACTCTAAAATAAAACAACTGTTAGCTGATATAAAATCAAAATTGAAAGAGTTTACTATGTATGATTACTGTATCATTTTCCTGGGAGACACTGACATTAAATATAACACTAATTTAATTGATTTAGTAAAAGACATTAACGAAAGCTTGGTACAGATAACAAACACAAATATAATAATATGCACTCCTACCTATGTACGAGGAGCGCCTATTTATAACTATAATGTTGAGATGTTTAATAATTTACTTTATATGGACCTCCAATATCATAAATACGCATACTATTTCGATACCAATTATGACCTCACATTTGAATTTGACTTGTTCTCTAATAAATCAGGTAAATTAAATAACGCTGGAATACAATTCATATTTAAAAATATAATGAATAGGATTAAAATTGACTTGGAGTTATTCCCTTACGTAACCAGTAACAAGAATGAACAAAGCTCGCAGTTTTTTCTTTTATAATAATATTCGCATTCTTCACCAAAATATTGCAGGCCTTTTATATAAATCTGACATTTTTGCGGTTCATTTAGAGGAACTGGAACTGAAAAATATACCCATTGACGTAATATGCATTACTGAACACTTTATGACACTAGGACAGGAGGCTGCCATTAATTTACCCAACTTTCGCCTAGCAGCTAGTTTCTCAAGAGATGTAAATAGAGGAGGTGCCTGTATATTAACTAGGATTGGACACCAATATACAGTATTAAATAATAAACATTCGATAACAGGTATCATAGAATATAGTGCTATAGAACTAACGGAACATAGTCTGATAATTGTCTGTATTTATAGAGTACCAAACTCATGTATCACTACATTTTATAATGTTCTGGAAAAATTGTTACGTCAAATTTGTGATAATACTAATAAGAAAATTGTTTTGTGCGGAGACTTTAATATAAATATATTGAAAAAGAATCGGCAAACTCTAGACTTCGAAAATGTACTTCAAAGCCATAACTTGAAACTAGAAATAAAAAATCCAACTAGACTTATCAGTAACACTTGCATCGACAATTTTGCTCACAATGCTTTCAGATGCAAAAGTGAAATAATTGAATTTGGATTATCAGATCATACAGCGCAATTGTTACATTTTCCAGTTAAAAAAACTTGTGTGATAAAATCTTGGCGTATTAGAAGACGTGATTGTAGTAAGGAAAACCTCATAAAATTTAAAAACTGCATTAACAATTTGACCTTTGCTGACATTTATCTGACAAATGACCCAAATGAAGCTTATAATCGATTTCTAGAATTATTTCTATGTTTCTATAATTTGTGTTTTCCTTACAAAGTTATAACTAAATCTTTGAATAAAAAATCTAAATGGATATCAAAAGGTATTAAAACATGTAGTAAAATAAAAAGAAAATTATTATGGCAGTATAGAGCCCAACCAACAAAAACAAACAAACATATTTTTAAACAGTACGCTGCTAAGTTTAAAAAAATCATTTACCTAACTCAGAAGTCACAAAATAATCATTACATAAATACTACACAAAACAAATCAAAAGCCACATGGTCAATTATAAATAAATCTAAATTTAATTTTCCCAAAGAACCCATTACTGAAATATTAAAAGATAAGACTAAAATTAAAGATCCTACATCAATTGCTAATATTTTTAATGACTATTTCATCGACCAAGTAGCACAATCTGTAAATACATCTAATCTAAAAAGTAATAAAGCACCCTTGAATCACAACATTAGCAGTAACGTAAATTCAATTTTCCTTGCCCCTACAACTCCAATGGAGGTTGATAGAGAAATAAAGCAATTAAAAAATACCCAAAGCGTGGGTTGTGATGGTATCTGCACCAAAGCTATAAAGCATGTGTCAGAGTCGATTGCAGCCCATCTAAGCTACATTATAAATCTATGCATTTCCAATGGAATATACCCAGACAAACTTAAAACATCAGTTGTTATTCCACTTCATAAGAAAGATGATAAACAAAATATGGGAAATTATAGACCGATAGCTTTGATCCCCATCTTCTCAAAATTATTTGAAAAAATCATATATAGTCGACTTTACAACTTTTTAGAAAAATTTAATATTTTGGTAAGTGAACAAAAAGGATTTCGCAAGGGTAAATCTATTAACGTTGCTATTTATGACTTAATCAAAACCGTTCTGACTGATATGGACAAAAAAAATCCAATATGTGCTATCTTCATGGACATGAGCAAAGCATTTGACTGTGTTGACCACAAAGTATTGCTTCGAAAATTATACTCGTACGGGATAAGAGGTAAAGCGCTCGACCTAATTGCTTCATATATTTCTAACAGAAAGCAAGTAACAGAAATTACACAAATATGCCAGAGGACACGTAAGGAGATCAAATATAGATCCCACACCAGAACTATTGAATTGGGAGTCCCACAAGGTACTGTTCTGGGTCCCCTATTCTTCCTAGTATACATTAATGATCTCCCTAGACACGTCGAGCAACCAATGGTCCTGTTTGCGGACGATAGCACAGTAGTTATAAAATTTGACAAACAAAATGATTATGAATATGAAATAAATAAAACACTTAACACAATAATTCAATGGTTAATTAAAAATAATCTTAAAATAAATATGGACAAAACCAAAATAATGCACTTTTACCAAAGAATCCAACCTAAAAGTATTAATGTTAATTATGACGGACAGATAGTACAGTCTGTAACAAGCACTAAATTCCTGGGAATTGATATAGATCATAATTTTTCATGGAAAACACATTTAAATAATCTCTCTAAAAGAATTAACAAATCCTCATTCGCTCTCTACAAACTTTCAAAAATTGTTAACAAAGAAGCCGTCTTAACAGCATATCACGGACTTGTAGCACCGATATTAAGATATGGAGTAATATTTTGGGGCAACTCGGTAGACAAGGAATTTGTATTCAAAGCCCAGAAGAAATGTATTAGAGCTATGTGCCATCTAGATAATACTACAAGTTGTCAACCTTACTTTAAAGATTTAAAAATTCTTACATTACCTTCCCTGTACATATACGAATTAAATATATTTGTGAAATCGAATCCAAGCTATTATAAGACTGCCTTTAAAAGCTATTACAGACAATTACGTGACAAAAAAAAGTTGGATGTAGAAATACCATATGGGAAAACGGCACTACTCAATAAAAGTATAATTTGTATGGCATCACTGATTTATAACAAACTGCCCGATGACATTATGAAGTTGCCTACCCCTTTATTTAAAAAGAAATTACACACTTTCCTAATAAAAAAGTGTTATTATAATGTAAAAGAATATTTAGAAGATACCGACATTGTATTTTAATTATAGAATTTATTTGTAAATTGACTAAATGTGACGAATATTAAAATTACTATGACATTATTAATTTCCATGACATTTACTTACATTAATTATTATTTAACATTACTATTTCGAATCCAATTTAAACAATCAATAGACTATTTATATTTTGAATGACATAGTAATTTAATAAAATCTGATTTTGATTCTGTCATAAATTCTTAACAATTATATTTGCACACCTCGTATGGTTATAATACAGTGAACCATAAAAACGTTTGTAACATCCTCACTACCTGTTTTATGCAAATAAATGATTTGTATTTGTATTTGTATTTGTATTTGCAGGTCGTGGCCGCACAGTGAGCAGTGAGCGTTCGGGACGCGATGCAGTGCAGCTGGGTTTAATAGGTGCGTCGTGATTCAGTGTCGGCAGCCCAGCGATATTAATTGGGTGATACTAACGGAACTATCATAAATTGTAAAATGCGATAAGTGCAGGCTTTTTAAGCTTCGTAGGTAGGATGATCTTTTAATACATTTTATTGAAATGAAATTACATTTCAATAAAATATTGTTAATCTATATTTATTTATCTTGGAGTGACATGGATGGATGGATGTGTCATGTATGATCAAAGTGAGGTTAGTACTTTATTACTTTAAGAAGTTTTTTAATAAAAACCGGCCAAGTGCGAGTCGGACTCGCGCACCGAGGGTTCCGTAAAAAAAATATATTATGTGATGTAACTAAAAATTTATGGTTTTCGTAATTATTCCTTTATCTATGCTATAAGACGTTGCTTCGTACCAAATTTCAAGATTCTGAGTTCACGGGAAGTACCCTGTAGGTTTTGATTCCCTTGCGAGTGTCGAAAATTTGCGGCATAAACGGGAGTATCTTGATGTAACTAAAAATTTATGGTTTTCGTAATTATTCCTTTATCTATGCTATAAGACGTTGCTTCGTACCAAATTTCAAGATTCTGAGTTCACGGGAAGTACCCTGTAGGTTTTGATTCCCTTGCGAGTGTCGAAAATTTGCGGCATAAACGGGAGTATCTTTTGATCGCGTTGACTTAGAAGTTTGATTTTTTCACAGCTCCAAGAGACCATAGACTTGAGTATTTGATATGAATTTCAGCTTGATACCTCCACGCGTTCCTGAGAAAAAAGGTCTTGACAGACAGACAGACGGACAACAAAGTGATCCTATAAGGGTTCCGTTTTTTCCTTTTGAGGTACGGAACCCTAAAAAACAGAAGAACCAAGTTCCAGCTTCCTGAAACCCTCAAATGCAAACTGAAAAATTAAATGCATAATTGTGTAAAGCCTCAGAAAAGCTCGAAATAAGTTTTGAATAACTGAAGAAAAATACCTACGAGTTTCAATTAACTTTTTTCTCAAGGAATTTATATCCCAAGTGTTATCAAGTGTCAAGCTGTTTGTCAAAACATAACGATGGTACTCGGGCCGGGTGTAGGCAGTGTCAACGGTGCTGAAGTGCCGCTGTTCAATTTATGACAAATCACTTTGAATAATATTCATATTTTCGCAAGCGCCTTCTTGAGGGGACGTTGTGAAGACTTAGAAAGCATAGAGGTGCCACCATGCCGCGACCGAGGATATATTTTAGTTTATTGAAGTTGAGCGCTTTGTAGAAGTGTTAAAAGCTATGAGTTTACTAGCATTTCATAATAGTGATACTATTGGTTTAAAGTAAATCATATGGCTGGATAAAGTAAGTCATCTTAATTGTCATAATTACAAGTGAGTTCACGTTGGTAACAAGAATGGGGAAAGAAGGGCTGACACTGGCTCACAACTTAGATACCTACTTCTATAGGCTGTCAGCTTTCTCTTTTTCGAAGCATTGTATTTTTATTGCTGAATTTTACAGGGATTCCAGGGTTTTCACGTGAATTCTAATATTTTATTTAAAAACCCACCTGGATTATCTGTCATCTGATATTATAAGAGTACACTATGCGTCAAATAGATGCTACCTGTGGGTAGCCGTGGGTGGCGCTGTGCCTTGTCTAAATTTTCCGAACCCCAAACCACCATATCTCAAGTTGACAGATTTTCAGCATGATGAAAATATGGCGCGCGTCACAATAATAAAACGACGTCGTTTCCTCCGTTATCTTAATAGAATATCGAAGGTTCAGGAACCTCCGCACAACCCGGCTACCCAGGGACCCGCAACATTTACATTTCACAAGGAAACCAAGAATGCGCCTTTTCATTTTTGAGTTCCGCACCCCTTAGTGAAATAGTTTCGTTATTTGCTTCGTCAGCGGGAGGAAGGAAGGAGGAAGGATGGAGGGTGTGTTAGTTCGTAACGAAGTTGAGATTGAATGTTGTTGGAAAGGTTTGGGAAACTGCCCCATGGAATAAGTAGGAAAGGAAACAGTATGGACAATTCTCACACTTTAAAACGAGGTTTTGAACAGAGTAATGCTTGTGTGGAATATAGACGACGATAGTTTGACGGTATTTAGTTAGTTATTTGTAATATTTTACCTGTATAATTTTATTACTGGATAAAATATTACTAGAAAATAATAGAGGCCTTTACCCAGCAGTGAATGTGTCTATAGTAAATCTTAAAATTAACTGACACCTTGCTATTGTATCGAGTCTGGTTCTTCTAACCAACCTAACAGACAGATGTGTGCTGGGGAGTTTGTTCCGCCACTTCTTCTTACCAGCTAAACACTAGGAAGTATCGATGGGTAGGCGTTTTGGGGGACTGTCTTATAAAAATGTAAATAGTAAAGTAAAGTAAATTTTGACCTTCGAAAAGTGCTTATTAACAGCCTAGTTTGAATAAATGAGTTTTGATTTTGAGTGGAACAATACAGGCTAAATAAATAAAAAAGTTATTATCACAGTTGTACTTGTCAGTCTAGTTCTACTTCTCTTCTTATCTTAATAAAAAACCATTGAAAATCAACAATAATATCTGTGTACAAATATAATATTCTTGAAATAGTCAACAAGTGACTGTGTAACGTTAATGTGTATCCGGTCACTGCGGCCACGTGCGACTGCCAAGCCTCGTTTGCATTGAGCGAGTAGCTTGAACTTTAACTGGATGTTTAAGTGTAGCCAGTGTTTAAGCAAATTGGATGTTGCCTCTGTTTACTGACTTCACGTAAATAAGACCATGCACAGTAACTTGGCTCTAACTAATGAGCTAGACTAGACCGTATGCGATGAGGCAAACTTGTGCATGGAGTGAATGATTTAACCACGAAATGCGTAGGCAATGTTACATTTGAAATGTGTTGAATTTTGTAGAGTTAATAAAGATTTAAAATATATTTGTATAGATTTTACGATTTTTTTTGCAACAAGTCTCCAATAGTTTCTCAAATCTAGTTAACGTTTACTCTAGTTACAGTTTTCATTACAAAGAACAATAGCTCCAGTAGCTGCCTCCGCCGTTTGAACGCTGCATCGCGTGCAAAGCGGGTGTTATATCTTTTTAATTATTTTTGTAATTTTAGCACTGTTTTTAATTGTTCAAGTATATAAAATTGAGATTTCCTTGATTCAGACCAAAATAACGTAGCAACGTCGGCTGTCAGATGTCAAGTGACAATGACGTAGGGCGAAGTTGCGTCAAGTATATTGTTGATTTAATAATTATCGTAAATATCTTAAAAACAAAGGTTCTAATTTCAAATAAACCTAATTTACATTATTCAAATGATATATTATATCCCGACGTATTTTATAGAAGTAGCTTTTATTGTAGCTTAAAAGACTTGGTTTCCGAACCACACATACTATTGTGGTATTTGGAATAGTTAAGTCAAGTTAAATGTTTATTTATTATAAGTTGCCAATAAATTATATAGTTATTATTAAAAGATACATATAATGTTTCCTACATTTTATCTTGCAATTTTAATAAATTAAATAGTTTCAATCAAATTCTCTGAACTATCGGTGGATATTCATATTTTATCTGATAGTCGTAAAGATTACAAATAAAAACATATTATATTGCTAAATTAACTTAAGACGTTTTAAAATAGTCTCACTACATAGGATTTGTTAATTATTTATGTTATTAGTTATTTAGCTATAATGAATAACCATTTGCCATTGGTTTATTATGGCGGTAGTCGTTGATGTACTTTTTAATATTTGACGGTTATAAAAGTAGAAGTACCGCCAATTCAGGTGGAGTTACGCTGCAACTGTTGAAGGGTAAAGACAGACCCAAAGTAGTATATAAATTAGAGAGAATTAAGTTTACATAAATTGTGGCCTAGTTAAGAAGATACCAAATGTGTAAAAGCTGAAACCTATTTGTATAACTCTAAAGGATCTACAATGTTCATGTAAGTTAATTGATATTATGCTATGAATATTACTGATGACTATGTGTTAGAAATATGTACTATAATATGGTTCATATTGATTGTTGTTTATGTAAACTGATAAATTGCTGTAATTTGAGACAGTCCAAGACAATGTCAGGTTGTCTTTGCTTATTACTTTAAAATATGTTCCCGTGGAGTTTCTTGTCCATTCTTCTCCACGAAGACTAGGAACCTAGCGAATGGAATCGAGTTTGATGTAGTTGACAAGACCAAAAGAAATAAAATGAATAGTCTTGTCTTTTGTGCTTTTACTTCATAAAACCCCGGTTCCCAACACACATTTCTTTAGAGGTACTTTCGAACACAGTAAATAACTAGTAATCATCCTGACAAGTTTAATAATTGGTGGATATTAATACATATACATATAGATTTACATACACTTTCTAACACGGGCGTGTGACAGATTTAACTCGCGTTTGTTTATTACTTTCAGTTCGCGCAAAGCTATGTCAGTCCTTAAGGAGTTGTGGCTACTGGCGCTAGCCACTGGCTTCCACTGACCGTTAGATCACTAGATTCCGTGTAGTAGTACGGTAGCAGGTTTAGTTTAAGTAAAAGCCTCGTTAGGCGTTCAGGTTAATTTGCATTGAAATGGAAAGTTATTTATTGTTTTTAAGATATTGAAATATGGGAGACAGGAAAAATGTATCCCGCCTAGTTCATCACTTGGATAAGATTTTTCTCCAGTTTGGGTCAGCTTCTAGTATAACAGAATTGATCTCACCTAAGCATGACCAAATGTCATCGCAAAATTAACGCTTCAATGATTGAATTGGTCATTCATGAATCCTTGGTACAAAAATGATAACTCAACATCATTGGAGTGGACTCAGTTACTTGCTCCAGCCACTGACCTCGCCGTGCCGTCTAAACGCAGCATCGCGTGACAGATTTAACGTTGCGTTTGTTTATTACTTGCAGTTCGGCCGGAGTTATTTCTGGGCTATGTTTGTGGCGAGCTACAGGCTCTGGGCTACGGGCTACAGGGGCATATTGTACTGTGCACCGAGTAATGCGATAACTGCCACTACTTAGAGGTATTACTTATATGTGACTGCATATTTTTGTTGCTGGACAACGATTGACAGAGGGATGAATGGGTATATTGTGTCTTTGAAAAGTGAATAAAGTTGGTATGCCCTGTGTTTAATATTCCCAGGATATTCCTTCTCATGCTAATAAAAAATCTTTAATAATACATATTTCAAAATCTTTACAGCTCGGAGTTTGAATTAGTGCCCAGTTTATGACAGTGGGCTGTCCCTGTATTACATAGGGCTTAAACATAAGTATATTGAAATGTCTGTATACTACGTGTAGTTACACCACTGCTTAATCCTTTCGGGATTTCAGGCACGGTGTTATGTTTGCTTTACAAGGTGGACAGTGCTTCCTAGTCTATCACATCCTTAAATTGTTTTCCTACTTTTCCATTTACCATCAAGTTTTAAATAATGATATCTTACGAAGCTAAATGACCCACGTCATTAAAGAGAGTGTTCACAGCAACACGTATTAAAAATGAATAGAAAAAGTAAACAATCTAAGCTTTTAACTCAACCATTAAGTGTAAGCACTAACATAGCCCTATTGGTCGAGACTTGGTTCATGTGATGTAGTTAATAGTACCATACGCTATCGAGATACTGGTGTTGATACAACGGCGCTTGTGTCTGTTACTCTGGTACAAGATTATAGTTCATGGCAATGATTTGTGTGTCTGTCTGTTTCTATTAACATTGGATTGTCCAATATTGTGGTTATAAGTCTTTCTGGTTTATTTGGGAGAGCGTTTACTAGCGTTACTAGACGTAAGTCAGTGTTAGGAAGGGATATTACAAGATTCTTCTCGGCCCAACTGGTTCAAATAAATATCATGAACCATTTATTTGCAAACTTTAATAAAATTGATATCTCTTCGGAGTACGAGACTTGAACTCAAGAGATATGTTAATGAGGAGCAAGACGTGATCCGAGAGGTAGCTCTCAGTAGCAATGTTACTTAATTTTATACATTCATCACTCACACCAAGAATTCTTTTATTTTTAGGGTCCGCTAAATATTGATGATGCCGATGTCACGACATGATAAGATTTAATTCTGGTTAGCAAATAAACATTGTTGACAATGATTTTCGTATTGAGTTTAAGATTGTAACAGTAGGTACTCAAAGCTGCCATTTTGTACAACAACATCGATCGACTTCGATTTGCACGAACATTGTTGCACCTCTCATTTATATTCAGTGTCTAATTGACACCTCGAAGTAAAATGTTTTATTCATTAACGATATCAATAAAAAACTGAAGGCAACCAGTACAATGATAACTTAAGTAAAGTGAATGCGAGACTTAATTAAAGCGAGATTTATCTCGTTCCTAGCACCGCCATTATTTATCCTGCGATTATTCGGAGTCTGCAACAATATAGATACAATCCTCACTTAGCATTGAATTATCACGTGGGAGCGATAAAACTCCTAATGTATCGAGCGGTTCGCTTAATTGGCTCCAAAACTTGAGCAAAAAACTAATGAATAAGCGATGCTCGTTTCGCTCCGTTCGCTTAAGTGGTGGATAAGCGCTCGTTAAGCATATCTGTGGATGTGGCACTTAGGCTTTATGCGGAGGTGCTTAGTGCACACTTGGTGCTTCTTGTGATAGTTCTGTTTAGAGTTATTGTGATTTAAGCGCCGGTTGCTCCTCGGGGATTGAATGATGTGAATGAGTAGTGACATCAGACAGATATTTCTCTATTGATGTCTATGGATGAGTTGTATGGCTGTTGGATGACGTATTGTTCGAGTGTGAGATAACAGGTATCTTGAAGCAATGAGTCCTTTGTACATATCTGGTTTATTTGTTTGCTAGATTAGGATAGAAGTGTGATGAAATAACTCAACACTGACCAAATAAATTCTGAGTCAACTAATAACTCCTAATAAGGCGCTCGTGTGTCCAGTAGCTACTTATAAGCGACGAACCTAAGTGACATTTGTGTGACGAGTGATTTATAGCTCTGAGTTTATTTCTAGATAAAGTTAGAATATATTCAGAATAGTTCTGATTAGAACCAGCTAGATACGTGCAAACCTATTGCGTAAGTAGTTATCACTCTAATACCTGATGGAGAGACGTTGGCGCAAGTTGGAATCGAAATCAGCATAGGTATGTAAACTAATAATTTAAGTGTGATTCTTAATCTATTCTTGACTAGCAAGGTGAATTAGTTATACCTATTGAAGATAATTATTCAAATTATTTATTAACAACCAAGTACATACATAGCGATTTGAACGGTGATCCCCAAACTAGACGTTAGTCTGTATCTTGGGGATAATTCTTTCGCATAGTAGGTAAGTTGTAAAAACATGGTATAATAAATTATTGTTGTGATTTTTCAAATTCAAAGTCAAACGGAATATATATTCGACTACACCAACGTAACAAAGAATACTGAACACGTTATAATGTTATTGAATAAAATGAATTTGTTTGCACTCCACCTGTCGTAATTATTAGATCACGTGACTTAGTAAATTCATGAATCAACCTACCTCGACTTTTATAACAATGTTCGTTCACAGGAACAACTCCAACACACTATCACTGTGTTAGTTATCACTTTATAAATCAGTTATCGAACAACAACTTTATGCACATGATTGAGTTTATTGTAAAGCTTAGCTCACACTTAAAATAATACAAATTAATTATTGTCAAAATTCATGACGATATGTGGATTTTTATCACTTTTAAAACCTTTAATAAATAAAATAAAAAAGAGTAAAACTTTTAACGCATCAAAATATAACAAACAACTTTTCAAAATGATATAAATTTTCACAAAAAATCAGCTCCGCTACAATCGGAAACACTTTTCTAAATCACTGTCATTCACACTTTAACAATCACAAAAACTTTAAGTTATCATTTCCGTATTGTTATCGTAATAATGTCCGATGTTCGTTTATCGTAGGGCGGGCGGCGCTTTGGGGCGGGCAGACTGCGCGGCGGCTGGGCGCCGACTGCCGCCCTACGGTCCCGGGTCCCGTATCCCGCACTTTCACTGTCCCGCGGGCAACATGCGCTGAACAACGGGATTCATTCGCTGAAGGATGCTGCGAGTGATTGATGCGACACTTGAGTGGTATCAAGTTGAAATGTATTTGTAAACTGTTTTAGTATATAAAGTTCAAATGTAATTGTAAACTGTACTGGTAAACACAGTTGTAGAGAGGGTCAATAGCACGTGCGTTCTGTATTGCTTACTGTTTAGTTAGCTGCTGGCTAATAAACTTAATACACAGTAATGGATGAAAAGTCTGTACTCCAGCTTAGTTTAATTCATGGAAAAAAATAAAACACAAAAAAGTGAAAAATAAAAAATTAGCTTCTGAAGTCGGTGACTTTTGTTTGTTTGATTTCATGTTTTTGCCACCGACTTCAGAAGCTATTTTTTTATTTTTCACTTTTTTGTGTTTTATTTTTGTCGAAGTCGGTTTTATTTTTTGTAAAAAAGTTTTTATTTTTCACTTTTTAGTGGTTCACATGTGCTTACCCCTTCACAACGTACCGGCGTGATGTTATGTTATGAACTGGTGTAAACAATAGACAGACATGAGATTTCAGCAATCCCAGTCCATTTGCTATCATTAATTGAGGAGTTCCGTTTCCTATCTCCGAAGTTCTTCATCACCTTTGTAGTGAGTACAGGCGTGATATTATGTTGTGTGATGGCACGTAAACAATGCTTAGATATGCTATAGCAACAATCGCGGTTAATCTGCTGTTATTTATTGAAGAGTTCCCCCGATTTCTACAAGATCCCATCATCAGATATTGAAATGGTGACAATGGGACCACACGGGAAGCACCAGCTTTCAAATGAAAAAAGAATCAAGAAAATCAGTTCACCCAGTCGCAAGTTATGAGCGAACAAACATAAAAAAAAAAAAAAAAAAAAAAATACAGTCGAATTGATAACCTCCTCCTTTTTTTGAAGTCGGTTAAAAACGGAGTCTGGTTTTGTACCAAGTTTTACATTAATGGCGACATAATTATAGTTAAACCTACCTCTGAATAAGCTTTTTGGTGAAATACAGGCGTCAAACAGTAAACATTGGTATTGAGAGAGTGGTCAACGCCACTTGTGCTTGATATTGGTTACTGTTTAGAATTAACTTTTAGTGATGAAAATATTAATTAATTACCCGACTGTGGCCAAGTCCAAAAGGAGGGTCATTTGTGAAGTCCGTAGTTCAAATGATTAAATAACGATTGACGGCATTGAGTCTCTATGTTATAATATTTAAACATAAGTGGTTAAGTGTGGGTCTGCTATTGGTACACCAGTGCCTAACCCTTTGGAGAAATACAAGCTTGATAAACTTTATGTTTTATTGAAACTTATTAAGTTACTGAAACGAGTATTTAATGACGAGGATGCAGATTGCAGATGCTCAATAAAGATGCCGATTTTTTTTCGATCTCAACCTTTCAGGAATCTTTTCCCGTGCGCCTCGAACTAGCCATTTTGCTACTCATCCCAGAAATCATACGGTACTATCCAGTTCCTTCACCGTTATCCCACTTTCTCACCACGTTGCGTTGTGCCCCGACCAATACAATAAATATAAAAATAATAATAATATTCCACAACTATCACACAACGCCATCTAGTCCCAAGCTAAGCAGAGCTTGTGTTATGGGTACTAGACAACTGATAAACATACTTATATATTTCTAAATACATACATATTATAGATAAATTACACCCAGACACAGAACAAATGATCGTGCTCATCACACAAACATTTGTCCTGGGTGGGAATCGAACCCACGACCTCCGGCATAGCAGTTAGGGTCACTAACCACTAGACCAACAGGCCAGTCTGACAATCAGTAAACGTTACAGCATAAACACGGCCCCCGCAGATAGGGCGCAATTAATGCACCGCGCGGCATCGAACCCGCGACCGGCCACTTGTTGCTACCGTTAGTGTAACCTACATTATATTTAGACCTAGGTAGAGATAGGTAGTCTAGGTAGCTGTGGAGCTGGTGCAGCGCGTAGATTTTTCTCTAAATATAATTATAACGTTATTGACTCATTCGATTCGTTTCGGAAAGTTATTATTACTAAACATAACTTATTAAATAAGTTTACGGTGGTTTAATCTCAAAGCCAAACTAAGAAAGAAAAATAAGTGGCTGGGAAATTATTGAGAGATAGGCCCTTTAAAACGGTATGTATGTTATAACTGTTACTTTATTTAGACGATCCGCAACGTTATGGTGAAGTAAGTTCTAATTCCGTTTGATATTTCAGAAGGGTTGATTTATAACTGAAAATGCTTCATCATATTTGATTGGACTCACAGTCACGAGGCCAAAGTAACTAGTACACAGCCCTTGAAACGAATTTCGTGGTATTATACGAACCTTTAATCTTCTTCTGGTCACCAGAAATTCTCTTAAGTTTGATAATGATTCTTACAAATCCCGGTTTTCATAACGGTACTACAACCACATGTCGACTGATAAGATTTATCTCCGACCGGACGTGACGTGTCATGGAGGCGTCGCTGCTGCCACCTAGCGGCGCGCGCTGACAGCTCGAATAACGCATGGACCGGTCAGTTGCAACCCGTCCGCTGACATGAATGTTAAGTCGACTCCAGGTAATGTGTATCTACCTGTTAGGTTTAGACACAAAATAGCTAGGCTATTAGCTTTTAATATTCACACAGACATAAGTAGTATGTCGAAGTTTGCTTATATTGTTGACACTGCGACTATTAGTCATGGTACTAATGTACAGGAGGTGACCTTAGATAAATATAGCACTAGTGCTATAAATGTTTACAATCATTGTACGGAGGAGGTTCCATATGTCACCGTGGAATACTCTCAATCAGAAGTTTTAAGTGATAGTATCTTGTTGTCTGGTGATGGCACAGGAGACTCTGGGCTCACTCCAGATATTAATATTAGTTTAAACTAGGAAGTAAGACAACAGAAGGTACCATTAACAATATTGTTAAACATATCAACAGAAAGGTATCTTCTTGCTCTAAATTAGTTAGTAAAAAAGGGCCTCAGCAGAACACTTTGAATTTATTCCACCAAAATATCCAAGGCATTTCTTCCAAATTATTAGAAATAGAATTGTTTTTAGAGAAAAGTATGTTTGACATTATTTGTTTTACTGAACATTGGCTTAAGGATTACCAAATGCTTATTAATTATGAAAACTATACGGTGGGTAGCTGTTTTAACCGTAAATCAATGCTGCGAGGAGGTTCATTAATCTTAATTAAAAATTCAATTAAATTCAAAACTCGTGATGATATTGTTAAACTATCGATCGAACATAATATTGAGCTATCTTGTGTTGAGCTGGATAAGCATGTAATAGTGTGCGTTTACAGGCCGCCAAATTATCAAAACTACTCTACATTCGAGTCGGTAATGGAAGATGTTTTAGCAAAACTTGTAACTGGTAATAAATCAGTGGTTATATGTGGCGACTTTAATGTTAATATTTTAGATAAAAATTCAAATAGCAGTAGATTTTTGCATCTTTTTAAATCATTTAATTTATTAAACGTGTTTTCGGATCCAACCCGAATTACTACAAATACTGCTACATGTCTGGATAATGTTTTTTGTTGCTGCGACTACTTGGATAAATTCATTGTAAATTACCTTCCTTCGGATCACAGCGGTCAAGTCGTTGTGTTTGAATCCTACACACCAGTACAAACAATCCAAATAAAATCTAGGCAGATAACACCCAGCAATTTAAATAAATTTAATGATAATTTAATTAGTAATTTAGGCATTCCAAGCCAGATTATCGACAATGTAAATTTATTTTATGAAGAATTCTTTTCGGTGATTCACACGGAGTTCAATAATACAATAAAAATGAAAACTAAATCTATTTGTCCTAAGTTTATGTTCAGTGACTGGGCAACTAAGGGCATTAGGAAAAGTAGGGAGCGATTGTTTGAGTTGTACGGTCTTAAGCCCTACATTAACTCAGAAACTTTCAATAAATATGTTGCAAGTTACTCTAAAATCTTCAAAAACGCTTGCAAAGTAGCTAAAGCCTTATTCATTAGTAACAAGATTAAATCCGCCGATAACAAAATAAAGACGGTTTGGAAAATTATCAATAGTGAAACGAATAGAAATAAAAAATATAATAATGATATCACTCTAGAGACTTCACGTGGCCTTTTAAGTTCTAAAAACGAAGTTGCTCAAGAATTTGTAGATTTCTTCACTGGTATCCCACTTAAAACTACTGAAACCTTAAATTCGTCACCCTTGCTTTCTATTGAGTTATTAAGAGCGAACGTTTCAGCCTGTCCGGTTGAATTTCAATTTAAACATATAAACCCCATAGCAGTCATTAAAGCTTTTAAGGAAATTAAAGTCAAATTAACCGAAGATCTATGGGGACTGTCGATTAAAGTTTGTCAAGCTATTATTGAGACTGTAGCTCCGTACTTAGCCTTAATATTTAATTTGTGTGTGGACCAGGGTGTCTTCCCGGACCTTATGAAATACAGCAAGGTAATACCACTTTTCAAATCCGGTGACAGTAAAGACACCAATAATTATAGACCCGTATCCGTTTTGCCAGTTTTCAGCAAGGTGTTTGAAAAGGTAATGCTTAATCAAATGCTCATCCACTTTAACACCAACAAAATCTTACATGAGAAACAGTATGGTTTCACCAAAGGACGTTGTACGACTGACGCCGGTGTCACCTTATTAAAACATATATTTACTGCGTGGGAAGAGTCACAAGATGCCATAGGGATCTTCTGTGACCTCTCTAAAGCATTTGATTGCGTCAACCACGAAACCCTTCTCATAAAGCTCAAACATTACGGTTTAGGGAATCTTGCGCTCAGTTTAATGAAATCGTATTTAAGCGATAGACATCAGCAAGTACAAATAAATGGTTTCAATTCAATGGGCTTAAAAGTAAGCATGGGTGTGCCACAAGGTTCGATATTAGGTCCCTTTCTCTTTTTAGTCTATATTAATGATCTACCCCATTTATTTAAAAACCAACCTGAAATGGTATTGTTTGCCGACGATACTTCTTTAATTTTTAAGGTAAACAGACGTGCCACGAATCTTGATGCCGTAAATAACGCCCTACTGCAGGTTCATAATTGGTTCACCGTTAATAATTTAGTATTAAATGGGAAAAAAACGAAGTGCATAAGATTTGCTCTACCAAATGTCAAAAGTACTGATTGTGACATAGTATTGAATCAAGAGAAACTAGAATTTGTCAATGAAACTGTTTTCTTGGGGATAACGATTGACTCAAGGCTGCAGTGGGGTCCGCATTTAACATCTCTTGCAGGACGGCTGAGTTCAGCAGCTTATGCTGTTAGGAAAATCCGTCAATTTACTGACGTAGATACCGCGAGACTAGTCTATTTTAGCTATTTTCATAGTGTTATGTCATACGGTATTTTACTATGGGGACGGGCTGCAGACATCGAGTCTATATTTATTCTGCAGAAAAGAGCCATTAGAGCCATATATGGTCTACGAAGGCGCGATTCTCTGAGAGAGCTGTTTAAGGAAATTAACATCATGACAGTACCTTGTCAATACATCTATGAAAACATCATGTACGTCAGGAAAAATCTGCATTTATTTAGCAAAAGAGGTGATAGACATCACTATAATACGAGAAATAGGGACCAACTAGTTCAGCCAGGTTTCAGGCTAGCTAAAGTAGACTCATCTTTCATGGGGTACTGTTTAAAATGTTACAATAAAATACCCCCTCACATTCTTCAACTAAATGAGACAAAATTTAAATCTTGTATTAAACGCACACTATGTAGGCAAGCTTACTATAAGTTGGGGGATTACATTGATGATAAAAATGCTTGGCTCCATGCTGGTCCTGCTCCACAACCATAGGGGCAATTAAATCGATTATCATGTGAAGTTATTGTAGAGGCTGCAGAAGATTGTAAAAATATCTTTGCATTGTATAGATTCAATGTCTTAATATTGTATAATTGCATGGCACATGTGTGAGTACTATAAAGCCCCTTTTTACATTTTACATTTAGTTATATTTTAGTGACGTTGCCCTGGTGGCTGAGAGAATGTCATGCTCACTCAAATGTCTCGCTGATGGTGGCGGGTGTGTCGGATCATTTAGTTCCCTTCAAAATGGTTGAGTTAGATGGTGCTGATCCATGCGTCATGTTCGTGAACGGGCGCTGTCAGTGGAGACTGGTCATTCCTTAGTTGCCATGGTGTAAATATATTTTTCTTTTTGATTTGTTTATTATATCTTTTTACTCTGGACGCTCTTATTTTGCACGTCTTGCTACATAGTTCTCACATAATATACCATCTCAACATGAATGATATAATGTACCAAGATTTTGTAACAAATTCTAATTTAAAAGAGTGTCCATGGAGTTTCTTGCCCGTTCTTCTTCATGAGATCTACGTTAGGGAACTGGCAACTACAGTACTTTCACAAGTTATTATGCCTTGTGATTGTGACTGTAGCGTAGGAGTGCAATGCGTCGTTTCGGGAGTTGCTGCGTCGGGCTGCGCGGCGCCGGATGTTACCGCCGGCGAGTGCTGTGGGTGCGGGGGCGCGCGGCGGCGCGTGCTGTGGCGGCGGGTGCGCGGGGTTCCGGGTCGCGGAGCGGCGGTTGCACGTTGCGGCGTGCATTTGTTGTTCCGTGATTCGGGGTCTCGAGCATTCGTTGTTGCGGTTTGCGTCGCTGCGTGCTTTCGTGCTTGCAGTGTTCGTTGTTGCGGGCATTCGGTGGCGTGTGGTTCGGCGTGGTGGCTTTCGGAATGACGTATTGCACTCGTAGTTTCGTTTTTTTTGTGAAATGTTCTTCTGACATTCAAAAGTGCCTGTAATGGCTTAATTGAAATAAAGAATTTGAGTTTGAGTTTGAGTTTGAGTTTGAATGGTCGTGTGTGACAATGAAGTGCGCGCAATGACTGAGTTATAGACCCTTTGTAGATCCGTTAGAATGGGCCAACGGTTCTGTCCAGAGATTAGAGATACGGTGTTTTCTAACCTACAGTTTAAGGGCCGGCTCCGGAAATCGAAGGTTGGGAATGTCATAGAAATAGATAGAAAACGATGCTCCACAACCTTGAAATAAATCACACAGCTAGCCAATGAATGTAACTTGTTATTGAAACTTTCGAATTTAAGATAATGCTTATGGATAAGTGTAAAAAAAAATCAGAAAATCACTAAAAACGAGTAAATCGCACTTCCGTATTGTAACAACTGAGTCGTAATTATTGAGAATTTTTAAATGAATTTTATTAAATAATAAAGTTAAAAGTATAAAGTAGTCACTGAAAGCTTCATTTTTTAATAAACATACTCTCATTTTGTGTAAAAAAATCACAAACTTGCCCATGTTTTTCGCTCAAAATCTTCATACAAATTACTATGAAGCGGAGCGCTTTCTTAGCAAGCTTCGACGGACCCACTCGTGGCTCAGTCTGCCACGCGCCTCCAACGTGAGAGCACGTCGATTTGCGCCGCATCGGCAGATCGCAGTCGAACCGTGTACGTACACAAAATCAGTGCACAGTGGTCTCGCGACAAACTTTTGTGATACCATAATAGTTTTGAAATTGAGTAAGTATACTTTTTATATTATTGTGAATTTGCATTATATTACTCGTAAATTAGATAGTAGGCAATGTACTGGTAGGTATGTGTATCTTATTGTGTATTTGTGTTTTTTTTTTTGTGCGTCTGATTTGACATTACATTTCGTTCGTATAACAAAAATTACAAAAATTCTGGTTGTTTACATTTTCATTATACTAATTCTTAATTATCTGATAAACGCGTGGACCGATTTATATGATTCAAACGGATAGAATGGTTTTATACCTAGAATTTTCATTTGACAAAAAGTCGATCGCAACAAACAAAAAATCTCATTTTCAAGTTGCTCTCGTAATTATCCAACAAAAAAGATACCTACTATGGCGCACAGATATAAGCCGCCCGCGGTGCGTTTGTATATAGGTATGAAGATACCGTACTTCCCCCTTTTTAGAGTTCCGTAGTCAACTATAAGGAACCCTTAAAGTTTCGCCATGTCTGTCTGTCCGTCCTCGCTTAATCTCTGTGACCGTTAACACTAGAAAGCTGAAATTTGGTACCAATATGTGTATCAATCACGCCGACAAAGCGGTTAAATAAAAATTGGAAAAAAATGTTTTATTAGGGTAGGTATATGTAAAGTGGGAAGTGTTTTTTTTTTTTATTTCAACCTTAAGGGTAAACAAGCCAACGGCACGAACTAGTTGGTGGGCGGGGCTAAAATGCATGCTATTTTATCCGACGTCACGAGCGAAATGCATAGAGCGAAAGAGACACAACTAAAACGGGCGCGCGATTGTTTCTATGCAGACCTTTGGTAGTATGGATACCATGAAAAATCCATTGAATGTATCTGTTCAAAATAGAATTATTTGAATTCTTTAATAACTAATCTATGTCTGTATGGTTTTACTTTTTTAATTTTCGTACTACATACGTAACTTATTTACGCCCAAAGATGGTTAAAATTAGTGCTAAAATATGAAAGTTTTGACGCTCATAACTTTCAAACCAATATTTTTTTTCCAATTCTGCTTCCATAGAGACCTAGATAATGACAAGACGAGTTGATACAATTTTTAATTTTGAACCTACACCGTCAACTAGAGGAGTAATCACCATACTACGTTTGTATGGAAGAATGACTTGCTTGTGCAACCTTAACGTGCGATATATTGTTGGAAAGGTATTTAAAAATGAATAGGGGTTTACTAAAATCATTTTTTGATAATGTCAATAATTTCGGAAATAATCGCTCCAAAAGTAAAAAAACAATGTGTCCCCCTCCCCCCCTCTAACTTTTGAACCATAAGTTTAGAAAATATGAAAAAAAACTGAAAAGTAGAACTTTATAAGGACTTTCAAAAATAATTTTGAACTTGGATGGAAACAACAGTTTTTGTACAAAAAAGACAAAAAGTTGCTCAAAATAATTTCTGGACTAAGTTTGTAGTATAATCGTATATATGCAAGCATTTTTTTTTAACTTCGTTTACATATTTTGCGGACGGACGGACGGGAAACTACGGAACCCTACACTGAGCGTGGCCCGACACGCTCTTGGCCGGTTTTTTTATAGGTACTATGGTTAAACGTATCAAATTTTATTTGTGAATAACAGTGTAGGCATTTATCGTTGTAGCCCTGTAGGTCCGGCCGTGTAGAGGAGCCCTGCACATTGTGTGTGTGTGTGCTTGTCTGTCTTCATTTTATTTCATTAGGTATCTGATATGTTATATTTATTGCAGAATCAAGAATATCCGGCACTAATCATGGAACCGGAGCTGCAGCCTGATGAACATGAACTGGTTGTTGGCCGCAGATTGGTCGACGTTGACTTTGTTTTTAAGCAATTGCAAGATATATGTGATCACGGTTTTCAGTACAATATATGTATTATTTTTGTAATTGGGAATAACAATTTCATTTTGTATTGAGCATCTAAAATAATAAAATTGTAAAGTACAATTTAATATAATGTACATTATTAATCTCGCTATGCTAATAAATCTAATAATCACTAATAATCACATATTTGACCACATATTATCAAAATCAGTGACAATAAAGTTACAATTTAGTTGGCGAGTCAAAGTCTGACGTGGCGACCCACTGTGCATACCTACATGTGTGCGTGTGCGGTGCGCGAGCCTCGATCGTTGTGAGTGTAGCGCTAAAAACCTAAACTTCGCGCGGCGCGTCCGCGAAGCTGGCCCTTAAGCATTAGAATTCTTATAAATAAATTGTAATAGCGATGGAATGTATAAGATATGAGCGGGAATTTATGAATCGCAAAGATGAAACTGTGGGAAAAGTTCTTCAATAGATATGCTGAATAAATATTTCTTTGTTTTAGCTGTATAAATCATCGACGACACCGACAATAATGCTGTATGCACGTATTAAGGTACCCTACAATTTGATTACAAATAGTTACATTAAATACGAACTAAATCTCTTACTTGTTCTATATCACTCGTTATTACTATACTTCCCACGTGATAACTCAATCTGCTGCACCTTCCCTCGCTTTATATAAATTTCAATACAATTCCTATGTTGCAGCCTATCTGTTGCTATTAAGTGCACAATAACCAATACGCTACGGCGCGGTACAATTCACTGCTTGTATGTAAATCGTCGCAGGCGCATAGCTGATACCGTCGCGGTACGGTCGCCAGGTTTAAGGATAGGATAAAAACTCAAGTATTTTTCAATGAAAAAAAATTACGAAACATCCGGATAACCGGTATGAAAAACGTCGGATTATTCGTGAGGTAGGTAATAAGTTGTTACTTCGAAAATAGTATGACCACGAGCAAACAGCCAAATATATATTTTGATATTTTTATCCTTTTCAGCATCGTTTCTTCGAAAATGCAAAGCTAGTAAATTCGTCTTAAGTCTAAGATGTAATTCAATTTCATTTGCATGTTTACGCAACTGGTAAAGTTACCACCACCAATAGGGATGTTAACAAAAAAATCTAATTAGTCCGTCAGATAGATTTCCAAAAAATATTGGACACATATTTTTTCTTTTTTCACGTAAACAAACAATGAAGACGATACAGTGCTTTAAAAACTCGTGTGATGTCATATTCTGAGACATTAGTATGACATTTCTTAGCGAGCAGTGACGTCACAACCTCCCACTCAAATCTTTGACGCGTTTTATCTTCGTCAATTTTTATTGATTTGATAAAACAAAAAATACGTATCAAATATTTTTCGATAATCTAACAGACGGACTAATTAGACTCATTTTTTTTTTTGGTCACATCCCCATTAATCAAAAACCAAAAGCTTTATCTCAATAAGAACCTAGTCCTAATAAGTCCCGTTGCCTGGCTACACTAGATCAGATAGTGCAGTGCTCACAATTTGCATCAGTGGGAATGCGTGGCAATGCAACAGTGCTGCGGTGTCGCGATGTCGCGTACTATTTGTAGCCCCTGAGTTATTGGCCGATGGCCGCGATGGCCGGCTGCACGGCTCCTGGCCTATTGCTGCCGAAGACGCTTTGTTTAGGGCCTCTCCAGCCTCGTTAGATACTAGATGGTATTCTATTAGTTTGTGTGAAAGGAGTGCATCCGGGAGGGTGAATCGATAGGCGTATAATGGCTAAACGAACGTTTATTGATTTGAAGTGGTGGCAAGCGCTGGTGCTACCATTATTTGAAAGAGTTTCGCTTACTTATACTCTGCTTAGTGATTTATCAAAAATCCAGAAAATAATCAGTTATAAAGAAGGAGAAATCAGTTATAGACATGACCAAAATTACGACTAATAAAATATTGTCATGAACTGGAGTCTAACCAATCCGACAGATCTGACCACAATCAAGTAGGGGTCAGAGCCAGTAAATCACGAACATACGAACATTATCTACTTGTTACTGTCAGCAGCAAAATTACATGGTGCATAACATTATGGCATTAAAGTCTAAGTAGTAGATCGAGTGCTTAGCATAGCCGATAAGGCAAGCAAATCAAAACTTGATTGAAAGTACCATTTGCCTCTCAATCAACCGCCTGGACAGGTTACAAGCGCAAAGCATGTCTGTACTTCTGTAGCCTGCTCGTATAGACCTTTGCTTTAATCTTATTTATGATATACGGGATTTATTTAACTAACCAATACTTAGTTTACTATCAGCGCGATTAAAATTTGACGGAAAAACCACAGGTGACATAACTGTACAGTGAGCTTTACTCATTCTGTAAACGGCTCACTGAAATTCGAAATTATTACATTTACCTGACAGATATGAGATTGTTTCTCTCTAATAAACAAACGATGACAATATTCATTGTTATAAACTTATAAAACCGGTACCAAAAAGGCTCGTATTTGTTGAAACCAAGTTTTATTTACTGCGAAACACTTTACCTACCGACCCTCGGTCTTAAAGAAAAAATAGGTCCAGAAATAGACTAACATCGTCTAGCACAACATCAATTATTTAAATTACAAACAGATCCCACAGACACATTGATGCATAGAGCGGTCACATCATAACGTCTCCCTCCCACAGCTGCCTCCTTGTCTAGCGGCTGTCACGTCAGATGGGTTTATGTTGAAACGTGTCTGTCGTGTCGCTGGTCTGTGAGGTTCTCAGGCTCAAGTGATGGAGTTGTGGTGCATAAACAATGATGTAACGGTTTGTGGAGACAACATGGTTAAGTAGATGGCTAGGGTAATATGCGGAGTTGTATGGAAGAAGGTGCTACGGGACTATGGTGAGTGCTACGTAGTCGTTGCTACGCAATTTGGTGTTAAGTTTAACGTATTTACATTTTTTTGGTTAAAGGAAAAGTAACGTCACTTTTCTATGCCTTGGTGTGGTCTTTTGTCTTTTTATATGACTGAGCTTTGATATTTCATCACAACTACTTATTGTCTAATTTGTCTATACCCATATTTACAAAATAAAAATTATTTTCCATTCTAAGTTTTCTGTTGTAATGTTTATACTATTCTAGATGTTCTATCTTTTGACCATTCTGTTGTTTGTCATTTCTATCTAAGTATTAATTTTCGATCTGTATGGTTGGCCTTATATTATTAAAGTAATTTTTAATTTTATATCATTTCTAATCACATCGCGTAGACTACATACAAATTGATCTTTCGATATTGCTGCAAAATTAACCAATAAAGAATATTATTACGTCAACATACCTGTCAGGGGTAAGCTAGCATTTATACAACAACTTAACTTCTTACTAAGTACGTAAGTAAACTTTCATAATAAATTAATCTCGCTATGACAGCGTTTCTCCGCATTCCGCGCGTGTATACAGTTATCGCTGATCAGGCATTCATCAGGCGCTCGGTATTGAATTATGGAAGCCATCAGCGTCGCTATCGCTAATAAACTCGTCAGCTTATAGACGGCTACAGCACGCTGAGTGCGATGCCAGTTCTTCAAGATTGTGCTCGAATCAGGAGAATTGTAGATAGAAGAACTTTTTATTTTTCCTAGAGAATGTTTACCAAACCAGTGATAACGTTGCATAATATAGCTGTCGGCGAATATTTACAAAGCAGGTTTAGTCTATTGATAATTATAACTATGAAATACTCGTTTATTACAAATTGACTATTAGTCAGTAGTCGGCAGTCGCAGGAAATATGAAATTCTTTCATCAAGTTAATCCATATTCGTAACACATTTTACTCAAGTATCTGTTGGTGGTTTCTGATCGGAATAAGCCAGAATCAAACGGAGCCTACCAGACCAAAGTAAGTCTAGTTGTGCAATAATATCATTTCACAATATTTCCTATGATTGTGTCCCTATCTATTGTATAGTACCTGGAAGTTCGCCCACACAGCCGTAGATAACAACACAAGTTACACTAAACGTCAACATTCACGTCTAAATAAGTCGTCAGTCTGTTGTGTTTGTTGTGTTCATTTCCCGATAAATATGGATAGAGATATCTTGGGAACGGTGTCATGTATATAATTCTTTAGAAAATAATATGTACAGTTGAATTTGTGTAGTTTGACTACTATAAAATAGCTTATGTTGTAACCAGCATCATATTTCTGTGGTGCCTTATTCACGACCTTAGGCAATGCAATGCGACAAATGCGACTAACGGCAAAGTATGGATGAAGCTTTAAGCTTCTAACTTGATGGCTTCTTAGGACTTTCTCCATCCATTTTATAAATAAAGAGAGAAGTCCTGACTGACTGACTGACTGACTCATCAACGCCCAGCCCAAACCCTTGGACCTAGCAAGCTGAAATTTTGCACAGAGGTTTCCTTTATAATGTAGACAAGGAATAAGGAAGGATTTATCGAAATTCAACCCCTAAGGGAGTTAAATAGGGGATGAAAGTTTGTATGGAAAATCGTCATTTTCACGCGGGCGAAGCCGCTGCCAAAGCTAGTCCGTTATAAAAATATAGACGCCGTATATTGTGTGTTCATTCTTATTATGTGCTACGATTTCATTTGATTCGTTTTAAGTTTTAGATGAATTCTGGAGTGCTAGCCAAATACCTAGTACACACTTGCTTATGCTATAAACGCGAAGTTAACTGCTACTACTAAAACGTTATCACCTTCTTGCTTAAGATGCAGTAAACAAGTACAAAGTCGCGAGTCCTCACAATGGGGCACAAATCCGGCCGCGGATTGTAGCGATCAGCAGCGGGACGCGCCCTGCCCTTCACCCGACACGATTGTGTGAACATACGAGACGATATTACAGGCGTTTCTGTTTTTTACTAGCCGAATCATTATCATTCTTCAGCCCTTATTAGGTCAGTGCAGCTTGTCTTGTTATTTCATACTTCTCTACAGTGTAATAATAATAATAAATCACCAGGGCCGGACGGACTGCACAACTTCTGGATTAAGTGGTTTACAAGATCGCATGCTTGCTTGGCAGCCCTATTCCAGTCAGCCTTAGAGTCAGGGTCGCTACCAGAGTTCCTGACAACTGGAATAACCCACCTGCTCCATAAATCGGGTAGTACTGCGGAACCCAAAAATTATAGACCGATTACGTGTCTTCCAACGGTCTATAAAGTTCTTACCTCCATTTTGAGAGCTAAAATTAATAAACATATTAACGAAAATTCTGTTATGTCTGCTTCTCAAAATGGATGTAGGAACGGGTCCCGTGGTACTAAGGAGCTACTCCTCATTGATATGGCCATTAGCCAACAGGTTCGCCGTTTCCGAAAGGATCTGTCGACATGCTGGATAGACTATAAGAAGGCCTATGACTCGGTGCCACATACATGGCTCATGAGGGTGCTAGAGTTGTATAAAATTGATGCAACCCTGCGCACCTTCCTGATGTCGTGTATGGGGCAATGGAGGACAGTCCTTCGCTATCCAGGATGTCGGCAGATCCAAAGGAATAGCGAGCCGATAAGGATAGAGCGAGGTATATTTCAGGGCGACAGTTTGAGTCCACTTTGGTTCTGCTTAGCCTTGAATCCTCTTAGCACGCTGCTGGAGGGTTCAGGTCTGGGCTATCGGTTGAAGAGAGGTGGTCAGATTATATCTCACCTCCTTTATATGGATGACCTAAAACTTTTTGCCACCAATGATTTGCACCTGATGGAGCTACTGAAGATCACTGAAACTTTCAGTAGCGCCATCAGGATGGAATTCGGAGTGGACAAATGTGCGGTCATGCATGTAAAGCGAGGGGGGATTGTGGAGTCTGTGGGAACCCAGCTCACAGATTCCATAAATCTTAGATCCCTCTCAGCAACCGAAACCTATAAGTATTTGGGTATGTCGGAAGCGCTGGGCATCAACGTTACCGACATGAAGCAATCGCTGAGGGAGCGCTTCATTGGCCGCCTGAGGAAAGTATTTAATAGTCTTTTGTCAGGCGGAAATAAGGTGCGTGCCTTCAACGGTTGGGTCATGCCGGTTTTGATGTACTCTTTCGGCATACTCAAATGGACTCAAACAGAGCTAGACGCCCTGGATAGGCGGGTCCGTACATTGTTGACGACATATCGAATGCATCACCCACGTTCTTCGGTTATGAGACTGTATATCCCACGGAAGTGTGGAGGTCGAGGCTTTTTGAATGCTAAGACTCTCCACAATCGTGAGATATGCAGTCTCAGAGAATATTTCCTGGAAGCAGGCGTGGGGATGCATCGAGATGTTGTCGCGATGGACAAGGGCCTTACCCCGCTCTCCTTGGCTAAAGAGAACTGGTGCAAACCTGTAGTGCTTGACACTAACGACCGCTTGGAGGTATGGCAGAGTAAGGAGCTTCACGGACGCTTTTTCCGGGCCCTACAAGGGCCCGATGTAGACTTCTTAGCGTCCGTAGCCTGGCTACGTTCCGGGGAACTCTTCGGAGAAACCGAAGGTTTTGTCTGTGCAATTATGGACGAAGTTATGATGACGAATAATTACCGGAGATTTATTGTGAAGGACGGTACGGTTGACATATGTCGGGCATGCCACCGTCCGGGCGAATCAATCCGTCACATTATCTCCGGATGCTCTCGTCTGGCTAACGGAGAATACTTGCATAGACACAACCTTGTAGCCAGGATTATCCATCAGCAACTTGCTCTGAAATACAACCTTGTGGAATCAGAAGTGCCGTACTACAGGTATGTGCCCGACCCAGTTCTCGAAAATGACCATATCACACTGTACTGGGATCAATCCATCATCACTGACAGGACTATTATAGCTAATAAACCTGATATAGTGGTGGTGGATCGATCAGAGCGGCGCGCAATGATTGTTGACATAACCGTCCCGCATGACGAGAACCTCGTGAAAGCCGAGAAAGACAAGCAAATCAAGTATCTTGACTTGGCTCGCGAGGTTGTCGACATGTGGAGTGTGGACTCAGCGATCATTGTGCCGATAGTCGTTACAGCCAATGGCTTAATTGCCAAGAGCCTCGACCAACACCTGAGGAGGCTCTCGTTAGGAAGCTGGATCAAGGGCTTGATACAGAGAGCGGTACTCCTGGACACGGCTCGTATTGTTAGGAGGTTCCTTTCTCTGGAGCCCTGACTGCCGGTAGCTTGGACCCTGTTCCCGATACCGGTGGGCTACAATTTTTTATATTTTTATATTTTTAAATGTTGTTTTTCATAGATTTTGTAAGGAATATTTAAAAATGTATCAAATTTGTTATAAACTAAATAAAGGGAATAATAATAATATTCCACAACTATCACACAACGCCATCTAGTCCCAAGCTAAGCAGAGCTTGTGTTATGGGTACTAGACAACTGATAAACATACATATTTCTAAATACATACATATTATTATAGATAAATTACACCCAGACACAGAACAAATGATCGTGCTCATCACACAAACATTTGTTCTGGGTGGGAATCGAACCCACGACCTCCGGCATAGCAGTTAGGGTCACTAACCACTAGACCAACAGGCCAGTCACAAGTGATACACACAGTGTGATTGGTAATTGGATGCATTTTTAGCAAATGGGTGATATTATAATTAATTTGCAAAAACATTTAAACTCCGATAACTTGGAGTTAAAACTGGGTTGTTTCGGAGAAATCAAACTTTTAAAGTATTTTGGAATTTTTTCACCTCTACAATAAACTGCTGATTTTGAGATATTGAGTGCGACATTCATGATGAACTGATACTTTTCTGATAGCTTTTAAAAGGATAAATCTTTCGAAAACCATAAAAATATCAGTGACATCACCTTGTCTTGTTTTGTTCCGCCACTTCTTCTTTCCAGCTAAACACTAGGAAGTGTCGATGGGTGGGCGTTTTTCGGGGACTGTCTTATAAAAATGTAAATACAGTGAAACCGGGTTAAATGTGTCTCAGATATCCAAATCTGTCTCATGTCTCACTATGAGTTCCAGTAAAGTTATAGAAGTTTCTCACTTATCCAAGTCCCAGTTAGCCAAATTTCACTGTAGTAAAGTAAATTGGGTGCTAATTAAACCGGCTTCTTTTTAATAGCATTATTTGCATCTAAAAATCTAACTTGCCTTCTAAATTACTAAGTCAGCCACAATTAACGAGCATCTAAATAATACTACCTTAGCCACAAGTTATCTTTTTTAAAGCCACTCTAAATACAACTCAGCATCGTGATTATTTTTTAGCATCTAAATTTGTAACATGAATTCAAACAGTAAACTTCTAAAATATTAATATATGGCATCAAAAAAATATTCAATTAGCTTCTAATTTATTCTCCTACTTACTTCTAATTTATTCTCCTCTTACTCGGTACGTTTAAATTATAACTCATGCCACATTAACTGAGCATCAAAATTTAATTAAAATTGTCATCAATTATAGCCACTAATAGTATGTATAAACTCCTGTCGTGTCATCGAAAGGCTTAAATATAGAAGTTCAGAGTACTTAATGACCTAAATATTGAAGTTCAGAGTATCGAATGTCCTAAAGATCGATTTTATTTACATGTTGTGCTACAAAAGTTATCGACAGAATCGCTTCAGAACTTAATTTTTATCGGAAAACTTGACAATAAATTGTGAAAACATATCTGCAAGCAACTCGGAAGTAGCGCTCGCCGGCCGCTGCCGCGGCACCGCTCGCTTCGCTCGCTCGGCTCGCGCGCGTTTGGTCTCAGTTTTAACCTAACCTAACCTATTTCCCTCAGTTTACAATAACGAATCATACAATCTGCCTGTGACTAGTCAATTAGACAATGGTAAAAACATTTCTGTAACTAATAGGTATTTTTGACGTAAATATAATAATCTAAAGTGTATCAAAAGTTGACATTTCATGGCGCTCTCTGATTGGTGCAAATGGCCGGTCGCTGTCGTCGTGAAGCTGTAAAATGTAAAATGGTGGTGAGATATAAATTCCGTGGCTGAGTTAGTAAATTAGGTGCCTATGTATAAATAACAAGGACAAGTTAATATAAATGTTGATCGTCACTTGATGCTTTCTATAGAATATTTAGTGGGCGTTGTAAAGAAGACGAATTAGTACCTATATTAGAGGCTATATATAATTTTCCCGTGGCTTAGTTATAAAATTAGAAGTTTGATCCTGTGGCCAATTAAAAAAACTGAGGCTCGTTTAATTATTTCTCAAGTAAATTTTGACCTTCGAAAAGTGCTGCTTATCAGCCTAGTTTGAATAAATGAATTTTGACTTTGACTTTGACTTGCCGTTACAACTTTGCTAGAAAAATAATATTTGGCGTTAAATGAATCAAGAATAAACAAAAACAAATCATCATGAAGCAAGGCTATTAAAATAAACGGTAACATGATAACCTCAATCTGCACCTACTTGATTCTAAACCTAATCCTTATTACGGTAAGCCACTTAGTTGAACCAGTCTAAGCTATAGGTAAGCCGTACAGCTAAGCCGTGATAAATTACCTGTTGAATGAAAAGCCATTAAAATAATTTGGACTTATAGGCACTGGAAATTTAGCAGTTCTTCAATTTGAATCTGTTTGAAGAACATGGTGTCAAAATAAACGTTAAAATGTGCGATTCCTACTTGAAATTGCAGAAAATAACTATAAAAGTCACACAAAACTGTCGTCCTGATGCCGCACAGCTCTGTCAAAAAGTAACCTTAGAAATGAAACCGCAGCGTTCACGCCACAAACTCACCCCCGTATATTCGACATCCACTTGTCGATACGGCAGTTCACTTGAATCACGACGATCATCTCATTTGCATCGCAATACCCCTCCCCCCCTCCCTCCAGTAGGGGGAGTGAGGGGGGAGGCACCACTCACTCTTGATTACTGCAGTATAAACGTACCTGTAACAATATAAAACGGCCCGTTTAATATAAACCTATTAGCTGATTACTTTCCAATTGTTAGGATTGGTTTATTGTTAGCAATTAAAGTTAATTAATAAGAAAAGTACCCATTCATTAATTATTGAGTCGTTAATGTTAAAAGAAAGGACTTTAAATAAACAGTTTATTTGTCGTTTTATTAGGCCTGTTAAAGTACGTTTATCGGGAATGTAATTAAAGCTAAAAGCAAGTGTATGTCATCTATCAATGGGTCCATTAGCGAAGTGACTGAGCTTCTGAAGTGTAACGGGTCGCGAGTTTGATTCCCGATGAACAAACAGGTACATTCATTTTTTTATTCAAACTCATCTTCATGCATTTTTAAATATTATATTTATCCTTCTTTTAATTAGAATAGAATATGTATTTATTCGTTAATGGACAGCAGCAACACAAAAGAGCAGCACATACATAAACAAATAACAACAAACAGCTTAACAATTAATTAAACAGCTCAACTGCGTCAATTAAAAGATATTCTACACAAATTCTTGTCACAAATAAATTTTGTAATAATTAAAATACCATCAACCATCAATGAATCATACCACCAACATAGACAATGAAGAAAAATATGTATTATAGAACATAACTCATAAACGTCCAAAGATAAGTTAATAAAATGTAAATGGGACCACCTGGCGGACTTCCTCTACCAAATGAAAAAAGTAGGTATCATGAAAATCGGACAAGTAATCATAGCGAAATCGGTGTCAGAGATTTACCTACATCTGACGTGCTCTCGATAGTACCTATACCTAGCTACTTGCAATAGATTTCCTTAAAACGGAAAAGGACATTCAAGGAAATGTAAAAATCAATGGTTGTTCCCGATTGAGTTAAGGTTCGTTTATTTATTTCCTGTATATCTATTGTTATTCAAATGCCTTCGTATCGTCGCGCCACCCTTGGGCAGGGGCGTCCCTCAGGGAGGAGGCTGAGAAATACTTCTATTTAAAGATACCATTACGAAGCATGTCGCGAACTGACTATGGAACATTTAACTTATTTAAAATTATTATCGCGACATTCAGTTAAGTAGATGCTTATGTTAAGTCCTGTATTTTGCTTAGATTAAACTTATGTCCATAAATGATTGCTCCTTCTCCTTTATTTAATTAACACATAAACTTGCAAGCAACAACAATAATGTACCCAGGATTTAAAAAAGATAACTTGATTTCATAGTGTCCATGGAGAACTACGTTTTCAAACGGGCCACTAGCTTCAACTTTCTGACTGACTATATGACAATTCGGAAGTGCCTGTAAACAAGCAAAAGACAGAGTTTTTTTTAAATTTTACTTAATTGGGCAAAAACATTTTATTTACAGGCACTTTTGAATTGTCAAAGTCGGTTATTTTTATTCATTGAGTCAACTGCTTCATATGGATGTACAGAATAAAGTAAACTTTGACTTTTTTATGCCTCAACAAAAGCTTAAAGTTTTTACGTCATGTAAAATCGTACAGAGTTTTTCACTTGCGACTAAAATAGCAATAACCTGCAGTGTCAGTCGTCAGATAGTTTCACACCACACTGCGTTCATTTCAATACAATGGCGGCTCGTATAGTATCGCATAGCAAGCGATTATTCACCACTATGACGGTAATCCGGAATAATCCGGAATAATCCCGGCCTTTCTAATTGTGAGGCGCAGGCTGACGGCGCCGCCATCTTCTTCAAATGTTTTATTCAGCCAACTTTACATAGATACTTGTGAACTGTCAGCGCCTAGAGAGGTCCACGTCTAGCCTTATGGGAGGCTGCGGGCAGTTTTTTTCTTTAATCCATGTAAAGGTATGGAAGCGGTCGTAAATCAAACACAATCTAGCTAGCCTTCAATCCCTCAATTCATACGTTGCCGATCTTTTTATGAAAGAACTTTCTGCTGAAGAAGCTTTTGAAAGTGTCTGGATATTAATGATTGATGTGCTATGAAGCGTTTAAATGCAGAAATATCCTTTGAGATACAAGTCTTAAGAGCATAGACGGGCTGCATTTTTCCATACAAATGTATTCCCCTATTCTCTTCCTGGATAATGCCTCTAGAGTAATCGTTTTTATTTATAAAAATCCAGGTCTATTGAAGGCATGCCCCTGTCATTTTTTTTTTCAAAAAATGTATTACAAAAATAAATATGACTTACCAAAAACCTAAAAAAATACCCCGTTTTTACCTACGTAATCAGATGACTACCAAAGAAAATTGAAAAGTTTTTAAAATAAAAACAAGTAATAGGGGCATAGATCTATTCTTCCTTTAAATTTTGATACCAAATATAATTTAATTGGCTTAGGTTTCGAGGAGAAAACAGGAGAATACGAAACGTCGATCGGTCAAGGTTTTTTATAGGTAAAATCGTTCTGAGCTGCAGTTGTCTCTATCGCACTCACATATTGATACCGCCCGGTTGCTAGAGCGCAGCGCGACGGCAATAGTTATATATACGTATAAATTATACGCAGCCCGTCTATGCTCTTAAGAGATATGGCACTACTGCATTAAATTCTGTCACAACGGGGAGCTTTGTATCTACTCCTATTACTAGATACCATACTCGGAGACACGTAGATCTACGTAAACCAAGAATGCGACAATGTATGAAGTATAGAAGTTTTGAGTTGGTTTAAGTTCAAATCTATAGTAGATACTAGAAGTCGAGGACATTTCTGATAAACCCATGCCGTGAGATGAACCGTAGATACAGGACAATGCTGATTTCGATTAACAAACAATAGGAACGAAGGTATCTCAACGCAGAGAACAGGACGCCTAAAATTTTTATCCTCAAGTTTAGATAACAGTTGTAACCGAATAATGTACTCGTATTATGGAAGAAGCCTGACTATTTAATTTAAATATTTATTTCCGGGAACAAACCAATTAACTTTTAACTTTAAATTATAAACATCTAGGTTTATGGTCCCCATAATCATATTACCATTAATTTAACTTCATCAGAATATTTCCAAGATTAACATGTCAATTTGTGTCGTACTTAAACATAGCTTAAGAGTAATGGCGTTAAATTGAAGATTGCCTGCTTATAGGCACTTAGCACATGTTATATTATAGTTAGCGTAGGGTGCACTGCCCTAGATACAGCAGCACCGTTAGACTACGTAGATTAATGGAGGCTGGAGAAACCTATGAGTTATAGACTACAAGTGCGAAGTGGATTTGATTAGCACCTAGCACTGCATAAATGGAGTAGCTTGAATGTGAACCAGCAATGTTGCCGATTTGCATACAGATACATTTGTGAATGCGCTACGAAGATTTATGGCTGCCACAGGACAGGTGGCTGAGATTAATTTGTGGTGTAAATTATAAATAACATAACTGTTCTACTAATATTTTCAATAGGTGTTAGGCAAAAGTTACACGTAAGTGAAAAAGGTTCTTTCTTCAGAAATCTACCTAACACTTCAAGAAAAATGCGTAATGTTTTTTATCACCATACTCTGAAAATCAATGCTGAAAAAGAAAACTTCAGTCTATTTTCCGGCTTAATTTTTTCTATAAGTGTAAAAGCATCCCTTAATGAACGATCCTAATTATGAAATACTGCATATCCGCATGCAAGTAAGGCTGTTTGCACGTGAGTGACACTAGTGCCGTGTCCACCCGCTGTCGACAGCGAGTATCGCGCCCTCGCGTGCAATTAGCCTTATCTCTAATGTTTGTGCCACATAAAGGAAATGTTATGGCCCGTTATGGTCTGTCATGGGTTCCGGGACGAGTGCTCTTTATTGCATGTATGCATGCTTATTGTTTATGGTTTTTAGGGAAATTGTCTGGAATAATAAATGTTTAATTGTCATGGAAAGTTGAATGCCGTTTAAATTAACATTATGTTACATTTCCCGAGTTGTGTCCGCCCCCTTAGGGGACTGAGCGATAACTGGGCGCATTTCAGTGGTACCGCTAACTGTTACGTAGTATAGTGTGAAGCAAAGACGTCAGAATAGATTTTTTTTTTATACCTAAAACATTTTTCTATCGCATTAAAACATTTTTCTATTCTGACGTCTTTTCTTCAAAGGGGTTTGGCTAACTTTGTATGGGCTAGTGGCGTCATTTTTTTTTTGAGCGGCCACTTTTAATTTTCATGTTATTTTGTTGTGCTGTGTCAAATACACATACATGTTAAATTATTTTTGTCCTAAGTCATTTCTAAACTGAGATATTTGAGTTTGAATATTTATATAAAAATGTCTTCTTCAATTACTGTTCTGCGTAAAGAAATCTTAGTTATGTGTTTAGAAGGTTGATATTAGAGCTGGCTTAATAATAACTGCTACTCGGGTCGATCTTTAGGTTAGGCCACGCTTGCCTAGGTGGGTCTGTGGATGGGTGGGTGTGGATTATATACCGAGTTTCCTCCGTGCCTTGGAAAGCACGTTAAGCTGTTGGTCCCGGCTGCCATATATAGATCTTTTGCAGTCGTTACTGGTTGTCAGTGACCTGACTCTGTCTGACAACCAGTCTTACCAAAGGGTATCGTATTACCCAGTATTAACTGGGACGTGGAGGTCAGATAGGCAGTCGCTCCATGTAAAATACTAATATTCAGCTGCCTCCGGTTAGACTGGAAGCCGACCCCAACATAGTTGGGAAAAGGAATAAATAATACAAGAGCAATATTGCATCCAGCCCTTGTGTAGCAGTTTCTACGAGAATGTACACGTAAATGTCCGTCTAGATGAATGTGTAATACGAGTCCCGCCGACACGATTCAGACTTCGCTGGCTACAAATGCAAAATGCACTGTTAATTACATCCATGGTGTTATACATCCAAATCTTAAACATATAAGAGTCTAAAGAGGTATGCTGGGTCTGTCACAATACACAAACGATCACAATGCCAAGTCTTTATAATGCATCAGCCCATAGATAACAGACATCGAGCCATGCAATCTACGTACGTATTTAATTTATTTTGATTATTTTTTCATCGTTGGCCAGCACTAGGAACTTTAGTCTGCTGTATCGTGGGTGCATTCACAAACATTTAAACTCAAACACACAAATACCCAGACCCGAAACAACTATCTGCAAGTCATACAAATATTTGCCCTGTGTGGGAATCGAACCCGCGACACGTAGCGCAGCAGTCAACTGCTTGAGCCACTGCGCCTACCGTGTGGTCTGAATTCTGAAAAAAATACGACTGGAACCTTAAACAGTGCAATAGACTGTAATAACTTCTTCGATTTTAATGAGCAATTCAAAACCAAATATCTCCGTTCCGATTAGATTTAGAGAAATGCATCCATAATATTTTTTGATCACTTTATTCTGTTCTTTCAAAATATCCAAGTTTCATTACTGGCCGCGCAACTTCAAAACGACGCCAACTTTACCCAAACCCCTTTTGTTTTACAGCTGATCCAATCTACGATACGAGCTGCTCATTCTCAACCAGATGGTGAGATAAAATGGAAATAGTTTTCATAACAAATATCCACGACTTTCAACATGACTGAATGAAAATTATTGATTAAACTAGATTTTGATTCTATACTTATTTAACTCTTCGTTCCGGTTCCAAATTCCATTCCCATCATACATTCATACCAAGACTGAATACTAAACAAACGTTCCTCGCTTATCGTTTGGCAAGTTAAAACAAGCTCACCTATTGACACGACTAACAGTGAGCTGATCATAAAGCACGCAGCGGTGGGTCGCGGTGGGTCGCGGGTTCGGTGCCGCGTCGTCCCGTGCGCCGCGACTATTAATTACTGCGCACCGACTACCGGACCCAACTTTTCGTACAATGGCTGGTTAGTATGGCGACAGCTTTCGGACACAATGAACGCGATTTATTTTGTTCAATAAATTATCGGTGTGTCAAGTAAATAGCAAATAATTACAGTTTTGTAATCAGGTCATAAATCAACAGAACATTTAGGTATTATAAAAAACTCCCTGAGATGATAATGATGATGGGTTTCGTCAGCCGAAAGTCTAGGAGAATGGAAGAAAAAACGTTTTGTGGTAAACAAAAGGGAGAAATGAGTTTGACGCCCCTATAATTATTAATATAATAATAATATAATATAATAATATAATATTCCACAACTATCACACAACGCCATCTAGTCCCAAGCTAAGCAGAGCTTGTGTTATGGGTACTAGACAACTGATAAACATACTTATATATTTCTAAATACATACATATTATAGATAAATTACACCCAGACACAGAACAAATGATCGTGCTCATCACACAAACATTTGTCCTGGGTGGGAATCGAACCCACGACCTCCGGCATAGCAGTTAGGGTCACTAACCACTAGACCAACAGGCCATTATTATTATGTGCCATAATTTTCCCATTGCAAAGCAAAGTTTTTGCGCTCTAGTGCGATTTTACGTCCATACTTTTAAAAAGAGTTCATCTCATATCTGTCTCATGTCTCCTTCTGGACTTGCTGCGTTTTCCTTTCCTGACAGTTGGGATCTATTGAGTGGTTATTTTTACCCCCTGCTGCCCCAACATACGGCAGATATGACCAAAGTAATAAATACCAACCAGATCTAACAGTAAACCCGTGTGAAAGGCAGTTTATAACGAATTTATAAAGAATTATGTGAGACGCGTAAAGCTTTTAAATCTTGATATCCCTTACTCAGCCATGCTATCTTATTACTCTAATGATGTTACATTCTGATCCAGTTTTCTCCAACTTTCCACCCTCCTTACGGGATCCTATTCCATTAGAAGCTGGTTCCGTATCATTAGCAAGTGATCTCCTTTGGCAGAGATGTCACCTGTGCGGAACCCTGAAGACCTGAACCTGTAGGACCTGTTCTACTCATATGTGATCTTATCTGAACATGGACGTTAAGAGCTGTCCAGCCTAGACATGATATCCACTTAATGATTTGATGATTTATGTATTCTTTGCGGAGGATCAAAATATAATCTGGCGGCGTGATTGAGACTAGCATAATTATATTAGTTGACTCCAGAATTGACAATACGATCTGTTGTCTTCTAACCTTAGCACTTTACCTACTGGAGCTTTAGTAGTAGCTCGATACATAGGGCTTACGTAACGTAAATACTTATTCAAAAAGAGGCTACATACAGGCTCATATATTATCTAACTGACTTTAAACTTAATTACTTTTCAATAGCCATTTACGTTATCACAAAAAACCGGGGATATCGGGAGGTAGAAACAAAAAGTAAACATATTATTAAAGTTATTGAAAATCAACTGCTTTCACCAGTGACAGCGGTCTCCACACTAGGCCAACCATTTTCCAAAATATTTCCCTTAGCTCAGTATATCATACTGTCTGTTATCAGCGCCGCGCGCCCATTACGGATTAAAAAAACTCTTCGCGGACCATCTAGATACCACGGCATACCACACAAACAGGCATAACCACCAACTACACCTTCACGGAATTATGGACCAAGACATAAAGAAGATCTTTAGTGCTAAGGATTATTATTGCGTGGGAAAACATTCCTGTTGGATTATGTATGGCTATTTTAATTCGGTGTGTGTCCGGTGAATTAGTAATGGAATTAAGTGGCCGCTAGGGACGCACGGTCGATTCCCGGGTCGGGAAGTTGTTTTGCTAAATTAATTTCGTTTATATTGTTGTATTTTATTTTGGGAAAATGTCTCATTTGGGACTTGGCAGCATGTGTAAGTTGGAAACAAGGGTTATTGTAATTGAAGTGAGAATATTTATTGAACTTCTTGATAGCCACCGAGATGTTCTAACCAAACGTGAAGACTAAGGTTTGATTCTGTACCGGGTAGAGCTGAGTTAGTCCCCCAATTAGGGATGAATTTTTTTATAAGGGTTACTGCTAGTCACGTTAATTAAATAGTGCATTCCTACCCTTTTCGCTTTAGCAGGAAATGTACAATTTCTAGTTAATCTTCAGGTTGGAATGAGTCTGGAAGTTTAATTCTCTCGGCAATAAATCACTATAACAACCCACTCACGCACACTATACCACTATATCTATCTATTTATGTAACTATTTGTATATTATATTTATAAATCATTAGGTATTTGAATTTTTTTTTTACCATTGTTCCTATCAAAAAGAGCACCTGCCATCTAATCTCTACACCACCCTTGGTTGACTGGTAGAGAATGCCTAAGGCATTAAGTCCGCCTTTGTACCTTTTTTTGTGTGCGAGAAGTTTAAATAAATAAATCTAATTGTTCGCGGCAGTTAGAAACACGTTTAGCGTTATGACTGACATCCAATTACGAAGCTCTGCTCACCCCCGAGCGGGTAATAATCCAGTGCTGGGAAGTTTCTCAGACGAGGTTACAACTTACACTGTTACTGAGTGGAAACAAGACATTTCCATAACGTGGAGGTGGTTACTGAAGTATGATGAGTTTTATAAATTGTTTTGTAATTATTAATTGATGTCATATAGTAAAAGCCGATATTACCGACTCAGGACTTCATATCATATCATAACAGGTACAGCACATACTTACAGTAAAATGTAGAGATAATATTCCATTGGAAGCTCCAGTTCTGACTACCTCTCAAAAGTCAACAAGCTACATGACTCAGTAAAAAAAGCATCACAACCTTGAGTAATAATAAAATTACCGTACAGGTGAAGATCAGTGCGATGCTCAAACAAATTGAGTCCACGTTGACTTACGACAAACAGTGGACAACCGGTCGCGGTGGGTAATGAGCGCAGTTATGCGTATTTGCTTAGCTTTAACACATCGTTAACGACGGTGAAGAACGAACCGCTGATTGATGGCACAGTGCACATACCTTCTGAAAAATTAATATATTCACACCTCTCGCCCGATCTTTATTTGTAAATCATTTAAAGCGTCGAAGCGAAATATGACAAACATATCGCAAATATAAGTATCGCAAATAACAATTCATTGGCACCACCTGGTGTGAAGTACATGGTGTGACCATGTCCTCTTTAACTCTCACATTTGTATGAGAACACGAACCAGCCTAAATAAATTTTGAAATCACAAGTAAATGAAGACATATTTTACGCCGCTAGTAGACAATTTTTAATTTAATAAGTGGGACGAAGACGGTAGGCAAAGATTTTAATGATACGGAGACTATAAAATATGAAAAGTTGAGACTTAATTGCTTTAAAACTAGTATTAATTGAGGAAGCTATGGCAATTTAACTGAATCTAACGCAAAAATAACACATATTAATTCCTCAATTTAGAGAAACTCCAATAACTTAGACGATTCAATTTTATCTCCGGCAGATTAAGTTTATTATTCAACTAACGAGCCATAAAACCTTTTACAAAGAAAAAACTTCTAAAAGATAACTGCCATAAATGTGAATCATCGACGTAGTAATGCGTTCCACACGTGAATTTTATAAAGCAGACTTGAAGTGCATGTCTCAGGCGCGGGACAGGTTCTCCCGGAGCGGGCATTCCGGCCTGCTGCACTGGCGCGCAGACCTGCGAACGACGTAACTAACACGCATATCGCATTCAATATCGAACTCTGACCCCAACAGATTAAGATATAAAATTGTTCTTGACCGGCCCCAGTGTAAACCCTTGCATCACCATAACGGGTTGCAGGTTTTTCAATGATATAAAACGTGACAACGGCTGAGCGATCACTCAATAAAATGACTTTTATTCCAAGACTACAACAGATCAATGTCCCACGACTTTTTGTGGAAGGTTTCTGCAGCTTTCTTTTACGGTGCACACAGTCGAATGCTTTAGTGAATTCTGCATAGCGGAGCGGCCGATGTAAATTGAATTTAATGTGGTGGGTTGTTGGTCGGGTTTGCGTGATTCGTGTGTTGGTTTATGAGCGGTTATGTCGGTCTGTCTGTGTACCTGTCGGACGTCAATTAGCGAGCTGAAAGGACCGGTCCGACCCACATCGCCAAGCCACCATGTATATGAACCCAGCTTGTCTCGCGTCCACTGGAACTGACGTATATCTAACACTCGTGTTACTCGTCACAAGACAAACATTTCTATTTCCAATGACTTGAGAAAACATACGACTTACTTATATTAAGTTTTTATCGCATTTTAATTTATAGTAACTGGTTCCACTTATCGTTAAGAAAATGCGATATGCAAGAAAAGTACGAGAAGGCGGCATTCGTGCAGATAAGTAATAGAAAAAGATACTTTACTAATAATGCATTAATTCTCATAAAAAGGTTTTGCGAAAAACATATCATGTAGGTACCGCCTTCTCATACTACTGATCATTATCTACCTCATTTAAAAGGATCATCACCGCTGATGAGCCTTGACAAAACCAGTTTTTAACAGTTCAACCGAAAGGCTGCTCATCACTCAATCGTAAATCTTAGAATTCAATCAATCAGTCTCATGTGCAATAAACTAAAACCATCTCTGTAAATGCCTGCATGTAAACTTTTATTTGTTGTGAACTAATTAAATTTGCAAACAAGCCTCAACCTCAACTTAACGATTCCAATTAGTTTCTGTCTGCAATAATTAATTATTCTTCATTGCGAATGTTCGGCAAACCATTCATTTTGACTCCTTGGCAATCGTTAAAATAATATAACTGCTGGAACCCCATAATTATAACATAAACCCTAAATATTTGCTCAAGCACGGTTTTATGACACCGAAAACGCAATGGTTTAAAACATCATTCGTAGTGGCAACAGACTAAAACCTTAACGATAGTAAAATGTAATAACTAAAATAACTACTCTACGGATACAACTCAATTTTGAGTCCATTTAATTTACTTATTTACTATCCATGATAACAACAATGAACTCGCATTGACCCTTGAATAAATTACCAATATCATACAAGAATATTTTCATTGACAAAATGCTAATAAATAAATTGAAGAGTGTCGGACAAAAGAGGTTCATAAAAAGCGCTATAACGTTCGTGTCGTTTAATGGAACACGATATTGGACACCTTGTTACTCAATTTAAAGCCCACACACGGATATTACTCTTTCTCTTTTTACTTTATAACAGATGCTGATGATTTTGAAGATTGATTAAGTTGTAAGATTTGGGTGAACCCGGTTTTTTCTTTGAGTTATGAACTTTGGTGTAGCACTAAGTTTTACGTGAACTTTGATAAATGCTTGAACAGAGAATCTGGCATGTGAGGCGATTGGCCATCACGACCCACATAATTATGATGATAAAATATTCACTGACTTTTTTGTGTTGTATTGTTGCGTTCTCCGCCCTGTTTCGAACTATATATCTAATCGTAAACACTGATGCTACTTCATATTCTAACCAGCACAACCATACTCCTCCATTTATCGAAACAAAAAACCTAATAAAATTTAACACTAACGATATCGAAAGCTATTTACTAAATCTCCCTCCCCGCACTCTCACTTTCGTAACGATAATACATTTTCACCATTTTAAAATATTCGGGATACGAAACAATACAACTTTCCGAAGGGGGGGGGGGCGGGGGGAATAAAAGAATGGTGGCAGTTACTAGAGTAGATCAGCAGAGGGCGCGCGCGTGACCTGCTTGACAACCAACCGACAGATGTTTATGCGACTTTGCGGGTAGGATGCTGTGCTTCAAGGAGGAGCAGAGACAGTTTGGACATTGTATTGAGCTGGATTTAAGAGTAAGTGAAATTTATTAATTTGCGAGTCAACAGCAACAATACAGGGATAAAAAGTAGCCTATGACACTCAGCAATAATGTGGCTTTCTATTGGTGAAAGAATTTTTAAAATCGGTTCAGTAGATCCCGAGATTACCCCTTACAATTTAACAAATATACAAACACACAAACTTTACTTCTTTATAATATTAGTATAGAAGTATAGATAATATATCTATAATATATAAAATTCTCGTGTCACAGTTTTCGATGCCAAACTCCTCCGAAACGGCTTGACCGATTTTGATGAAATTTTTTGTGCGTATCCGGTATCTATGAGAATCGGCCAACATCTATTTTTCATCTTTTTTTTTTCTGAAAATGGCAAAACAACGTTTGCCGGGAACAGCTAGTAATATAATATATATATTAGTATTAGTGTAGATAGATTTGATTAAATTAGAAATTTTAGTCTTGATAGCTAAAACTACACAGGGAACAACGCACAAGCCATAATACGTACATAACATAAGTACGAAACATCAGAAAAATAGTTGCAAATGCTGCGTCTTCCCAAAATAGGATCATGATTTTTTGCACAGTAAGAATTCGGGGATAAGGCGTCGCATCTCACTTAAAATAATGGTCACCCTACTGCGGCCGCAATGACGCGTCTCCAAGACGGATGGAGATATAAAACGACCTAAACTAGGGGTTTAGAAATCTGGATGAAGAACTCCCATGATATATACGAAGGGACCAGATACGACGTGAGGACAAAGGGTAAAAGATTGTTCTTGAGTTATTATTTGACCTCATATATACTAATAAAAACTATGGTAAGGATCATTTATAAAAGATTTTTTTTTTATCAGGAATTAAAATTATTAAGCTGAATTTTTGACTGTACAGTTTCGAGATCGTTTTAGAGTTACTTACTTAAAACTACCAAATATGCCATTACAAGCATAGCCAAATATAAATTTTCGAATCTTTGCTTTAGTCAGAAACAGTTCGTTCGTATCAAAGACACCAACGGCAAATTAATTCAAAATCGCTTCCCATTACCTTTTCCTAACCGTCTCCTCTACAAAGCTTATCACATTTTTACAGCCGTTCACCTGCATGTTAACAAGATGCCTCGGATCCAATCCCTGGGTGGCTGGGACCAATATCCGCCTTCCCGGTTTAAAGCCGCGATTGCATCTTAATCCGGCCATAAGCGACGTCTTTATCTGAGGGTACAGTCAGCCAATACCGTGGGTTACAGAACACCTTTATTACGTACGTTTAAGGTCTGGTTTCCTTCGTTGTGTCGTGCGGTTGCGGTACATAAGGGTATCTAATCAGTAGGGTTGGCACGTCCGCGCGTCATCTGCGACGATCTCCTTTTGTTTTGGTATATCATTAGACGTAATATTGGAAGACTTTCCGGTAATCCCACGCGTGGTCCCCGGAATACGAAAAACTTGGATATTTATGAAGCGGTGACCCTATGTGTTTAGTTTTTACATACAAAAGTGTATGAGTCATGCTTCTTCTAGTTAGGTCATAATTATAAAAAGTACAGCCAACTATTTATATTGTACATAAGTGTCGGAAACTAGTATATTTTCCTGATAATCATCATTATCCTGGCTTTGGACCAACTTTTTCTTGGTCGGTGCAACGTGTCTTCTGCTTCCTTACTTCTATGTATAAGTCACTATCTCTGTTGGCTAAAGAGGGTGCGTCCCAGCCAAATCTTCCATATATTTCCCAATAGTTTTGTCTTTGGGTTTTAAAGTGGTCAGTTTTACGGAAACAAAAGCTCAGTACATTAATTGTTTTACACATCGTCAGTTGCAGGTTTTTGGCTCCCTTTTCCATCATTTTGTTTGGGGCCAGTCCCCAGTGGAGTGTAAACAATTATTAACATCCCCTGTTGGGCGCGCCATCCATCTCGCGGAGACAGGCGCGTGCCGCCGGTGTGGTGGTACTGGTCGTGGCACGCCCACTAGCTTCGGTATTATGACAAGTGATGAATTAGGAAATGGTGTTCAATGTGAAGATGGAATGGATGAATAAATGACGAATGTCTTTATTTTGAGAAGCTGACGGTTCTTCTATTTTACATTCATGGTGGACTTTCAGCACTGTAAAATATGATAGGTATTCTTGGTTATCTGGGTTTTAACAATGCACTTGTACGTGTGTTGTGTACGTCCGCTTCCTAAACTTAACGGCACGGTTGGCGCAGTGGCAGAGCGATTGGACTGCTGCGCTGCGTGTCGCGGGTTCGATTGGAACAAATATTTGTAAGGCCTACAGATAGTTTTTTTCGTGTCTGGGTGTGTTTGTGTATGTGAGTTTAAATGATTGTAAACGCACCCACGATACAGGGGAAATTCCTAGTGTAGGGCAACGTTTAAAAAATAAATCTGTAGGCAGTTGTCACTCAGTTCTAAATAACAGTACCTGCTACTATAAATAGACCATACCCCGCAGCCGTCTCCAAGCACCAAAACAGACTAAAACAGGCGACAATCGTGAACCCAGTTATCTGCACCGCGGCTATCTTACCGTGCGTCTTGCTAAACGCTGGCGATGTCCCGATGACCCCGCTCTCCTCTCGTCCGTCTATCTAAGGAGATCTACTAGCAAGAGGCGGAGCGGGACAGATGGACCGATAAGACGAACCGCTTTACGTTTCATCGTCTGTGAGGGTACTCAGACAAATTTGTGATTTGAAAACGTCAGTATGAGGTCAGGCAGACCTTTAACATTACGAGTTTGCAATTATATCTGACCTGACTGTAGGTATGGTATACCCTATTGCTTACACTTCATTGAATTACAGACACATAGATTGATAAGTTGATATTTTATTGGTTGAATGAAACCTTCAAAAACATGACTGATATCAGTAGAAAACACGGCAAACGTTCATCATCGAAAGTTTTCACTTTAATATGAAGCATTTACTTAGCTTTTCTTTCCATGTTATACCTTTTTTAAAGCTGGTTGTTCACCTTCGATTAAAAACGTCTGCTAAACAAAATAATTCAAGTCAACCTTATCTTATTTATTAAAGGAACAAACTATTAAAACCTTTTTAAACATAGATCAAACTCTATCATAATGGCGGTTTAGTAACCACCCCAAAGCATCATAATAGTTGATAAATCATAAGAAGTGATAAGACAACTATGTTAATAACTCGTAATCTCTACTATTAACATAAATATGAGCCGCCGACTCCACGGGGTCCGTTCCCAAATATTTAATATGAAATTATCGTAAAATTTAATTATGATCCGACGTTATGGTGATAGGCTGGTATTACCTTACGTTGCTTATGGATCAACTTGTTCATCTAGCATTAGTATGATAATATGAGGCCACACTATAAATAAAGGTTCATCATTGTTACCTCTATAAGTTAACAAATTAAAAAGGAGTTTAGACGACTACATTTTTTCTATGAATCCGTATAAAGGCTCTTTTTCCAATAGAAAAAAACTTTTTAACAAAAAATAAAACCGACTTAAAAAAAAAACACAAAAAAGTGAAAAATAAACTTTAGAAGAAAAACCAGTCTCTGAAGTCGGTGACTTTTGTTTGTTTGATTTCATTTTTTGCCACCGACTTCAGAGACTGGTTTTTCTTCTAAAGTTTATTTTTCACTTTTTTGTGTTTTTTTTTGAAGTCGGTTTTATTTTTTGTTAAAAAGTTTTTATTTTTCACTTTTTAGTGGTTCACATGTTCATGGGTCAATGTGGACAATGTAGTTTTTTTTGAGTTTTGTTGATTTTTCAAAAACCGCTTGTCCGATTTCGAAAAAAAAATTATGGGACCATTTCGGAAGTATACCCTTTCCAACAAAGAAAAAATTTTTCAAATCGGTTAGCAAGTGACGGAGTTATGCCCGAACAAACATAAAAAAAAAAAAAAAAAAAAATACAAACATCCGAATTGAGAACCTCCTTCTTTTTTAGAAGTCGGTTAAAAATACAGCCAGCTGCAGCAGCTCGTATAAAACTAGGCTTATCGAAATGTACCAAAAAGATACAACATACTTACCTGGTTCATTTCATTTAAAAAATACATTGAATCATTAACATAAACTTTAATAGACATCTATGTAAGTTATGACTATGAGTCCTCTATATTAATAAAAAGCAGTAATATTTAATTTATTGAGGTAATAACTTATCCATGCGACGTGCTCGGCCGCAGAATATCGAGCCATTACCGCCGACTTAGTGTAACCGACAAAAACCAAATTTTACAGGAGAAGGTTTTTTTTGAATAACTTTATAAATAATTGCGCTATTAAGTTGAAATTTGACGTATAATAATGATTTTTGAAACCTTATGTGTAACGGTTAAAATTTTCAAAAAAACGTCACTACCGTTTTTTGCCACTTTGTATAAAGTAAACGACAAAATTTGGATGTACTGTGTCGGTTGCGATAACAAGTAGGGTCGCTTACGCTGCAATTCTTAGATAATTACGCAACTTACGATAATTTTGATTATGTCGGTTACTGTAAAATATAGAAAAATGTTGTGCTAACGATAAACTTAGCATTTGCTATAACTTTGTAATTGTGGCGGGAAAAGTCGAAGAACAAGTCCGTTATAGTTTAAAAAGTCGTCTGCGATAAAAAACGCTGTTTAAGTAAAAATGTCGCTTACGATAAGACGGCGGTAATGGCTCGATATGATAAAGTATAAACAGAACGTAAGATGGCCGGTTCATTACCGCCGCACCGCTATGCCTCCATGACGGTCGTGTGTCATCCATCTACAACACAACGCCAAAACGGCCAGCTAATTAATAACCGAAGCGATTTTATTGTCATACGTATAACTTGTTTTTAATTTGTGCTCATAAACTTCCGCCTACGATGGACGTATTTTATAAAAATAATTACACGAGTCTCGTCTATAAATGGCTAATTTTGATAAATAATATGTATTAAAGAGCCATTTAAGGTGTGGAGGTAATGTATTGTATAACAGGCTGGTGTCCGCAACTCCACGTCAAAAGCGCGTATATTGAGGTATTCAATATTATATTTGGCATGAGTATTTCATTACTAATCTTTCGAATTATATTTTTTACACTAATTCTGCCTCCGCATGTCAAAATCGTCGGTTTCCCGTAATCATCGTCCAACGAGACGAACTAATGGGGAAATCAAGCGCTGAACGTCACTGGTTGGAGATAAGGAACTTAGGGCGCGTACACGTTGCGACCAAATATCAATCCGATTCTGTCTCTTGAGCGGTGCGGACGTATTGTTTGGTGCTTATTTCAGTGTGTTCACAGTGTTCGGTTTTACGTTGACCCGGCTTGTTTACTGGACTGATTCCTACTAATACTTTTCTTGAGGCTACACCCAACGCATCAAATAACGATATTTTAAAAACTGTTGCATTGTTGTATGAAGTGATTATAATATAGTAAGTAGTACAGTCGAACAAGCTAATAAGTATACAGACAGCTAACTTGTATTTACTTTTAAGATTATACAGATACATTTAGAGACTGATGTCAAACGATACAGCGTTTAACATCAGTCGCTTAATGCGAAACACTTAATAAAACAAAATTAGAATCAATATTTTCAATGTTATAGAATTATAAAGATCTCTACCCTGTATACTTATTAGCTTGTTCGACTGTACTAATCACTTCATACTTGGAATTTCTTATATTCACGCAGGTGTGAAGTGACTCATCGTTAAAATGAACCTAATGGATATAAATATGGAAACAATGCAAGCACGATTAGTTATAAACTTGGAGGATGACTCGAGTGATTCAGAAAGCGAATAAACATTTAAGAAAATATTTTTTGTTTAATTTGTTCATATCCTAGCATATTTGTTTTATACACAACAACTCAATATTTGCTTTCAATTACAGATTGTAATTTGTAAAAAAACTATTATTTTTAGATGACAGAGTTAGTAAGCGATTTAGATCAACGATGTAAACGCAGCCTAACATTTTCATGAATTAGCCACGCCCTAATTAACCAATCCTGGCCATTTAAGTCGGAGCTGCGTCCTTATCACTTTCATACGATTGTGCAAGTGAGAGAGCGCCATATTAGTTCGTCTCGTTGGACGGAGTATAGTCTTTTACATTCTAATAAAAATTGATCGAGAGACATCAAAAGTATCAATTAATACCTACTAACTAACAACTACTAATTAAGAAGAGACGGAGAGAGAAGACTGTTTGCTATAATCCGAAAACAGTAAACAACACTAAAACGATCGAAAAAAGATTACTTAAACATTTAGGTACCTTTATTCTCCAACAAGCACAATAAACATAACAATCGAGCCAATAAAACAGTTATTTAACTTTTATAACAAGTCGATACATACTCTGATGATGACTACAACAGTCAATATGCCATAACCTGTATCTGGAGGATAATAACTTTGACCCCAAAACGTTGAACCTATCATATCTACAGCAATATAAAACGATTTTGTTAATTGATCCGTGGGAAGCGCGGACATTCCCAGGTTCGATACCGCTATCAGAGTAGGGGTCATTTTAGAAATAATACTAAAAACTTATTCTAATCTATAGCGTGTAGAATTTAGGGAATTACTCGTAGTTCATACTTAGAGATAGGTTAAATTGTAAATACGTTTTATAAATTCCATTAAAGGATTATATTAATGGTATTTATTAAGGTAATAACACTAATTCAGTTACCATATCTAGATACTGTCCCCATCTTCAAGAAATATGTTAAAAGGAACCGTATCTATATTTCTCTTCGTTTTACACATTAATAATACCTGTAGCACCCACCATCCCCATTTGTAACGCTATGCATTAACTATTATAATAACTCACAAGTTTTAAATAACGTAAAGCGGGAATAAAAGAGTGAAATAACAGAAAATTGTAAATTCAAAACATAAAACGCAGCTTACAATGAATTTTATGTGATTATTCAAAAAGGCATAACTATAAAAATGTAAACATTACAATGCACTTTACAAGAATATTCGTGTTTTTAACTGAAATATTCGTAATTTAAGAACCTGTGTAAGTAGGTTCTTTACAACCTAAGAAAACATTTAATTGTAATTTGTATGCGAATAGGAAATTAAACTAATTTATTTTTACAAGTGTAGTATAACGGTTATGATTACGTTCCTTTTAAGGATAATAATCAGTCACTAATGGCCACATCCTTAAGGCGACATTAGCTGCCCGCGACCTTGAGCGCGCGTTTAACTCACCGCCTAAACAAATAAGGTTGAAAATGGCGATGCGTTTGATGCTCGTGACTGCCAAAATGAACGATAGTTCGCAGATTTAATTTATTAAAAAAAAAAATACGCTGTAATGTTAAAATATTTTTACATATGTCTTTAGTTGGTTAAATTTCCTTTCTGATAGTAAAAAAAAAAATAACAGATGTCACTCAAAATATTGAGCATTTCGAGACGAAAAAGTTTTTTCGTGTGATTTTTTTGTGATTTTGTGATTTTTTTTTTCGAGGTTCTTGATTACTTTTAGAAAATATTTTTGCATAAGTACCAGTAGTAGTATTTTTGCAGTAGTAGTAGTAGTTTTTTACCTATACATTTGACTATACACTGTATTTTTTTTTGGAATTTTAATAAGTAGCAATACGGCTAACTCTGCGACGAAAAATAGGTCGTTTTTACGGTGCCCCTTTGACTGCGCCTTAACAGGTTACATTGTTTTCGTTTTACTACTTTAATACAAACCAATCCTAATAAAAGGAGTATTGGATTGTTTTTATTTTTTCTCAAAAATGGTATGTAATGTTGCCATAACATCTCTAAAAAGTATCCAGAAAGTGAACTTTACCGGAGACTTATTCACAACTGTCCAGTAAGAAGCGAGATTTTAAATTTGGAATCTCCTACTGTCCAGTAAGTAAGTATGTAATTTACTTACAGGACACTAGATCATCCTCTTTAGATCTGCTTAGAAAAAACCGGCCAAGTGCGAGTCGGACTCGCGCACCGAGGGTTCCGTAAAAAAAATATATTTTGTGATGTAACTAAAAAATTATGGTTTTCGTAATTTTTCCTTTATCTATGCTATAAGACGTTGCTTCGTACCAAATTTCAAGATTCTGAGTTCACGGGAAGCACCCTGTAGGTTTTGATTCCCTTGCAAGTGTCGAAAATTTGCGGCATAAACGGCTGTATCTTTTGATTGCGTTGGCTTAGAAGTTTGATTTTTTCACAGCTTCAAGGGACAGTAGACCTGAGTAATTGATATAAATTTCAGCTTCATACCTCCACGCGTTCCTGAGAAAAAGGGTCTTGACAGACGGACGGACGGACGGACAGACGGACAACAAAGTGATCCTATAAGGGTTCCGTTTTTTCCTTTTGAGGTACGGAACCCTAAAAAAAACCGGCCAAGTGCGAGTCGGACTCGCGCACCGAGGGTTCCGTAAAAAAAATATATTATGTGATGTAACTAAAAATTTATGGTTTTCGTAATTATTCCTTTATCTATGCTATAAGACGTTGCTTCGTACCAAATTTCAAGATTCTGAGTTCACGGGAAGTACCCTGTAGGTTTTGATTCCCTTGCGAGTGTCGAAAATTTGCGGCATAAACGGGAGTATCTTGATGTAACTAAAAATTTATGGTTTTCGTAATTATTCCTTTATCTATGCTATAAGACGTTGCTTCGTACCAAATTTCAAGATTCTGAGTTCACGGGAAGTACCCTGTAGGTTTTGATTCCCTTGCGAGTGTCGAAAATTTGCGGCATAAACGGGAGTATCTTTTGATCGCGTTGACTTAGAAGTTTGATTTTTTCACAGCTCCAAGAGACCATAGACTTGAGTATTTGATATGAATTTCAGCTTGATACCTCCACGCGTTCCTGAGAAAAAAGGTCTTGACAGACAGACAGACGGACAACAAAGTGATCCTATAAGGGTTCCGTTTTTTCCTTTTGAGGTACGGAACCCTAAAAACATAGTACCAGACACAGATTAGAGTTTAGCCATTATAACATGGTTATAGAAGGGAGGTTCCAAATATATATCTATCTCTCTTTTTGGTATGACATTTATAGTGTGGGATTTTACGATTGTGTTTAGTAATTTCAGTTTTTTAAAAAGTTTTTTCTAAAGTTGTTTCCTAAACTGCCTCGTTGGTCTAGTGGTCGCAAGCTCGACTGCAGAGCGTGTAGTCCTGGGTTCGATTCCCGGGTCGGCCAAAAAGTGCTATTGTGTTTTTCACATATGAATGTAACCTTCAATATTAATTAAACGAATTTGTTGTTAAACTTTCTTTAATTTTTGAGAAAAGCATTATACAAACCTCAACCAGTAAGAAAGCCATCCTGGCCTCGTATATAACCAGACCTCACCTGCAGTTCGGTCCGGTTAACTTATACTTGGCCAGGAAGGCTTACTTACTGGATTCTGCAGTAATGTACTATTATTGAAGATAGTTTATTCAATACAGTATTGGCTATTCGCAAAAAATATTCCAGATTTTATAAGTTCAAAAGGCTAAGCTCTACTGGCTAACTCACAGCCTTGAATTTTCCCTTTCCGCACAACTTGTAAAAATTTCGTAAACAACATGTACGTATTTAACCGAACCGTTCTCTTAAAGCCCAGTGACACGTGTAAAACAGGCTGTTCTTCTAACGCCGGTGCCTCCTGCCCGTGTCTGTGGCGGCTGGCAGCTCGTCTCCTGGCGGACATATTGAATCCCGCAGACGTGACTTGTTCCTTGTTCCGCACTTTGAACGCACCCTGTACGGAACCACGTTACAAACGATCTTGATACTTTCCTTTTTTTGTGAAAACGACATGATATCACGCTTGTGTTCTTCAACATTTATGTTACCTATATTGCATAACTTGATGCTATCAATAGTAGGTATAAGAATACTGACCACTTCTAACCAGGGACGATTACCTGGTCAGGCAGTGTTATTGGGGTGTTTCCAGGACTTCATGCTAAATTGTAACGCTTACAACCACTAGACCAACGCGACAAAAACGAAGCAAGAATTTAATGCGAAGCCCGGCAAAAAGTTTTGCTATTCTACATACAGTGGATAAACAGATTCATTATTCTCTACGTCGTTCATTAAAAGCTTACAGACGATTATATAATTACCTACTATTGCAAATGGCTTCAATTATTGCCGCGATAGTGATTGCAGTATTCATTGGCTCTGATCAACTGACATGAGAGTTTCATTATTTATAGTGCAAAAGATAACATTGGGTCAAAAAAAGGATTTATTTATTCTACTAAGTTTTTATCAACATTTTTACGACTTTTCTTTTCTTTGACTTATCAAGTATCAAAACCTTTCAGTGGTGGTTATCGTTGGGAGCACGTTCGAATTCCAAACTTCGAATTCAGAACTCGTGTTACCGTTGCCATGACGACCAGATGACTCCATCGATAGCGATCTCTTACAAACCCCAGGTGCTCTACATTTCACTCTTATTTTCGATACAGTAGAGCTTAAGATCGCGTGGCTTAAATTCATGTAAAGTCGGTACATTTAATTAATTGAAGTTTCAGTAATTAGTGCCTGTTACGTAAGTTGTTATGATTGGTTTCTGCGAACCGGCTCTGGTTTCAGAGACTTATATTGACTGACTGGCCTACTACTTGACTGGCCTGTTGGTCTAGTGGTTAGTGACCCTAACTGCTATGCCGGAGGTCGTGGGTTGGATTCCCACCCAGGACAAATGTTTGTGTGATGAGCACGATCATTTGTTCTGTGTCTGGGTGTAATTTATCTATAATATGTATGTATTTAGAAATATATAAGTATGTTTATCAGTTGTCTAGTACCCATAACACAAGCTCTGCTTAGCTTGGGACTAGATGGCGTTGTGTGATAGTTGTGGAATATTATTATTATATTATTATTATTATATTAATAATAATTTGTCCAACTTTGTGGTAGACGTGATCAAATCATGATTTTCATTTTGGTAGATCTGCTGTAATAAGAAGTATCTCAATATCTACGTCCACGTATGTATCAATTTACCCGACGATGGTAAACTATATAGATATTTACTCGTTTATGAGGCAATCGACTAATAGCTGAGTATTATCTAGTATTACGGATATTACTATTGGATTGCCGTAACGTCTGAGTCGTCTAGACGTTCACTATCACCTATCACCACTTAGTCGCTATAACTGATGTGGTATGGACATCAGTTATAGCGACTAAGTGGTGTTAGGTACCTATGTTAGAGTCATATCAATAATTTCTTAACACCGCACCGTTTCACCCACTCCAGCTCTATAACGTTTATCAGAAAGGTAAAACTGTCCTAAACTCTTAAGTCGACTAGGTATTCTAATTTTGTATGGGGCAGCCGTAATTTTTTCGGCATCACAAAGCTTCTTCTTATCGTGTGGGCAGTAAGGTCTAAGGACCCCTGATGCCAGAGTTTCAAAAGCACCTCAAGGGCCTCTGACATGGTTTGACGACCACCTATTGAATTTGGCGGCTGACCACCGGCTTATACGTGCCTTCCGAAGCACGGTATCATCTTTTTAGCAGACAATCAGGTGAGGAGCTCGTGGCTTAATAAGAACTGCCACTCGGGTCGATCTTTAGGTAAAGCTGTGCTTGCCTAGGTCGGTCTGTGGATGGGTGACCGCCCGACATACCGAGTTTCCTCCGTGCCTCGGAAAGCACGTTAAGCTGTTGGTCCCGGCTGCCATATATATAGATCTTTGGCAGTCGTTACAGTGACCTGAAATTCTGACATGACATCCAGTCTTACCAAAGGGTATCGTATTACCTAGTATTAACTGGGTTGTGGAGGTCAGATAGGCAGTCGCTCCATGTAAAATACTGGTATTCAGCTACATCCGGTTAGACTGGAAGCCGACCCCTATATAGTTGGGAAAAGGCTAGGCAGATGATGTGAATCAGGTGATTCAAGTCTGCAATGTCCTAGCCAAACTGGACACATACACACACGGGTACCATCTATCTGGCAGAAACTTGATGCTCCGAAATTTATTTGGCATAACACACTTGGCATATTCTTCTTTGAACGAATGTGTTTATGGCAGAACAATTATTTAATAGAATACTCATTTCGCAGAATGTTTAAATAGCCGAATTTTCAATGGCATACTTTTAAGATGGCAGAATTTTATTTGGTAGATTTTTATAAGGTATAACGACCGTCTCGCGAAAGTATCCTTTATGGGCGGCATGGGCACCGGGCCGTAAGCCGACGAAGGAGGCCGGCGGAGGCCCGGCACTTCGGGGACAGAAGATATTAGTGTTATTTAATATGCGAGCGAAGCGAGCGCGCGTCATGGAGTACATGTGCGTTGCATGTATGAGTGACGTCATTATTATTATTATTATTAATAATAATTATTATATTTTTTTTACATACATTTAATGTTCTATGCTAGAAATTTATACCTGGGTGAGCTGATAATAATAATGAATAATAATTATTATTATTATTGCATGTCACACGTATGTATGAAATGAAATGCGTGCCAAAAGACGATTCTGATTATGAATTTACGGCGAAATGATGGTTCTGGAAATGAAGTTTATGCTCAAAGATGATTCTGACTTACAAAATTATACGTTTTGAATTTATGGTAAATGAGTGTATGCCAAATGATTTTCTGCGAAATGAAGTTTCTGCCATCCACTGTTATGCAAAACACAATTCGGGTATAAAAAAATCTGCTAAAAAAGGTAGACCCACACACACTTTACAAAGTTAGTTCCCCGTGGGAATTGGACCCACGACAACCGGGTCACAAGGCAAACGCCTAAACCACTATGCTGGTCCTATGGAAAACGTTATCCAGTTTCGCTGTCTGTACCAATACTAGCAGGCCTTTTTGACACATGATGTATATTCATAAAGTCGCTCTATTTACAGTTCTCCGTTTTAAGGATCACTTTAGCTGGTCAAGTCATTAACTGAAGATACTTATATATAGCGTAGCCTTATTGCTCTTCTTAACAAGATGCATAATAACTAGGTGATGGGCGATAGACCGCTCATAAACAGTTAATTAATGGAGTATTATACCATCGGTTAATAAGTTCACGTTAAGAGAATAGGCTGTTAAATGAGGGAGTGATTAATAAATGAGGAACAGTGCAGTGAGCTGGTGAATGCGATGTAACAGGTTGTATTGTGAGGAACTAAACTATTGGATGAGGTCTGTGGGGAAACTAACTTTCCAGAGCATTTATACTTATAATACATACAAATAGAGCAGCTGTGGCCCAGTGGTGGCGACCCCCGACTTACGAACATTGAGTCGTGGATTCGAACCCAGGCAGGCACATTACATATTCATCATCTGCCTAGCCTTTTCCCAACTATATTGGGGTCGGCTTCCAGTCTAACAGAATGCAGCTGAATACCAGTATTTTACATGGAGCGACTGCCTATCTGACCTCCACAACCCAGTTAATACTAGCACATACACACACATAGGCACATTACATATTGTGTAATTTATTTCATCACCGCTGCTCTTAGAATCGAAATAAAAATCAAAGGCATGTGACATCTACCAACCCGCACTGGGCCCGCGTGGTGGGATTATAGACCATCCCTCTCTTAGAGAGGAGGCCTCAGTCCATGCAGTGAGAACATTATAGGCTGATGATGATACAAATGCAAAAGTAACTTCGTGTATCAAGCAGTTTCTTTTTCACACCATTTTTGGATAAACACGAATTGAAAAGGACGTAGGGTACTTATTATTCAGATAGATCTTGTGTCCTAATTTCTGAGCTCCACGCGATCGTAGCAAAAGCTAGTATGCCCTTTGTAGTCGATTGGCAATAATTAAGTTGTACAATCATCTATTAATGTGAGTGTGCTGTACCCTGAGGGATAAATCTGGTTCAGATAAGACACTTTACTTTTTGTCTAGATAGTGGTGGGCCACGAAGCTCGCGGAAATCGTCATTATTGGATTCAAGTATCTACTAGTAAGTAGAGTACTATTTGTAGCTTTGAATGCTATGCAAGAATATTTTTAGTTTTAATTTCGACTTAAACTAGATCCAGGCTTGAATGCAGGATGAAGCTAATAAAATCATGAAGTTAATAAAATACCACTGTTCATGCCAACCGCTGGCGCCACCTATCACCGGCGCGCCGAACTTGGTGATCGCTGAGCATTCACGCTGGCACAGGGGTTCATACATTCATCACCACCACCAGGCGGAGCCAGTGTCGCGCGGCCCCTTCCACGGATTGCAACATCGCTAGCTCACCGCAGCTATAAAAACTTTTTGTTTGTATAGAATCAGTCCTTTTTTTACCTTCTCTCTTCCTTCAAGTCACATCCATCATCCTTTACAGACCCCGCCATGGCCATGGCGGTCCAATCCATCCACGCAGTCTGTAATTATTTAATTTTAATTTGAAGGAAAACAATATACGTCTCAAATCATCACGCCTTATTCAATTTTTACACCGACGGAACAACTGATCCCCAACATTTTGGTCCTACGAGACGGATCTACAAGAATACCAGCCGGAAGAAGACTCCACATACACGGTGCCGACCACGTTGCCGGCACGTTGCGGACTTTGACTCGGACTGGAGCCGGGCGCTGAAGACAATAGCTGGCTGTGAAGACGATCGACCGAGTGCAGCGATCATCACGATCGACCGAGTGCAGCGATCATCACAGCTGGTCCAGTGATCCAGCAATAACATCATACAAGAAGAAAAGGCAAAGGCGTAAGAAACGTAACGGTCAGGTCTCTGTTCCGTCCCGTCAATCCCACCCGTCACATCCATTCAGTTAAAGATTTGTGTTAAAGCTGTGTTTCGTTTCAGTTCACGCGAGTGTGGCAGCCACGTGGACCAGGTGATATTTGCATGTGAGTAACCACACCACATCACACCACACCACATAACGCTCATCCATATTCCGTCAGAATGTCGGTCAAGGCAGTGGACGAAGTTCTTTCCGAATTAAAGAAACGTAGGGGTAACATTAAGGGTCGGTTAACCCAGTTTAAAAATTACGTGGAATCGTTCGCGGGAGCTCACTTAACAAGCTTACAAACAGCTGAGTTAACTTTACGTGTTCAAGCCGCGAGTGAATTATACGATAAATTCGACAACGTAGAAAATGAACTCGAACTACTCCTTCCGGAATCCGAAACAAACGCGAATCTACAATACATAGAAGCATTAGAAGATATTTATTTTACGGCAATAGCCACTGCAAAGTGTTTAATTAAAAACGCGGAAATTACAAGTCGACTTCCAATTGCATCGGAACCACGTGTCAATATTAAATTACCAGACATAAAATTACCTGCCTTCGATGGAGCCTATGATCACTGGCTAGAATTTAAACATTCATACGTAACCATGATTCACAATCGTTCCGATCTAGACGAAATTCAAAAATTCCATTATTTACGCTCAGCACTTAGTGGAAGCGCGTTACAGGTGATAGCAGCTTTGGAATTCAGCCCAGCCAACTACGTTCACGCCTGGGAGTTACTAGAAAACCGTTATCACAACGAGAGGTTATTAATCAATAATCACGTAAAAGCGTTGCATAATATTCAATCATTAAAACAAGAATCGCCATCGCAAATAAGGAAATTAATCGATACTATTTTACGTAACCTGCGCGCTTTAAACTCACTGAATGAACCCACAGTTAATTGGGATACATTAATAATATATTTAGTGGTCAGTAAGCTGGATTCGTCTACGGAACGTGAGTGGGAAAGCCACATCGGTGCCACGTGTTTGGGTTCACGAGAGAAAATAAAACTTAGCGATTTAATAACGTTCCTCCGAAGTCGAGCGGACACGTTGGAAATGATCGGCACTAGCCACATAAAGGAAAAAACACCTCATAGCGATTTTAAACATCAAAACGTGAACGAAAAACGTAATTCACATCGAGTACACAGTTACTCTGCGACTAAAGCGGCACGTTTTAATAATTTCCGTGGTGCTACAAATAAACAATGGGAGTTACCCAAGTGTGTCCTGTGCGATAGGGAACACTCATTATACGCGTGTACAGCCTTTCTTAACATGTCCGTGAGAGACAGAATTCAAATTGCCTGCGAACCGGTCACGCGCTAAGTCAATGTAAATACGGGTCGTGTAAACAGTGTTCAAACAAACATAACAGCCTGTTGCACTTAGACGAGAGGGGTAACAGCGCGTGTGATCGTGCGCCGGCAAGCGGAGCACTCGAACAAGCTCACAGTCTAGCTACATCAACGTTACGTTCGGACGACTCGAGCCATACAGTCATGTGTGAAGCAAACACTACCGGATTTAAATTAATAAGTACTGTTTTGCTCTCTACGGCGTTAATTGAAGTAGCTGATAATAATAACGTGTATCATACGGCCCGCGCGCTCTTAGATAACGGAAGCCAGAACTGTTTCATAACAGAAAAATTAGCAAAAAAAATAAATGCGTTATATATACAGTCCACTATTCAAATATCGGGTGTGGGACAGTCAGTCTCGCAATCACAGCATTCATGTGACGTCACAATACGTTCAAAATTAAGCGATTTCAATACCAAGCTTCGCTGTTTAATCTTGCCATGCATAACATCCAGTTTGCCTACGATAAACATCGAAGCCGGTAATATATATATACCTGAGTTCTTACAATTAGCAGATCCGACGTTTAACGTAAGTTCAGAAATTGACTTGTTGATCGGCGCGGATAGATTTTGGGATCTTCTAGAAACAGACAAAATACGTCTAGCAAGTGGCCCATTCCTACAAAATTCAAAATTAGGATGGTTATTGTCCGGTCCTGTGCTCGCGAGGAGCCCAAAACCTGCTCACGTTCATTGCCACTTCAGTCAGGAAATCGATAAACAACTCCGGCTGTTTTGGGAACTCGAAAACATTCCTTCATCATCATGCGCACCCTTAACAGATGATGAACGCACCTGCGAAAACATATTCAATAACACTACAAAACGCGTTGAAAACGGTAGATTTTCGGTTCGTATACCGTTGAAAGAGGCACCAGATGCCCTAGGTGATTCTTACACGTCAGCAACGAAACGATTTTTAACCTTGGAGCGTAAACTCGATCGTTTACCAGAACTTAAACATTTATATTCTAACTTCATGCGTGAATACAATGATTTAGGTCACATGTCCAAGTTGGAGACTTGTAGTCAACCAAATTATTATCTTCCACATCATGGTGTTGTCAAGGAATCTAGTTCAACAACAAAACTACGCGTTGTATTTGATGCTAGTGCCGTCACTAGCTCGAATAAATCATTAAACGATATTCAGTACCCGGGACCCGCGTTACAAAACGATATTTTCTCGATTTTGTTACGATTTAGACAATATAAATATGTAGCTTGTGCAGACGTGGAGAAAATGTTTCGTCAAGTTCTTCTCCAGCATGACCAAAGGTCACTACAATTAATATTGTGGCGGGATAATCCTTCAGATCCGTTAGACACATATCAACTAAATACAGTCACGTACGGAACTGCGTCAGCACCATATTTAAGTATGCGCTGTATTAGACAGTTAGCATTAGAGTGCGACGATGACGTCATCGCTCGCATCATCACGGAAGACATATTCGTGGACGATCTCATCACCGGTGATGATGATCTAAACAACTTGCTTCAAATATGTCAAAAAACATCAGACGTGCTCCAATCGGGGTGTTTTCCTTTGCGCAAGTGGACCTTTAACTCAGATGCATCTCACAACAAAGCCACAGAACGCTTCATAGGCGAACATGCGCAAACCAAAACACTCGGATTGGGTTGGCATAACACTAGTGACGAGTTACACTTCGTTACAAATATTGAGAACCAAGACAACAATTCACGTTTAACTAAGCGAATAATGTTATCAGTAATATCACAAATATACGACCCATTGGGTCTTCTTTCGCCGGCAGTCATGATTTCAAAAATGATTTTACAAAAATTATGGCTGAGTAAAATTGACTGGGATACTCCGGTCTCTCAGGAAATTGCTAACATTTGGAAACATTTTATTTTTACGTTAAGATTTCTAAACGATATTCGCATCCCTCGCCACGTAATAGGCGATCATAATCAATACACAGAGCTTCATATATTTACCGACGCGTCTCAAGACGCATACGGCGCGTGTACCTACATACGTACATTTAGCAATATCGGTGACGCAACCGTTCGACTATTGTGCGCCAAGGGCAAAGTTGCACCTTTAAAAACAATCAGCATCCCGCGCTTAGAGCTGAGCGCCGCGCTTCTGGGAGCCCAGCTATTTAATAAAATAATTAAATCTCTTAGAGTGCAGTTCAGTAAAGTATACTTTTGGACGGATTCCACAATCGTTATGGGTTGGATTAAAATGTCACCACATTTATTGAAAACGTTCGTACAAAACCGAGTAACTGAAATAAATGAACTCACAGGTGACTCAGTGTGGTTACATGTGAGTAGTAAGGACAACCCAGCTGATCTATTGTCTAGAGGTTGCGGCCTAGATTTATTAAAAGATAACGGACTTTGGTGGCACGGTCCATCCTATTTACATAATCGTTCACATGACTTTGAGCAAACTTACCGCGATAATTCGGAAGAATATAACTTACCAGATTTAAAACAAAAACAAACCTGCTTAGCCAATATTCAGCACGAAGACATATTCAAATTCGATAAATACGTTTCATTCACTAAACTTGTACGAATAGGTAGCTATGTACTTAGATTCATAAATAACTTACGCCTCAGGCGAGCGGACCGCGCGAAGCGACAAACCGGTTTCTTATCAGTAAACGAGTTGGACGCCGCGCTGAGAATGTTAATTATACTCGTGCAAAGGAATTCTTTTCCAGATGTTTTGAATAACTTATTGGCTCAAATTCCTATCAAGCGAAAATGTAAACAATATAATAGGATTTCAAGTTTAAACGTTTTTATTGATGAACATAAAATAATTCGGGTTGGCGGTCGAATATGTAATTCATCCGACTTCACCTACGATAAAAAACATCCGATTTTATTATGCAGTAAGCATCCATTCACGATTTGTTTATTTAAGCACGAGCATGCACGATTATTACATGCCGGACCTCAACTTTTATTAGCTAACATGCGTGAACGTTGGTGGCCGTTGAACGCTAGAAATCTCGCTAGAAAAATAGTACACGAATGTATAACGTGCACACGTAATCGGGGTAAGACATTAGCACCTCTCATGGGCAACTTACCTTCCGAGCGGTTAGAACCTGGTTACCCGTTTATGCGAACCGGTGTAGACTATGCGGGGCCAGTTTTCATATTATCCAGAAAGGGCAGAGGTTCTAGACTAACTAAGGCATACATTTGTCTTTTTATTTGTTTCACGACTAGAGCCATGCATTTGGAACTCGTTACTAGTTTATCTACAAACGACTACATATTAGCACTAAAACGTTTCATTAGCCGGCGAGGTACGCCTCGCACTATCTTCTCTGATAACGGTAGAAACTTTGTGGGCGCGGAAAAGGAGTTTCCTTTATTTTTAGAAAAGGAATCAGAAGCCATCATTGATTACGCTTCCACTAATAGCATTGAATTTCGATTTATTCCTCCTTATTCTCCACACTTTGGCGGACTATGGGAGGGCGGGGTGAAGTCATGCAAGTATCACCTGAGACGCATAGTAGGTAGCGCGCGACTAACTTACGAGGAATTTTCCACGGCTTTGACACAAATCGAAGCTGTCTTAAATTCCCGTCCAATGTCACCTCTTTCCTCAGACCCTTCTGACCTTTCCCCCCTCACCCCCTCACACTTCCTCATTGGCCGACCGTTAACGTCGCCACCTTCAAGGAATTTTCCAGACCAGCCAACTTCGAGTCTGACACGCTACGAGCGCATCGAGCAACTGCGGCAGCACTTCTGGCGTCGCTGGTCTACAGAATACATCTCTGAGCTGCAACAGCGAACCAAGTGGAAGACCAAGCAGGAGGACATCACCTTGGACAGCCTTGTCCTCATCAAGGACGACCAGTTGCCACCATTGAGGTGGCGGCTCGGTCGCATTCTACGTGTCATTCCAGGCGGAGACGGCATAGCACGAGTGGCTGACATCAGGACAGCTGCTGGCACGATCAGGCGTGCCTTCTCCAAGATCTGCCCGCTGCCTCCACAACCTGTGAGCGGCGACGCCTGACTCCGTGCCGGGAACCATTTTGGAAGCAGCGCTTCCAAGGCCGGGGGCATGTTCATGCCAACCGCTGGCGCCACCTATCACCGGCGCGCCGAACTTGGTGATCGCTGAGCATTCACGCTGGCACAGGGGTTCATACATTCATCACCACCACCAGGCGGAGCCAGTGTCGCGCGGCCCCTTCCACGGATTGCAACATCGCTAGCTCACCGCAGCTATAAAAACTTTTTGTTTGTATAGAATCAGTCCTTTTTTTACCTTCTCTCTTCCTTCAAGTCACATCCATCATCCTTTACAGACCCCGCCATGGCCATGGCGGTCCAATCCATCCACGCAGTCTGTAATTATTTAATTTTAATTTGAAGGAAAACAATATACGTCTCAAATCATCACGCCTTATTCAATTTTTACACCGACGGAACAACTGATCCCCAACAACCACTTACGCTATGATTTATATTAATTAACATAGTAGGGACATTATCTTAAGCCGATTAATTGATGTTATTTAGTTTATTATTTTGGATAATAATGAAATCCATATCGACGTCGGTTTAATGGCCACGTTAATGAGCGTTCACGAATTAAAACCAAGACTTGTTAGTTATCAATCTTAAGTGGAATCATATATTTTACTGTGAGGGTAGATGTTACAAGCTAATACTTACCCTATTACGTGGGTAGTAGAGATTATATTGAGATAGTTACATTATCATTTAGCTTAAATTGAACCAACTCAGATTTACCGATGAAAAGCTTTGTGGTTCGTACATGTAATTGGAGTTTGTCAAAGTTCTGACCGCACATATAACTTTGTCAAAAGTTTCCTGTTTTAGTTCAAGTAATTTATTCCTTACTACTTTAAAATAAGATAGTTAAAGTATTTAGAAACACAAACTTAGAATGTATTAATAGAATTTAATGGCGTTGTGATTAGATGGCTGTTCCCGCATTAGGGCCAGTGGGGCTACTTGCGCGTGCTTTGGCTCTGGCCGCATAATGGGGTAAGTGATAGATAGTGGTCATTTGGTGGCGATAGAGATGTTCCCTCGTTATGTATGGAGTGAGAAGTGTTCCCATACGTTAGTGTATCGTGTTGTGTGGATAATGAATCGTGATGAGCTCATTATCAGTGATATATGTGTTTAATGGGAGCTACTAATTATTCAGGCTCTTGAGAAGATTTAGGAGCTCTTGACATGAAGCTTCTTCACGTAAGCGCCGGAAATTAATGAAGATATGTGATTAAATACCAATCATTATAATTATTATTTCAATACGTTCATCGTAACGTATTCATGCCTGAATTGTTTCCTGTAAGAGTTAGTTCTAGATCACCTGATTATGCGGAAACTAAAGCCTCTCTACTACCCAAGCTAGAATTAGTTCTTTGAAACCTTAAAGGAAAATACACAAAACCCACAGCAATTGTCAGGTTAAGAAACGTAGGCACCTCTGAGTTCTACAAATAACAAAATTGCCATTATTATTCCAGATTTCCCGCCCAACCAAAGTTAACTCTAACCAAACACGATCGCTGCAAAATTCCAAACCATAGATATAAGGATCCTAGGTACTTTCCTGTGTTTCAAGCTCTGCAAACACCTTTATTCTCAAATTATCAGTTGTTACCTGATAAGTGTGATAACTCCTCAGACCTAGCAACCCTTATTATCAGCCTATCAAGGGGCAGCACTGAGAAGAGCATATCTTGCCTTATTGTACCCAAGACATGCTAAATTCAAGCTTAAGTTACCGCAGCTAGAATCTCAAATAGAATGAAGTGATTTCCTAACAGATGTTAGTAAGTGACAAGGCCTATATTATCACGCTTGCACAAAAAGTGGTGTTGCAGACGTGAGGTGAGTCTCGTGACAGTGCTACGTGCAAGTATCTCAGTGGCCAGTACTGGCGCATAGTGGGGCATAGTGGCGTACCAGTCAGCTATGCAGGTTTATTCTAACATGCCCTTTTGGGGGAGTGGGGAACGTCTAAAATGTATTAAGTATGCCCCGTTTGCTAAATGTTACTTAGTAATCGCGGAACTTGCTGTAATTAAGTATACTTACATTATTAATTTCGCATTAACAGAATACGATCATCAACTACTGTCATAAAAGTAAAAGACTTACTTAAGGAAAAGGAAATTGCGACTTAACGTAGTTTATTTCACTTTAATTCAATGCCAATAATGTTCAAATCTGGTTTAATTCTCAAAAATATGACTTCAGGAAGTACTTAAGAGAGTATAATATCATAATATCTCCGTTATTAATGTTAGTGATTATAAATTCGCGCGGGAACCTGACTAATTAATAGACATGTGATGTTCCGACGTCAGACGTCAGCGGACGACGACGTCGACGTAATAACCACGTTTATTAGAAGATCGTGCCAACAACACACGTAATTGATACTCAAATCAATGCTCATATTAATTTCATATTTACAACGTTTATTAGGCACGGAAACGCAATAATGTTAAAATTAATGTCAGTCATTATCAGCCACACAAATACAGTTGGACAAAGATCTTTTCTACATCCCACATACAGACAGATTATACAGGTTTTTCAAAGGATTCAATTCTATATAACGATCACTTCCTGTCGCCAGATTTGTTAGTATGATAAAATAAAGCCCTTAACTAATACTCAACAATTGAAGTGATGATCAAACTTTTTATTACTCGTATTCCGGCTTAGTTTTACAGCAATATTAGTAATTTACACAAATAAATTAATAGATAAGTGGAAATTGGAAGGGAAAAGAAAAACACTTATAAATGCTATAAAACTACTCTTTCCTAGCAAGTTCTTTCAAAGCAGGTAAGTAGACACTTCTAAGCCCCAAAAGCCGGTACACCACCACGCCCCCACTCCCACATACCACACGAGCTTTAAAAACCATTAAAAGGCCAAACAAACGGCGATAAGATCGGGAAGTGCCGCCATATAATTATAATGCCGTAGTATTGTGGGCACGTACCTCGTACTCCTACCTCGTGCTATGTGATAGGATCTGTGAGAGGACGTCACTGGTTCTCACGGTGATACGCTGATGACGAGGTTACGTCTGTTGGAACACACAGTAATGACGGAAAGTATTGTCGTGATAATATCAGGAAAGAAATAGTTAGTAGAGTGAAACAACGTTGGTAGCATAATCAGTCTATATAATATTCCCACCATAGAGTCATTGATGTCCTCTCTTGTGAGAGGGAGTGACCGCTTTGAAATAATCTTATTTTGTTTAAAAACCGCCTATACAAACCAGTCTGTCGAGCACACAACACAGTACCGTAACAATCAATACAGTTATGAATGTACTTTATTGCAATTACAAAACGTTTAGATTTTACGAGTATAGAGTTGGAATAAGCTTTACGATATTTGTCATTGAACATCTTGGACTTTTCGCAATCGTTTCCGCTGATACAATGTGACTGTCAATGTCTTCTTAGTTTGAGGATTGAAAAGCTTAAACTTGCTCAGCGATGCAACTTGTTGAGGTATAATTCTCGCTGAAACAAAACTAGTCATGGTCGTCTATAGCCCATAAATCACAAATTCCAATACTTCCCTCCTGGTATAGCACCAGCTCGTCTGCCCCGACATATGTCTGTACAACTTGTTATTCGTCCGGGTGTCGCACGCACAGGCACGCGGCGTTCGCTGAGCGCTGAGCGGTGCGCGGTGTGCGTGCTCTCCTCTACTCAGTGTACGAGTGTTGTTAGCAGGGACCTTCGATATTGTAATGAGATGTGTATGGAACTGTGTGTCTGTTTGTGGCAAAATATTCAGGTTCCAGATGACAGTTAGTATAGTCCCCGACACGTAACTTGGCAAGAGTCGTTAGTTGCGCAGAAGTCATTTTTTAGGTCTCTTTGTTTGTGGCTTGGGGCGCGGGGTATGAGGTAGCGTCATCCGCGCGTGTGATTGGTGCATTCAAATGCATGTGCAGTGTACGATGCGCGAACTTTGAATTCGAATTTCGAAACCTTGCCAAGTTACGTGTCGGAAGCTATATTTGATTACATTCGTCGTGATAATGTAGAGAACAGCTACTTATCTTTCGTGACAGCATGGTTAGTTCCATTGTATAGATTTTTCAGTATGATGAGGTTGGACTGGTTGTTTTGAATGACAATAATGCATCAAAGCGCAAAAGTGCATGTTATTTTTCAGATAGCACATATAATTTTCCTTTAAATCAAGTTTTATGGAAAACACTAGCATTGATCTTAAATTACTTACATATTTGTTTACATAAATAACGATTATTCGCAATCGTAAAATTCCCTTTTCATTAACCCTACATACGTTTGAAAAACGCTGTAGTTTACCGCGAGCGAAGTCGCATGCGATGACTAGTGCAAGCGTGTGGCCCGTACCCGTAGCGTTTGCATGCGTAGCGGATAGTAGGTACGCACTGCGCGGTATTTGCGTAGTGTCGTAGACGGCTGTGATGGATGGCTTTGTTTATTGCTTCCATGACGAGAGAAGAATTAAAAGTAGGCTTTTTTGGCTGGAGCTTAGTAAAAAAGGAAATATTTAATAAAAGGTCTGCATTGACATTGAGTATTTTGTCATGTAATATTAAATTGGGAAGCAGTTTCGGGTACAGTAAGTACGTGAAGTTAACTATGGATTGCCGTCCTCTTCGAAAATAATTAGAAAAAAACAATAGAAAAAAATAACACATTTTTTTTATTTTTTATTAAAACTTTATGCACAACAAAATCGTACAAAGGCGGACTTAATGCCTTGGGCATTTTCTACCAGTCTACCTTAGGGTGATGCAGAGACAATACACAGTAGGTGCAAAACAGAAAAAAACATATTATAAAAGATATTTAAACCTACATTAAATAAGAATAAATACATACTTACATAAAATAAATAAAGTTTTGAAAGATACGCAAGAAAATCTATAACAACTTAAGTTTGAGACGAATCTGCCAACTTCTTGTGAATGTGTTCACGAGCTTTTATTTTGAAAATGAACCGACTGTATTATCTATATCTAACGAAGTCACGCGTCAGTTTATCAGTTACATGGTATATGAGGATAAAGAGTTGTGTGAATAACTTATTGCTTTCAATAAAAGCGTTATCATAAATCATTAGCATAACCCACGGGTACTGGCATCAAACAACTTATTCTTCAAAACATTTTTAGCTAAAAATCCACTTAGATGACGGGTTGACCAATACCTTACACACTTCCTTATTTTTGATTAAAAACACGATTTTATAAACAGACTAGCTGACCCGGCAAACGTTGTTTTGCCATATAAAAAATTTCAGAAAAAAAAAAAAAGATGAAAAATAGATGTTGGCCGATTCTCATAGATACCCGATACGCACAAAAAATTTCATCAAAATCGGTCAAGCCGTTTCGGAGGAGTTTGGCATCGAAAACTGTGACACGAGAATTTTATATATTAGAAAGAAAGATAGTTCGCGCGGGTCTACCTTTTTTGGCAGAATTTTTTATGCCCGAATTTTGTTTTGCTTAACAGTGGATAGCAGAAACATCATTTCGCAGAAAATCATTTGGCATACACTCATTTACCATAAATTCAAAACGCATAATTTTGTAAGTCAGAATCATCTTTGAGCATAAACTTCATTTCCAGAACCATCATTTCGCCGTAAATTCATAATCAGAATCGTCTTTTGGCACGCATTTCATTTCATACATACGTGTGACATGCAATAATAATAATAATTATTATTCATTATTATTATCAGCTCACCCAGGTATAAATTTCTAGCATAGAACATTAAATGTATGTAAAAAAAATATAATAATTATTATTATTAATAATAATAATAATGACGTCACTCATACATGCAACGCATGTACTCCATGACGCGCGCTCGCTTCGCTCGCATATTAAATAACACTAATATCTTCTGTCCCCGAAGTGCCGGGCCTCCGCCGGCCTCCTTCGTCGGCCTACGGCCCGAAATAGCAACCAGGCAATGAGGGTTAAAACTTGTCTCGCCGCCGAGACTGATCCTTCAATAGGTTGCCTCAAAAAATCAGACAATACCTACACAACTAGCGATGCGGAGACTAGTGAATTGCTTCTCACTACCCACTTCCCAGGCTGCCAGATTGCGACCCAGCAGAGCTGGGAATCGTACAGTGAAAGGGCTACGTGCAGCCTGGACTGGGAGGTGGCTACGGAAGTAATCAACAAAGAGAATATAATATGGGCAATCAACACCTTCCTACCTTTCAAGGCAGCAGGGTTAGATGGTATTTTTCCGGCTCTGCTCAGATGGAGTGGTGACTTGCTAGCCGATTACCTTGTTAAGGTTTTCCGTGCCTGCCTGGCCCACCGCTACATCCCCCTGAAATGGCGCGAAGTAAAAATAATCTTTATTCCAAAACCAGGTAGGAGTGATTACACCCAACCCAAGTCCTTCAGACCCATCAGCCTCACTTCGTTTTTCTTGAAGACACTGGAGAGGCTGGGAGACAGATGGATTAGAAACAAAATATCGATATGTAAACCCCTACACCCCAACCAACACGCCTACTGCGAAGGTAAGTCAACTGAATCCGCACTCCACAGCGTGGTCACACGCATCGGAAACGCGCTAAAGATCAAAAATCCAACGCTGGGCGCCTTCATAGACATAGAGGGTGCTTTTGACAAAACGAACTTCGCCAGTATTAGCCAGGCACTAGTCGTGCACGGTGTGGCGCCAACCCTTATACAATGGATTCACAACATGCTAAAATACCGTGCTATTCAATTTACTGTGAACACCACCACACGAGGCATCGTTAGCAGAGGCTGCCCGCAGGGTGGGGTGCTGTCACCACTACTGTGGAACCTAGTTGTAAACGAGCTCATTACAGAGCTCAACGCTAGCGGCTTGTACTCGGTGGGTTACGCAGATGACATAGCTATTTTAATCACGGGGAAATTTGAAGGCGTCTTATGCGACCTCATGAGGAAAGCCTTCAAAATAATCGAGAATTGGTGTACTAAACACGAACTGTCGGTTAACCCCACTAAAACAGAATTAATAATGTTCACTAACAAAAGAGTCCTTGGACCACACAAACTTCCTAGTCTTTTCAACACCGAACTAACACTCAAAGAAGAAGTTAAGTACCTGGGAGTGATTCTTGATAGCAAATTGCTCTGGAACAAGCATCTTGACTACAAGCTTAACAAAAGCACAATCGCCCTATACCAATGCAAAAAAATGCTAGGAAAAACATGGGGGCTATCTCCAAAGATCACACGATGGCTTTACACAGCGGTGATCAGACCAATGCTGACCTATGGCGCCCTGGTTTGGTGGACGAGAACTGAATTCTCGACCACAGTCTCCAGGCTCCAACGTTTCCAAAGGATGGCATGTTCCGCTATCACAGGCTGCATGAGGACAACCCCAACTGCAGCAATGGAGATAGCCCTTCAACTAACCCCACTTGAGCTGTACATACAGCAGGAGGCAGCTTTAGCAGCCATCAGGCTTATGCACTTGGGCATATGGGGCAAGAATCACACAAGTCCCCACGCAGGCATCCTGGACCGTGTGATTGAGTATCAACCTCTCATCGCTGCCCCGTGTGATAGGACACCTAACAAACCTATGTTCAACAAGAGCTATAGCATACAAACAACAGAGGAATTAAGAGATCAGTCAGGAGTCAATGAAGTACGCATCTACACAGATGGCTCCAAAACTCAAAACGGCTCAGGGGCTGGCGTACACTCCCTAGACCTCAACATTAACTTTCACCTACCACTAGGCGAACACAGCTCGATATTCCAATGCGAGTGTGTCGCCCTAACACAAGCTGCAACAGCCGTAAAGCGTCTGAAGATTCACGGCCACGCAATCAGATTTGTAACTGATAGCCTGTCTGTGCTTAAAGCCCTAGAAAACAAACAAACTAACAGTAAATTAATATTTGAATGTCACCTCGCCCTGGAGAGTATATCGCTGTCCAACAGTATCACCCTCCAGTGGATTAAGGGGCACAGTGGATCCCTGGGAAATGACGCCGCAGACGAACTTGCTAAGAGAGGGTCCGAGATGGCAGTGCTTGGCCCGTACCCACTCCTTCCCTTACCTTTCTCACAGTTCCGTACATGGGTTCGCCAGAGATCAACTGAACTCCATAACAGCAAATGGTCACGGTCTACAGACTGCAGACAGTCAAAAATGGCGATGCCAAGTCTACATCCGCGGCTAACAAAACGACTGCTTAGCCTAAGTAAAAATAACCTTAGAATAATAATAGGGACAATAACGGGCCATTGCCCCCTCAATAAACATCTTTTTACCATAGGCGCCACGGACAGCCCACTCTGCAGGGGCTGCTTTGATGCCGAAGAATCAGCCGCCCACGTCATCCTGGAATGCGAGGTCGTGGCTACTCAACGCAGACAAATCCTCGGAACGGTGAGGTCGCTCCGCGAAGCCTGTGAAGCTCCCAGGAAACTTCTGTGCTTCTGGGCGGAGCTAGGCTGGCTATCTTAGCCAGGACACCTACGCACAACGGACCGATCAAGAGTCTAAGTGCGGAAAACGGAGTCCCCACTCTACTCTACTCTACTATCAGCTCACCCCGGCTAAAATTTCTAGCTGAGAACATTAAATGTGGGTATGTCAAAAATAATAATAATAATTAAGTATTATTATAATTAATAATAATAATGACGTCACTCATACATGCAATGCATGTACTCCATGACGCGCGCTCGCTTCGCTCGCATATTAAATAACACTAATATCTTCTGTCCCCGAAGTGCCGGGCCTCCGCCGGCATCCTTCGTGGCCTACGGCCCGGTGCCCATGCCGCCCATAAAGTATACTTTCGCGAGACGGTCGTTATACCTTATAAAAATCTACCAAATAAAATAGGGGATCGGACAAAAAAAAACTAATTAGTCTGTCAGATAGATTTCCAAAAATTATTGGACACATATTTTTTCTTTTTTCACGTAAACTTAAAATGAAGACGATACAGTGCTTCGAAAACTCGTGTGACGTCATATGATAGTACATTTTAATGACACAAGTGACGTTTCAAGCCCCACTCCATCTTTGACGCGTTTTATCTTTGTCATTTTTTATTGATTTGATAAAATAAAAAACACGTATTCAATATTTTTCGATAATCCAACTTACGGACTAAACAGAATCATATTATTTTGACCCAGTCCGATCCCCTATTCTGCCATCTTAAAAGTATGCCATTGAAAATTCGGCTATTTAAACATTCTGCGAAATGAGTATTCTATTAAATAATTGTTCTGCCATAAACACATTCGTTCAAAGAAGAATATGCCAAGTGTGTTATGCCAAATAAGTTTCGGAGCGTCAAGTTTCTGCCAGATAGATGGTACCCAGTTCGCACATAAATAATATCGAAAGATGCACGGTAGTGTGCTCCGCCAAGTTCAAACTTACGCATTTTTTCTCACAATGCAATGATTACCTACTAATATGTGAGGAAGACTCATTGACATTGCTCGCAGAACGGATGGCCGATGGGGCCGAATAGTTCTGGAGTGGCAACCGCGGGCCGCAAGACAGGTCAATGTGGTGACACCTGGGGGAGGCTCATGTCCAGCAGTGGACGTCTTTTGGCTGAAATGATGATGATGATGAGGAATACTACTGACAGAAACAATATCACTATTTATACTTTTAAGAAAATAACCTGAGTAGGTACTATTACAATTTGGTGCATCTTTCTTTTGTACTATTTATTTGCAACACCAACGTACCTACGTGCCATATTTGTCAAAAATAATTGAGAAGAGTTGAAAAACTCAGAATTTCGATGGCTTTTAATGTATAGATTTATAGTCAAAAATATGTAAGTACCTATGTTCTGTTATGTCTTAGAAACGATAAAGTTCTAACGATTAGCAGTAAAAGACGACGACAAAGTGAGTATAAGTATTGCAAATTAACAATCAAACAGCTATAAAATCGTTAACAAATATCTTCGAGCAAATAAAAGCGGTTTTATAGCAGTTGCGACTTGCGACTAACACAACATAATATAACGTTTGTCGCCCGAGAGTGCGACACGTGTATGGATCATAACTATTTTAGTGCGGTGTGCGCGCAGCTTATGAACCCAACTCAACTATAAGAGAACGTTTTACGACTGACAGCGTATAGACAAGTATAGTTTCAGTGAATTTAATTCTTAATATGGATTTTAGATAAACCACGTGTTAATATAAGTATCATAGTTAAAATATGACATTCCAGTCGATTCCCATGGATATTTTTAAAAGTAAATAATAGTTGCAATCTCATTTCAGCGACAATCTAAGGTAGTTTTGCCAGATTAAGAGTGCGATTAGAATGCGAACTACTTTAGAAAACGGGGATTGTTCTTCAGCATGACGAGTAAAACTCTGACACGGGTGCCCAAACTAGCAGATAGTATAGTACCTGACGCCAATGACTACTTGCTCCCTGAAGCATGTCTGACGGTTATCAACCACACTACAACCCCTTCCGAAAATAAAATGTCTGACTCAAAAACATCAAAACTAAGATAAAAGTTGTCATTTACAAAATCTGAACTCAGGAACCAGCTGTGAGTAGTGTTGGGTTAATTACTGGAACTACTGTTAATTAAATTGTGCCCACACTTTGTAACTACTATTTTACGTTTACGAGGATTGGAAGCAGTAATTTTAATTAATAAACTATTACTATGATTTATGTCATGGTTATAAAGTTACGCCATACACCATACGGAAATAAAACTTCAATTACTTTCAAAATGAAAAGCTTCATAGGTTCTATAATTTTCTGACCGATGCCATTACTTCAGCTACTAATGGTATTGAAAGAGTTACTAGTAACCACAGCTAGTGACCACCTGACCACAGCTCCGCGTGCCTACTACAGTACAATCTCTGCCCACATCTATCAGACCCGCCTGCCACCGCACTATGATATTATTTAACTTCTTTTATTTCTTCAAGTAAATTACATCGATTTTTCGCCTCGCAGTCACGTGCGTGTAATGGAGGGGCGTGGCCTGCGCCCGCGCAGCGACTTATCTTAATGAAAATTCGACGCCAAACACTTTCACACACTTCGGAAATTATTATCGTCCAATAAAAAGAGAATTAAATTGCACAATGGGCCGTATTTAGTGGTATTTTGCTCTGAAAGCCTCTTACCGATGATTAGGGCCTGGATTATATACGAGCCAGGCCAGAGACCTATTAGAAGTAAAATGGACTTTAAAATGTAATTGACTTTAGGCCGTTCACTGCAGGGATGTGATGATGATCTTTATGTGCCTTATGTTCCTGGCTTCGGATATTATTTATGATAACAATTTGAACAAATAACACAATCGGGCGGAAGGTGGCTAAAGCTCGGCTGCCTTTACTAATTACTGAATTCATTATCTTAATGTTATTTGGTGCGAACTTATCTTGGTTCTCGTCAGTTGCAGTTCAAACTCTGGCTAAATTCGTACCAGTTCTCCCAAAAAGATAGAGAGAAGATGCGCCAGGGCTTCCTTGTGGCTGTGGCGACAGAGTTGCAGAGCACCAACGTGACGCTCCGCATTGCACGTTGTACTTACAACAGTCGCATATCACGTCACGCCACGCTCGCCTGAGAGCTGACCTACGACATTTTACGGTACACAACTACACAGTCCGTATCCATTGTCTAACGAGTATTTCTAACTGACTGGGGCCACTGTTTTATAGAAGCCTTAGTATATAAGCTAGATACCCAAAATAATTCCTGGCGCCAATCAACCCTAAATCTGAATGCTACACAGTCGTTACAGTTATGAAGCTCACGCGTATTGACTGCTGTACACAACATCGTGGTAAACTAAACAAGATGCTACTATCAAGACGTATCTCCTAGGGATAATAGTAACCATTTTAAATATTCACTAAAACATTCAATAGCAATTCGGTGCACCTTTATGATCTACCACTTTTGACAATACCCATAGTATCGTACTGTATGCCACGCAACAATGGAGTCTCGCGCCAACTACTCGCGATCTATATCAACGTCGGCGGATTGTTAAATATTTGTGTATAATTACGCTCTCATAACTGCGGGCCCGGCAGGCAGGCAGGGAGCAATGCTGACGACTCCCACGAACACCCGGCTCGTTACAAAGGCATCTTAAGTAGTTCACAGTTTCCTGGTAAACGCTTTGAGTTGAGACTTGTAATACTGCCGACCTCACAGGAATTAAGAAAATACAAAGTATCTAAAGTAAGACATAAATTATGTAATTAATTTTAATGGTCACCATGATCATTACTAATTTCTTATAAAAAAAAACGCGAACTTGGCTCTACCACTGCCGTTTCCCACGATTGTGATAAAGACATTAAACATTAACGAAATATTTTCTCAAAAAATCTTAATAACACTAATTTTGTCATAATACGAACCGTTATAATTGGACCTAATTAATTATCAGCCCCCTTTTTATAACAACCTGAACCCGCCCAGTGTTACGTCAAATATGACAGACGACTGCACAAAAAACGGTGCCTTTTGATAAAAGTTTTAACAATACCACAAACAACGCGTTTTTATTCGGACAGCTTTACAAACACGAAGCTTTTAGTTTGGGAGCTGCAAAAAAACCCCCGGCGGCGGCAACCGGCGCGGCGGCGGCAACCGGCGGGATGTTTTTATCAGTGCATTAAATGTGGCGCAGGCGCAGACCCGAATACGGTGACGGTGACCATCATCGGTGAGCAGAGATTGAGACACAGGAAGAATTGGAGATAAATGAGACACAAAGACAGAACAAAATAGCTGTAAACAGCTGATCATTTTTATTTGTCAGAGGAGGAAAATCATATTAATGTATTTACTCCTCCTTCTAAAATAGTTATTTGCAATGAATCAAACGGATGAGAGTGTCATTAACTCACGACAGAGACATAAATTAAAGAGTTACACTGATGTTTGTGAGTAATCACTTGTCAAAAAAGATTTATTTATTTAAAGGTAAGATAATGGTCATCATGATCATTATTAATTCTTGTAAAATAACAAGCATTTATGTTTTTTTATTTGCTGCACATCATATTCCAGGGAAGTCTCATCCTCACAACGTAACAAGCCCACCCTACGCTGTAAACCCGGACTGATGCGCCTCTGCTCATTATCATCCAATTACCAAATCTTACCGGTCAGCACTTACCGGCCGACACTCACCGGTCGCCAGCCGGTTGCCGCACCGCACCGGTAGAAAAAACGTCGCGATTACGTTTGTTAACCCTCTAGTGTTACGTCACCTTATTACTGGGTAACAGTGGCTATGGCACCTGCCATTGTTTTTTAGGGACGAAAGGCTGATGGGTTTGAAATACAAGGACATCAAGTTAAACTATCTATCGGGACGTTGTAGACGTGATGGATAAGATATCGTTACAGAAACGCAATGAAATTAAATACATATAAGTATTTGATGGTTTATAACTGTGACGCTGATGCAATAGTTACGAGAAATAAGTACCTACTAACATATTATGGACCTGTATCTTGTGTCTGAAATAAACAATTTCATTTCATTTCATAAGTCAGTCAGTTGTCTCATGGTTGTCTCATACATGTCTGCGTTGTTTCGCTGCTGCTGCTTATTTAATTTAACCCTATAAAAATATAGAGACACTTATTAATTACCTTACTAATTTTATTATAGTTGTTAGAGATGTATAACAAAACACATACCACAAACCTTGAGGTTACCTCAAAAGTTGGAGGATGATCATTTTGTTTATTAGATTACAAAATAAATAGAAAGATCAAACATACGTATAGTTTACGAGAGCACTCCAAACTGGAGTTGTTCGCCAATGTTAGTCAATGTCTAAGACTAAGGAAATTCTCAAATGAAGCCGAGAGACTAAACAACAGCAATTAAAGCACGACAGTAACCACAAACAAACACAACGACCAACAAATCAAACGATGGCAACTAATGGCAAGAAGAATGTAGGTAGTTGTTTAGCGTGTCAGCCAAGTCAGCCGACCGGATCGCCTCGGCTTCAAGTCTTAAAACTAGGTGAAGTACTAAGTACTCCACCTCATCAGACATTGTGAAACTGAGCCAGTATTAATTCGAATCACAGATCTAGTATAACCTGTTCCTCACAGGTTGCTATAATTTGCGCTGAATACTAACAAATCGATAAATTGTGCTGTCTTGAACACGATTGTTCCACATTCGTACCAATGAGCTTTGAAGCTCACTATAAATAACGAATTGTATGAATAATTACTGGTGAGGCGTGTAAATAGCCTGCACCTTTGTGAAGAACGTAAGAAAATTTGAAATTAGAATCTATGGCGGATGTTTAATGGCGGACCTCAAAATAAATTAATTTCCCTTCTGATGAATCCTCGACAAACCAATACAAGAGAATTATTCGCAGCAAACATGCCCACGTACCTTGACAATCCAGAGATCCCACTCAGACCCAGGGAGATGGGAAGATACTTCGTTCATGCGCACTTGCAAGTATGGGCTGCCGGCCGGCGAGCTAAATCTTCGTGGATCCGCCGGTGGAATGGTGAAAACTCCAAAAATCAACACTGCACTATAAGTTCTCAGTGAAGCACAGATGCAGGTCCATTTATTTTACGAGTATCGTCCAGATTTCAACAAAAAGGGATTTTTTAAAGCGGAGCGCGTCGGAGCACACACCGTCTTGTTCAAACGGTCAAGGGGAGCTCTCAGCTCGCTAGTGCCATCTATCTGTGTGCCCTTGCGGAAAAAACTCAAGAAAGTCTCGATATATGGGCGCTGCACAAATAACAGATGGCGCGAGGATTCATCAATTGAGAAGTTAAAATATTTAATTTGAAATCCTAAATTATTATTATTTTATTTTTTTATATTAAAAAAGGCATTGACGCTTCACCATGCTCGGGGGCTTTGGAAGGACGCAAGTGCTTTCAGAAAGGAAGTGAAAAAAATTATAAGTATTTACTAACCTAGATTATGATCAGAAAAACTTTAAGCTTTACGACTGAATGCGAGAAACAAACGATATAAATTATTTAAATATAATATTTCCTAAACCTTAAGACTATGAATTTCGTATAAGAGTTAAACTTTATTGCGTTGGAATAGGATATAATTTAACGACGGCACGTTTAAAGTTACCGAACTTCGTTTTTACCATTGCAACACGAACGACATTATCCGTGCCTTTATAAACCTCAGTTATAACTCCTAATGGCCAACTTAGAGGCGCTGAATTATCCTGTCCCACGAGTACGACAGTCCCAACTTCTACGGGTTTGTCCGGAGTTGCCCATTTCTGCCTGACTTGCAGCGTATGCAGATACTCTAGGTGCCATTTCTTCCAGAAGGATTGGACCATACTATCTAACAACTGTTTGCGCTGTGATAAATTAATGCGCTGACCAGACAAATCGGCTGCCGGCAAGTACTGCAGTGGAGTCGACATCAAAAAGTGAGCGGGAGTAATAACTTCGGGATGGGGATCGGAAGACAAAACGCTCAGAGGGCGCGAGTTCATAATGCACTCTATTTGAATGAGTACAGTTTGTAACTCCTCATAAGTGAGAAGCTGACTTCCGATCACGCGATAAAGATGCGTTTTTAATGTTTTAATATTCGCTTCCCACATGGAACCAAAATGTGGGGAGCGAGGTGGAATCATTTTCCACATTATGCGGCGGGTTGATAACTCATGTAAAAGAGACGAATTGAAACTTGAATTTAATAAGAATCTATAAAGCTCATCTAGTTGGGCCTTAGCACCAACGAAATTAGTGGCGTTGTCCGAATAAAGACAAGATACTGGCCCTCGACGCGAGATAAAGCGTTTAAACGCGGCTAAAAAGGCATCAGAGGTTAAATCAGAGACTAACTCTACATGGACGGCCTTGGTTACTAAGCACACGAATAAACAGATATACGCCTTCTGGGCGTGCTGGCCTCTGCGCCGAGTGAGGGTTATGCGTATGGGACCAGCATAATCCACTCCAGTGTGGACAAACGCCTTCGCTTCCGATACTCGGTACTCAGGCAGGTCTGCCATCACTGGAATGGGATGCGTCGGATTTACCCGAAAACATGTGTTGCATTGTCGCAACTTGGACCTAATGACAGTCCTGGCATCTAGTATCCAAAATCGCTGTCTTAGAATAGACATGAGTAGTCCCGGTCCAGTGTGACAATTCATCACATGGTAATGACGGATTATTAGATCCACGATATGATCATGTTTGGGAAGTAAAAAAGGATGCTTAGCGTCAAATGGAAGGTGCGACTTCGAAAGCCTTCCTCCAATGCGTAGTATTCCCTCTTCATCCAAAAAAACAGCTAAACTTTGGAGTCTCTTTGAAAGCAATTTCCCAGATTTAATGAGCTTAATGTCATTTGCAAAGTACACAGATTGCACAGCACATACTATCGCTCGTTCCGCAGCTGACAAGCCCTGTATAGAACGAGGTTCACAATGAACCTTTGGTCTAGCAAATTTCAATATATAGGAAACAATGCGCAACAATTTATCCCATGATGAGGTACGTTGAGCAAGTTGATATAGAAGGGGTTGTTCTACTTGCGTGGTCACTGTTAAGACATTTACCTTGTGCTCGGGAAGTTCCCCACAATTAATAGGAGAAAACGGTTTAACGGGCCAATCCTCAGGAGCACAACGAAGCCAAGAGGGGCCGTCCCACCAAAGTTCATGTGACATTAACTGGGAAGGAAGGATGCCACGAGATAGACAGTCGCTTGGATTCTCAACACCTGCCACATGGTAAAAATGTTGAGAACCCAAGTTCTCCTGACATTGAGCGACTCTATTGCTGACAAAGACTGACCAGCGGTGCGGAGAAGAGTGTATCCAAGATAAGGCTATCATGGAATCCGAAAAGGCGTAAATTCCTGCAATAGGAACACGTAAAGCGTAAGTATCGCGAACAGTTTTTACCAATTTTTCATGAGCACGGCGGCACACAGCTCCAGGCGTGCAAGAGTTGTGACTTTGGTAGGTGAAACCTTTGATTTCGCACAAATTAAGCGGACTATGACACCAGATGGACTAGTAGAGTGTATATAAATCACACACCCGTACCCACCCATACTAGCATCAGCAAACGCGACTATACGAACAGAACAATCATCGGTAACACCCACATGGCGTGGTATGCGTAATGTATCTAGCAATGGAAACTCTTGCATGAGAATCGAGAAACGTTTAAAAATGTCGTCAGGAGCGGGATCATCCCAGCCAATATTGCTCAGCCATAACTCTTTGATGAGCAACTTGGCATAGAAGATCACTGGGGCAACCAAACCGAGAACATCAAATAAGCGTGCGACTATCGAGAGTATATTTCTCTTAGTACATTTCTCAGCCACTCGAGCGGAAGTGAAGAAGAAATTATCCTGAGAAGGTTCCCACGAAAGGCCTAGAACCTTAGAAACATCACTCCCAGCGTGAAAATCGAGTGACTTGCGATGCGAGTCAGGAAGACTGTTTAAAAGAACGGGTGAATTGCTACACCATTTAATAAGGTCAAAATCGCCCGATTTAAACATCTTTATAAGATCATGCGATAGCTGCATGGCGGTATCTTCATTATTCACAGTATACACCAGATCGTCCATATAGAGACTGGTCTCTGCTACTTTAGCAGCTTTGGGATAATGCGGACTGTCAGAGGCCAGCTGTCGCACAGTGCGCATAGCTATGTATGGACTCGACTTAAGTCCGAAAGGTAAGCGATTAAAAGCAAAGGTTAGCACAGGTTCGTTCTCATTGAATCGAAACAAAATGCGTAGGTATTTACGCTGGTCAACGGGTACACCAACGCGTAAATACATTTGTTTAATATCCGCATTTATAGCGATGGGAAATAATCTAAAATTTATTAAAAGAATAAACAAATCTGTTTGTAAATTGGGACCAATATGGAGTACATCATTTAAAGATAATCCTGTATGAGTCCTAGCGCTAGCATCCAATACAATGCGCGGCATCGGTTTGTCTGGCCGAACGACAGCGTGATGAGGGATATAATACCCGTCATCGGAAATGGCAGATTCGTCGACTTGACTTAGGTACCCACTGTCAATATAATCTTTGAGCACTGCATTATAATTTTCCCGCAACATCGGCAATTGGCGTAGTTTTCTTTCAAGCGCAATAAGTCGACGGTACGCGGCGGTGCGGGAGTTACCCAACTCGGCGGGATCCTTACTAAAAGGTAACGCGACGGTATAACGTCCCACATCGTCCCGTGACACGGTCGAGGAAAAAATATTCTCACATTCGGTTTCCTCAGGAGATAAAAAACGTTTATTCTCAACTTCTTCCAATTCCCAGAACTTTTGTAATAAATCATTGAGAGCCAATGCCGTGAAAGGAGAGGAGTTAAGTAAATTTAAATTATCACTATTATGCGGAAAATCACCCATAAAGACATACCCGAATGTGGTCAATAATGCAGGTGGGGCGCGTGAACCAAAATCGACCCTATTCCCCAAGTAAATGTACGGAAACAGTTGAGCGCCCAACACTAGGTCAATATCCCCTGGAATATTCCAGCTTAAATCAGCGAGCGGAAGCGCGTGGAAGTCTACATGGCTATCCCAATTAACATGGTGCGATGGTAGCTGGTCCGTAATGCACTCAACTACTAACGCGTGAATAGTATATTTTTGATCCGGATATACACGAGACTCGATATCTAAATGTACGTATCCTATTATCGGTCGCGATACAGAACCAACTCCTTTAACAAAAGAATTACTCAAAGGAATTATCAGTAAATTAAGTTTTCTACAACAAGCTGTAGTTATTAAATTATTCTGCGAGCCATTATCAATTAAGCACCTCACTATTGTTTTGTGACCCGCACTGTCACTTTTAGCTCGCGCATAAACCTGAGCTGTCGATAACAGCACTATCGCCTTAGCCCTCGCTGCATCAGCTGCCAATAACACGGCCGAGTTGTGAGCCGAAGACGCTGGCGTCACATCACACGAATCAGACGCAATCATCTGTTCGGGAATATCGACCTTATTACTATGAGCATAAGCGCGCGGCACCGCGACGGAAACCGGGGCAGGCAAAGACGCACCGGGGGACGAGAGGGGCGAGGGAGGCGCGACGGACAGCGGCGCAGGAGGCGACGCGACGACTACATTGCAATTCGTAGCTAAAACGTCAGCTGTTTGCGGTTTATTTTCTTTATCAAAATGCAATAGTGTATGATGGCGTTTTTTACATAAATCACAGACTGACGTTGACTTGCAGTTACTCAATCCGTGCAATGTGCTCAGACAATTCGCACACCCACGTTTGGATTTAATAAACTCGAACCTTGCTCTAGGAGTCAACGCGGATTTAAACTTAGCGCAGTTGTACAAATGAACATGAGCGTTATCATTACAATACGCGCAGCATGGAACCGTCATCGCAGGTAAACAAGCGGACGAGTCAGCTGACTCGCTCACAACAAACGCTTTTGTCTGTGTGCGTGACTCGCGTGGCGCGGAAGCGGGGTTTCTACTAAAGTTTCTCGCGTTCGATTGAGACAAATTCGAACGTGCCAATATCTTTGCCTGATCTTGAACGAAGCTTATCAATAATTTCGTTGTGGGAATTTCAATATCTCGAATGGAAAGTTCAAACGATTGAATAGTCTGTGAATCGATTTTTCTCATTGCGCAGTGCAAAAGAATAAAATCAGCAAGATCCGTAATCCCAAGTTGTTTCAAGGCAGAAATAGATGCACTAAATGTTTCTATGAAAGAATCGAGACTGTTAGCGTTAAATGAACAACTTTTTAAATCCAATATATTATTTAAATAATGCGTACCTAGTGAGCGTTTCTCTTGATATTTTTTAACTAAACTGTCCCATAAGAACTTGTAAGTATCACCCGTAGGCACAATTCCAGCAGTAATCTTCAATGCGTTGTGCGTAAGTCTACCTACCAAGTACTGCACACGCTGTGAGTCAGTCAGCTGATCATTCTCATGAATATTCGACTTGAACGACTCGTAGAAAACAGGCCAATTCTCAGTTTTCCCGTCGAAAGACGGCAGCGCGATAGGAGGCAACTTTATTTTAAGCGGTTCAAAAAGAGTCTTATAGTTACTACTGGGTGTTGATGGTGATTGATTACTGTTTATTTTGTTCCTAACACGTTTAATATGAATGTACAAATCTTCAAAGGACTCTAAACAAGCATAATCGACACTTGTACCAGGTTTTATACTAATGTTTATTTGATTAATTTGATCAACAAAAGATTCAAATTTATCTCGAATGTCATCAATTGTCTCTGACTCAGTCATAAAACTTTCATTTTTTCTTGAATCGAACGACGATATATTTTTTGTTAAATCATACAACCGAGTAATGCGTTTAAATAACAATCCTTTCTTTTCATGGAGAATGGTTAGTAAATCTTCCGGCTTCAGTTGTTTATCCGTCATTTCGTTAGATAACAAACGACAACAATAACAGAAAAATACCTTACAGGCGGTTTGCAATATTATCGCACCTACCAACTATGAGTGGGTATCTATCTAATTACAATTATTGTATTAAAACGCTCAAAGCCGAGATGCGTTGGTAACTACCTACTTATTTTCATAATATCAAAGCGAATTTTTAAATACGGATACCTACATAGAATGAACTTTACCAATAAATACGTAATGTCGTTCCATGTAAATTATGTACTAAAATAATTGAACAGATTTACCAACAACTACGTAAATTCTATTGTCAATTATGATGCGTTTTATAGGCAATGATTTACCACAAGTTTACGTAAACTAAATACCTATTGTGCGTTATTGAACCTATATGATTTTTACCAAACAATTACGCAAAAATCTAGGTAACGGTTTTTAACCCGGTTAGAAGGACCAAATAATATGGTGAGGCGTGTAAATAGCCTGCACCTTTGTGAAGAACGTAAGAAAATTTGAAATTAGAATCTATGGCGGATGTTTAATGGCGGACCTCAAAATAAATTAATTTCCCTTCTGATGAATCCTCGACAAACCAATACAAGAGAATTATTCGCAGCAAACATGCCCACGTACCTTGACAATCCAGAGATCCCACTCAGACCCAGGGAGATGGGAAGATACTTCGTTCATGCGCACTTGCAAGTATGGGCTGCCGGCCGGCGAGCTAAATCTTCGTGGATCCGCCGGTGGAATGGTGAAAACTCCAAAAATCAACACTGCACTATAAGTTCTCAGTGAAGCACAGATGCAGGTCCATTTATTTTACGAGTATCGTCCAGATTTCAACAAAAAGGGATTTTTTAAAGCGGAGCGCGTCGGAGCACACACCGTCTTGTTCAAACGGTCAAGGGGAGCTCTCAGCTCGCTAGTGCCATCTATCTGTGTGCCCTTGCGGAAAAAACTCAAGAAAGTCTCGATATATGGGCGCTGCACAAATAACAGATGGCGCGAGGATTCATCAATTGAGAAGTTAAAATATTTAATTTGAAATCCTAAATTATTATTATTTTATTTTTTTATATTAAAAAAGGCATTGACGCTTCACCAATTACTGTTGTAATTAATATCGTCAAACATTTTGTGTTGTGGTGTTCCACTTACTCTGTCTTATCTGTAAAATATCGTATTCATCCTACCTACAGAAACAGAAAAGCCGTAAAATCCTAGAGGAGGGGCCTCTAGGTTTTTTTTTGAAGTGAAAACTTCTTTAGCGGCGTTGAGCACTTTGGGAAATTGTTCTGTGATGGGTATAAAATCTTAAACTCGCGTCAGGACAAGTGACCACGTGACCCTGATCGAAAATTCGTCAGGACACGTGACCACGTGACCCTGATCGAAAAAGCGTAAGACGGATGGAGAGTAGACAGCTATCCCCTCTCTACGGCGCGGCGAAAATGTATGCCTGGGCCTACTGTTTCGTTTAGGCAGCGCAGGGCGCTTAATAATAATAATAATTATTATTAATAATAATATAATTAATAATAATAATAAAATTATTAGTAATAATAATATAATTAATAATAATAATAATAATTAATAATAATAATAATTAATAATAATTAATAATAATAATAATTAATAATAATAATGATGACAGCTGTCAAAATTGAAACAGCTATATCTCGGAAACTATCGACCTTAGACTAGTTGTGTGTGGGGACAATTGATAGGTCTCAATGAGATCTACATTTCGGATGACAGCTGTCAAAATTGAAACGGCTATATCTCGGAAACTATCGACCTTAGACTAGTTGTGTGTAGGGACAAGTGATAGGTCTCAATGAGATCTACATTTCAGATGACAGCTGTCAAAATTGAAACGGCTATATCTCGGAAACTATCGACCTTAGACTAGTTGTGTGTAGGGACAAGTGATAGGTCTCAATGAGATCTACATTTCGGATGACAGCTGTCAAAATTGAAACAGCTATATCTCGGAAACTATCGACCTTAGACTAGTTGTGTGTAGGGACAAGTGATAGGTCTCAATGAGATCTACATTTCGGATGACAGCTGTCAAAATTGAAACGGCTATATCTCGGAAACTATCGACCTAAGACTAGTTGTGTGTAGGGACAAGTGATAGGTCTCAATGAGATCTACATTTCGGATGACAGCTGTCAAAATTGAAACGGCTATATCTCGGAAACTATCGACCTTAGACTAGTTGTGTGTAGGGACAAGTGATAGGTCTCAATGAGATCTACATTTCAGATGACAGCTGTCAAAATTGAAACGGCTATATCTCGGAAACTATCGACCTTAGACTAGTTGTGTGTAGGGACAAGTGATAGGTCTCAATGAGATCTACATTTCGGATGACAGCTGTCAAAATTGAAACAGCTATATCTCGGAAACTATCGACCTTAGACTAGTTGTGTGTAGGGACAAGTGATAGGTCTCAATGAGATCTACATTTCGGATGACAGCTGTCAAAATTGAAACGGCTATATCTCGGAAACTATCGACCTAAGACTAGTTGTGTGTAGGGACAAGTGATAGGTCTCAATGAGATCTACATTTCGGATGACAGCTGTCAAAATTGAAACGGCTATATCTCGGAAACTATCGACCTTAGACTAGTTGTGTGTAGGGACAAGTGATAGGTCTCAATGAGATCTACATTTCAGATGACAGCTGTCAAAATTGAAACGGCTATATCTCGGAAACTATCGACCTTAGACTAGTTGTGTGTAGGGACAAGTGATAGGTCTCAATGAGATCTACATTTCGGATGACAGCTGTCAAAATTGAAACAGCTATATCTCGGAAACTATCGACCTTAGACTAGTTGTGTGTAGGGACAAGTGATAGGTCTCAATGAGATCTACATTTCAGATGACAGCTGTCAAAATTGAAACGGCTATATCTCGGAAACTATCGACCTTAGACTAGTTGTGTGTAGGGACAAGTGATAGGTCTCAATGAGATCTACATTTCGGATGACAGCTGTCAAAATAGAAACAGCTATATCTCGGAAACTATCGACCTTAGACTAGTTGTGTGTAGGGACAAGTGATAGATCTCAATGAGATCTACATTTCGGATGACAGCTGTCAAAATTGAAACGGCTATATCTCGGAAACTATCGATCTTAGACTAGTCGTGTGGGAGTTGGACATTTTGACCCTGAACGTTAACGATGTCGACTGTACAGTCAATAAAATACAAAAATAATTTATTTTGAACTAGACTGTACAATGTTTTTATGATGCTTAATCGGAGGCATGGGAAAAAATATTCCCGCTCCTCCTACCAATCGGAGTTCCGATCGGAGGACAGGGAAAGACAAAATAAATGGGTTAGCATAGTTATGGCGGAATAATTGAATTTTTAAATAATGAATTTGGTTTAACTATGTCGAATGATCGCAATCTTAGCACAACGAAATACAAAACTACTATTGATGCGGTCTTTATTAGACATTTAAATAGGTTCGAATCAAAACTGTTCGTTTCTTACTTCAGCTACCATAAACCTATCGTATCAGTTTTAGAGATTGGCGATGATAGTTCTGGTAATGATGATGGTGAAAAAGTCGTTGAAATTATGGATGAAAGTTGATTTTTCGGAGAGATAAACTTTTTAATGTAAAATAATTGTAATAGTTTTAAAGTGTTAAATTTTTAATGTAATATAAATTGTCATGTTTGTGTACGATAGCGCAATAAATCAATATTGTATTCTACCACATAAATGATAGTACTTTTATACTGTTAAAGCAATTGGTGCAAAATTATTCCCTAACCATTCCAAAATATCAAACATGCTCAACGTTAATAATCAAGTTTTCACTTCTGCCGGCACTCCCGGAGTGCAACCCGTCTTTTTTTTTTTTTTAGCTTTTCTGTTTGAAAATGCTCATTCATTCTTCAGTAGATTGCTACTTAATATTATGACTATTGAGTCATAATATTAAGATAATTGGTGGTAAGGACAAGTGTAATATGTGATAGGACATAAATCAAGATGTTAAGCAACTCGGGGCTGCGGGTTGTTCGAAAGAGATACCGCGGCGTCGACACAAAGGGCTGAGAAGGAACTTGGGTGGTTTTTTCGTCCGAAGAAGTCTGACACTCCTTTTCGCTCTGCCCAGAGCGGGAGGGGTTATTTGATTATTTCCCACCCCCCAAAAAACAAAAGGCAACTTAAGCTTTGTCACCTCACATTAGTCAATTTTGACAGCGAATATTATTTTCTTACATTTTATTCTATCTATGTGATTGTGTACACTTTTAAAATAGCAAGTACCTCTGCAAAACCTTACGCCTTATAAAACTTGATCATTTATTATTTATTTCATGTACTCCCATTTCCTGTGAAACCAAATTAAATTCGCATTTAAACTCCTTCACTTCGGCATCGCTTTATTTGCTTTACATTTTAATGCTCACGCTACTAATCCGACGGTCACGGACAGACACTGAGCCTTCGTGCAAATACGAGATTATAAGTGAAGCTAAGCTTCTTACTTATACTTACTTACTTGACAATTAAGTAAAATAAAATGTTAATTTTAGCAATTAGGGTCTGAAATATTAAGATATTATCATTGAAGTCGTATTAAAGAGAAGAAATCTCTTGTCAGTTAGTAAGTAGAAGGTACTTAATTTAAAATTCATTTGTGAACATAAAACAGTGTAGAACCTACTCATTTTTATAAAAATAGATGTAGGTCGATCGTGGATTAGTGATGTGACATTCGACAGTCAAAATACACACACACAATGACAATACAAATAGACACTACGCAGTGTATGTACACACGGCTACACATCAAGCTATACAAAACCAGTTAATCTTGGCCTCACTTTACTAGATCTTTTCGCACAATGAACGATCAGATTATACTGGTTTTGTATAGCTTGATGTGTAGCCGTGTGTACATACAACGACTATAAGTACCTACCGTACGGATATTGGTTCTAGTCCTGTCATATTTCTGCCAACTTCGTGCATACCATAGATATAATAGATAGGGCTGTTTACTAACTAAACAAAATATGATTCTAATTACTCCGTCTGTTAGATTATCGAAAAATATTAGATACGTATATTTTTTTTATCAAATCAATAAAAATTGACGAAGATAAAACGCGTTAAAGATTTGAGTGGGAGGTTGTGAACTTGTGACGTCACTGCTCGCTAAGAAATGTCATACTAATGTCTTAGAACAGGGCTGTCCAAACAAAGGCCCGAGGGCCGCATGCGGCCCGCGGCTTGTTTTCATGCGGCCCGCGACACACATTTTAATAAGTAATTATTAGCAGCAGTTTTTAAAAAAAAACCTTAACTAACTGCATTATGTCTACGAAGAAGCGAAAATTAAGTGATGAACATCGAGTATTTAATGAGAGGTGGGAACTTGACTATTTTATATGCAACAACAATAATAAAATTCAGTGTATGATTTGTATGCTTTATGCTTTACAACTGAAAATATTTTTCTGGCCCTCCAGTTTTTGTATGAAATTTAATTAGCCCGCGAAGGTGTATAGTTTGGACAGCCCTGTCTTAGAATATGACGTCACACGAGTTTTCAAAGCACTGTATCGTCTTCATTGTTTGTTTACGTGAAAAAAGAAAAAATACGTGTCCAATATTTTTTTGGAAATCTATCTGACGGACTAATTAGATTTTTTAGTCATCCCTATTAATAAGGTACACGCATACACGGATACAGGTCATACAGGTTTCCTCTCTATGAGAAGAAGGAACGAAACAAACGCATACTTAGTTCGCTCCATTTTGTAATTATCTCCAAGTCTAGAACGCGCCAGCGCCATACTGCTCAGTTCGTGCTAAAAACTGATCATTATCCTTCATTATACCAATACACTTAATAATATACCTCGCAAGCCTTTTTGCACGTTCCGAGAACCGAACCCCGGCCTTTAACGATTGAAGGCTCCAACTGATTCGAAGATTGATTCCTGTTTGAAGTTAATATTTATAAGATGTCTCTTTATACGACGCTTGATGTTTTGGTAATCTTGTATTTTACTTATGGAAGGAATTCTTGTATCTTAGTGGAAGGAAACTGGGGGAATGATTGTTTTTTCTTGCGTTTTCGTAATAATTTACGTGTTTGCTTTCATTACGTTAATACCACGATACACCATGCAATTTTACAAGGTACGATCGAAGACAGTTCCGCCTGATCATTTAAAAAAAAAATCGCCTAAATCGTGTTTGGGGGGTATATGAGGAACAGGGTGTAAAGCTCCTCATCCCCCATAGAAAAGGGAGGATCCTCTGACCGGACGGGTGTTGTGTCCGGCGGGCTAACTGCCCGACAGTTGTAAGTCGGGAACTCCTATATAGGCTTATGTCGCGGATAAAGTTGTTAGCGCGATGTAGGATTTCTGTCAATCGTTGTTAGTACGCAGGTGTTGCGATAGATGTCGCTAGTCGCCACATCGCTCCCCTCCGAGACCGGAGGTCGAAAGCAGGTTAAGTCTTGGCGCTTGTCAGCCAGTGGAAGGTTCCAGTGAGTCGGAACCGGATGCCGCATAGTTCACGGTGAGTCGGAACTGTCTGCGGTGATGCCCCAGTGAGTCGGGGTGATGCTGCATATTAGCTCCAGTGAGTCGGAGTGATGCAGTGCTTGCCGTGATGCTGCGTATGCTCCAGTGAGTCGGAGTGTGCAGTGCTGCGTAGTGGCTGGCTGCTGCGTCGACCAGGAGAGAAGGGCGTCTCTGCTTGCTGACCGGCCGAAGTGCAGTGTGCTGCGCCAAAGTCGCTGATGAGGCTGGGGGTGATGTCCAGGAATGCGCTTCCGCTGCATGCTGGTGGACAGGATACCCCATGAAGCCGTGGCTGCTGGCTGACGGTATGACTCGCTGCTCGAAGGCGAAGGGGAAGTGGTGACGACGTCTGTAGTAGTTGCACGAAGGCTGCGCTAACGTTCATGCTCGGGGTCACCAGTTTGGGGGGTAGAGGAACAGGGTATAAAGCTCCTCATCCCCCATAGAAAAGGGAGGATCCTCCGACCGGACGGGTGTTGTGTCCGGCGGGCTAACTGCCCGACAGTTGTAAGTCGGGAACTCCTTCGCGGATAAAGTTGATAGCGCGATGTAGGATTTCTGTCAATCGTTGTTAGTACGCAGGTGTTGCGATAGATGTCGCTAGTCGCCACACGTGCCGAGTCGCTGCCACGGGCTAGCGAGCGATTCTATTTCTTGAGTGCAAGCAAAAATGAGCTTAGTGGTGATCAGTCAGGCGCATAAGACCGCCATAGTACATCTACACATGGTATGTTGCCTGGTATGTATGGCATGGTAATTTGGGAGGGGGGAGAATTATCAAATAACTCCTCCCAGTGCTCCCACTCTTGGGCAGAGCGGAAGGGAGTGTCAGACTTCTATCTATTGACTAAAAACCACCCATGTTCCTTCTTCTCCCTTGTGCCGAGGCCGCGTTATGCCTTTCGATAATCCGCAGCTCCGACGGGCATGGTATATTGCCTTCTGATGATTTGATGTACGAGTTCGAAGTTATCTGATCAGCTCGTGACCAGCAGCTGGTAGGTTACAAGCCGATCGTACTTAACAAAGGTGTATTTTATTATTTTAGAAATGTTTGCTTTGTGTTCCACTATCTCTATCTTTTGAATCTAAGCAGCTCTTTTAGAAAATCAAACGAATGTTAGACAACTGTGATTGATTAAGATAACTATTAATTTACTGATGTGCGTATTCATACGACATGCTCCATAAAATTCCACAAGCGAAACGAGTTTTACATTCTATGTAAGTATGTCTAAAATTCTCCATAATTTCGGCATTTCAAGCAGAGATATCCATTACAACATAAATATCTAAGCATCTTACATTAATTAACCGAAGCTCTTATGAAAGCCATACAAAAAAGGTCGCTATGTACTTATGTATGTACAACATATTAATTGCATAGAACTTGTAATACATCGCTAGTAGGTACAGCAAAGCGCGCGTTTACGACGCTTGTCACACACGCTTAAATTATGTACCGCTAAAGGCGTTGATTTCACTTGCTACATTCGTAAACGTAAGCACCATGAATCCATGATACATGTATGAGACAAACCTTAACTTCGTAAGTACCACAGGTTACTGGGTACTATAGTTTGTGGGGTTTACAGCTTACATTGTCACTTTAAAGTACTTTACTTTTATATTTTCAGAGATCAATAAAAAAAAATGTTGTTTGTTTGTTTGCGTTTTTTTTGTTATTGTTTGTTTGTTGTTTGGTTGTTTGTTGTTTGTTTGTTTGTGGTTTGTTGTTTGTTTGTTTGTTTATGTTTATAAAAGAGAGAAGGGTAGGCAGATTTGTCTGCACCAAACAATTTATTTTCCATCCACCAGCATTGTCCAGTCATTCCGCGTTCATTGCGCTTGCAACAGCGTTCGGCGTCGACATAATTATCGAGAGCTCAGAACATTATTGATACTCACGAAAGATATCCTGTAAGTGACACGGTTTTAGTGTTGCCTTAAAAGTTTGCTAAACATTTCCAGTCATAATATTCAACTTTTTTCAGACACAACAGATGGTAACATAACACAATGACAATATTGGAGCTCTCCCTTTAACAATTTTGAAAGAAACACCACTTAAAGAAACAATAAGAAATTAATATACCTATCTACTGTGTAATTTTGTTACAAAAGACGACAATATATACGTTCTTCTCCATAAAAAATCGTAATTTTGGACGAGCGGCAGCGGCACTAACTATGCCTGCAAATCGTGAACGTGACTGAACATCTTTTCCATTGTGAATGCATGCCATCAGTCACAGTTTCCCATAAAACTAAACTGACAGTTTGTAGCTCTCCTCATTAAAATGCTCAGAACTTTTTCAAACTCAGACGTCTCGTAAAATGGGTAAGTAAGTTCTACGCTACAAGACATAACGGTCTATAAAACAATCAATGAGTTTATTCACTTGTTTGTTTTTAATAAACTTCCCAGTAAATGCTCCTCGTTAGCGGTGCTACCAGGAGACCAGTTATCAAAACATCTCAATAATGAATGTTCGCAGCTAGTTATATTACAAAGAGACCATGACTAGGACAAACACATCGGTATCGGTATTCAATTAAAGGAGTGTCAAGCGCGCGCTGCACTGCACGCGGTGAACGCGCGGACAATCTATGTGGCTTTGAGAACACGAGACAATTAAATACAGCGTGTATTATTGTAGTGTTAGGGGAAGTGGGGTGCAGGGTGTTTGTATAGAAGCGATTTATAAAACAGGTAACTAGTAGCTGGCACACTATGTAAGCAAAATGTGAGTAAAAGATGCAGTGTTATGATGACACAAAATTATAACTTTTCAGACCAGACACCATCGAAGAATGTGACATTTACCAACCTGCACTGTGCCCGCGTGGTGTAGTATTCCACCGGGCACACTTCACAGGCGTGAGTCCCTACAACGGGAACATTATTTGCTGATGATGATGAGGTAAGACACTTGGGCAAAAATGCTCTTGATCCACAATTTCACACATTTTATGTAATCGTTGGTCACCACACAAAAATAATGCCTCAATTAAATTATTACGTGCCAAAAAAGCAGTGTCAGGAAAAAATTCACTAGTGCAACTTTAATTTCACTTGATTTAGATCATTCGCTATTATTACTATTGGAGTACCTTCGCAGCAATTGATTGCAACACGATAACCATGACTAGACCTTCGTTAACGGGGACAGGTTTTCTTTATCAGTGCGTGTCCCACAGAGCAGAGTGTCTGGTAACCCTACACACAGTACACACTACACGTGAACACTGCACAGACTAGGGGAGCGGCATTTTTTGCTCATTACGAGCAGCGGACGAGCCGACCGGTCGCGAGGACTGACGACGACGGTTGGTGCGTGCGTCTTGCTTGATGTGTGCGTCTTGCTTGATGTCTGCTCTACACCGTCGAAAACGTCTGAGTTGTAACCGAATTCAGGTAAACAATCAGGTAAACAAATATTACAGGAATGTCAGTTTTACGCTTCTGCTTCAGGGTTTACGGACTGCTCACACATGTTCTTGTCAATCTGACAGACAGAATCAAACTAATACATATTGTCAAGCCGATTAGCCGACCCAAACAAAAAGCGAGAAGCATATCGATGTCGATGATGTGAAAACTCAGAACTTAATGCAGAGCTTACTGCTTTAAAAACCGTATTTTCCAAACAATCCACGTTTCATATGACGAAAACATATCCGTCCACTGCGGCTGTATCGCTCACTCGATGTCGCTGTAACATCGCGCTGCCGTATTTGTGACGTCACTTACACATCGCATTACCGACCGAAATCCCTCTGAGAGTACTTAAAGCTTTAATATATCGTCGGCTTACCTCTGATGGACATGTCAGCGTTTTGCTCCTTTTTGGCTTTGTTATATGAAAGTATGTAGTTCGTCAAGGATATCACAAGATTGTTTGACTTGACATGTAAAATTAAACTTACATCTACTTCCATTGGATCAGGGATTTACACAAATAATACAGAAATATTCTTCGTACCGTTGCCGTTGGTACTAAGCTCATCGCATATAACAAAGTATTGGGTCAGACAGACACCTGTGCATGTGTAATTGTGAACGGTTTCATAATTTCACGCCACTCTTTCCAAAGGGCCATGATTACTAGTCTACTAACATTACAAGTCACGCGGGCTGCGTGTGCGCAAGGGCCGAAAGGTCACAGACACAAACCGCGTATAGTTTATCATTTTCGCCAGTTTTTCTAAAGGGCTCCGGATCGTGCGACCGGACCGTCAATTATCCGTCTGGTCGATCGTAACGGCAATTAGCCTGCAGGCAGGTAACGGTGCAGTGAAAGTCACGGCGTAGCGCATGTATGTGGTACAGTACAGGGGATTATCTCAGACACTGACAGATGAAAAGGCATGGAAAGTGATGACTTTTCGATTGAGGGCTTGATCTCAATTAACTTTAAAATGTTCGAAGTCGGATTGGCTTGACGTTGACTTGAAATCAATTACAGTAATCTTTCTATTGTTATAAATGCGAAAGTATGTGACGATAGATGGATGTTTGTTATTCTTTCGCGCAAAACGTTTTTACGTGGGCAATTACCGAACTCCACGCTCTGGCGAAGCCACGGGCATAAGCTATTTAATAAATAAACCACGTGTGTAATGTAATTTATTTATCCACCAATCCTTTCCCAACTATGTCGGGGACAGCTCCTAATCAAACCTATCTGACCTCCACAACCGGTTATGAGAGGGCAACACGACACCCGATAGTAAGACTGGTTGTCAGAACTGTGAAATTTACTATTCCACTCAATAAAAAGTCTCAATTACGCAATCAATTTAGGTATATTGAGTAATTTGTTTAAAAAACACAAGTAACCCTATTACGCCTCCTTGAAGAAACCCTAGAGTTCTATCACAAAATATATTCCATTAAAAAATAATATATTTATGAGGACCACTAAAACACAAGTAACGTCACACAGTTCACAAATGTAATCAAAGTCCGGCGCAGTATCTCACGTCGGCGGTGACCGCTCCAGTTCCCACAGAAGGCCTCACTTAGTTCCACAACCGCAGACCACTGCCTCTGCCTACGACCGCGGAGAGGTAAGAGCTGCCTTCCTCTTGCTGTAACCACGGTGCGCTCATTACCAACCACGGTAATCTCTAGGTTATTATATTTGTGTTAGTGATATAACTCTATATTCATAAGGCAGCGGAAGGCATTGAAATAGCAGGCTTAATTTCAATCTGAAATGTTATTTATAAGGTGAAACAAGTAAAGAACTACAAAAAAAAAAAAACGACATAATATCACATTCGTCATGTAGGTTGTCGTAATCAGCAACATATTTTCACACTTTAGGACAAGGTACCGACAGCAGCCGACAACAGCCGACAGCATCCGAACACGGTTCTTCAACATAACTGACTCTTACAAAGGTAGAACCACTCTTCGAGAAGCACAGCTTAACCCCTTACGTAATACAGAAGGTCAGATAAGAAGGATACGATAAATTTTCAAAGCTAACTCCACAGGTCCTACTGATTAGATTCTATTGGAATATCACTAGTCTGAGAAATCTCTATCATCTATGTTAGTCTCATCGATAGACCTGACTTGTTTTATTGTATGCTATCCCATAACATCTACTTACGTTTGAAATAAATCTCACCACCACATGCTGAGCGGAATAAAAATAACTGCAATTTGCAATTGTTACACCTAGTTAGTCAGCTTCATTTTGTTCATTGGATACTTCAGAAACGACTATATTCATGAGCACATCGCGTGCTATGAGGAGTTCACCTTCTACATCTCTTTATTTTGTGACTTTTGAATTTAAAAGAAAAACCAACGAACGATTAGCTTCACATTCAGAGCTCGCGAACGGTTTACAACTACATACTTGAGTCAAGACCAAATCAACCCAAAATAAACTTTATATCAAGTAGCTAAGGTTGGTGCTGTTCGAAAAGGTGCCTTGTTTGATAGAATGCAGTAGCAATGTGGCCGAGAGTCCTGCTCGGTCGCTAATTGCGCCGACGTGATATCGCGACGAAGACAGAACGTAACATGAGACCGTGAGCAGTATTCATTCGAGATCCCTCTCAAATTCACTCCCCGGGAACTGAATTGTATACAAATTAGTTGAGAACTCATTTCAGTCAGAGATAAAAACCATTGATTGGGAATGGTGGCATGTTCTTGTACTGGAAGTTACCTTTAGGAGCCCTTTGATAATTTGGAACCATAACTACAAATATTGCAGTAACATTAAGGGCTGGCAAACAAAGTCAGTTCGAGAAGATACGTCAAGTGTAGGGCTGCCATCCGTCCGGGTTTCCCCGGATTTGTCCTAGTTTAGAAGGCGTCCGGGGAGCGTCCGGGCGGGGTTTTATTTGTAGTCCGGGTTTTACACTTTTCAAATAATCAATAGACCCTTTAAAACAATTCGATACATTTGATTGGATGTTTTTACCGAATATAAACGAGAATACTCAATGGACTGCTATTGAAGACACTATTGTTTTTTAAAAGACAAGAACATAGAAATTGACGACACAAAATTAATAGATGAGTGGGTGAATTTAAAATCTTTCAGTCAAAATCTAAGCCAGCAAGATAAACTTCTAAATGCAAATCAACTTTGGTTACAATGTTTTCGAACACCGAATGCTCATTTATATTCAGAATTATTAAAAATTGCACTGTTATTTCTTTGTATTCCTGCACACAACGCCAATGTCGAAAGAATATTCTCTCTAATCACACAGCAATGGACTAAAGAAAGAAATTCATTTAAAACAGAAACAGTCTCAGCAGTGATAAAAATAAAATATAATTTTAAAGATTATAATTATGTTGATTTTTATAAATTTCAGTTAAGCAAGGAAGAAACTTTAAAAGCTATTGGCAAGACTGATACATACAAAAAAACCTGAGGAATAAAACAGACTTTAAAATGTAGGACTTGTAATAGTTTTTTTAGAACTGTTTTAGTTTTGTTTTAAGTACAATTTTATTTGTTTTATTTAACTAAGTAAAAAATGTGGTGGTACTGAAAAGTTTAAAAGGATTTTTTCGTTAAGTTTACATACATTAAACATGTACGACTGATAAGCTTTTTAGGAAAATTTTGTTTTGTTAAAAGAGTAGAGATATTTTTTTTTGTTACAAGTCTAATTTTCTTTTATTTAAAGAAACGAGAAATATAAGTTCCTTAAAACTTTAAGAATGTTTTGTTTTGTTTCCTTTTTAGACGTAATTTAGTTAAAATTTATTAAAAATCCATACTAATATTATAAATGCGAAAGTAACTCTGTCTGTCTGTTACTCTTTCACGCCTAAACGGCTGAACTGATTTTGATGAAATTTGGTAGTACAGACATAGTTTGGAACTTGAGAAAGGACATAGGACAGTTTTTTTTTTTTTTTCGCGAGATAAACTTAAAATCTGCCGGAAGTCACTATTCCACACGAACGAAGTCGCGGGCAAAAGCTAGTAATAAATAAATATTTAAAACCATTAAAACTATATTTTTTTCCACTTAGAAAAAATAAAATCTCTTGAAACGTCCGGGTAGTAAGATCCAAAATCCGGGGTTTTCACGTTTCTTGTCCTGGGTGACAGACTTTCGAGATGGCAGCCCTAGTCAAGTGGATAATAAAAATAGAGGCATGACGTAATTTATAAATCATACTAATAAATAAAGTCGTAGTAATTTTTTAACCTGTTATTCTAACCCCTATCTAATTCAAACTATCGTTGAATTCACATTCCTAACTAACTCGTACTATGGGAATTCCCGTACGTGATAAGCATGACAAAAAGTTCACTTCACAAGTTGAAACAAATGATTCAGTACCCACCGAAACGCAGGAAATAAGTAATTTAATATTTTTAACGATTTTTATTACTCATGGTGATTTAAATCTCCGAGTTAGTTGACATGTTGGAATTCCGAGTGACTAGGATACTATGAACCACGCAGTACATACGGATGACCGCTGATGACATCGCATCGGTGAGACATAGTCACCGTGGTCACTGTGGTCACCGATGTGATGACTCTGGTCATTGACTGCGTGCCGCCAAGGTCATCGCCGTCATAAAACTGATATTATATGACCATTTAGATATAAAATAAACGAGATTTTAAAATTAGATCAGCGATCTTAACAGCTGTTTTACGAGTTTGGACATTTGCATAAAATTTATTGGTTTTATTTAAATACGAGAGTTTTGTAATGTGACGCAACGGCAACTTTACCTATAATATAGAGATATGATTAGTTTTGTACTGAGATATACACACTGAGTAAATTAACATGAAATCAAATGCCCATTAATTAATTGAAATGATTAAGAAGAGTTAATTTGACGGTTACGGTTGATAACATTCTACTTAAAAGCTCATGACCGCCACACCTAAGTTATTTTTATAAAATCTGAAACTTTTTCGGTGGAAGTACCTCACCAGAGGTGCGCGATACATTACTTACATAGGGATATTACGATGATTCACCATTTCATCATCTATAGTTGAACGACTTACTTAAAATTGAACACCACCTCGTATCTATGTCACTGAGCACAAAGTAAGTCTTCGTAGTAATGCTTCTTCTTTACGAAAAGCTACTACTTAGTCAACATCTCTAAGATAGCTAGTGTTGTCTTAGCACTGCCACGCTGGTGTCTTGTCTTTAGTCTCGTAGGTCACTGAACAAAACATAGTGTCTGTCTTTTCTTTCTAAGACATAGTTCGGAGGTGTGTTGAGGTTCTGCCAACCATTAGCGTATTGCACGGGCCTTTACGAGGATACCACGGCACTCTGACATATTGACGGTGCTTTCTTCGAGATGTTTTCCTTGGAAGTTTGGGATGTAAGAAGTAACCGAAATTCTTCGAAATACCAATGTAGTGTAGGGTTACTTATAGGCTTAAATGTTCTACATTTAATATCTACTGTTTGTGATTTAGGTAATTTGGCAGTCTCTTAGTCTCTAATAATTAAATTGTTGTCTTAATTATGGCAGGTAGCTGTAAGCGGTACTGCTGGCAAGCGGGTGCATTGCAGGTAGGCCCTGCCTACCTCATAAGATTCAATTTTATCTTTGACTACCACTACGTACATAAAATACACATTATATTCAGTCATCACCGTCACCCATCATACTTAATTAAAGTGGGTTATATAAGTATGTAGTTTAATTGGATCTTACGAGGTAAGCAAATAGGCAGTGCCTAACTGCAATGCACGCTCCTTACTGCTGGTGAATGTTTTTGTCGAAAAACAAAGTTCTTTTAGGAAAAACTATGGTATCTACCTCCCAAATCTTTAACAGCAGGGTGCTTGCTTTTTTAATAAAAATAAAAACGTTAAATGTCGATCGTTATTGAAACGTGTTTTTCAATGTAAATAACAACGTTTAGACATTTTTGTTGGACACAAAAAACTTGTAGGTACATTAATCTAAATAATAATGGCAGCTTACAAATGAGTGCGCCACTGTTCACCGTTCTCAATCAAACCTAATGATTTCCATTACGTCACGCTGTGCGGTGTGGCGGTGTGGTGTTCATCACACGAACTATTACAACAGGCAATAGTTCTCACAGCTGTAACAATTATTATTACGCAGATTACCATTGTGATGAAGATTACTATTATTATAGGTATATGCGAGCATTCAATCGTTGAACAATGTTCACACTCATTGTCCATATCATTTGAATAAGTTGGATCAAGTTAAGGGCTGGTGATATTCTTTTAATGAAAATAATCGTCATTATATTCCTGTCCTCTTCCCATGTTACTAGGGGTAGGCGCACCGCGCAACACATTTTTTCTTCCAATATCTTTTGTCAGTCGTTTATTTATTAAACAATGTAAGACTAAAAGCAGGACTACAAAAACCATGGTTATGGAAAAAGTCCTAAAACATAATTCAGTCTATAAATATTCTCACTGCTGGGACTCAGGCCTCCTCTCTATGAGAGGGAATGGGCTAGAAAAATCCTAACAACTGTAAACTTTTTTTAAATCTATGCATTAAATAAAATGTTCTTTCTTCGTAAGTAAGATTGTGGTCAAAAGTGATGTATATCAGAACGTTCGGCCAGTCGAGATAGGGAGCTGGCTGCTACTCCAGTTTTTAGTGACGATTATGTGACGCATAAAGATACCAGCCAAAGAATTACGTGTATCTTAAAACAATAACAAACTGGCTAAGCCGGAACGGAACGTATCCCATCCCGACTGAACTTCATCGGTGCAGTGTAACTAGCCCTTAACTGTCTTAACACCACAAACGCACGGACCGTGAACGGTGAAATAATCAAATAGCATCCGTCCGTGGGAACTGATGGCTGTCGGCTGTCGTCACCGAAACAATTGGTTCATCAATATTTTATACATTCCATTGATTTGTCCTCATTTCAAACTTCACGGAAAATGAAACATTCATAGAAAACAGTTTGCGACGAACGCGACGGTTTCAGAAGATTTAAAAAAACAATACTACTAAAAGGTGAGTGAGGCCATGGTATTCAAAAATACTAATAAACAATAACAAAAACAAAATCCAGGATTTTTAAGTTAAAAATCAAAAACGTACTTTGACCCCGACGTGATTTGAACACGCAACCTTCTGATCTGGAGTCAGACGCGCTACCGTTGCGCCACGGAGTCGGTTGATAGCAGCGCCAAAATTTCGCTTCAGTATCTCATCGTGCTAATGACGTCATCACGTGAGCCGTGAAACATAGTGAATGCTATGATCGGTATCTCTACACCGAGCGATGACCTTGAATGATGTATTTTTGCACTTTTACATAACCTTTACTTTTTTATATGTGTTTATTTATTGAATACCCAATGTTAGGAGGATTGTTTTAAACATTTATCTTTAATTTCCGATAAGATAATACAAATTCGATTTTTAATGATAGGAATTTATGATAATGATGATCTATTTAGCTGAGTAGATGGGCTCTTATCAAATATACATACTAATGATTTGATAAAGTACCATTAACTATTAATTAGCAGCCGTTAAATTAGTATATTTACATAATAATGCAGTATGTTTAATCATAAAAGCATGTTAATACAAAAACGCTTATGTAGAGATCATTAAACTTTTTTTTGCTGTCGTAGTAGGTATCTACGATTGCGCATTGGGAACTTGTGGTTTTCATTAAAATTGAAGAGAGCTTGATCGGAATATCAAACACACAATTATTTGCGGTTGAGGAACTGTTCACTGTTGCAGACAGCTTCAATATCTTACAGATAGAGCTACTTTGGTAGTTATAAACCTTCCTTTAGACTTCGTCGCAGTCTGGTATACAATACAACAGATTTTGACAATGTCCTACACTCCAAAAAAAAATGTTAGTATAACTTTCGAGCTCAGTGGATACTGGGTACTAGATATCGAATTTGTCGGGTTTAAAACTAAATCGCAACTTAAACTTGTTCGAATAGGTTCATTACCTAGGTACATCCTATCTACAAGGAAAATAAGACCAATAAGTAAAAATCCTTGATCCTCATAAATCACAATACCTTCTTACCTTTTTCTCCAAAACCCCGGAAATCACTTTCCAAAACATATCGTTTCGAGCAGTAACCGTCTAACCGAACACTTGGAGTAAAGACTCACTCGCTAACCGCGCCAATAAAACCTCTACTTTGAATACACTTAAGACCCCACTTGCCCGGGCGACCCCCGTCTTACCCGGCCCGGTGTTGCCCGGAGGGGTACTCGCATTTTTCACTGCAGTAAACTTTCCTCAGTCGAAAAAAATCGTAATCCTTGTTTAAAAGTAAAGTCATTTTCGCGGCGACACTGAGACGAGGGGATCAGCCGATGTGTTGAGTCAGCTAGATCTTTACTAGCTTTGGAAATGCCAGTTTGGTTGTTTGGAAGGATTTCACTTGTAATTATAGAACCAATATAAATAGATTCTTTAAAAACATTAAAGTCTATTGCACGGGCAAAACCGCAGTAAAAGTAAGTATACGATATAGGAATAGGTAGGCCCCATGCACAGTTAGTTTTATCTCTAGAAGAAATTTGTTACGTTTTATAGTGATTCTATGGATCAATAATTATTTTGAATGAGTTTTTATGGCACGCTAGCGCCTGATTTCCATATATAGATAACACAATAACCTGTTGTTCAGCCATTTACAGCATTAGAGGCAGATAATCGCGTATTCGTAATGGGCTATTAAAGGCATTGCTTATCTTCATGCTAATTGTTGAGCTAAGAAAACTGTCGCCATTTCTATTTAAATTAACACGGTTGGTTTCTTAATAGGCCTTAAACGTCGCCAACGTCTGGTTTTTGTAATGCTCTTTTTTACGAATTGTGGTGATATCAGATACATCGTACAGTAAGAACTAAAACTCATGGCACGCTGCTGTGCCGTCTTGCTAAGTCAAGTAAATTCCTTCAGTAGTATTCGGGACTCGGGTACGTTCGGCAACCCTCGGTCACGGGGGCTATGAATCAGTGGAACTATAAAGCTAAGTGGCAGCAGTGGGGTACACGCGTTGGGCGGGAAAATGACGAACAATTCTATTTATTGAATGCGTCGGCGGGAACTGCCGGAAGGCAAGCCGTAATTTGATGAGCTGCACAAAACGGTTCAAGTGCGGGGTCTTTACTGAGATCTCTGATAAATGGTTCGCGTTTGATAACATTCACAGTTTTTATTTAAGAAAAAAGAAAAGTGAGGTTAAATAAAAAGGGCATATTTTTTTAAAGAAAATTGTCTAAGTGCGTTTCTCGTTTGCGTCAGGCTTTACCCTGACACCCATCATGTTAGTAATGCATATTGTGATAGTTAACTCGTTACTGCAGAACTGGATCAAATAAAATGTCCTTTTATTACTATTACACTCGACTAAGTTTGAGTGTGGTTTGAGTTCGGTAAGTACATACATTTACAGTCAACACCTCAAACCACACAGTTTTCATTACACGAAAGCAGCTTTACGCAAACGGATTTTCATTTAAATGACCAATAAAACGAGAGTACACAAAAGCAGTGCTCATTTTATGATCTCCTTAACGTGCAATAAATCCGGGCCAGTGTCTCGGGCTGTGGGGCTGTGGGGCATACGCGGGGCTCATCTGGAGGGCCACCCCTGAGCCCGGCGCTGACGGAGAGCTTAGCACACCCCTACGACACGCGGGTTTCAAGATACACTGATAAACGAACAGGGATGCCACGTGGAATGACGTAGTTGTGGCGGGTAACGATGGAGTATAAAATCGGTTTAAAAGAAATAGTTCGTCCGCTAAGCAGTCAAACAAAATATATTAATCAGTTCCGTGAATCATGTATGACTCATCATAAAGAGAAGTATTAACAATATTAAATTCTCCGTTTTCCTTATTATTCGAAGGCGTATTCCCTATGTTAACCCGACTGAGGCAACCAAAGCTAGGTTATGATTGTAACAGGATATTAAAGTAGCAAAGATTTTGTTACTTTGTTCCCTCATAACCCCTGTACTACTTGTAGTACTTCATCCCTACACCTCTGTTCGCTGAACTGGTGCCGCGTGTGAGGAATGTTCTCATAACGAGCATCACACTGCAGTACACCGGCCATCATATTTTATTCGGCACTTAACACTTACCCCGCCAAGGTGGGCTGATACTAATATTAATAAGAACAGCTTGCACTGAGTGTCTGCTTCCCAGGGGTCTCTGTTTTCTTTCATTATTATTTTTCGTAGAAACAGAAGTCATAAATAAACGTTATGAGCGGAGCAAGAAATGCATGACTTCAAGCCGATAGAAAACCAATAAAATCACATAGAGAACGATCTATATCCATCTGACCGGTAGGACGAAATGTCGTCATCTCCATGTGTGTAATAAATAATTAAATAACAAGGACACACTATGAATGTGGTGAAAGCATGATAGAGAGAGCCTTCAAATGAATTCGTCGTTCAGCGAAACAGATCAATCATTGCAGTCGTTCGTTTATGCAACAGATATCCAAGCAAAGGTCCACTTTCAGCGAAAGTAATGTACTTAATTGTTAACCGTTTTTAGGGTTCCGTAGTCAACTAGGAACCCTTATAGTTTCGCCATGTCTGTCTGTCTGTCCGTCTGTCCGTCCTTGCTTAATCTCTGTGACCGTTAGCACTAGAAAGCTGAAATTTGGTACCAATATGTGTATCAATCACGCCGACAAAGTGCTAAAATAAAAATTGGAAAAAAATGTTTTATTAGGGTAGCCCCCCTATATGTAAAGTGGGAAGTGATTTTTTTTTTAATTTTAACCCTAACGTGTGATATATTGTTGGAAAGGTATTTTAAAATGAATAGGGGTTTACTAAAATCATTTTTTGATAATGTCAATAATTTCGGAAATAATCGCTCCAAAAGTAAAAAACAAAGCGTCCCCCCCCCTCTAACTTTTGAACCATAAGTTTAGAAAATACGAAAAAAATCTGAAAAGTAGAACTTTATAAGGACTTTCTAGGAAAATTATTTTGAACTTGGATGGAAACAACAGATGGAAACTGCAGTTAACCAATATAATTTGGTCCCTGAATCGTATGAGCGCCTATACAATCCAGAGGTCAAGCTTCATTGGCCCGTATTTCAAACAAAAAAAGAATTATTACTACGGAACCCTACACTGAGCGTGGCCCGACACGCTCTTGGCCGGTTTTTGTTTGTAAATATGTACAAACACGACTTGTTACTCTCGAGTTATCGACATTGCGTTATTAGTATATTACGACTACGTAATAATTAAGGACCGACCGAAGGTTCGGTTTCGGTTTCGGTTTCGGCTAGTTTCGGCCAAAAAATCTGGTTTCGGCCATAGTTTCGGTTTCGGCCAATAATTGGCCGAACCTTTCGGCCCCGCCGAAACAAGATATAAGTGAATTGTCGCGCTTCATTCAGCTAGCTTCGAGTGCCAATTGATTCGCTAGCCGGCGCGATTGTGATGATTTGAGGTTGTGAGATTTTACTCGCGCAAAAATTAGGTATTTGTTTTTACTTATGATTAACCCTTCGTATGCCGAAACGCAGATCTACGCGAGACACAATCACTTTTTAATTGTGTCCATATACGCGGCATACGAAAGGTTAATGATGATGTATTTTAATGGCATTCATTAGGGTCTTGTGCTACAGTGTAAAATAAATAGGTTGTAAGTAGGTGTGTATAGAAAAGAATTCATTACATATTTTACTTGGTTCTGTTGAGTTTTTCCCTAGAACTTATTAAATATGAATTTATGTAGAAATTAATTTAACACTTAGCAGATGTGTGAAGATACGTGTGATGTTTGATTCAAACATTACTATATTTTTGTTTGTAATTGTTGATGGATTAAATTTTGTACCCGTATTCGAACCGCCCCGTAGTTCCGATACACAACTGTCTCCAGTGATTTAGGCGCTTTGCACATGGAGCAACTTAATTTGAGGCAACTTAAGCAACTTTAAAAGTTTCCTGTAACTAGTTGATAGTTGCTACAACGTTTACGGTTGCAGCAATTTTATGGCAATCTGTGAGCAACTTTCATAACCGAGTTGCTCAATCTACGCAGCGAACAGCATTCAGTGTGACGATGAATATCGAAGAAGCAGCAATTGCTCTAATTTTATTACGTCGTCGCCGTCTACGTTAACTTTAAAAATCGGTATAATATTTAACAGTTGCTAGTTGCGGCAATCAAAAACTAACTCAGTCATCGATTGCATCAACTGAAAACTGTTGACGATTGCCGGAACTCGAAACTCGAGTTGCTATGTGTGCGCAATCCAATTGAAATATATGTAAACAGCTAGTTGCCAGTTGCTGCAATAGTTGCTCCATGTGCAAAGCGCCTAAAACCTTAACTAATTAATATAATTTAAAAAGTTCGTAATGAAAATTATTTCTTAAAACACTATCTTTGAAAATGATATGAGTATTTTTTTTGTTAAATAATTAGAAAAAAAGTTATATCGACCAATAGAATTTTTTTACTAAAATGTTTCATATATTATTATTATTATTATAGTAATGTTAAAAATGTAGTGCTTATTTTTTTTAAAGTTTGACAAATATGTTGATTGTATTTTTTTTTAATCACAGTATTAATTTTACAAATAAAGAGCTATTTTTGTTACCTAATTACCTACTTTAATTGTTGCATTTTTTACACGTGTTAACTGTGTATATATGCGTAAAAATACAATAGATTTTACATTCCATAAATATTTAATAAGTTTTGAAGTAAATGATACGCAGATTCGATCAAGACTGATATATTTATTATTCAGGTAGTGCAACATAACAAATTATCCGATTACCCACACTAATATACAATATCTTCCCCCAAATATTTTAAACTAAACTTGTTTAATTTAATACACATTATAAATTCATGCTGCACATTTTCACATTAAAAATGTAGGCAGATTTCTTAAATTTATGCATGCAAAATCATCAAAATATTTCCATTTGAATTCTATAGTAACAAAATTATAATAATATCTTCCCCCCAATATTTTGGAAAAACTTTTTATTTCAGTTAGTAAACATAAATAACTGCTGCTAATTTTCTCTAATAAAACTAACTGAGTGCTTTTTATGCATGCAAATCATTTACATAAGTATGTTCAATATAATTTTACTAAAAAATAAAAAATAAAACACACAAAATGCTTCTACACATTTTTTCTTACAATTGTTAACAGATTGCTTTGTTTGATACAACATCATTAATTTAGAAAATCATTTAAATATGTTGAAAATATTTCCATTTCAATTCTATCTTACATAATTATATCTGGAAACTTACTAACTTAACTTAAACAAATTCTGGCCATCATTCGCAACATTTGTACATCTATTTTTAATTCTCCTTTTATTCTTTAAATATTTCTCCTAACTTTTTACGCGCAATGACAGCCGCTGGTCTGTGTGTGCGCTCTGTCTGCGCATTTTCATTATTATTGTTGCCTAACAAATTATTGGTCTCCCTAGACTCGTGCCTGTATGAACTAGCCGTATTATCGTCGTCACTCTCTGCACTAGACCACTTCTCGTCGTCACGGTCCGGTTTATATAAACTATTAGATTGACACGGACTGACGTCATCGTGCTGCAATTTAGATTCTACTTTAAGTAAATGACGCCGGTTGCGTCTGTATCGCCTTCCCGTGTTATCTGTGACAAAATATGACCTCGGTTGAACTGCCTGTGATTGAACCCTAACATTTTTACGTGTCTTACCATCGGCCATAATTACTGTGTCACCGATTCTCAGAGACGGCAAAGGTCTAGCATGTTTGTCATAGTAATGTTTACTAACCTCCTGTTTACGTACAATATTTTGGTAGTCCGCAGTGTTATCGCGACTGGGCATTAGTTTTGTAATGTGTGATGGCAGTCTACTATTTAGTCTGCGTCCCATTAATAATTGTGCAGGTGAGCCGATGTCATCACGTGGTGTATTCCTAAAGTTTAATAATCCCAAATAGAAGTCCGACCCGGACTCAATTGATTTTATAAGAATATTTTTAATTGTTCGCACACTGCGCTCGCTGCGACCATTTGATTGCGGATAGTTAGGTGAAGTTGTGATGTGGTTAAATCCCCACTTGTTTTTGAAGTTTGCAAATTCTTTTGAAGCGTAAGCTGGCCCATTGTCAGTCACCAGCTCGCTTGGAACACCGTGTCTCGCAAATTGATCCTTCATAGCCGCAATTACTGCCTTGCTCCCTATACTCTTTAATGGACTAACCTCTATGAAGTTAGAAAAGTAGTCGACCAAAAGTACAAAATATTTATTACCATATTGAAATATGTCGGATCCTACTTTAGCCCAGGGCCTATCCGGTATATGATGTGGAAGCAAGGGCTCCCGCGTGGGCCTTGGTTGCCGCTGCGTACAGGCTACACATCGCCTTACAGCATTTTCTATATCACGTGACATTCCGGGCCAAAACATCACCTCACGACCATTGCGCTTGCATCTGTCTATCCCCATGTGCCCATCATGTACACGTGATATCATCTCTGGCCGCAGACTGCGCGGGATATAAACTAAATTATCCTTGAATATTACTCCGTCTATATATTCAAAACTTTGGCTGTATGACCACTGTGCCCGAACACCTTCGTCAACCTCGTGTTTATTTACTGGCCATCCATTATGAATGTACTTAATTATTAATTGACATTCGTTATCTTTAGCTATTTCATGTCGAATCATACTCATTTTACTATCGCTAAACCTTACATTCTGGACTAGAAAACACGATTGCTCGGTTATTTCTTCGGATATACTTTCTTTTACATTATCGCCCAAAGCCGCACGTGATAACGCATCAGCGACAAACATGTATTTACCCGGCTTGTACATTACATTGAAATCATAACCCTGTGTGCGTAACATCATGCGCTGTAAACGCGCTGGAATTGACTCTAACGGTTTTTTAAATAATGCTTCCAAGGGTTTGTGATCGGTTTCCACTGTGATATTATTTCGCCCGAAGACATACTGATGGAAGCGTTCCAGAGCATACACGATGGCTAATAGTTCCTTTTCAATTTGAGCGTAACGACACTGTGTGTCAGTCAAAGTCGCCGATGCAAATTCGACTGGCCGGCCGCTCTGTAGTAATACCGCACCTAATGCGCGCGAACTTGCGTCCACTGATAAAAGAACCGGTTCCCGCGGCGAATAAAGCGCTAATACAGGCGCTTCGCACACCAAATCTTTTAACCGTCGCACTGCCGACTCATGCACTTCATCCCACACCCATTCAGAATCCTTTTTTAACAAAGACCGCAGTGGTGAAGCGATTTCTGAAAAGTCCGGAATGAATTTAGACAGGTAATTGATCATACCTAAGAACCGCTGTAAGGACTGTCCGTTGTCGGGGCTCGGCATCAGCTGTATGGCCTTTAGTTTATTTTTATCTATGCTCATACCTTCAGCGCTGAACGTGTGCCCTAGATATGTTACTTCCTGAACACAAAATTCACACTTATCCTTGTTGAATTTAATACCTACCTCCCGTGCCCGGTCGAGCAACAGCTTGAGTCGCACGTCATGCTCAGCTTTGCTGGAGGCCCATACAATGACGTCGTCGACAAAAGAGTCTACACCCTGTAAGTCTTCCAGTATTTGACGAATTTTTGAATGAAATACCTCTGATGCGCAATTGATACCATATGGTAAACGTAGGAACTGGTACCTACCAAATGGTGTTCCGAATGTACATAGGTTTGCGCTTTCATCATCAATCTGTACCATCCAAAATCCAGATCTAGCGTCTAACTTACTAAAATAACGGGCTCCTTGCAACTTTGTAGCAATTTCGGTGAGCGTTGGTAACGGATAATGCGCGCGCTGTACGGCGCGGTTTAACGGACGCGGATCTAAACACACTCGTATAGTGCCATCCTTTTTAGCCGCTACTACTATCGCGTTTACCCACGGCGTTGGATGTGTCACCTTTCTAATTACACCCAAACGCTCCATGCGATTCAACTCGACCAATAATTTGTCTCGCACACCTATAGGTATTTTACGTACTGGACAGATCGACGGCTGAACATCACGACTGGTTATAATCCTATATTTACCCGGCAACTTTCCTAAACCCCGGAAAAGATCATCATATCTTTGAATATTCAAAGTAAATATTCGCTTAACTATTCCGAGCTCCTCGCATGCATATTTACCCAGTAGACTGTAACAATCGTGTTTGGAAATGACAAATCGTAGTTTATATGTTTCACCTTTATAGATCCAATCTATGTTAGAGGAACCAACTATTGGTATGTAATTGCCACAAAAAGATTGAGCCTTTGTATTATCACAATTTAAATTTTGAACTTGAAAACCCAATCTTTTGTACGTATTTATGGATATTACATTTAAGTCTGATCCTGTATCTAATTTAAATTTCTCTTTCTCACCATTAGCATGTAAAATTAATGTTTCATACCACTTAGCGTCCCCAGTGTTGTCGATCCCGTCCAAAGCACACACATAATACATTTCCTCGTCAGTTACATTGTCTTCTTCTATCTGGTAAACAACACGTTTTGATAAGTATGGACATACTTTTTTGTAATGACCACGCTTATGACACGAATAACACATAGCCTTAGCTGCCGGACACTGATAACCATCACAAGCCGCACTCGCACACGTCGCACACGCTGGCTCCGGCGCGCCCGCGCTCGCGCCAGCGCTCGGCCGGCGCCGCTGCGTGCCGCTGCCACGCCAGCGCTGCGCCCGGCGGCCCCTGCCACCGCGACTGCCGCGCGACCCTTGCACCGCATCCACGGCCACCGCCGTACCCTCAGTACTGCTTCCAGCCTTGCTTTCCTCGATCTGCCGTTTTTCCTCATGCGACATCTCATTCGCTTGGCACAATTTGACTGCTCTGGCCAAGGTGAGATCCTCTGATCTGAGGAGACGATCACGTAGCCTACCGTCGACAACACCACATACTATGCGATCTCTAATCAATCCTTCTTCCAGATGCTCAAATTCACAATGTTGAGTGAGAAGCTTGAGAGCGGTGACGTATTCATCTATAGACTCGCCTGTCACTTGGTTTCTTGTGAAAAACTTGAAACGAGCCATCGTAGTATTATGCTTTGTTTTAAAATGCTCGTTAAACTTGCTTATGAGAGTTTCAAAATTTTCTTTGTCCTCCTCTTTTGTGAACTTGAAAGTGGTGTATACGTCGTAGCCCTCAGAACCAATCAAATTTATTAGCAAGCTTGCTTGTACATCGGAAGTTTCTTTGTGAATACCGGATGCCTTTAAAAATACCAGGAACTGTTGAAACCATTTACGCCATGCTTCGGCCCGACTTGCCGGTCCACCCTCCAAACATAATTCCGCCGGCGGACGCGCATGCTCCATTGCGATTTATATTGTTTACTCCGCCTTTGCACTGATTTGATACTGTGTAGACTTGTAACTTGTTGATAACTGGCTTAAATATTAAATTTATTTAGCACCGCTGTCACCATGAAGTAAATGATACGCAGATTCGATCAAGACTGATATATTTATTATTCAGGTAGTGCAACATAACAAATTATCCGATTACCCACACTAATATACAATAAGTTTCGGTTTCGGTTTCGGTTTCGGCCGAAACTGGGACCAAGGCCGAAGGTTCGTTTACGGTTTCGGTTTCGGCTGAAAATCATGTTTCGGTCGGACACTAGTAATAATATTAATTCCACACAACACAAGCTACATATGCTGCGATTGCGACGTCTAAACGCTGCGATTAGTCGTACGTTTACTTCTTATTGTAATTATCTCCGCGTACACTCATAAGCTCCTCATGCAGTATAATAACGAATGAAATGTTAATGATTTCTTGTAAGATGTTTATTTATAGAGATTAGCGGAGGTTCGTGTGGTGCTGCGACTGTGAAAGAGCGTTTTGACGTCCAGACTTTCAATTAATCCTGGAAAACATAATAATTTAATAAAAAGCAAATCACTCACCTCAAAAAGAAGTTTCCGATCAATGATAAAGATTGCATGAACCACTGATAACATACAATCTTGTGGTTAGGTTAGTCTACAAGATATTCCTCCACGCAATAAAAGCACTCATCAACCCCTCACAGTAAATCAACTGCAGTATCACAAGTATCACCGCGATATATATTTTCAATTTCCGCGACATGTTCTGGATAAATATCTCTTCATCTTTATCCGATTCGTGCAGTGATAAGTTATCATTAATTGCACAATTCCGTCGCGTGTCGGAGCGTGTCGGGGCGCCACAAATCGCTCGGGCACGTTATCTAACACGCCTTACATCAACATTGATAAAATCTGATAAATCAGGCTTTCTTCCGGCATGTGGCACTGTGGCATGCCCACTTGCCCACTGGTCAGTAGGAGTCAGTTACTACAAGAAGTACATGCTCAACTGTTTGCTGCTAGTTTGGAACACGCAATGTCTTATGAGATATGGTGACTGAGTTTCTTATAATTTCAATAAGACCTTTCCCATATTTCAAGAGTAGTAATTGATTCACAAGATAACTGTAATTTCACAGATCTCACTTTAGTCCTGCTTATGGTGACACACGCCATGTTGATGACAGTCTAATAACTAGCCACTTTTGCATTGGATTGTTAGAATTATCATAAGTAAGAATATCCGCTCACAGCATGTTGAAAGTCGTCAGCATATAGGAGTCTGTAATGAATGCACTCACCACATCCCACGATGGTCCATGTTTACAAGTGTTCCTGAGCCGATGAGCCGACGTACCAGGCGAGCAGCGGAAGGCAGCAGTTAAGACTATTTGTGTACTCACTACACAGCTCACAGTGGCAGTCGTCTCTGGACGGAAGTCTTATTATGTTGTACACGCCGATAATAACACTAGAACTGTGCACATTTGCTGTTCAAAGGACTTTGATGCCTCAATCTAACCAGATGGAAGTGAATATTTCACTCGAATTGGTCGCCATCTGGTTAAGTCTAAAGAGTGTAGGCAATCATTATTTCCTATTACATGGGACTTAACATAACTGGCGATATTATGTGGGTGCTGCACTAATGGATACACCTCTGCCTGATCCTTCAGGGATTACAGGCGTGATGTTATGTTATTTCGGAATGGTCACTTTGTCTCTAATGTCGGTATCACATCCGCATAATTCTTAGTGTTGACGATTAGATATAAGGGACAAATAACCACTGTTCCCTACTACTATCATTTACACGATGTCATAGGTTATCACTGCTGGACATTGACCAGCTCTTAACGTCCGCATCTTGGCCAACACTAATCCCAAGGTAAATTATATCAAATAGGAATTAATATCCATAGTCTGACCGTGGACCGTGGTCCAGCCCACGCTGTGTCCAATAGACTGGCAAACACGGCGATTATCTGGACACGTGGCGCGGACAGTACGGCACGCGGGGCCGTGCGACGCGGGCCGGACAGTCGGACACCTCGCCGGTCAGTGTCCGGGAATCGGGTGGTTGTGCTAATTGTGAAGTGTCACGTGATAAAGCTACAAGTCTTTAAATTATTCTTCTTACACCTCACTGCTCGTCGTGAGTGTTTTAAGACTCAGGCTCTCAAAACCATTTTATTTATTGTAAAGGTAGTGGTATCCACTACAATCATAACGTGTTTGCTCTATTACAATATCGAGTGCATGTAAGAATGTTTCGTTGGACGGCAGTATCTACATCCTAACGTTTACTAATCAGTTTAACGTCGTATGTATCTCGTGAAAGAAGTTAGCTAATAAATAAATGTTCAGCTATTCATGTGGCTGTATTAACACGGGTATTTAACGTGTTTCGTTAAAACCCCGGCTGGCAGACAGAGTCATATCTCTCAAGATAAGTGTGGACATATACGCACACAACGCGAACTATCTAATACTCATTAATCTTTAACTAACTCTTGCGATACGAGTGCTATCCAAGTATTAGTTGTTTAGCCTAGGACCGGCCACTCCGGCCAGCTATTAGAGGATTTCTAAGTGCTAAATAAAACGTAAAACTGCAGTCGTAAAGGCACCATTTAGTAAACCAGGAGTTTTATTACGAGGAATCTCTACCTACACTATCCTGAAAACATAACTCTACTAATTTAGGTTAGTAATATATGAACATAACTTGGGCATCAGCTACATAACTTTCTTTGAAAGCATAAAATGCATGTCATTTATAGACAGTCAGTGTAAATAAAAATAGCTGTACAGGGGGCGTATTACGACCTCTAAGTAAATCAGCTTGTTTCCCGGCCATTCAATTTATGGCATTAAACTGCCTTGTTCTTTTTCGTATTACGACGTACGTTAAACAGACTGGGATCCCCCTGGAGTGGTTGTCTATGGCTGATTTGCACTGGTTTGAATATGACGTTCGGAAATCGACTTTAAAGTTACCGGTAAGTATCGGTTTTACAAATTTATGTGTAAAAACCATCCTTACACGGTTAAATAGTGTGATTATAGTGATAAAATATAATAAATAAATACAATTGAAATTAATTAATAGTTTTGGTTATTAATATTATAATTTATAGTAATGGAGTTGCTTGGTGTCTCACGCATCTGATTTCTAAACGTGTTTTTTCTACTTGTGTTTCGCTGAGCCCGCAATAAACAAACTGATAAGCTGAGTAGAGAGAGGACCACTTGAAACTAAACTTAGAACATTGAAAAGGATGTTGAAAGATTTGTGTGATTATTTTTGAGAAAAAATGGTCAGAGTGTAACTTTGTTATTTGTGGCGTTGCATTGTGCATTGGTGCAAGAAAGTGGTTTTGCTCAAGTTTTAAGGAATTTTATTGAGAATGGCGTGAGTAATACTTGTATTTATATTTTTGTATTTTGATTTAGCAAAAAATGCTGTATTTAGCTTGCATGTGCGGCAAGTTTAATAATTTGGTAATCTGTTTTATGATCGATCACTACGACACTGTAGGTTGAGCTACAGAGTGTGCTGATTTTTCACCAACGGGGCGTTGGTAAGAACCCGTTGCATAGAAAAATAGTGCTACTAGGACTTGCAAGAATGATTTAATTTTATAAATAAATATTTAACTTGAAGGCACGTTAACCAAAACAGGTATCAATTGGATTAACCTTCTTTTACAGAGAGTGATAATTTAGTTGGTGGCATTGTTAAAACTTTCTCTCAAGTGATGTCTGACGCCCTTGCAGGCCCAGCCCAATTATGTGGTCTCACTTCCCCGCACAAATTGTGGACTAACTGTTTGCTTAATCTATAAAGTTTTATAAACTGCATTTCATCAACATCAAACGGGTCGCTAAGATCTCAAAGGCGTCTTCGTTGAAGTTTTGTTTCGTTATTAGATTCTGAAGCATCATTTTCGAGAAATTCGAAGATAACCAATTCGTCACACATGTTTATGTTCACTGAACGATAATTATTGGGTCATAGAATAACTTAAATTATTGATTAAATAGCTTAAAATAGAAAACTATGTCTAAACAATTCACAAAAAGTTAATATAAACCGGCGCAAACTGAATGGCATAGAATGACAGAAAATCAAGTCAACAAATGTCAGTTTGAATGTCATAATACGAAATTTACAAGCCAATTTAAAAGGCAGAAGTCAGTCAAGTGTCACGTGACTGATGACTGGCAAGCAATAAGAGATCGTAATACGTAAACGCAAGGCAGTTTACTATACGGGCTAAACTGACTGGAATTAAGAGCTTGTAATACGCCCCCTGGTACACAGTGCGATATAAATAGAGTGTATAATGTGTCTGTCTGCATGTCGTAACGTCCTGTTCCTAGTTCAGGCAATTTAGCTTGACGTGCTCGAGCTGACTCACACGAGACTACTGGTTAGTGACGTCACATAAAATATGCAAGATAGGTACTCATGTAGTGAAAGGTCAAGTTGAGAGAGAACACCCTTAGATACACGACTGCCAAAAAAAAAAAGAGTGTTATGTTTTTATGTATGTACAAATATTTTGTTGCTGACTGTCCTAAAAATGTATCAGGGTATCCGATTCTTTTACGGGGGATCAGACCGGAATAGAAAATAATTTATAATAAAACGGATCCCCTAGGGTATCAGTTTTAGGGGATCAGACCGGAATAACTATGTTTTTAAAGAACACTTTTGAAATGTCTGAAAAATGAACCACTGGCTGAAATTAAGGTCCTTTTGAAGATAATTAGGAATTGTAAATAAGGTAAGGAATAATTGGTGATTTTTAAATGTCTTTTTTTGAAGTTTCATAGGATATTATTACTCCCTGAACGGCTGAGAAAGTTTTCAGTGGCAGTTCATGTGAGACCGGCTCCCGCGCGCAATATCCCACCGTATCAAAGAATAAAACTGTCAAAACCCATTTATATGAATAATGCCATCTTTCAGGGCATTTTTTAAATCATATCCCTTATAATTCCAACCTTTTCTCTTCAAAAATAAGGTTTATTATGCATTGGGGTGCGTTCATGAAGTGAGTTAACTGCATTTTTATGGAGCGTATGGAAAGTGGCAGTTATGTCGGTTTAGGCGAGTGAGGGACGGTGTTATGGCCAGATTTAAATTGTATGATGGGCACATTCACGCTAACGCTGCAGGGTACCAGGCAGGCAGGCAGGCGGGTGGGGTACGTAAAATAACGTTGAAATATTACTGTTTAAAGACGATTGTCATGGCGAGGGGGAGTAAAAGGTTTTTTTACTAATAAATCTTTGATTCGGTGAGAGCTTTTGATCTAGGTAGGTACTTTTTATATTATTTATGATGCTTGTACTATCTGTTTATAACCTGTGTGCTTGGTAGATACTTTTGTCATGTTAATTAACAATTTTCCTTTCATGAAAAATGCATGGAAACTTTGAATGTCCAGAAGTCCAGATTTGCGTCTACATGCTTCACCTAATTTAAGTTAACGTTGTAGTTATAGTTATACAGGCTAACAATAATAACAGCTAAGGTGTTCATTTTGTTGGCAATTACTGTAACAAGCCCATTATAACTAGTTATAGTTTAGTGATGCATTACAGTAATAGAGTCGGTAGCAAATCATTTCTTATTAAGAAAGCATAAACTGCAATAATTGCCAACAAAATGAAGACGTCATAAATAGTATAACGGGTGTCGTTATAAGTATTAAAGTATTATATCTCGGTAACTAAGAGCTAACAGTAACTAGGAACATTTAGTGCTCGTAAAAACAATCCTATTTCCTGGTCGTAAGTAACTCACTAAAGAGAACCAATTTATATAACTGAGACATAAGCTTCCAAGGATCGTTACCAGTAGCAATAGGTACCTATTATCATAAAAATGTAGCTGTTTGAAATAAATGAACATTTATTCTAAAAATACCGTTAATATAACATAATGTTTGTTATTACCGTGTTTATTCTACGAAAAAAAAATTGTGGCGAAACAAAGTTTTTGTTTTAAATATTATTTTAAAGTAGTCTCTAATTTAAAAAATATTGACCGCCATGGCAGTCACACAGAAATATAAAAGCATGTGAAGTCCCTAGGTTATCCCTAAAAGCAAGCATCTGCATATAAGGCTGTATTTAATATGTGAAAGCCGTTTCGTAGTTGTCTGTTAGTTAGTTGCTGTGCTCCACAAACGCAATCAGAATTGATTGTTTGCGGTGCTGCGGTTAGGTTCGAGCAGCTTCATGTTATCCGTGATCTGAGCCGCGGAGCCGACACCTGGCTATCCACCTCAGTTTGCAGGGTTTTCACAACATGGCATAGACCAAAAGTTTCATATTTGACTCGACCAGCTACTGGGACCCCTTTTGACTAAATTAAAGCTAATATTAAGATGATGCTAACTACCTATATATAATGTTAGAATTTACTCTGGTCTCTGGTTCAACTTATGACATAATCAAAATTGATAACACTATATTTTACTCGGCTATTTTGCATACAAAATTCTACTTACTGTCATTGTTTCCTATCATTATTAAATCATCATCCCTTCCTTGATTAACTTTTTCTGTACACAATAATTAATATAAAATTATTTATTTATTCAAACCGAACCGCTCGTATTATACTGTCGATGTCGCCTGGATGCAAGTTTCATCAGGAATTTCTTTCTTAGTGGAGCGACAATATTTTATTCATTAGACAATTTCTCCAATTAAACATTAATGAGCCCCTCGACTAAAACAAAGCGCAGTCCCTTAGGACAGTCACCGCGAGTGGAGGTTGCGTGCGCGCACGGATAGCTCGCAGTCGCAGCCAATCAGCGCGCTGCGGTTACATTTCCAATTCACACTCGGCTGGGAAACGGATATTGAAAGTGACAGCCGAACAGATACGCGCCGTGCTTTATTTGCTTTTAATTTAGAAAGTACAGCAACCTTGTGGCAAGAGGGATTAGCTGTCTGTGGATGAGATACACGTGATGGTTTGCTCTGACTGTATAGAAGCAGGAAACGTCTATACTACTCGAATTCGTAGAAGGCACAAAATGAAAAGTCTCTTCTAAACGTTTTGCTCAGTAGATTTGTTTTTTTAGCACTGTGGGCGAGTAATCTATAGAACGTATTTTCTTGAAAGGTAGAGTAGTACCTACTATGCTAAGCCAAATGCTTGCATTGCTTGTATTCGTGCTTGTATCGTCGGTTCTGTTGTGGCCTGCTAACCGCGACCCCTTTACCGGGCAACACGCTGGCTTGTGGCGTAACGTTAGCCGCGAGCACCGGCTTTACGAACATTTACATAAACATACATTTCACAGCCGGCAAAGGTACGATAATGTATTAATAAATTACTAACAGAAGGTGTAAAATATAAACATGATAAAGGTATAGTCATTTATCATAAAAAATATAAAATAACTAATACACAGACTTCAAATAATCAATTGTGGGATATCCTTGGCATTTACCGATTACACTGGCAGTAATAACTTCAGTGTCACAAATAACTTATTTCAGTAACTTACTGAGAAAACCTTCTTTTAGGGAGTATAAAAGAAAATTTGTCAGTACATTAACCACCACCCGTTCAACATCTGTTGCCGTGTGAAGTGGTGAGCTCCACCGCAACCGAGCCTCCTCCACCATGGAGTACTTTACGATCTGAGCTCGCGGTGCGGGCTGCGGGCGGCCACAACGTGTTTATGTTCAACACTTGAAGTTCCAACCAAACACATAGTCTGGCTCATTGAATATTACGGAAATATACGCATACATACCGATCTAGTCAGTGTGTTACTTGCAGTTTGTAAATCAATATTTGTGTGGAACTGTACTTACATGGTGCACTTCATCACGAGCAGTGTCAATTTCAATTCAAGAATGCTTATGGCTTGAAATTGAAATGATGCGAAATTGGTACAACTGCGAGGGAAGACCAGCAACATATTATATAATAGTCGCAATACCATTCATTACTTCTTCATTGATACTTGAATTAAATGATTTTTATTTTATTTTATTTATTTATTAGGTCAGGATTCACCAACACTCATTGCCTTGTGAACGCGGAGCAGACTAACATCTAAAATTTTAAATACTCTCTGAATCTCCTTCAAAAGGATTATGATTGTGCGTGAGTCCCAATAGGGGTGCAGATATTTGCAGCTCTGTTATAATTTAAACAGCGATTCCTGCGCTATAGGACAGTTTACAATACACCATTCGTGCTAGAATAACTTGTTACAATTTACAAGTGCACCATGTAGCACGTCGAACAGTCTGACGTGCTCCAAAGTAAGACGTCTCGGTGCGTGCAACGCGCATGCGCGGCGGATCTGCGCGGGCGCACCGCGCCCTGCTGCGCTCTGACAGGCTGACGGTCAGCCGCGTCAGGTGCACAGGACTTGAACAGAATAGTTCAGGTCTTCAGAGGGAAACATTGGTGTTGAACAACGAACGTGCTTTATGTACAAAACAGAAAACCTGCCGTATGTGTATGAGTCAAATCTCTTTTGAATCCTATTTATCTGATAGAGGCATTTGAAAAACGTTTTTTTTTTTAAATTGGTTACTTTTAAATTATCTGATTTCTCAACCTTTGCACAGATATTATAATACCTTTGGAAGAATCGAAATGAATGTAGTCTAAAGCTTTACATCAGCTGCTTCTTCTTCGTAAATTTCCGTAATACGTAAAAGCCGAATAAACGGTTTTATAATTCCCTAACAGACTCCCAATCACGTAATTGGTTAAAAAGCCCACGTATTGATGGAGGCTCTTTTAACAGAACTGTTAATGTTCAATAGGCTCTTTTTATTCAAATTCGCGTCAACAACCACCCAATTACTCGTCGATTTAGCTTGTCAATGGAGTAGTGTTCGTAGAATAATCAGAGAGACATAATAGGCCGCTCTTTTATTCGCTGTCAGGTCAATTTCGACGAACCGTTAGAAAGTTCGATTAGATTCATAGAAATCGCCAGAGGTCATCAAGTGACCTACAATTTTGGTGCTCTTTTGTGTTTTTATCTTTATAACCTATCATTATCATTATTATATCTTTTTAAGACAATCTAGCAAAGTAGATAACGCAAGTCCTGAACAATTCGACATTACGACTAAGTCAAGCATTCCTCCATTGCACCTACCATAACTACCACGTCAAAATATTAATAAAGTAATGATGTCATGCGTTCGATTCGGTCAGAAAGGTCAGTGCAGGTTATCTGGTTATGCTCAAGGAGTGGTTAGTAACTAAAGTGCTACATAAACAGTGCTGATTGGTCGGCGCTTGCGGCGCACGCGCTGCCTGGGGCGAAGGCGCCTCCATTGTAGGACCGAGGCACCAGTGATAAATCTATTTGTGAACTTAATTATTATTTTAAGATATTTTTAGCTGACTACGGAGGGTTATGTATAATTTATCGCATTGGGGTTACTCTGTAATGGTAGATGTAAGTTGAAAAATCCTAACTAATATTATAAATGCGAAAGTAACTCTGTCTGTCTGTCTTTCTGTCTGTCTGTCTGTCTTTGCTTCACGCCTAAACTACTGAACTGATTTGTGTGAAATTTGGTACAGACATAGTTTGGAACTTGAGAAAGGACATAGGATAGTTTTTTTTTTTTTTCGCGAGATAAACCAAAAATCTGCCGGAAGTCACTATTCCACGCGAACGAAGTCGCGGGCAAAAGCTAGTAAATAAATAAAAAACACGTTATTTCTTTTTAGGGGCCGGTCGGTAGGCAACTTAGACCATAAACACAGTTACTTCGCATGGACTAGTTGGCATTAGTTTCAGTCAGATTGATAGATTACTAGCGCCTATTGAAACAAAATTGGATATTTATTGACAAGCAACTGCTACTTTAAGTATATCATTAAAAAACGATGCTTTTTGCCAAAATTTACAGGGCAAACTATGTCAAAATTATTGAAAAAAATCCTAAGAAAAATGAAACGGAAGTCATATTGAACAAGTTAGTGCAAGAGACGAATCAAATCGATTGCGTCGAGCACCCGCGTGTAGTTCAAGGATATTCTTACGCTATTTAAGAATGGCACAAAAACCCGTCGTGTGACAAATCTCACACAAAAACGTGAACAGCGTACAACATAGCGATAATGTAGCGATACGACATCCGTACAAATTGATCAGTTGATCACACATTATGTTATGGAAATATTGTAATTAAGACAGGTCAGACGGCAGTAGTAAGTTGTGCAATAAAACGTTTGGCGTAAAATTAAATGATACGAGCTTGATTACAAGTAGATTATGAATAATATTATTTTATAACTGGTTCTATAGTGCTTCTATAATTGGAATGAATTCTTAGTCAAATAAGTATTCGATGTTATAGTCTTGAATTGGAGTATTTCGGCTACAAGATTATAATTTGTTTCAACTTTATTTTTACTTGGGGTTACTATACTTACTACCTATTTCTATCTTCTCTCTGTAAGAAAAGAACAATTACTAACAGACTGACAATGCATAATTAGAATTGGTCAAAAGACACTGACAATGTTCTCAAACATGTTCCTCTATCACTATAGTCCGACTCCGAAGCCTAAAGCGTCGGCCAGCGAGGTCTCCATCTAGTCAGTGGACAGCAGGACAATGGTCGCGACACAACAATGCGTGACCCGCGACCCGCACTCGGCCCCACTCGGGCACACTCGGCTCTCTCCGGGACAGCTCGGGTTCCCACGCGCGCGCGCAATTTCTCCGCCCGTCCCGTGTCATACGCTAGTTACGCTACTATAGTCTTTCGTAGGACATTCCTATTTCAATAGGGTAGTTGACAAAAATCTAATTAGTCCGTCACATAGATTACCAAAAAATATTAGACACACAAGTATTTTTTCTTTTTGCACGTAAACCAAAAATGAAGACGATACAGTGCTTCGAAAACTCGTGTGACGTCACATCGCACTACATTTTTTACCACGTAGTGCCGTCAAAAGCCCTGATCTTTAACGCGTTTTATCTTCATCAATTTTTATTAATTTGATAAAACAAAAAACACGTATCCAATATTTTTCGATAATCTAACTGACGGACTAAACGGAATCATAATTATTTAACCCAGGACACATCTCTATTTTCTTTATGTTTTACTTTCTACAATCATTGATATCCGACCGTTCTCCGACTTGCTGATTGGATGCAAGCGTTTTTGGCTTTTACCAGTTACCTATGTCAGAAAATAACAGATTTATAGTAACCCCAGTTTTCATAAGTTTTCCCTGCACACGATTTTCATCGTTTTTCTTAATTCGTTAGTTTACCCTATGCTATGTTTTTTTTCGTAGTAAATTGGTATCAAACCTATTAGTCTAGCGCCCACGCCAGTCCGACTGATAGGTCATCGTGGGAAGGAAACTGCCTAGTGCAAAAGCAACAGGGCTTTCGCAAGCATTCACCTTGTAAAAGCTACCAAACCATCAAAACTTGAACACACTGCGTGGCTGACCCAATTGATATGATCTACACAAATCGTTCAAAGTACTTGAAAGGTGTTCCTTATACGAAAGATTTATGCAAATAAATCACACCGGTTTGTCTGTAACGCCTTCTACAGAGACACTTACAAATCGATCGCCACAGCCTATTAATTAGTCTGTTCTATATCGTACGATTGATTCGGTAGCACATGGATCAGATGTACGACGTTCTGCGTCGCTTGCGAGTGTTTATCGCGTCGTACTGCCTTATTCATAGTGGGGTAGGTACAGATGTAACTGTCGCGTGTTTTTGCGCGCGTTCCCGGCCGGTACTCTCAGAAGTACTCGGTCCGTAGCGGGCACCGCGGGCTACCAGGAACGCATTTTCTCCAGCGACAATAAAAACAACGGGAACAGAAGGTCTCTAGAAAGCGCAATGTTTATGCAGCTGCCTGTTAGGTCTCAGTATCGTTCTGTACGAGGATGTTCTAGCTCATTTATCTGAGTCGAAGTCTAACCAAGGACGGGTACCACTAAATCTTCAAATTCCATGTTTTTGTTTTACAAAATATGTCATGTATGCGTTAGTCATTGCCATGAAATGTTACAGGCACAGCAGACTACAAAGTTTTGTAGTAATTGTAAGGCATCCGAAAATCTTCTACCGACCTTGTCTATCGCTGTGGTAGAGCCATAAGCTCATACGCTGCACTTTTGTCCTTATCAGCCAGACATGGCTTGTTGTGCAGGCGCCAGTGACCACCAGCTTAGTTGTAAGTTCTAAGTATGTATTTAGTCTAGATAAGACAAGCAGTCTTACATCAAACTCTGTAAGCTCGGGTCGTTCTAATTTAGATTTTTGATTTAATAAAATCTTAGCATAATGGGCTCTACCGTTTTATTTTCGCCGTTCGCTCCATCAAGAAATCTAGCTAGGTTGTATTGGATTAATAACAGTGAGTCTTCTGTGTCGTCTCGTGACACGGTCAATATTCATGTCATGTGAAGTGTACCGAGCGTGGCGGACGTAAAAGGAAACAGGCGCGGACATACGTGTTTGTAGCGTTCACCGGCTCTGAAGGTTCTATTTCAGCCAGATACGGCTTGTTTCGATCGGACACTACTAGGAATACAACTTCTAGTTAGCAGCCAATATGTATTTGAATCTAATCTAAGTTAGCTTTGCGCTGCCATATAAAACGACTGAAACGAAACAGTCCTAATAAAGGTGCGATTTTTTTGATGCCGAGTGTAGTTTAAATACGTATTGTTGTAATAAAGGCACATTTCGCTGGATAAAACGATAGTACATAATCGCAGTAAGTGTAAACATGCATATCCTGACCTGTCATGGTGCATGACGTCGGCGCGCACCCAGGGCGCTGCGCCCCACTCCTCGTCGTCGCGCTCCTCGGGCTTCGCCCGCAGCAGCCCCGACAGCCACGTGTACGACTTGCTGCGCTTCATCGCATACTGACCGCAACCTCACACATCACAACACACCAACACAACTACTTTGAACACTATTTTTTTAAAATTTTAGCACTCTTGTCACACGAACTTTTTGTGTTTAGAACATTGTGTTCACTATTGGCACTTTGGTTTAATTTAATTTTAAATCACATTTGGTTTAAAATCACTTTTCACTTTTTTGTTTTACACGTATTTAACTTTTTATTGGCACTCACTTCTTGTCACGTTTATTTTATGTTACGATGATTTCACTGCACGGAAAAACTGTTAAGTAATTTAATTTCACGGAATGGATGAAGTATTTTGAAGACGCTCTCCAAACTATTCATCACCGTAGGCACAACAAAGCATCCTTATTAGTCTGTTTCGACACTTGTGCGGCTTCAACTACCGTCAAATGTCAATTAATATTCGAATCATTAAAATTTCTTACTTCAACACACAATCATGGAAACATACAAACACATCCAGACAATTAATCTAATTGGTACCTTACGGTTAAGAAAATAAAGTGTGCAATAGTCTGTGTAGGTACCAAGAGCATAGACATTTTGTACACTCATCGAAGAAAATTGACGTCTGACGATTGATGTTAAAAAAAATCTGTGAAACAAGTGTCCATCACTCGGAGTTCCGTACACAGCGTATGTGTATAATAAATAACATTTACTAACAGCTAATAGTGCTAACAACTATACTACAAGGACCAAGGATGCTTCAGACGACGGACGCTGCTCCAATTACTTATTTTTGTTTTAATTAACTGCGTCTGTTGTGAATGGGTGATATTATTTATATCAGAAAGTACCAGTTTATCAAATAAAATATCTCGTAAGTGATTGAGTAGGTACCTTAAAAACTTTCAAAACAACACCCTAAGAAAAATCCAAAAATCACGTAGAGCCTTTACGTAACCCTAAACTGTCGATGTCAAGTCCACCGCGACCGTTACTCTCACAATAGAGTGTTGATCAATCGGTGTAACCTTCACAAGTTCAATACTACACACGTCACTCAGATACTACGGCAAACGACGAGCTTTTGTACTTGGTCGGGTAACGAATAGTTTGGGAGAGCGTCCGATTTGTGTGGAGGCCGTCTAATGAAGCCGGCGAGTACCTGTAACAGAGAGAACCAGTTTTAGGTGTAAATAGGGACAGTACGCACGTACTAGCTATAGTACGGTACATATTCATACGCTTCATACTCAAGATGACCGAAAAAGTGTTCGTTGTAGTTTGAGGTGTTATTCCTAGTCGAGTGTGAACCCTCCCAGGGTTCACACTCGACTATAATGAGTTGTTGAGAGCGTCTAAGAATGGCATCTAACTGTCGTATTTCGTGACGGAGAGACAAGGGTGCTCTCCAGTTGTTGACGACACGAGTGGACAAGGCGCACAACAATGGGTTGTCATTATCGAAAATACAAAATAATTATCATGAACAATAACTAAATCTTACATTATAAACGAAGTGCGTAAAGTGGTACTACAGAGTTTAATTTTGTATTTTTGAAAATCATTACTAGGCCGTTAGTCAGGGGGAAACGCCACGTCACGTACTCCTAGAGAGCAGGAGCGTGGCAGATCACAAACTCTACAATCCCCATTAACTCTCCCGGAAGGCTGCTACAATTCTGGGACGACCTATGTTGGTTGGAGTAGGTAATATGTAGAAATCACGCACAATGGCCCAATCAAGAGGCTAAAGAGCGCATAAAAGCCCAGTTAAACTAAACTAGCCAGTTAGAGTCAGCTCTTAGTAGTAGGGTCGTTTGCAAGTACCGTATAATTTCACAAATAATCCACTAATTTCAATGAAATAAAATGAAACATGCTTTCTGGCTCTTAAGTGACAGCGTTCGTAATAAATGAAGCGATTCAAGCTCTAGTTTTAAAGTTAGCATATTAATTATTGTAACAAGCGAGACATAAACTAGTTCAGAACATGCGCCCACGCACCGCTGCGGAATTACAACTAGCATTCACGTTCCCTTCCTAATTGAGATAATAATAGTTGTCCAAACTACGATCAGAACAATACACTGTTCAGCACATTTTACTAATTCCTTAATTTATGTTGAAAACCATTCGAATAAAGCTCCTTTACTCGATCTATTGTAACTCTAACTGGTGAACTGGCAAACCTAAAATGCAACTAGATACTTTGGTGCACATTGGTATGCGTGACCACTGACCACACAGTCTGACACAAAACAAAACACAATGCTTTACTATAGTAATGTTACTGTTGTAAATGGTTGAACGGTTGTTTTCATGCTAAGTACGAAGTGTGAAATTCCTCTTGGAAAATTTTGAACAACCAGGAATTTTTCAGAAATGAAAGTTCATAACTCAGGTTCATAAGAATTTAGTTTTACAAACAGCAGTACCTATTTCTACATCCAACTTTTTTTTTGTCACGTAATTGTCTGTAATAGCTTTTAAATGCAGTCTTATAATAGCTTGGATTCGATTTCACAAATATATTTAATTCGTATATGTACAGGGAAGGTAATGTAAGAATTTTTAAATCTTTAAAGTAAGGTTGACAACTTGTAGTATTATCTAGGTGGCACATAGCTCTGATACATTTCTTTTGGGCTTTAAATACAAATTCCTTGTCTACCGAGTTGCCCCAAAATATTACACCATATCTTAATATCGGTGCTACAAGTCCGTGATATGCTGTTAAGACGGCTTCTTTGTTAACAATTTTAGAAAGTTTGTAGAGAGCGAATGAGGATTTGTTAATTCTTTTAGAGAGATTATTTAAATGTGTTTTCCATGAAAAATTATGGTCTAAATCAATTCCCAGGAATTTAGTGCTTGTTACAGACTGCACTATCTGTCCGTCGTAATTAACATTAATAATTTTAGGTTGGATTCTTTGGTAAAAGTGCATTATTTTTGTTTTGTCCATATTTATTTTAAGATTATTTTTAATTAACCATTGAATTATTGTATTAAGTGTTTGATTTATTTCATATTCATAATCATTTTGTTTGTCATATTTTATCACTACTGTGCTATCATCCGCAAACAGGACCATTGGTTGTTCGACGTGTCTAGGGAGATCATTTATGTATACTAGGAAGAATAGGGGACCCAGAACAGTACCTTGCGGGACTCCAAATTCAATAGTTCTGGTGTGGGATCTATATTTGATCTCCTTACGTGTCCTCTGGCATATTTGTGTAACTTCTGTTATTTGCTTTCTGTTAGAAATATATGAAGCAATGAGGTCGAACGCTTTACCTCTTATTCCGTACAAGTGTAATTTTTGAAGCAATACTTTGTGGTCAACACAGTCAAATGCTTTGCTCATGTCCATGAAGATAGCACATATTGGATTTTTTTTGTCCATATCAGTCAGAACGGTTTTGATTAAGTCATATATAGCAATGTTAATAGATTTACCCTTGCGAAATCCTTTTTGTTCACTTACCAAAATATTAAATTTTTCTAAAAAGTTGTAAAGTCGACTATGTATGATTTTTTCAAATAATTTTGAAAAAATCACCTAGGTATTGTAGTATATATATCCAAAAGTCACATTACCATTTACCTCAACAATTTTTTGTAAGTGTTTGTAGTGTGACCGTGTAGATGTTTGGAGAGTTTTCATTGCAGAAAATGGTACCACTGAAACATCTTGTGAAAATATTGCAATCATTATGGTCGATAGAGACTGGTTCCTCAACTTGCAAGGAACCTCCCAGAAAGCTTAATAATTTAATTATACAGACAGTTGATATAATTGGCTACACGAACGTTAATAGCCGCATGCGCACGCTTGCAGTAAGCACTGGGAGTTACTCACAGTCGCAGGGAAATCTGGCGAAAGCAACAGGTTTGAGATAACCAATAAAACTGTTACTTATGCAATTAACTGGTATGTTGTAGTGACTGCACATTGAGGCAGCTACCTAGCTTAGAAGCGGTACCCAGGGACATGTAATACCTAGTAGATAAATGTTTCAACAACCCGGTAATGATGATAAATGCGACACTGGAGTCTAACATTTATCACATTATGGACACACTTTGATTTATCAGATTTATCTTACCGTGGAAGGCAGAATCCATGCACTAGTTTACTAGAAATTGAACGTTAAAAAATAGAAGCAGAATGTAATACGTTAAACGCATTTCTCATTTTGACCATCAAAACTTTTGCAACTCACCACTAGATTTAAAATAAATTACCAAATTCAACCGCCCGTCCCTTTAAAATGAATCATGATGACAGTTAGTGGATTTTCACTTGAAGCTACAATCTTGTGCGACCAACGAACCCGAGAGAACTTTTAAATGAGTTAGTGAAATGTGCAAGTCAGCGCAAAATGAAAAGTTCACACTGTCGGGTCGCTGGATACCTTTCGGAAACATAAACGAGGTAACACAGAAAGTCAACTCCGAAAACCGACTGTATCTGATCAGATGAGCGATCACCATGAAATAGAGTGCAAATGATGCACCTAACTACGAATTCTAAAGTATAGTTTTATGAAGATAAATAGTGAGCTAACTTGGTGATGTGTCATAGAATAGTAAGTTTAGTTTGTAATCTTAGGATAAAACTTCAAGGGCTGTGGATTTTGTGATCAATAAATAAATAAATAAATAGGATATCAAGTGGAACGAGCCTTCTATTCCTCCCCTGTCTTGTAACCCCGGCGATAGCATTTTAAACTGTGGAAAATTGTATTGTAAATTGCCCCAAAATATTACACCATATCTTAATATTGGTGCTACAAGTCCGTGATATGCTGTTAAGACGGCTTCTTTGTTAACAATTTTAGAAAGTTTGTAGAGAGCGAATGAGGATTTGTTAATTCTTTTAGAGAGATTATTTAAATGTGTTTTCCATGAAAAATTATGGTCTAAATCAATTCCCAGGAATTTAGTGCTTGTTACAGACTGCACTATCTGTCCGTCGTAATTAACATTAATAATTTTAGGTTGGATTCTTTGGTAAAAGTGCATTATTTTTGTTTTGTCCATATTTATTTTAAGATTATTTTTAATTAACCATTGAATTATTGTATTAAGTGTTTGATTTATTTCATATTCATAATCATTTTGTTTGTCATATTTTATCACTACTGTGCTATCATCCGCAAACAGGACCATTGGTTGTTCGACGTGTCTAGGGAGATCATTTATGTATACTAGGAAGAATAGGGGACCCAGAACAGTACCTTGCGGGACTCCAAATTCAATAGTTCTGGTGTGGGATCTATATTTGATCTCCTTACGTGTCCTCTGGCATATTTGTGTAACTTCTGTTATTTGCTTTCTGTTAGAAATATATGAAGCAATGAGGTCGAACGCTTTACCTCTTATTCCGTACAAGTGTAATTTTTGAAGCAATACTTTGTGGTCAACACAGTCAAATGCTTTGCTCATGTCCATGAAGATAGCACATATTGGATTTTTTTTGTCCATATCAGTCAGAACGGTTTTGATTAAGTCATATATAGCAATGTTAATAGATTTACCCTTGCGAAATCCTTTTTGTTCACTTACCAAAATATTAAATTTTTCTAAAAAGTTGTAAAGTCGACTATGTATGATTTTTTCAAATAATTTTGAAAAAATCACCTAGGTATTGTAGTATATATATCCAAAAGTCACATTACCATTTACCTCAACAATTTTTTGTAAGTGTTTGTAGTGTGACCGTGTAGATGTTTGGAGAGTTTTCATTGCAGAAAATGGTACCACTGAAACATCTTGTGAAAATATTGCAATCATTATGGTCGATAGAGACTGGTTCCTCAACTTGCAAGGAACCTCCCAGAAAGCTTAATAATTTAATTATACAGACAGTTGATATAATTGGCTACACGAACGTTAATAGCCGCATGCGCACGCTTGCAGTAAGCACTGGGAGTTACTCACAGTCGCAGGGAAATCTGGCGAAAGCAACAGGTTTGAGATAACCAATAAAACTGTTACTTATGCAATTAACTGGTATGTTGTAGTGACTGCACATTGAGGCAGCTACCTAGCTTAGAAGCGGTACCCAGGGACATGTAATACCTAGTAGATAAATGTTTCAACAACCCGGTAATGATGATAAATGCGACACTGGAGTCTAACATTTATCACATTATGGACACACTTTGATTTATCAGATTTATCTTACCGTGGAAGGCAGAATCCATGCACTAGTTTACTAGAAATTGAACGTTAAAAAATAGAAGCAGAATGTAATACGTTAAACGCATTTCTCATTTTGACCATCAAAACTTTTGCAACTCACCACTAGATTTAAAATAAATTACCAAATTCAACCGCCCGTCCCTTTAAAATGAATCATGATGACAGTTAGTGGATTTTCACTTGAAGCTACAATCTTGTGCGACCAACGAACCCGAGAGAACTTTTAAATGAGTTAGTGAAATGTGCAAGTCAGCGCAAAATGAAAAGTTCACACTGTCGGGTCGCTGGATACCTTTCGGAAACATAAACGAGGTAACACAGAAAGTCAACTCCGAAAACCGACTGTATCTGATCAGATGAGCGATCACCATGAAATAGAGTGCAAATGATGCACCTAACTACGAATTCTAAAGTATAGTTTTATGAAGATAAATAGTGAGCTAACTTGGTGATGTGTCATAGAATAGTAAGTTTAGTTTGTAATCTTAGGATAAAACTTCAAGGGCTGTGGATTTTGTGATCAATAAATAAATAAATAAATAGGATATCAAGTGGAACGAGCCTTCTATTCCTCCCCTGTCTTGTAACCCCGGCGATAGCATTTTAAACTGTGGAAAATTGTAACTATCATTTATGTGACTTGCTCTTTTGAACTGTGAAAAGAAAAAGACATGCTTCATTGTAACTTTGTAATAATGCTCACGAGCTCGGCATGCAGGCTGATGGCTGCCCATTCGTTAGGCGAAGAGGAAAATAGATTTCTATTTAGAAAATTATTGAAATGAAATGGTTACTATTTTATTTCTTTAGGAAACTTATAACTTATACACTTGGGATATAGAGAGTTTCCGGTTAGTGAAAAAAGGCTTAAATTACATTGAGTATTTTTTTGTAATATTGGTATATTTCTTCGTAGCCTGAGAAAGACCTACTTCAAGCAGTGACCCCGTCAGGTTAAGAGGCGTGACTGTAACGTGTAGAGAGATAGCGTTTATAACAATATGATGCTGTGTGGAGAATGTTTAAATGTAAAGTGCCATCCGTCGCGCTTGATTGGACAGAGGAATGTTAGTGTGTGGTGTGTGGTGGTCATTCGGGGCAGTCGTGCGGGAGGCCGTTACCACCAGGCAAGAAGATTTGGAGACGTGTTGTTCAGCTAACAGCAACGTTATGAAGCTAACGGGTGCTAATGGAGAGGTCACAAATACACCTGCGAACATGTTACAATAGCGGTAGTAGTGAATTAAGGAACAATATCGAAACCCACACAATCACATCATGGTCGCATTGTGATTTTCATACATTACCTTGACCTTGATACACAAAACTCAGCTCATACGTCTTATTATAGACACAATTAAAAAGCCATTGTTATAAATCTCCTGGAGATTTATTAACGGACGGGAGGTTGTTATATTAATTTCCGTGAGATAGATGCTAGAGATGTTTGTATGGATGGATAGATAGAGCGTAATAATGAGATCTGACAGTTGTGTTCAGTTCAGACCATCTTTGTATCGACAACGATGCGGCGATGCCAACAGTAAGTTTAAGTACACAGAAACATCATGACACTGATTGTAAAGTAGGCGCAAATAGTAGCCCACTAGTAAGCGCCCCATCCTGTCATGACCGTAATGTTTGCCACGCTGTCACACCGGTGTGTGCTGTGACCTCACAGCGAGGCGTCACATGTCACACCTCCACACTGCACCGGGGACAATGCTGTTGTTACTGGTTCCGTAGGGGTGCCTCCATTGAAGTCATGTTTTCTCTATTATATCTGTATTGTGGGGCTATACGGGCCTGTGGGGAGCTCTGTATAACTAAACAGGGCATTAAGTTTTCCTTAATTCGGTCACAAACATGGAAACCATAATATTGCACAACCATTAATACATACAAGTTGTTACTTATTTATCTGCTCCTTCATAAGGGTTATTAACATTAACTGACATCTTTACTTCTAACTTAACTAACCTGGGACACAGATATTATAATACTCCTGGGATAATAAAACCTAGCTACTTGCTGCCTACAATATTATCGTTAAAGTGTAAGTAGTATGGATAATGTTCATTTTAATGGTCAGTAACAGTAGCACACTACACATCAAGTAAGTACCTAACACAATCATAATTTATTTATTTCATATGAATTTAACACTTAAACCATCACATTTGTTACGAGGGGCTCCCTTTAAAATCTGATTTATGATGATTATTGGTGTTAGATCAAATTCCCTGGGATTTAGTACTTATAAATATTTTTGCTGCGGATCTCGGAAATCTTGAGCAAATATTGAATGAAGCTGCGGCTCAGTTGTGTCGAATCTATGTCACGGTGAACGTTATGTCAAGCGTGAACCGTGCTAGAGCAGCGTGACGTCACTATAATATCAACTCTAAAGTAATCAGCTTTAAAAAAAAGAAGAGCTTGGGCAAGTTTTTTGTTGAACGTAAAAGCTTGGTCATGGCTGTAACAACATGAACTTGATCAGTGTTATGTTGTTCTTACTTGTACATATAAGACGTTGTGTTGCCAAAACAATTAATTATTATGAAAATAAATATTATTGATAGGTACATTATTATACTTTGAGCTAGCTACACTAGGTATTCGGTACTTATGTGTGTATGTGAGTGAATGGTAAGCGATAATTTACCTTTCCCTGCGAACACAATTTTTCATCGAAAACATTTAAAATCTATTTAATTTCACAATACTCTATAATCTAAAGCTATGATTGAAGCTATGATTTTCCTTCATAGTCCTTCAGTCCTGCGTATATCAAACAGGTGGTGTTTATTGTAATTGTAATGCACACACAAACATGTCCGCAAGCAGGATACACGTTGTGGTGCGAGTGCGCAGCGCGAAGGGCGGGACAAGGCCGCGAGAGGTCGAGTGTTGTGTGACCCGGGGCTGGGGGAGGGGGGGGGCAAGTCGGTGTTTGTCGGAATGTCCACACGCCCTGAGGAGCTAGGCTTACACCCTACCATACCTACCTATCACATATTTCTACAGAAATATGTGGTAGATAGTAGGGAATATGGCATGGCATTTACTCATGTTAAATAATATTAAAATTGCATTGAATGAGAGAATGTTACTTCCATAGCAAATACACAGTATTAACTTTACACGGACACAACGTAAATTCCAGTATATTCAACTCACATATCCTTGAGTTGCATAGCGTGGTGTCATGGTGTCATAAGTTGCTATAGTGCTTGCATCACATTCGGCAATATTTGTTACAATAAGTCGGTGTACTCATACATACATATATATATCTACATACAAGTAGATAGGCGGCGCGGAAAACAAGAGCTTTTCATTCCACCTGCTTGAAACACTAAAATTTCTTTTTTGAAAATAATTATGGTAATTAGACAACAGTAAAGTAATTCATCAAACGTACATTCCTAAACAATTACTTGAAACGCTACATTTAACTGTACACGCCACTGTTTGTGCACAACGCCACAGTATAAATATGGATTGTGACAGCGCTCACTGTTCCCTGCTTATCGCTAAACTTGTCAGTGGTGTCAGTGGCACTCGGGCACAAACAAACACTCAGTCTGCCACAACTGTCAGTTAGTCTGACTGACAGATAACAACATCGCAAACTACAGTAGTGTCTTGTGACTGTCCCAAACAGTCACAAAGTCACAAGACAATATTCTCGTTATTCTCGTTTTGGCCTAAATTAATTCGTACCTATTTAGTTATCCTCCATGTCTGAAGGCCAATGTTTAACATTTGTTAACATAACGTTAAACAATAACATAGATTAGTTATAGGTACAACAAACACCTAGTTTAATTGATACAAGCTAGTTATGAGACATTTACAGGCTAAGTAAGTAATTCATATGAATTGACGACAATGAATTTGACGACACGGTTGACGCAGTGGCTAAGCGATTGGACTGCTGCGCTACGTGTCGCGGGTTCGATCCCCGCACGGAACAAGTATTTGTATGGCCTACAGATAGTTGTTTCGGGTCTGGGTATTTGTGTATGTGAGTTTCAATGTTTGTCAACGCACCCACGATACAGGAGAAATTCCTAGTGAGGGGCAAAAAAAAAAATTGAAGTTTCAAGACTGGCCTGTTGGTCTAGTGGTTAGTGACCCTAACTGCTATGCCGGAGGTCGTGGGTTCGATTCCCACCCAGGACAAATGTTTGTGTGATGAGCACGATCATTTGTTCTGTGTCTGGGTGTAATTTATCTCTATTATGTATGTATTTAGAAATATATAAGTATGTTTATCAGTTGTCTAGTACCCATAACACAAGCTCTGCTTAGCTTGGGACTAGATGGCGTTGTGTGATAGTTGTGGAATATTATATTATTATTATTGTTCTATTGCAATCACCTACCTCAAAGGAATTGGGATATTGCCAATATCCCAATTCCTTTGAGTCGGTGCATCGAGTGTTATTTTTCCATACTTCTCTATTAACTCGTCATGTCACCAAACATCTCCTTTTCTGCCCTCTGTCATGCTTTACCCATTCCTCCCAAAATATACTGATAAAAATACAGTAACTTCGGCTTAATTTATACTTACTTATTTTTTTAAGAAATATCTAATGCTATTTTTTCCCGGAGTGAGAAATTCTAAATCATTATGTACCTACATGGTACAGTAGAGCATCTTAATCAATCAACTTCCCGTCATGACACCCAGCTCAGCCCGCTCGGATACTTTCCATGCAACTCAATTACCACATAGAGCATTAGTAAAGCTGCATTCCGAACGCAAATCTATCATCACACGCAGCAAAAACTTAGGATTACTCTAGAACTAACTAATTATTAATTACTAAAGCTTGGCCACACTAACAGCAACGTGCGTGCAGCATCGCAAACCTTTCAATGTGTGCTTGTGCATGTACTTACTTAACACCGTGGCCGAATAGCTGCTGGCTGGATGAGACGCACGAACGTGCAAGCGAGTGATTATGAGAACCATAAGAAATAAAAAACGTTTAATGCCTATTCTATAAAGTCTTCGATCTACGAATTCTTCGAAGGCATTCCGCGAACTATCGAGTTTTCGGTTCGCAAGTAAACGATGTCTACAAGCCGAATAGACTGCACTGCAGCTGCATGTAGTGTACTCCAGCCTAAGCTAATCTAGGCACAGCTCACAGGTATTGCAACTAGATCAATCAGTGTTTGTGGCGCCATTACCAACAGCTGATCATTTATCACCGACATCGCTCATTGAGGGTTAGTCTAAGACAGTAATTATGGTCAGTGCTCCGAATGAACACCCCCAGTGAATGAATAAAACGTAGTTTTTTCCAAAATAAAAACCAGAAATAGGACGTTTCTAACAAATTTTAATACAGTTTGTTTTCGTGACTCTATTTCCCATTTTAATTTCAACAATAAAATTGTTTCTAGTCATTCCAAATGGCGAGCTTCTAAAGTAGCGATTAAATGTGGTGCAATGTTGAGTTATACATAAAGTAGATTGCTACTGTATCAATCTGATGTAAGAGCAAGTGTCGGTACGAGTATGTGTATCCGTTTGTCATTCGAATGCGTCCATACAGTGATGAACTGATAGTCTATATTGCCGTGTGATTTCTGGACGTCATATCTTCTTAATTAATTTATGGTCGGCTACTGGAGTTAATAACGGATTAGAAGTATAGTCAGTTTCTTGCAGGAACTCTATCTACAGGATGATATTACGAATCAATTAATACCCATTGGTTGTAAAGGAGATAGTTATTAGGCTGCAAGGCTGTACAAAACACATAAAATGTAGGTTGGTGTCATCAGTGCAATTCAGCAGCTTATCGTAGAGAGAGCTGAGTAGTCACTCGTTAAACAACTTACTATAGATAAACATAAACACGATAATAACTCAGATTTTCTCAACAGGATAATAAAACAATACGCAGTCGTAAGAATAACGTTTGTTTGTGATAACATTGTGTGTGTCGCAGGTAATAATAAGAATAAGTGAAGGATTAGAGGTAGACACGTAAGATAGATAGTAGTAACGTGCCAAGTGCAAACCATATTGAGTCATACTACATTATACATTCGCAACATTTCATTTATTGAACATTACATTAGTAGACGTATCACAGCATCACAACATATTCCACCGTCGCGTCAGCCTGTCTGTCTGTTCACAAAAAACTCATAAACTACTGCACCGATTTTCGTGCGGTTTTCACCAATGGATGAATGACCAAGGAGGGTTTCAGTATATTGTAAAGAGGGGGATAAATAGGGGATGAAAGTGTGTTGGGATATATTTCGACATCCACTTGGTCGAAGCCGCGGTCAAAAGCTAGCTTGTAATATTTTTTTGTAGTGATTCCCATCAGGTCATTTTCTAGTTTTTGTCATCGTAGGAAATAGATTTTTATTAGTCTTTACATAAACACAAATGTAAGCATTTTCAGGGTCTTAAACGTTGGTTCGCAAATCGCAACTGTCTGTGGTCTTCAAACCACACATCGCTCTAATGCAACAGTTAGTTTTTTGTTCATCAACAAGTTGTTTTTGCCAAGTCACTGTACGAATCTTCCAGGGTCTTGTATGTCCTGTTCATGAGTATACGGATGTTTACATTTTATTACCGCAGTGCTATCATCAGCAAATAATACCATTGAGTTTTCAACATGATGTGACAATTCTAAACACATATTATAAAGAGGAAAGATTTGTTTGTTTGACGTTGATAAAATTTAAGAAAAGGGGTGGCCCAAGAATGCTACCCTGTGGTACACCATATTTTATTGTTCTTCCTTCGACTTCGGGCAAATTTTATATATTTCCGAGTACTGTTGTATTACGGAACTCCGAAGTTCGAAATACCGATGTACGGTAGGTATACAGAAAGTTTGTGAGTACGAATTACGTGAGTCAGAATGTACGCAACACCGAAGTACTGAATTAAAAGCTTTTGTTACTCCCATGTACGTTACTCCGAAAGTTTGCTATGACCAATTACTCAATAATAATTGAAAATGGTCATCATCGAGATTCTGAGAAACGTTACTTCGGAGTTTGAGTAAATCCATACGGGCTTGAAATAAAAAAAAAAAAAAAAAAAAACGAAATGAAAGTTTATGAGGATGTATTATGGATGTTTGGATGTTTGTAACTCCTAAAATTTAGCACATATTATATATTTTATAACCATTTACTATGTATTAATATGCGACTTTTTGAGGTGGACAGGACACATGATAAGGGAAGGAATACAGAAGTGGACAAGACTAGTAACAGAATGGTACCCGCGAGATAGTAAAAGAAATAAAGGTATACAACCTAAACGTTGGGAAGACGACATGAAAAAGATAGCCGGTCCAGAATGGACACGTACTGCAAAAGACAGAACAAAATGGAAAGCTTTAGAGGAGGCCTTTGTCGAAGGACAAGCTGTAAAAGAAAAACCGGTTTCCGAAACATTACTTAATTATTTTATTTATTTAGTTTGTAAAACTTAACGTTAGTCAAGTAGTTTCTTTAAATTTTATGTACTAAGCATGCAAGTTACAGCAATAAAGGCTTATTTTATTTTATTTTTATTTATTTTTTAATATGCGACTTTTTATCCGATAGTATGATCTCGTGGGACAATTATCGATCTTCACACGGGCAAAACTGTGGACATAAGCTAGGTAAATTGTATAATAAATAAATACATTTTCGGTATTCTTAAACATAAGCTATTTAAATAAGATGTCACATGCGCATACATTACCAGTAAGCCGGCTTTCAAGAAAAATATATTATTTTTATGTAAATGTAACGTCAAGATGATAAGCAGTACATACCAGTCACTAAGGAACAGTTTTTTTTTTCACCTTAAATTATTCTTCTTATACGTGTGCCCAGCAGAAATGTCTAATGACATCTAAATGCAATGAATTATATTAATAGTTCAAATTAAAATATTTAAACGAGTTTATTATTTGCCTGTGAAGTTCACTTCATTATAATTATCAGTGGGACATATACTCGTACATGTCATCATGCGAAAAGTAAAAAGAACCAATAAAGGTGTGACTCCTGAGTCCTGAGCTGAGGTGCAGTCGTCACGGTAGTGTTAGTAGCTGGTGTTGTAATGACAGTTATATGTGGCAGGTAATTAAATATTTATTGTGTTGGGCTCACGCCGGTGATAACCACGACTCACTTGCGTGACACTGATAAGCTGGCAGGATCTCATTTACATTATTTCAATATCATGTGGTTAGTGCCCAGGGTTGGCATGTTTAAAACAAGTTGTTTAAAACATGTGTTTTAAACAGTGTTTAAAACAGTTTCAAATAAAACATCGTTTTTTATTAGGTGTCAAAACACAGGGTATCTAAAAACTGTGACATGTTTTGCAGCTTTCTCGTTACCAAGTTTGTTTCGTATCGAAATGAATAAATCCAAATGTTTTTGTGTTATTGTGAAATGAAAAATCGGAAAGAAAGTCCGCTCTATTTATACACTCCATTCGGTAAAGTCCCCCGGGGAATTCCCAGAACTTCCGTAATTCGTGAATGTGATTATATTCAATAAATGATTTGGGTATTCCCCTTATTTTAAGCGAAGTTTAGGTGATTTCCCTACTAAAAATGAACGTCGAAACATACCGCATGTATTGAATTAAGATCAATTTTGGTCATGCAGTTTTTAAAATAGTATAAAAGTTAATTATATCAGGCTTAATCAATTAAAAATGGATGATAACTAACTTAGGAAAAAAAAAACAAAAAAAACAACTGTTTAAAACATTTTTAACTGTTTGTTTTATAAAATGTAAAAAAAACTGTTTTTTTTCCAACCCTGTTAGTGCCCAACTTCAAAAGATGCAAAATGGACCCCTCCCTTAGCTGGAAAAAAGCAGGCAAAATTCGGCCCTAGTGGAAACGTTGTGTACATCAGCAGGTCGCAACAACGGCAGCAACACCTTTGAAGAAAGAAGAAGATCGCAGATAGATCTAAAGTGCGATGACCTTATAACTACGCTACCTACAATATCGCCTGTCGGTGTTCTAACATGTGCGCTTTGTGCTCGTAGTTTTTCGGAAAAGTTGGATATGCTAATTATGCTATCCACTTGAGAGCACACAAAAGAGCAACACAGCAAAGCTCTTGACAACCATCCTCTTCTGTTTCTTGTTGTGTGGGCAGTAAGGTCTACGCAGCAACATATTATACAAACTTAATTCCGAAAATTATGTCGTATTGATACGAACTTTAATGCCTATATCAATACGAAGTACGAGCAAATCATATACTTAAATGCTCACCAGCTCCCTAGCTATTGCTCTAAATATCGATGAAAACGGTGAACACCCTGTAAGTTAACGAACCAATTTAGATAATAACGTTTCGTAAGAATATGTAGTGCGAACAGGAATAGATAACGTAATTCAAACAAATGTAACCCACCAGTGGACTACCGAGGCCAATTATTCTTGGGTTAGTCCCGCTATGGTATGGTCCCGGTATGGCACCCTCTTAAAATACCTATCAAAAAGTCCCGCTATGGTACCCTTCAGTTTTTGGTACTGTTGTAAAGAAAAGTTATACAATGCGTTAAGAAAAAAATAGTATAAATAAAAATAGTATATTTCAATATAAGTGCGGAAAGCCTGTCATTGCAAAGAGTTTCGACAAATGTCTAACCGAGCCGAGGCACAGCCGACGGCGAGGATTGACAGTCGGAACAAGTTGCAATGACGGTTCCGCACGTGTACTGAACAACTATTTTTAATACAGTTGCGAAAAAATGAAGCAATTTAATAAAATAATAAAACCGTAATTAAACTCGCAAAGAACATTTTTGGAAAATGGCGCCTACCGTAAAAGAATAAGCAGAGATTTTTTTGTTTTCTTTACCCATTCTGGGTAGGCAAAGGGAACTATGCCCATACAGCCAAGTCTTCAGTAGATTTTTTTTATTGATATGAAATAAAAATGAAATTTAATGAGATCTCATTGAATCAAATAATTAAATCTGATATTGAAACAAATTAGTAGCTTCTTTAGAAATATTTGCATGAATCATAAAAACTTCTATGATTTTATTTAGTAAATACTTCGTGGTTGATTTTTTTTTAATGGACATTATTTTGACAGTTGGGAAAGAGAACGCACGAGTTCGGGAAAGGTAAAGAAAAAGCACGAGTACGTAATAGCCCCCATCCCGAACGCTATACGTCCCTGCAATACGACACTTTTTGAGCAACTGTATTAAAAATATCTTTTCTTAACTATTATAGTTAAGCAAGATAATATTTATTAATACTATTTTTTAAACAAATCACGCTCGGTAATTGTCGTTTCACTTCAGGTAGTTACCTGACCAACCGGTTTTTTCGTAAAACAATAGAGACGAGCCCTTCCTCGAATTCGTATCTAGCTCTTCCCTTTTGTTTTTATGAAAATAGAGAGAGACAGTATTATTCCGGGTTTAGTTTGCTATTTGCAGCTGTACTTTTGCGATATGAGTAATTAGGATAGCTTGTTAGTTTATCTATTGCAATGTCTGGGTCAAGTAGTTCACGTGGTGTAAATTTAATAATTATTGACAGTCGACGCGGTGGAAAAACTTTATTACGTGCCGGACATAAATATATTAAACGCAGAGAAAATAAAAATTCAAGTACTTGGCATTGTGTAAATAGGAGAAATAGTATTAAATGTAGTGGATATATAACTATTGAGAATACCAATAATACAATAATTAAAGATTATAAACACAGTGATCAGTGCGTGCCACATTTTGAAGACAATGAAGTTCAAATGGCTTTAAGTGAGTGCAAAAAAGAAGTAAATTCAAATTACGGATCAGTACAGAAAATTTTCGAAAAACACATGGGTAACTTAAAAGACAAAGGGTTACACCTTACAGGAAATGTTCCTGACTATAAAAAATTAAAAACAGTATTATACAGACACCGAAATAAGTCGTTGAACGTACCAAAAACACAATTTAAGAATGTGGAAGAAATTATAATACCAGAAGAATTTAATAAGTATGTATTGGCTGATTATTGTAATGAAGACTGTAATCGAATAATTATATTTTCCTCGACAGAAGTAAAGGAATATATAAAATGTGTAACGCATTACTTTGGTGATGGCACTTTCGACGGCTGCCCAAACCCATTCGAACAAGTTTATGTCATTCATGGAGACATGGGAAGCACTGAGTTATCCACGAATGTAGCACCATTATTTTATATTCTGTTAAAAAACAAAGAAGGGAAAACTTATGAAAAAGTTTTCGAATTGATTAAACAAACTTTGCCTGAATGGCGTCCATCGAAATTTACCTTCGATTATGAAATAGGAGTAATAAATGCAGCAGCGAAGATTTTTCCTGATATCAAAATAAATGGATGTAACGTACATTTTCAAAAGAACGTTATCAAAAAAGCGAAATCTTTAAATCTCATGGAACACGAAGAGTCCTCGAACCATGTTAAGCAATGCATAGGCTTGGCGTTTTTGCCAAAACAAGATATTGAAGACGGCTGGCTGCATATAATGGAAAATAGGTATAATATCTTGGTTACTTTCCAAAATGATGTTTGAGTACTTAACTCTAATTATATGGCAAAAAAGTAAAGAACAACAATATCAGTAAGGACCTGTTAATTTCATTGCTTTACAAGTACGAACGTTTAATAAGTATTTTTTTCAGTTTCGACGATGAAGCTATGACCAAATTCAATGACTATTTTGTCACTCAGTGGCTTGAATATCCAGACCTCATTTGGTGTTGCCATAATGAACGCCATAGAACAACTAACTTGGCGGAATCATGGAATGGCAGATTCAACAAAATTATTGGAAAAAATCCCAGTTTATTATTGTTTCTGCAAACAATTGGCAACGACACATGTCACTTTGATATAAAACAAGCCAAGTAAGTTGTATTTTTTAGACAATATTTTTAAGCAGATATAATATTTTTAAAAGCAGATATATATTTTTTTACATAATACGAGTACATAGAAGAATTTGAAAATGGATTTGATTTTATTTATTTTGGTAGATATTATTGGTTGTCGCCTTCTATTACAGACGGTTACTGAAAAAAATATAGCTTAACTTAAATAACTGATGATTTTTGTTATAGCTTTCGACTAAAAAGATCACCTATAAATTCAAGAAAAAGAACAAGTATAGAAATCGACCGCCAGATTCAAAAGCTAACAAAAAGTTACGAAAATAAAGCTATCTCCATTGGTGATTTTCTGATTAACATATCAAAGTCAACATTTCGATCAGAACATTTAAAAAAATAGTTTATTTTAATTTTGTTTTTAGCCTATTAAAATGTTTAATACTTTTTCTCGATGTTGATTATTTTTTGTAGTTTATGTTTACAATTTGCGCCTTTTTCTCCATGTTGATTATTTGTAATTAATATATTTGTCTAGTTGGTTGTTGATTATTTTTGTAGTTTATATAAATTTACAATTACTGCCTTTTCTCAATGTTGATTATTTGTAACTAATATTTATGTCTGGATGTTGTTTTTATTTGTAGTTTATAATATTTACAGTAATACTTTTCTGAGATGTGGATTTTTTATATTTTTTTTATTGTTGATTATTGGTAATTAATATTGTTGATTATTTTAAAAATTACATTGCAATTAATATTTCGTTTTACTGTTTGATATTTTTTTATAAATTTTTTGAATTAATAAAAGACTGATTTAATATCGCAAACAGACGTTTTATTGATACACTCCTAAAAGTATTTATTTATAGATACACTTTTCTTTTCAGTTGTACCTTCTATTGTCTAACGTAGATCTAAAAGATGGGTACCATAGCGGGACTTTTTGATAGGTATTTTAAGAGGGTGCCATACCGGGACCATACCATAGCGGGACTAACCCGACTGTAGCGGGTTAAGTTAAAGACAATGAAAACCTGCTTGATAAAGTTGGTGTTGTAACAACATGGCGAAGTGTTGAACACAAGAGTTAGTTTAAAGTGTGAATTAAAGTGACGTTAAGTTCAAAAGTGCTGTGAATGGAAGTTTTACGAGCTGTTTTCCGACGTTTCCGACGTGTTTACCCGAGACTTGTTTTCTTAACAAAATGCTTTAGCTATTCTATTGCAAACGGAACATTAACTGCGAGCTCTGCATTAAACATGGTGGATAGCTAGCGAGTCCTGATTACAAGAAACGTTAAAATAAAGACTGTTAATCTTAGTTTAATGATGATAAAATTATATTCCAAGAATCAATGGCTGCGATTTATTGAGTAATACCTTCTAAGCTAACTTTTAGTGTTCCGGGAACATTGTGCAGAAGTGTTGACCAAAAACAAACTCTTTGACTTCCCACCAAAGTCGTCACCAAGCCCACCATGGCAGACTTGAACGGAGACAAGCGTGTCCACCTGGACGACGTGTTGGGTCAGCTGGGCGCGTTCGGCCGCCACCAGGCCTTCACCATGGCCATGCTGGCGCTGGTGTACGCCACCAACTCCATGTACAACGTCAACTACGTGTTCGCCGTCGAAGAAACGGGATACAGGTGATGCAGGAACTAGTTTTAAGTTTGCATTGTCTTCATCTACATCAGCAGTATAGTCACGCTGCTGGATATTAGGGCCTCTCAAATTGCCGTCTAGGACTCAATCCTCGGGAACTGCCATCCTTTTGAAGAACGTCAGTTTCCTAGTCCTGGTCTTTAATCTGAGAGCATCAGACAATGTCTAACGACGTAGCATACGATACGCCTGATTTTACATCTTACAAACTTTATTATATCTTACTTAATTCACTTTTATTTCAGCATTTTTAGCCACGCCTTCCTTCTAATTGACTCTAGTAACAGTCAGCATAAGTAATCATAACTTATTTAGCCATGTTTTATTTTTTAATAATAAACATTTAAAAGTATGAACTGAAAATATTAAATGAATAACCATTTTTATAACAAGCTGCAAGCAATACAACAAATTACAATGATTGCCCGATCTTTGCTGAATCCTTGTATGAATACATTATCATAACGAGCTCTCATGTGCGCATCGAACAGGGTCGTAAAAGAACGCAAAGTACAGTCAGTCGACTGTTCCCGTATGTCGTTATATACTTAATAAACCAATTTCATACTAAATACATGATCCAAGCACAGCGTGTAGTACGTTTGTTCGTTTGTCTATTACTTCTGTTTATTTATTTATTTAACTATTTATGTACACACAATTAAATAGACAGCACAGGAAAATAACGGAAAATATAAATGTATGAGTACAAAGGTACTGCTTATTTCTCAAGAAATTTCTGCCAGCAGACCTGCTAAAGGAGAAATGTAGACAAGAGTTTTTTTTATTTTTTTTTATTTAATATGGGCTTACTCTTGACCTCAATCTTGCCCTAAGGGCAGAGATGAGGTCGACGATGGAACGAGCTTACCCAGAAGAAGCCTATAGTGCAGATAATCAGATTTTATGCATGCAAGAATACATAAAAAGGAAGGTTTCTACTTCCATAAGTGCTGTGAAAAGGTTAACATGGTCCCACCTGCACCATAACAGCATTATTTTACTATTTCCTGAAAATAGTTGTCTGTTAATTAAATAAAATCTTATCAACTAAAATTAACTAGATGATGGTCAATTACTCAAATTGCGGCTCAACCTATACGGGCAAGCTGTTGCGTACAAAATTAACCAAATACTAGTATCTCATATAAAAACTTATAAAAGAACTCGACATTTTTTTTTTTTTAAACGTTGCCCCACACTAGGAATTTCTCCTGTATCGTGGGTGCGTTCACAACCATTTAAACTCACATACACAAATATCTGTTCAATAAATTTTTCATCATTGATCAGGATTTTCTGTTCACACTATTGATTGAAATGTATAATATCTTCCTATTTCTGCTTCGCACAATAACATACAATAGAAAGTAGTGGTAGTGGCAAATTAATAGAATATTTTATAGATAGGTGCAACCGTGCAACCATGTAAAGGCATTTAACCGCAGTGGAAATCAATTAAACGTTTTATTTCAGAAGAACTAAGATTACTGAGCGAATAATAGTTAACTTCTGCGTACTTTTATGGCCGTATTAAAGTTTATCTTATTTAACCAAACTTAACATAAAGCTTTAGAGTACAATCCTCTACACTTGAAGGTGCTTAAAGCACATCCATCAATCATCTTTACTTGAATCATTTATTGATAATTATTTTGAATTGTGATTCAAAATTGAGCAAAGCCTGTGGGCCTCACTTCGAACAGATTATTTAAACGCCCCATTGGTTCCAGATGTAAGATCCCAGTGTGCGACGGCCCGGAGGCGTCGTTCAGCACGCCCTGGCTGAACCAATCCCTCCACTGGGGCGACCAGATCGTCAAGCAGTGCTGGTCTCCCGCCGTGTTGAACTGCGCGCGCTATAACCACACCACAGAGACAGACCACGTCTGTACCGAGTGGGTCTACGAGAATCCCGACAGCTTCGTTGCAGAAGTAAGTTGAGTTGACTTGTCTTATTGAGGCTTCACTAGCACTCTGATTTTTTTTTGACAAACAGATAGTTTGTGATGTCAAGGCTCTTTAGTCAACTGGTCCCACCCAGTTGGGAGCTGCTGATGAGTTTGCGAATTCGTTATTTATCTTTAGTCGATTGGACCCGCTCATGATCTTTATTTATTTATTCATTGATTAGCACATACATTTGTTGTAACAGGTAAGACCCAAGCTAACAAAAGTAGTCATACATTGTTAATAGTTCAGTCCCAAGTAACGGGTCTGGGTTAGAAGTACAAGTTACACAGTGGACAACACACCTAGTATCACCCTCTGGAATTCCGCCAAAGAACAAGTAAATATGTCCAAATGCCGAGACACACTATTTAGTGTTCTCATTGCACGCATCACAGGCGCAAACATTAATAAGTTTGTACGCGTTGCCGGAACTCTAAACAGCCCCTCCCTCGGCCCCAACCGTAGCCTCCTGTCTGGAACGAGTAATGCCAACGATTCCAATATTTGCGGATTATTTAGCATACCACGAAAAACCATAAAAACATATTTTGCGAGCGCTAGGTTGCGCCTTACTTCCAACTTATATACCCAACCATCCCTATAACAAAGAGAGTTGGATACATAAGTGGGTAGAAAGGGTAGACCCCAAACTTATTCTACATTTTTTCCAGCATCTGAGAATACTTCACCTCATAAGGATTCCAGATGATAGCACTAGTTTCCAAGTTGCTTCTAACCAACGCATTGTAAAGTGCTTTCACTGCTGTCATATTAGTGAAGTCACGGGTTTCACGCATGACGAAACCAAGATTTTTAAATGTTTTTTTGCACACCTGCACTACATGAGCACGAAACGAAAGATCCCCAGTGAAAGTAACCCCGAGATCTCGTACTGACTCCACCCGTGATATAACCTGACCGGCCATGCAATAGTCCTGATGTTCGGGGCACAACGGCCCGCGTGAATGTTGACCTATATTCTAGTGTGCCGTGATCTTGTTGAAGTTTGTCAGCGTAAAAAATGATGAACTACCATCCTATAGATATGGTAACCCTTTTAGAAGATACCTTTCATGTCCTTCCTTCGTTAATTAAGAAATTTTTGTGCACATCATTCGAGACGTGCGACGCTCCATGGTTTAGGCTGTGCGTTATCGGATGTAGTCAAAATTTTATCTTTATACATAATCTATACATATAATAAAATGATAGGAAAGTCAAAACTGTACATTGAATATTTTTTTAAAAGAATACTTGGGGTGTGATCTACAATCGATACCGAAGCCAAAAATATAGTTTTTAGAATTTCTGTCTGTTTGTCTGTTTGTCTGTTTGTCTGTATGTATGTCCGGGATAAACTAAAAAAGTACTGCATGGATTTACTTCAAATTTGGCACGAATATTACTAAGAAGTCGGGTCAACCTATAGGCTACATATTATCACGCTATCACCTACGGGGAACGAGCAGTGAACCTTTATTTCTTCAACGCATTCTGTAACACCGTGTTATCTAGCGACACATATTTAAATATTGTTATTATGTTAACCATGCTACAAGCTAGCTTCATACTATAAAAATCACGTAATATAAGTAACTTAGGCCGATAAACATAATAAAATATTATAGTGTAGTATCAAGACAATTTAAAGCAGCGCCATCTATAGGATTTCAAAAACATCAAGTCGACTTACATGTGTAAGTTCTTTTTGGTTATAAATAATTTAAATTTGATTGATGTTGGCGAGGTTAATAGTTGTTTATAAAAGTCATAGATGGAGTTGTGCATTTTCTTCTTAAACATTGCACAGAGATGAGCAAGACAATAAAAAAAAAAGTGTTTATATAAGTTATAAGCTGCTTTATCTATGTCTTATAAAATTCATCGAGATTGTCTGTGATGAACGCGTGCTGAACACCTGTCTCAGTTCACTTCTAGACGTGGTCATTTCTATCGGCGGCAATCCACTGGTCGAATATGGGTTACCAGCTTCCCAATCAGCACCTCATCAAGACCGTGGAAATCGGGAGTATAACACTGAGACAATTTACGATCCGGGCGAAATGACCACCATACGAAATTACCATGTCGCTTTGTTCTCTTCAGAGCTTAATCAAATTTATGACCTTGAAAGCGTTGGGCAAAACATTAGTTCATCATCATCAGCCTATAACTCTTCCCACTGCAGGGACTCAGGCCTCCTCTCTAGGAGAGGGATGGGCTATAATCCACCACGCGGGCCCAGTGCGGATTGGTAGATGTCGCATATCTTCGAATTTTTGGTTCTAAGACATGCCGGTTTCCTCACGATGTTTTCCTTCACCGTTTTGCAAACATTAGTTATCACTGGCATAATTGTAGAGGTCAGGAGGCAAATCAAAATTACCACAGCTGTAGCGTCGTCGGGAATCGCTGCCACACTGCTTCCGCGTGGCAAGACAGCACAAGCCATGTTTAAAATTCCCCTCGATTTAGAAAGCGCCGAAACGCCTGTTTGTGGTGTGTCACGTAACAGTGTTAAGGGACACGTGCTCAAGGATTGCTCTCTGATCGTATGGGATGAGTGTACGATGGCCAACAGGAAGGCAGTTGAGGCCGAGGACAGAACTTTGCAGGACATCCACAAGAACGAACATTTGATGGGTGGTGTCACAGTTCTGGTGACGCGGGGATCGAAGACTGACGAAGTGAATGCTTCGTTGAAATGGTCTTCGTTGTGGTCACAAGTTCGTACACTGCGCTTGATCATTAATATGAGAGCTCAGCAAGGCGGCAATGCACGTGCTCAAGAATTCTCCGATGTTCTTCTAAGGCTTGGCGACGGCGAGGAGAGAGGTGGACAGGTCGCTTCCAGAGTCTCGGTACTTCGGTAGAGTTGTATCCAGCTTAGAAGAACTCATTAGCTGTGTGTACGGGGACATCAGTCGTATACCGCACCAGCAGAATTCTTGGGTGTGCGAGCGACGCCACACATTATCCCGTGAAATTTCTGAACTCTCCGTCAGCAAGTAGACTTCCAGCGCTTACCATCAAGCTGAAGGTCGGTGTCCCGACCATGCTTCTTCGGAACCTATCTCTTTCGAAGTTGTGTAACTAGATCCGCCTTAAAGTGATCTCGCTCCACAGACACACCATTGAGGCGAAAATTCTCACGGGTTGTGGAGTCGGCGAGGCAGTATTTATACCACGTATTCCACTCATACCTCATAACTTCCCGATCCAGTTCAAGCGCGTACAATTCCCCGTGAGTGTTTGCTTCGCGATGACCATCAATAAGTCTTAGGGGTAAACACTGAGGGCAGCGGGTGTCGACCTCAGGACGAGCTGCTTCTCACACGGGCAGCTGTACGTCGCTTGCTCCCGCGTCACCAGTCCTGACTCTCTTTACATTTTGGCTGCGGATAGCCAACCCAATATTGTTGTTTATCGAAAATTCCTATACGTTATTTTTACCCTATTTTGTATTCCTTATTCATTGTTTTCTCCTGTGACTGCTGAGATGACGAGAAACAGAGAAGTATGGAAGAAGAAGACGTGTTGCGCCAACCCCAAAAGAATTGGGATAAGGGCAGGAGAATGATGATAATGATGATTCATTGTTTTCTCCATCTGCTTCAGTCACAACTTATGACTTCATTCAAGAGAATCACCATATAGTCATTTATTCAAAGCAGGCTGAAAATCAGCACTTTTTGAAGGTCAATTTTACAAAAGACCTTCTCACTCTGTTACTGCACTTTCTGTAGAATAATGAAAATATGTTGATAAGAAACGGGTAAATGAGTGAACCGGTATTTTTTTTAAAAGTGTAATCGTAGGTATTTTTGGTGCTGCATGTATAGCGTTCACGCAGACGACGTCGCGGGCAGCAGCTAGTATATTATAATTCAACTGTACGTGCGTATGTCACTGAATTCGTCCTAAACGGCTGGACCGACTTGGAAGAAACTTTCTGGGGATATTTCAATCGCTTCTTGGATGGTTTGAAAACATAATTGGACCCGGTAGGTAGGAGCTGCTGTCCGGGCAGGACGACGTCTGCTGGGTCCACTAGCAAAAATATAAAATTAGAACCTCTTAAAAAATTACTATTACAGGCCGTAAATAAAAGTTCACACTAAAAAAGTTAATAGGAAAAGAACTTACTGAAGATCTTCATGGTTATTATTGTAATACCAGCGTGAAATCAATGCATGCAAATAAGCTCGCTAATGAACCGCTCCGACACGTCATCGGAAGCAATGCTCCACGTTAACTGTTGAGTTACGCGAGTTATTATCATCGCTCACTCAATTAGTTAGCTATCAATTATTACGCGACGCTCAATTATCAGAGTTATCAACTGTTATACGGAGCACAACGCTTTTTAATTACAACATGTCTCTGAAATGTGTGCGTTTCTTATTAACATATCGTATTTTGAATCACGACTTCCTTGTCGTTTATATTCTTAACCTGAACACATTCAATTCGTTGTAGGTTGTAGACCTCTTGGCTCTAATTCGGACGTTTTCCAATGTAATTGACAATGTAGTGCATGTGTAGTTGCGTGGTCACGAACAGTATTCTTGCAGACAAGATATAAAGACGACACAACAGCACCGATCTTTGTAACATATCTGGGTGTTGTAACGGTTCTGTGAGCTCTACTAGTATATAATACCATGTAAATGAAAATTTAATGGTGTAGCGTGACAATCACAACGTGCAACGCTATCATCAATATTTGTAAGTTTATGATACTATCATATTACTAGCTTTTGCACGCAACTCCGCTTGCATTGCAGTTTTAGGCATTACAATTTATCCTATGACACTCGGGGCTAACGTAGTTTTCCAATAGTGAAGAAATTTTCCGAATTTGATCAGTATATAGTATCTAGTGTAGTGTAGTTTTGAGTGGTAGATCTCTGCCATTAGGGCAAGATTGAAGTCAAGAGTAAGCCCATTTAAAATAAAAAATATATAAAATAGTAGGTACCGGAGATTACTTCCTCTACCCAAACCTAAAAACATAAAAACTTTACTAAATCTTTATAAAACATGTAAAATAGAAATAATCATAAAGAAAACATCATCGGTGTCTCGATAAATATATCATACAAAGGAAAACTGGGTGGGAAACCTCGTTCAAACAAAAACTGTGAAAACTCTATGGAAATCTAAAACATGTTGCATTAGTTCCAAGGTCGTTAACAAAAAGATTGACGTTGAATTTTAATTAACACGACCATTTGATAACAACTAATTACAGTAATTATCTAACTAAATACTAGGGATGGCTGTCAAATTATTAGGAGATGTTTACGAAGATAACGAAGTGTTTAATGAACGAAATACGGAAGACAGGTGCTTGAGCCCTGACGGACAGACAGACAGACAGGTAGGCCGGGAGACGTTACGTAATCTGATGATGTTGACGAGTCATTAGTATAAATACATACGGTTAAACATATAATTATAATTAAGGAACCTTTGGGCAAAGTATAGTCAAAGAATGTGAACGACGTGGAATTCCTGATTGCTTTCATATTTGAAATTGATAAGAGATCAGATAAGATGTTAACGTTCCTTAATTTGTAGCTCTGTTTGTAAACGTGTGCGTGTCTTCCAGCATTCCACAGATCTTTGTTGATGTTCCATAACTATTCCGAGAGTTAATTTAAAACATTCCTTCCATTTTATCGGATCATAATGGTAGTATTTAGAAGCCGTAGTTTTCATCTATTGGGGATAAGGATGTTTAGTTCTCGCACTTTGTTAAAACTTCTATATGCATAACATGTAAATGTTTGTTGTTGTATTTTATTGATTACAATCATTTCACCCAGGGTGTACTCAGGGTCTAAGGACAACATAGCCAAGATAGTCACTAAGAAGTCTTCAACATAGACATTGCAAAATTTCCATTGAACTGTAGAGAAGAACTAATGGGAACAGAGATGTATCGAAATGTATAAGTACGATATAAAACGTTACAGGTGAATAAGAACAATAACTATTTGACTCATTGGTATTCTATGGGAGCGCCCGCGCGCCCGCCATCGCCAGCAGGGAATCGTCCACAACTTGCACAATACCACACAATACTAGCAACTATGGCGACTTGTAGCGCACGTGGAGGCATTTCTATAGTTTTATCAAACGATATATATTATCCTATAACTAGGATAGTCGTCTGAGGGTTTTCCCGATAGGTGTTAGAAACCGTTATTTTAAAGGAGTAAGACGACTGCATAATTAATAGCAAATAGTAATTAATTTCAAGTCGTTAGATGTTTAATTCATTTGCGTTTCAAACGATTAGAAATAACTATTTGCATCATTGTTATTCTACGAGGGACAACAATATGTAAATAATATAATTAACGTTCGTTCATAGCATAGCCAGGTCGTTTGGCGTATTTGGCCGAAATACTCTTTTGCATGGTTCCATTCCAGTAAAGGGAACCGAAAACTATGAAGTGTACCCATGTATACCCATGTATCACAAATAAACTATTTGATTTGATTTGTTAGTTTAGACACGTAAACATGCAAATATTTTACCACGTAGTGCATGCATTCAACAACAAAACAATAACTGCAGAGCCATAAGAAAACAATCCCCATCACTACTTCACACGAAGGATCTAAGTAAATAAAACAATTCTATCGGAATGCTGAACAACACCTACGAATTGATTCGTATCTGACTTATTAGTGCATGTTTACGTACGCGCGGCGCGGCGCGCGGCGCGGCCGGCGACGCGATCCGCACTAAATTCAAACGTATGGCGGTGTATGAGTGCGTTCACGGAGAAGCGAATTTATACGCGATTGCTTGAATTTGAGGCGGCGGCCGCGGCGGCGAACGCGGCGGCGGCCGCGGCGACGGACGCGGCGATGCACGCGGCGGTTTATTCTCGATGAAGCGATGCCCGCGACGGAACTTGGCCTTGAAAATTCGCGGCCGCCGCGCCGCGTCTCTATGTACACCGTCGTACATTGCCATACGTTTGTGTTTGCGCGAACGATGATATCTGCCGCTGCACGCATCGCCTGTCCGTGAACACAAAATTCGCTCGACGCGTCGCCGGCCGCGCCGCACGCCGCGCCGCGCGTACGTAAACATGCACTTAGACTCATTGTAACGCCAGGGCCGAGCAGCCGAGCTGAGACAATAGTGTACAAGTGTGCAGGTCTACAGGTCCCCAGTACACGGGCGCGCAGGGGGCGTGTGTCGTCGTCGGCCGCTCGCTCGCATGTGGAGCTATTTGCATAGTTTTTGCGCGGCGACCGGTCTGCGCGGGCGCACGGGACACTGCGACTGCACTCGCTACACTTGACCGAACGACTTCAACTATGTGGAGAGCTTTTACATGAGGCTATTGATCAGGAACAGTTAACGCATTGTCAACAACTACAGAATTTAAAGCCACATTTTGTTTTGCCAAAAAGGACTACATTGCACATTCGTATAGCGATTACATGTTCTGTTTATAAGCTTACAGGCACGATTTGTGAGCAAGGTTGTACTACACGAATGCACATGATTGCAATGGGAATGGGAGGCTGCACATGTAAGCACTCCATCTTTGTCAGTGACATGTTTACAACTCTCTCCTACAGTGGCGTGCGCTCCATTAAGGCTCTTAGGCTTAGCCTACCTTACCAACTGAGCATTTCTTATAACTAATTAACCATGTAATAAAAAAAACACCATGTACAAAATAATAATAAAAAAGTTCAAACTCCTGTTACAATACTTAGAGCAATTTTTCGCGTACGAATCTTATATTTACAGGCTTGCTTAGGCTAGCATTCGAATAGCCTAAAACCCATTCATAATTTTACGCACACAGCGTCACATCGGTGAATGATCGATGCATATTTTCGTGTATATGAACCGCACACATGCATGTCAACTCCTGCCAGTGGAGCTGGCCTGTGATTGGCTGCAACAACACAAGGCTACGATTGGATGCGTCATGCGTGCCATCTTCAGCCCGCGAACTCCAGCGCGAAGTTCAAATTTGTTTTTTTTTTTAACGTTTTTTGCAATTTGCAGGCCAGTGCTAGCTTGAATACTGACTACATACGTCTTACAGCCGCGAATCATATTTTATTAATCAACATACAACCCAGCACTGGCCTGCAAATTGCAAAAATGTAAGGAAATTAAGAAATTTGAATTTCGCGCGTTTGCGGTCTTCGCTCTTCCGTCCACAGATAGAGTGCAGCACTGACAACACAATTTTCATTGATTGATTTCGTACCTATAATCCTGCAAAATTTTGTTGACCGCTGTTGTGAACAAACTCGATATGAAAATGATGCAATTTTATTTGGTAGTATTTTTCTATCGGCAAATTAGAAATTATATTTTACGTCTATGGAAGCCATTATTCTTGAAACCGAAAACGTACAGATAGTGTCAGCTAATAGATACCATTATTAACAGTAGTGTAAATATTAGCTTTGTTGTATAATATTTGTTTATTCCCATAACAAATAATAACATTGGTAGGTATTTACTTGTGAAGTTTGTGTTTTATTGTGTGTTTGCTAGATGTTAAAGGTAATAAGTTTTCTCAATTAACGTTTACGTAATGATAAGGTGCAAGTTGTATCTAAGGGTAGATGTGTGAAGGCCGCTTCGGATATTATCTTGCAAGTGAACCTTGAATAATGTGGTGAGTTTTTGAATTGTAGGATTTAGGTATAACTTTTACAGGCTTATTTTGAAATGTTTTATATGTGACAATTTTTTTTTGCTGTCAATATTTCGTGGCCTACCCACCGTGGCGGACCACTGCACGCCACTGCTCTCCTACAACGAACCGAAGTTATTGAGATGTCCCCGTCTTAAATATCATAACTGTAATTAATTCTGTGTAGCACCGTCGCCGCCGCGCGCCGAAGGCTCTGTTGCACTTTACAAAGCGAAATGGCCAAGTAGATGAGAATATTGAGAATGTTTCTGTCTTGCGGACTATTTATGAGGAATTTGTTTCAGTTCGGGCTGGCGTGTGATGACTGGAAGCAGACGCTGGTGGGCACGGTGCACAGCTTCGGGAATATGGTGGGGCTGCTCATACAGGGACAGATCTCAGACAGGTATCTTGTGTTACTATGTTTGCACTGTAGTTTATATTAAAAGTAGATTGCACAAAACTAATAGATATCGAAATATCGTTCTATAGGTATGACGTTGTCAGTCGAGGAAGGCGTTTGTCAAACCGTTAGTCTGACTGCCTATCGCGTTTAAATTGTAGCTGTGTGGCTGATAATGAAATTACGTAGGTAATACGAAAGAATTCAAGAGGCAGTCGGTGCGGATAATCGAGCACATTTGCTCATTGTCGTCAGTCAACATTTACTCGTTCCTGTACATGCGGCTACATAATCGTAGTCCGACAACAGAGGACTCAGGACATGTGTTTTTGTCACATCCCCGCACTGGACACGTTCTAGTGCCGGTCACTAACACCCGTCGAGCGTCCTCAACAAGAAACATACAACTAATTCATCACCTTCGTAATATTTGCCATGTTCTCAGTTATAGTCTTCTTAATTACGGCTATGTCCACCATTACCGTGTAACATAATGTCAAATTCGTCACACGAGTATGATGTGTATCACAAATGGAGGCACTGGGGTCATTAGCGTCAATAGATGAGTTACGCGCACTTGCGGGCCGGGTTGTACTGCGTTATGACTTAATTACCCCCCTCGGCAGCACATCTATCAGCTGATCGTAATGGCCGCCCGTCTGTATGAACTCAACCCCACCCCTCGACACCAGTTTCTCCAAGATGGGAGGTTTAAAACAAACTTTTAATCAAGGATTTAATTTGCTTTATGGAGAGTCATTTGTAAGGGCCTGGTTTTACTTGTAAAAAGAATGCGTTAATCCTAGTCAACGTCGTGATAACATATTTCAGCCAGTGTAACTACATAGTCGGACCGATGTTGTGTAATTAAAATAGTTGTGTGCTTTACATACAAAGCCGTGCTCGACAATAGCACATACTTCATGCACGCGTGGTCGCTTGGCATACACGCATATTTATTTGTAATTTACTGAGCAATTTTCTATTGTGTTTAATATGAACAGTCAGTGTACCTAACCACATTTTTGGATATAAATAAACGGCAGAAATTCGTGGTAACAGCGTAGCGGTGCCTCTCAATACATTCATGAATGTAGGATGAGGCAGAATCATGCAATGATAAAATAATCTATAACACCATACTTTAAAGCAGAAATTAATCATCAATAAGTGGGATCAATCAGTCGTCAAATCAGGCTTCTGAAAAACAACATGTTTCTCTTCTTTTACACTATAGTCCCAGAAATCGATGAAGTTGCATCTGAAAAGCATTTCATTGTTTTTTGTCAATATAGACGTTAGTCTATGACGTTACAATGAAATGCTTTTATTGCAAAAAAGCAATGAAAATGCTTTTCAGATGCAACTTCATCGATTTCTGGGACTATAGTGTAATAAAAGAAGAGAAACATGTTGTTTTTAGAAGCCTGATTGCGGAAAGCACATTTTGTTTACACAAAATGTGCTTTCGGTTCAGGTTCGGTCGCAAGACAGCGGCGGTGTTCGCGGGCACCATGGGCGCGGTGCTGGGCCTCACCAAGAGCTTCGCCGGCTCCTTCTGGTTCTACATTGTGCTGGAGGGGCTGGAGGCCGCCATCGGCGACGCGCTCTCACCCATGTTCATGTTGAGTAAGTATATCATTAACTATTTCTTGTTGATCTTTAAGAAGTCCTCCATCTTATCTTATTTAAGTTTTCTTCTTCGTAAATATCGTCACCACCGATTGAGATCAGTTTGACGTATTAACTTCATAGTTTCGTAGCAGTGGCTAATTTCTGAATAGCAGAAACGAGGCAAACGTTTTTGGTGTATTTCTGTATCTAATACTGAAGTGTAGCAAAAGGTATTATTGTTACATAATATTATATCATCCTTGGCGGTCCTCTTACATCTGTACCAAACATGACCCTGAAGGAATAAAGTCATTTATCAGCAATACTATCAGTGTATCGGTCGTCTAGCTTTTCTTTGGATCGTTCAATAAATCTGTGTAATGTTGACTGCTGAATGCTGCTAAACTATTTCGTTACATTGTTGCGCCTGTAACTACACTACTAAGTTATTGCCGCTGCTAAACTATTATTTAAGTTTACCTGTGGCACTGAAGGTTTAACTAAGTCTATAAATCTCACTATCCTAATACTGTTATGCTACTATATTATTATTATTCCAAGCCTTTTCTTTTCGTTAACCTAATCAAGTGATCGCAAATCAAAGTGTATTTTTATCACAGGTATAGAAATAGTGGAGAAGAAGCGCACCGTCCTGTTCCAAATGGTGCTGCTGAACTGCTACACATGCGGGCTGATCGTGATGCCGTTCATCGCGTGGGCGGTGCCATACTGGAGGAACTTCCTCCGCGTCATCTACGCGCCCACGCTGCTCATCCTATCCTACTCCTTCTTCCTGGACGAGAGCATCCGCTGGCTGTACAGCAAGGGCAAGAAGGAGCGAGCCGTCCAGCTTATCCAGAAGATAGCCAAGAGGAACGGCGTGCAGATCGACCCGACGATGCTGGACAAGTTGGACTACGTAGACGAGGAGACCAAGAGTGGCGTCAGTGATATGAAGCTGCTCATGAAGACCTTCAAGTCGAGGATTATGATGCAGAGGTCAGAGCCCATCATACTTTTCATTTAAGTCAATAACTAAAGTATTTTTATCAGTCTGTTGAATAGGCCACCATAGACATCAGGATACTATTACTTAATGTATCATGTAATAATAACACAATCATAAACCCAAAGACAATTAATAAAATATAAATTTTTGCACAATCAATATATTTTATTGACTGGATAAATCTGTACACTAACGACTTTCATAAACTTAGGTACCATGAATGCTTTGAGTTAAAAACTGTACAGACTTTACGACTTGTCCATAATATCTTATGTCATTTCGTTTTACTTTAGAAAACGTGATGATGTTTCACTTCCTTTATAAATACCTTTTGTGATCGCCCACACATTGCTAGCGGTATTTACGATGTTAACTGTCGGCAGGTTCCTGGTGTGCATGGTGTGGTGGTTCACGATCACACTCATCAACTACGGCATGATGATCAGCGCGGTGCACATCGCGGGCAACAAGTACGTGAACTTCGCGCTGCTGATGCTGATGGACATCCCCGCCAACGTGTTCTACTGGCTGGCGCTCTCCAAGTACAAGCGCAAGATGCCGCTGCTGGCTTCCTTCATGGTTGGAGGGATATTTTGTATCTCACAGCCGTTTGTGCCGAAAGGTGAGTTACGAAATAGAATTAGAGGACTCATCCAGAGTCAATTTGTTTTTAGTTTTCAATACCGTCTTTCATTGAAAAATGTATGGTAACTGCATTCAGTTTACACTGCCTGTATTTCCATAATCCACAAAAATAATATGCAAATGTCGGTATTTCTTCTGACATTTCACTGAATGGCAAGTCCTTGACTTCCTGGTATTTAGAGCTATATTGTACTGGAAGCTGACACCAAAATAGTTGGAAAAGGCTATGCCGCTGATGATAATGACCGATCCTTATAAGATGTCTAATCTAATGTCTATGTTGAATACCCATTTTCTCTGTTCCAGGTTACGCATGGCTGGGCCTGACTCTGTTCATGGCGTTCGAGATGCTTGCGACGTTCTCCTACAACATCGTGTACATGTACACCTCGGAGCTTTTCCCCACCTACACCAGGAACTCCATGCACGCCATCTGCTCCGCCGTGGGCCGCGTGGGCTCACTGGTCGCACCACAGACACCGCTCTTGGTGAGGGATCGATGAACAAATGTTTGAATTCATTGGATTGTTTAAATTCGACTTTATCCTACTAGCCGTCATTATTCAGATTCACTCTATCTTTCACTCTCTCTTCTCTTCTCTTGTTGTTAGTTCTCTTCTTTCATCTAAAACAAAAACGTTTAGGGAACTATAAATCTTGATGAATCTTAATAACATAGCTAATATTCCGTTCTACACCCAAAACGTTCATATTTTATTATGATAATGTTCGCATTATTTCTCCAGATGTCGTACTGGGCTGGTCTGCCAACGTTCCTGTTCGGCGTGACGTCGATCATGGCGGGCTCGCTGACGCTGCTGATGCCGGAGACGGCGCGGACTGAGCTGCCGGACACTGTGGCCGAGGCAGAGCAGATCGGCCGCTCCAAACTGCTGCCGGAGGAACAGAACCTCACCAAGAATTACGTCACAAAGGAAAGCAATGGAGTAGACAGGGATGATGTGATTTAAATCATTTGATTAAAATCAGTGATTTAAATCGCGATTAAAATCAAATGATTTATTTAAAAAAATCGATGATTTAAATCAGTTCTTTTTTACTGCAACCAAAACAGCCAAAACGTGTCAAAGGACTTCCCCCGACATAAACTACGGCGCACACATACACGTGTGCATCGCTAATATGCCCATACCTACCATTATACTGAAAGAACGAAATTCAAACAAATAAGTTGAAGTAAGTGACTGCGACTGTGGTGAACGTGAAACCCAAAAGGTTCTATGTTAATTTTTAAATGTTGTCTTTTTTATTTTAATTATAATTTTTTGTTATATACCTACCTATTGCAAAATTGAAGTGTTTTTTTTACCTTTAGAAGAATATAATATGTTTGTTGATTTTCGTTAATGTAATTTTTTCAATATTTTTGTTAATTATGCAAATAAATATGCTACTTTGTTTTTTTAATAACAGAAAGGCACAATAAAAGAACTAATATGTTGATTTAACAAAAATATGTTAGTTTTTTTAAATAAATAAGTGACTTTCATACTGAAACCGATCAGATAATTAAATAAATCAAAAAAATCTGATTAAAATCAAATAAATCCGATTAAAATCAAATAAATCCGATTTTTTTGATTTTTTTATAAAAATCATGATTTTTATCAACCCTGAGTAGAGTGGAGCTAACTTTGACGAAATCAGTTATGATGCGAATTATCAATTGTGAGTTGCGGACTAATGATAATAATCGTCGTCAATTACAACGAAAGTATTTCAAACTAAAGGTAAAGAAATGAAAAACACAGACTTTAATTGTGAAAATTATTTTGGAAAAGATCTACGGTAATTTTCATATTTGTTAATACTTTGAACGTTTTTGCAAATGACTTGTTTTGTTATGATTAAGTATGTTACATTTTATGTACAATTGTTAAAATAAGTAAGCTATTAACATTAAATTATTTATCGTTCCCGAGTTGACGTTTTGACGTTTCGTTTCGTTGACGTTTTCTCTAACTTTGTCCAACTATCTCGCTCCATCGCCTATCACTTATTTACAAAGAAAACGATATCCCTAAGTTGCGTCCCCTTTTTACCGCTCGTTGTTTAGAGAGCTGTCTAATTCCTCGCGGTTCGTTTATCGTAAGAACAGTGTTGTGTACCTACGATGGTGTTTGTTAGGCAAACACTGGCGTGAGCCGGCAGTACGGCGCGGTCGTTTGCCGACACATTAGCGGGCCTTGTCGCGCCGCGTCGGACCGCGTTGTCGGTCTACGTCAACATTAGACACAGATGCCCCATAGCTGATGCCTGATATATGGTTTCCTTTGGCAATTTAAGATTTTAAAATTCTTAGTTGTTAAACAATCTTCACTGCTGGCAATGTTTTTACGAGGACGCAGCAAATGGATTATGTAAGTATCGCAGCAGGTGGCGTTCAGTGGCGTCTGCCTACCCGAAGAAAAACGTGTGAATGTATTGCCACAAATCCTGTAAGTAATTACAATTTTCCTTTGGGAGTTCACTTATCACGGAATAACCCCTCCCACTCAGCGGGTCGTGCGCGGTGTCGTGGCGTGGCGGTGCACCTGCGCGTGCGACGACCTTGCACCTTGCGCGCGCGCAGCCAGCACTGCGGGCAGCGCTCGGCTTGTGGGGCAGACGACCCGCGCCCCTGACCTTATGATACACTACGCGGTCACATCCACGACCGATAGTGAAAACTAAACCTAACCTAACTATATAGCCAGAGGCAAAATCAATTCAAGTTATTTTATCGCTGCCAGTGTGTCTAATCGTAGATTTCGTCTGTTACATTATCGCCGTAACTAATCCAACCGTTTTCGAAACTTTTATGTCCGTCTTCTATATTTTAATAATTTCAACTTCATCTGAATTCCGCCATTACTTTTTTCATGTGTATGAAGTCATACTAGACTAGCTGTAGCTGGCATCATATATCACAAGAAATAAATTAAAATCCTTTTTTGACTCATCGTTCTTCTTTTTATGCACTTTTTTTTTCATATCACATGTAGTCCGCTTGAAAACATAAACCGATTAACAAAATAGTAAAAAAAAACTGGGTATGAGAATGTTCGATTCGCAACAGTCCATTTGGTGTCGTCCAATTATGCTGGATGCCCGATATCGGCCCACAGTGCTGCTCGCTGGCTCACCGGCTGGTAATGCTATAATTGGTGTAACCTTCACGAGCAACCATCGCGCACCATCCACACGAATTAACAACTGTTTCGAAACTCCCACACTCAAGCACACCGGCTGACCGCCATTGCAAGTTTATAATAACGAACTTTGAGTTTTGTTTGAGAATTTCTTTTGTTCTGTACAAACGCCAGCACAACAAGCCGAAACTGTCAAAGTTTTTCAATCAACCTTGAACTTAATGCCTTAACGATAAAATTGAAAATATCAATGAAATTCGATAGATTGTAGTAGCTTAATTTGCTGTTCCTTTTTAAGAATAGATACGAACACCATCGTAAAATGGAATAGTTATAAACCTTATTACACGAACATTGTGACAGAAATTAGTCCCTATAGCAAATTAAGCCTTTTACGATAGTAGTCCCAATACCAATTGATAGATCAAAGTCGGACAATTACATGCAATTATAGAACCTAACAATAGAGTGACAACAACAAAAGCGAACATTAAAAGCGATTTGATTACAGCACCTACGACTAAATTTCACATTTAGCAGATTTACAGATTGGTAAAAGGTAGTGAAGGCAGGTTTATGTATCGCGTTGCATACACAGCTACAGTTCTTAGTATTGCCGCGATCTCAAGTAAGTACAGTTAGTGACTGCGTCGTAAGCTATAAGGAAAGCGTTACGAGCTGGATTGAGTGCAATCGCTTCAACAGCCGCTGTTTCAGCTGCCGAGCATATAATCTGATCAACGATAACTTACGGACATGCCACACACCTCTTAATAATAATTCTAGGGTCTCGTGTACTTAGAAATATTAATTCCTAGTGGAACATTAAGCTTTCATGCTTTTTTAAAATATACTTCATTTTTCTTTAAATACTTCACTATTTCTTAATAACATCTAAGTAAAGTCTCCTTTGATTAAGAATCATGTAATTTAGTTACAACTGCAGTTAAGTTATGAGTTATAGCCATCTCTAGTTACCTCATGTTAACTTTAGTTATTATGTAAATTCGTCGCTGGTACATAAATTGCCGTGTCCTAATTTTCAATCCCAGTAATGTATGTTGTAATCACAGTTTCAATGATCCCTTTGTCAAAATCTCGTGACACGAACTCATCTGTGACTAGAGGCTGGTGTCACCGACAACAATGCCCCGACACATGACAATGATGCTCCATCACAGCGTTGTGTAATGTCATCACCTCTGGTGACGTCACCTGCTAATGGAGCCTCACTCACCGGCAGCTTGCACAAGCGACAACTGCAGAGTATAGCCGCGTTACTGCGAGTAATGGACACCGTGACCACGTGACCGACCTACAGCTCACAAGATTGCCACTCATTCACCAAACGTCAGACTGTTTCGAGTTTTCGACGAATGCTCAAGTATTACATGTGACTCAATGACTACCTATAGCATGAATTATTCCAAGCTTATCCTTGGGAGATATCTACCAATTGAGAAACAGTGCTTGTTCAGCAGTGGAACTTTATGAATTGTTTACGTTACCAATAAAAGTAGCTCGGCAAAGGTAGTGGGCCGTGTGATATGACAGGTTTTACTTGTATACTACTGGTTTGTACAAAGTTGGTCTGTTTGCAATTATTGTTTCCTGCATGGTTATATTTACTTTAAGTACGTATTGTACTGAAAGTTACAGCACTTACAGCACAAGGGTTATTACTAAAATAATAAAGAAAAAACATGTTCATGCTTTGGAACTTTATTACTTTGTATGAGTCAGTAACAAAGTTAGTACAGAAGTGTCTACATCCCGTTTAGTTTTGATATCTAGCTATAAACTATGACCACCTCGAGAGGAAAACCCCACACGGTGCAGTCGGCCCGAATCGTTCTGATGTGCTCACTGCTGTCTGAACATTGGAGATCGTTATGATTGGTTCCAGCTCCATCAGAAGTGCCGATTTGCCGCCGAGCCCAATTATACCCTTTTAAATTTACCGTAGATTTTAGAATAGTGGTGCTCAAACTTTATCGTTTGGCTATTGTATTAAATTTCTATCTAGTTAACTCTAAATCCTTGAACTCTAAAGGTACTGAACTTATTTCTCTACTGGCAGATCGGCAATTTGCGCTATACGTCTACAAGTCTCAAAAGGCGGCTTCAACCAGTTTTCCACGTAAGTGATATTAATACGTCCGTTTTGGGCGCTTTGAAAACAGTAGAGAATTAAATGTTAAAGAGTTATTGAGGACTGTGAACAAAGATAATGAAATAAATTAGACTCATTATCAACTTAGTTGAACTTAGCGAATGTTTTACCTCAGCAGACAATATTCAACTCAAACTGTTGCCTATCACTACACTATAACGTTTAAATGATCACAAACATTTTGATCTGTTGCTATATGATAGTCATTCACAATATCGTAAAAGTTTATTTGCGACCACCAACCTGCATAGTCTAACAACGGTAAATGGAATCAACACTATTGTCTAGTCTAGACCAACGATATTAACTCAAATGATTGGTTTGATCTTTAATAAGACTTGTGCTAATTATAAGCTTCCTTATAGTCACCTCGCAGAGAGTGTTATCTGCCTTTCCAATGAGACGATGGACACTGAAAGAAACCTTGCCCATGCAGTACTACATCACGGTCCTAATAGTTCCATTATGTGGAACATCATGTCTGTCACTTGTACCTGTGTGACACTCTCTCTAAAGCAAATTTTGACCCTCCGGTAACTTAATATCTATATCTAATATCTATTTAACATAATATATCATAAGATTTAGACCTTATTATCTTAACAACATCATCACCAGAATTTATTCCAACTTTCGCTTTAATGGACGATTAAATGTATTCTCTACACTTGACGTCAAGATTGGTTAACAAGCACCATTTATTAGGTATGTATCCTTGGGATAATTCGTTGTTCTCGTAAAGCGATGATCGTTATTGACAATAAAGATCTTCGTTTTATACGAAGATTTTCTTACAAATATTTGTCCATGACTATTTGTTGCAGATAAATATTTGTTACAGAATGTCCACACAGAGGCCCGTCTGTTCGTGTGCTCTCGTGTTTGTAACGGTCGCAACCAGACGCTGACGTGAATTCATACACGTCAGTAATGCTACTGTCAGATTAAGTATCATTCATTGAGACAAAGCAAGCTGTGCGCTGAATGCTGACTATGCGAGAGACACAGATATCTGGTGCATGTTGATAGCTTTGGTACGTATTATTCTCTGTCTGTTCAATGCTAGGAATCCTTACAAAAAAGAAAACCACTTGTTGTTATTTTATTTAACTGCGGTTTTATTTAACTGTTATTTTATTTAACTGCATTGTTAGTTTAATTAACTGCGGGAGGCAACCTTATTGGAATCCACAATCTTAGCTATAAGACGAAGGGTCGAATACGAAAACTAAATGCAAATGTTTCGGTTCTCATAAAGAAAAACCTGCACATATCCACTAGACGGCACTAGACCTGTCGGAAGCTCATTGCGTTCACTATTGACTGGCCTGTTGGTCTAGTGGTTAGTGACCCTAACTGCTATGCCGGAGGTCGTGGGTTCGATTCCCACCCAGGACAAATGTTTGTGTGATGAGCACGATCATTTGTTCTGTGTCTGGGTGTAATTTATCTATAATATGTATGTATTTAGAAATATATAAGTATGTTTATCAGTTGTCTAGTACCCATAACACAAGCTCTGCTTAGCTTGGGACTAGATGGCGTTGTGTGATAGTTGTGGAATATTATTATTACTATTGGACAGAAGTTGCCCGACGCATCGAGAACGCCTGGAAGAGCTATTGGTCGATGAAGCAAATAATGAAAGGAGCTCTCCCTCTCTCCCTTAAGAGGAAACTCATGGACATGTGCATTCTTCCTACCCTCACCTATGGAGCGCAGACATGGTCATTAACAAAGCGTCAAAAGTCCGCACTCGGGGTCTGTCAGCGAGCAATGGAGCGTAGTATCCTCGGAGTCAAGCTTACAGACCAAATAAGGAACTCGATACTGCGTTCCAAAACTCAAATTGCCGACGTAGGTCACACGGCTGCCAAGCTTAAATGGAACTGGGCTGGCCACATCTGCCGCATGCCGGAGGAGCTGTGGGCTAAGCTAACCACACAATGGGTCCCAAACAGCAGCAAACGACAACGCGGCAGGCCCAGAAGAAGATGGCGGGACGAACTCGACTCTTTTCGCAGGGATTGGCAAATAACATCATTGGACAGGGATAAGTGGAAAGAGGGAAGGGAGGCCTTTGCCCTGCAGTGGGACACGGATGGCTAGTAATAAATAAAATAAATAAAAATAAATTGGACATTTCGCCGAGATGTGCGAAATACTCCACCTTCCTCTTCCCGTCCGCGTCCCGTCCGTTAGCTAACCAAGCTCCTGTTGCTATTACGTCCATTTATAACATTCATAAAGTTTATTGTCGCCGAGATTATCCCTCATTTAGTTCTTGTGTGAGTGATAATTGCAGCAGTTAGGCGAGAGTGCCCACAGCTCCATACTGGCAGCCATACCCGTCGCAGTTGCAGCTAATTGCGACTGTCGCAGTCGCAGCGCGCCGGTCGCACGCTTATGATCCTGTGGCTCACTGCCGGGTACTCAGTACTCACACAACCAACACATACATTACTGTTCTGACCATTTAAGTCCGTTAGTCACATTAATTTAATTTGTTATCCTTGTATGCAAGCCGAGCTAGCTGAGGCTAATGTGGGACTTCGAAGAATGTCCTGCCTTCCTGAAACTGTTTTGCTAACGATTCGAACAATGTGAAGGATCTTGAACTTGCGTAAAGTTTCATTTTATGATTGTATTGTTCATTATTTTCTTCAGAAAGCTATGTTGATGCAGATAGATTTGCAGTCTAGAAGTAACAACCGCACTCTACAAGTCCTACAACTCACACAGTCCCTTTCTCCCAGCCCACTTCTTCGAGATATAAATTAGTTTTCAGCATCGAGGTTGACAGTTACAAGGAGTTTCTAATTTACTGTTATTGCACGGAATGACAATCCATCACCTTTTCCGCTCTTAGCGCATTAGCATCTCTATAATCTTAACAAATCTGTTCGTACGATAGTGTTACATTACGTCTCAGCATGTCTAATGGAGAATGATCTCGCCAAGTGCTCGAGATGACAGGCTCTAGGGCTCACAGGCCGGAGCCAGGGCTTGTTGTCCGCGTCACTTTGTTCACAGAGCTATGATGAAGTCGTCAAGTAAAGCGGTGTCATTTGCAAGGAACTGATCGTTTTGCCCAGTTAAGGATAGACGTAAACGTCGGTATTATCTCGCTGATATTATACTTGGTGTTTCCGATGAGCAGAACTGCAGCAAGTGGTTTATAATAGGAGTTGTTTAAATGATTCACTGTGATTGAAACCTTAAGTTGAAACCTCAATGCAGTTGTTTTACTTAAATAAGAATCCTGCAACCGGGCAAATCATATTAGAAAAAAAATACATTAAGGCCCAAGGGACTTTTTCGCGCCAACATAACCAGTAACTTTGTATTTATTTCTAGAGCAGGAAGCAAGTTTCAGTAAGGATAACCTCATTGGACAGGCACAGTTTTGCAATGTTGCCATAAGTTGTGTTAACCGTTGCGGCGCACTTCGAACACGTATGAGCGATAGCTGCAGGTTGCTGTTCCTGAACCATTAATTGTAATGAACGCAAAGCTGTGACTGTACAGTGCATACACACACAGTACTTCTCAGAACTTGCAGTGAGACAGCCTGAGCTTCGTCACACATTGTTCTTTACGAATATTAAGTTTAATGTACGCTAAGCTTCATTTTGTTCATGTTTGCTAGCTTTTGTGAAATGGCAATTTAAGCTTTGAAACTGTAATTTGAAGTCGTGGGCCAATCATTTAAAATAATGTGGCTTCATGGCAGTGGTAACGAAATCTGACCGATTTAAAGCTTTCTTAGGCAGAACATTGTTTATTTGCTGTAGAGAAAGTAGGCTGGAGTGGTTGTGAGCGGCCACAGAGCAAATGGACCGGATTCCTGCACTACACGTATCCCTGCACCTAGCACTAATAAATAGTTACCGTTTACTCGCAACGACACAAATACTGCGGGCCGTCGAACTTGCACCCGGTCAACGCACCAAGATTTATCTCTTCATCCGCTGTACCAGCCCTGCAGCCTGCTGCCTCCCGTGCTCAGAGCCTCGTGCAGGCGCTTGTCACTCACAGCACACACACATGCACAGCCCTGCACACACACACAAACAGGCACAGGTCGCAATCCACACGCGGCACTCGCGCTCGGCTAAATTCGGCGGTTGTCGTTTGAACGCACCAATGAGGCGAGAGGTGCGCGCGCACGTCGGTCGGCGGCGGGCGGCCGGCGCTTACTGCCGCCCGCGCGCCGCACAGCCTGCGACCAGCTTTTTGCATTAAAAGCTCCACAGATAAAAGTAAAACGATTGCGCTCCCACGAGGCGAGCAACCTAGCCGCACTGGGGGAGCGCGGCCCGGTGCGGTCGCTGCAGCCGGTGCAGCCGGTGCACTAAGCACTAGTAAAGTAAACAACACCACATTTGATTACTGCTGAGTTGCTGCTGAGCATTCGTTACCAATGGCGTCGCTCGCATTATTTACGAGCATATTCCGTCGCGACCACAAACGGACGCCAGATTTATACATATTGAAGTCATGTAGTGCATTGATTTTAATCGCCCTAATAAAGGTATTTGCAATAAGTTTTTATGATTAACAGTTTCCCGTCTGTAGAGGATGTCCATCACTCGAGCCTCACAGTGAATGACAATAATTGCTAATATATGTATACCTAATGCATAGAGGAGATCCATTTAATAATCTCCGAGCGCACCCAGTTAAATATGGAATAAATTATTTTTGATGTTTTATGGGAAAATGAAAATAGCTAACTGATTCAAAAGCCAACGAAATGCCTTCTTAACCAGTTAGCACACAACAGCTTTTATGATTGGCAGCTTTTATTCTCCTAATAACGCATTAACAATAAGAGAGAACATTAAGAGGTTTTCAAATTAGACAACCGTTTTATCGCATAGAAATTCGCAGGCAAGGTTACGAAGCAAGTAAGGACTGAACTTGTAAAAGAAAGAATGGCTGACAATTATCCATGATTTGGAGCAGGTTGCTGAACAGACTGGGCTCTGATGTGGGTGTGTAATAACACGTGTGCCGTAATTACCACTCCGCTCAGAATACCGGGAAAGTGAGCGCGGTGCGTGCGATACTCACGATCAAGAGTGTGAGCCACAAAACTGCAAGGAGTACTTATATGTGTGTTACATTTGCAGGTAGCCTTGTTATGTGTTTTCGCGAAGAAACTTGAATAAGTCCGTGATTATCACTGTATTTCTTAAACAGCTTTATATTTTTGTGAACATACGAAAAATTTTCATAAATACATATATTGCGAAGGAACAGTCATTACATTAATTGCCTAAAACTTTTCTCTGAGAGAGAGTCCCGGACTCAATTTATAAATTGATCTAACCGCCGTTTTAAACTAAAAAACCCGACTGAAAAAACTGAAAAGCAAAAAACAAGCACTTTTTAAATTAAACAAAACTGGGAAGCAGGCGGGGTCCATTCTATTTTAATTTTTTCTTTTCATAATTTAATATTCATATTGCTTTTCAGTTTTTTCAGTCGGGTTTTTTTAATTGAGAAGTAAATATTAGCGTCAAACCAGTTCACTACTTCATGTTATCTGCAGACTGCAAACAACGCTAGGTATATCGTGGTTATTGTTTATGAAGTAAGGTAAGTCATTAATATAAATAAGAATCAAGAATTGAGCCCTGTGGAACCCCCATTATTACAATTAGATCCAAAAAAAGAGCTTTTAGATTCTTCACGTCCTGGCAAAATTAATTTTCTAATGCTTAGTGTAATATATTACATTTGAAGCATGATAATTATGATTTTGAGGCGGGTGTGATGTCAATTTGTTTCGCATCTAGGATAGACAGCTCGCGTAGGTCTTGCAATAGAAGTCTTTTATTTTATTTTATCTTGATCCAAGCTCCACTTTTACATGTCAATGTAGGCGTTTTTTTTAAAGATAGTTTGTTGACCTATCAGCTGATAATCTCTGTCTCCTTTATTGCCCAAATCACTGCGACATCTAAGCGTTGTATCAACATGCAGGTCCGAGACAGGTGCACTCCCGTTGGCGCCGCCACCACGGAATGTGCGTTATTAATCAACACGCTCTCATCTCCGATGTATCTCACTGATAACGAGGTATCAACATCTGACCAGCGTGTACCCTTCCTTCTTACCTGATGGATTATCTTCGGGGACGCCGGCAGACACCAGGCGGGCGATCAGTCCTTTCGTTGTGGATTATTTCGCCTAATTACCTGATGGATTAGAGCCACATGGAAATGTTGTTGTTTAATAAATTCTGATGTGTGCTAAACAGTCCAACGCTTGTATGCCATCCACAATCGTACATTGGTTTCGGGTAGTAGTACTGATCACAGTCAGCTCAGTTCTCCGGGCGTAGATCTGAGCTAGTTTAAATCGGCAGTTGGTTCAGCGTTCGATTCCGTTGTAGTGTTGTACAACTGCCATTGTGTAACACTGGGGTGGCGACAGCGAAATTCTTGTGTGAGAATATGAACTCATTGTTTTGTTCTGATTCCTACATTGATACACTTTACTTCGACGAATTATTAAGTTGCTCTATAGCATCTAGTTATATTGTTGGGTCTTGTTGTCTAATTCTCATTTTCTGATTAAGTCAAATATGCAAACCTATCTATACTTAACTATAGTTATAGATAGGTTTACATATTTGACTTAATCAGAAAAATTTGTATAAATGTACTTAGAGATAATACTAATTTTGTAAAAATGTTGTTAGCTGGTACAGAATTGGCTAGCTTGGACGTTGCCCTCATTTATTGTTTAGTATTAATCTCGCGCGGTGGCGCCCAACAATGTGTTCTGAGCTCGCTGTAATTGAGCCATTGTTCGTACAACTATTTAAGCCCACAACGGACCTGTGACACATTGTGGAACAGAATGCTGGAATCTGACACACCTCGTATTAGCTTGTGGTCGACTGGTTCGCTGTGCTGCGCTACAGTTAAACCACAACACCGCTTCCTGTATAAAACATAGTTTGACTCATTGAGTGAAACTTTAGTAACGGCTAGAGACACTTTCCACTCCACCGAAACGCATTGAAGTTTAGTAAAGCTGTCGTTCAAATGAAATACCTACCACTTGGATGATGAATGATGGTCCACGTTCGTCGTGAGGTACCTGCCCGTCCCCGGCGCAGGTCGGACCCCGCGCAGGTTGCAACCCGACACCCGCCAGTATTACGTTGTCTTACTAACGTGCTGTGACAGCGCCGTCTCACCCCTGCACTCACTCACTCAGAAGGTTCACTCCTAAGAAGGACTGTATGTGACGGTAACCGCGTCGAAAGAAAACTCTATTTTAAGTAACGAAATCATCGATAAGTGTTCACATATACGAATATGTGGGCACGTGTGGTGTGGTGGCTAGTTGTGTGGAAATCGGTTGTCGTGGTATGGCATGTGATGCGGAGGAATGGGTTTTGGATATGAATGTGGGTATGGAATAAGAGTAGGAAGACCAAAGAAACGATGGATGTACTGTGTTAAGAATGACATGGTAAGAAAGAAGGTGATGAGAAACAGAGAAGTATGGAAAAAAAGGCATGCTGCGCCGACTCCAGATGAATTGAGATAAGTTCAAGACAATGATGATGTGTGGTATCACATGGTGGCCTGGTGTGTCTTTACCACCCTGCCCTCTCCCTGCTGTTAACACAAATACTTCCCAAATCCGTTGAGTTTTCTTACAGCGAGTCTTCTGCCCCTACATATATACTTGCGTGTGTCTCGTCCGCCCAGCCGCGAGCCGTAGCGGGGTCGTATTACACGAGCACGCACAAAACACACGCATGTTCACGACGCGCCCGAACGGGACCAGCAGAGTGCCCGCCTGCCTGCCTCCCTGCCTCCCTGCCTGCTCGGTGCCGCTTGATCTACCAGATAGCTGTGGGACTCTCACAAAGCGCACTTGTCATCTGTCAGCAGGAAATGTTCGGCTTGTATCTGTGGTTGTATCACTCGGACATGTCACATACAATATGTTGAGACACACATTATTTCTGGTTTTATTTTATTAATCAATAACTTTGTTAGTTAGACCCTTTGGATTTGAGTTACGGAAAACAAGATGACGTAGAGCTATTTTTCTACGAAATAAGCGAACTGGCTTTTCCCGAGGCTGATGAATGAAAAGAGCCTTAATAAGAAAATAACACGCGATATTTAATTGATATAATAATATGAACGAGCCTGCATCTAAGAGCAGGACTTACAAACTTATAGTCCTCCATGAGCAGTGGCATTAAATAATTAATGCGAGTGCAGTCATCAGTCAACGCAATCAAATGAACATCAAGTACACTGCCGTCCACCACACCTGCTCAATTATACTACAGACAGGCATTACGCAGTTTTAACACAACTTCGTGCCTGTACTAACTGAAGGGTTCGATAGACATTTACTGGTCTGTATGACCAACCACTAACTGTTACAGTCAAATGGGCTGCGGCTGCCTTTCCAGCACAGATAGCATAACGCCTTGACGTAAACCTGGACCTGATCTAGACCACAAACTGTATTTCAGAAACTGCGTTGCATCTTTAACTGAGTAAATAAGTGACAAAGCATCACTATTATGAGTACATGTACACACTGACAATTAAATGTGATCGTAAACCTGGCGGGACATTTACTTGATTCTCAAAACAAAACATAAAATACACATAAAATTAAAGGATAAGGGAATTGTTTTAATTAATTACAGATCTCAAGAACGTGTTTTAAGGTGGTTATATTTCTACAGCTCTATTCTTCTTGGTTAGTATTAATGAGAGGTCTAGTACACCGGAATGTTTAACAGATTCATTCCTGTGTGACGTCACCGAGGTACATGAGGTACAGGGGACAGCGTCACACGTCCGCGCTGACTAATGTGGCCGATGTCGCGATAGCGCTGACAAATCACTGCGATCGCTGCTGATACCACATATTTGGGAGGCCCCGGCGATGTACTACAGGTCCCGTGGTACCCACTAAACACAAGTGAGGAAATACTTTAGATTTTCTATGAGCTGCCAGTGAACGTTATGAGGTCATAAGTCAAACTGTATGCGACTACGGAATGTTTAGTTGGAGCTTTTTAATAATTCGTAAGCTCATAATATGGATTAGATAGAGTTTTGGTATTTTTAAAGCTGTTTTCATTTTTACGTAAAGAATATTTTTTAAATTAATTATAGATGTGTAGTTTGAAAGACAAATAAACAGAGTCTACACCAAAGTTCGTAGCGGACATCATTACTTCTTTGCCCATACCTATACCCTAACATATAATTTCCACGACGGCGACGATTGGTAACAAGAAAGTAAAAGTTCAATAGTTGTACAAGTATCTACAGCTGTTGAACTTATATATTGGTTGACCTTCTTGTGGGATATCTACCGCACTTCAGAAACTTTGACATAAATCTACTCATTTTCATTTTTGAAGGCATGTGCATGTTGTGTCTATGTGCCTCACGCTGCAAGCTGGTAACGTTCGCGGTCAGAGATGCGTAACCTTCGTATTATTCAGCGGTTAGTTATTATTCAAAGTTGTCCCACAATAAGAAAGTAACTACGTTTCCTAGCATTCAGTTCATCATTTCAGCCAAAAGACGTCCACTGCTATATAGGCGTCCCCCAGGTGTCGCAACACCACCGCTTTTGTTTTATTATTGACCGGTTCACATTCAGTTCTATTCAATAAAAACACAAAACCTAGGAAAAATCGCTTAAGCATGTTGAGATTCAATACACCTTACCATACTTCTTCCCCTAGTAAAATAGAACAACAATCACGTAATTGGAACTATTCATGTTAGACGAGTAGCTAACACTAGATAATAGCTCAATTTAATACACGAACATAAAATGTAACGACTTGGTGTTGTATCTTGTAGCTGTACAGATTGCTTCGTCTATTGCTAGCGGGCTATAACACTTTATTGTATCGCCAATATATAGCAATCAAGTAACATTCGGTTACGACCCTATAACCGGTGCATAGAGGTGGCGAACATTGGGCAGTTCCCATGGATGTCAGCTGATAGGTGAGAGTAATTGAACAATTTGGTAAAGTTACCACCTAGACCGTAGCTGAGTCCACTATTCATGTGGATTGGTTATGGAGCAACTCAATTCGTTTGTGTGTGGAATTCGTATGAAGATCAAAATAATTTAAAGTAATCATCACTTACCTATGTAGCGTCCGTTATCTCAGTTATATAATCAAAGTCTAGTCGTTTTGTGAGGTGCTTTAGTTACTCTTGGGTGACCTCTTAAATGACTGCTACTTACTGTTGTTTACTGTTTGCCGAATTTGAAATACCTAGCTCTTTGTACGCGTACACTCTTTACTGTCATAATAATTCATTTAGAGAAAATATCTTAATCTCTAAGCACTTGTGAGCACTTCATGCAGTCTCACATTTAATAAAAGCTCATTGCAATAGATAGGTATCAACCCAATAAAGTTCTTAATTCTAATTTATTCGTGTAGGTATTTGGCACGTGCACACTCACAGTTGTTCGCGCTATAAGTGCGGTGTCCGATCCGGTTGTTCCGAGTCGGCCCGGTTGTTCCGAGCGGTGGAACGTTCACTGACAAGCACGTAACGTGTACTATTTATCATTTACAAGCTGCATTTACATTGAACAGTATCAACTATATAATAGACCGTAGGTACATTAATGTTGGGCTATGCACACTTGCACGAGCAAAAGATTTGGTGTAACACAAAGATTACCTACCTTACGTATAGGTACTGCATAAAAGGTCTAATAACAACGCTTTGTATTCCAGCAGTTATTTACTGTTCATCTGGAAAGTATTCTGAAGTTAATGGTACGGTCAGCAACAGATCCTACTTCAGAATTTTAATTATTTTTTGTTCAGGAATCCAGCCATTATTCTTATCGTTCCAGGAAGACTATTCTATAAATATTCCTTAATCTTCAATAACTAGCTAGTAACGAGTAATATTATCTAACAAGTTTTTACTAAAAAACCTGCTTTGAAACCAGTCCGGGGCAGTGAGTAGTGTTACTCTGCTTCCGATGCTGATTGTACTATATCTGGTTGTTTGGGGGTGCACTGGGCATCCACTGGGAAAATTATCCGATATTTTCGACTTCGAGCATCCTGTGCAGACGGAGGGGGAGGAGAAAAAACAAAATACTCCACTTCCAGGTCAAGCGTTGATGAAAATAGGATAAGCTCTTAGATAAAAGCTTTTAGAGACACCTTAAGTGAATATACATACCTATTACCTATATGCAATTGTGCACTTTCTTTTTAGCATGACATACAGTCGGCAATGTTCTGCGTTAATGATTACGGAAAAGCTCTTTAGCATGCCATTATGAAAGTGCTTTAAATCAATACTCTACTAACCAGATCCAACGCGACCCTCAAGACAAGCTATAATTGTGCTATAATAGAACATCTAAGTATAAAATAACAGGCCCTGATTTGAGTTTCACGTACAGCCACTCACGCGGTTTTGAAGGTTTCTATTTGGAACCAGGCTAAGAGACACAAAAAAGGAAGATTAATGTACTCACGGGATACTGGGAGCCAGGGGATCACCACACTGTTCACGATCAGTCGTATTTTCACGGTATTTTTGAGGTATAGTCTTCGCGGAGAAGAAAGGCTGGCCGGCCGCTCGTTTAATGAGTTCGAACTGAGGTTTTTGTTTTCTTCCGTCAGAGGGCGCGAGTGATCCGACGATAATTATGATGTTTGGATACGCCACGTTTGAATGTCGCGTGTGGCGGCAGATTTAAATTAGGAATACAAGGAAGGAATGAGGATTAACTGGGAAAGCATCCCAAAGCCTGTTCATATCCCCCCATTTGAAATCAACCGGTGATTTCAGAAGATAAGATAGATGAAGTTCGAGACTTACGGCCTATGCAGATTCATTTGTCATCATGCTGATAAGACTCTAAGATTAAAGCTAAGCTGATAAGAACAAAATAAGTTTAAATGTAATATATAAGTTTGATATACATATACTAGATACTTGAAAAATGGTTAAGTGTTTTATGTGCGTTAAATAAAATTATAAGTATGAAAATATAATTATGCAGATAAGTTAATTATTTTGCTCAATTGGAAGAGGACAAATTTTGACAGCAGGTCTTACTAGTAAGCCTTTAGATGTTTTGACTGTCACAACACGAGTAATGTCATCTTTACCCGGATGGAGCTGTACAACGCGGCCCAACCTCCATTCGTTGGCAGGTAAGTTGGGTTCATAAATGGTAACAAGATCGTTCAGTCTTGGCTGATGGTTGCCGTGTTTGAACCATTTCATTCGCTGTTGTAAGGTATGCAAATAATCCCTTTGCCAAGTGCGCCAAAAGCTTTGTGAGAGGCGCTGTAATAGCTGCCAACGAGTACGTAAGGTCTCGTTTTCCGCGTACCTTGGTTCAGGAAGAGATACTAAAGGTCGACCGATGAGGAAGTGACCAGCTGTAAGAGCGTCAACCTCGCCGGGATCGGAAGATAGTTCCACTAAGGGTCTTGAGTTTAACATGGCTTCCACCTTCGTTAAGATAGTGTAATATTCTTCAAAGGTAAGAATCTGGGATCCTATGATACGTTTGAGATGGTATTTTGTTGATTTTATACCGCTCTCGAAAATGCCTCCGAAGTGAGGACCGGAAGGAGGATTGAGTTTCCAAGTGATTCCTCGAGAAGCGAGGTGACTGTTAATACTATCGCTTTCGCGGTTGAGCATTTCCCTAACTTCCGACAAGTAACGCCTGGCACCTACGAAGTTAGTGCCACCATCTGTGACGATGGAGTGACAAAGTCCTCTCCGCGATACAAAACGATCTAAGGCCGCTATGAATGCTTCAGATGTGAGCTCAGTAACCAGCTCGAGATGAACGCCTTTGTCGCGTGGCAGACTATAAGGCAAAGATAAGCTTTGTAAGTTTTAGCGCTACGACGTCTACTTTCTTTTATCATAAAAGGACCTCCGAAGTCGATGCCTATTGTTTGAAAACAATGACCCGGGTGTAGTCGAGAAGGTGGAAGATCACCTTGTAAAGGTTGAAGTGGAATAGGTTTGACTTTAAAACAGGTCACGCATTTAGATAACCGTGATCTGATAAGATTTCTAACGCCGAGTATCCAAAATCGACGTATAATTAAAGATTGGAGTAGGCGAGGCCCACAGTGAAGATAAGTTTTATGATAGCGGTCAATAAGAAGAGTACTCAATCGTGAAATCTTAGGTAAGAGGTATGGATGTTTGACTTGACTTGGTAAGGACGCGTGTTTAAGGCGTCCCCCCACTCGCAAGATTCCGCGAGTGTCAAGAAAAGGAGAGAGTTTAGATAAGTGTTTGGGTAAAGGTTTATTGGATGATAGTAAAGATATGACATCATTAAAACTTTGATGTTGAACATATTTTGTTAAATGATCTAAAGATTGGTTTAATTCAGTGGCTGTCAGATAAGGTAATATGTTACGCTCAGAACGTTTAGCTTTTGCGTTGTGGATGAAACGGTAGATCCATGCAACCACTCTTTCCACTTGAGAAAGAGAGGAGTGGCGTTCCATGATGGAAGTAAGCAATTCAGCTTCACGTGTCACACCAGTATGAAACGCGCGTGATGGGGGCTTAAGTTCTGGTAAGCTATCGGATATTTCAACTGCTGAAACAGGCCAGTTGCAGGTTTCGTTGGACAGCCACTGAGGACCAGACCACCAGAATTGAGATGAAGATAAAGATAGGCATGATAAGCCACGGCTACAGATGTCGGCTGGGTTGTCATGGGTGGACACAATATGTCGCCACTCAGCTGACACAGGACTGTCATTAATTAGGACTACTCTGTGGGCAACGAAAGTTTTAAGCTTGTGTGGCTCAGTGTTCAACCACGACAACACAATCGAGCTGTCTGTGAACAAGATAGATTTATTTAAGATGATTTTTGAACTAAGCAAAGAATGAATGCGATTTATTACTTTGGACAGTAATACAGCACTGCAAAGCTCTAAGCGGTTGACAGTCAACACTTTTAGAGGTGCTACTTTGGACTTAGCAATCAAAAGATAAACTTGTACGTCGTGAGAGGTAACGACACGAAGATATACACAACATCCATATGCTTTAGTGGATCCATCACAAAATCCGATGAGTTGAAATTCCTTAGACTGAGAAGGTATAATCCTACGTGGGATTTCTATTAGTTTTAAGTTATGAAGATCCGCTATAAAGCTTTGCCATTCTATAGCTATGTCTCTGGGCACAGGTTCGTCCCATGAAAGATTAAGACGCCACAAGTCTTGAAGGAGCAATTTGGCTTTTAAGATAAAAGGTGTGAGCCACCCAAGAGGATCGAAAATACGTGCGATGCTAGATAAGATGGAACGCTTAGTACATTCTTTGTCCTCGATTGGGAACTGTGAGTAATTAAAGCTGTCACTCACAGGATCATATTGGACTCCTAAGATTTTTAACGTTGATTTGTCACTTTCTTCAGAGAAAAGTTTAGGTACTTGACAATGATCTGCAGGCAAAGTTTTAATAAAGGATTGTGAATTGCTACTCCATTTTCGGAGCTCAAGTTGAGCACAGCCTAATAAACTGATAAGTTGATCTTTTAGTTCTATGGCTTCGCGTACAGAGGGCGCGCCGGTCGTAATATCATCGACATATGTCTCGTGAAGGAGAGCTTCAGCTGCGCGTGGGTACGCGGCGCCATGGTCGGCTGCTAATTGATGGAGGGTACGGATGGCCAGATAAGGTGAGCTACTAACTCCGTAGGTGACAGTCGCAAGTTCGTACTCTTTTACTGGATCACTAGGAGATTCTCGCCATAGTATGTGTTGAAAGTTCCGATCCTCCGGTCTAATTAAGATTCCTCTATACATCTTTGAGATGTCACAAGTTAAAACTACTGTGTGTAATCTGAAACCGGTTATGATATCTACAATATCCACTTGAAGCTTAGGGCCAGTGAATACAATATTGTTTAAAGATAGACCGTTAGTAGTTTTAGAACTAGCATCGAAAACTACTCTCAATTTAGTCGTCGTGCTCTCTGGGCGAACGACGCAACTGTGAGGGATAAGATAACGATTGAGAGTAGGTACCGTTGGGTTAGGTACTGGATACATATGATTTAAATTCTCGTACTCGCGCATAAAATTAACATAATCGGATTTAAGTTCAGTCTGACGATTAAGTCTCTTTTCTAGATAAGTAAAACGCGACAAGGTACTATTGTAGGATTCACCTAGAGAACGATCGCCATCCTTTAAGAGGATTGGTACGACGTATCGTCCGTTAGGTTCGCGATAGGTTAAATCAGTGTACATGCGTTCACAGGTATCATTCTCGGGTACGGTGATAACAGCGCGCGGTGGTTCTTCCACTTCCCAGAACTTTTGAATTTGTTCGTCTAATTTAAATGTGGTGGCCACTAAAGAACACGCAGTGTTTAAAGGTGCAGAATTAGAGTTTACTGCCCCTGATAGAATCCACCCGAAAACGCTATGCAGAGCGGTAGGTAAACCGGGCCCCAGATTGATGCGTTGACCGTCATAGATTTCATGGAATAGTTCCGCCCCAATTAATAAGTCGATTTTGGCGGGAACATCGTAGTCGCGATCGGCTAACACTAGATGGTTGCAACGTTCTCGAACGACTGATGGTACCTTCACGCTAGGTATTAGAGCAGTGATGCTATCTAACACGACTGGCTTGATATTAAATTGTGGAGCCTCACCATGTACAGGTCGTATAGTGCATTCTGTCACTCCCTTTACTTGTGTGACTGAGTTTTGTCCTAGTCCGGCTATATTAAGATTACAGCGGCGAGGTGGTACCCTGAGCAAATAACCTTGAGCATTTGCTCCCTCTTTGCCGCACCCCACCTCTACAATACTTCGTAAACTATTACTTGCGCCACCTGGCGAACTTCATACGAATACAAGTAAAATTCACAGATCTAAGAAGTAATAGATATGGCATTCAAAGAAATATTTTTTTATGAAATGTTATTATGAATTCAGTTACTATACTCACGTCGATAAATAGGTAGGTACTTTCAACTTTTACAGTGATACAAATATTACGATTACGAAAATGAGCTCAAAATGAAAATCCAAGATGGCGCTGACGAAGATCTTTGGTTTTTCCGTCATGGGTGTCGTTTTCATGGTTTTAGGGGTCGCTGATTACGAAAATGAGGTCAAAATGAAAATCCAAGATGGCGGCCATGAAAATTTTTGGTTTTTCCGTCATGGGTGTCGTTTTCATGGTTTTAGGGGTCGCTGAATACGAAAATGAGGTCAAAATGAAAATCCAAGATGGTGGCCAGGAAAATTTTTGGTTTTTCCGTCATGGGTGTCGTTTTCATGGTTTTTGGGGTCGCTGATTACGAAAATGAGATCAAAATGAAAATCCAAGATGGCGCCGATGAAAATTTTAGGTTTTCCGTCATGGGTGTCGTTTTCATGGTTTTTGGGGTCACTGATTACGAAAATGAGGTCAAAATAAAAATCAAAGATGGCGCCGACGAAAATTTTTGGTTTTTCCGTCATGGGTGTCGTTTTCATAGTTTTTGGGGTCGCTGATTACGAAAATAAGCTCAAAATCAAAATCCAAGATGGCGCCGACGAAAATTTTGGTTTTTCGACTATATATAATATATATATATAAAACGAGAGCCATAACGGAAAAATCAAAAATTTACCTGGCCGCCATCTTGGATTTTCATTTTGACCTCATTTTCGTAATCAGCGACCCCAAAAACCATGAAAACGACACCCATGACGGACAATCCAAAAAAATCTTTACCGCCATCTTGGATTTTCATTTTGATCTCATTTTCGTAATCAGCGACCCCAAAAACCATGAAAACGACACCCATGACGGAAAAACCTAAAATTTTCCTAGCCGCCATCTTGGATTTTCATTTTGACCTCATTTTAGTAATCAGCGTCCCCAAAAACCATGAAAACGACACCCATGACGGAAAAACCAAAAATCTTCGTCGGCGCCATCTTGGATTTTCATTTTGACCTCATTTTCGTAATCAGCGACCATGAAAACGACACCCATGACGGAAAAACCAAAAATCTTCGTCGGCGCCATCTTGGATTTTCATTTTGACCTCATTTTCGTAATCAGCGACCATAAAAACCATGAAAACAACACCCATGACGGAAAAACCAAAATTTTTCGTCGGCGCCATCTTGGATTTTCATTTTGACCTCATTTTCGTAATCAGCGACCCCAAAAACCATGAAAACGACACCCATGACGGAAAAACCTAAAATTTTCCTAGCCGCCATCTTGGATTTTAATTTTGAGCTCATTTTCGTAATCGTGCCAATATTATTTTGTATCACAGTAAAAGTTGAAAGTACAGGACCTACCTATTTATAGACGTGAGTATAATAACTGAATTCTTAATGACCAAAAGTATTTGGACGCACCAATAAATATTTCATAAAAAAATATTTCATTGAATGCCATATCTATTACTTGAAATTACTTCTTAGATCTGTTGATAATGTGACGTAAGCGAGCGAGCGCATGAGCCGACGCGGCGCGGTGACGAGCGACACGGGTTCCCCCTTCGAGGCCTGGCGGCATACTGAATGTCAATAGATACGGTTGCGAATACGCTCAGAATTTTGCATAAAAATCTTTATAAAATCAAATTTTGGGTTTTTGAAAAAAAAAATCGTACCATAATGTTCATTATGAAATTGCTTATCCATTAGTGTAAAAACAAAATAAAAACAATTGTTAGTTTTGGAGAAGTAGCATGTTTTCAATAATTATTTCTCATTTCTGTGGTTTCGTTGTGAGGGGATTAATTAAATATTTTACTTAAAAAAGAAAAAAACAAAATGTACCATTTTGAAGGTAAGAGTATGTAGAAATTTAATGTATTTTTTGTTGGTTGATATATCTTTTTTTTTAAGAGTTATAAGCTCCAGAAAACTGCATAAAAAACGGCTAGAGCTACGTTTTGCTGGGGGACGCGCCTTAACCCGAGTATTCGCGCGCACGCAGCGGTGATAAAACAATCCTGCGCCCCACTGTCTACGAGTGCACGCACGGTATTTTGAGTGCCGGCGGCGGTGTTGAACACGCGCGCCTGACACGTCCCTAGTAAAACCATGTCGCGGTTGGGAACGGCAGCGTGAGAATGTGCTGTCACGTTCGCTGCAGTGGTAGCGCCGGCGCTGGATGGCGCTGGGTCAATATGCAATAGGGTATGATGACGTAATCCACACACCGTACAAGACATTTTAGATACGCATTTTTCTATGACGTGATTTGTACGCAAACAATTTGTACACATATTGTTTTTACGTTGTACTAACGCGAGTCTAGCACGAGAATCTAAGGTTTGAAAGGTAAGGCACCGATAAATCAAGTGCGGCTCACTGCAATGAGCACAAGCCACATTGGCAGGTGGATTAGATTTTGCGAGATAAGATGAGCGTTTTGAACCGCTGCTATTTTGCCTACTGGTCGCAGGCGAAGGTTTTTTCCCTTCGAGGTTACGAGGGTTAGGATTGTTATTAGATTTAGAAGATAAATGACTAGTTTCTAAGATTTTAACATAATCTTGAAGAAACTTTAACAATTCACAAAAAGTAGGTATTTGTGAAATGTTTTTCTGAGATTCGAAACGATTACGCGTGTCCGAGTCCAGCGCACGTGAAGTTAAACAAAATAAGATAAAATCACCTAAATTTTCGATTTTTAAAGCTTGGAGTGCATGGTATGCCTCATAAATTACGTTTGATAAAGTTTGTAAATCTTGGAAGTTACCCGATTTCAACACTGGCTGGTTAAAGAATTTATCTAAATATGTTAAAGCAATAATACGCTTGTTTTGATAACGCTCGATCAAACTATTAAAAACTACTTCGTAATTATCAGCGGTCATCGGAACCCCTTTGACAATAGACAAAGCCGGGCCTTGTAAACAAGACGCTAAGTAATGAAATTTTTCTATTTGCGAAATCGAATTGTTATCGTGAATTAAAGTTTTGTAAATATCATAAAATGTTTGCCAGTTTTCTATTTTACTATCGAATTTAGGTAATTCAAGAGTAGGTAGCCTAACGGTACGTCCTGTTTGCATGGAGTCGAGAGCCGCCTGCGACGTCCCGTCGACGTTGTCGCTCCTAACAGCGACTTGTAAGTCAGCTGCTGCACCGATTACGGCATAGTACAAATCATCAAACGAACTCAAAGACTTTTGACACACTTTTGCATCAGGTTTTATGGCTAACTCCAACGCCTGTATTTTACTACACAACGCAACAAATTCTTCGCGAATTGAATGTATCCGCGTATATCTCGCCTTGAACGACGATACCTTTGAACGATCTTGAATCATAGATTTTGATAAGTCATAAAGGATTTGGATATCACGATAGACATATTCGCGTTGAGACTGAAGAAGTTTAAGTTTACCGTCTTCCATTTTGTTTTACTTAAGTAGAATAATGCTAAGTATGAAAATACGAACCTAAGTTGAGATTTATTAGGTGTAAATCAATACCTTTATGTGAAATAGTTATCTAGTAACGTTTGTTAGTGTATAAATACCGTGAATAGTTAAAGTTATTAAGATTGCACAATGAATTTCGTAAAATAACTACGAATTATTGTGATATAACCCGACTAAATTAAGATGATCTCTGAATCTGCATAGGTTTACCCTGCGAGTATGACAACACAATTTTGTAGGATAATACTTTTATTTTGCGAAATTCTAGGAAATCTCTGAGTTTTCTATTGAAATTGAACCAGAGAATGCCTGAAAAAACTGTAATCTACAGGTAATCGCGCTCGAAATGGACCACAAATATGATTTGAGTTTCACGTACAGCCACTCACGCGGTTTTGAAGGTTTCTATTTGGAACCAGGCTAAGAGACACAAAAAAGGAAGATTAATGTACTCACGGGATACTGGGAGCCAGGGGATCACCACACTGTTCACGATCAGTCGTATTTTCACGGTATTTTTGAGGTATAGTCTTCGCGGAGAAGAAAGGCTGGCCGGCCGCTCGTTTAATGAGTTCGAACTGAGGTGTTATTTAGATAAATAAAAGATAATTTCCGTATATTGAGCTCTCTTTAATTTGCTCCAAAACATGACTAATGACATATACTTTTACAATCGCAGTTACCATAGATTCACAGATTATATAAAACAATTTATGGTGCATTCACAAACATCCCCTTTTCTTTATAAAATAAACATCGTAGTCTGTAAGATGACGAGGCAAGTTTCTAGACCGATGACTACGTCGAACTTCTAACCTCGAGGACTCTTCTGGACGCTCAACTAATGTAGTATCCGAAGTAGACGGCTGTACGGGAGATGCTATATCATGAAGATGAGACTCTGTATTTGGATGCCAATGACAAAACGTATCAACACCTGAAAAGGTAACATTATTATTATGGGGCCTGTAACCAGCAGTGTGTTCTGTTGGTCGGCCAACTGACTTAGACCCAGCTTCTCCTGAGAAAGGCTTGATGTGGCATCTGCTTCTTCTATATTCCTTATTGCCTACTACCACAATGTAGGATCTTTCATTTAGTCTCTTAGTAATAGTGCCAAAACTCCATTTCTTATTAACTTCAGGATGTAGCTGAGTAACCACCTTTTGTCCAATAAACAAATCCGGTAAAGTTCTACTTCTTTTATCAAAACCTTCCTTTATCCTTTCCTTCCTTTCTTTTATCTTTTTAGGGACTTCAGTTACCACTCTAGGTTTGAGATGATGCAATAAACAAGGTAGTCCAGTTCTCGTTCTTCTAGAAAACAACTTTTGTACAGGGCTAGTATTGTCCATTTGAATAGGAACATTACGATGATGCAACAGACAGTACCACAAGTCTTGCTTTAATTCCTGACTCTGAACAACTAATTTCTTGGCAATCTTTACTGCTGATTCAGCCTTTCCATTCGATTCTGGATGATGGGGTGAGGAAGTAACATGCTCAAAGTTCCATTGATCTGCGAAGCTCTTAAAAATCTCATTTACAAAATTAGTGGCATTATCAGTACAAACTTTCTGTGGCACTCCATGTCGAGCAAAATTTCTCTTACATAACATAACTATTTCATTTGCTGAAAGTGTGTTAAGTTTATCCAGTTCAAAATAGTCTGAATAGTGATCCACTGTAGCCAGGTACTTTATATCATTAACAGTGAAAACATCCATAGATATGTATTGAAACGGATATAATGGAATATCATGACAGATTAAGGGCTGATTCTGTTGTGAAGGAGAGTGCTTAATACAAAATGAGCACTTTTCTATATATTGTTTTATGTCCTCTGACATACCAGGCCAGAATATATTTTCCCTTGCCAACCTGAGAGTGCTAGCAACACCATTATGACTTACATGAACTTTTTGAGTCATTTCTTGTCTTAGAAGCTCCGGTATCAGCACCTGATTGTTTCTAAATATTAATCCATCTGATGTTGACAATTCATGCTTAAAACTGAAATAAACACTGAGTGTTATTGGCAAGCCAGAGATATATTTTGGAAATCCTTTCTGTATGTAGTCTATTAACCGTTGCAGTTTCTGGTCTTTATCTGTATATTTTCTGATCTTACATAGAAGTTTATCAGACGCCTTTAGATATTTAATGCTTGATACTTTGCTAATTAATTTGTAGACTTTTCTTTCTTTTATTTTTTCCTCTAGGTTAAAAAACGTGTCCTTATCATCACTGACAGGTGCTCTAGATAGAGTGTCCGCAAGTAAATTATCTTTACCTTGTATAAATTCAAGCTGTACATTATATTTTTGCAAAGTCAGTAACATCATTTGTAATCTCTTTGGGGCTTCAATCAATGGCTTATTGGTAATGTTAATCAGGGGTCTATGGTCAGTTTTTATAATTGTCTTGCTGTTACCTGCAACATATTGGTTAAATCTCTTACAGGCAAACACCACTGCCAACATCTCCTTCTCTATCTGTGCATATTTTTTTTTCTGTAGGAGTTAGACATCTAGATGCAAAACATATAATCTGATTGTTCTGGTACAGAGCAGCACCCAGACCATAATCACTGGCATCACATTCAATAACAACTTCTTTGTTAATGTCAAAATATTTTAGGACTGGTAAGTTACTAATAACATTTTTTAACTTCTGGAATTCTGTTTCTTCTTTTTCTGACCAAACAAACTCTGTATCTTTTCTGGTAAGCTTTCTGAGATTAGTGGCTTTCATACTGAGGTTATTTATAAATTTGCTGAGGTAGCCAACCATGCCCAAAAAACGCAACACATCTTTACTTGAAGTAGGTGTAGGCATATTTTTAATAGCATCTACTTTGGACTTATCTACTTTCAAACCATCTTTTGACAGGATGTGGCCGTAGAATTTCACAGAGGTTTGCAACAAGTTGACTTTTTCTTTATTGAGTTTACAATTTATCTCCTGTAATCTTTTCAACAAATTCTCTAGATTTATGTTATGTTCAATGGTTGCCTCTTCAATAGTATCACCCACTCCATAAATAAGTATATCATCAGCTATAATTTCTATACCTTTAAGATCCTTCAACAAACTGGTAAGTTGCTGCTGGAATATTTCTGGCGAAGAGCACAGGCCAAAGGGAAGTCTCAGCCATCTGTAACGTCCAAATGGAGTCCAAAATGTAGTTAATTTACTACTGCTTTCTGCTAAACGACATTGCCAGAATCCTTTCTTGGCATCAACTGTACTAAACACCTTAGCTTTGCTCAATTCAGGCAGCATTTCATCCAATGTAGTGAATTGAAAATTGGGTCTTTTCAGTGCTTTATTTAATGGGATAGGATCTAAACATATTCTGAACTTTGAGTCTTTACTAACTATTAAAATGTTATTTACCCAATCTGTATGTTGAGTTTCTTTCACAATAATGCCATCTTCTTCTAACTGTTCCAATTCTTTCTGCAATCTGCTCCGAAGGCACACAGGAACACGCCGGGCAGGTTGTATTTTAGGAACAACTGATGTGTCCACCTCTAAATTAACTTCTCCTGGTAGCTCTCCATAACCATTAAACACCTCACCATATTTTTGAATAATTTCCAATGCTTTGGTGCGGTCCAATTCTTCTTTGCCCTTCTCAGATTTCACCACCTCACAATATTTTATAAATCCAAAAGCTACACATGCTTTTTCTGAAAGTAGTGGCTCATGTTGGACATCTACTATGTGAAATTTGATTTTAAATTTTTTATCTTTATTCATGCATTCAAACATCACCATGCCATATTGAGAAATAGTTGAACCATTGAAACTTTTGAGTTTCTTTGATGAGGGTGTCAACTTGCGGAAATCTTCATCCCCAGTTATCTTTTTATAATAATCAGCACCCATCACACATACTTGCGCACCTGTATCCAATGTGCAATAAATTTTGTTCCATTTGTCTTTGATATTAAACATCAATGGTGCTTCAATATGGCCAGAACTCTTATTTGTTCTAACTTGAGCTATCACAATGCTATCATTAGAAGTGTCACTCCTATTCTCATTAACCTCATTAATTCTTGTGTTCTTCTTTTTACATACTCTCTGAAAATGATTGCGACCACCACATTCTTCACATCGTTTACCAAATGCAGGGCACATATTTTTATCGAAAACATGATTATCCCCACAAAATTTGCATCTTCTTGGCATTTTCTTTTCATCCTTTTTTTTGTATGTATCCTTTCTATTACATGTATTTATCTTATTCACCACATTTTCTCTTTGCAGATCTGCCAACTGAGTTGTAGCTCTCTCAGCTGCTCGGCATATATTGAGGGCAGAATCTAGGGTTAAGTCTTCTTTTCGCAATAACTCTTTAATAACCTCACCATCCTTTATTCCAACCACTAGGCGATCTCTCATCAGTTCGTCTGTCATTGTACCATAACCACAGGTTCTTACAAGCTTCTTAAGGGCAAGAAAATAGTCTTCGAAAGTTTCCTCGCTGAGCTGATTCCTGGAGTTAAATAAATATCTAGAATAGATGACATTTGTTTTTTTTATAATAGTTTCTTCCAATTTTCTCAAAATATCTTTTTCACATTTCTTTTCCTTCTCTGTTAGTCCGAACTCCATGAATTTTTTCACTGCTGCAGAGCCCACTGCACTTAGAAGAATGCTGGCCTTAACCTCACTTTTCTCCGGTCCCCATTTAGACATTCCGGTAGCCGTGCAGTAATTTTCCCAGCCGTTGCGGAAGAATTCTAAATTTTCGAATAGGTCTCCCGATTCTACATCCAATGGTTGGGGCCATGGGACGCTGACATGACTTTTCACAGCGTCTATAGTGGATCCCGCCATCATGTTATTCATTTGCTGCTGCATGACTTGCATTTGGGTTTGCATGGCAGCTAACAGCTTAGTTTGCTGCTCCAGAAGCACTTTGTAATCTTTATCTGCCATTTTACCCACGAGACACCATGTTATTTAGATAAATAAAAGATAATTTCCGTATATTGAGCTCTCTTTAATTTGCTCCAAAACATGACTAATGACATATACTTTTACAATCGCAGTTACCATAGATTCACAGATTATATAAAACAATTTATGGTGCATTCACAAACATGAGGTTTTTGTTTTCTTCCGTCAGAGGGCGCGAGTGATCCGACGATAATTATGATGTTTGGATACGCCACGTTTGAATGTCGCGTGTGGCGGCAGATTTAAATTAGGAATACAAGGAAGGAATGAGGATTAACTGGGAAAGCATCCCAAAGCCTGTTCAGGCCCTATGGAATTGTTGCGGTGCGGTGCGCCCGCGCATCTAACACACCGCGTGATTTATATAAATGTGTTTGTTCCATGTTACTACAGTGAGTATATAAACTGGTCTGTAGGACGTAATGTAATGTTTCTTATGAATGAAAATTGTAAGTAATTAATGGCAAAGATTAAAGGTAAGAATTACAACGAACACTTTCTAAACAAAATACATACATGACCAATAAGTGAACAAGCACAACATAGCTGGCCACTTAGATATTGTACAGTCAGTGTCAATACTTCAATAGTTGCTGTAACGACTGCCTGCTTCGCCAACTGACCACCTAACATCGTATATCAGATTGTACTACCTATGTACATTTAAATGTACCCATTTAGAAAACTAGTTATTTCAAACTTATACGAAGTTGAGAGTTTACATTGCAACAAGTTATTAGAACTGCCTTTTTTAGAGAAACTGGAAAGTCGGTTACGTAACTGAAATCTAGATTGTTTAACTGGAAAGTTAACCGCAGACTTTCACTGGTCAGTTAGACAGTGGTCAGTGGTGAGTGGTGCATCGCGAGGTAAATGTAGGAGTTTCCTTCAGACAGGCTGATGATAAGCGTGGTGTCGACGAGACAGCTGTGATTGAGCGGAGCTTGGCCGTCGTCATTAGAGGGCCGGAGTGCCGGAGGGCCGGAGGGCCGAGCGACGGTAGCAGGATGCGCGTTATGATCGTTATCAATCGCACTCCACCGCCACCTGCCTCCATCTGCGTCCAATACGCAATGGAAGTGATTTAGCGACTGCTTTGCTATTGCATAATCACACACACACTGCGTAATCTGGTTTTGAATCGTGTGAATTACGCAATGGATCACCGCTGATTTTCTCGACTTAGTGAATTTAAAACGGATTGCCGCAAAGTGCAAAGCTTTTAACTTTTTAAGTATGAATCCAAACACTCTTGCTAGTTTATAGTAATAATAATAATAAATAATGTTTTTTTTTTGTTTTTATAGGAAATATTTAAAAATGTATAAAATTTGTTAATTTATGAATAAAGGAAATAATAATAAATTTTATTTCAGTAACTATAAAAACATCTACAATATTAAACATAACATAGAGGCCTCCTTTTAAGTATAAGAAATACCTGTGTTAGGAGAATTATAAAATAATAATAATAATAATATAAATATAAATAATAAAATAATAATAATTAAAAAAGATAGTATATCCGAGGATTCGGATTATAAACTGCATTCTGAACATTTCATTCAATCAATGTGGCTACAGGGCTACAGCACATTATGTGTTACAAAACAACCAATAAGCTACTTCACAAGTAAGTATCAGTGTCAGATATACATAATAACAGATGAGAGTTTATGTCACACCTTCCTTTTCCTCTTGAGCCATGCTCGCCAACATGTCCGTGTGATGAGATCTGATGTCTATCAGGACTGCCCGGCTGGTCGGCTGGTCCGCTGGTCGGGTGTCGGCTGTCGGCTGTCGCGTCGCGGTCCGCCTCCTTATTAACATTGGCGGATGTTTGGACAGTAAACCCGCACCTGATGATTGCACGTTAAGTTTAATGGAATATTGGGTTTACTAACGTATAATTGTTTCACAGCCATTCACAGCTACCAATTACGTTTATGTTCGTACCCACACAGCCTGCATTCTTGGAGAATAAATTGCCTTGGACTTGAGTTTTATCCTTAGTTTGGGAAACGGCTGAAGGTACGTAATATGGAAATCTAGAGCCCACTAGCACACTAGTCTAGTGACAAGACATAAGTACTTATACGTACCTGTTCTATAGCCCTCCCTCCTAACTGCAGATTCAGGATTCAACTGCTTGGAGTCCAAACAGACCGCATAACTAGATACCTACATACTAGCTGATCGTTCCCCACATCTGTGAATACTCGTGAGATCATCACTTAGACTCAATTACACTTTAATATAAAACTGAACAAAAACCGCATTGCTTCCGTGTAACAATCATTCGCGTCACGACTTTAACTCACTTCATCCTCGATCGTGACTCACTCGTGGCGAACACTCACAAAAACTGTCGCGCTCTGTCCACACCTGTCTTATTGTGTGCACACAAAAGATATCATCTAATAAGACACAGTTTTTTCAACACAAGTGGACCATGAAACAGTGAAGTCGTGAGCAAATTAGTGATCGTGGGTAGTGAGATAGTGATCGCCGTGTGACGTCATTCGGCATTCGCACTGGTAGTGGTGGATGCCTAATGACCGTGTAGTTTTATAACACCTAAGTATCATGGTAAGCATTATATTGTATCCAAAACTGTCTCATGGGACCCCAGTATGAGTTCCAGTTATAGAGGTTTCTCACAATTCTCACTTATCCAAGTCCCAGTTAACCAAGTTTCACTGTAGTAAAGTAAAGTAAATTTTGACCTTCGAAAAGTGCTGATTATCAGCCTAGTTTGAATAAATGAATTTTGACTTTTGACTTTTCTCAAAACATTGCTCTTACATAAATCTGCTTCTACCTCATAAGACACAACTATAAGTTGTATGTTTTATTAAAAAACACTATCGACGATTCTACGTCGACTTTGGTCGTAGTTCATTGTCCGTGCGTCGTGTGCGACGGCCTCGGAGCGCCGTCGCTGATTGGTCGCGGGGCGTGTCGCGCCAGCCAATCAGCGCGCCGCACGAGCCCGCCTTTGTTGCCCTAATTACGATCACCCATTGTCCACTAATTCTGTACGTCGATATAGGCGTTACATTGCGATACTTGTTAGACGTTATGACGCAATTCAGTCGCAGAGTTACCTTTGCCATTATATCTTGGAAAATAAGCCATCGCTGTCCGTACCCGTACGACCAACGCTTAATTTTTTCAACATAAAGACGATGCGAAAGATTCGAAAATTATTAGTTGAGCATATTCCATATTCAGTCCCGTTAAAACCTTCCAGATGTCCTATTACCTGACTGTTTCATATTGCTTTCCGCAGATCATGAAACCTTGGTCTCTTATCGCTCTCTTGCTACGAATTAGTATGTAGAAATTCACTCTGCAAAGTAAATACATCTATCCTAGTAATCCTGGTAAAGCATTCGGTATTAGGTTAAGCCGCACTTGCCTAGGTTGGGCTGTGGATGGGTGACCACCTATTTTATACCGAGCTTTCCCCGTGCCTCGGAAAGCATGTTACGCCCTTTGTCCCGGTTGGCATTTGCATATCAGTGATAATAGTAGTCATTACAGAAAGTCAGTGGCCTGAAAGTCTAACAACCAGACTTACCAAAGAGTATCGTATTGCACTAAATGGGTTGTGACTTGTGAACGTCAGTTAGACGGCCAGTTCATGTAAAGTATATTCAGCTGAATCTGGTTATAGACGGAAAACCGTCCTCAACATAGGCTAGGCTGATGACGATGTCACATCAAAGAAAACTCCGCTGATAACGACTTAAATATAGGTATCATAAATAATTAACAACCATTGCATAAATATAGTCCGAAGATAAAATAAAGCGACGTGATATGGAGTCACGCGAGGGGCCGACAGACGTCGAACGACTCCATACAACTAAGTACATACATATAATGTCAATGTACTCAGGGGGTTTATTTTAAACCCATCACGTACTTAGTGAATTAAAGCATAACAAATGTGACGAATTAAATAAGATCAGTGTGTAATGAGTGGCGCACACGCACACCGTAATCGCGGCTATTTGTCGAACTGCCACGCAATAAGCAGATGCAAGAAGTCTTCATGCAAGCAAGCTTTCAAATTGAAATGAACTCTGAGATGGCAGGCAGGAACTCTATTCTGTCAAATGCTAGCAAAACATAATCGTCTTTCTGCCCTTGTCTCATATTGCCGCGAAACGCGTTTATTCTGTATCTTCCCCATATTAGCCAAACACACCTATCTCATTAAGTACTGTAGAACGTTCCTGTACATAATTCCTATACCACTCCATCTATCAACATTTACCTAATATTCTTGTTCACCACGTTTCTAAGGTCTTATTGTTAGTATTTATCCTTTCCTGAAATCTGAAAGTGGGTCTCCAAACCGAAAGTGGGTCCAACTTCCTCCATAAAGTTTTCATGCTGAATATTTTTGCTGAAAAATCCTCTAGGCTGATCGATCATGAACTTGCGTGCACCCATAGGACACCAGATAAAGCTTAAAATATTTAAACACAATAAAATATTGTCATTTTAGGGCAAATAGCAATTTTTTTAAACTAAGTAGGTATAAGTATAGGTTCATACACGACTAAAGTTTTAGTGAAACATCAAACAACATAATAATTATGTATTCGTTTCCAGAAATGGTTATGCTCATAATATGGTTATACTAGATAATTTTATTTCAAAATTACCTACCCAGCCTTTTCCTAATAGTGTTGGGGTCGGCTTTCAGTTGCCGGATGCTGCTGATATTAATTATCTAACGATTTTATCGTGGGTATTAAATGGACCTTCTGTAACTTCTGTGTATTGTTAGCGGTTGCCCCACGACGCCGTCAGATGGCGGCACCGAGGTCGTTTCGACAACATCGTGCAACAGGCGACGTGGATCATAAACCTGGTAGTTACATAAATACTTCAGATTTATCTAAATACAGCCAGTATTAATAATCGCCAACAGTTAGCTCATTAGAACATGTTGAGACTGTACCTATTTACAGAGATAGAGACATTTTGAGCATTGGCTAGAGATTGTTCGTAAAGGGTGTCCACAATATACGGTAATAGGCGTGTGGAAGAAAACCTAGTCGCAAAGTAGGTATGTATCGCGGCCATGATAGCGCCTGGCACAAGGAGCGATCATCACTGGCAAGGTGTAGGTACTACGGCATACGTTTGGTCTGGGGCGGGTAGAGTGGTAGAGTTCAACCTTGAGTTAGTAAATCTATATTAAACAGTCAGAATGAAGCTTATTATCCCCTCGCTCTTTTCCTCTTGTTCCGTATGGATTTTTTAGGTAGATAATTATATTTATAAGGTCCCAGTAAAATAGGTGGACAAATTTTAACACAGCGTTCAGTAGGTCTAACCAAAGATATAATAAGTAAACAAAAAAAACACAAAATAAAGTGTTTTTTTTTTTACTTAAAATAATTAATTGCCGGCACTCTAGAACAAACTCATCCTTTAGAAGTAGGTACTTTATTTTTACCATCATCCCATTGATATATAAAAACCCATCATCCTTATTGCCTTATTTTGGTGGTCTGAATGATTTCTGAAATTTTGTCCACCTATTTTAATGGGACCTTACATATGCATGGACAAAGACACAAACCACCCAAGTCGTCGGTTTGCTTCAGACCAACATCGTTAAGTTCAACTTAGGCATCTCCGTTCAAGTCATCTGCTACAATAGACATAGCGGACTCCACGACACATTCCTACTGTATAGTTATTTATACGGCAATGGAGAGAGGGTCGTCACTCCTCAACAACAGATCGTTGCGTTGTTTTTGTCCTCCACCAACGATTGACGGCTGTTAGGCGCTGGTTGCACTCAGCTCGCTAGGTCAAGCGAGCAGCAGTTGGGCGATACATTCTGCGTTCATGACATGTGGTGGTTAGCAATGTTGGCATTTATTTTTATTATCTAACATTAACATTAGCGTTACAGTCCTGTTCCTGTTGTAGATTGTCGAATTAAATATTTTATTGTGAAGCCGTAATAGCTATTACAGCTGCCAAACCCAACACAACCAAACTCCAACCACTTGATTACGTTTTGTAACAGGTTGCTTCATTGACCAGCAGCACACGCTTCGAGTAAATGTCGAAAATTTTTATACGTTACGGTGCAAAAAAAAAAGGGTCTGAAAGTTCAGCGTGGGGTGTGCCTGAGCCCTAAGCGTTGCGTTAGTTCTCCGATCAGTCGCCCCTCAATCAAATATAATTGGTCGTCCGATCCGCCGTATTTATGACGTCACTTCCTGTTCTATGACTTCTTTATTGTCCTCTCATTAGTGCTAAACAAATACAATGCACTATAATACTCTATGCTAACGCTACATACCGACCAAGCTGTTTGCATTCTATATTAGTTAGGTACACTAAATCTGTGGCCTTGGATTTGATCTCACCACTAACATCGAATTTCGAAAGATGAATGAATCTCACAAACAAGGAATACCTTATTCTGTAAAAGTCACTCAAACGAAAGACATAAACGAACCATTGCTTGCATTGCCCCGAGTGTTCGTTACAAGTACCAACCTACATCATTAGATAAGTTCATTTATTTGTCTGAACATCACACATCATTCATTTTTCAACATCAAGATAATTCGTGATGTATGGGTGAGCGTACTCACTTACTGTTGCAGGTTGCAGCCTCCATTCATCAGCAATCAGCATGCCATTTTATTGAATCGCCTGCTCCAAATCATTCGGTAGGTAGGACTGACCCAAGTGCACAGTGCGCAGAAATCGCAATAACAACTAGATTGCTAATTCATTTCAGCCGCTCACGGTCGCTGATCGCAGATTAAAATGGCGAAGCGATAATGTGGGAACGTAAAATATAAAAAAAAAACAATTAACACCAAATCGTCAAATCCAGTCATTGGTGCGAAGTACATACAATATTTAAAACAAAATTCAAATATATACATAGTTACCTACTATATTGAGCCCGCAACGAGAACTCTAACTTATTAATTACTTATTATATACAACACTACTATATAAGGGCGCCAGTATCCAATCTGTATTTATCAAATTATCGCTAATTCAGCACTTATTTTTAAACTTCAAAATGTAAGTAGGTATGTAGCGTGCTGCGTGACACCGTCCACGACATTAATTAAATGTTGACAGGACTGTCTGTTCTGAAATAAGATGTCATCAGTTCATCTCAGGTTTCGACGTTGTCTCATAGCAGATAGTGGCAGTATACATAAGCTGAGCCCAGCAGTGGGTCGCCCACTAAACATGTCGGGCTACCAACGGCTCTTACATAAAATTTGTCTAGTTATAAGGTGATAAACGAATATCCGATTACCGGCGGAATGTATAGCTGCCATTCTGGCGGCTGGCGGTGACAACTAGTCTCCTGAGACGTCGTCGTCGCGTTGCTCGGTAGATCGAACTTTAATACTAACTATCACCTACCTACTTAGCCCTGTTATCTCACATCTTGGCTATAGGACGTTTAAAGTGCTTTTGCATATAAGTAGCAATCGCACGGGGGTCGGCAGTCGTCCTCGCATAGCGTACCGCACACGGCGGCGGCACATCAAACGATATCATTAACGCTAATTATGCGGTTAATTGCCGCAAACCCCCGCCCGCGCCCCGCCCTTGCCCCGCGCGCTCACACGACACACTCCAAATATTTTAATTACCTTTTACAGAAACCATTCATCAGTTTATAGCTATCAAGGAGCCTACCGGCCGGCGTAATAACTATTAATTGATTATAACCTTTTAATTGATTTCATAACCTCTTCTAAACGCAATTCAATTAATGTTTTAGATTCTTTGTGGCGATTTCACCACACGTGATTAATTTACTTTAATCACTATTTAATTCTGGGCTCTGTTCAATTAAACGCTATTATTAATTCAAGGAATTATAGTGAAATTCATTTGTTATTAATATGATGCAGCAGTTTGTCACAAGACATCCCGACATCCTCATTGCAGATATTTTAGTGCAACCACCAGTTCTCTAACTTATTGAGACAGTCCGATTTGCTATAATTATGATAAATTGCTAATATAGAAATCGATGTGTTTTCGGAAACGTAAATAATTGAAAAAGGAAGGAGCAATTATATTGCTCTACGTGATAGTACAGTCTGTAGATCATTTGCAGGGCAGTTGATGTGCCGAAAGGGTGGCAGGGTACAGTCGCTCCCTGCCTCACCGTACATGGTGTCATGATGGCCAACTTGAAGAGTAATGTGTTGGTATTGTCCGTGATCCGTCCTGCCACAGCCCTGCACCTGGCCACAGCGTGACAGTGTGCATCCTGGCTGTTATCACAAGCCGCAGTTACTTATGTTATTACGAGCGACTCAGTAAACGAGCGCTCCGTTGGACCACCCGCGACTCGCGCTAGAGGTGCCCCGCCTGCCCCGCACACGTGGGACCACTCTATTTGACGACCACATCTGCATAACTTGAGGACAGGTGCATAACAATTAAGTCGACAGAGCATAATATCAGTGCGAGCCTGACTGTCTTCTTAATGAGCATAGATGAGGTGATGCACGTGTCAGACATTGTATAAGTTTATGTATCATCATAGCACGAACTAACCTAGACCATGCCGCTTCGTGATCGTTACTCTTCTTTTCTACTCCTCTGCCATTCTTTTCTGATTTATTTCGTTGCGGAATCCAAGACAGTTAAAACGTTTCTCTGGGACTTCGTCATGCTTCATTGTCTAGGCGCTTTTCATGTGGTCGCCACTGTTGATTGTGGCTAACTCTCCCCGAAACTCATACCGTACACATTGAGATGTAGTAGAGTGCAGTGGCTACACTCATACCGTACACATTGAGATGTAGTAGAGTGCAGTGGCTACACTCCTACCGTACACATTGAGATGTAGTAGAGTGCAGTGGCTACACTCATACCGTACACATTGAGATGTAGTAGAATGCAGTGGCTACACTCATACCGTACACATTTAGATGTAGTAGAGTGCAGTGGCTACACTCATACCGTACACATTGAGATGTAGTAGAGTGCAGTGGCTACACTCATACCGTACACATTGAGATATAGTAGAATGCAGTGGCTACACTCATACCGTACACATTGAGATGTAGTAGAGTGCAGTGGCTACACTCATACCGTACACATTGAGATGTAGTAGAGTGCAGTGGCTACACTCATACCGTACACATTGAGATGTAGTAGAGTGCAGTGGCTACACTCATACCGTACACATTGAGACGTAGTAGAGTGCAGTGGCTACACTCATACCGTACACATTGAGATGTAGTAGAGTGCAGTGGCTACACTCATACCGTACACATTGAGATGTAGTAGAGTGCAGTGGCTACACTCATACCGTACACATTGAGATTTAGTAGAGTGCAGTGGCTACACTCATACCGTACACATTTAGATGTAGTAGAGTGCAGTAGCTACACTCATACCGTACACATTGAGACGTAGTAGAGTGCAGTGGCTACACTCCTACCGTACACATTGAGATGTAGTAGAGTGCAGTGGCTACACTCATACCGTACACATTGAGATGTAGTAGAATGCAGTGGCTACACTCATACCGTACACATTTAGATGTAGTAGAGTGCAGTGGCTACACTCATACCGTACACATTGAGATGTAGTAGAGTGCAGTGGCTACACTCATACCGTACACATTGAGATGTAGTAGAATGCAGTGGCTACACTCATATCGTACACATTGAGATGTAGTAGAGTGCAGTGGCTACACTCATACCGTACACATTGAGATGTAGTAGAGTGCAGTGGCTACACTCATACCGTACACATTTAGATGTAGTAGAGTGCAGTGGCTACACTCATACCGTACACATTCAGATGTAGTAGAGTGCAGTGGCTACACTCATACCGTACACATTGAGACGTAGTAGAGTGCAGTGGCTACACTCATACCGTACACATTGAGATGTAGTAGAGTGCAGTGGCTACACTCATACCGTACACATTGAGATGTAGTAGAGTGCAGTGGCTACACTCATACCGTACACATTGAGATTTAGTAGAGTGCAGTGGCTACACTCATACCGTACACATTTAGATGTAGTAGAGTGCAGTAGCTACACTCATACCGTACACATTGAGACGTAGTAGAGTGCAGTGGCTACACTCATACCGTACACATTGAGATGTAGTAGAGTGCAGTGGCTACACTCATACCGTACACATTGAGATGTAGTAAAGTGCAGTGGCGGCTATACCTAGTATGCGGCCGCGCGGACCTGCTCGCAAATATTATGCTAATGACTGCGCTCCCCCGAGATCAATTAAATAAGGGTTTAATGTGTGCGCCCCCCCCCCCGCCCCCCCCCCCCCCCCCCCCCCATCAACATTAGCCGACGTCGGATTACTGCTGGAGACCATAATACTCAATACTTTTATATTGCAGTTCACATGTAGGTATTCTTAGGTAGTAAACTTACTAACTTACTTATACTTAATTAGATCTTAATATACCCTGTTGGGCACTGCAAAATAAAAACAAGATCTATTGAGAGATCTAATAATATAATTGCTACATATAAAGACGTGTCGAGTACAGTATATTGATGTATGATGTTGTAGATACAAGACGGGGGCTACAGGATGCGCCACAGCATCGCTCTGTGCCGACTGCCGCGCTCTCCCGCGCGAGCCCATCACCAGTTTGTAGGAAACACTCAAGAATGCAATATTCCCAAGAAGTGTAGTCAGGTATACCGTATAATGCATGCAGGGAACCTGTTCGTGATGTCTGTCTACGTATGCAATTGAGGTTCTAATATAAAACAGATCACGGCGTCGCATTCTTATTGCAAATAATTACCCATCCGCGGGTAATACCGGCTCCGAACTTACTCTGCTCATAAATAGCCGCGGTGTGCAGGTGTAGAGGGGCAGGGAGGGCCGGGGAGGGACAGGGAGGGCTTGCGCAAATCTGCGCAGATCTCACGAGCGCCACAAACCTGTCCCGACGCATTAAAACAACAATTTACTAAAAATAAAATTGTTAACCTTAACCGTTCGGTGGGAAAACGAACATTCTGCGTGTTGCATTCCTAAATTTTTGACAAAATGTTGCTATTTACAAAATAACGGTAGTCACAAGGAGACAATTTAGTCAGACAAAATACTACTTATCAAAGCACTCTAACAAGAGAATAAGTATTTCATCTTAATCTTGCAAATTCTGTTCCATAAGTTTTCCCCAGTTTCTGGCATCATCCGCCAGGGCTGGCGGCCTAGTGCCAGTGGTGTAGTGTCCTGAACTCCTGACTGCCATATCTTCAATACTGTCGCGCGTCCCCTGCGTACACCCACTTCCGACTTCATCTCTGCCCTTAGGGCAAGATTGAAGTCAAGAGCAAGCCCATTTATAATGATAAAAAAATAAAATAAACCCAACGATCACCGGAACAATCATGATGACGTAAAGTGGCTCATACGCAGTCTACCTTCATATTACCAGAACTTTTGTCGCTGTTCCGAGTCCTGCGTGGATACTTAAGTGAAACATTCACGCAGGGCTATGTGCTTTCATCCCAAAGTACAGACAGAAAAACGTGAAGATATAACGCCTAAGTTAACTGCGATAACCACCGTACAATACTAGCTTGGTTTCTGGAATTATAACAACGCACTTTACCCGAGTCACTGCGCCCTTCTCAAACTAGGAACAGACAGCATCACGCGAGGGTTCCTTCGTGATGGGGCTCCGCGCTCGCTTGTAACCAGAGCCGTGTGTCGGCGGGCTGACCGCAATTAGCGCGATTACAGTCATCATCGTGCCGTACCGCAGCCGTGCCGGGCCGTACGCGCCGCATCCTGCCCCCGACGTGACCGGCTTCACACGAAGTGAGTCGGGATCGGGATGAACACCATGAATTACCACCACTTCGGAATGGAACCGGACGTCTAACTCAACAACAGTTGTCCCTACTCTCTCGATGTAATAATATCTAAGTTTTACGTCGTCTATAGACAGCTCTTATTCGGTAGAGCGCAGTACACTAGGTATACAAATAAATAAAATGAAAGTGTCTATTTGTTATTTCAAAATAACAGCATTTTTGTAAATTCTGTCGGTACTTATGACATTGTTAACAAAATTCGATACTTACAAAGAGTATTTTTACCCGACTATGGCGAAGCCAAAAGGAAGGGTAATGATTTTGGCGGTCTAAGTATGTATGTATGTATGTTCCACCGTAGAGCGCCTAAACTACTGAACGGATTTTAATAAATTAGGTGTCAATAGATTCATAAGAATAGCCCGGGTGACATAGGCTATATAAATTTTATAAATTCTTTTTATGACGGAATTTAAATGTCAAAAACTTACCCCAAAAAATATTAAATTGAGATAATGATATATATGTATGTATATGTAGCTACCTATCTACTTAGCGCGCGTTGCGCTCCCTTTCTTACTTGCCAGGAATAAACCAGCTCACAGCTAACAAGGTTGTTTTACTAGCTCCATACATTTCAGATAATCATAGCAAGTTTGGTATCAAATGAAAGGTCTTGGCGAGCACATTACAACTATGTATTATATTATAGTTTAAGTAGGTACACACAAAAACAAAATTCAAATAAAAAGATTAAGTTCAAAAATCTAAAACCCGACTACTAACAAAATCGCGGTCTTAAAAGTAGAAAACAAGAAAATAATTCTTGTCTGATATTCTTCGTAGTCGCATGCCACCTTGCTAATGGCAATTAGCAGCTGACTTCTGTATCAATGAGAACGCCATGAAGGAGCATCAGGTATCAGTGGCATGCGACTACGAAGAATATCAGACAAGAATTATTTTCTTGTTTTCTACTTTTAAGACCGCGATTTTGTTAGTAGTCGGGTTTTAGATTTTTGAACTTAATTTTTTGTTTTAATAATAATTTCACACGGACAAAGTCGCTGGCAACAGCTAGTGAACAATAAATGCAATGCTACTGCCACTGTGCTACTGCGCTATTGTGTAAACACACAAATATGTACAACAACACAATGTAACGCATTTATGGAGATGTACTAGGAGACAATGAAGTTCTGTATCAATTACATGTTATCATAAAAAACGCTCACTTATTTGCCGAGCTGATGGGGGCTAATTATTGGCCGCTAATGGGGCACTCGGCCTCTCCTAATGATTCTCGTGCTGAGGTCACCTGTGTAAACACTGTATTAGCGGACACGCCCCATCAGCTTCATTTTTTTTTTTAATAATTGACTTACCATTTTTCTAGTAAATTTTTTCTAGTAATACTCCTAACTATGTTGCACGAATCGCTAATTTGAAGAAAATAATTGGGAAGCCACTAAACGAACCTCATTTACTTTGTAACATTCAAATAAAGAAAAAGTGTCCACTCTAAAGTCGATAAACGTGGAAAATCTGGACATTTTATACACTTTGGCAAATGCGAAAACGCTATGAAACCACGGGGTTGTTGAGCCTATTGCTTTTCTAATAGAACCGTTGTAAGCGATAATAACTTGTTGCTGTCACAGTTGAACAGGCGTCAATGTCATCAGCTAACAGGGACACTATTACCAAAATATGGTATCACACCAATTAAGTAACAATTTAATAAAGTAGTTAGTCGCGATGTATGTAATCGGCTCCACCCCCTTGATGACACACATTACATAGACTCATTAGGGCCGCCCTGCTTTACGCGGCCACTATATGAGCGCGCGCGTCGCGGGGCACCGCAGTGATCGCCAGGACTTCAGGAGACATGTCGCAGGTAATGCTGCTGGTGCTGCTGGTGCTGCTGGCCGCGGTGGGGACGCTGGCCGACGTCAACGTCATGAAGGACGTCACGCTCGGCTTCGGGCAGGCGCTCGACAAGTGTCGCCAGGAGGTACGTTTGTTTATTTACTTATGATCAATCAAACTCTAATTCCACAAAGGCTTATTGTTTCCGACTAAGAAATCTGAATTAAAGTCTTTTTAAAAGACTATGTATTTGTAGATTGTTCGTAATGTATAACTTTTGGCCGACTAAGCTATTATTTTTATATAACATCACTACACTTTTACTCTACACAATGACATTGCAGTGACATTACGAAATATATTCTATAATTCCTATCATGTTTATTAAAGAGTGTTCCTTTGTTACTGTTCGCAACGTGCAGAGTGACCTGACGGAGGAGAAGATGGAGGAGTTCTTCCACTTCTGGCGCGACGACTTCAAGTTCGAGCACCGCGAGCTGGGCTGCGCCATCCAGTGCATGAGCCGCCACTTCAACCTGCTCACCGACTCCAGCCGCATGCACCACGACAACACCGAGGAGTTCATACAGTCCTTCCCCAACGGTTAGTGCGACCTCATTAATGCCATGCTGCCCTCGTAAAACAAACATTTTGAGACTTTAAGATATACGCGTAGACGTGTTTTTCTCGAAACTGCCATTTTTCAAGTACTGTATTTGCTGTTATGAGGAGGGCACCATGTCTGTCCATGCTGCTGTACTCATTTCTATGGTCATAAACAAACGCAAAATGACTCGCATCCCCCAATTGAAAAACTCTTTCTCACTATTTACCGCGGATGAAGGACCGATCAAATATATTATCTCTACCGAGGTCTCTTATTCTTTACGTGACTCAAAAACAAGAGTTAATACCATAGGCTAAATTACTGATTCGTGGAATAGTCCCCACTAGAAAGTGCCACATGATCAGCGTGTGTGTGTGTGTGCAGGCCAGGTGCTGGCGCGCCAGATGGTGTCGCTGATCCACTCGTGCGAGAAGCAGTTCGACCACGAGCAGGACCACTGCTGGCGCATCCTGCACGTGGCCGAGTGCTTCAAGCACGCCTGCGTGGAGCACGGCGTGGCGCCCTCCATGGAGATGATGATGACCGAGTTCATCATGGAGGCGGAGGCGCGGTAGACCTGCTACCCACTTGCTTACTGTGGACGTATAGCATGTAAGAACGACTAAGTATACACTAAGTAGACAATTATCTGTTTTCCTACTTCATAGAAGGTACGGTCAGCACCAGAAGTAGCTTATCATTTCGATGGTTTAATTATTTGATGTACAGGGCTCCAGCTATAATTTCGAATATTTCAATAGATTATACTTTTTTTTTTCCTTTATCCTTACTTCAATAGTTTATTAGTAACGAGTAGGTAATATCTAACAATAAAAACACCTGCTTTAAAACTTTGAGTAGCGTTAATCTACTTCTGGTGCTGACTGTATATAAAAATGTAAGTAAATAAATATCCAAAAGGACTGTCAACCTGAACGAAAATTAAATAAAACGAATAGAAACATTACCAGAATGTGTATGATACGGTTGTGGTTAGGTTAGTGTGGATTACTGGAATGATATGAGCAAGCGACAAACTTAGCGCTAACAAGACCCAGTAGGTACCTCAACCTACACTGACCTACTAACAGGCTCATGACGCAGAAAGTTTTATTGTTTGTAGAAGTGAAACTCGTGCGCACATTTATGTTTGAACTATTTACCTTCTTTATTGACTACACATTGCAGACCACACATTTTCCTTAGGCAGTCCGAAATAAATATATTTTGTTAGATAAGTAGGTAGCTAAGCGATAGGTACCCGACGACGACTTCAGCATGAAAACGGTTTAACGATTAGAAAGAAGAGGGGTAAACTCGTATATTTCATAAGGTGTTTATGAGCATTTCTTTAGAGAAATACAAAAAAAATGGTTCAGGAATTAAATTATTTAATTACTTACATATACAAATGCTTTTGTTTTATTTTATTTTAAAGTTATCGACCCTATCATTGTATGAAACATCGACAGCACCCTTTGACTTTGTTAATGTTAAAGTTCCGATTAGGCCAACTCACTTGTATTGTATGACGAATTGACGATATTCAAACTGGAGTCGGAGCGAATAGAAGTATGACTTCCTACCTGCTATTTATATGTATGTGCTTCCTACTCATTGTAAAACCCGCGTCTCGTACAGGGTTCGCTTCTGTTGGAAACGTGTTGTGCTGGTTCTCTTTTCCTGCTCTATATATTATGAGAGTCTATCTTAAGATGCGCTTACGGTAAACAAGCCTGATCATGATCTCTCTTGGCGGGTTGCTCGGCTGCGGCTTCAAGTCTGACTCCGCTCGTGCTTGGTTCGCCCAGTGTATACGCAACTTTACATATAAAGTACGGCAGTGACCTACTGGGTAATTTCGAACTTGAGTACAACTGGGGATGTAGCTCAGTGGTAGAGCGTTCGCTTTGCATGTGAAAGGCCCCGGGTTCGATCCCCGGCATCTCCAAATTTTGCCGCTGGTACTTATTTTTATAAATTGAAAAAAAATTAACCAAGGGTCTGTTTTGGTCCGATAATATTATAAATTAAATACAATAATTTTATACAAAAATTGAACAAGTCCTATCAAAAACGTAATTTGATTGACCCCGACGTGATTTGAACACGCAACCTTCTGATCTGGAGTCAGACGCGCTACCGTTGCGCCACGGAGTCGGTACAAAGGCACGTGAAATGATAGTTCTGTTGTAGTTACTTATTAAAGGTCAAACATCTACTAAAGTATGTATGTCAAATTAAAATATGTTCAACGTGTCCTGTCATCCTAACTCAGAATTTGCATATAGTTTGTAGCAGAATAGAGTAGAATTTCCTGAAAAAATAAATGCTGTAGATACCGACATAAAGTCTCCATCAGTTTACCAAAACAACCGTAAGTGTTTATTATTGAAACTGATGGGGGGTTTGTTCTCTCGCACGCAAACAAGTACTACTAGTGCCATCTAGCGGTGAGCGGCCGAACGAAAGTGTGTGAACTACTTATAAATTCGAGGCTGAGGCCTTATGGCGGATGGTCCGACGCGCGACGTTCGGTCCACAATACAATGAAATATAGGTAGTACCATAGGCTCGTGGGACCTTTTTACCCGACTGCGGCGAAGCCCAAAAGGAGGGGTAATAGGAAATCACTTACTTTATTTACCGGTACTGAGGAAAACAATCGTGAAATAAAGGCATAATTTGACATTTCGTGGCATGTGTGTGGAAGAGGCTTTTTATTTGCAAAAGCCTTGATACTACTTGATAGCGACAGCGCTAGGTGACGTGTTGTAGGTCAATATTTTAATTGTTTTATTTCGTTTAAAAAAATACATTTTAACAGCACAATGTATTGAATTTTATTTCTTATTATTATTTATAGTTTATGAGCTCATACGCCTCAATATAGACACAATTAAAAAGCCATTGTTATAAATCTCCTGGAGATTTATATTTAGCGGACGGGAGGAATATGTAAGTATTATGATAAGTTACCGTTGCCGAGTTGTTCCTAACCTTGACCTTTTTTTTTTTAATGGGACATGCCCGTTGCCCGCCACACTATTCCCAAACCACTGTAACTAACCTTGACCTACATGAATTATGTTGTTTATTGTGAAGTGCCTTATTGGTCAGTCACACTCACAGGCGTGTCTGCTGAACACATCAGGGAATCGACTCCCGGGAATCGAACCGCTCGGGTAGGATAGTGTTACAGGGAATTCGATCAGAAAACTTTCAGTAGCGGCAACGAAGTCTGGATTAGTGCTGGTTAATGGCAATAGGCTCGTGAAATGTGGGTGTAATACTCGGTACAGATCTGCCTACCTCTTCAGGGATTCGGGTGTGATGTTATGAAAGTAATGTACCTATGATTTTAAAAGAGTTTGATGTGAAACGAAAACCTAGGAATAGTCTAATATTTCGTTTCACTCGTTTTCGTTAAACTTGTGTACCTACTTATTAGTGAAATTGTTTGAACAGTTTATATGGGAAGTATGTTTCATGTTTATTTTTGGGGTCTAAGTATCAGTCAAAAGTGCTTCGTTTGGACGTACTTTTTTGAATATGATTTTTTTGACAGAGGTAGTCAGATGGATAGTCAAATCATTACTTTTTTAAACAAAAGTATGTTTATTAAATACAATGCTTTGTATTTTTAAAATGTTTTTGCGACGAATTGTAGGTAGATGTGCAAGGTACAATTCTTAACTATTTAAATATAATTTTACATCTCTCATATTCGGTAAGTAGGTCCTAATTACCCCCAAATGGGGCTTGTAGGTGACCAATTAGCGCTCCAGGGCATTAATGTCGCAAGAAAAGCCCTAGGGCGGTAAGTAATTTAAAAAAAAAACTCTTCACTCTTTCAAAATGTTCGCGTACATCTAACCATCATAGTACTGGCAATAGACATCATGCATTCAGCCCAATGACAAAAGAGGTCGCTTCGCTATTCAGCCTTGTCTTCGTATGAGTATAACGCCTGTGTGGGGGAGGCTTAATAGTCATCAATTTTAAATATCGAACGGCGAAGCTCAATATCGGTCTTGAAAAAAAAAAAAAAAGAGATGAAAAAGGCGGTAATAGAAAACTTTACTTTCAATATTGTTTGTTTTTGGTTTTTTTTTATAATTACGTGCTAATTAGGAAAAAAACATGAGTTCTGCAAGTAATGGAGATATAAGCTGCACTCCCGATTCAATGAAAATGGAAGCTGAAGCAGCAATTAACAATATTTTGCCTGAAAGTTCTAAAGAGAGATATTTGAAAACTTTATTCTTGTAATGCCGGTTTTTTTCTTCTTACCTCATAATCGAGATGTAAAGCAGAGTAGTTAGCTCGGGTGTAAGCATCAATTGCACCCTCGAACTATTGGCGCCCTCGCTGCGCTCGTGCGCCTAAATATCTCGGGCTGCAATTGATGCCTTACAGCCCTTGGCTACTAATCTACTATTAGATATGTCCAGTTTCTCAATAAATGTACCGAAGTAAAAATTTTCACTTCGGTACATTTATTGAGAAACTGGACATATCTAAAATTATATTTATAGTTAAGAATTGTACCTTGCACATCTACCTACAATTCGTCGCAAAAACATTTTAAAAATACAAAGCATTGTATTTAATAAACATACTTTTGTTTAAAAAAGTAATGATTTGACTATCATCGTAATGCGTCCTCTTAACTTATCATGGTATTTTTGTTTGGCATAGTTTAACATTTCAATTTTTCGTCTTTTTATCCTAGCGTCTATACTAGTCTACCTATAGTTATTCAGCTGCATAATTATCAAAATCAGCGTTCTACGAGGATGGTGATAGTGCACTTAGAGCAACCTGGTCAACATAGATGCGACGTACCTCAAGGCAGTAACTGTTGTTGCTTTTGTCAATAGTAATGATCTTGAGTCCTAAATGAATATTACTTTGTGACGATACCACACGATACCACTATCTATTACAACACAATTTAAAAGTCATCATTAATTAAACAGTATTTCTGCATTTATATTTTACCGGACAAAGATCAAACCCGTTGAACCTAAATGTGGTATTAAAAAGGGATCGTGTCAACAACAACTGATTCATTAAAAATTTCTCTTTAGATAAATTTTGCTCTTGGAAAAGCCATGTCAATGACGTTTGCGGTAATCACTACTACATAGTATAAAACAAAGTCGCTTTTTCTGTCCCTATGTCCCTTTGTATGCTTAAATCATTAAAACTCCGCAACGGATTTTGATGCAGTTTTTTTTTAATAGATAGAGTGATTCAAGAGGAAGGTTTATATGTATTTAGTATCAGCATTGCACCCGTGCGCAGCCAGGGCGGGGCGCTAGTAGAATATTATAAATGAATAGTTTTGACTTTTGACTACCCTCTGAGACGTATTGGCTGCGAGATATTCCAAGTTTTGTTTAATTTAAAATGTGCTTGTTTTTTGTTATTCCGTTTTTTTAGTCAGGTAACTACGTTTTTTATTTCCAACTCTTTAGTTCTCTTGGTTTGTTCTTTCGTTGTCACTTTGAATTTCTTTTGACCATTTATGTGTTACATATTTTTGAAATCTTCTTTTAAACCCCTTTTTACACTACTCGGTGTTATAAGGTTTTTCTTTTGAACTCCGCTATTTGGCCCCCAAAATTCGCAATTATACTTTGTTTTTTAATTTTAATTTAGCCTATAACACTCGCGCCATCAAGACGAATCTAACGACGTATATTTTATTGAAATCCGTTCATCCGTTTAGGAGTTATGAGGGAACAAAGAAACGGACGTACATAATACATACATACACGTCAAACACATAACCCTCCTTTTGGGGTTCGCCGCAGTCGGGTAAAAATATCGTTTTATTATTTTATTTCTTCGAAAGTGTATTGAAACACGTAGGCATTTGTTACTGCTGTTGTAGGCTCGCCTCGCATCATTATTGAGTACATATTAGCCTCGCATGCAATAACAAAGTTTGCCGCACTTTTAAATCAAAATCGACTATTTCTGACTGCATGCATCATCATTCATCATCATTTATCATCATTCTCTTGACCTATTTTTTTTTTTTGGATGCTGGGAAATCATCAAATGACCCCTCCCGCTATGGTTAGTGCGGTAGGGAGAGTCAGAATTCTACTGACTAATAAAACCACCCATGTTCCTTCTTAGCCCTCTGTGTGGAGGCCGCAGTAGTTCTTTCGAACAACCCTCAGCACCGACGGGCGACAGCCCTTGCGGCCCCCTTCAATGTTGCTGACATCTCTTTGAGGTGCCATTCCCTTTCGCCCCGGATCATGGCTTGCACTAGGGCCGCGAGAGGTCGGCCTCCACGGTGTGCTCCACCGTGTCCTCCGGCTGATCCTCGCAATGGTAGTATCCGGATTTTCCTCCCACCTGATTCGGTGCAGGTACCTCCCGAAACAACCGCATCCGGTAAGGACCTGTGTCAGATGGAAGGTGAGGGCGCCGTCGCGCACCTCCAGCCACTTCTCAAAGAGGGGACTTTTTTTTTTTTTTTAAATTATAAATGGGCTTGCTCTTGACTTCAATCTTGCCCTAAGGGCAGAGATGATGTCGACGATGGAACGAGCTTACCCAGTAGAAGCCTGTTTACTCGCGACTTAAACAGATTAGGGTTATATGAACTCGGAAAAACGGACGCAGGCAGGGAATTCCACTCCTTAGGTACCGCTATTGTGGCGTGCCCTGCACGGGGTTGCGACAGGCGCTCCCTCCATGTCGCTATATGAGATCGCACCGGAGGTATGTCCGCTGAGCGGCAATTTGCCGCGGCTCATTCTCTGGCCCTTATCCAATAATTCTAATTAATTCATTATTCTTTTTCATTTTTTACTTTGACATTTAGAAGTTAGAGTCTGTCAAGCGAGTCTAGTCCCATGAAAAAGGCGGCAAATTCAAAAATCACTGATATAAAACACTGATATAGCACGCTGAAAACTTATTGATACTTGAATTTTAAAGTAAAAGGGTTGTGGACTCGACTCGCTTGACAGACTTCTATCAATAAGTTTTCAGCGTGCTATATCAGTGTTTTATATCAGTGATTTTTGAATTTGCCGCCTTTTTCATGGGACTAGACTCGCTTGACAGACTCTATGCTTACACGCTGAAATAAACATAATTATACTTTAACACACACACTTATAAGTATGTTTATCAGTTGTCTAGTACCCATAACACAAGCTCTGCTTAGCTTGGGACTAGATGGCGTTGTGTGATAGTTGTGGAATATTATTATTATTATTTTTATAGTGCCGACTCAAGTCCATTTTTGATCTTGGGTCGATTGTCGTTGTCATGATAACAGGGAGACATCGCCTAGCAAATCAATCCCAGAATATCTTGGCTACAAACGATGAATTTTCACAACCATCCTTTACATCAGCCATCCTTATTTAATCAATGCTAAAGATGTCACTGTTAGCAATGTTAAAGATGTCTATAATGTATTTTTATTTATTAAAAAGTGAACGTTTAGTCAAATTATAAACAAATGCTGCAATAATTTATGCGCCGCCGAGTTTGTGACTTAATCGTTGCCATCAAATTAGGCACTCGCATAAAAATAATAAAATCTTGTTTAAGTTAATTGTCCTTTCCACCATAATTACCCAATTAGTTCCCCACACGTTTAATTTTAATGAACACAACAAAGTCGCACTCATATTTCCGGTGTGTGTCGAATGTGGTTACGCATGCGCAGTGCAAGTCGTGCTCTGTGCAAAGTGCATCATTGCTCGGTTTTCCTTAGTGGGTATTCCCTCGCTCAGAGAGGACGTATTAATAAGCAGCGGGACCAGGACGCGCTCAGTGCGCAGGCACGCAGCCACGACGGTCACAGACGTACTAACTTGTTGTTCTACAGCAGTGACGCAGTACAGCATGTTGCTGAAGGCGGTGGTGGTGGCGCTGCTGGTGAGCGCGGCGTGCGCGCAGCTGGAGCTGGGCGTCCTGGTGGCGCAGTACTACCCGCGCCCCGAGCCGCGCACCCGCCCCGGGCACCACGCGCACCGCATGCAGCCCCCAGCACCCCGCACGCGCCGCAGCTACTTCGACCGCGACGCGGCGCCGGCGGAGGGTAACGACTCGCGCGCGCCTGTCTTCAGCTGATGCACTCGCGGCCGGGGCACTATGCTGCGGCCCAACACCACCAAGGCTCCATGAAGTTTACCGTACATTCAGTGATCAACGCACTAATGCACGAATAGCACTTATTCAGTACTTACATGATTCTGTACTAGTTGTACTACCCCTCATAAAACTTTTTCATCGGGAATTAAAACCTAAAACAGTTGTTTTCTACACGGTCGCACCTAAAGAGTGCGTTTCTTTTTAAATAACCCATGATTTTTTTAAGTCGTTTGTGCTTCGTCGATGTCCCCCTTCCACCTTGCATGTGTTTTACTTATTGTTTTATAGGTTTCAGTTCCGCTAACGCTATCCGAGTTGTATAATTAATTAAGTTTAGAAAATGATTAGGAATAATTTTAGTTTTAGGAACTAACATTAGATAATATATTACATTAAATACCGTAATGAAATCACGTTATGTACAACTGCGTCACACCCGTCGTCTGTATGAAATCATCGGCTGTTTTCGAACCAGTACCCCGACATTCGTGCAAGTCGCTGCGTCACACCTCACACGCCACCACGCGCCACCACCAGTACCACCACGCGGAGCCGACAGTATCTATTATTAAACAAATCTAACATTATGATCCTGTTCAATTAAATATCCTTTTCTCAAAAATGGTATGTAATGTTGCCATAACATCTCTAAAAAGTATCCAGAAAGTGAACTTTACCGGAGACTTATTCACAACTGTCCAGTAAGAAGCGAGATTTTAAACTTGGAATCTCTTAATGTCCAGTAAGTAAGTATGTAATTTACTTACTGGACACTAGGTCATCCTCTTTAGATCTGCTTAGAAAAAAAAACATAGTACCAGACACAGATTAGAGTTTAGCCATTATAACATGGTTATAGAAGGGAGGTTCCAAATATATATCTATCTCTCTTTTTGGTATGACATTTTATGAGATACATATATTTTTGGAACCTTAAACAGCCATTTTATACGTTGCGTTTTGTACTTAGTAATGTTGTAGAAGTATAGTGTGGGATTTTATGATTGTATTTATATTTAGTAATTTCAGTTTATTTAAACAGACGGATTCGTGTAGAGATCATTTCATTTCTCTAAATATTTTGACGGTACCATGCCTTTACATTCTGGTGCTGCTAACCAGTTTTGTTAAAAACTTGTACAAATTTGAAACGGATGACCAACGCCGAGTTAGAGTTGATACGCGTAGGAAAGACTTGCCTAACTCAATCCAACCGAAATTAAACGTGGTTCATCACAGTCCCAGGTACCAATCAGTATTTCTTTTCAACCAACTTCCCCTAGAACTTAAAGGCATAAATAGCATATACTTATTTAAAAACAAATTGAAGACATATTTATTGAGGAAGGGCTACTCAGTATCGATGAGTACTTAAATGACAAGAAATAGCCGTATTATTATAATTTTGATTATGTTGATTATTATTTTGATTATGTTGACTATTATTTTGATTATGTTGATTATTATTTTGATTATTATTTTGTTCTACTCATCTGATTATTTAATTACATATTTATCTGTTTTTTCTAGTAATGGCAAACTTTATCTTTGACATCCTATTTTGCTATTTGACTTTAGTTGTGCTTTAGTTTGAGATGACATATCGTTTTTATTACTGACCTTTTTTTTTTTTTAAACATTTTTATTTTATTTTGATTTGACATATTTTTTTTTTGTATTAATTAATCACAAATATAAATTGACATTATATTAATATTATTAATCTTTTTACCACAATTTGAATTTAGTTTGTCCTTTTTTTTTGAATTATGAATTACTTAATGGAATTTGGATTATTATTATTGTTTTATATTTTTAATTAGTATGTTCATCTATAATTATGTTAACTAATATTATTGTTTTATCTTGTTTAGACATGTTTTTCATTGTACTTAATGTTTTATACTTAGTAGGCTGTTTTATTTTTACAACATATTTTCTACACAATGTAAATTGTTCAGAAATAAATGACTTATGACTTATGACTTATTAAAAAGTTTTTTCTAAAGTTATTTCATAAACTGCCTCGTTGGTCTAGTGGTCGCAAGCTCGACTGCAGAGCGTGATGTCCTGGGTTCGATTCCCGGGTCGGCCAAAAAGTGCTATTGTGTTTTTCACATATGAATGTAACCTTCAATATTAATTAAACGAATTTGTTGTTAAACTTTCTTTAATTTTTGAGAAAAGCATTATACAAACCTCAACCAGTAAGAAAGCCATCCTGGCCTCGTGTATAACCAGACCTCACCTGCGGTTCGGTCCGGTTAACTCATACTTGGTCAGGAAGGCTTACTTACTGGATTCTGCAGTAATGTACTATTTCTCAAAAATGGTATGTAATGTTGCCATAACATCTCTAAAAAGTATCCAGAAAGTGAACTTTACCGGAGACTTATTCACACACACACATTCACACTTATTATGGACAGTTGTCCAGTAAGAAGCGATATTTTAAATTTGGAATCTCCTACTGTCCAGTAAGTAAGTATGTAATTTACTTACTGGACACTAGGTCATCCTCTTTAGATCTGCTTAGAAAAAAAAACATAGTACCAGACACAGATTAGAGTTTAGCCATTATAACATGGTTATAGAAGGGAGGTTCCAAATATATATCTATCTCTCTTTTTGGTACCTATGACATTTATAGTGTGGGATTTTATGATTGTGTTTAGTAATTTCAGTTTATTAAAAAGTTTTTTCTAAAGTTGTTTCCTAAACTGCCTCGTTGGTCTAGTGGTCGCAAGCTCGACTGCAGAGCGTGAGGTCCTGGGTTCGATTCCCGGGTCGGCCAAAAAGTGCTATTGTGTTTTTCACATATGAATGTAACCTTCAATATTAATTAAACGAATTTGTTGTTAAACTTTCTTTAATTTTTGAGAAAAGCATTATACAAACCTCAACCAGTAAGAAAGCCATCCTGGCCTCGTATATAACCAGACCTCACCTGCGGTTCGGTCCGGTTAACTCATACTTGGCCAGGAAGGCTTACTTACTGGATTCTGCAGTAATTTTAATGGGACCTTATATAGAGTTCAATGAAGAAGATTATGGCGATGTTGGTGGTTATTAACGATTTGGTGTTTTGTGGCGATCAATAAAATACTGGCTCTTGTTGTACTAAATACTATGCCGTAGTCAGGGGCCTGCGTCAGTGTTCCTGAATTTATAATCATCCGTCATCTGCCCAGCCTTTTTCCCGACTATGTTGTGGTCTTGTGGTCGGCAACCACTCTAAGCTGAATACTGCATTATTTTTACCCGACTGCGGCGAAGCCCAAAAGGAGGGTTATGTGTTTGACGTGTATGTATGTATGTATGTATGTCCGTTTCTTTGTTCCCTCATAACTCCTAAACGGATGAAGGGATTTGAATGAAATATACATCGTTAGATTCGTCTTGATGGCGCGAGTGTTATAGGCTACATTAAAATTAAAAAACAAAGAAAAATTGCGGATTTTGGGGCCCAAATCGCGGAGTTCAAAAAAAAATTTTTTTTCCAATACCATCGAGTAGGGTATCAAAATAAAGGGTTTTAAAGGGAGATTACAAAAATATATAACACTTATATGTTTAAAAGAAATTTTAAGTGACAAATCCTTAAACAAGCACAAAAGTTAAATCATTTGCGAAGAAATTTACGCGACCAACGAAAGAACTAACTAACACAAAAGAACTAAAAAGTTGGAAATAAAAAAAAGTAGTTAAAAAACTAAAAAACCCGACTGAAAAAACTGAAAAGCAAAAAACAAGCACATTTTAAATTAAACAAAACTTGGAACCAGGCGGGGTTCATTTGAATATTAAAATATGAAATAATGAAAAACATAGAACTAAAATAGAACCCCGCCTGGTTCCAAGTTTTGTTTAATTTAAAATGTGCCTGTTTTTTGCTTTTCAGTTTTTTCAGTCGGGTTTTTTAGTTTTTTAACTACTTTTTTTTTTACATGGACCGACGCGACGGCGACTACCTATCTGACGTCCGCAACCCAATTAGTATACTGGGTAATATGACTGGTTTGTTCCAGAGTTCAGAGTTCATATGGCCCAATCTATTTAAGTTGTGAGTTAATATAATAGGCTTCTATGGGTTAGCTCGTTCCATCGTCTATGCTTTTTTTTTGGGGTGGGTATAAAATCATCAAATAACCCCTCCCGCTCTTGGGCAGAGCGAAAGGGAGTGTCAGACTAAAAACCACCCATGTTCCTTCTCAGCCCTTCATGTCGAGGCAAACTTCTTACGATCTTTGTGCCCAACCCGCAGCACCGATGGGACCTCATGTCTGTCCTCAGAACAAGATTGAGGTTCAGATGCAAAACTGCACGTTGTATACCCACACCAAAATACCCAAGTTAGTATGATTATGATTATCCCTGATGACCTTCGTTATGTTCAAGAAGATAATCTGGAATACTTAACCCAAAACATTTACTCCGTTGTTGATGTGTTTATGTAGTAGGTACCTACCTACCTGAAACATTTAATGAATGCCAACGGGCTTCTGGGGTATAACAGTATGTTATGATAATATTCTAGGTGATTTTATTATTCTAACACGAATGACTCGAAATCGTATTAAAAAGTTATGTCAGAATGTCCAGTCAGTGAAACCCATGAAACGTTGAGATGAAAGGTCATTAGAGACAACTTTATTAAATAATATTATCGATCTCAATAGCCTTCATTCAATCAAATAAATAATTAATGTTTAAATAAGGTACCGATGAAATAATAATGTCAATGTGTAGACTCATGCACTGAACATACCTACGTGGTAACCGTTTTAGCGTCGTCGGTGTCGGTTCCACCTTGCGTTTGTCTTATAATTGCTCGTTCTGATTGTTTGACTCGTACGTTTAACTAAATAAATTGAATCGTTTTTGTTTTTTTTTCATTGATAAGAAAGTTTTTATTTTTTGACAAGAAATCATCATCCACATCGGCAAATAAATACATAATTTACACAGGATAAAGTAAGTAGGTAACACAATGTAAGTTAATGCGCTTGATGTGTGTGGTGGCGGGTTTCCCGCGCGACCCGCATGGCGCACAGCCGCGGCACACGTGAGCATGTCGGCCGCAGTGCGGAGCGCGGGGAGCGCCCCGGTTATGTGAGCGCGACCACTACTCGGCAACCACGGACCGCCAACTCGCATTCTACACAACTGCCTGACTGCTTCATGTGAAACTATGTACATACAATTGACGCGTTAACTCCAACATTACTATAAAATACGATCACCACGAAAGGACGTAATAATATTACATGCTTCGACATTCAGAGAGTTCTACATTCGTAAAGTAGGTATGCGGTAAATGTCTATCTTTTTTTATATTTCAAATGGGCCTGCTCTTGACCTCAAACTTGTCCTCAGAGGACAGATGAGGATGTCTGCACAGCAACTCATAACTTGAAGAATTCGAGTGAGTCGTGAGTGACGGTGGTAGCGCCGCCGCGGCGCTGGGCTTTCCCGCGCATTCCGTGACATACACTCGCGGTCGCGAATACTTGCATCATAGATTCATAGCGCGCCGATATCGGCAGGCCAGCTCATTTGTTCCTTACATAACAGCGACCCGGTGACATAGGTGCTAGAACAATGGTCAACGTTGAAGTATTTTGGTGACAACTTAGATTAATTTCGATTCCCCAATCGAAATTAATCGAAGTTGTGTTGTGTGAAGGCAAAAACTGTCACGACTGCGTGGTCTATGTTATAACTTCAATAAAGCAAAACCAACACAGAGGCTATTTGAAAATGAAGTCATTATCCGTTACAAGGTTTTAATGACACTATTTTTTTGCTTTGCACGGCGGATGTTTTGGGGGATCCCAAAAGGAAAACACCGCACTAACGTCACCTGAGTCATCCGTTAGATCACCTTGAGCTGTTTCTTACTGCTCACTGAACAAAGACATTCATCAGTAGGTGCACTGGGTATCTTAGAAGGTACAAAGCACTCAGCACTATACAAACACGCGCCCGGCTGTCTGAAGACAAAATCCTATAAAACTAAATTAGCCAGGTGCTTGAATTTACATAAGAAACTTTTCAGAAATCTTGGACAGAAAATGACGAATGAACCACGCATCAACTATAACAACGAAATACTAGGGTATAGGTAAGTCTTCTCACAAAGCCTCCAGGATGATATTGTGACTGCCTCTTGTTCTGCTCAGGAGTGAGGCCGTTTTCTATAGGCTACCGCGACATTTCAGAGGCACTGCAAAAACGAGGTAATGTTTACAGCATCCTAAAAATATTATTATATTGGACGTGCTGAACATCCAGCGATCTTTTCGAGTAGTTGACCCGAAGATTACCGCTGTAAAAAAACTGATAATAAGCTTCAAAAGCGTCAGTACTTACACCAAGCTAATTTTCGTAGCAACTTAATTAATTTTAATATGATCGCCAGAGCCCTACTATCCCGTTCAATTTTAACATGATCACTGAGGTCAAATAGAAAGGTCGGTAAGAAAATGAGCAGCCGAGAAAATGACTATCGGAAGACAAAACTTGAAATCTAGTTTCTCGCCAATTATGTTCCAAGGTAACTTCTGTGCGTTTACTTTAGCCTGACCAAAAGCTCGTTGTGATAAAATTATAATGGCAATCAAGATTAAACTTTCCTGTTTACTCTGCAAGACAGTGTAGTCGGAAAGTACGGGCTAACCCGCATATAAACGAGACGCGTAACGTAGGAAAACCAGTCGCGATCACTCCATCATGATACGCGTCGCCTGCCTCCTGCTGCTGGCCGCGAGTGCGCTCCCCGCGCCCACCAGCCCTCCCCGCGCCGCCAACAGCGCCCTGCCCTACGACGGCGACACACCAGGAGCCCTGCTCATCAGACCGCTGTTGAGGTTCAAGAGGAATGCACCGCCGGAGAGCACTGACATTGATCATGTCAACAGAAAGCAGTTCATTGTGAAGTTACTCTGCCAGAAGGACGGCCAGTGCGCGCACACGCAACTTTACGAGCTGGACCTGTTGCGGGCGGAGCCAAGCGTGAACGGAAAGGGTGTTTATTACTGACGCAGTCGGTCAACGCATATGTGGACTGAAGGACTGAAGTAAGCGGCGCGTGAGGCGACGGCACCAGTCTCCAGGTGAGCCCGTCTGTAGGCTGTGCGGTTTACGGCGTGCGGTGTGCGGTGTGCGGCGTGCGGTGTGCGGCGTGCGGTGTGCCTGCCGCGTGACGAACATGCCACACGAACACACGTGTCTGTGCCTGAGAACATATTCCGGAAGGAGGAAGTGTCGTACAATGACCAAAGAAATAGTATTATTGGTGCCAGTTTACTTAGCTAGGAACAAGTGACTCTTCTCTTTACTGTTATAATTATAAGTACCTACCTATTGACTATACTACACAATTGGATAATAGTGCATTAAGGTTAAGAGTGCCACCCTCGCCTGATAAATAAAGATGTACCTATAGGTATATAATAGTTTTTTTTTTAAACGTTGCCCCACACTAGGAATTTCTCCTGTATCGTTGGTGCGTTCACAAACATTTAAACCACAGTATAAATATCGTACAGTAGTGTGACTCGGCCGTGTCCTTGAAATAAATGCCTACAGCCGCACGGTACGTAAACATGCGAAAGGTCTGCCCGCCTCCAGTATTTTAATTATACAACTTTGTGCTTACTTTGTGTTTCCATTTAGTTTTGTGATCGTAAATATACTTTTTAAAACAAATAATTTACTTTGTGAATTGAATAGAAAGTGTTCAATAAACATGCGTGTTGTTTTTTGATTGATAGATTTAATTAAAAAACGATGTTTTTTTTTCGGGACATATAAAGAAATACCTACTTACCTATCCATTAAAAAGACACACATTATAAGCCTATACTTACTACCTAGTAAGTGAAATTATTTTATAGTCTTATCTTTCAAAGTTTCCAGGTAGGTAATTAAAAAAAAGTTATCTCTATAGACGTTATTAACGAATTCATAAAACCAAAAACAACACAATATATCCCACTCGTCATATTAAATGTAAATAGATACTTGTCTTATTTTTAGAGAAAACATCGCGCATTTATTGTTAAAAAACAACACACCGTCCGTTCGTCGCTGCGGCACAGTCGCGACTGTCTTCAATCTTCATACCAGGCGCATACCATAATCGAGGCGCGTAGGCATAGCTCGCGCTTCGTCCGTTTGTATGAAGTCGAACTACTGTATGATAATATTACCGTGTTTAAAATCACATACACAAATACCCAGATGTACAGTAGTGTGACTCGGCCGTGTCCTTGAAATAAATGCCTACAGCCGCGCGGTACGTAAACATGCGTAAGGGCTGCCCGCCTCCAGTATTTTAATTACATGTGCCTAGTTTGTGCTTCCATTTAGTTTTGTGATCGTAAATATACTTTTTAAAACAAATAAAATACTTTGTGAATTGAATAGAAAGTGTTCAATAAACATGCGTGTTGTTTTTTGAATGATAGATTTAATTATAAAACCATGTTTTTTTTTCGGGACATAGTAAGACTTATCCATTAAAAAGACACACATTAGATGCTTACCTACTAGTAAGTGAAATTATTTTATAGTCTTATCTTTCAAAGTTTCCAGGTACTTAATTAAAAAAAAGTTATCTCTGGATACGTTATTAACGAATTCATAAAACCAAAAACAACACAATATATGCTACTCGTCAAAATATGTACTTGTCTTATTTTTAGAGAAAACATCGCGCATTTATTGTTAAAAAACAACACACCGTCCGCTCGTCACTGCGGCACAGTCGCGACTGTCTGCATCCCTGGCGCATCCCTTAATCGAGGCGCGTAGGCATAGCTCGCGCTTCGTCCGTTTGTATGAAGTCGAACTACTGTATGATAATATTACCGTGCCCAGACGGCAGACCCGAAACAACTATTTGTAGGCCATACAAATATTTGTTCGAACCCGCGACGCAGTCCAATCGCTTAGCCACTGCGCCAACCGTACCGTCAAACTGTGTCGTTCGAACTTATCCACCCTTGTCAACATAAAGCAGGACATCATTCTGCGCCTATCATATACGAGTAGGTAGTACTTATTCATAATTATTAATACTTATGGGTAAGGCCGCCAAAATTGTCAATTTTTCGTGAGACATTTTTGTCGTGTGACAAAAATGTTACACAAAAAATGATTTATTGTGAATTCTGAGGTAAGAAACAGACTTTTTAATATTATTGTATTAAAGATGTTGGCGATGAGGTCCAAAGTATACTTCAAACCACTCATTAGTTCTTAATTGTAATAAATGCCCGAGATATAGCCTAAAATTGTTGTAAAAATTTAGCTTTTGTGTTGCATTTGTATTACGCTTGTGTTACATTTGTGTCACTTTTGTGTTACGTTTGTGTTATTTTAACACAAAAGATTGCGTTACGTAACACAGTATTAGAACTTTAAAGCCGTATTATAGTGGTATTTGTACTGATTTTTGAAAGTGAGTATCTTGTATTAGTTTAGGTTATTTATTTAACCATTATGAAAGCACCTTTACCCAGAAAATGTGTTAGTTTTGGGTAATTTTGTGTAACGGTAGCACAAAATCTGTTGTGTTACTTTTGTGATATAATTGACAATTTTGGCGGCCTTACCCTTAAATATTGTTACTACCTCGTTGGTCTAGACTCTAGTGCGTTCGATTCTTAGGTCGGGCAAAGTACTATTGGGTTTTTCCATCAAGAATTTCTCAGTAACAGCCACGGAGTCTGGATTTGTGCACGGTTGTTGGCAATAGGCTCGCCCCCTATGACGTGGGACTTAAACATAACGAGCAAAATATGGATGTGCCTTTATTTACTTCTCTGCCTAACCCTTCGGGGATTACAGGTGTGATGTTTATGACTGACAAGTATTCTAACCTATTCAATGAATACTTATATCTGATGTTTGTTGGCTAAGTAACCTAGTTATATTATGAATTTATGCCTTTAACTACTAAAATGTTTTTATTTAAACCTCCTGTTTTATTTTATTCTATCTACTACCTACCTACTACTTTGATACAGATTGATGAACCGTTACATTTTGACTAACTAAAGTTGCAATTGTTACTGTTAAATTAATAAATTATACGAGTAATACCTAACTGATCTACGAGTTTTAAGAACGGCCCACCATACGGAGTTCAAGCGCCGTCGGTAATATCCGCAACGTCTCATAAGTTCATAACTATATACTATAGGGTCACTAGGGATTGCAATCCGGATTCTTCGAAATTCGAAAATAATTGAAAAATCTGGATTTTCTTGACTTTTTTAAATCCGGTTTTTAAAACTCAACTTCGGTTTTTTCGGATTTCAGTCAAACCCGATTTTGACGGATAATATTTGTATTTATCCACTCAGTGTAAGTAATCTGTAGAAAATCCGAACAATATTTAAATAAATAGGTATATATTATATCCTCGGTTCACGGCACGGAGAAATTAATCAGGAATATCCTGGCTTCCACACTGGTTGGTTTTGATGTGCCGTGTTTCTCCGAGGCTATAGTCGCTTGGAAAATCGCTTGCCCGAATACAGAAGAACCCGACCATCCTTTTTCCCAGAGACGGTGGGACGAGCCGCTCTGCAGGGTAGTTCAGAATAATCTACTGAACACGTCTGCTACTACTGCTGAGCGTGCGCGCCTGCTGGCTGTGGGTGAGTGGGAGTCGGGTCTTTGGCTTCACGCACTGCCGTCGTCAAGCATTGGCACTCTATTTGACGACACAACTTTTCGCCTCGCTGCTGCTTTACGTCTTGGTGCCGTATGCTGCACTCCTCATCGCTGTCAATGTGGTGAAGCTGTCAGCAACCTCGGACACCATGGCCTGTCCTGCAGTCGAAGTGCGGGTCGTTTTGCGCGACACGCAAACATAAACGACATCATCCGACGAGCTCTTGTTACCGTCGGCGTCCCTGCTGTCTTAGAGCCAAATGGCTTGGCACGCGACGATGGCAAAAGACCGGACGGCATGTCGTTGTTTCCTTGGAAGATGGGTAGGCCTTTAGTATGGGACGCAACTTGCGTCGATACTCTTGCGCCATCGCATCTTCCAAGCTCTTCGTGTTGTGCTGGCGCTGCCGCTGCGGCTGCGGAGAACCTCAAGCGGCGTAAATATAGTAACCTTTGTGGAAACTATATTTTCGAGCCGTTTGGGGTTGAAACTTTAGGGCCATGGGGTCCCAGTGCACACAGCCTTTTTAAGGAGATTTCAAAACGCCTTGTTGACGCTTCCTCCGACCCAAGGGCTGGCTTTTTCTTTGGCCAGAGGATAAGTGTTGCCATACAACGCGGCAACGCTGCCAGTCTCTTGGGTACTTTACCTGCTGACAGCGTTGAGGAGGAGTTTTTCGATGCCCTTTTAGATGATAGTCGATGATAGTTTGTTTTTAGGTTAGTTTAGTTTATATATTTAGTATAGTCTTTTATTACAATAAATACCGTGCTGATTTAAAGTCGAGAATAAATAGGTAGGATTAGGTGCACAGCAGCATTTATGATATGACTGACTGATTAGGTAAAAATATAATTTTTTGAGTTATTATTTTCTTATTTGTAACTGACTTACGTTGAACTTTTTTCATGAGACTGCATTTTTATAAAAAAAGGAGGAAGAGGATACCTCAATTTTCTTAAGTTTATGTGATGTTACCTAATTGTCTAAATTAATGAACAGTTTAATGTTAAAATGTTACGTTTACGTAACTTATGTTTATGTTCTTATATTTATAATGGGTTGGTGGTTTAGGCGTTTGCCTTGTGACCCGGTGGGTTCGATTCCCACGGGAACCATACTTTGTAAAGTTGTTTCCAGTTTGGTTAGGACATTGCAGGCTTGAATCAAATGATTGTCTGATAAAAAACTGGCCAAGTACGAGTCGGACTCGCACATGAAGGGTTCCGTACCAAAACGGTACTTATGCTATAATAATTTATACAATTTCTTCTACGGGCCAATGAAACTTGACCTCTGGATTGTATAGGCGCTCATACGATTCAGGGACCAAATTATATTGGTTAACTGCTGTTTCCATCTGTTGTTTCCATCCAAGTTCAAAATGATTTTCCTAGAAAGTCCTTATGAAGTTCTACTTTTCAGATTTTTTTCATATTTTCTAAACTTATGGTTCAAAAGTTAGAGGGGGGGGACACATTGTTTTTTACTTTCGGAGCGATTATTTCCGAAATTATTGACATTATCAAAAAATGATTTTAGTAAACCCCTATTCATTTTTAAATACCTTTCCAGCAATATATCACACGTTAGGGTTGAAATTAAAAAAAAAATCACTTCCCACTTTACATATAGGGGGGCTACCCTAATAAAACATTTTTTACCAATTTTTATTTTACCACTTTGTCGGCGTGATTGATACACATATTGGTACCAAATTTCAGCTTTCTAGTGCTAACGGTCACAGAGATTAAGCGAGGACGGACGGACGGACGGGCGGACAGACAGACATGGCGAAACTATAAGGGTTCCTAGTTGACTACGGAACCCTAAAAAGATGATTCCGTGCTTCGGAAGCATTGAGATAGGATCCTATGGAGGCGACGCGATGTTCTATATACACACTTGCTTATACAAATATGAGTGAAATAGGAGACAGAACGTAAAATATAGTTTTGGTTCGTTCTTTCTAATGCAGTAATCGTATTTGATGAAAGAGACAACAATATTTCAGTTGTTTCTCACAATGGCAACATTTGGATATGCGAGTCACAGAATAGTAGGTAGGGTGCCGTTTTCGCCATATTGTGTTAGAAGATGGCGACGAGTTTCGTGGTAGTTGTGCTGTCAAATAGTTGTTTACTTTTTGTTAAATTGCGATTTGTGAGAAAATTACGACGAGATTATCTCCTAAACTGCGTGTATATGTTAGGAAACAGCATTTTCATTTGCCTGCGTGTTGTATTGTGAAGTGTGGTGCAAGAAGGACTGAAAATCAACCTCAATTGACTTTGCATAGGTTAGTAGTCGTTTTCATGCAATAGTATCTAGGAGTAATACATTTTCGATGAAAAAATGCTAAGTGATCATTAATTTATTGCTAAAGTGTTAATATTTGGGTTTATTTCCGTCCCAGAGACCTTTTTGTTATTTCATAATTTGATTCGTTTGTTTACAAACATGGATAGTGTTGTACCGTTGCGTAATAGTTTCCGATACTAGTTCCTTCGCTGCGCTGAAACGATATCTGTTCGAGGGACCGTGCCAGGTCCGGTCAGGGCGCGGGACCGCCCTGAGGATTATCGAAAGAGATAACGCGGCCTTGGCACAAGAGCGAAGAAGGAACATGGGTGGTTTTTAGTCAGTAGAATAATAGGGTTTGACAAACCCTATTATTGCACTACAATTTTATTGGTGATCCATCTCTTATTTTACACATTATTATATTAACATTAATTTGATCATTCATATCTTTGAACACTTTTTGTTTATCTGCGAACGAAAATATTTCGTGGCGATAGATCTATTTACTATGTGATACAACTTGGTGACGAATACAAATTTTGGCGACAAGAAACAAAGTCCCCTTTTATTTTACTCCGCCAGTCAGTATGTTAATCATAATAGAAACAATCTTCTTACTATTAGAAGATTTGTTCTTCACTAGGATCTTATTAGTTTGCGATTTAATTCGTAGTTGAGTTTTAGTTACATTCTAATTTAATGTTGGTTTGTTATATAATACGAGTAAATAACAAAGACTTAACCGCGACAACTGTTTGACCGCAATCTAAACGTATACAGGGTGTAAATTAACCCATAACACAGCCGACAACCAAGCAAGGGTGGTACTTAGTTTGATGTACAGAAACATCAAACTAAGTACCCCCCTACGCAATTTTTTTGTTGGGAAACGATTTTTTATTGGGGTCAAATATCATATTTTACGGTAAAACTCAATGTAGCAACACATTGGGCTAGTGGATGCTATGAATAGTAAACGGGTGATGGAGGTAATTTAAGTAAAGTTATAACCTGAAAAACTAGTATTTACAAAAACAACTGTGAAATATTTGGAACTTTGACCAATATCTCCGTAACTAGGGGGTTCCTAGGTATGGTCTAGAACAAAAAAAAATATCGCAGTGGTGGGGAGAACAAGTGTTCAGTAGTTAAGGCGCTATGCTGGAACATACAAACATAATACATACACTGCCAAAATCATTACCCTTCCTTTTGGCTTTTCCGTAGTCGGGTAAAAAGTATTCTTTATTTATTGTATTCAGAAAAACCACTTTGAATAAATTTTATTCTCAGGTATCCGATACCTGAGAAAAAAAAATATTCAAAGTGGTTGTAGGTAAGTAAATTTACTCATATTTTTCTGTTACAACTTTACAACGGACTGTTCATTTTAATTCAACCCAAATAATACTCGTAATACTAGTATCGATACTCGTTACAGTAGTACTATAATTATTTCATGATTGACACAACCCTAGCATTGGCAGCCATTTTATGCTCCGTAGGTATGCACCTTTTTTCTGTAGGTATTTCGAGTCCATACTTTTTATTAGTCATTGTTCGGAAGGCACTTGTAAGCCGGTGGTCCCGGCTGCCAAATGGCGGTCGTCAAACCATGTCAGAGAGTTTCTCAACCGCCCCAAGGGCCTCTGTCAGAGGCCCTTGGGGCGGTTGAGAAACTCTGACACTAGGGTGCGTATAGTCGATAAACGTTACAGCCCACACGATAAGAAGAAGAAGACTGATACCCTAAGTTTGGTTGACTATTTTAGTTGATTTTATTCTGTCGTGCTGTGATTTGAGCGGATAATTATACTGATTTTAAATAATTTATGCTATGATATTCAAATTTTAACAAATCAACTTAAAACATTCAAAAGTTCGAAAAGTCCGGATAATCCGGATTTTAATCGGACAAAAACACAGAAATCCGGTTTACAAAAATCCCTATTCATAACTCAACCTGCAAATTCTCAACGTCTACCGAGAGATTTCGCAAGCATTGTCGCGGACAAAACTTCTCCCGCTAGAAAGCCTGTGCTTGAAAAGGCGCCGATCCAGGCTGATGATGGTTTTGTGACGGTGGTGAGGAAACGTCGTCAGCGTACCATCAAGAACCGCTGCGGCACGGCTCCATCGGAGCCCAACGTGACCATTCGTGCCGCAAAGCCGAACACTCCGGTGTACATCTCCCGCCTACACTACACCACTACGGCGGGGGACATCGTGGAGTACGTGCGCCAGAAGACCAAGTACGTGGCGAGAGTGCAGTTGCTTGAGTCGCGCCGCAACGTCAACTTTAAGGCGTTCGTGGTGCGAATACCAACTTGTTTTCTGCATCTCGTCTTGGAAGAGGACTTTTGGCCGCAGGGAGTGGTGTTCCGTCGCTTCCGCGGGCAAGTGCCACAAGAACGCGCAGTGACCTAGTGCGCTAGTGAAGTGCTACTAACATAGTTTTAAGGCTCTATTAACTAACACAAATTGTATTTTATTATATTTATGTTAGTCTGTAAGGTATTTATCTATGGGCCATAGATGCCTGAAAATAAATTGATTATTATTATTATTATAACTATAAAAATATGAAATTCGCACCCGTTGTTTGGAGACGAAAAAAATTTTTTTTTTTCTGAAATTCAAATTATATTGCTCTTGATAATTAACTGCCAAAGATTAGCCATAAAGATCTCAGATTACTACCTATCAATAAAAAACTTAAGTTTCAAAAACTAAAACCCAACTACGAATAAAAACGCAGACTACCTAATAAAACCGCGGTCTTAAAAGTAGAAAACAAGAATACCTACGTGTACCTAGTCAGTAAATAGTACATTTTGATACAAGTGCGGAAAGTTTGTTATTGCATTCGAGGCAGATTGAACACCCGAGCCGTATGGCGAGGGTGTTCATGGGGTCGAGAAATGCAATAACAAATTCCCACGTGTATCAAACGACGTTTTTCAATACACTTTCAAAGAAATTAACTTAAAACGTTATGTGTTTTTGTCAACAAATTTAAATGATGAGACTATGATTTAATTTACTTTTTTTCCGCGGTTTGATTTCGCCAGGTTGAAAAACAAGCAAAGGTATAAAGCCGCCAAACAGCCTCACACGAAAAATATAAAATTCAAATATTTTTTAAATAAGAACACAAAAAAATGTTTACTTGTTCATAAAAGTAAATAATTGTTTAAAATATTTACGTTTATTAGTAGTATTCTTTTTAAAAACACAATTTAAATATTCAAAAAATATTTACGCTGTAAAGACGCAGATCAAAATGACGAGATTAAAAAAAAAACACGCCTGCTCTATAATAGTCAGTGGTGTTTTTTTTTTAATTTCTTATGTTTTAATCGAATTACCGCTGCTATTATGATTACAGCGTGCGGTAATAAGATTACAGCACGCTGTATTCTTATTACCGCACGCGTGCGAAATATGATGCATGTCGAACCTAATCGTAGTGCAATAAGAGCTAGTTTTCGAGGAAGTGTATTGAAAATTATTTTGCCACTGACTATTATAGAGCAGGCGTGTTTTTTTTTTAATCTCGTCATTTTGATCTGCGTCTTTACAGCGTAAATATTTTTTGAATATTTAAATTGTGTTTTTAAAAAGAATACTACTAATAAACGTAAATATTTTAAACAATTATTTACTTTTATGAACAAGTAAACATTTTTTTGTGTTCTTAATTAAAAAATATTTGAATTTTATATTTTTCGTGTGAGGCTGTTTGGCGGCTTTATACCTTTGCTTGTTTTTCAACCTGGCGAAATCAAACCGCGGAAAAAAAGTAAATTACAGTAGGTGGCCAAATTAATAGGGACAGTGCTTGATTTTATGGAGTTTATAGTTTATTAAGTATATTTGAAAAACTATGTTGAATTTAAAGGGTTATTTTATCTGATATAGCTACTGCTACTATTACTGTTTTTGCCAAGTGGCAACACAGTGAATCCGTGCATAATTTGTCAATTTTGGGACGTTTCTTCTAATTCGGTCATTGTCTGTTCAAAAGCGCGGTTCGCAGTATATATTTTTGAATTTTCAAAAAACTGTTTTTCATTTGATTTAACCGACTTTTTTTGTCTAAAATAATCAAAAGGTAAGTAATGCCCAGTAGTAAAATAGTTTTGCTATGTTTTGTCTATGAATTTACATTTTATTAATAGTTAAATGCAATATCCTCAAATTTCCTTTTTTTAGGATAGACAAGGCTTTGGACACCTCTCCAAGAAAATTTAGAGAGATACTAACATTGTTACTGCACTCCACTCATTCCCAGAGAGTCATAGCTGCTATGACTGAGGTTTCAAAATCTGTCGTGAATCGAATAAAAATTAAAATCTATACTAATATTATAAAGCTGAAGAGTTTGTTTGTTTGTTTGTTTGTTTGTTTGTTTGAACGCGATAAACTCTGGAACTACTGGTTGGATTTGAAAAATTCTTTTTGTGTTGGATAGTTCATTTATCGAGGAAGGTTATAGGCTACATAACATCACGCTACTACCAATAGGAGCGGAGCATAAATGAGAAATGTTGCAAAAACGGGAAAAGAAAATTCCTTTCTGAGAGCTTCCGTTGCGTGCGCTGCGAAAACGGTTTAAGTTACGAGAATATCATGTAGGAAGTAATTATTTGTCTTTAAAAGTTCTAAAAAAAAGTCCACGACAGCATCTGTCTATCTTTTAAGATTGACTCACTGTAACCATTTTTTATTATTAAAATGTTAGGTTAAAAAGAATTATTTTTTGCGAAGCTTATTTAACCCATATGGTATTAATCTATATCTAAATAAATGTGTTCGTTAGAACGGAAATTTAATATAGAATATTTGTGCTCTTTACTCTATACAGTTTAAACAAATATCTTAGAAGATATCGCAATGTAAAAATACCCGCGCGGAAAAATAATTACGCGGGTTGCGTCGCAATGTAGGTACGGGGGATTCTGGCTGGCCTCCGGGAAATTCAAATTCAAAATATTCACTGCATCATAATGTTTACAAGTACAGAGTGCTATAGTATATTAAACAGTAAGAGATAGATTTTACCATCTAAACTATTGTAATAAAGAGGAAAGATAAGATTTTTTGTTTGTTACGATTTAGCTTAATTAATGTCGGATAGTCGATATATCGAGAAAGGTTATAGCTATATTTATGTGACGCAGACGAAGTTGCGCGGGTCAGCTAGTTGACAATAAAAAGCCTCTTGAGGCAATTCGGGTTGGCAAATGTGGCAGAAAAAGGACCACCACACTTCGTACCGATCGAGGAGTTAGGAGCATCTGCCTCGAAACTCATAAAGAGAGTGTTGCTCATTTGACCACGGTGATGAACGACGAGGGTGTAAGGATTTCGGAAAGAACAATGCGTAGGTGGTTGGTCGAATAGAACTTGATGGGACGGCGGCCTTCAAAAAAACCACGCCTAGTGACAGTATGAAAAAGAAACGACTCCAATGGGCCAGACAACATCGAAATATGACTGTCGCAGGTTGGAGTCGAGGAAAAATAACTTGTTTTAATAATGCTATTAGTCAATAACTTTTTAGTGGGAGAGCCGGCTGCAAAAATACCTACCTCATCAGGTACCCCAATAGTCTATCTTTAGATCGTTAACCGACACTTAAACACGTAAAAAAAATCAGGTCTGCCAGTGCCGATCCTGCCGGGTCATGGAAAAAATTCATATTTTTTGTCGTATTTTTTTGCTGAAAATTACGTCACAAGGTACCCGAATTAAAGTGCTGGCAACAGTTAACCATTGATTAATTACGTAAAAAAAAGTAGGTCTGCCATTGCGCACTCTGCCGGAAGTACTTGGCAGACCTCTAAAATATGGCCCCTCCAGCACCATGAACCTACCTCATCGAGTACCCTGATGGAACCTACGCCAAATAATAGCCAAGATGCCCTCGATAGAGGATCAAAAGGTCTGCCAGGTCTAATCTTGCCGGAACTTAGTGTTCAAAGCATTTGAAGTTGGTATGGTAAGTAGGCAGCATTATTTCATACAAAGAAGAAGGGGCGAAATGTCCCTTGTAACACTTTCTCCTATATATCAAATGAAAGAGCGTAAAAAATAGATCATTTTATTCTAAAACAGTAAATGTGTGAATAATAGGGGAAAAAAGTTATTCACCGATAAAGAGAGAAAATATATTTTTTTTTTTTATCATCGGACCTACTTGAGTGGGGTGTCTATTGATAGGTCTTTTAAAATGACACTGATGTTCTTAAGATCATTTTCTCAAAGTCAATCGTTTGAAAGATAGACAGTTTCAAAGTGCTAAAATGTGTCCCCACCCCCTCTAACTTTTAAACTAAGAGAGTGAAAACTCTAAAAATAATATATGCTTTAGATCGCAATGAAAACTTATAACCAAGATTAGTTTGAACGAGATATAGTAAGCCGTTTTTGAGATATAGCACATTTAAAAAACCGCAAATATAACTTTTTCATTCATACAATTACTATGAAAAACAAACTTATCACAAAATGTGTATTTCTGTTGCCGCTTTAACAAAAAATAATACAAATTAAAGGTGGCTCCTACGATGGTACGAAACCCTTCATGTGCGAGTCCGACTCATACTTGGCCAGTTTTTTTTCCATTTTTTTTTTCCATTTATTCACACGTTTACTGTGTGAGTGAATAATTGATTTATTTTTGCCCAATTTTTCACACGTTTACTGTGTGAATAATTGGAGAGAAAAGTTATTCACCCATAAAGAAAGGATTTTTTAATTTTTTAGACTCAAATAGTATTCGCACTTTTTACGATGACATCGTCCGAATTTCTCATCATCATTATTTCAGCCGAAAGACGACGACCCGCCCCGCCCTTTGCACGGGTGCAATGTGCTGAATATAAACCTTCCTCTTGAATTACTCTGTCTATTTCTAAAAACTTCATTGAAATCTATTGGGTAGTTTACAAGATCTATACGTAGGAACGCGTTCCATATGGTGTCGGACGTAAAGAATAGCACCATCCCATATCTACCCGTGAGTGTCGCAAGAGGCGACTAAGGGACGTAACAGAGAATGGGCAGCAGCATTCTACTTAACTGTGCTTTGTTATGACCTTACTACGCTTGCCAACCCGTCTGCCAAGCGTGGCGATTATGGCAAACCTCCCAAAATGAAAATGAGCGCACAAAAATGGCCCCTAGTACCCGGCAGCCCGTCTACCCTCGACTACGGTAGCGGTCGAGGCAGCGGCGTGGCAAGGGAAAAGGTCCGGCTACCCCAAAACATACCGACGACTTGACCTGGCAACATACAATACGCGTTCACTCCGGACTTACGAGATGATAACGGAACTCGAAGGGGAATTGAGCAGGTTGGGATGGAGTATTGTGGAATTATTTGAGGTCCGAAGAGAGGGGGAGGACACGATAATCCTGAAATCCGCCTCTACTTCCGAGAGGGTTACCGGCAGTCCCAGGATGGTGTTGGGATTATCGTCCACAAGTCCCTCATGAATAACGTGGTGAAGATCGAGAGTGTGTCGACCAGGGTGGTGTACCTTATACTCAGAATATCCTCAAGATTTGTGCTGAAGGTCATACAGGTCTACGCGCCGACCTCGGGACACCACGCCGACGATGAAGGGGAGACCATGCATGAGGATATTTATAAAACCACACACTGCTCGCAGAACGAATGACGGATGGGGCCGAAAGTTCTGGAGTGGCGACCGCGAACTGGAAGACGTTGCGTTGGAAGGCCTCCCACTAGGTGGACCGATGACCTGGTGAAGGTTACGGGGATCCGTTGGATGCGAGATGCACGGGACCGGTCAATGTGGCGACACTTGGGGGAGACCTATGTCCAGCAGTGGACGTCTTTCGGCTAAAATAATCATCATCATCAGCCTATTATGTTCCCACTGCAGGGGCTCAGGCCTCCTCTCTGGGAAAGGGATGGGCTATAATCCACCACGCGTGCCCAGTGCGGGATGGTAGATGTCACAGGTCTTCGAATTTTTTGGTTCTAAGATATGCCGGTTTCCTCGCGATATTTTCTTTCACCGTTTTGAGAGCAGTGGTGTTGAAATAAATTACACAACGTAATGTGCCTGCCTGGGTTCGAGCCCCACGACTTACTGTTCGTAAGTCGGGGCAGCCACTGGGCCACCACAGCTCTGATGAAATAATGATGATTAGAAATCACACAGAAACACATCGCCGCCATTTTCAAAACTTCGTTGGCCCTGCTCGTGCTTGGGACGATGTCATCGTTTCTACGATATACGAGTACGAATACTTTTTGAGTGTATTGCTCATAAACACACAATGCTTCGCAATGACAGAGTGGATTAAGAGTCATTTTCTATTTCTTTTAAATGTCCTGTTTCTACGCTTAGATCTTTAAGACATGGTAACGGATTTTAATGCAGTTTTCAGCAATAGACAAAAGTGATTCAAGGGGAAGTTTTATATTCCGCACATTGCACCTTTGCAAAGCCGGGGCGGGTCACTACTAAAAAATACAATAAAAAAATCATTTCTTTATAGGTGAATAATTTTTCCTAAATCCCGAAAGCTTTCAACTCGAACTGCATAATCGCTTCCAATGCCTAACCGAATGCGAAACAGTGGACGAGCTAAACAACGGGTTGGTGGAAACTGTCCATGCAGTGGGGTATAAGTTCTTCAATATCCCACGCCGGAAAAAGCCTCAAAAGCTCTCGGCAAACACAATCCAGTTGATGGAAGACCGGTCTGAGATGAGACTGCAATCTTCGGTAGATATGTCGGAATATGGCAAACTCAATAGGCGCATCTCAAAGTCCATGCGACACGACTTGCGGTCCTATAATACTCAATGTATTAAGACCGCAATTGAGCGAAACCAGGGCTCCAAAGTGTTCGCGAAGAATGCGTCTATTGGGCAAAGCCAAATGACAAAACTGAAGATCGAGGACGGCAGTATCGTCTCATCGAAGCCAGAGATCCTGGAAGAGCTAGAGAGGTTTTATGGACAGTTGTACACCTCGACCCGACAGCCCGTTGTCAATTCAGCTCAGGACACCAGAGCGAAACTGACCCGACACTACACTGAGGATATCCCAGACGTCAGCCTGTATGAGATTAGAATGGCCCTCCAACAGCTTAAGAACAACAAGGCGCCGGGGGATGATGGAATCACGACAGAACTTCTGCGAGCGGGTGGAAAACCAGTACTCTTAATCCTCCAGAAGCTGTTTGACTCCGTCATACTCGAAGGTATTACGCCAGAAGCATGGCACAGGAGTGTGGTGGTGCTCTTCTTCAAAAAAGGTGACAACACCCTATTGAAGAATTATAGACCCATCTCACTCCTGAGCCATGTGTACAAGCTGTTCTCGAGGGTCATTACGAACCGTCTCGAACGCAGGTTTGATGACTTCCAGCCTCCCGAACAAGCCGGTTTCCGAAAAGGCTTCAGCACCATGGACCACATCCATACGCTCCGCCAGATTATACAGAAGACTGAGGAGTATAATCGGCCATTATGTCTAGCGTTTGTGGACTATGAAAAAGCCTTCGATTCGATCGAAACCTGGGCGGTGTTACAGTCTCTTCAGCGGTGCCGTATCGACTATAGGTATATCGAAGTGCTGAAGTGTATGTGTAGAAGCGCCACTATGTCGATCCGATTACAGGACGAGAGCACGAAACCAATCCAATTGCAAAGAGGCGTGAGACAGGGAGACGTTATTTCTCCGAAACTGTTCACGAACGCATTGGAGGATGTTTTCAAACTCTTGGACTGGGATGGATTCGGCATCAACATCAACGGCGAATATATCACTCACCTTCGTTTTGCCGATGATATAGTCATCATGGCTGAATCGCTGGAGGATATGAACACAATGCTCAGAGACCTCAGTAACGTTTCTCAACAGGTGGGTCTTAAGATGAACATGGACAAGACGAAAGTCATGTTTAATGACCGTGTTCCACCCGTACCGGTAATTGTTGGGAGCGATACTCTCGAAGTTGTTGATAGTTATGTTTACCTGGGACAAACTGTTAAACTGGGTAGATCGAACTTCGACAAAGAGGTCGCCCGAAGAATCCAACTCGGATGGGCAGCGTTCGGCAAACTACGCGACATCTTTTCGTCCAAAATTCCGCAGTGTCTCAAGACGAGGGTGTATAACCAGTGTGTGTTGCCAGTGATGACTTATGGCACAGAGACATGGTCCTTAACTGCTGGCCTTTTAGAAAAGCTCAGAGTCACGCAACGAGCCATGGAGAGGGCTATGCTCGGAGTTTCTTTGTGCGACAGAATCCGGAATGAGGAAATTCGCCGAAGAACCAGGGTCACCGACATAGCTCGCAGAATATGCAAGTTGAAGTGGCAATGGGCAGGCCACATCGCTCGAAGAACGGACAACCGATGGGGAAGAAAGGTTCTCGAGTGGCGACCACGAACCGGAAGACGCAGCGTTGGCAGGCCTCCCACCAGGTGGACCGACGACATCGTGAGAGTCGCGGGCAACCGGTGGATGCAAACGGCAGGCTGCCGATCTTTATGGCGTTCTATGGGGGAGGCCTTTGTCCAGCAGTGGACGTCTAATGGCTGATGATGATGAATGAATAATTTTTATCTCCAATTATTCACACAGTAAACGTGAATAATTGGAGATAAAAACAAATTGGATTTAAAAAAAAAACTGGCCATGTGTGAGTCGGAATCGCACATGAAGGGTTCCGTACCATCGTAGGAGCCACCTTTAATTTGTATTATTTTTTGTTAAAGCGGCAACAGAAATACACATTTTGTGATAAGTTTGTTTTTCATAGTAATTTTTTTTTTTTTTTTTTTTTACGGCTAACTTTATCTCGTTCAAACTAATCTTGGTTGTAATTTTTCATTGCGATCTACTGCATATATTTTTTTCAGAGTTTTCACTCTCTTAGTTTAAAAGTTAGAGGGGGTGGGGACACATTTTAGCACTTTCAAACTGTCTATCTTTCAAACGATTGACTTTGAGAAAAAATGATCTTAGAAACATCACAGTCATTTTAAAAGACCTATCAATAGACATCTCACTCAAGTATGTCCGATGAAAAAAAAAATAAAAAAATATTTTCTCTCTTTATCGGTGAATAACTTTTTTCCCCTATTATTCACACATTTACTGTTTTAGAATAAAATGATCTATTTTTTACGCTCTTTCATTTGATATATAGGAGAAAGTGTTACAAGGGACATTTCGCCCCTTCTTCTTTGTATGAAATAATGCTGCCTACTTACCATACCAACTTCAAATGCTTTGAACACTAAGTTCCGGCAAGATTAGACCTGGCAGACCTTTTGATCCTCTATCGAGGGCATCTTGGCTATTATTTGGCGTAGGTTCCATCAGGGTACTCGATGAGGTAGGTTCATGGTGCTGGAGGGGCCATATTTTAGAGGTCTGCCGAGTACTTCCGGCAGAGTGCGCAATGGCAGACCTACTTTTTTTTACGTAATTAATCAATGGTTAACTGTTGCCAGCACTTTAATTCGGGTACCTTGTGACGTAATTTTCAGCAAAAAAATACGACAAAAAATATGAATTTTTTCCATGACCCGGCAGGATCGGCACTGGCAGACCTGATTTTTTTTACGTGTTTAAGTGTCGGTTAACGATCTAAAGATAGCCTATTGGGGTACCTGATGAGGTAGGTATTTTTGCAGCCGGCTCTCCCTCTATTTCTACTATTTTCTACTATTCATTCTGTTAATTTACAGGTATGCCTTTCTGACGAATCAACTTTTCAAATTTTGGTCGATTAAAGTTCTTTTGTATGACGACGCCCTGGTCAACGATTCCACACCGATTGCATCATAGAGACGGTTAAACATCCGGTTTGTGATACGGTTTGGTCTGTCATCTCAGCCAAAGGCATGGGGCGCCTATACAGCGTAAAGGCGCGGCTCCACCGCAGTGCACGCTGTGCACGGACACCACGTAGTCAAACAAATTAATACACGCAGCTAAAATACGCCGATTGCCCGTGCACAGCATGCGCCGCGGCGGGCCCGCGCCCTTAGAGGAACGATGAAACAAGACCAATACAAGCGAGTCTTAGAAACCCAGGTATTGACGCAGGTCAATGAATGGTTCCCCGAGGATGTCGAATACATTTTTATGCATGACTCAGTACGCAGCCACAAAGTCAGAAGCGTTACTGCATTTTTGGCTGAAAGAATGACACTGTTTTGCCTTGGCCAGAGAAGACAACTGACATGAATCCCATTGGAAAAATGAAAACTCACCAAAAAGGGCCATTGCCAAAGAAGTGTGTACCACCGAAAGGCAACTTATAGAAACTCTCACCAGAGAATGGCATCATAATGCCCAACTAAAGGAAAATGCAAAACATTCTATTAGGAGCATGCCCCGACATAATAGAAGCTCTTATTTCAGCAAAGGGTGATACCACCCTTTGCTGAAATAAGAGCTTTACCAATTTTTTTTTTTTACCTGATTAATAATAAACAGTTTTGTATACATTTTGGATTTTTTGTGATCCCAATAGAACATAAATACTAATAAAAAATACATAAGAGACCTACAACCAATTATATAATACACAAATCAACTTAAACTCGAAAATTCAAAAATCTTATTACTGTCCCTATTAATTTGGCCACCGATGGTAAATCATAGTCTCATCATTTAAATTTGTTGACAAAAACACATAACGTTTTAAGTTAATTTCTTTGAAAGTGTATTGAAAAACGTCGTTTGATACACGTGGTAATTTGTTATTGCATTTCTCGACCCCATGAACACCCTCGCCATACGGCTCGGGTGTTCAATCTGCCTCGAATGCAATAACAAACTTTCCGCACTTGTATCAAAATGTACTAATAGAGGACAGCCGTAGTCGCATGCCACTGATACCTGATGCTCCTTCATGGCGTTCTCATTGATACATAAGTCAGCTGCTAGTTGCCATTAACAAGGTGGCCAATTACAGGGCGTCAAAAAATCGTTCACATAGTAATTGTCAATAGGAAAAGTGTCCAGAAAGCTGCATTCCCACGTTGGATGGCAATATTGATTCTTTTGCCAAAAAATAGGCCAGCCCCCTCTGCACGTGATGTGTCGACCAACCGCTCTGCAATTTCCTGAAATATTAGATGGGCACTCGAACGCCATGGCCCTACCTACTGTATCTACCACAGACGGCTCAAATAACGACGAATAAAGTTATTGGATTTGAGCCATTATGGTTTTTAATGTAGGTAAACAATCACTTTAGGCAACAAGTTTATAGTAAATATGGCCGTGTGAGACTTTCTCAAACAATTAATCTTAGATAAGATAATGCCTTGTCTAGTGACGGCAATCGCGATTGCTGAGCATGAGCTCCAAAATAAAAAAAAAACAAAATCAAAAGTCATTTATTCAAATTAGGCTGATAATCAGCACTTTTCGAACGTCAAAAAAAAATTACTTTACTATTTACATTTATAAAAGACCGTCCCTCAAAACGCCCACCCATCGACACTTCTAGGAAGTGTCGATGGGTGGGCGTTTTGGGACCATTAATATTAGGTCTTTACCTATGAAATTGCCGTTCTGCAGTACTGGCCATTTCAAATCAAAATAATTTTTGTTAAAGAAGCTGATGATACACAATCTACGGCTGAATTAGCAGCAGCTTTCGACGTTAGCGTCAAAACAATATTGGTCCATTTGCGTCAAATTGGCAAGGTAAAAAAGCTTGACAAATGGGTACCGAACTCAATGATCGCCAGATTCGCCAGCGCGAAGTACGCGTCGAGACGTGCCTTGCACTGCTCAACAGACACACAAATGAAGGAATTTTGAACCGCATTGTTACCTTTTTTTTTTTTTGGTGGGTGGAAAATCATCAAATAACCCCCCCCCCCCCGCTCTTGGGCAGAGCGAAGACTCAGACTTCTACTGACTAAAAACCGAACCCATGTTCCTTCTTTGCCCTTGCGCCGAGGCCACGTAATCTAGTACAAAAATCCGCGGCCCCGACGGGCGTCGGCCCTTGCGGGCCCCTCCTTGCTGACATCTCTTTGAGGCGCGCGTGGAACACGAACGCGCCGCCGACACGGTCTGTTGCCGTCATGACGACGGCCGGACGGTGAGCTAGCCCATTACTCACCGTCCACAGGCCCGCGTCTACGGGTGGCCGGAAGCCATCACGTGGCCCCCGACGTCCGGAGCGCCTTCCGCGCCTTCCGCGGCGGCTGGGACGTTGAGAGGTTCGCTCCCTCTCTCGTTCCGCCACCTCCTTCGCTAGCATCACTGCTTCGCAGAAGGAGGCGACGGCGTCCCATTCCTCCTCGCCCCGGACCATGGCTTGCACCAGGGCCGGACGCGAGAGGTCGCCGCCGCCGATCGCCGCTACGAGAACACGGCGGGGCTCCGCCCAAGCAGGGCACACCTCCACAGTGTGCTCCACCGTGTCCTCCGGTCGATCCTCGCAGTGGAAGCATCCGGGCGTTTCCTCCCGCCTGATTCGGTGCAGGTACCTCCCGAAACATCCGTGTCCGGTGAGGACCTGCGTCAGACGGAAGGTGAGGGCGCCGTGGCTCCTCTCTAGCCACTCCTCAAAGAGGGGACTTACCGCCACTATCGTGGCGTGCCCTACCGCATTGTTACCTGCGATGAAAAATGGATCCTGTACGATAACCGTAAGCGCTCAGCAAGTTGGTTAGATCCTGGTTCAGCACCTAAACAATGTCCTAAACGAAAACTTACCCCTAGAAAAGTGATGGTCACTGTTTGGTGGTCTAGCGCCGGTGTGATTCATCACAGCTTCTTACCAAACGGGGTGAGCATTACTGCAGATGTGTACTGTGAAGAACTGAACACAATGATGGAGAAGCTGGCACATCTCCAACTAGCATTGGTCAATCGCTCGTCTCCGCTGCTCCTGCACGACAACGCGCGACCTCATACTGCACAGCAGACGGTCTCCAAGTTGCAAGAACTGGGGTTGGAAGCTCTCCGTCATCCGCCCTACTCACCAGACCTTGCGCCTACAGACTACTACTTTTTCCAGAATTTGGATAGCTTCTTGGCGGGAAAAAAATTCAATACCCGAGAGGCAGTACAAAATGCCTTTGAAGAATTTGTTGCCTCCCGACCTTCTGATTACTTTAAGAAGGGCATCAATAAACTGCCACTACGTTGGCAAAGATGCATTGATTGCATGGGTGATTACTTCGATTAATACAAATAAAAAATACATGAAAAAAATTCGTTTAAATTTTTTCAAACAAAACGGCAATTTCATAGGTAAAGACAAAGACCTATTATGTTGTAGGCTGTTACAACAACAACAAACCTACTTAGTAAAATTTTCGTTTAACCACTTATAAAGACCAAAATAAAATACGAGGCATGAGGTGCCGTTCTTTTCGTTTTGATTCAGAAGCACCGATTTTCTGTTTTCATTCATCGCAAAACACGCAATATCACAGACTAACACTGATCGCAAAACGTTCAGAAACTATTCTTATTTCGAGTAATTAATATTGTTCGTGTTTTTGAACGAACGATTTTTAATATTCTTTTAGTAGCAACACCGGCCATGAAACGTCGTTTACGTATCTGTCATGATCTGTCATCGTATGTTGTAATGTCATTGTCATACATTTCTCACAATAGGTCGCACGAGTGTTGTATTTCGAGAGTAAAATCGTTTATAACTAGAGTTAATCACAGTAATGATGTTGTTGTAGTGTTTTGTCGTGCTGGTACGCTCGCGCCGCGACCATGGGCTACGACATCGCGTGGATCATCCCGCAGCTGCGGAATCCGGGGAGGCTGTGGTCCTGCGCGAGCTCGATCACAGTCGCCGTCGTCGGTTTATTTAGCAAAATTATCCTTGGTAAGTGAAATTATCGTTCTTAAAAGTTTTGTTTGTGTTAGACAATGTATGCGTTGTGCAATTTTTTGTTAAAACTCAGTATCATGCAATTTTAAATACGTAATTAACATTTTAAAGTGTAGTGGGGACGGATTCCCTTACATCAGCGCATTTGTAACTTGTTGCTTACGACGCACACGCGACCCCGCTATTATGTTGAATATTCCATCTAATTATCTAATCTAGCATAACAGAAAATTCATGGTTTTCAAATCGTCATTACTTAACCTTAGTTCAAATAAAAGTCATTAGACACAATGTCAACTAACACAAACGTTAAATGAACGCCTTAGCTCTCACTGCTTTATTTATACTTACTTTATACTCTAGCATCCTGCATTTTTATTATGTTTGTGTATTATTATTTTTTGAATGATGCACAGTGCATTGACCTTTCCTATCAAATGTTCAATAAAATTTAAGGGGTTGCATTTGAAATACGCATCCATATATAAGAGCTGGGGTTGGGAGGGGGGGGGGAGGGGGGGGTCCCCCGTACCCCCCCTTCAACCCCCCAAGTGAGGAGATGCGTAGTTTTTTTTTTATTTAACTTTTAAATTTTGAGGTTAGAATAGCGCTAAAACGCGAAACGGGTAAAATTTTTGTGTCATTTGACAGGGGAAGGGTGAGGGGTGGTGCCCACCGTGCCCTGGCACCACTCCCATGTAAAGGCGACGCACCATTCTTAAGAAAAACAATTTTTTGGAACCGAACCCATTACTGGCCCAGTCGACGGAGCCCCGCTTCGCGGGGCTCCTACTTCTGGGTGGTTTACAAAAAAAATAACCACGAAGGGGATGGCGGGGTCTATTCGCTCGCTTCGCTCGCTCATTCGACCCCGCCATCCCCTTCTAACCTAACCTGTCCGAGTCGGGGTGCCCCAAGTCCCGAGCTCGCTTCGCTCGCTCTTGAATGACAAACGTCAAATCGGTCACCATTCATAACAAAATGGCGGAAAACGTTCCGTTTCACGTTCACAGATTATCACAGATTATTTATTTTTCCTATAATGATGAAAAAACATGTTCCGTTGCACGTAACTTCAAACGCTAATTTAAAGAAAATCACGAGTCTCCTCACTGTGAAAGGGGTGTCAATTGAAAGGGGCAAACATCCTCCTTAAAATACAACCCTTACCAACTCCAAATTCGGGATGCGTATTTCAAATGCCAACCCAAATTTAATATCTAGGCATGATACCTACCACTTCACATTTTAATATTAAATATAAATAACACTCTAACCAGTTTATAACTGTACAGCTTATACAAATAACAAAAGTACAGTAATTATTCAAATAACTAGTTGGCTGCATAAAGTAGTAATATAAATGAGCTGTGTAATATAATGAGGCACTCACCTGTGGCTGCTGGCGGGTGCATGTGCATAGCCACTGGGTAGTGGCTACACCACACACACAGCCACGCCACACCATCAGCACCTGGTCACTGACCCCACTGCACTCATCTCATTTATCAATGTGTTGATGCACAATATTGTATCTAATGATCCTGACAAAGTTTATCATTTTAAGCAACTAACCATTCTATAATATAACATATTAAATTATTTAAATCACTTAAGAGTGAACAGACCTTTCAATTAGGAGCAGTGGTGGCCCAGTGGTGGCGGCTCCAACTTACAAACATTAAGTTGTGGGTTGAACCCCAGTCAGGTGCATAACTTTATTTTATTTAATTAAACTTTATGCACAAACGTGGTAAATCCGCTAACTTTTCGAAAAAAAAAACATGAAATGTTGACCTCGACAAAAAAAAATGATATAATCAGTGGAGCTGCTGCTCTCCCTATTGTATGCTGTTAGGGCAGGTTTGACGCAGAGCGACGGCAATAGTTAGTCAAATGTCTATTCATCTTAAAAACCACCATTTGCTGATCAGCTGATGTTATAAAATAAAATCAAATAAGAATAATTAATGAATAGGTTCCAATTAGCCTTGAATTAGTTATGCCACAAACAACGTAACATATTAAATATAGAGGTTAAGTAAGTCAAGATCAAACTCCACACAATGGCTCCTAGTGCTGCTCTAAATATATGCTCAGGGACAAATATTTATATACACAGTGTTCACTGGCTCCTCAATGTGCTGGCTGTTAGAACAACTCACAAACACTGTTTAGTATTCCTTGTAGTGAATGAAATCAAGTGTTTGTAATGATCTTGTCAGTAATGACTTGTGAATAGTTGTATGTAGTGTGTAATGGGGAACTGGGCGAAATAATCCACAACGAAAGGACTGATCGCCCGTCTGGTGTCTGCCGGCGTCCCCGAAGATAAATAGAATAGAATGTAGTGTGTAAACAGCAGAATGTTATCATTTGATGCTCCGCTGCTCCCTGTTGCCCTAATTACTCTCATTGGGTTACACTTAGATTCCTACTTTATCACTTGCTCCCTCAGACCAAGAAAAAAAGAAAGACGGCGCGCCGCGAACACCAACAGTGAAGTCACAAAACCACGCGCCTATAGCAAGTACAAATTAGAAACAATCATAAATTAGAAACAGTTAACACATTCACCCTATTAGGATTAGACATAGACACACACATAAATTGGAAGTCGCATATCCAGAAAGTACAAGCAAAATTATCAAAATTTTCATACGCCCTTCGGGAAATCAAAAAAACTACAGACATAAAAACTGCGTTGGTAGCATATTACGCGTATGCATATGCATGGCTTAAATATGGTGTCATATTATGGGGAAACAGTACAGACTCGCCCACACTTTTCACCTTGCAAAAAAAGCTTATTAGGATACTAGTAAATATTGAACAAACGGATAGCTGTAAGCCCCACTTCCAGGAACAAAATATTTTAACCCTACCGTGTCTTTACATCTTTGAGATCTGTAAATTTGTACGTAAATACCCGAATTTCTACACAAAAAGAGAAGACATCCAAAATGAAATTACTCTTAGACATAAAAATAGATTAAATATCCCTACATCCCGATTAAAAATGCATTCCTCAAGTACATATGTCATGTCGATAAAAATATATAATAAGTTACCTGAGGAAATAAGAAGTCTAAATAAATATAACATCTTTATTAATAAACTAAAAATTTTCTTGTTAAACAAAAGCTATTATAATGTTAATGAACACCTCAATGATAGATTTTAATTAAATGTAATAAATAATATTGTATGTTATTGTTTTGTGAGTTTAAAATAATTATTTTGGTTTTCATGTATAATTTAGTTTTAATTTTTGGCTGTGTTACTGTGTACGACTGACATTTTAACTTGTAACTTTAGGTATTTTGACATTTATATTTCTTTATTTTTTCTTTGACATAATTTGATTTGATTTGACAATAATACTTTCTTAATTTTATAATAATATGTACTTAATAATAATTTTGTAAATTTTTAGTATGATTTGAAATGTTATTAATTTGATTTTATTTTTATTTGTATGTTTTGCAGTGCCCTTACAGGGTGCATGTTTGATACTTTTACAAAAATTCTATCTCATGTACAACATGTATGCAATAAACTGATTGATTGATTGATTGATTGATTGAAGTAAACATACAAGCTCACGCACACACCTACACTAAAACCACACGCATTTCTCCTAGAACGTCACGACTTCACGAGACATTGTCTACACACATAGATAAAAAGTTGGCTTCACTTTTGATGTTCGTGGCGCGCCGTCTTCTTTTTTTGTTGGTCTGAGCTTACTCCACACTTTCTTATCATATCTCGATTCAACATACCAGATTAACCAATCAATTTGTGACGTTTGTCGATAAGTACCTACTTAGCTACCCAAATTATTTTTAAATATTTTTCATAACGTTTCTGCTTTATCACAAATACTTTTCATTCTACTACAAACTGATGGTCATAACATGAACCCTAGTAGTTTTTTTTAAATTGCTGTTAAAAGATAAAATTAGTATTTTTTTATATAAATTACAAAAGTTCTTGTGTAATTACAGCACCTATAATATAGTAGTTTAACTCATAGATAATATCTTCTAGGCTGCCCCCTACTTTCATAACACCCGTATCTATAAACAAGTCAATGTGATTACTTGAGTAAATCTAATTTTATTCTGCAGTTTAGTAATTGCTGGAAGTTGAACTATCAAAAGTTACAATTCTTAGCTTTACTTTCTTTGGAGGTTCTTACTTCGTTCAAGTTCTTATCTATTGCATTAAATGGTTACAAAGTAAAGTATAGTAATGAAGTAAAGTCAAGTAGTTTAGTCTATTAAAGAGCGTAATTGACGATTGATGTGTTGTGTTGCAGAGTTCCTGAACAAGACGACGGTGTACAACCGCGAGACGCTGACGGCGGCGGTGCGGCGGCCGCGCGGCACTCCACTGCTCACCGTGTCCAACCACCACTCGTGCTTCGACGACCCCGGCCTCTGGGGTCAGTGCCGCACTACACGCTCTACCCCTAGCGAGGGGGCTACTCTAGTACACTTTCATAAGTCAGACATTTAACAACCCCAAGGCTGCTAGGTGATATGCAGTTCCCAGCATCAGAACAGAAGTGGGCACTTGTCGATGTAGCAACCTCTATTCTCTCTCTCAATGCTCGTTCTGTTAGCTGCTTTCACAAAATAAACGCTACAACAAAATAGGTTTATTACAAGTTATGAAGATGTGTGTAGCGATAATCTTCCAATCAGAGCACTTTACTAGCGTCATTTGAGCGTCATAATGTAGGTATTCGTACCAAACAATAATTTTCTTCAGGGACTATTATTTTTTAATTTCGTTACAATATACAATGTATGGCATGTTATCTGTCGTGGTAAGCAAATGTTCGGTGATGAGGACTGCGGCGTTCTCAATACGATATTGCTACACTTACAAAAACGACTAAATTACATGGAGCGAGTGCAATACAATGCCAAATCAATTAACGTGTCTAGTCACGGGTTCCTGAGTTCCTGAGCCACTCAATACAATGATCTCAACATTACCCATCAAATGTGTCATCTGCTCTAGTTAACACTACTGCGGAGCTTTAAGCTAAGTTTAACCTTCGTTTAGTAGTTAGTGTATTTAGTCACGTTAATATTGTAAGGACAGAGCATCCCCTCTGGCCTTGCCCTTTATCATAATGAATAGTGACATGAACACTCATACAGCGTGGTGTAGGTGTGGCCCTAGCGACCGACTACTCCCTTGCTCTAGCACACTGTTACCTGCTCGCGTTATAACATGTAGCTCATAAATTCCCAGAGCCGACAGTGAATCAATTAATTATTATTGTTTGTTTATTTAATATCCTTATAAGTTTGTTTTGTTCTTCCTTTCTTATTAGGAAAATGATTATCTGTGAGATAAGCGCGCTGTCGATTGATAAAAAAGTTTATCAGCAAAATAGCAGTAAATGGCTGAAAGACAAAGTGTCTCGTTGGGCGCCTGCGTTCGTTTTGTTGTGGTCTGCTCTTGAACTTATCGGCCATCTATCTACGACGTCACTCCACCGCCGATAAGCACTCACACGCACACTCGCACACTGGCGCCGTTTGTATTATTGAACGTGTAAATAAATTGTCACTGCCTCACCACAAGGGCGGATCCAGCCAGGGGGGGCGCGTGCCCCCCCTAGACGGTTGTGGAGTTTCCATCACAGTAGGTAGGTACATACTTACTGGCAAAGCCAAATACCAGAGTTGTTAGAATAAATAAAGAATATAAAATAACAGAAAGAACATGAGTGAGGAAAAGTGAGGTTCAACAGTGTTCTACAGTTTCACTTGTTTCATGGAATATTTCCCAATCTTTTCGAATCTTTTTTCAAATTCATAAAATGTCAAACTGTTTTATAGATTTTGCAAAATACCAAACCCCATTTTTTGTTTCATTTAATTGTATATAAGGTCCCATTAAAATAGGTGGACAAAATTTCAGAAATCATTCAGACCACCAAAATAAAGACGATGGTAAAAAAAAAGTAAGAAAAACGCATTTAAGTACCTACTCATAAAGGATGAGTTTGTTCTAGAGTGCCGGCAATTTATAACTTTGAGTAAAAAAAAAACACTTTATTTAATGTTTTTTTTTGTTTAGATATCTTTGGTTAGACCTACTGAACGCTGTGTTAAAATTTGTCCACCTATTTTAATGGGACCTTATATATAACTTTTGCAAGCGGCACTTGATTTTTTTAAAAAACTACCTACACTGCAAATCGAATCGAATGACACCTCGTTCATATTTTTCAGAGGCGTAGAATTAAAAATTGAACCAAAAAGCACTTGTTGATGTTGCCCCCCCCCCCCCCCCAAGAAAAAGATCCTGAATCCGCCCCTGCCTCACCACCAAAGGAGTGTGGCCTTCCATGATCCACCCACCTCACACCAGTCACATCACTATGTCCTATGCATGGCCCTAAAACGGGGAAAAAAAACTAAGTGTGTGACAATAGTTTAGTTTTTAGTTTACAATAATTCAATCTATTCCTGTTTATTGTTTTATCTCCTAAAGTGTTCTCGCTGCTGAAGTGAAAAGTTATGTGTGTTACACGAGACGAGAGCAAAGTTTTTTGCATCTCGTGCCTTTGAATCCCTCGCCACTCTCAGGATTCAAAATCAGCACTCGCAGCAAAAAACGACTTTGCTCTCTTGTTGCACAAACATTTTTGTTTACCGTTGGGCATCTTCGTCGACTTGGAATGATGGCTGCACACAAAGTAACTTTTAGTTTTTAACATTCGGATAACAACATTCAATTATGTACATTCAACCATTTTTGCTAAAATTCTTATTTCGACGTAAAGCTGTATCAAACAAATATATTTGAACGACGCGATAGATAGCTAGTAGGTACCTACGCTACGGCCAGCAACAGAAGTAACTAGCTTGACATTTGGGAACTTAAATTACCTATTTGATGGTGTCCTGCCTATTCGCCGAAAATTGTTTCCCAAATTTTCACTTGCCAACCAACGTTTCGCCGATGTTTCACTTTGACAACTAACGATTACCAAATTTTTGTTTGACAACGTTTCATTTGGTAGAATTATTGTAAAGCCGATTATTATAAAGACACAAAACGTTTGGGACATTTATCATTTGGCAAACATTTTACTAGGCAACACAACTATTAGACGAATGACGTTTTGTCAGTGTTACAGTTTCCTTTTCATACATTGATATATTGATAAAAAAATTACGACTTTTTTCATACATTTTTTATTTAAGAATATCAAAAATAACATTAAATTTTTAAATTGGCAGCAATGCAGAGCAATAGTTTTTCCTCTGAATATGTAGTTTTGTGTTCGAGAAATCTTTGGTTACGATAGGTTAGGTTAGGTTATAACAAACAACGGCAGAAGCAAATTGCTTTTGTAAAAGGAAACGTTAAGATAAGTTAGGTCACATTAAAGGTTAGGTTAGGTTAGGTTATGACAAACAACGCACGAGCCGAGCGAGCGAAGCGAGCGTGCCGCGGCAGCGGCCGGCGATGTGCCAGAAGCGAATCGCTTTTGTAAAAGGAAACGGTAAGTTAGGTTAGGTCACATTAAAGATAAAGAAAAAAAAATAATAACAATAACTACCTGTATATAATTTGTCCCAAATGAAAATGGCATCCTTGTAAATAAATTTCTTCAAAATTTGATCGCAGACTCAGTATTGCAGCTTTTTCGAAATCTAACACACATACTTTAGGTGCAAAATTAATACCGTGCTAATTTTGGTAAACAATAAACAACTAAATGAATATTACGCAAAGTAAAACATTCTGCTACTTGAAAGTTGGCCTTTTAAAAAGTGTCATAATGAAAAGCAAACCAAACGTACAGTTGGTAACTGTGAGGTTGGGAAATAAAAAAATATATTATGATAAGTTGGCAAATGATTATTCGGCGAAATAAAATTCTGCGAAACGTTGGTTGGCAAGTGAAAATTTGGGAAACAATTTTCGGCGAAAAGGCAGAGAACCCTATTTGATGTAGGTGTAGGTTTTAGTTAGGTACAGTCGACCAAGAAATTGGTTTACCACTTTTGATGACATCTCCCAGTAACATAATTATTCGCTAAGGATGACAGATTGACAGATTCTGACGTAGCAGTAGCGAAAATAGCACTTGATGTTTTGTACGTGCAAATGATATTCAACCTTAGAGTGGTAAACCAATTTCTTGGTCGACTATACCTACGGAAGTAGGTAGGTATAGTCGACCAAGAAATTGGTTCTCAGCTATTAATTTTAATGTTTCAGAAGATTATTCTTAAAATATTCCTTACCTTGAACAACTTGTTAGTAACAAGTAATAGTTATGCAGGTTTTTTAATAATTAGTTTTTATTAAAAAAAAAAACCTGCTTTGAATGGTTCGGCACGACCGACCGCTCTACACGAGGCATAACCCTGGCAGCAGGTTGTTACTTTATCATTGTTGAACGGATTTCGATAGAACACGGGCAAAACATGAAAAAAAACATGGTACCTATGAAAATACTTTTAACCCGGTAAATTACTCACAAGTCATATGGGATGATTTTCGACCTCCGGGCTGGTGAAGCCGCGGTCGAAAACAAAATATGAATGAATCGTTGTGCCGATGTACATAGACATGCTCACATGTTGTGTGTGGCCACTGGTCAGTAATGAGTTGATGACAGTGCGTTGTTGTGCGCAGGCGTGCTGAACATCGGCACGCTGACGTCACGCGCGCGCATGCGCTGGTCGCTGGCGGCGCACGACATCTGCTTCACGAACGCGCTGCACTCGTACTTCTTCGCGCTCGGCCAGTGCGTGCCCGTGGTGCGCGGCGCCGGCGTCTACCAGGCGAGTATCACACTCATCCTACCTAATTCTCATCCAGTTGCTAGCAGCCACCTTACGCTTGCCGATTCGCGGTCTATACTCAAGAATACGTGGTGTGAGGTGTGTGTGTGTCCGCAGCCCGCCATGGACTTCTGCGTGGAGCGGTTGTCGCGCGGCGAGTGGGTGCACATCTTCCCCGAGGGCCGCGTCAACGTCAACAAGGAGCACATCCGGTTCAAGTGGGGCGTGGGGCGCCTGGTGGCCGAGTGCCACGCCGCGCCGCTCATCGTGCCCGTGTGGCACGAGGGGCTGGACGAGGTGCTGCCCAACACGGAGCCCTACCTGCTCAAGTTCCGCAAGCAGGTGTTCCTCAATGTCGGCGAGCCCATCCAGATACACCACCTGCTCGACAAGTGAGTCCTTACAACCTCCATTCACAACCACTAGTTTTGATCTTACACCACGTGTTAACGGACCCTTTCCTTTACAAAGCCGTCAACCAAGAAACTTAATTGATTCACCTGATTGGTTCATACACCGTTGGCCAAAAGTATCTTTAACCCATTAACGAGGGTGAAAAGTTCTTTGGATGAAAACTACAGAACTTTTTACCTTTTTTTTTTTTTTTTTTTGGTGGGTGGAAAATCATCGAATGACCCCCCCCGCTCTTGGGCAGAGCGAAGGGGAGTGTCAGACTTCTACTGACTAAAAACCGAACCCATGTTCCTTCTTTGCCCTTGCGCCGAGGCCACGTAATCTAGTACATAATACCGCGGCCAGAACTTTTTACCTACGAACGATTCACCAACGTAAGTACTTATACGTAACGTATATAATTATACTCTAGCGAGAAGAATGTCAAGTACGAACAAATAAAATGGCACGATTTTGAGCGCCTCCTGGTGGGTGCCCCCGGAAACTCGCGAAAGAATCCGATTTCTTAAGTTCGACCGCTCTCCACTAGATGGCGCTGCGCCCATGACGCGTATTTCTGAATCTGAATTTTCTAAGGTGTTTAACCACAAAAGCAGAGAACTGGGAAACTGTGACCAATGTTAATTAGTGTGCAATTTCACTGATCACAATTTTCCAGCTCCGCTTTTGTGGTCAAACAGTACTTATCAGGTTTTAAACAATTCTTGGTTGTAGAAAACTTTGACAAAACTTACAAGTTAGTGGTTTATTTATAAAAGTCAAAGCTTCTTACAGTTCTTACTAGTATTTTTTATAATAAAAACAGTGGTTTGTCTTTTTTAACAGAATTACTTTATTTAACACAATAAATTTTTCAATAAACATTGTAGCAGCGACATCGACGTCCGCGCGCAGTGCGTGCGGGCATAAAACTAACGTACGCGCCGCGACCCGCGGTATTTATAGGTCGAGCAATAACGACGTCTCGTCTGTACTACTCAGCTGTGATTGGCTAATTTCATATAGAACATTAAGCTCCCACATCCATGTAACTAACGAAATAGTATATAAGTTCCATCCCCTAGAAATATATTTATTCAATCCGAATAGTCTTTCATTTCTCTCCTGACAACTGGTAAAGTGGTGACCCCGAGCATGAACGTCAGCGCAGCCTTCGTGCAACTACTTCAGACGTCGTCACCACTTCCCCTTCGCCTTCGAGCAGCGAGTCATACCGTCAGCCAGCAGCCACGGCTTCATGGGGTATCCTGTCCACCAGCATGCAGCGGAAGCGCATTCCTGGACATCACCCCCAGCCTCATCAGCGACTTTGGCACAGCACACTGCACTTCGGCCGGTCAGCAAGCAGAGACGCCCTTCTCTCCTGGTCGACGCAGCAGCCAGCCACTACGCAGCACTGCACACTCCGACTCACTGGAGCATACGCAGCATCTACGGCAAGCGTGGCGAAGTTGAACATCATATAGTCACTCACGGGCCGCCCGTGTACAATAAGGCACGACCGTTGCCGCCACATAAATATCAAGCGGCGAAGAAGGAGTTTCAAGTTATGCTTGAACAAGGAATATGCCGGCCATCGAAGTCACCTTGGGCAAGTCCACTCCACCTCGTAGAGAAGAAGACTGGTGAATACAGACCATGTGGTGATTACCGAAGACTAAACGCCGTCACTAAGCCGGATCGGTACCCAATACCACGACTTCGTGACTTCACGTACCATCTCGAAGGGATGAAAATCTTCTCGAAGGTAGATTTGAGAAAAGCCTACAACCAATTGCGGATACGCGAAGAAGACGTTGAGAAGACAGCAGTCATAACGCCGTTTGGGCTGTTCGAATTCCCACGAATGTGTTTTGGCCTATGCAACGCTGGCCAAACATTTCAACGTCACATCAATAATGTGCTCGGCAACATGGGTCACGTCTTCCCATTCGTCGACGACATTCTCGTCGCCTCACCAGACCAAGAAACCCACAGAAGACACCTGGAAGATCTTTTCAAAAGACTCAAAGAACATGGTCTAAAAATAAACGTGTCCAAATGCGTTTTCGGACAAAGAAAATTGGAATTCCTTGGGTATATATTAACAGAAGCCGGTATCCAACCAACAGAAGATCGTGTGAAGACAATATCCGATTATCCCGAACCAACCTCAGTTCAGGAATTACGACGATTCCTCGGAATTTTAAACTTTTATAAAGAAAATATACCGCGCGCTGCACACGTACAAGAAAAATTATATAAACATCTACGAACGTGCAAGAAAAATGACAAGACCAAAATAAACCTCAACAGTGAAGAGAAAGAAGCATTTCAAGCCTGTAAGAACAGCATAAAAAACGCCGTCACCTTGTCACACCCATCAGTTCAAGCACCGTTATCTCTAATGTGTGACGCCTCAAATACCTGTGTTGGAGCCGCGCTACAGCAACGTGTAGGAAACAGCTGGAAACCACTCGGTTTCTACTCAAAGAAACTAACAGAAGCGCAAAAGAAGTACAGCACGTTCGACCGAGAGCTACTGGCTATCTACCTGGCTATAAGGCACTTTCGGCGCATGTTTGAGGGTAGAGAGATAACGATTTACACGGACCACAAGCCGTTAACGCATGCCCTACTACGGCTCAACAGCAAGACCGAAACACCAATACGCACGAGGTACTTGCATTACATCAGTCAATTCACTATGAATATATGCCATATTGAAGGAAAGGACAACGTTGTGGCCGATGCATTATCAAGAATCGAAGCAATTTCCACCCCATCACCGATCGACTACGACGAACTAGCCCGCCTACAACACAGCGACGATCAACTGAGTGACGTCACGAAAAACAAATCACTCCGATTCGAGCGGCTTCTTCCACTCAACGCAAGAAAGCCAATTTTGTGCGAAACATCTGGTGGTCACGTACGACCTTACCTACCACCAGAGTTACGAAAGAAAGCTTTTGACGCCATACATGAGCTGAGTCACCCTGGCACCCGAGCAACCAGGAAGATGATAACACAACGCTTTTTCTGGCCAAGCATGAACAAAGACGTCAGTATGTGGACCAAATGCTGCATAATCTGCCAACGAACAAAGGTACAGCGACACACAATATCACCGCTAGAACAGTTCCCACCAGCAGATCGACTGTCGCACATACACATAGATATCGTCGGACCATTACCCATATCAGATGGAAGACGGTATTGTGTTACGATCATCGACCGAGCAACTAAATGGCCAGAAGCATTCCCAGTCAGCAATATTGAAGCCAACACTATCGCCACGGCCATCTACGAAGGGTGGATAGTGCGATTTGGTTGCCCAGAAAGGATCACAAGCGATCAAGGAAGACAGTTTGAGTCTCATCTATTCAAAACACTAATGAATAGAATGGGTATCGAGAAAACACGGACCACTGCCTACCATCCACAGGCGAACGGAATGGTTGAAAGGTGGCATCGAACATTCAAAACAGCATTAACGGCACGACTAAATAACTCGACTTGGACGCAAGAATTGCCAACTGTTTTGCTAGGACTACGCGCTGCTATCAAACAAAACACCGATGTGTCATCAGCAGAGGCGCTATACGGCAAACCGCTACGGTTACCCGGCGAAATGTGTGGAGAAACACCGATATACGCAAACACGAAGACACACTTTAGCGATATCATAACCAACGCGATGAAAAAGATGCAAGCCGTTCGCCGAAACACGGATCGCCGTGCAATGTTCATACACGACGACCTACATGTATGTACGCATGTATTTGTACGTACTGATGCTCACCGCCGACCGCTGACGCCGACCTACGAAGGCCCGTATCGTGTCTTGAAGAGACAAAACAAGGTGTATACAGTACAAATCAACGATCGACAGGTCAACATCAGCATAGATCGGTTGAAGCCAGCATTCCTGCCTAACACCGAAGAAGAAGAAGCAGTATGTCGTTTAAGTGACCAGACATCATACGTCACACGATCCGGACGCATCTCAAGACCCACCGTGCGCTTCGCCCTTTAGCACACATACGTCCGGCCGAGACGGAGCTCACCGCATACTAACTAAAAGTGAAAGGCACACAGCGCGAACACTCCGTGCGCCCGCGCCCTCCGCGCGTCTCCGTGCAAACTGGACGTCAACGCAGCGCTAGGCGTCCGCTGGCGCCTCGTGCGAGACACCACTCTGTACGACATGCATCATATGGGCGCTTCGCTGGGGAGGAGCTATGTAGCAGCGACATCGACGTCCGCGCGCAGTGCGTGCGGGCATAAAACTAACGTACGCGCCGCGACCCGCGGTATTTATAGGTCGAGCAATAACGACGTCTCGTCTGTACTACTCAGCTGTGATTGGCTAATTTCATATAGAACATTAAGCTCCCACATCCATGTAACTAACGAAATAGTATATAAGTTCCATCCCCTAGAAATATATTTATTCAATCCGAATAGTCTTTCATTTCTCTCCTGACAACTGGTAAAACATCATAAACAAAAAAGGGTCACTGTCTCGTACACAACACTCAGCTGCTTCGGCACACAACAGACGGAGGAACCTAGGTAGACTTTACTCTACGTCGTTAATGGCGAGGATAAAATTGCAAAAAAGTTTAAAATAAAAAGCAAAATTAAAAATTTGAAAAAACCCACGACTGTTAAAAATTAATTGAAAAAAGGATAAAATAACATAAAACACCCACCTTAAAAAAACCCAAGAATGTCCGTCGGGGGCTGCCATTAAATGAACTAGTTTAGCAATGTTCAGCTCCCGACGGACATTCTTGGGGTTTTTTAACAGTCGTGGGTTTTTTCAAAATTTTTAATTTTGCTTTTTATTTTAAACTTTTTTTTAAACTTTTTACTTTTTTTTATCTAAGAACATGCACCAATCAAACCTAAACCCATAACTGAAAACAAAATCAAAATCGGACTTGTAGTTTTGGAGAAAAATAGCAACTTTGATTTGCACAAAAAAAATTTGCTGCAGCGCCCCCTGGTGAGTTGTCACCGTAACACCTATCTAAGAACATGCACCAATCAAACCCGAACCCATAACTGAAAACTGCATCAAAATCGGACTAGTAGTTTTGGAGAAAAATGGCAACATGTATTTGCACAAACAAACAAACAAACACACAAACAACCTCTCACCCCAAACGCATATCCGTCTCCGTTCCGTCGTGGGTAAAAAGAGAAGTTATTAAAGAAGTGAATTTACAAGAAAAAACATCAACATGCGCTCGCGTCGCGCCATGTTTTTCTTGTGATGGGGCTGCCAGGTACTTTTAACCAAAACTTACCAACTTAATTTTAAGAAATCAAATAATTTTGAAAATAAATTGCATATCTATTTAATTCTGCATTAGTTACATTTATATTTATTCAATTTTAATAATATCAACATTGAATAAATTAGCCGAAATGTGGCGACTAGCGACATCTATCGCAACACCTGCGTACTAACAACGATCGTCAGAAGATTCCTACATCGCGCTATTAACATTATCCGCGACATAAGCCTATATAGGAGTTCCCTACAACTGTCGGGCAGTTAGCCCGCCGGACACAACACCCGTCCGGTCGGAGGATCCTCCCTTTTCTACGGGGGATGAGGAACTTTACACCCTGTTCCTCATACCCCCCAAACTGGTGACCCCGAGCATGAACGTCAGCGCAGCCTTCTTGCAACTACTTCAGACGTCGTCACCACTTCCCCTTCGCCTTCGAGCAGCGAGTCATACCGTCAGCCAGCAGCCACGGCTTCATGGGGTATCCTGTGCACCAGCATGCAGCGGAAGCGCATTCCTGGACATCACCCCCAGCCTCATCAGCGACTTTGGCACAGCACACTGCACTTCGGCCGGTCAGCAAGCAGAGACGCCCTTCTCTCCTGGTCGACGCAGCAGCCAGCCACTACGCAGCACTGCACACTCCGACCCACTGGAGCTAATATGCAGCATCACCCCGACTCACTGGGGTATTACCGCAGACAGTTCCGACTCACCGTGAACTATGCGGCATCCGGTTCCGACTCACTGGAACCTTCCACTGGCTGACAAGCGCCAAGACTTAACCTGCTTTCGACCTCCGGTCTCGGACTTTTCTACGGGGGATGAGGAACTTTACACCCTGTTCCTCATACCCCCAAAGAAATATTATACTGGCTATGATAGTTCAAACAAAAATTTCGCTAAAACTACCATAATTATGGTAGCTTTTAAACATAGAGGCATCTTTTAATTTTTACTAATGTTGCCATCCTTAAAGACGTCATTTTTAGAGACCGAAATTTTTAGGACTGGCGACACAGTTCTAGCCCCCGTAGGTATTCCAAGTTTTACCCAATGAGTCGACCCCGCCTGATGCTTAACCAACAGAATTATTCGAGCAATAACTTTTCACCCAACGGACAATAATTGGCTAATAACAGACACTGGGACAGGTGAAAGTAAATAAAGCTTGTGTTTCAGTTTCTGTGCATCAAACTATAGTCCAGTCAAATTAGTAAGTTCACCTCGGAATTTGAGAGACCCAGCCATAAACTCGTATAAACGGGAACCAGCAATGCCCAACACAGGAATGCACGACACGAGAACGCGCGACATAGGAATGTAAGTGTTTTGAATTCCAATGTTGTAGATTGTCATGTCGTGCATTCTCGGCCCGAACCTCGATTGTCCGGGCAAGAATGTACAGCACGAGAATTGGAATCAAAACAAACAGTGACGTCACATTAAAAAAGTAAAAAGCCATGTGACAATAGGGACGGGTGATACAATAAAATACTGGAAAATTCCGTGGTTCCTTCTTTTTTTCTTCGTGTTCCTATAATACGACCGTCTCGCGACAGTATCCTTTATGGGCGGCATGGGCACCGGGCCGTAGGCCGACGAAGGAGGCCGGCGGAGGCCCGGCACTTCGGGGACAGAAGATATTAGTGTTATTAAATATGCGAGCGTAGCGAACGCACGTCATGGAGTACAATTTAATTCGGCAGCACTACCTAGATCAATTACCTAGTATCCAAGTCCCAAAATTTCGAGTTGCCCAACTAGTCGGCCAACCAATCGCGCGATGTCGCCGATTACTGTGTCGTACACTCCTGTGTTGTACACTCCTGTGTTGTACATTCTTGGGCCGGACCAGCAAGGTACACCCCAGTAATTGGCGACATCGCGATGTCGCCAATTACTGTGTCGTACACTCCTGTGTTGTACATTCCAGTGTCGTGCATTGCTGGTATGTGCATTACTGTGACGGGCATTATAGGGACTCGTATAAACATTTGTGTTTTGACATTTTAAAAGTTGTCTCAAAATCTACTTGTATCCACGACCCACGTCTATTATAAGCTAAGGTCACAAAAATCGTTTTTTTTGCAAATATCCCGTTATCTTGGGTGGGGCCTCGCTAATTGTATTTGGCTTATTATTTTCGAGGTGACTATAATAGAAGGCGACGAAAATATTTAATCGCTGCCAAGAATGACCGAAAATGTACCCCCGGCATTGCATACCTACTTTTTGTTCTGGACGATACCTGGGAACCTTCTAGTTTCGGAGATATTGGAGAACAAAGTTCCGATGTAATGGTGTTTTGAACACTCCTACCAATTTTCAGCTGGGTGGGGATTAATGTAACCTCACCCCTATTTTTGGTCTAATTTGACCGGACTACAATAACAGTGAGGCGTCTGTCGTTGCAGGTTGCGGAGCGCGAACGCCAGCGAGGAGGAGACGCGGAAGGCCATCACCGACCGCATCCAGGAGGAGTTGCTGCGACTGCGCGACCACACGCGCGACCTCATCCGCCGCGCCACCGGCCTGCCGCCCGTGCCCAGCGCCAGCAGTACTGCCGCCAAGTGCGAGCCGGCCGCCAACGGCACGAGCGGGCCGCGCGACCGCGACCTGTAGCGCGACCTCATCCGCCGCGCCACCGGCCTGCCGCCCGTGCCCAGCGCCAGCAGTACTGCCGCCAAGTGCGAGCCGGCCGCCAACGGCACGAGCGGGCCGCGCGACCGCGACCTGTAGCGCGACCTCATCCGCCGCGCCACCGGCCTGCCGCCCGTGCCCAGCGCCAGCAGTACTGCCGCCAAGTGCGAGCCGGCCGCCAACGGCACGAGCGGGCCGCGCGACCGCGACCTGTAGCGCGACCTCATCCGCCGCGCCACCGGCCTGCCGCCCGTGCCCAGCGCCAGCAGTACTGCCGCCAAGTGCGAGCCGGCCGCCAACAGCACGAGCGGGCCGCGCGACCGCGACCTGTAGCGCGACCTCATCCGCCGCGCCACCGGCCTGCCGCCCGTGCCCAGCGCCAGCAGTACTGCCGCCAAGTGCGAGCCGGCCGCCAACGGCACGAGCGGGCCGCGCGACCGCGACCTGTAGCGCGACCTCATCCGCCGCGCCACCGGCCTGCCGCCCGTGCCCAGCGCCAGCAGTACTGCCGCCAAGTGCGAGCCGGCCGCCAACAGCACGAGCGGGCCGCGCGACCGCGACTTGTAGCGCGACCTCATCCGCCGCGCCACCGGCCTGCCGCCCGTGCCCAGCGCCAGCAGTACTGCCGCCAAGTGCGAGCCGGCCGCCAACGGCACGAGCGGGCCGCGCGACCGCGACCTGTAGCGCGACCTCATCCGCCGCGCCACCGGCCTGCCGCCCGTGCCCAGCGCCAGCAGTACTGCCGCCAAGTGCGAGCCGGCCGCCAACGGCACGAGCGGGCCGCGCGACCGCGACCTGTAGCGCGACCTCATCCGCCGCGCCACCGGCCTGCCGCCCGTGCCCAGCGCCAGCAGTACTGCCGCCAAGTGCGAGCCGGCCGCCAACGGCACGAGCGGGCCGCGCGACCGCGACCTGTAGCGCGACCTCATCCGCCGCGCCACCGGCCTGCCGCCCGTGCCCAGCGCCAGCAGTACTGCCGCCAAGTGCGAGCCGGCCGCCAACGGCACGAGCGGGCCGCGCGACCGCGACCTGTAGCGCGACCTCATCCGCCGCGCCACCGGCCTGCCGCCCGTGCCCAGCGCCAGCAGTACTGCCGCCAAGTGCGAGCCGGCCGCCAACGGCACGAGCGGGCCGCGCGACCGCGACCTGTAGCGCGACCTCATCCGCCGCGCCACCGGCCTGCCGCCCGTGCCCAGCGCCAGCAGTACTGCCGCCAAGTGCGAGCCGGCCGCCAACGGCACGAGCGGGCCGCGCGACCGCGACCTGTAGCGCGACCTCATCCGCCGCGCCACCGGCCTGCCGCCCGTGCCCAGCGCCAGCAGTACTGCCGCCAAGTGCGAGCCGGCCGCCAACGGCACGAGCGGGCCGCGCGACCGCGACCTGTAGCGCGTGTGACTCACTCACCAGACTGTCTGTAGTATTAGGTAGCGCCGCCCGACGCGACCTACTCATTAGTTTTGTTCTAAGTTTTATTACGTGGGAATGTTTATCGGTAAGGTTAATGTTGTTAAGGTGTACTCGCGAGCTGAGCATGCGTTGTGTGCCGTGACTGTGTCTGTGTGTGTGTGTGCGTATCTCCGTGTGTAGTAGTGTGGTCGAGTCGCTGCTGGTCACAAACAATCAGAATTATGTAGAGCTCGTCATGTGAGCTTCTATTTTGAGTGACCGACCCATAGTCACACTAAACTACCACACCAGTGTGACTACGGATAATTTAACCTGATCCGTAGTCACGATCAAAATTACGGAATAAAATTAATTAGTCGTCCGATTAGCCGGATAAATAACCAAAATTATAGGCTGTTGCTAGTCGTCCGCTAAGTGGATGAATCACCGTCTCGCGACAGTATCCTTTATGGGCGGCATGGGCTCCGGGCCGTAGGCCGACGAAGGAGGCCGGCGGAGGCCCGGCACTTCGGGGACAGAAGATATTAGTGTTATTTAATATGCGAGCGAAGCGAGCGCGCGTCATGAAACTCATGAAGTATAAAAATGATGGAAATAATGAAAATAAAAAAATATGTAAATTATGGATACAAGCCTATTGTGATCAGGTTAAATTATCCATAGTCATACTAGTGTGACTACGCATAATTTAACCTGATCCGTAGTCACACTGGTGTGGTAGTTTAGTGTGACTATGGGTCGGTCATGCTATTTTGTACATTTCCGAAGATCATTTTTATAACGACTTTTTTGGATGTTTTTTTTTATACCTGTTTACCTAGTCTGTATCATTTGTATCCCGTAGGATAGCGACTTGTGTCGTGTCTCCGTGTGTGCAGAGCGCGGGTGACTAGTAGTTCGTACGACTAATTAACACTAGATATCATAATTATAATGTGATGAGGTATCATTCAACGGCTAGCGCCATCTCTACAACCAAAGACTGTTTGCACACAAAGTGTACACAATATTTTATATCAAAAATATTTTTTAACATGTTTAGAAAAATACCCCTTTATATAAATATTTTTCTCAGAAATTGTAATATTATAGTAGGTAATATTTGAGCCGTCGGTCGCATATTCGTAGAAGTGAGCTGTAAGGGAGCAGGCACATGCTCAGTAACAGATGTCAATGCTGTCGTCGGGTGGTCCCACTATACACTACACCTAGGATTGTAATGAGCCAAGGAATGAATAGTTGTAGCAGCGTTACAGCCATAGCAATCTGCCGCATAGCAATCTGCCGCGTAGCAATCTGCCGCGAGTGTTCAGTCGCTAGTGCACGTACGGGTGACGGGTGTAACTGTTACCAGAGTGGAATGCTAATCAATGTACATAGTAATGAGCGAAGAGTCGCGATATGTTCCGCGCTCGTCTGTCTGTGACGCGAGTCTTCCCTATAAATAGTCGATGTATTTATTGTAAATGTTGTAATATACCGCACGTCGTGACGTCACAGCGCGCACTGTGACGTCACACGTGCGCGTACAGTGACGCGCCACTTTGTATATATAAGTATGAATCGTAGACGCGATAGTGTTGTTGTGTTAAGCCATAACATAATCATGTTCTGTTGTCCAAGTAACTATGATGTGCTTTTTGAGGAACTCAATTTTTTTTTAATAAATTGATGGACTTACAATTTCTTTTTTTTAACGTTGCCCCACATTAGGAATTTCTCCTGACCAAACCAAACGACTGCATTTCTTGAACTCTGAAGTTTGAAATACCGATATACCTACCTACATAAAGTTAGTGAGTTAGAATCTACTACGACGGAGAATGTTCAGTATCGCGAAGTACGGAATTCCGAAAGCTTAGCTAATACCAATTACGCAATACTTTCGAGATCGAGATTCTGAGAGAGTATTTCGCTATTACGTACTGTTTGTTACAACAGCCCACTAACAGCGCGCCACACTAGCCAGCCAAGCCACCATAGCCGGGCCACCATAGCCAAGCCACTGACAGCCAGTGGCGTGCAGTGGTCCGCCACGGTGGGTAGGCCACGAAATATTGACAGCAAAAAAAAAAATTGTCACATTTATAACATTTGAAAATAAGCCTGTAAAAGTTATACCTAAGTACAATTCAAAAACTCACCACATTATTCAAGGTTCAACTCATGATTTTTTTATCGAGGCAAACAGAAGAAAGATTCGGCCACCTCAAAAAACTCATCCAAGTGAGTGGGTGATAGTTACAAAAGTACAAAACACGTCACTTGCAAGATAATATCCGAAGCGGCCTTCACACATCTACCTTTAGATACCTACAACTTGCACCTTATCATTACTTATACGATAATTGAGAAAACTTATTACCTTTAAGTGCCTTTAACATCTAGCAAACACACATTATTAGCACAAACTTCACAAGTAAATTACCTATCATTGTTATTATTTGTTATGGGAATAAACAAATAATACACACTTACACTACTGTTAATAATGGTATCTACACTGACACTATCTGTACGTTTTTGGTTTCAAAACAAATCGCGCTCTTTATTGCTTGTCACAACAATGAAAAAATAATGGCTTCCATAGACGTAAAATATAATTTCTAATTTGCCGATAGAAAAATACTACCAAATAAAATTGCATCATTTTCATATCGAGTTTGTTCACAACAGCGGTCAACAAAATTTTGCAGGATTATAGGTACGAAATCAATCAATGAAATGTGTTGTCAGTGCTGCACTCTATCTGTGGACGGAAGAGCGAAGACCGCAAACGCGCGAAATTCAAATTTCTTAATTTCCTTACATTTTTGCAATTTGCAGGCCAGTGCTAGGTTGTATGTTGATTAATAAAATATGATTCGCGGCTGTAAGACGTATGTAGTCAGTATTCAAGCTAGCACTGGCCTGCAAATTGCAAAAAACGTTAAAAAAAACAAATTTGAACTTCGCGCCGGAGTTCGCGGGCTGAAGATGGCACGCATGACGCATCCAATCGTAGCCTTGTGTTGTTGCAGCCAATCACAGGCCACCTCCACTCGCAGGAGCTGGCATGCATGTGTGCGGTTCATATACACGAAAATATGCACCGATCATTCACTGATGTGACGCTGTGTGCGTAAAATTATGAATGGGTTTTAGGCTAATCGAATGCTAGCCTAAGCAAGCCTGTAAATAAATATAAGATTCGTACGCGAAAAATTGCTCTAAGTATTTTAACAGGAGTTTGAACTTTTTTATTATTATTTTGTACATGGTGTTATTTTATTACAATATGGTTAATTAGTTATAAGAAATGCTCAGTTGGTAAGGTAGGCTAAGCCTAAGAGCCTTAATAGAGCGCACGCCACTGCTGACAGCCCTGCCAATGACAGCCGAGCCAAGCCACCGCCATAACTACCCGACGCCTACGGTGGGGATAAAGCTATATAATGCCCTTGTCGCACTCGATTGTAATAGTTGTAAGGGGAAGCTCTGCCCGAATAAAGTTATAAATCAGTTCCTGTTTATATTTTACCACTGTCGTTACAGTTCAATTCAATTCAATTTATTCAGATAACAATTCTCATTGTGTTTGAAATTATACATCTATACAAATAACAAAAACATTAAAAAAAAAAAAAACACGGTCAGTACGGTACAGTACGTACATAGATGTGAGGATAAATGAACTCTAATGCTGAATTTACACTCTCGCGCGAGTGACGAGACGAGCCGCGAGGCGAGGCACGAGTCGAGTGTGTGAATGGTGTGAAACACACCATCCTCCTCGCCTCGCGGCTCGTCTCGTCACTCGCGCGAGAGTGTAAATCCAGCATAACAATCGTCTACAGAAATAAAAACAAGCATAATATAAATCACTACATAGTATAAAACAAAGTCGCTTTCTCTGTCCATATGTCCCTTTGTATGCTTAAGAGCGCCGTCACAAACTTTGGGCGATTTGCCGAAAATACGTACTTTTACAAGTCCTGGACACGTCTTATTTATAGTTAAAGGCAAAATATTTCAATGAAAAATTATAAATCTGACTTTGTTTTAGGTCATGTCCTGATTAGAATTTCGTTTTGAATGTTAATATTTCGAGAAATAGCAATTTTCCGACACCCAATTTCGAGCAAACGTAAAACATCACCCTGCTATTTGTGACAAATTGGCTACACAGAAAAATCTGAAAAAAATGTCAAAATACTGGTTATATAGTCCTGAAGGTCCTGTCCTGATTAGAATTGAGATAGAAATGGAATCGCAGCAAAAAAAAAAGGATATTCAAAAGCAATACTGAGCTAAAATTTATACGTTTTAAATATGGTTTAAACATAGGATAAAGACAAAATTCACAAAAAAAAATTAGACATACATAAAGTACAGACGCCACAGACGGCTACACATCAAGCTATACATTTCCAGTATAAGCTCGTCTCGCATTGAATAATAATGTACTCTGTGGTCACGCCTGAGGGCTCATGGAGGACGGACCTATGTCGCTCGCGCTCCCGCGCGCCTTAGTGTGAGTTACGTAATCTATACAGGTAAACCAGAGGTTGTCCACAGTTTATTCTTGTAATTTATTATGATAAAATAAAATTGTAGACTGTAGTCATGTTCTATGTTGGAAAGGAACGCTTTGGGCAACCTTAATAAAAAGTTTATTCGTAAATAATACTTACTAGTCGATGAAAAATCATAGGTACCTAACAATAAATTACGGGTAACAGAAATCTTTATTTTAGAAATAATGGGGAATCTTTCGAATGTTGCATTGAAATATTCACTTTTATGAATCTTTCGAGAAAAAAAAATCCAAGAAGGCTGGGAAAATTTTAGGTTTTTCCGTCATGGGTGTCGTTTTCATGGTTTTTGGGGTCGCTGATTACGAAAACGAGGTCAAAATTAAAATCCAAAATGGCGCCGACGAAATTTTTTGGTTTTTCAGTCATGGGTGTCGTTTTCATGGTTTTTGGGGTCTCTGATTACGAAAACGAGGTCAAAATAAAAATCCAAGATGGCGCCGACAAAAATTTTTGTTTTTTCCGTCATGGGTATCGTTTTCATGGTTTTTGGGGTCGCTGATTACGAAAATGAGGTCAAAATAAAAATCCAAAATGGCGCCGACAAAAAAATTTTTTTTAATACAGTTGCTCAAAAAGTGGCGTATTGCAGGGACGTATAGCGTTCGGGATGTGGGTTATTACGTACTCGTGCTTTTTCTTTACCTTTCCCGAACTCGTGCGTTCTCTTTCCCAACTGTCAAAATAATGTCCATTAAAAAAAAAACCAACCACGAAGTATTTACTAAATAAAATCATAGAAGTTTTTATGATTCATGCAAATATTTCTAAAGAAGCTACTAATTTGTTTCAATACCAGATTTAATTATTTGATTCAATGAGTTAAAGGTTTCATTCCATTTCATCTCATTAAATTTAATTTTTATTTCATATCAATAAAAAAAATCTACTGAAGACTTGGCTGTATGGGCATAGTTCCCTTTGCCTACCCAGAATAGGTAAAGAAAACAAAAAAAAACTCTGCTTATATTCTTTTACGGTAGGCGCCATTTTCAAAAATGTTCTTTGCGAGTTTAATTATTTTATTATATTGCTTCATTTTTTCGCAACTGTATTAAAAATAGTTGTTCAGTGCACGTGCGGAACCGTCATTGCAACTTGTTCCGACTGTCAACCCTCGCCGTCGGCTGTGCCTCGGCTCGGTTAGACATTTGTCGGAACTCTTTGCAATGACAGACTTTCCGCACTTATAATGAAATATACTATTTTTTTGGGTGTCGTTTTCATGGTTTTGAGGTCGCTGATGACCAAAACGTCTTGTGGTGCAGGGCAGAGTGGAAGGTAATAGGCCACGCGGGCGGTCACCGATGAGGTGGACCGACCAAGTAAAATCCGCGATTGGAGGCCCTGTCAATGAATGCGCCAGATTGACTTCTAACCGGACCAGATGGAGAGAAATCGTGAGGCGAGCAACAACTACACCTGCGATTGGACACAGTTCATAGTGACCACGACCGCTCTGTCAAGAGCGAAACGAAGAAGAAGAAGAAGAGATGACCAAAATGAGGTCAAAATAAAAATCCAAGATGGCGCCGTCAAAAATTTGTTTTTTCCGTCATGGGTATCGTTTTCATGGTTTTTGGGGTCGCTGATTACGAAAATGAGGTCAAAATAAAAATCCAAGATGGCGCCGACAAAAAATTTTGTTTTTTCCGTCATGGGTATCGTTTTCATGGTTTTTGGGGTCGCTGGTTACGAAAATGAGGTCAAAATAAAAATCCAAGATGGCACCGACGAAAATTTTTGGTTTTACCGTCATGGCCTCATCGGTGTCGTTTTCATGGTTTTTGGGGTCGCTGATTACGAAAATGAGGTCAAAATAAAAATCCAAGATGGCACCGCGTCATGGGTATCGTCGTAGGTAATAAGAGGGGTTAATTTTAAAAGAAATTGGCTCTTCTCTACACTAAGAATGAACATAAATTGGCAGCTGGATCGAGGGCTTGATAGTGATACAGAAAGAGGTACTCCTGGACATCCTCCTCATATTGTTAGGGAGTTCCTGTCTGTGGAGCCATGACTGTTTTCTGTGTTGTTCCCGATACCGATGAGCTACAATATTTTTTTATATTTTTAAACAATTTATGAAAAGATGAATAAATAAGTAATAACGTATGATAATATATACCTAATTATAAAGGAGATGTTTCAAATAGGTCCCCGATCATCCCCGATGATGTTGACACCGAATTTGTTGATTTTATTTTAGATAATAGATAGAGTGATTCAAGAGGAAGGCTTAAATACCTTTTTCGTACCCGTGCGAAGCCGGGGCGGGTCACTAGTTAATTAATAATACACAGTAGGTATACAACCAACAATTTTTTTTAAATTTATTTAAATGCAATTTATAAAATTAAATCACTCTAATATACAATAGTAAGTATCTATAAGTTGCGACCTGTAGGACCTACTCTACGACGGCGACGTTACTTCTACCACTAACGCGATAAGGCCGTCAACGTCGGTAGGAGCGAGTCCGAGGTCTAGGTAGGAGTTTCACAGCTTGCAGTCACAACATAAATTATTGCATATTATATTGCTCACGAAGTCGAAGTTTATACAAAACTAGCTGACCCGCGCAACTTCGTCTGCGTCACATAAATATAGCTATAACCTTTCTCGATATATCGACTATCCGACATTAATTAAGCTAAATCGTAACAAACAAAAAATCTTATCTTTCCTCTTTATTACAATAGTTTAGATGGTTTAGATTAGCTTAGATTATATTAAAGTGTGAATTACTAAAAATCTATCTCTTACTGTTAAATACACTTTAACACTCTGGGGGCCAATTCTCGGTTTTAGAGATGGTGTCGAACTCGAGAAAAATTTCTAATGACGTCATTTTTTCGAGAAATTTTAAAAGTTGCTATTCTGGGGATGTCGAATTCGACATTTGTCGAAGGCTAACGTTCGAGTTCATCTCGAGTGCTTCTGAGCAGTAGAGATGTAATGTCGATTATATAGATACGTCATTTCTGAGTGAATTTGTTGAGTTTTGGATTGTACACTGTTTTCTTTTCTTTAGTTTTTAAATAAAATACGGCTTGGCATCTCATACTGGAAATTCGATTTATACTCTTTGATTTGTGCATTGTGTTTTCTTGAAACGACGACCTTCGCGCAGATAACGAGACTCTGTAATTTGTGTACCTACGATTGGACTTGAAACCACTGAAAGATGGACGAGTTTATTAGCATTTTTATCTCGGAGTTGTTGGAAAGTGGCGAGCAACTGGCCAATACACGGCGACAACAGCTATCCCGCCGTCGATATTTACAACTTGAGCGGAACAGAAGTCATTAAAAACTTCAGACTAAATAAAGATTTATTAAGGGTTCTAATACTTAGATCTATTGGCTCCTGTAATAAACTGGATACCACTAAAATAGACCCGAAAACGAAGGTAAATAATTGTTTGCTTCATAATTCTATTAGTCACTGACAGACAGTCAGCTGTCAAACTGATTATTTTTTTTTTTTATAAATGATTTTGGCTTGGATACAAAGTCCTTTAAGCCAACAAACTGATTATTTTTACACTAAACGTTTCGTTTTACTTTGGCTTTGCACGGGACTTATTCAAATTTAATATATAAATTATGTCCTAATTTTAAGTGTTTCTCATAATTATGTTTAAGTACTTGTTTGTTTGTGAAACTAATAAATACTTTTTCTTCCTTTCTTTCTTTCTTTTATACTTAAATAATTAGGTTTAGTCAGCGTTTTAAAACAAAATCATTCATTCACTCATAGCTACCTAAAACGGAACGCGCGATTCTTCGTAATGGACGCTAGTATTATATTATCTGTGGTAATCGTAACATTAGCTTCACTCGAATCGACATTTTCGTGACATTTATTTCTATTTTGACTGAGAATACGGAATTCTGCTCAATTCGAAATTTTTTGGTAGAGATAGAGATATTTTTGATAGACATAGAGATAGACTTACGAACTCGAACTCGAGATAAATCTCTAAAACCGAGAATTGGCCCCCTGTACTTGTAAACATTATGATGCAGTAAATATTTTGAATTTGAATTTTCCGGAGGCCAGCCAGAATCCCCCGTACCTACATTGCGACGCAACCCGCGTAATTATTTTTCCGCGCGGGTATTTTTACATTGCGATATCTTCTAAGATATTTGTTTAAACTGTATAGAGTAAAGAGCACAAATATTCTATATTAAATTTTCGTTCTAACGAACACATTTATTTACATATAGATTAATACCATATGGGTAAATAAGCTTCGCAAAAAATAATTCTTTTTAACCTAACATTTTAATAATAAAAAATGGTTACAGTGAGTCAATCTTAAAAGATAGACAGATGCTGTCGCGGACTTTTTTTTAGAACTTTTAAAGACGAATAATTACTTCATACATGATATTCTCGTAATTTAAACCGTTTTCGCAGCGCACGCAACGGAAGCTCTCAGAAAGGAATTTTCTTTTCCCGTTTTTGCAACATTTCTCATTTATGCTCCGCTCCTATTGGTAGTAGCGTGATGTTATATAGCCTATAACCTTCCTCGATAAATGAACTATCCAACACAAAAAGAATTTTTCAAATCCAACCAGTAGTTCCAGAGTTTATCGCGTTCAAACAAACAAACAAACAAACAAACAAACTCTTCAGCTTTATAATATTAACTAGCTGACCCACGCAACTTCGTCTGCGTCACATAAATATAGCTTTTATCCTTTCTCGATAAATCGACTATCCAACAGAAATTAAGCTAAATCGTAACAAACAAAAAATCTTATCTTTCCTCTTTATAATATTAGTTTAGATGGTTTAGATTAGCTTAGATTATATTAAAGTGAGAATTACTAATAGGTATCTCTTACTGTTAAACAGACGATAACACCCTGTACTTGTAAACATTATGATGCAGTAAATATTTTGAATTTGAATTTCCCGTAGGCCAGCCAGATCCCCCTACCTACATTGCGACGCGCGGATATTTTTACATTGCGATATCTTCTAAGATATTTATTTAAACTGTATAGAGTAAAGGGCACAAATATTCTATATTAAATTTCCGTTCTAACAAACACATTTATTTAGATATAGATTAATACCATATGGGTTAAATAAGCTTCGCAAAAAATAATTCATTTTAACCTAACATTTTAATAGTAAAAAAGGGTTACAGTGAGACAATCTTAAAAGATAGACATATGCTGTCGCGGACTTTTTTTTAGAACTTTTAAGGAGAAACAATTCCTTCATACATGATATTTACGTAACTTTAACCGTTTTCGCAGCGCACGCAGCGGAAGCTCTCAAAAAGGAAATACCTTTTCCCGTTCTTGTAACATTTTTCATTTATGCTCCGCTCCTATTAGCCATAGCGTGATGTTATATAGCCTAAAGCCTTCCTCGATAAATGGACTATCTAACACAAAAATAATTTTTCAATTCCAACCAGTAGTTTCTGAGTTTACCGCGTTCAAACAAACAAACAAACAAACAAACAATCAAACAAACAAACAAACAAACAAACTCTTCAGCTTTATAATATTAGTATAGATAAAGATATAGAACAACCTCACAGTGGTCTTAGGACAATTTCATAGCGCAAGTAATGATTTGTCAGTCTTCAGTAGGTACCTAGTTTATTAATGTTATTCAGCAACTTGGTAGTTCAAGGCATCCATACATTACTGTTACTTAATAAACAACTATAACTCCTTAACTTACTTCAGACATAATAAAGATCAATGTGATTTGGTCAGTTATAATGCAAAGTCCTAAAGTTAATGAAGTGTACAAGGTTGCCAGAAACCCGGCTGACGCGGCGTGCTAGCAGGCCTCGGAAACCGGTTAAAATTCTTAACGGGTTATGGTTATTGACCCCAAACCGAAATCGATTTATGTTAAAGGTTGTACTTTACCGGTTTATGTGGAAAACCGGTTTTTAGAATTTTGGTTTTGGTTTAAACCACATTAACTGAAGTGTTAAAAATGTAGACCACAAAAATAACAAAGTACTGAATTAACCGGTTAATTACGGTTTTAAAATCGTTTCTGGTTATGTAACCGGTAACCTTTAACATTTGGTACAGAAAACGGTTCACTTGTTTAACCGGTAAATGAAGGAACGATATAGGTATTTAACCGTAATTAACTGCTCTTTTAAAACCGATTCCGAGCCCTGGCAACTAGTGATTGATTCAGTGACGAGATTTATAACATCACGCCTGTATACTGTGAAGTGGTACGCTGATGTGTGCACAACATTTTAGTTACAACATTCATGTAGTTATACCACAACTTCTGTAAAATGAATACATAGTAACAATTTGTTTGGGAACCAACTATAATAAAAATAAAGTTTTACTGAAAAATAGGACTGACTTCCAAGTTTTAATAGAATTTGTATAAATATGCACTGCTTCAACTGCCAAGTCACTGGAATTACGAGTAAATAATACAGAGTACTACTCCACTCCACTACACACTCAATATCCAGTTTTCGAATATTGTTTCACAATTATAATACTAGTAACAAAAAAATTTACAATTATTAAAGCAGAAGAAAATATAATATTGATTTAATAAATGTCAGTGATTCAATACATCGTCCACGGCACTGTTACACATGCAAGTAATCACTAATTTTATATAATTATTTATGTTCACTTTCAATCACATTGAAGCGGTCATCAGTTCATCAGTGTCAGGTTTAACCCATCGATGTCACGATGTATCACAATATCATTACTTATCAACGTACAAGCTTACTATTATTATGAACATTCGTGGTTTGTACAGCATCAGCAGCGAGCAGGCCGTCCTACGGGTGTGCCATCAAACATTCTGTTGGAACTGTTACTGAGAGAAAATATCATTTTGATTTTAAATTTAATATGAATTACGTTCAAATATTTATATTATCGCAGGTCAGAACCAGGAACCGAACCAGCCAAATGTGAACAAACATTTTTATGAACTAATTTTTAATTAAATGTTAAATTTCGTGATCTTCCTTTCAATGTTACTTATTTAGCAAAAAATATTGTTACCATTAACCGTAGGACGCCTTGTATATGTACTAGCATAGCCAAGGTTTGTGCGTGACTTGTCCCTGAGTGCCCAGCCAGCCCAGCGTCACGCGTCACTATCAAACGTCGTGATTGACGTTTTCGTCTTTTTCGTAATTTAAAACTTTAATAAAACCAAAGGTGAATTTATCACATGAGTCTGAAGATTCAGTCAGCGTCAGGACGGATCAGAACGAGCCGATCTATGAGGGAGATAATATCGTTCGTCCGTCGTCGGCGAGTACCGCACGGCGCGCGGCAGTCAGTGGGCGTCAGTGGGCGTCAGTCGGCGTCAGTGGGCGTCAGTGGGCATCAGTGGGCGTCAGTGGGCGTCAGTGGGCATCAGTGGGCGTCAGTCGGCGTCAGTGGGCGGGTGCAGCGCCAGCACCGAGCAGGCGCCGAAGGGAGGCCGGTACGACACCTGCAGCTCCGCGAACACTCCGCCCGGCACGCACACGTCCGCCAGGTACAGCACGCCCAGCGCGGCCGGCAGCGGGCCCGGCAGGCCCCCCAGCACCGCGGCCCGACACGTGGCCCCCGCCCAGCCCGCGCCCGGCGGCTCCACGCACAGCACCGCGCCGCGCCCCCGCATGGCCCACGCCAGCGCCGCCCTGCAGACAGGTATACTTGTGTCTCAACTAGTTTCATTATGTGTACGATCACACGGATCACCAACTCGCTGGCCTGACTTGATCAAAAAAGTTACTGAGTCTACCGCGGTCCACTATACTCGCAACGCGGCAACGTCTCCCACCGACACATCGCTGGAAAAGCAATCCTCGGGGAAATAACGACCCACCGAACATCTCTCCGTGTACCTCGTCTGCGCAAATCCACGACCACTCTGACAAGAGTGTATCGACTGAAAAGAAGAGAAAAGTTGTACTGACTGGTAGCGGTCCTGCGGGTCGTCCAGCACCGGGTCGTAGAGCGCCAGCAGCACCAGGTCCGCGCTCGGCAGCGCCGCCACGTCGGGCGCCAGCACCACGCCGCCCGGCCCCAGCTGGGCCAGCTCGCGGGCCAGCGCCGGCGCCGGCTCGGGCCCGACCGGCGCCGCCAGCAGCGCGTGTGCGCGCGCGCCGTGCGACGCCAGCAGCCGCGCCGCCTGCAGCCCCGCCGCGCCGGTCGCGTGCGGCCCCACCAGCGCCACCACGGTGGGGCGCTGGTGCGCGTTGCGCGGGTCCAGGCGCCGCCCGCCGCCCACCAGGCGCAGCGCCACGTCGGCGGCGGCGCGCGCCAGCAGCGTGTGCGCCTGGCCGCGCAGCCCGCGCCGCGCCAGGGCCGCCCACAGGCGCGCGCGCAGCCCGCGGGTCACGCCGGGCACGACCAGCCCCTCGTCCGTGACGTAGTCCACGCCGGCGCGCAGCTCGTCGGGCACGAGGATGGAGGGCCGGGGCGCGGGCGGCGCTCCCAGGACGTTCTCGTCGTGCCGGAACTTGCCGAGGTCGTCGGCCTGGCGCACCACGTCGGGTTTGTGCGCGTGCCGCAGCTCCTCCCACAGCGCCCGCTTGTTGAACAGCGCGAGGTTGCCCTCGAAGTCGAAGTCGTTGTCGAGCTCTGCGTCTGCCAGCTCACCGAAGCACGCCTCGTTGCGTCGCCGCGCCTTGTCGTAAACGTTGCTGAAGCCGCCGCCCCCCGCCCCGCCCGGGCCCCCACCGCCGCGGCCCTTCGGCGTAGAGCTGGTGTTGCCGTAACTACCTGCAAAATCAACATATCCTAAAAGACACGTCATATAGATGTACATTCCAGTCCAGTAAATACACTTTTCAATACACTTCCTCGAAAACTAGCTCTTATTGCACTACGATTAGGTTCGACATGCAACATATTTCGCACGCGTGCGATAGTAATAAGATTACAGCACGCGTGCGGTAATTCGATTAAAACGTCTAGTCGTCCGATTAGCGGATGAATAAAATTAATTAGTCGTCCGATTAGCCGCATGAATAACCAAAATTATAGGCTGTTGCTATTAGTCGTCCGCTAAGTGGATGAATCACCGTCTCGCGACAGTAATCTTTATGGGCGGCTTGGGCCGTAGGCCGACGAAGGAGGCCGGCGGAGGCCCGGCACTTCGGGGACAGAAGATATTAGTGTTATTTAATATGCGAGCGAAGCGAGCGCGCGTCATGGAGTACATGCGTTGCATGTATGAGTGACGTGACCAAAAGCTTTGTTATACTTTGTTCTAATAATATTATATTATGATAAATAAACATTATGTTATTTTAATTTAGGACTTAAAACTTTTATGGAAAACGATTTTATGTCTTTCGTATATTATTGATTGTAATATTTATGACAAATGGATTTAGGACATATTATATTTAGGGTTTTCAATTTTATGGCATGTGATATTATGTGATATTTAGTTCGGGTAAGTTATCATTCGGACAAATGATGATTAGGACAAAAAAAATTATGGCATTTTAAATTATGGATAAAAAAGTTAGATGACACAATAGAGAACCGTTTCAGAGCCATCCTAATCTCGTACAGGCTGACATCCGGGATGTCTTCGGTATATCTGGGGTCTTTCGCTAGATTTTCGACGGGTTGACTAGTTGACGTGTACAGCTGCCCATAAAAACTCTCGATCTCTCTCAGAAGCTCCAGTTTGGCGGACAAGATCCTGCCATCGTCGGTCTTCAGTTTTGTGAGCTGGCTCTGCCCAATAGCCAGATCTCTTGCAAATACCTTGGAGCCTTTGTTCCGTTCAATTGCGTCTTTAATACGCTCGGTATTAAAGCGGCGGAGGTCGCTCTTCAAGGATTAAAATTTGATCCGTCTATTGAGCTGCCGGTATTGCTGAGCTTCGTCTGAAGACTGCAGGATCATCTCACGCCGCTCCTTCATGAGCCTGAGAGTGTGATCTGAGAGTTTCTTGATCTTATTTGTACAACGTATCTTAAAAAATTTAGACCCTGTCGTATGGACAGTTTCCACAAACCCGTCGTTGTAATCGTCCACTGAGCTTCCTAGGCATTCGAAGCGATTTTGGAGTTCAAGCTGAAAGCTCTCGGGGATTTGGATTTGGATCTGTGCTGGACGCAGCGTAGACTTCATCAGTCGTGACCTTTCTAGCTTTATATTGATGTTCAATGTGCCTCTTACCATCATGCGGTGATCGCTTCCGGTTTTCACCGAATTGATCACAGAGACATCATTGAACATAGCCGCCGCGGAAGGCGCCTCCGGCCACCGTAGACGCGGGCCTGTGGACGGTGAGTAACGGGCTAGCTCGCCGTCCGGCCGTCGTCATGACGGCAACAGACCGTGTCGGCGGCGCGTACGTGTTCCACGCGCGCCTCAAAGAGATGTCAGCAATATGGAAGGGGCCCGCAAGAGATAAAGTGACGGTTTATTGTGTTTTTCCTTATAGCGTCCAATGAGACAGCCAATAAGGGCGGTCGACAAGAGGTGTTTGCGGAGGAGGGGGGAAAGTGAGCAACCGCGCGGCTATAAGTGTAAATGGTATAAGTGGTATAATAAATAACAAATCACAGAGTCCGATATTCAAAGCCAAAAGTCGTAGTCGAATGATAATAATGATGAATGAAAATAGTAGTAGTAAAACGTACTCGCAACACTCAAATCAAAATAACGGCTAACCAGGGCCGAAGCCTTAAAAAATGGTAAAAAATGAAAAAAAATTACAGTAGGATGAAACCCATTAGAAAAGGAGGGGAATATGATCAAAATGAAAGGAAAAGTTAATTACGGTCGATCCGAGTTCGGGAAGTGGGGGTGGGGGGGTTTTTAAGGGGGGAAAGTGGTTTATCTTTTTTCTTCGAAAAAGCAAAATCAGCTGCTACAAAATAACAGGTAGTAAGGGCCAAACCCTCCTAGCCCCTTCCACTTCTCTGTGAAATACCTTTTGATGGGCCAAAATTTTCCGTAGTGTCTCCACGATATATAAATTATCTTAAAATAACAATAAATAGGCATAAAACAGCAATAAATACGCTTATAATTTCTTGTCTAGGCCATTATTTGGTAGTGGGTATTATTTCGCAGCAGCTGATTTTGCATTTTCTGAGAAAATTTACCATTGCAATGTATATTTTTTATACATCATCAGAAAGTAGAGATTATAAGGAACACAACGTCTACCGAATTTTTAAAAAAAGCAAATATTTTGACGTCAGAAATTTCGATTGAAAATATGGCTGATTTTTCGATATTCAGTCAATAATAAGATGAAAAATAAATATTTGTAATCAAAAAAATTACAGTGTATTTAGGGCATAAAAATGAAGGTTTGCAACAAATAATTTCGTGAAAAAAAAAATGTTTTTTGTAAAAGATAAAAATTAAAAACCAAAAACTTGGTTTTTTGAATTTTTCACCTAAATTTTGAGGTTATGTGAAAAAATTGCAAATACAAAAGTTTTAGATCTTTTTATTACCTACAACTTTGCCATTCAACTTTTTTCCATAAGACTTGTAGTTTTGCCGGAAATCGAGATAAACCGCTATCCCCCCTTAAACCCCCCCCCCCCCCACCCCCACTTCCCGAACTCGGATCGACCGTAATTTATTTTTCCTTTCATTTTGATCATATTTCCCTCCTTTTCTAATGGGTTTCATCCTACTGTAATGTTTTTTGTTTTCAAAAATTATCGACCCTGGTCTATAACTAACAAACGCGCGCGTGTTCGACGTGCAGCCGCACGGTGGCTCACTTCCCCTCTCCTCCGCAAACACCTCTTGTCGACCGCCCGTTAATGGCAGACAGCCAAAATAAGGAAAAAACACAAGAAGCCGGCACTTTATGTCTCTTGTCATTTTGTTTGGTGAACCGGAAGGCGTAATCGTACCAACAGAGGGCGCCTTCCGCTTTTCCGAACTGAAAGTGACATAATTATATGACCGTAACGATCGCTTTACATTTAAAAATGTTTAAAAATTTTTTTTTGCTCAAGTCGGGTATTATTATGCAATAACTTTTTCCACACAGCGATTTGGGACTTTCCGCAATAGAAAAAGTTTAAGTAAATAGGTACAATAGTACATTGTTCACCGAGAGAAGAAAGTGACCGATTACCGTCGAGGGTGTCGTTTAAAGCCCGAAGCCGTACACCCGAGATCGGGAATCGCACTTTCTCTCGAGTGATACATAGTGCTTTATACTACACCTACGAAGAAAATAAAAAACTAAATTAAAATTCTAATTCAAATTCAAAATGGCGCCAATGGCGTCTGCAATTGTCACATGTTCTTTTTTCAAATTGTAATCTGAGCGGGAGAGAAAAGTGTGTGAAAATCCATTCTCTCCCGCTCAGATGCGTTTTCTCCCCGCATATTTGTTCGATATGCAATGACGTACTTTCTACCGTAAAGGGGTTTGGGTAACTTTGTATGAGCTAGTGGCGTCGTTTTTTTTTCCAACGGCCACTTTTAATTTTCATGTTATTTTGTTGTGCTGTGTTAAGTACACATATATGTTCAGTTATTTTTGTCCTAAGTGATTTCAAAGCTGAGATATTTGCATTTGAAGTTGTTAAAAATGTCGTAAAAATACTTCAATTACTGTCCTGCATAAAGAAATCTTAGACCATCTGGCAATGTGATGTTAGTATTCTGTGTCTTGGGTAATAATAAAACACATTATTATAAGTACCTACTCTCTTAATAAATAAATAAAATAACCATAAACCAATAACCACCGGTAGCTTGGACCCTTTTTTTTTTGGTGGGTGGAAAATCATCAAATGACCCCGGGGGGGTTCGCTCTTGGGCAGAGCGAAGGGGAGTGTCAAACTTCTACTGACTAAAAACCGAACCCATTTTCCTTCTTTGCCCTTGCGCCGAGGCCACGTTATCTCGTTCTAAAATCCGCGGCCCCGGCGGGCGTCGGCCCTTGCGGGCCCCTCCTTGCTGACATCTCTTTGAGGCGCGCGTGGAACACGAACGCACCGCCGACACGGTCTGTTGCCGTCATGACGACGGCCGGGCGGCGAGCTAGCCCATTACTCACCGTCCACAGACCCACGTCTACGGTGGCCGGAAGCCATCACGTGGCCCGGGCCCCCGACGCCCGGAGCGCCTTCCGCGGCGGCTGGAACGTTGAGAGGTTCTCTCCCTCTCTCGTTCCGCCACCTGCTTCGCAGAAGGAGGTGACGGCGTCCCATTCCTCCTCGCCCCGGACCATGGCTTGCACCAGGGCCGGACGCTAGAGGTCGCCGCCGCCGATCGCCGCTACGAGAACACGGCGGGGCTCCGCCCAAGCAGCGCACATCTCCACAGTGTGCTCCACCGTGTCCTCCGGTCGATTCTCGCAGTGGAAGCATCCGGGCGTTTCCTCCCGCCTGATTCGGTGCAGGTACCTCCCGAAACATCCGTGTCCGGTGAGGACCTGCGTCAGACGGAAGGTGAGGGCGCCGTGGCTACTCTCTAGCCACTCCCCAAAGAGGGGACTTACCGCCACTATCGTGGCGTGCCCGTAGCTTGGACCCTGATCCCGGTATCGGATGTATAAACTCGTCTGTTAAACTGTATATGGTCTTCGACGAGTCCCACCAACACGATTTTAACTTCGTCGCCAATAGATGCAAAATGCACTGTTTATTATATCCATACTTAGCGGTATACAAGCAAATCGTATCGTTGGGTCAGTCACAAAACACAAACGATCACGATGTCCAAGAAAACCAAGTCGCATGCATCGGCTCATAGATGACTGACATCAAGCCATGCATTTACATTTGAATTATTTTATTTAGAATTCTCAAAAAAATACGGCAGGTAACAAAAACAGTGCAATAGAGTATAATAACTTCTTCGATTTTAATGAGCAATTCAAAACCAAATATCTCCGTTCCGATTAGATTTAGAGAAATGCATCCATAATATTTTTTGATCGCTTTATTCTGTTCTCTCAAAATATCCAAGTTTCATTACTGGCCGCGCAACTTCAAAACGACGCCAACTTTACCCAAACCCCTTTGATAAAGTATCAAGGTACTTTCCAATATTCCAATAATATTCCACAACTATCACACAACGCCATCTAGTCCCAAGCTAAGCAGAGCTTGTGTTATGGGTACTAGACAACTGATAAACATACTTATATATTTCTAAATACATACATATTATAGATAAATTACACCCAGACACAGAACAAATGATCGTGCTCATCACACAAACATTTGTCCTGGGTGGGAATCGAACCCACGACCTCCGGCATAGCAGTTAGGGTCACTAACCACTAGACCAACAGGCCAGTCTAAAGGCTAGGTAGCTAAGTCTTCCAAGCAGGTGTAGTATAAAAACCTTTCCAATGATATATCGCATGTTGTTATTGGTTCCTAGGCCAGCTTCCATACATTTTTGCCCATCCTCCTTTGGTACAGAGTTAGAGAAAACTATAAAAACTAGGATAATCGAAGATCTAGAGTAGGTACCTGGTGACCCTTATGCCCACGTTTCTACAAAAAGAAGTGAAATCCCACCAAAAACATTCTGTAAAAAACTAGCCAAGTCTCGATGGAGCTGCTTGTTTATCTCTAAAAAGTAATGAAATCTAGACAAAGTCGTGCCAAGTCTAAGGTTCCTTACTGCGATTTCTTTATTATTATAGTCAATACTAGTGACCCGCCCCGGCTTCGCACGGGTACAAAAAAGGTATTAAAACCTTCCTCTTGAATCACTCTATCTATTAAAAAAAACTGCATCAAAATCCGTTGCGTAGTTTTAAAGATTTAAGCATACAGACAAACAAACAAATAAACAAACAAACAAACAAACAAACAGACGCGACTTTGTTTTATACTATGTAAGGATATTGTGTGACCTGGCCGTTGAAGGGTACACAAGGGTACAAAACCAGGTGCTCCATCACAACATTGCACCAATCTATCGCCAGAACCGCTACCCATTGACGATGGAAAATTGCCAATACCAGTATGGGTTATTATCTCGCTTAACAAACATAGGTAGTAACAACAGATATAACATAACGTGTAAACAAAATATTGTCAAAATCAAATAATTTCAAGCTATATTATACTTTATTGTATTCAGATACTTTACTAAAGTAACACTATTGTTATTTTTTAATGAAAGAACACACTTTCATTGCAAATGGTGGTAGTCATTTCAATAGTGCCTTGATTATTCTTAAGCAATCTATTTAGTGATATCGGAATTGTCCCATCCCACCCGTAAAATTACATGATTGGCGATACAGGTAGGCTCGCATTGTTCACACTGCATTTGAACCTCAAAAATCTCAGTATTTACTATTGGAAACATTGAAAACTGCCCGGAACAATAAAGATACACCCTGAATCTTAAAATTGACAAACTTTGTTTAATGTTTGTGCGCATTAAATAACTTTTCCAAAAAAATAATGTAATATTACGTGTGTGGCGATTCGGGCATTGTTTTTTAAAACCCGTGATATTTGGAAATGAGATTGTCATGTAGTGAGTGGTTGGCAGCAGGTTTAGGCGTTTGCCTAGTGACCCGGTGGTCGTGGGTTCGATTCTCGCGGGAAGCATACTTTGTAAAGTTATTTTCAGTTTGGTTAGGACATTGCAGGCTTGAATCACCTGATTGTCTGATAAAAAGATGATTCCGTGCTTCGGAAGACACGTATAAGCCGGTGGTACCTGCCGCCAAATGGCGGCCGTCAAACCATGTCAGAGGCCCTTAAGGCGGTTTAGAAACTTTGACACTAGGGTGTGTGGTGTTACTGCCTACTGATAAGAAGAAGAAGCAGGTGGTGGTGGAGACTTACCAGCGTGGTTGTTGTTCTTAGTGGGGCGGCTGGGCTGGATGTCGATGGGCTTGCTGCGCGCGGCGGGCGGCGGCGCGGCGCGGGGGCCAGGCTTGCTGATGCAGGTGTTGCCCGGAGGAGCCTGGTTACCTAACGCACATAACACCAGAGTACGCAAACTAATCCAAAACATTATTTTATTACATGTACACACGGCTACACATCAAGCTATACAAAACCAGTATAATCTGATCGTTCATTGTGCGAAAAGATCTAGTAAAGTGAGGCCAAGATTAACTGGTTTTGTATAGCTTGATGTGTAGCCGTGTGTACTAACAAAAGCTATTATTTAGACAGATAGCTTTTGGAACCCTGGATTAAAAAAAATAAAAGAAAAATATATGTTTTAGGAAAAAAAAATTACATTACAGTAAGTAAGGAGTCATTAAACTGTTTAGTCTTTCAATCAGCAGTAATTGCTGCAACTATGTCTGTAATTACTGATGTGTCATGTGCCTTAAGACAGAAGCTCCAACGCTCCAAGTACTACACATAATTCAGTTTTAAATATTCTGGTCTTCTACCCCCACCTAATTACTTTCTATCTATCTAGTGTCATTGCTTTTTCCTTCTTAAAAGCATGGCATGGAGCAGATATTATGTAAAGAAGCGCTTGTTCAACTAAACAAGAACGAGAAATAATTAATCGAGCCGCAGTTTTTTTAATTGGCCACAGGATCAAACTTGTAATTTTATAACTAAGCCACGGGAAAATTATATAGCCTCTAATATACTAATTCGTCTTTTTTACAACGCCCACTAAATATTCTATAGAAAGCATCAAGTGACGATCAACAATTATGATGATGATGCTATCTAGCCGATTTCGGCCACAGCGACTGCATTCGCTGACTTTCCAAAGATTGTCAAGAGCTTTGTTCTGCTGCTCTCTCGTGTGCTCTTAAGTGGCTAGCATATCCAACTTTGGCCGAAAAGGTACGAGCACAAAGCGGACATGTCAGAACACCATTGATGATATTATAGGGTATAGCTTTAGGTTGCCTAGCTTTAAGGTCATCGCGCTTTTGATCCAATTGTGACCTCCTTTTTTCTTCAAATGTGTTAACTTGCTGATGCACACGACGTCTCCACTCGGGCCGATTTTGTGCCTGCTTTTCCCACACTAAAGGGTCAATTTCGCATCTTTTAAAGTGTCTATTCTGAACATCCTTGAAACGTAAAAACTGACCACCACGTTTCCGTTTTCCTTCCTGGAGTTCAGAATAGAAGATGCGCTTCGCCAGTCTCTCGTCGCGCATTCTGGAGATATGCCCACACCACCTTAGCTGGCGCCTCATCAAGTAGGCCTCCACGCCAAGAACCTTAGCCTGCCTTAAGACCTTTGTATTTCTAATACAGTCCGACCATCTGATGTTCATGATGTTTCGGAGGCATTTAATATGGAATTTGTCCAAGGTCCGTATATGTCGGCGATAGAGACACCACGTTTCCGACGAGTAAAGAAGATTTGGGAGAACGATTGCCATGTACACAGATATCTTGGTACTCAGTTTCAGATCATGCGATCTGAAAACTTTAGACCGCAATTTGCCAAAAGCTGCTGCTGCAGCACATATTCTTTGATTAACCTCTGCGTCGAGATCCCCTTTGCAAGTAATTATGCTGCCTAAATACTTAAAGCTTTCCACTTGCTTCAGTTTGCAAGTGCCAATTAGGATATCAGGAACTAGCAGCTGTTCGTCTACGTTCATAGCCATAACTTCGGTTTTCTTGACGTTTATTGAAAGACCAAACTTACAACAAACATCATTGAGGCCACTTATCAACGCCTGCAAACTGTCGCAAGTATCCGCAACAAAACACAGGTCATCAGCGTACATAATCTCGGTTATCGTTGTATAAGAGACTTTTGTGCGGGCTTTAAGTCTGGCAAGGTTGAATAGATTTCCATCGGTTCGAAAACGAATCCGAATACCTTCTGAGATACGTTCCAGGGTTTCTCGAATGACGACGGCAAAATACAGAGCAAAGAGTGTTGGCGCAAGAACACACCCCTGCTTCACGCCACAGGTGACATTAAAAAAGTCTGATTGCTCGCCGTTTACCGCGACGCAACAGGACATGTCGTCATGCAGAAGTCGTATCATCCTCACAAATTTTTCAGAGCATCCTAGTTTTATTAACAGAGCCCACAGAGCTTCCCGAGGAACACTGTCGAATGCCTTTTCAAGATCGACAAAGCAGAGGTATATGGGTCGACCTTGTTCTTTGCTTTTCTCTTGAAGCTGGCGAACAGAGAATATAGCTTCACAGGTTCCTCTCTCAGGACGAAAGCCAAATTGGGTTTCTGGTAGGATGGTTTCTGATAATGGAATGAGACGGTTGAGAAGGATTTTAGCAAATACTTTTCCGGGGGTAGACAGCAGTGAAATTCCACGATAACTGTTGCAGTCTGATCGGTCACCTTTGTTCTTGTACAGGGCGCTTATTCGAGATACTTTGAAAGTGTCTGGCACCCACTCTTCATTCCACATTGAGACTTCGTGCAGTCTATCACCCCCATACTTAAGTAATTCCTCTGGGATATTATCAACACCAACCGCCTTTTTGTTGTGTAGTTGTTTGATGGCATCTTGGACTTCATTTATTGTTGGGGGCTCGTCTAGCCCAGTGGCTGTGGGTAACGTGGACATAGATAGGATATATGTCATATCTGCTGAGCGATCCAAATTGAGAAGTTCGTTAAAATGCTGGGCCCAGCGCACCAGCACTTCGTCTTTAGATGATAAACGCTCAGAACCATCACGTGATTTGATAGGCACTTTAACACGATGGGTTGTACCAATCAGTTTTCTCACTTCCCCATAGAATGCACCAAGTTGTTTAGTGTCCGATAGCCACTGAATGTATTCGGCTTTTTCAAGCCACCACTTGTCCTTAATACCCCTAGTTAACTTTCGCAATTCAGAACTACTCTGTTTGGTGTTGTTCACGTTACTGTACGGTCTACTGCTATCTTGTTGTTTTAGCAGATTTCGGTGTTTTTTCAATGCTTCTGCCAAAAGCTCATCATTCTCATCAAACCAGTCTTCGTTCTTGTGTGTTTCTGTACCCAGTATTTGTAAACCGGTGTCTAGTAGTTTTGAAGAGAAGTCATGCCATTGAACATGAAGACAACCATCCGGCTCAGTAGAAGTATCCAGTGCAGAGTTAAGAGCATGGACATATTCTTCCCTCGTATTGAGATTCTGAAGCTTCCCTACGTTTAAACAAGAGGGTCTTACTAGGGGCGATCTACGAGGAGGATGAAGACGAAGTATAAGCTTCGTTATGACCAGTCTATGGTCTGTCCAGCAATTTGCACCTCGCATCACACGTGTAATTTTAACTTGGGATATATCTCTTTGGCGAACAATCGCGTAGTTAATGAGATGCCAGTGTTTGGAACGAGGGTGCATCCACGTGGCTTTGTGTTTCATTGGCAGTCTGAATAGAGTGTTCGTGATCGATAAACTGAACTGGGCACAAAGGCTAAGTAGTGATTGCCCGTTACTATTCATACTGCCGATTCCGTGTCTACCCAAAACACTGGGCCACGCTTCGAAGTTACGCCCAACTCTAGCATTAAAATCACCCAGGATTACAATTTGTTCCCTAGGCGAGATTTCAGCAAGAACTTGAGCCAATTCCTCATAAAACCTGTCCTTAACCTCGTCCGGATTTGTCATGGTTGGTGCATAAACACTTATAACATTTAAATAGTTATCATTATGTAGATGTAGGCGTAATGATACCATTCGATCTGAAATGTAAAGTGGATATTCGTCTACTTTTTTAGCAATCGATGACTTAATTGCAAAACCTACCCCTGATCGTCTGGGCTCAGACGCAGCAGTCCCCTTCCAATAGAAAGTGTATCCACCGCCACGCTCTTCCAGCTCTCCTTCGTCAGCTAAATGCGTTTCGCTGAGTGCTGCTATGTCTACATTGTAACGAGCAAGCTCATGTGCTACAATTGCTGTCTTACGCTCAGGGCATAGATTATCATTCCGATCTAGAAGAGTGCGCACATTCCACGCGCCAAATGTCATACATGACGTTTTTGTAAATTTATTGTAGCGTCGACCACGAAGTAAGGGTTGCACTGGCAGCCGCGGTTACTACCACCCTGATAAGGTGGGTGAACAATTTTTGGAACACCTTTTCTAGTCCCCTCCCCGGCTGAGCGGGGGAAGCAGTGCCTCCCTGAATAGGGCTGCTTCGTCACTCAATGTGCTGCCCAATCCGTACTGTCACCCAAATTGCAGCACGAAAACGACCACTCTCCTTGAGCCGCCTATGTGCAGACATCAGACAAAGCCCAGCTTGCAGTACAGCCAGACCTCTCTACCTCTGTCCATCGCCATAGGTCTTTAAAATCGAAAGCCATTATTTCGGAAGCAGTCATGTACGCAGGATATATTATAGTGCATAAGTGTGCGCGCAGACACAGATGCACTCTCTCGTCAGTACCCTCCTTGATCCAGTGGAACGGAAACCGTTACGACTGGAGGAGAGCTAGATGCAGTGTCTGGCCGAACGATAACTACATGTCCCCTATCGCCGCCCTTAAGGCCTTCCACAATGCCTAGCTGCCTCGCCACCGTAGGTGGATTGCCAAAAAGGCCAAGACAGACCCTGTGCACTATGCGGGAGGTAACCGCAAGACTTGAGTGCCGAAACACTTAAGCCCCTCTCTACCAGGTTTAGCCCACGAGCCGACGTGGTTACCGGGGTGTGGCCGCTGCAACAATTATATTAACTTGTCCTTATTATTTATACATAGGCACCTAATTTAAATATATTTAAATATATTTTTCTTTTTGATTTGTTTATTATATGGGTGTAAATATATTTTTCTTTTTGATTTGTTTATTATATCTTTTTACTCTGGACGCTCTTAACTTGCACGTCTTGCTACATAGTTCTCACATAATATACCATCTCAACATGAATGATAAAATGTACCAAGATTTTGTAACAAATTCTAATTTAAAAGAGTGTCCATGGAGTTTCTTGCCCGTTCTTCTTCATGAGATCTACGTTAGGGAACTGGCAACTGCAGTACTTTCACAAGTTATTATGCCTTGTGATTGTGACTGTAGCGTAGGAGTGCAATGCGTCGTTTCGGGAGTTGCTGCGTCGGGCTGCGCGGCGCCGGATGTTACCGGCGGCGAGTGGTGTGGGAGCGGGGGCGCGCGGTGGCGTGGGCCGTGGCGGCGGGTGTGCGGGGCTCCGGGTCGCGGGGTGGCGGTTGCACGTTGCGGCGTGCGTTCGTTGTTCCGTGATTCGGGGTCTCGAGCATTCGTTGTTGCGGTTTGCGTCGCTGCGTGCTTTCGTGCTCGCAGTGTTCGTTGTTGCGGGCATTCGGTGGCGTGTGGTTCGGCGTGGTGGCTTTCGGAATGACGTATTGCACTCGTAGTTTCGTTTTTTTTTGTGAAATGTTCTTCTGACATTCAAAAGTGCCTGTAATGGCTTAATTGAAATAAAGAATTTGAGTTTGAGTTTGAGTTTGAGTTTGAGTTTTACTAACTCAGCCGCGGAATTTATATCTCACCACCATTTTACATTTTACAGCTTCAACACAAGGCCCTCAAAAAATATAATTGAAGCGACCATAGTCAACATCATTTATTATAACTTAGCATGTAAAATAATACATCACATTCTTTTATCGTGAAAATAGCAACAGCAAGATTTGGCGCGAGCGCGCGAGACGACAGTGACCGGCCATTTGCACCAATCAGAGAGCGCCATTCGATTCATGTACTGACGAGTTAGTCACGTGTATTCAAAATGTCAACTTTAGATACACTTTAGATTATTACGTTAAAAATACCTACTAGTAACAGAAATGTTTTTACCATTGTCTAATTGACTAGTCACAGTCAGATTGTATGACTCGTCATTGTAAACTGAGGCAAATAGGTTAGGTTAGGTTAAAACTGTGACCAAACGCGCGCGAGCCGAGCGAGCGAAGCGAGCGGTGCCGCGGCAGCGGCCGGCGAGCGCTACTTCTGAGTTGCTTGCAGAAATGTTTTGACAATTTATTGTCTAGTTTTCCGATAAAAATGAAGTTCTGAAGCGATTCTGTCGATAACTTTTGTAGCGCAACATGTAAATAAAATCGATCTTTAGGACATTTTTTTTTCTGCGCTGGCAACACTGGCGACAGGTCGTGAAAAAACGGCCTCGTAACTAATTTATTTTAAAATTATTGTTTTATTGTGTTTAGTTTGTTTAAATTCAATTATTTATGTTAGAATCAACGTATTAAGTGTCATACGTAGTGTTTGTGACCAGTTTTATTGTGAAAACTCAATAACAATTGATATTTCAATAATTCATGTACGAGCTGTCAACGTTTGAACTGTGGATTTGAATTCTTCAAACCTGGGGAGTATTTTGTTTTGATTTACATTATTGCTGTGTTATTCATATATTACACATCACACACACACTGCTCAGGGCTCTGAGCGACGTCCAGTACACACCGGCTTCGTTTATGTCTCATTTTGCTTGACGAATTGTGGAAGCAAAATCGAGGACGAAAACACTTGCCCCATACAAAACATACACTGCAAACCTTACTTCACACAAAATGTGTTTGAAATATGCTATAAATATTATAATTTGTATTATAAGTAAACCACTTAGTTCATAATTAATCCAGAAACTCCCACTAATCTCATATTATTTTTGCAATTTAAAAACAAAATAGTCATTTTATTAATCTAATCAATGTTCAAATAGCTTGTCCTTATTAATAATAATAATAATACATTTATTTATTCAGATAACATAAGATCCATAATGGTTAGTAACAATTGTAACTTATAAACTATGTTAGTAGGCAGTAATAATTTAAAAACAAGGCTGACACAAGACAATATTTAAGTTGGACAATATCAAATCAAATAACTTTTCTTCAGTTCTTAATTTTGTTTTTTCTTTTCTCTCATAAATCTACCTCCATAATTTTATAATCTTTTCTAAAACTTTCTATTGTGTTTAATTATTTAATTTCTTTCTAAATTCAAAACCCCTCTAAATTTCTCAAGTCTCAACTGGTATTTTACTTAATTCTCTTCACATACTCAGCTGTTTCCTGTCACATTTCAGGTCTGGCTTGTGAATAACATACAATATGATGACACGTGGAGCTACCATTCGTGACATGAGTGACAAACTGAAGGCAGCGTTGAGGGAGCTGGATGCTTCTAGAAATGAGTGCAACAAACTGCTGCGGGAACGAGAAGAAAGTGAAGTAGAAATTGAGTTAGTGGTGAACAAAAATACTCAACTCAAGAATGAGCTTGCAGAACTACACACACAGCATGTGGACATACTTGACCAGCACAAGCACCTCCGTGATCTTGTTGCAAATTTCCAGCATTGTAGTGACACCTACGATCAGGCGTTGAGTCGCATATCCGAACTGGAACAAGAACTTAGTAGGGCCCAACACTCAATAACTCACTTAGAATCGCTTTTTTTTTTTTTTTTTTATTATAAATGGGCTTGCTCTTGACTTCAATCTTGCCCTAAGGGCAGAGATGATGTCGACGATGGAACGAGCTTACCCAGTAGAAGCCAACCGCCCGTCCGCTTAGAGACGGTGAAGAGTCTGCGAACACCTGCAGTCTTTATGATGAGTTGGTCGGTAGCCGGTCAGGACCTGTATGTGTTGAGCCAATTGTGACCATAGACTTAACTAATGAAACTATCTGTAAAAGTAATATATTCACTAGTCATAATAAGATTAAAAAATACATAAAAATTAATAAGCGAATTAGAAATATTAAAAAATTCTTGAAACGCCTAAAAGTTAACAAAAAAAAACACAAAACTAAGGCAAAAAAATCTAAATTTAATTCTAGATCTAAAGAAGTGTAACAGTGAATTAGAGTTATGTAGGTCAATGTATGAGACCGACACTCAAGACCTTCAGAATGAGCTGTTTGTTAGGGAGTATGCACTAAAGGATATCTTTAGTAAATATGAGGCTTCTCAACAAGACCTGAGTAAGCGCATGCAGGAGGCCAATGAGCTGGTGGACCTGGTCACATACAATGCGGAGAGGTATGAGTCTCTGACCAATAACCTTTCTTGTAGCTGTGCGTGCACAGTTATTCCACAGCCTCAGCACCAGTCACCTGCTCCCTCAGTGGCTCAGCCAGTTGGTAGTATTGATGATAGTAAGAATAATAATATTTTAACAGATACCACTTACTTATTTTCTGATAAGTTTGGTCAAGGTTTTGGTACCTTATTTAATCAATGTTCACCACACTATGTAATAAATAATTGTTTACCCGGTGCCAGTGTTAGCCAATTAATTAGTAAGATTAAACTGACTAAAATAAATCCCAATTCTACTGTTATTTTATTATATGGGAATAGTTTAAATGTAGGAAAAAATGACATAGTTGAATGTGTCCATTTGATGTTACATCTCAATGAGACCAATAATTGTAAATTCATATTCTGTGCCTTGCCATATTCTCAATATTTGTCCATTGAGCAAAATAGATACATTTATGATTTAAATTTGTTAATTTATAATAGGACATGTCGTCACAGTGACGCTATTTTGTATTTTGACTGTAATCAATTTATTTCTGATTACAGACTCACTAACTTCTCAATGTTTTTACCACCTAGCTCTAAGCGACGTATTGCTAACCTTTTAGCATACAATATACACAGCGACACTGGTATGTGTTTACCAACGTTTTCTGTTAGTAGTGATACTAATACTGCTTTTATTACTAACACTTATACAGATACTAACACTTTTATTGATACACCTTGTAGTTTAAACTGTTAGGTGAGACAACAGGTACGCTGCATATGTTGAATGTTGTTCATCAAAATATGCAGGGGTTATCTGGCAAAGAATTAGAGTTAAGTTTGTTTATGGAGAATTATGATGTTCAGGTTTTATGTTTAACTGAACATTGGTTGAAGGAACATGAAGTAGCATTTATCAATGATGATTTTTATACCGTACAGAGCGCATTTGTCAGAAAATCAGCTATTCGCGGTGGATCTTTAATTCTTGTTTCAAACAAATTAAAATGTAAACAACGTTTAGATTTAGTTAATCTTTCAATTGAGCGCACTATTGAGTTGTCTTGCGTTGAACTCGAGCGATACTTAGTAATTTGTGTTTATAGACCCCCATCTGGGGACTTTACTCGTTTCGAATCTGTAATGGAGGATACACTTAATAAGTTAAAATCAAGTAATAAGTCTATAATTTTATGTGGAGATTTTAATGTTAATATTTTAGATGTTACTCCATTAAGTATCAGATTTCTCAATCTGTTTAGATCATTCAATTTAGTTAACCTGTTTTTTGAACCAACAAGGATCACGGCTTCTTCATCAACTTGCCTTGATAATATGTTTAGTGATTGTGTTGCCGAGGACAAATTAGTGTTAAGTGACTTATCGTCTGATCACTGTGGTTTAATAGCTAGCTTTCCTATGCCATTAAAAAAAAGCCGCGCAAAATAGAATGCAGGCCTCATACAGCTAGTCGCTGCAATAAATTTAAAAATAATGTAGCACTTAAAGTAACACCGTCAATAGTTGAGCACGAGACTCCTAATGAAATTTATAAAGCCCTTTTTGATGTTCTGCAAAATGAATACCAATCTATTTTTAAGTCTAAAACTATTAACATTAAGGGACCTTCTGTTGGCTTCAACCAATGGGCTACACCAGGTATTTACAAAAGTCGAGCCCGATTATACGAGTTGTATGGTCTTAAACAACACAGGTTTGATACAACTTTTCTAGAGTATGTTAAGAATTATTCCAAATTATTTAAAAAGATTTGTATTATTGCAAAATCTAAATTCTTAAGCGAAACCATTAAAAATTCTAATAATAAAGTTAAAGCCACTTGGAAAATCATTAACAATGAAACAGGTAAATCTGTTAAACAAGATAATCACCTTGAGATCATGGTGGGTAACAAATTAGTTAATAAAGCAGCCGACGTAGCCGAGGCTTTTAATGAGTATTTTGCCAGCATACCTATAGCGACGACTCGTTCCCTGAGTTCGTCGCCGTCTAAAGCCGAAGATCTTTTGCATAGCAGCGTGTCTAAATGTGGTAACGTATTTAGTTTCGAACATGTAACACCTCGTGATGTAGTTAACGTTTTTAATTCACTTAAGTCTAAAAACACAGGTGATTACTGGGGCATTTCTATTAAACTTTTAAGTAACATTATCGACATCGTAGCCCCCTGTCTTGCTGTTACTTTCAATAAATGCGTTGATTTGGGTACTTTCCCTGACCTTATGAAGAGCAGTAAAGTCATCCCTCTATTTAAATCAGGCAGTAAAAATGATATTGGGAACTTTAGACCAATTTCTATTTTACCTGCTTTTAGCAAAATTTTTGAAAAATTAATTCTCAAACAGTTGTTAGTACATTTTAATTTAAATAAACTCCTTCATAATGATCAATATGGCTTTACAAAGGGTCGTTCGACTACGGATGCAGGTGTTGCTTTGCTAAAACACATATTTAACGCATGGGAGAAAGCGCAAAATGCAATCGGTGTTTTCTGCGATCTTTCTAAAGCTTTTGATTGCGTACATCACGACACGCTTTTACGGAAACTGCGTCATTACGGTGTTCAAAATGAGGCCCTAAATGTGATAGATTCGTATTTACAAAATAGATTCCAATGTGTAGACGTAAATGGCGCGAAATCTTCCGGGCTACCGGTTCGGCTAGGTGTACCTCAAGGTTCAATACTGGGTCCGTTTTTATTCTTGGTTTATATTAATGATCTGCCATATTATTTAAAGGGTTTTTGTGACGTCGTACTATTTGCAGATGATACCTCTCTTATCTTTAAAGTAGATAGGAATAGACACGATTTTGACGACGTAAACAGCGCGCTATCAATGGTCACGGATTGGTTCACAACAAACAACCTTGTTCTTAATGCCAAGAAAACTAAAATAATTAAGTTCGCTTTACCCAATGTTAGAAATCTAGGTCCCAATATTATCCTCGCCAATCAGGAGCTGGAAACTGCCGACTCTGCTGTATTTCTGGGCATAACAGTAGATTCAAAATTACAATGGGGTTCACACATATCAAGCCTAGCGGGAAGGCTAAGTTCAGCCGCATACGCCGTCAGAAAAGTAAGACAATTCACTGACGTTGATACAGCACGGTTAGTCTACTTTAGTTACTTTCACAGCGTTATGTCCTACGGTATTCTGCTGTGGGGCAAAGCTGCTGATATTCAAAATATATTTGTTCTGCAGAAGCGAGCGGTTCGTGCAATTTATCAGCTGGGTGCCCGAGTTTCCCTTAGAGATTTTTTTAAGGAGATTGGTATTCTCACGGTTGCTTCTCAGTACATCTTTGCCAACATTTTATATATTAGACAAAATATCCATCTGTACACTAAAAACAGTGATATCCACAACTTTAACACTAGAAATAAGCATAAACTACGTGCTCCTTTTCACCGGCTTCACAAAGTTCACAATTCATTCGTAGGGCTCGGGATTACATTTTATAATAAACTGCCATCTTCTTTTCTAGACTTGCCATTTAATGAGTTTAAAGCCAAAGTTAAATCTAATCTTTGTTTAAAAGCTTACTATTCTATTAACGACTACTTAGATGATAAGAATAGTTGGTCGCTGAGTTGAACACAAGACAATGTTTGTTATTTGTGTTCTTTCTCCAAAATTAGTTTACTGTTATGTTATGTATTTATTATTTTATTTTATTTTTACATTGTTTACACTTACTTTGTAATTTGTATATACTTTTGTTTATTACTGATTGTGTCTGTAGTAAATCTTAAATTTAACTGACACCTTGCTATTGTATCGAGTCTGGTTCTTCTAACCAACCAAACAGACAGATGTGTGCTGGGGAGTTTGTTCCGCCACTTCTTCTTTCCAGCTAAACACTAGGAAGTGCCGATGGGTGGGCGTTTTTGGGGGACTGTCTTATAAAAAATGTAAATACAGTGAAACCTGGTTAAATGTGTCTCAGATATTCAATTTGTTTCATGGGACCCCAGTATGAGTTCCAGTTATAGAGATTTCTCACTTATCCATGTCCCAGTTAGCCAAATTTCACTGTAGTAAAGTAAAGTAAATTTTGACCTTCGAAAAGTGCTGATTATCAGCCTAGTTTGAATAAATGAATTTTGATTCGATACTCTGAACTTCAATATTTAGGTCATTAAATACTCTGAACTTCTATATTTAAGCCTTTCGATGACACGACAGGAGTTTCATCATTTCAGCCAAAAGACGTCCACTGCTGAACATAGGCCTCCCCCAGGCCACACCTCGGACACTCCATACAACGCCCGCAAAATAATTACCTATTACTACTACATAAACAAATAACGTTTGTGCACGACGTGCACGTGCAAATGTGTGCGTAAACTCTAGTAGGGTCGTCGTAGCCTAAAAAATGGCGCGGAAAGTGCAACGGTCTGCGTCGCGAAAACCGAACGACGACTAATACGAGCGCGAGCCATTGCTCAAGTGTCGACGACGAATACTACGAAGTGCGGGGTGAGGTGCGGTATTTAATATGAGCGCGGGGAAGGGAGTGTCCCTTCTGTACGTAGTACTATTATGTATTCTGTGCCCAGGCGTCGCCACATTGACCGGTCCCGTGAGTCTCTCATCCAGCGGGTTCCTGCAACCTTGACCAGGTCATCGGTCCACCTAGTCCAACGCAAGTCTTCCGGTTCGCGGTCGCCATTCCAGAACTTTTCGGCCCCATCGGCCATCCGTTCTGCGAGCAATGTGCCCTGCCCATTGCCACTTAAGTCTGGCGATTCTTCGGGCTACGTCGGTAACCTTGGTTCTCATGCGGATGTCCTCATTTCTGATTCGATCACGCATGGAAACTCTGAGCTTTCTGATGAGGCCCATTGTGAGCGACCACGTTTCGGTCCCGTATGTAATCACTGGCAACACACACTGGTCATAGACTTTCGTCTTGAGACACTGGAGTAAGTTGGACGAGAAGATACCGCGCAACTTCCCGAACGCTGCCCAGCCGAGTCGGATTCGACGATTGACCTCTTTCTCGAAGTTAGATCTACCCAACTGGACCGTTTGTCCCAGGTAGACATAATCGTCCACAACTTCGAGCGTAGAGTCTCCGATCTTGATAGGAGTGGGTGTTACATGAACATTCAACATAACCTTGGTTTTGTCCATGTTCATTTTAAGACCCACTCTTTCGGAAGCTCTACTGAGGTGATCGAGCATTGCACTGAGGTCTTCCATGGTCTCAGCCATGACCACTATATCGTCGGCAAACCGAAGGTGAGTGATGTACTCGCCGTTGACGTTGATGCCAAGTCCTCTCCAATCCAGAACCTTGCAGATATCCTCCAATGCAGCGGTAAACAGTTTCGGAGATATGACGTGAGATATGACAGGAGTTTATACGTACTATTATTGGCTATAATATAATATTTGATGACAATTTTTTATTAAATTTTGATGCTCAGTTAATGTGGCATGAGTTATAATTTAAACGTACTGAGTTAATAAATTAGAAGCTAATTGAATATTTTATTGATGTCATAAATTAATATTTTAGAAGTTTACTGTTTGAATCCATGTTACAAATTTAGATGCTAAAAAATAATCACGATGCTGAGTTGTATTTAGAGTGGCTTTAAAAAAGATAACGTGTGGCTAAGATAGTATTATTTAGATGCTCGTTAATTGTGGCTGACTTAGTAATTTAGAAGGCAAGTTAGATTTTTAGATGCAAATAATGCTATTAAAAAGAAGCCAGTTTAATTAGCACCCAACAAGAACTACCTACTATATTTCAGAGTTCATGTTCAACATGCAAGATGCTAACATCAGACAGTGGGTCTATGTAAAATACTGATATTTATTGAGGGTAAATCTACTTATGACATTTGGCATAGTTCTAACTGAGGCTAAAAATCTATATGAATATTTAGTTTTTGAAACATTTTTCATTTATGCTCTGCTCCGGGGAACTGGGCGAAATAATCCACAACGAAAGGACTGATCGCCCGCCTGGTGTCTGCCGGCGTCCCCGAAAATAAATAGAAATAGAATATGCTCCGCTCCTATTGGTCGTAGCGTGATGTTATATAGCTTAAAGCCTTCCTCAATAAATGGACTATCCAACACAAACAGAATGTTTCAATTCCAACCTAATGACATTTGCTTAACCCAACCTAGGACTAAATATGGAAAGAGAAATATTATGTATGAAGGGGCGAACTTATATAACAAACTACCTAAAGACATAAAAGAAATCAAATCGCCATGCGTATTCAAGAAAACTTAAAAAAATATATACTAAAAGACCTTTCCCCGCAAGTTTAGGTATAAATGCTAAAAGAAAAAAAAACTAATTAATCTAAGTATATAAAAAAAAAAAAAACATGAAAACCAATATTTTAATCAAGATTAAAGTAATGATAGTCTACATATCCAAAAATAAATAAATATGTATATTTACAAATACTTTACTTTAAAAACATTTGTAAGAATCGCCTAATGTTCTGCACTGCTTGCTGTAGGCGTTAGTAAACACGCAAGAACTACTAAATTGCACCCTACCCTCATTGCCCAAAACTTTTCTGTTGCGTCTTGTGTGTAACCTACCTCCTAATTTGTTAATTTTGTACTTGTTATGCTAAGTCGAAATAATATTGTAATGGTAGTTTTAAGATACATATTTGTTTTTGTTTTTTATCTATGCTAACTGGCAGATAACATTGTAAAATTATAGTTATGTAGCTCGACACCAGGATGTAGGCAATCCAAGGAAGCTATGCCATCCCTGGATATAAAACTGACCAGGCGCCTTCTGCGCCTGGACAGAGATAGCCTGCGCCTGGTGGCGGGGACCATCACCGGACATTGTTCACTGAATAAACACTTCCACACCCTAGGAATCACTGATAGTCCCCTGTGCAGGGCATGCATGGAGGCGGAGGAAACTGTGGCGCATGTGCTCCTTGAGTGCACAGGTGTTACCAAGATTCGTGAGGAGACCCTGGGAACACCACGATCCCTTGCGGATGCCCTGAGGAGACCGGGAAGTCTGATCTGCTTCTGGAGGGAGGTGGGCTGGTTGGAGTAATCGGCCGCCACGGCTCACGCACAATGGTCCTTAAGGACTAAGTGCGGAAACCAATAACCCCATAAAGAAGAAGAAGATAGTTATGTTTTTCTCTGTAAGTGAATTTGTAATTCTTTTGAGAAATAAATATCTTTAACCGTAACCATTTAGTCCCTGAGTTTATCGCGTTCAAACAAACTCTTCAGCTTTATAATATTAGTATAGATTTGATACTTTTAATTGAGAGGAAAACCACTGAATTTGTTGATGTTATTGGAACTAACTAAAAAGGAAAATAAGAACCACCCAAAGAGCCATGGAAAGAAGCATTCTTAAAATAAAAAACCGGCCAAGAGCGTGTCGGGCCACGCTCAGTGTAGGGTTCCGTAGTTTCCCGTCCGTCACAATAAAACTCACAAGTGTTCCCACTTATGAGTTTAAAGGAGGTTTTTTTTTTTCAAAATGACTTTCCATCAACCAATGAAACTTGACCTCTAAATTGTATAGGCGCTCATACGATTCAGGGACCAAATTATATTGGTTAACTGCTGTTTCCATCTGTTGTTTCCATCCAAGTTCAAAATGATTTTCCTAGTAAGTCCTTATAAAGTTCCACTTTTTAGATTTTTTTCATATTTTCTAAACTTATGGTTCAAAAGTTAGAGGGGGGGGGACACATTGTTTTTTACTTTTGGAGCGATTATTTCCGAAATTATTGACATTATCAAAAAATGATTTTAGTAAACCCCTATTTATTTTTAAATACCTTTCCAACAATATATCACACGTTAGGGTTGAAATTAAAAAAAAAAAACACTTTCCACTTTACATATAGGGGGGCTACCCTAATAAAACATTTTTTTCCAATTTTTATTTTACCACTTTGTCGGCGTGATTGATACACATATTGGTACCAAATTTCAGCTTTCTAGTGCTAACGGTCACAGAGATTAAGCGAGGACGGACAGACGGACAGACAGACATGGCGAAACTATAAGGGTTCCTAGTTGACTACGGAACCCTAAAAAAGTACAAAAAATAAGAAGTGAAACCATAAGAGAGCAGACTAAAGTTCAAGATGCACTTACCAAGGCCCTTAAACTAAAATGGAAATGGGCTGGACATGTGGCACGCTACAATGATAAAAGATGGACACTAATAGCAACCAGGTGGCGAGGTCCCACAGGGAAAAGAAATGTAGGAAGACCGTTTAAGAGATGGAAGGACGACATAGTTGAAACAGCAGGGAAAGACTGGCTGCTCAAGGCAAAGGACAGAGGAAAATGGGACAAGCTGGAGGAGGCCTTCACCCTAAAAGGGGTCCAACTTAAAGATTGACTTGACTAACATTACTAACAACTAGCCTATAAAAAGACCACTAACAATCTTACTAACAACATTAATTTGAATTGTAAAATAAGTTAACAAGTTGGAATAAATGGCTTTATTATTATTATTATTGGAACTAAATAATATGAGAAAACGTACGTAAATGTAAATTTCTCGGCAACCCGAGAAGACCCAAGAAATTAATCTCGAGAATTCTCGAGACCCGAGAAATTGAAAAGCTCGAGAAATCATGAACCCTAGTTCTAACCTTTTGCTTAATCAAATGTTAGTGTGAAAATGAAATATTATATAAATAACAGGTTTCTATTTCAATAATACTCATCTTTTCCCAACTATGTTGGGGTCGGCTTACAGTCTAACTGGATGCAGCTGAATACCAGTATTTTACATGGAGCGGCTGCCTATCTCAACTACCCAGTTAACACTGGGTAATATGAATACCCTTTGGTAAGACTCTGGTTGTTAGACTTCCAGGTCACACACTACCTGTAACAACTACCAAAGATCTATATATGGCAGCCAGGACTAACGGTTTAACATGCTTTCCGAGTCACAGGGGAAACTCGGTATGTAACGGGTGGTCATCCATCCACAGAGCAACCTATGCAAGCGCGGCTTAACATAAAGATCAACCCCAGTGCCAGTTATTATTAAGTCACAAGCTCCTCCTATTTCAATAATACTTATGAAAGAAAAAAGCTTTGGCTTGTACAGGATGGAGATGCATGCATAGACTTGTAAAATGTGTCTGAAAGTTTATTTAATATTCAAGATACTAGTCCTGCCTAGCATCTGGAGGAGCTGTGCTCAAAGCTCGGACCATGGCACTAGTACAAGGTGTCACATGTCACTGTATCATACCTGAGCTTGTGGGGTTTGCTTGCAAGTTCTCACAAACAGTAGCTCTCTGCGCCTTCTTCATGCCCTTAGTGACAGCTACCGTGCTGTGTGTCTGTTCTGCAGGCTCAGCCCGGGACTCGATTATCTTCAGATCTTTTATGTCTGCAGCACTGAAGCATAACACAAAACCAAAATGTAACTAAACATTGCTTGAATAAAAAACAACAGTAGGTGTGCAAAATAGTTCCCAAGACCCTCATAACTTACTTCAAAGTCACTTGTGCCTTCGGATAAGGAAAGCCATTCCTGAAGGCTTTTGTTAAAGTAATTGTGCTACCATCTGCCTCTAGAATAGTTCCTTGATAGCAACCCAGGGGCTCACCGCAGTTTACCGAAATGGCATACCCGACCCAGTTCGACATTATTACAAGTGTCCAATTCGTACAAAATAAACTGGTGGATGTTTAGATAAATGTTTATTTTGGTCACAGTTAATGACAAGTTCAGCTCATGTGCTTAACTGCTTAGTTTTAACTTTACAGACATTGTAACAAATTCAGATTCACATTTTTTAGCATGCACTTCACTCAAATCAAATGCAATAAATTCCACAAATCCACAGACAGACAGATGAGAAAGACAGACCAAAGAGTATATTAATAATCCACAGACATTATACTCTGCCACAGACTGTGTAATAAATGCAATAATGAACAATAATATACTATTAGGAATCAGAAGTGAAATACGTGAACAAAATAAACAATGTTTAATATCTTTTGAATTACACTTTTACAAAAATATCAAGACAAACATTTTAAACAATAATCAAATAGAAATAGCACTAGCAAATGGAATAATCAGTACACGAGCAAAAACATAAACCAAAATTAGCGAAGCACACGATATAGTCGGGTAGCAAGTCCTTTCCGAGCGCCGTCCAAGCAAAAAGTGACCGTTGCACCGCCGCTCGCCTCGTTTTATGAACTTCTGTCGGTTGCCGCACGTCGACCGGACGCTAACCGCACGATTACTGGCTGATGTCGTGACTTTGAGCTAACAATACCTAATTGGACTTTATTTATTTACTTTTTCCTCACAAATCTTAATTTATTTCCATTTATATACATTTACAAAACGTGTTGCGCCGACGCCATGCCGACGCCAAACAAAATAGGACAAAAACAGAAAGATTATAAAATTAAAAACGTGAAATAATAATCTTTTAAAAATCGTTTACTTTTCAATAGTGGTAACTATTTATGTCAAGATATGACATCTGACAATCCATTGACATTTGACATCCTTCCATCCATGTGAGTCTGACACAGACATCACATGAAAACAAAAAAATGTCAAACAGGCAACCGAATAACAAGGGCATTACGATTTACGGCAGTATGTAATATTTTTTTAAACAATACCGTACTCTTTTAGTGTGAGCATAACTTTAATGATAATGAGTTGAATAAAAAAAGAAACAATAAAAAAAGTCAGTGTGTGGTTTCGGATGGAGGTTGTCACCGACTCATGTACGATAAAAAGAAGTAACATTCCTGGCATTCCTGTATGTTTATGAAAAAGGTCTTAAAAATTTATTCTGCGGGCTGGAATTGAAAAAAAAAGAATCGTATCCTATTCCAAGCAAAATGGTAAGTGTATCTCGATTAAAAATCATTCAAAGTGTTTTTCTTTGCTAAAACATAGGTCTCTAAACTGATAATTATGATTAATTAATTATAATCTCATTAAAATTTGAACCCTGAAAATAGTAGGTAACAGCTTGAATACAGTTTGTTACACAGGTCAAAAGATTAGTCAAGTAATTTAACAATAATGTTAGCAACAATGCATGTACCATATCCTTCTCACACGTGAAAATACTTTATTTACTCTAATTGGGACAGTAGAAGTTGGTCTAATTAAGCAAAAAAGAAAGTCATACAATTTTTAGGGTTGGAAAAGGAGAATGCCAGAAAGCAGGTTGTAGCTGCGTCATGTTGTTAAGGAGTATTATATACTAGAACCTTATTATTTTTGATAACCTTTATAGATTTATGACAGCTCAGTAGTGCATAGCAACCGCTGTTATTATTCAAATTATATTTTTCATGTCACAACCACGAGTCTTATTATAAAATGATAAAATAGTTTTATCATGGTAGCAGAGCGTGGTTCCAAGCGTGGTTACAAGTAACGAGAGAAGTCATCAACCAAGTTTAAAACAATCTGGGAAGACGAATAATCAAAATGCAATCACCAAGTTGTAAAATTGACATTGGTCACCTGGAGGGTGTGAAGAACTGGTCGACTTGGAAATTTAAAGCGACATTACTACTAAGAGGTATGCCCGGTGGATTAGATGCAGTAAACGGTGATCTAATAAAACCAGTGAAACCTATTACCAATAATGTCGACGAAATTTCTCGCTATAATACTGCTTTTGAAAAATATAATAAAATTGATAGTTCTGCATTACTTCTGCTTACCGCAAATATGTCAGATGAAACTCTTCAGAAAATCATGCGTTTTAACTCATCTAAAGAAGTTTGGGACGAACTACATCGTTTGTTCGATGGAAAGTCTGAAGACAAAAGTTATGATCTATGTATGAGGTTTTTTCAGCTATTCAAAAGATCCGTCACATGACATCACAACTCATATCTCCAAAATAAAAACCATTTGGTCAGATTTGATAAATGAATTAATGAAGATAGACAAGTCTAAATTGCCAGATATCCTATTAATCTGCAAAATTCTGGATACTCTACCTGAACCATATTTCTCATTCAAATCAAGCTGGATGTTGATGTCAAAGACAGATAGAACAATAGAAAATCTGACTACACAACTCTGTGCCTATGAGCGCTCTATCTCTTTTAAAAGTGAAGGTCCTGCAGAAGCTCTAGCCTTACAGAATTATAACAAAGCAAAGAAGAAATGTGGATATTGTGGAAAAGTCGGTCACAAAGTAAGACAATGTCATAAATGGAAAGCTGATGGTAAACCAGCCAAGCCTGAAAGTAAACAGACCCGATCAAATTTGAACTTAATGCTCATGCAAGTCAATACAGATGTAAATTCAATGCATACAAACTATGATACATCGAGTTGGTTCGTCGACAATGGTGCAACTAATCATGTCACCTGCCGGAACGACTATTTTTCTAGTTTCCAGCATTTTGAAGATAATCGTATGGTCATTACTGCTAATGGAGCTACTGTCAAAGCAATTGGCAAAGGTACTGTTGACTTGAAAACGGTAATCAATGGCAAGGAATCCAGAGTAACACTCTGTGATGTATGGTATGTACCTGATATTATACGAAATCTATTTGCTGTACTGGCCACTCAAGACAGACTAAATAAAAGTGTTTTCATGTCTGAAAGGGAACACTGTTCGCTGAAAGTTGATGGACAAGTTAGACTGACTGGCAAAAGGATTAAGAATGGTGGGTTATACAAGCTCAATGTAGAGACTGTTACAAAGTCAATACCTATTGTAAACATTTTGTCAACAGACAACATACTACAACTGTATCACGAAAGGTTAGCCCATCAGAATAAAAAACACGTTAAAGGTGTTATAGAACGAGAACTAGGAATTAAAGTTCGACTAGATTCAGAATTGTGTACTGGGTGTATTTATGGTAAAACACACAGGAAGACTTTCGGAACAAGAGTACGAGCTAAATTTCCTGCAGAAATTTTACATGCTGATGTATGTGGTCCATTCCCTCCTTCTTTTAACAAATTTCGCTATTTCGTTTTATTCAAAGATGACTACAGCAAGTACAGACACATTTATTTTGTTCGACAAAAATCGGAAGTTTACCTGAAACTCCGACAAATGTTACAAGAATGTAAAATAGCTGGATACTCTGTTAAAGAATTTCTTAGCGATAACGGAGGTGAATTTGATAATCAGAACGTCAGGTGCATTCTACAAGAAGCTGGAATCAGACAAAGGCTTACGATGCCCTATACACCGCAACAAAATGGTCTTAGTGAACGTGAGAATAGAACCTTAGTTGAAGCTGCTCGTACAATGATGCATGCTCACGAAGAGTTACCATCTGCTACATGGGCAGAATTGATAAATACCGCTGCGTACGTGTTGAACAGAACTGGTCCAACCTCAGAAAATGGAAAATCACCATTTGAATTATGGTTTAAGAAGAAGCCAGCAATCAGTCACCTAAAAATAATTGGATGTGAATGTTATGCTCATATTCCTCAACAAAAAAGGAAAAAGCTATCTAAAAAGGCTGAGAAATGCATTCTAATTGGATATGAGGGTGATGAAGGCTATCGCTTACTGAATAAACATGGTAAACTCATTAGGTCAAGAGACGTTACATTTAATGAATCAGTATTGTCTCCATTTGGTCAAAGTGATTTGGAAGAACAACCTTCAGTCGAAACACACTTTCCACTTTCAGTACCACCGATGTGTGATGCAAGGGAGGATGATTGTGTCGAAAATAGCTTGGATCGCGCTGCAAGTAGCTCTGATGAGCTTAGTTCGACTTTGCCCCCCACATCGCCGCCGGATTTGGTTGTGAGTCAAGAAATAGAAAGCCAAGATGACTCTACTGAACAATTTCAAACGTCTTCAGAAGCATCAATGCCAGAATCACCTCCTTATGAAGACGCCCTAGATGATGGTGATGATACTGGACGACCAATAATCTCAGATGATATAGCTGAGATAGCCACTAGAGTGACTCTACGAGATAGAAGTCAAATACGACCGCCTATTAGATTCGAAGATTACGTCATGATGTCAAATGAAATTTTTAATCAGATCAATGAACCTAAAACCTACAAAGAAGCAATTACTAGTATGCATAAAGATCAGTGGGTCAAAGCAATGGAAAGTGAGGTGAAGTCTTTAAAGGAAAACAAAACCTGGATAATGGTGGACCTTCCTAAAGACAGGAAGCCTATATCCTGTAAATGGATATATAAAATCAAAACCAATGCTGATGGCTCTCTAGATAAATTCAAAGCAAGACTAGTTGCTAGAGGATATACACAGAAAAAAGGCATTGACTATGATGAGACTTTCAGTCCAGTTGCTAAGATGTCGACAATAAGATCAGTCTTAAGCGTTGCTGCAAATGAAGGCCTAAAACTCACACAGTTTGATGTATCAACTGCTTTTCTCTATGGTTCACTGAGTGAAGAAATATATATGAATCAACATGATGGTTACTCTGATGGATCTAACAAGGTTTGTAAACTCAAGAAAAGTTTGTATGGTCTCAAGCAAGCACCTCGGTGTTGGAATAAATGTATGGTGGATTATTTAAAAACCATTGGATTCAATCAATGCGATACCGACCCCTGCCTGTTTATAAGAAACCGTGCGAGTAACAAAATTATTCTTGCTCTCTATGTAGATGATGGTTTGGTCGCTGCAACAAATCAGGAAGATTCTGAAAAATTAATGAGAGAATTGAAGAGAAGATTTAAAATCACAACAAAAGATGCGTCCTATTTTCTAGGATTAGAAATAGAGGACCATGACGGTAATATAAAAGTGTCGCAAAAGCACTATGCTCAGAGAGTTTTAGATCGTTTTGGTATGAGTGACTGCAAACCTGTAACCACTCCTATACAAAAAGATGGACTGCCAGATCTGGATAAAGAGGTAGTAGACCCTGCTTTATTTCCATATAGAGAAGCTGTGGGAGCACTCGCATATCTGACCGTTGGAACCAGACCGGACTTAGCATATGCTGTAAGCTTTGTATCCCGGAGTCTAGAAAACCCTTCTAAAGAAGACATCCAGAGGCTGAAACGTATCCTAAGATACATCAAAGGAACTTTCAAATAAGGAATAGTTTTTAAGAAGAGCTGCAATGCTGGAATTCTAGAATGCTACAGTGATTCTGACCACGGTGGAGACCAAAGTACCGGACGTTCGACATCAGGCATATTATGCTTATACTCTGGAGGAGCAATATCTTGGACAAGTCGACGACAAACATGTGTTGCGATATCAAGCACCGAAGCTGAATTGGTTGCTGCCAGTGAAGCGGCTAGAGAGATTGTCTGGATCAAAAGACTCTTTGGTGAAATATCTAAATTGAAAGAAATACCTAAGCTAAAGGTTGATAATGATGCAGCCATAAAGATCTCACACAATCCAGAACTCCATAGAAGAACTAAGCATATTGCTATTCGACATTTCTATGTGAGAGAACTCGTTGCTAATGGAGAAATACGTGTAGAATACGTTCCCAGCGAGTTCCAACTAGCGGATATACTGACCAAAGCATTACATAAGCCACGGATTGTATCAATCGCAAAACAAATTGGTTTGATATAGTAATAGGGTTGTCAAAAAGGGAGGATGTTAAGGAGTATTATATACTAGAACCTTATTATTTTTGATAACCTTTATAGATTTATGACAGCTCAGTAGTGCATAGCAACCGCTGTTATTATTCAAATTATATTTTTCATGTCACAACCACGAGTCTTATTATAAAATGATAAAATAGTTTTATCACATGTTAGTTTCGGCTACCGGTTCAGCCGGCAGCCGGTGCGGTCAGTGCAGGTGTACCGGTGCAGTGGCAGGTTAGAACCGGGTGCAGCTGAATATCAGTATTTTATAAAATATTAATATTTCTCGAGGCGGGAGCAAGCAACATGCCCCACGTCACGTACAATGTTGCGGGGCATTTTGCAGCGTCACGTAAATTGAGTGTTCCGCGTCATGTCGAGGGGTATATCCCCTAGTGTATCTGGTGCTTAAAAGTCCCAAAACCGACCCCTGTCGTGGTCCTGCGCACAAGTTAGCCGTCGCTTCCAGCAAAGCAGGTGATTCGTTTCAGGCAGGTAACATAGGCTAGGGAAAAAATTAAAAAATGTATGGGTGGCTATGGTTGTTGAAAAAAACAACCGACTTCAAAAACACCAAAAAGTAAAAAATAAACTTCAGAAGATAAATCAGCTTCTGAAGTCGGTGACATTTGTTTGTTTCATTTCGTTTTTTTGCCACCAACTTCAGAAGCAAACTGCATCTGATTCCCAAATGCCGATCATAGAAAAGCAGCCCCCCGCATGGCAACGTGTGCCATCATCTAAGAAACGAAAGGTCACGGCGCTGTCACCTCCACCTGCTTCAACCCAGACAGAAAACAGGTTTGCTGGCCTTCCCATCGACCAGACAGAGTGCGAAAGTGCCCAACCAGAGCAAGTTAGTAAACCTCCACCAATCATACTGTATGGGATAGAAGATCTAACGGAATTAACCAAATTAATAGAGACGGTCATTAGCCCACCTGAATTTAAATACCGAATTGTTAACAAGAACAGCATACGTCTTATGATAAACACAACAGAAGCCTATAAAAAAACCATTGGGATTATTAGAGAAAACGGACTTATTGGGCATACATTCACACCAAAAGACGCGAAGTGCTACCGCTTTGTTATCAAAGATCTGCACCACACTACCCCTCATCAAGCTATAAGGGAAGCAGTCGAAGCCTCCAACAATGAAATCATTGGTGAGATAATTAATGCTCGTTATGGCTCGGACAAAAGACCAACCTCGACCTTCTTTGTGAATGTCAAACAAAGCATTCACAATCGTGAGGTTAAAAACATCCAATACATATTCAACCAAAAAGTTAAAATTGAAGACCCCCGCAAATCTAAAAGCATTGTTCAGTGTCAGCGATGCCAGCAATATGGACACTCCAAGAACAATTGCATGAGGCCTCACAGATGTGTCAAATGCGGAGAAGGTCACAAAACTTCAGAATGCACAAAGAAGGATAGAACCACACCAGCCAAATGCGCACTATGCTCTTGTGACCACCCAGCCAACTATAAAGGCTGTGAGGTCTATAAAGAGATCCTAGCCCGGCGAAACAAAAGCCGTACTCCACGAGAAAGGGTTTATACCCAAACCGCTACAAACACCCTGACCGCTCCACTTACTACATCTACTTTCAACATAAGAGCCGCAACAAACACGCATGAGAAATCGTATGCAGAAGCTTTATCCGGAACAAACTCTACAACCCATGACCTGCCACAAACTCACCAACAACAAAATCAGACACTACATCATATTCTAATGAAACAGAGTGAAAAGATGGACCTCTTAATCCAACAAATAGGCTCCCTAGTGAGTCTAATCACCAGCCTCGTCACCAAACTTGCAAAATGACTTCCCTATCTATAGCAGCCTGGAACATCAATGGAATTGCACCCAACACAAGTGAGCTAGTAGTTTTTCTAAAAGAAAACAAGATTGACATATGTCTGATATCAGAATCACATACAACCGTAAGAAGTGATATACGTATACCAGGGTTCTGCGTGTACCTTACCTCCCATCCAGACGGTCGAGCACATGGAGGCAGTGCTATCGTAATAAAAAACAACATCAAACACTGCCTACTGGAACCTTTTGTGACAGAACACCTACAATCCACGGCTATAAGAGTAGAAGATGGATCGGGCTTTATTAACATTTCGGCGGTATATTGCCCTCCTAGACACAAAATCAATGAGGAAATGTTTACCGAGTTCTTTAAGAAGCAAGGCAACAGATTTATAGCAGGAGGCGACTGGAACGCCAAACATACGGATTGGGGTTCTAGACTCACCGTTACCAGAGGCCGTGAACTCAAAAAATGTATTGATGCAAATACCATGTCAACTCTGTCCACAGGTGAACCTACATACTGGCCTACGGATGTCAACAAAATACCTGACCTCCTTGACTTCTTTGTCACAAAAAACATATGCCACAAAAACACCCAGGTAGAATCTAGCCTAGACGGATCTTCAGACCACACCCCAATCATATTAAGATTGAGTACAACAACTGCAAAATGTAACCCAAATTATGACATGCTCTACAACTACAAAACCGATTGGCATAACTTTAGAGAGTACCTTGAAGACAACATCAATCTCAAAGTACCTCTGAAGTCCCCTGACGACGTAGACGACGCGTGCTTGTATTTTACCAATCTTTTACAAGTGGCAGCGTGGATCAGCACCCCTGAGATAAAATATTCTGCGCATAGTTCACCTACCCCGACCGAAGTCCGAGGATAAATCGCAGAGAAGAGACGACTTCGCAGAATATGGCAGTCATCACATAATGAACGGGACAAAAGCCGTCTAAACCGTGCCATTAAGGACGCGTTCTCATTTTCTACAAATGTAAGTGGTTTTTAGGTACCATTTTAACGTATAAGCAATCACAAATGTGAAGATATCGTGGTCTTTATTTAAAGATAATTTATTCATCTCCAGATTGCCATCAAAAGAATTGTATGACTTCATACAAAAATTTCGCACAAATACGTTTTTCCCATCACAATAATCGCAGAAAATGTAAAAAAGTAGGGTCCGAATAGGTACCATTTTAGGTAGATTTACAGCATATTATAACTCCAAAATTATAATGAATTGCGGTACATATAGTCCTTTAGATGTTCCGATATTTTTTTTGTATTTAAAACATTGTATTTTTCAAATTATTACCTACAATAAAAACACTTGTCAATTTCTTCATACATTTTGCTCTCGGGATAATTGAAATGCAAAATTTAGTCTGCGCTCGGCCGCCGTCGTGAGTGGACCTATGTCGGATTTTACCAGAAATTCGTGTTGAAAAAGATCGCTGTACGTACACAAAATATTTGACTGACCAAACATGATACTTTACGTATTTTGTAGGCACTACGGACAACCAAGATTTTAGTCATCGTTTTTTTTTATTTAGAAGTAAAATCACATAACGCTCCCTTTGGGATTCGCCACAGTCGGGTAGAAAGGGATTATAATAATTCGAATTTCGTTTCGAACTTGATGGAGTGACCTCATGATATACTGGAACTAATAAACGAGTTGAGCTAGGTATGCCGTGTTTGGGCTCGTTTAGTTAGTTACTTTGAGATCTTACCTCCGGACTCCATGGAGTGACCTGAAGGTATACTTTGAAGACTTTTACTGGAACTAATAAACGAGTTGAGCTAGGTATGCCGTGTTTGGGCTCGTTTTGTTAGTTACTTTGAGATCTTACCTCCGGACTCCATGGAGTGACCTGAAGGTATACTTTGAAGACTTTTACTGGAACTAATAAACGAGTTGAGCTAGGTATGCCGTGTTTGGGCTCGTTTTGTTAGTTACTTTGAGATCTTACCTCCGGACTCCATGGAGTGACCTGAAGGTATACTTTAGGACAGATGCGGGAATAGACACTTGCGCGACTGAACTTTTACGCGACTTAATGGCCACTGAGCTTTACTCTGTAAAGTAAGCATAACATCACGCTTGTTATTACTTGAAGGTGGATTTTTTTACGAACGACACCCATGACGGAAAAACATTTTCCTGGCGCCATCTTGGATTTTTATTTTGACCTCATTTTCGTAATCAGCGACCCCAAGAACCATGAAAACGACACCCATGACGGAAAAACCAAAAAATCCACCTTCAAGTAATAACAAGCGTGATGTTATGCTTACTTTACAGAGTAAAGCTCAGTGGCCATTAAGTCGCGTAAAAGTTCAGTCGCGCAAGTGTCTATTCCCGCATCTGTCCTAAAGTATACCTTCAGGTCACTCCATGGAGTCCGGAGGTAAGATCTCAAAGTAACTAAAACAAAACGAGCCCCAACACGGCATACCTAGCTCAACTCGTTTATTAGTTCCAGTAAAAGTCTTCAAAGTATACCTTCAGGTCACTCCATGGAGTCCGGAGGTAAGATCTCAAAGTAACTAACAAAACGAGCCCAAACACGGCATACCTAGCTCAACTCGTTTATTAGTTCCAGTAAAAGTCTTTAAAGTATACCTTCAGGTCACTCCATGGAGTCCGGAGGTAAGATCTCAAAGTAACTAACTAAACGAGCCCAAACACGGCATACCTAGCTCAACTCGTTTATTAGTTCCAGTAAAAGTCTCCAAAGTATACCTTCAGGTCACTCCATGGAGTCCGGAGGTAAGATCTCAAAGTAACTAACAAAACGAGCCCAAACACGGCATACCTAGCTCAACTCGTTTATTAGTTCCAGTAAAAGTCTTCAAAGTATACCTTCAGGTCACTCCATGGAGTCCGGAGGTAAGATCTCAAAGTAACTAACAAAACGAGCCCAAACACGGCATACCTAGCTCAACTCGTTTATTAGTTCCAGTAAAAGTCTTCAAAGTATACCTTCAGGTCACTCCATGGAGTCCGGAGGTAAGATCTCAAAGTAACTAACAAAACGAGCCCAAACACGGCATACCTAGCTCAATATTATTTATTTATTATTATTATTTATTTATTATTATTATTTATTTATTATTATTATTAATTATTTATTATTACTCGGCTTACCAACCGACCAATGTCCAGTAGTATCTACTTTTATATTGTTCCATTTCACAGTACAAACTTTTTAAAAACATAATAATATTATCACAGTAACGTAAAAAACTACTCGGCAAAAAATAAACAAAAGACTCAAGAATCAAGTCGTGTCACTTCGCTCATAATTCCGCCGCGGCGAGCTTGTCGCTGTGTGTGTGACCAGTGCACGTGTAGTAGTAAGCCTCAATACCTAAAATTGAACCGCGAGAATTCGTAAACGCGTCCTTAAGGAACTTAAACACCTTCTTGCGAAAACTAACAATGATGCCCTTCAACTCAGGCTAGAGAGAATAACCCCTGAAGCTAAAGGAACTCACTCCCTTTGGAAAGCAACTAAGAACTTAGCACAACCTCAGCAACGCTTCCCCCCTATCAGATCAGACAATTCATGGGCTCGCTCAGATCAGGAAAAGTCAGAAGCTTTTGCCACTCACCTTGCCAATGTCTTCAAGCCGAACGAATCTACAGCTCCTGATGATCCTGAAATTGATGCCATCCTCAACCAGGACTTGCAACTTTGTGCCCCACTGCGACCAACATCCCCACGGGAACTGGCTAGATTGATATCTACGATGAACTCCAAAAAAGCACCCGGATTCGATTTGATAACTCCGAAAATTCTTAAGGAGCTGCCAAGAAAGGGAGTAGTCTTTCTGACTATCCTCATTAATGCCTCTCTCAGATCCGCCTATGTCCCTGCTCTATGGAAAATATCACAAATCGTAATGATCCCTAAGCCTGGAAAGCCGGAAACAGATGTTTCTTCGTACCGCCCTATTAGCCTTACTCCAGTACTATCAAAGTTATGGGAAAGGGTCGTCCTGAACAGGCTGAAACCTCACCTTATAGAAAACCAAGTAGTACCTGATCACCAATTCGGTTTTCGCGAGCAACACTCCACTGTTGAACAGGTACACCGAGTCTACCGCACCATAAGACATTGCCTAGAAAAGAAGAAGTATTGCTCGGCAGCCTTCTTGGATGTTCAACAAGCCTTTGACCGAGTATGGCATAAAGGACTATTATGCAAGATAAAGTTGCTCCTGCCTCATTCATTTTACTTGCTGATGAAATCATACCTTAGTGATAGGCAATTTCAAGTAAAGGTGCGAGACGCTAGATCCTCTCTTGCCAGGTGCCTTGCAGGGGTACCCCAGGGCTCCGTCCTGGGCCCGGTTCTATACAATATATTTACTAGCGACCTCCCTCAATGCCCTGACGTATTTGTAGCAACCTACGCTGATGACGCTGCATTCCTGGCCTGTAATCAGGATGCCAACATAGCAAGCAGCATGCTGCAAAATCAACTTGACAGGACCCATGACTGGCTAAACAAATGGCGTATAAAGGCAAGTGCACCAAAATCGCAACACATCACCTTTGCACTCAGACACGGAAATTGCGCCCCGGTCAAATTGGGTCAGGACACTCTACCACAGTCATCATGTGTTAAGTACTTGGGATTCTACTTGGATCGCAGGTTGACATGGAAGGATCACCTAAAGAAAAAAAGAACAGAAATAAACTTCCGATTCAAGAACTTGCTCTGGTTGCTCGGCAGACAATCATCACCTTGAGTAACAAACTTAGAGTTTATTGTTCTATCATAAAACCTATATGGACATATGGGATTCAATTATGGTCTTCCGCAAGCAAATCTAACATCATGTGCATTCAAAGGAGTCAAAACAGTATCCTGAGGGTCCTAGCAGCGGCGCCCTGGTATGCTCGCAACTCTGAAATTCAAGAACACCTGGAAATTCCAACAATTCTAGAAGAAGCAAAGCTCTATCTAGAGAAATACAAAGACAGATTGACCAACCATCCTAATCCCCTTTCACGATCACTATTGATGCCAAATCATTCTAAAAGACTCAAGAAAGCTGATATTGTGCTACCTGATTAAGCAGAATTTGGACACTGGTCCTCATTCTGTAAAAATGTGATGTATCTTGCCACACATCTGATCATAGTCAGTGATGACTGATAGCAGATAAGAAGAGGAACAAAAAAAAAAAAAAAAAAACTTCAGAAGCAGATTTTTCTTCTGAAGTTAATTTTTTACTTTTTGGTGTTTTTGAAGTCAGTTGTTTTTTTTGTAAAAAAGTTTTTAATTTTTTAATTTTAGTTGTAATATCCTATAGAAATATTTACTATACATATAACATTCGACTAAGAAACCTACCCCTAATCCTTCAAGATACCCTTATTATTGCTTTCAGCTCCTAACCTTTGAGGAGTAGAACCTTCCATCATCAGCTCATCAACATGAAGTGATGACTGCTAGATGCTAATATGTACTTGTACAGCGTCAGAAAAACACGAAACACGTAATACGTGCCTATGAAATTTGAGGGTTGCCCTCGATTTCTCTGGGATTTCATCACCAGGTCCTGGTATCCATACCATGGTAAATAATAATAATAATTAAGCACATTTATTCCATATTTTCTTAACAAATATGTTTACAAATTAATTGTTTATAAATTTTATTTGGATATGAATCCCTTTTGGGTAAATGCCTCCTCCATCCCGTGCCAATTTTCCCTGTTTTGGGCCAAGTCCATCCAACTCGGACCAGCGACTTCAGTGATGTCGTCCGCCCATCTCTTGCGAGGTCTGCCCCTGTTCCTCTTCCCTCTCGGTCCAGACCACTTCGTTGACTTCAATGTCCACCTTTGATCTCTACATCTCGAAATATGCCCTGCCCACTTCCATTTCAGTCGAAGAGCGAGTAGGAGGGCGTCTGTTATTTTTGTTCTGTTCCTTTTATCTCTTCGTTTCGGGTTTTCTGTATTCTCCTGAGTTTAATATGCTCCTTTCCATGGAATGTTGGCATGATAAGATTTTATTTTTTATTTTGTTAGTATATGTCCATGTTTGGCTTCCATTATAATTTTTTTGAACTTCATGTGGTAGTCCCCTTTTAGGACTTCCTTTTGTGACCAAAATTTCTTCCAAGTGCAGTTGATCCTTCTATCCACCTCAGTTTCGTTATTTTTTGTATCAAATGATATTTGTTTCCATACCATTTGTGATGATATTTGTTATTACATGATATTTGTTTCCGGAGATATTTCAAGGGTACCACCCTTCACAATAAAAAAAGAATCATCAAAATTGGTTCATAAACGACGAAGTTATTCGCGAACACACATAAACGAAAAATGTTCATAACTTAAGAAAAATCTTCATAAAAAGAAAAGTACTGGGCCAAACTGTACTAAATTTGTATGGGACCAAATGGCAACCATTCCGCATCGAACTAAAAAAGAATTACGAAAATCGGATCATAAATCGCAGCGTAATCGGTGTACATACATAAAAAAATATATATATATATAGGTACCGATCGAATTGAGAACCTCCTCCTTTTTGGGAAGTCGGTTAATAAAAACCACTTTTGTTATTTTCAATTAAATGTATTTAATTATAATCATCGTCTAGAACCTCTTCAATTGATTTCATAAATATACCACAGTGATATATACCTAATAATGAGATTAGATAATTTTTAGACTTTACACTGCGTGTTTTAATCGAAACTACCGATTGACCTCGAATGATATACTCTAACAAGTTAAATACAGCATGCTCTCTGCCCTTTAACTCGAAATTTCAAGATATGCCTGTCTGGGCTGCGGGTTGTTCGAAAGAGATACCGCAGCCCCGGAGACAAAGGGCTAAGATAGATCAACATGGGTGTTTTTTAGTCAGTAGAAGTCTGACACTCCCTTCCGCTCCGCCCATAGCGGGACGGAGTCATTTTATGATTTCACCCCTAAAAAAACACCCTGTATAGGCGGGTCCGTACATTGCTGACGATTTATATCGAATGCATAATCTACGTGCTTTTGTTATGAGACTGTATTGCTTCAGTCTCATATAGTTTTAAGACCCTTGCTAGTATACCGTCCGGACCGCTAGCTTTATTCACGTCTAGGCACTGAAGTACTTTACGAACCTCTTTCATGTGTATTGTGATCTCCGGCATCGAAGAATCACAGCGAGGAATCGTTGGTGGCTGTTTTGACCCAGTATCTAGACGTGAATTGCCCGCAAACAGAGATGCAAATAGATTTGCTTTCTCATGGCTTTCTCGGTAGCGGAGTGAGCCAGCGAACCATCTGGTTTTTGCAGGGGGGGGTAGTGAGGACCGGCAGAAGTTGGATTCGACCGATTTGGATAGGGACCAAAACTGTTTACCGCCAGAAGGGCAGGAGGACGCCAGTTTGGCCCCTATGCGACTGACATGGTCGAAGCGCGCCTTTCGGATCACCCGCTTGCAGGACTTTGCGGCAGAATTAAATGCTCTTTTCTTCGCGCGAACACGACGCGCCCGAACTTTACGGTCACGAGCTTGCACCCAGGCTTGGGCTTGCAGATTGCTTTCGGGCATCAGCGCGAGCGCAGTCCGCATTAAACCATGGACGAGCCTTGTGACCGAGCGGTATGTCGGAGAATGGAATATAGTATTCCATTCCCTGCCGGATCACGGCCGCAACCGCTTCAGCTGAGCAAGCGAGGTCGCGCGCTGAAAAGCACACTGAATGCCACGGGAAGGACGCGAAGAAGTGCCGCATCTCATCCCAGTCTGCTGACTCGTATCGCCAAACTCTCCTCTCGCCCTTAGGGCTATCATCAGGAGGGGAACCGAACAGTGGTCAGATGTTCCCAGTAGGGCTGATACCGACACTGAGTGCCGGTCTGGGTCAGTAGTCAGCAGCAAGTCCAAGCAATTTGGTGTGTGTCCGTCAACATCCGGCACCCGCGTAGCTTCATTCACCAGCTGGGTGAGATCTAGCGACAATGCAAATCTGCGCGCCTCTCTCCCAGCATGGTCAGTTTTCTGGAACGGGAACAACCACTCATCGTGGTGGGCATTAAAGTCCCCCAGAAAAAGAAGCTCCGCCGTTGAGTACCGTTGCTGGGCACAATCCGCCTTTTTAACCGACTTCAAAAAAGGAGGTTACTATGTTCGTGTGTATGTATTTTTTTTTTATGTATGTTACCTGATTTCTCCCCCATTAGTGGACCGATTTTTTTATTTGAAAGAGTATACTCCTAAGGTGGTCCCATTTTAATTTGGTGAAGATCTGGTGCTGCTGATAGACGGCAAAACTGTCGTAATTGCTGGAATCGCTTGGATGTTTATTGAATATACATTATCATGACGTAACATCACGCCTGTATGCTCTGAGGGGGTATGCAGATATGTACAATACACATTTTTTTAGTTGTTATATATGAAAAATATAGACACGTATTACGTGTTGCGTGCTTTTTCTGACGCTATTCAAGTATTCGCATCTAGCAGTCATCACTTGTCTTCATGTTGATGAGCTGATAATGGAAGGTACTAGGTACTCCTCAACGGTTAAGAGTTGAAAGCAAAAATAGGGGAAGGAAGGTTAAGGGTTAGGTTTCTTGGTTGAATTATAGGTACTTATTACAACTAAAAATGAAAAAATAAAAAAACTTTTTTGCAAAAAAATCAACCGACTTCAAAAACACCAAAAAGAGAAAAATAAACTTCAGAAGAAAAATCAGCTTCTGAAGTCGGTGGCAAAAAAATAAAATCAAACAAACAAGTGTCAGGTGTATTCATCGCTCACGCAGGACACCCCGTTACCACAGTATAAATATGTACAGTAGTGTGACTCGGCCGTGTCCTTGAAATAAATGCCTACAGCCGCGCGGTACGTAAACATGCGAAAGGGCTGCCCGCCTCCAGTATTTTAATTACACGGGCCTACTTTGTGTTTCCATTTAGTTTTGTGATCGTAAATATACTTTTTAAAACAAATAAAATACTTTGTGAATTGAATAGAATGTGTTCAATAAACATGCGTGTTGTTTTTTGATTGATAGATTTAATTAAAAAACCATGTTTTTTTTCGGGACATATAAAGAAATACTTATCCATTAAAAAGACACACATTATAAGCCTACCTACTAGTAAGTGAAATTATTTTATAGTCTTATCTTTCAAAGTTTCCAGGTAATTAAAAAAAAGTTATCTCTGGATACGTTATTAACGAATTCATAAAACCAAAAACAACACAAAAAATGTAAATTAAATGTACTTGTCTTATTTTTAGAGAAAACATCGCGCATTTATTGTTAAAAAACAACACACCGTCCGCTCGTCACTGCGGCACAGTCGCGACTGTCTGCATCCCAGGCCCATCCTTTAATCGAGGCGCGTGGGCATAGCTCGCGCTTCGTCCGTTTGTATGAAGTCGAACTACTGTATGATAATATTACCGTGCCGTTTACGATAATCTATTACAAGACGCCATTTTTTCAACCCATTTGAATCTGACCTTTTCGGCACTAAAAGAACCGGGCTCGACCACTCACTGTTGCATGGTTCTATAATGCCTTGTTCGAGCATGTTATCTATTTGTTGTTTTATTTCTCTTTTCTGAGAATGTGGAAGTCTATACGGTTTTGAATACAACGGTACTATGTTTGGTTTTAAGGCTATCGAATGTTTGTATATTTTGGTCGTAGTTAATTTGTCCCCTTCTAGGTAAAATATGTCGTTGTACTTGGCACATAAAGTTTTAATACTTTGTTCTTCCTCCGAACTCAAATGATCTAATTTTAGTAATTTAAAAAGCACCTTTACTCTATCCGCGTTCTGTTTGGGCTTTTCGAATGTACAAATATTATAATCTTTTGCTAAAAGTATCGTTGGTTTTAGATCCTTTAAATATACATCAGTTTTGGTGGTATTTAAAACTCTTACTGGTATTCTCCCGTTTATCGGCGTTCCTAGTGTACTTGCTAAATACAATCCTTCTTGTATCTCGGATGCGCAAACAACACACTCCTGTGAGATGTCAGTATTAATGAAATGAAGTGATTCTGATCTCGCAGGTATCGTTAATACATTTTGTTCTTGATGTATTGGTATTTCTATTTTAATATTTTTATTCCATAGTTGTACAGTACTGTTACCGAAATTCAATACCGATTTATATGTATGCATAAAATCTTGGCCCAATATGCCACTTGCCTTACATTACATGGCAATGATTCGAATACGAAGAATTTATTATTTAGAATCTGATCACCTATATATAAATTAAGATAAACATATGCGATGGCCTGAGCTTTGCCACCGATACCATTAACAACAATATTCCCGTTTTGGATTGGAATATTTAGTTTGAGTACATGTTCCTTTTTGATGGCTGAAATCGATGCGCCCGTATCAATTAGCCACGAGTGCGGATAACCATTCTTATCTAAGTTTAATTTAATATGACATATGCTATTACATGACATGATTATATTTTTATTCACGAAAAAACTTGTCAGGTATTTCGGGATCTTCAGACTGCGTCCGATTTTCTCGTGGTTCCGAGTCTGTCAAAATATGCATTTGTTGCTGCTGCAATTGAGAATTTTTTGTATGATTATAAAATGTCCTACCTCTGGTTCCTCGTGATGATCTAAACGCACCCCCACGGCCTCTGCCTTGTTCTCCTCCGGAGGTGTAATCTTGGCGCGATGTTTCACCTTGAGGCTGCTCTCGTACTTGTCCTCGTGCTGATGACTCACCTCTGAAATTCCTGTACTGACCTCTGTAATTCCTGTATTGATACGAGTTATTACGGCGCATAGTCAAGATATCTGCTGACGTCGACGGGGATGAGACCTCTTCGTCTATTGCTGTTTGAACAGCTTCGCTCAAACATGTAAAATTTCTTGCCGCTATTATTGTGCTTAGCCGACGATTTCTCAACCCGTCAGCAAAGCTTTTTATGGCCTGTTTTTCATTTAATGGTCTTAATACACTGTAGCTGGCCTCATTCCCTTCGGATTGAGTAATCGTCAGGTTTACAAATAAGTCTGTTATTTGCTTTCCGAACTCGTTTACGGAAAGATCATTTTGCCTAAGGTTAAGTAATTTATGCTGCAAAGCCGTTGCTGACTTTTTAGGCAGCAATTGCAATTTAATTGCCTTAAGGCGCTGACAAGAGCCAAATAGGCTTGTATTGAACAATTTTTTAGCCAAATCTATACAGTTTGACACGGCGGAAAAAATATATGTTAATCTTGAACATATTTCTGATAATTTCGTTGTATTCAAAACGCGTTTTTGAAAAGTTTTCTCGATACAAAAAAATGGTAAACTAACCTCTTATAATGATCTTCCAACAAAAATATCTGTATTATTGATCAACGTACGTTGGTAAAATTTATAACAATAACGCATCATATTTAAATACAAAATTTCGTTGTTTTTAATTTTTGATTATGTAATAAATTATTTATAAGTAATTAATCATTATATGGTTTATAAGAAGTTCGAGCGTTGCGTCATCGCGCTCTCTTTCTTACGTATGCAATCCGACAGTGAGCGCTTAGGCGCGGTGCTAGACGGACGTATGTCACTTTGCGCCCCACTGACAGCTATCCGTTCATCTATAAATTATTATTGACCGCGTCACAATGTTAGTCCAGGATCCACGGTACATTTTTTCACTTGATTACGGGTATCATTTAAGCTATCACCAATTTAATTAGTTTTGTGTTTCTTAAATAATAGGGTTTGTCCTCAAAATAGTAGATCTGTCACCAAAATGTAGTCACCAAACTCACCTAAAATCCTGAGATATAAGGTCTAGTACCAAATAAATGGTTTCAGGTGTTAATAAAACACCTGATTTACTACATGACGCGCGCTCGCTTCGCTCGCATATTATATAACACTAATAATCAATAATATCTAATAATCTTCTGTCCCCGAAGTGCCGGGCCTCCGCCGGCCTCCTTCGTCGGCCTACGGCCCGGTGCCCATGCCGCCCATAAAGGACACTGTCGCGAGACGGTCGTATTAGTCGTTATCGTCGGTGAAATCGCGAATGAGGTAAACTTGACAGATCTACCATTCTATTCTGAGCACAGAGCTATTATTTAAGTAACAAAACTGTTATTATAAGAACGAAGTTTATATTCATGTAATGCAATATAATTTTATTGGTTATCGATCTCTTATTTTACACATATATTAACATTAATTTGATAATTCGTACCTGGGAACAATTTTTGTTTATCTGAGAACGAAAATATTTCGTGGCGATAGATCTATTTATTAGGTGATACAACTTGATGACAAATATAAATTTTGGTGATAGAAAATATAGTTCCCCTTGATTACTATCAAGCTAATTTTCCGTGAGCAGCTGCATTTTGATGAGACGCCAACATTACCCTATACGAAAACTCTCGATTGTGGTAGGTAATAGGGGCAGCAGGGATAAAATATATATTGATTATAAATATATTTATTTGATGATTTTCAAAAATCTATTACTAACAATTTTTTTTTTGTTAGATCTGATGATCATTATCTAAATCTAAATCCAACATGTATTGATAACGAGCTCATCAAAAATTATTACAAACCAGCTGTTTTTTAGGGGTCCGTAGCCGAATGGCAAAAAACGGAACCCTCAGGCTGAGGCTACAGTAGGCAGCGATTTGCGATGCGACTGGAAGAGCGAATTTTTTTGAACTGAATTGAATTGATGTACGGTGTAGCCATATACGTGAGCATTCATTTAGGTACCTACTTGTTTTAATCGCTCATGTGTCGCAGGTCGCGTCGCGGCTTTATGTAGCCTCAGCCTTATAGATTCGTCATGTCTGTTTGTCCGTCTGTCCACCCGTATGTCACAGCCACTTCATTCGGAAACTATTGAGACTACACAGTTGAAACTCGGTAGGTAGATGTATTCTGTGTGTGTTTTTTTATTTTTGTACGATTTTTATACAAAAATAAAAAAAAGGATTTATGGGGTCATAAATCGAACTGAAACTATTTTTTTTTTCAACAAACCTATACCTACGCGTGGGGTGTCTATAGACATAGACAGGTCTTTAAAAATGACATTGAGGTTCCACAAACAATTTTTTCTCAAAGCCAATCGTTTGAAAGACAGGCACTTCAAAATTGGTAAAATGGCGACCGGCCTCGCGGTCGCTTGCCTTCGGTATTGCCAACAATGACCAGCTTTTCAAGGCTGCTATCTCCTCTTTGCATTATGTGGCCGAAATAAGACAAAATACGCTGTAGGCAAACTGTTGACAATCGAGTCTTGATATCGAGTTGGTAAAGGATAGACACATTTCTGCGTTTGGCCGTCCATGGAATTCGGAGAATCCGCCTAAAACACCACATTTCGAATGCATCTATCCTCTGTCTTACTCTTGTTTGGATTGTTGTGAGAGTGTTGTGAGGAAAATCAGGAAAACTAGTGGTCTGACCAAACGGGCCTTCGTTTTAAAACTTACACCACGTTTTTCCCAGATGTTCTGGGGGCGTAATATAGCATCTTTAGCCATAGCTATCCGCCGTTTTATTTCTGGGACGCAGCTACCTTCACTACTTATATTGGAGCCCAGTTAATCGAAGCTGTCCACAGTATAGATGCCTTAGATGTTATAGGCGCCCGATAGCTTTCCCGCACGATCTACCACCATAAGCTTGGTTTTCTGCCTATTGATTGCAAACCTTACTTTGCCACTTTCTACTTCCAATCTGTGCAGTATCTCTTTCATGTTGCTAAAAGTTGTAGCAAGGAGAACGGTGTCGTCAGTGTACCTCAGATTGGAAATCCACTTTCCACCAACAGTAAACCCCTTGTCCCAGCCCTCAAGAGTCTTGAATGATATTACTCTTCATACACATTGAAGAGCAGAGGTGAGAGGATGCATCCCTGCCTAACGCATTTGAGCAGTCGGTGTCGATTTTGACGAAAGAGCGGTTGTTGATGTAGAGGCATCGGACTAGGTCAATAAGATGTTGAGGCGTTCCCATTGCCTTTAAGAAGCCCCCACAGCTTGCCCCACTCCACGCAATCAAATGCTTTGGTATAATGTATGAAACATATCAATACAGGGCTGTTAAATTCCCGGCTTTTCTCTATAATTTGGCGAACGTTCAGGATTTGTTCCCGCGTGCCTTTGCCTTTAACAAAACCTGCTTGCTCTTCTGGAATTTGTGGCTCCAGAAAGTGTACTAACCTGTTGTTTATGATGTACAGGAGTATTGATGGTGCGTGGAGTAAGTGCCAAACACTTATTATAATTTTAGGAATTTTGTAGGTAACTTATAAAGAGTGGGTTTAATAGAAAATATCCAATCCCCAAAACCCAGTTAGTAATCATTTTTAATGACTTCGTTATCGATACATATTGGAAGGAAGGGGACTCTTTGATCAATCAAACCATACATTTTGTAGGACAAATATTTTTTCAAATAATTTAGATAATTATCATCAGATTTAACAAAAAAAAACCCAGCTGATGATTCTCAAAAGTGTTTGTACTTAACACTTTTGAGAATCATCAAACCAACATATTTTATCCCTGCTACCCCTATTACTTACCACAATCGAGAATTCGAGAGTTTCGTGCAGGAAATTGTTGGGCGTCTCGCCGTCTCATCAAAATTAGCTTGATAGTAATCAAGTGCAAAAATGGACCGCGGATCCTGGACTATTTGTTTCTTACTTGGTAGTATGGCGCTAGGGTATCGGAAAAATTGTGGGCGTGACCAAAAATACTGAAACATCAGAAGTCAATAGCTATTGTCATCGTCTTAATCAGACTATCCACACTGTCATATTTATTACTTAGCTTCAACTTAGCCGCCTGTGACGACTTTTTAAAACAAAATTTATTAATTTGGTCTGTCCTTCAAGATCGAGCTCTGATTGGTAATATTCTATCCCGTCAATAAGTTGCTTTACACTTGTCTCGTCATCTGTTAAAACCGGTAATAGGCTCAAAGCGATTTTTAACTCAAACTTAGCCATGCTTTCTTCTTTATTATGGTTCTCCCCCGAAGATGAATTATTACATAAATCTAATATACTGTCATATAAACTAAAGAAAGTTGCTACTACTTTTTAACCGACTTCAAAAAAAAGGAGGAGGTTATCAATTCGACTGTATTTTTTGAAGTGAAAACTTCTTTAGCGGCGTTGAGCACTTTGGGAAATTGTTCTGTGATGGGTATAAAATCTTAAACTCGCGTCAGGACACGTGACCACGTGACCCTGATCGAAAATTCGTCAGGACACGTGACCACGTGACCCTGATCGAAAAAGCGTAAGACGGATGGAGAGTAGACAGCTATCCCCTCTCTACGGCGCGGCGAAAATGTATGCCTGGGCCTACTGTTTCGTTTAGGCAGCGCAGGGCGCTTAATAATAATAATTATTATTATTAATAATAATATAATTAATAATAACAATAATAAAATTATTAATAATAATAATATAATTAATAATAATAATTAATAATAATAATAATTAATAATAATAATAATAATAATAATGATGACAGCTGTCAAAATTGAAACAGCTATATCTCGGAAACTATCGACCTTAGACTAGTTGTGTGTAGGGACAATTGATAGGTCTCAATGAGATCTACATTTCGGATGACAGCTGTCAAAATTGAAACGGCTATATCTCGGAAACTATCGACCTTAGACTAGTTGTGTGTAGGGACAAGTGATAGGTCTCAATGAGATCTACATGTCGATGGTCATAGGTTGACAGCACGTATCTGCATTATGTCAAATTTTACAGGAGAGACAAAAAACTGTATAATTTCGAAATTAAGTTGAAATAAAATAAAACAAAAAAGTAGTTGGTAGGTAATCGAATTATTTATTGATATAATTAAAAAAATGTAATCACCACATAGGTTTTTTACTAAATAATCAATAATAAAACAGTTACGAGTAAACAATGTTAAAAAATCCTCACTATTTACGTGTTACGAGCAGTCAACAGTTACTTACGTGGTGTCAATTTAAAAAAAAACAATGTTTCATTAGATTACATGTGCGGCAAATTATCGTAAAAAGAGAGATAACATAACGCCTGTAATCCCCGAAGGGTTAGGAAAAGGTGATCGTCTAATAGAACACCCACATTTCGCCAGTAATGTTTTTTAAGTCCCGTGTAATCGGGGGCGAGCCTATAGCGATCAACACAAATCCAGACTCCGTGACTGTTACTGATAAATTCCTGATGGAGAAAGCCAACATGCTCAGCAGTCGTGCTTGCGACCACTAGACCAACGAGGCAGTCACGACAGCCGAAAGACGTCCACTGCTGGACATAGGCCTCCCCTAAGTGTCGCCATATTGACCGGTCCCGAGCGTCTTGCATTCTGCGGATCCCAGCAACCTTCACCAGGTTACCGGTCCACCTAGTGGGAGGCCTCTCAACGCAACGTCTTCCAGTTCACGGTCGCCACTCCAGCACTTTCTGGCCACATCGGCCATCCGTTCTGCGAGCAATGTGCCCTGCCCACTGTCACTTAAGTTTGGCAATTCTTCGGGCTACGTCTGTAACCTTGGTTCTCATGCGGATGTCTTCATTTCTGATTCGATCACGCAAGGAAACTTCGAGCATAGCCTTCTTCATTGTCCTTTGGGTGATGAGGCCCATTGTGAGCGATCACGTTTCGGTCTCGTATGTAATCTTTGGTAACACACACTGGCCATTGACTTTCGTCTTGAGACACTGCGGTACCTAAGTTGGACGATAAGACTCAGCTTTCCCGCTACTTCAACGCTGCCCAGCCGAGTCGCGGGAGTCGATGATTGACCTCTTTCTCAAAGTTAGACCTACCTTACTGGACCGTTTGTCCCAGGTAGACATAGTCGTCTACAACTTCGAGTGTAGTCTTCGATCTGTTATGAATGTTACATGGGCATTCAACAGAACTTGATTTTGTCCATGTTCATTTTAAGACCCACTCTTTCGGAAGCTCTACTGAGTTCATTAAGCATTGTACTGAGGTCCTCCATGGTCTCAGCAATGCAACTATACCTATCATCGGCAAACAGAAGGTGAGTGATGTACTCGCCATTGACGTTGATGCCTAGTCCTCTCCAGTCCAGAACCTTGAAGATATGCTCCAGTACAGCGGTGAACAGCTTCGGAGATAATATATTATGACGTCTCCCTGTCTCACACCTATTACTTATTAAATATGGTTTTATTATGATTACGAGTATTACCTCAAATATTGTTGAAATGTTGATTAACTCAATACTTCTTATTAATTGTATTACCTACATTAAGGTACTACGGATGATAGAATGACTAAAAATTTCATTAGTGAGGTTTTATTGACCATTTTACGTAAAATAAAATAAAAAGAATTACCAATATACCTTTTAGGACACTTTTCGAAAATAAATAGACGTATTTAAAGTGCTAATTAAACATAAAACTATTTTAAAACAATTAAAACTCGCGCCGTAATCTTACGCTGTCAGTTATTCTTGCGAACTGTATTTGCGTTGACATCTCGTAACTCACGCGCTAGTGAGGGCAAGTTGATACCTGTTAAATGTGAGTTGTCAATTGTGGCATAAATTGTTCGAATGACATTTTTTGTAAATTACGAGTTAGCAATGGAAAGATTCGCCGTTTTATTTAAAAATTTTTGGTGTATAAAACTCATTTTGTGAAAAAGTGTGGGTTACGAGCTGTCAACCTATGACCATCGATGTCAGATGACAGCTGTCAAAATTGAAACGGCTATATCTCGGAAACTATCGACCTTAGACTAGTTGTGTGTAGGGACAAGTGATAGGTCTCAATGAGATCTACATTTCGGATGACAGCTGTCAAAATTGAAACAGCTATATCTCGGAAACTATCGACCTTAGACTAGTTGTGTGTAGGGACAAGTGATAGGTCTCAATGAGATCTACATATTTTCGGATGACAGCTGTCAAAATTGAAACGGCTATATCTCGGAAACTATCGACCTAAGACTAGTTGTGTGTAGGGACAAGTGATAGGTCTCAATGAGATCTACATTTCGGATGACAGCTGTCAAAATTGAAACGGCTATATCTCGGAAACTATCGACCTTAGACTAGTTGTGTGTAGGGACAAGTGATAGGTCTCAATGAGATCTACATTTCAGATGACAGCTGTCAAAATTGAAACGGCTATATCTCGGAAACTATCGACCTTAGACTAGTTGTGTGTAGGGACAAGTGATAGGTCTCAATGAGATCTACATTTCGGATGACAGCTGTCAAAATTGAAACAGCTATATCTCGGAAACTATCGACCTTAGACTAGTTGTGTGTAGGGACAAGTGATAGATCTCAATGAGATCTACATTTCGGATGACAGCTGTCAAAATTGAAACGGCTATATCTCGGAAACTATCGATCTTAGACTAGTCGTGTGGGAGTTGGACATTTTGACCCTGAACGTTAACGATGTCGACTGTACAGTCAATAAAATACAAAAATAATTTATTTTGAACTAGACTGTACAATGTTTTTATGATGCTTAATCGGAGGCATGGGAAAAAATATTCCCGCTCCTCCTACCAATCGGAGTTCCGATCGGAGGACAGGGAAAGACAAAATAAATGGGTTAGCATAGTTATGGCGGAATAATTGAATTTTTAAATAATGAATTTGGTTTAACTATGTCGAATGATCGCAATCTTAGCACAACGAAATACAAAACTACTATTGATGCGGTCTTTATTAGACATTTAAATAGGTTCGAATCAAAACTGTTCGTTTCTTACTTCAGCTACCATAAACCTATCGTATCAGTTTTAGAGATTGGCGATGATAGTTCTGGTAATGATGATGGTGAAAAAGTCGTTGAAATTATGGATGAAAGTTGATTTTTCGGAGAGATAAACTTTTTAATGTAAAATAATTGTAATAGTTTTAAAGTGTTAAATTTTTAATGTAATATAAATTGTCATGTTTGTGTACGATAGCGCAATAAATCAATATTGTATTCTACCACATAAATGATAGTACTTTTATACTGTTAAAGCAATTGGTGCAAAATTATTCCCTAACCATTCCAAAATATCAAACATGCTCAACGTTAATAATCAAGTTTTCACTTCTGCCGGCACTCCCGGAGTGCAACCCGTCTTTTTTTTTTTTTTTTTTTTATGTTTGTTAGCTCATAACTTGCGACTGGGTGAACTGATTTTCATGATTCTTTTTTCATTTGAAAGCTGGTGCTTCCCGTGTGGTCCCATTGTCACCATTTCAATATCTGATTATGGGATCTTGTAGAAATCGGGGGAACTCTTCAATAAATAACAGCAGATTAACCGCGATTGTTGCTATAGCATATCTAAGCATAGTTTACGCCATCACACAACATAATATCACGCCAACTATTTCGTGAACATATTCTGATGAAGAACTTCGGAGATAGACAACGGAACTCCTCAATAAATGATAGCAAATGGACTGGGATTGCTGAAATCTCATGTCTGTCTATTGTTTACACCAGTTCATAACATAACATCACGCCGGTACGTTGTGAAGGGGTAAGCACATGTGAACCACTAAAAAGTGAAAAATAAAAACTTTTTTACAAAAAATAAAACCGACTTCGACAAAAATAAAACACAAAAAAGTGAAAAATAAAAATCAGCTTCTGAAGTCGGTGGCAAAAACAAACAAAAGTCACCGACTTCAGAAGCTGATTTTTATTTTTCACTTTTTTGTGTTTTATTTTTGTCGAAGTCGGTTTTATTTTTTGTAAAAAAGTTTTTCTATTTTTAAACATTCGTCTTCCTTTAAACTTGACCTCAGTTTTTTCTATTTTTTCCAAATCTGTGTTAAAGAGACTTACTAGGTATATCATCAGCTACTTTAATTTTTCTCAATACAATTTCACCCTGTCGTCTACTTGCCCCGATTTTCACTAAATACGTTCTTATCTTAATAAGCTCACTATTTAAGTGGAATAAATGTTCATACATTACTGTTCATTACATTGAATGGTAGGATTATTACAATTGGAAGACACTTATACACTCGATTTCACTTTCACGCACTGACACTCATGGTGTAATTCGATGATATCCTGTTGGCACTTTCTACTTTTCCGGTATATCCTTGTTCGTATCGCCAGACCGGCAGTTGCACCCCTCACATGCAACCCTTGGATCTCGGTAGTTTCTGGTTCGATTAGATGATCGTCGCAAAATATGTCTTGTCAATTGCTCCCTCATCCATGACTGATGGCACTTTTTGTACAGCCTTTATAACAAATAGGCAACTCCAAGTAGTAAAAGTGTACAAATGATCATAACCACAATGCTTATCGTGGATAAATGATATTTGAACTCCTCTATTGTTGCGGAATTGTGGCTTCCAAATGCACTGTTTTGGTTTACGAAAACCTCTTCATTATTCACTCTTGACTGACACATGTTTTTTTTTTCAATGCGTTTTTTCCTCGATGACACTCCCTCAGAGAAAGATTTACATTAAATGCGCACCATGATTGCCCGATGTTCGCTCAAGTGTCACGGTCGCCATATAAGGACGGGGCTTTAAGGAGAATGAAACATCTTGGATGCTGAGTAAACACTGAGTATATTTTTGACTGGCCTGTTGGTCTAGTTGTTAGTGACCCTAACTGCTATGCCGGAGGTCGTGGGTTCGATTCCCACCCAGGACAAATGTTTGTGTGATGAGCACGATCATTTGTTCTGTGTCTGGGTGTAATTTATCTATAATATGTATGTATTTAGAAATATATAAGTATGTTTATCAGTTGTCTAGTACCCATAACACAAGCTCTGCTTAGCTTGGGACTAGATGGCGTTGTGTGATAGTTGTGGAATATTATTATTATTATTATTATTATTATTATTTGGTGTAATCATAGGTCTTATATGTACTCACAGACACACACATAAGTAGAATATAATGTACTTAACTACTACATCACAACGGCGCGATTAAGCTTTGTTGTTAGTTCTTCGTTTTTGTCATAGTTTCTTGTAGTGCTGCTGTAGACCTTTTTAGTACCGCTACAAGTAAACATGTTCATGCTGATTAAGAACCCGACTACACTATCGGCCGATAGGAAGGCAGTCTGCGGGGACTCTTATGGTTTCGGATTTCCCGTTGCCCCGGACTTAGTGATTCCTTATGTTGTTCCAGTAAAAAAACCACTTGGTACATTATGTGTTACACTGACAATAACGTCATATTGGCCATGCTTATAAGTAAGTGATAGTATCTAATTATCTATACAAAATAAGGAAACATGCGCAGGTTGTGTTCCCTCAAAAGAAGTCGAAGCAGCCGGAGCTGGTGAAGGAGAACAAAGTGTTGCGCGCGCCGCTGTCGGGGCTGTGGGTGGTGGCGGCGCTGGCGGCCAGCGCGGCCACGCTGGCGGCCGTGGCGCGCATCGACCACGCGCTGCCCGCGCCGCTCGGGCCCGACGCGGCGCCCGCGCGCTTCCACGCGCTCACCGCGCACCGCCACCTCGCCAACCTCACGGCGCTGGGCCCGCGCGTGGCCGGCAGCTACGAGAACGAGGTGCTGGCCGTGGCCGTGCTGGTGGCGGCGCTGCGGCACATCGCACAGCACGCCTCGCCGCACAACCGCATCGAACTCGACGTGCACACTGCCAGCGGCGCCTTCCCGCTCGCCTTCATGGACGGTGAGTGTGCGCTGAGTGCCTGCGCGGCGTGTGTGTGTGTATGCAGTGAGTGACGTGTGACGTTTCGCAGGCATGAGCAACGTGTACCGCAGCGTGCAGAGCGTGGTGGCGCGAGTGCGCGGCGCGGGCGGCCGGGCGCGCGCTCGCTCCGCGCTGCTGCTCAACTGCCACTTCGACTCCGTGCCGGACAGCCCGGGTGAGCACTAGCATGTCACTCACGTCTAATTGCACACTTCGGATTACTATGAATTGACAGAAATCATAAAAAAAATGTAATTATGTTTAATACTAATTTGTGCGGGACAGTGAAAATAGTGCAGTGTTACATAGACGTTCACATATTTACGTATCGTCACTATAGTGACGATACGTAAATATGTGATATTATTTGAATAGCGTTAGAATTAGTTTATTACGATGTTTTTATGTGTTTTTAAGATAGCATTAGCTCTACTTACGCCCATCAGGCTTGATGTTATAAAATGATTTACATTCCTGCCGCCTAGCGGCGCTGGTGTGCCCCAGCTTAAATACTAAAGGCCATAATCTTAGGTTGTGCATTCCTGCCGCCTGGCGGCGCTGGTGTTTACTGTGTTTAGGTTCATAGTTCACTAAGCTTAGCTACTGCGTTGCGTTACCTTAACGAGAACCGTTTCAGTATTTTTGTAATTTTAAGGTGTAAATCAAGGTTTTTTATATAGTTTTTGTGTTTAATATGTAATATAAGTTAGTCCTAAGATTAGGAACATAAGTTACATATTGTAAGGAATGTTTTACCACTAAAAATAGCATAATAAAGTTTCCCGCGCAGAAACAGTAATTTTTCGGCGCCAAATTGTTTCAGGAGGCCATTGCGCATGCGCAAATACTGAATCGTGATTGGCCAGCGCCTTAGAAATTTGTATATAAAAATGGGAACATTTTGGTTGTAAAATCATTCCGGATCCAGCAGTACTTCAGTAAGAAACTCTCCTAATAAACAGAAGAAACTACAAGCAACCAGTGGTCTTATTCCCCACCAACCCAGCACACAAGTGTGCCCAGTCTACACATTTAATGGTCCTTCAAGAGCCGAATATCGTGGGGAACAGACCTGAAGACTTCACCAAGCTAGAAGATTTCACCAACTGAAGACGTCGTGCTACAGGGAGACGCCGTACTACAGTTACTAGGGAAGACATCTCTACGTGAAAACTTCGTGCTACAGTTACTAGGGAAGACATCTCTACGTGAAGACTTCGTGCTACAGTTTATAGGGAAGATTTATTAGGGAAGAGTGTTCTGAAGACATTCATCAGCTGCCAACATGCCCGTCACACGCTCCGAGGGAAGGGGCCGCAAGCCGCCGACGGAACAGAATCCTACGTCGTCCGAGACCACAAACTCGGCGACTGGTACCAGTGCAGAAGCCAGCACGGAAGAATCTACAGCAACAGGGACGACTGCCACGGAGACATCGGAACGAACAGACACCTCCGCGGCGACTGATCCATCCTATGAGACTTCCGCCACCGAAGCAACTACTTCGACTGCTGCAACCGCCGCCTCCGCCGCAAGCGCCCCTCCCCCCTCGCATCCTGCTGGCGCCGTCGCCCCGTCCGTAACCCCATCCGCTACGACGACGCTGACTGCAGGGACGAAAGCCAAGCAGCTGATGAAGCCGCCGACTACCAACACTCGTCAAACAGAAACCACTACAGTAAAGCAAGTTTTGAGAAGCAACGTCGGTCTACCGAAGACGACCGGCCATCAGGACCTGCCCCCCCCTAGCAAGAAAGGGGGAGGGGGCGGATCCACACATAGCAGAACGAAGCAACTCAAGCTTGCAAAGGCGAAAGAAGATTTACTTCGCCTTCAAGTGGAATTAGCCGCAGCACGCATAGCTGTTCTAGAGAAAGAAGACTCCGAGGACGAAGAAGATGACGTCAGTCTCTACTCGAAGTCAGAAGCCAATGCAAGAGTGGACAATTGGTTGGAGCATCAAGTGACTCGTCCGCCGGTGTTAGCAATCGCCGACCAACCTCACAACCTCCCAGAAGAACCAACCGTCGTCCATATAGAAGAAACAAGGCCAGCGAAGAATGAAGAAACACGTCAGTTACCGGCGGGAGGTCAAACCGACTTAGCCCTCCTAGCCGAAGCCATCACCCGGGCTATCGGTGCCACCCAGCGACCCAAGTTCATCGAGTTACCGTTCTTCAGTGGGTCTCATCAAGAGTGGCTACCCTTTCGCGCCGCTTACTACGAGACAGAAGCAATGTTCACCTCAGTTGAAAATACGAATCGACTTAGAAGAAACTTGAAGGGAAAGGCCAAAGAAGCGGTCGACGGTCTACTTATAACCAACGCGCATCCAGCTGAAGTGATGAAGACTTTGGAATCAAGATTTGGAAGACCAGAGTCAATAGCCATGCTGGAGATGGAGACACTTCGTAGCCTGCCCCGCCTCACCGAGTCGCCGAGGGACATCTGCATATTTGCCACAAAAGTATCCAACGTTGTGGCCACACTGAAGACTTTGGGTTGTTTCAACTACATGTACAACCCGGAACTCGCGAAGACACTGGTGGACAAGCTGACGCCGACTCTACGATATAGATACTACGACTTCTCAGCCACGCAGCCACGTGAAGATCCTTGCCTCATCAAAATAGAAAAGTTCTTCAAACGGGAAGCAGAGTTATGCGGACCTTACGCGCTGCCTGAACAGATGGCAGCACCTTCTTCGACCGCACAACAAAAGAAGACGCAACGGGTCAACAACGTGATTGAGAAGACACAAACATCGAAGTGCGCCGTATGTGACAACACGGGGCACAGCAACGCAACAGAATGTGAACAGTTCGAGAAATTGGACGCCAATGCAAGATGGGACATGGCCAAGTCCAAACGCCTCTGCTTCAGATGTCTTCGCTACAGAAGCAAGACACACCACTGCAAACCTAAGCCGTGTGGTGTCGACAACTGCAAGTACTTTCATAACAAGATGCTGCACTACGAAAAGAAGACTGAAAAAACAGAAGCATCTCAAGACAAAACAGAAGTCGTCAATTCGACATGGACAGTCAAGAAGCAGTCCTATTTGAAGATAATACCAGTCCAGGTGAAGGGACCAAAAGGGGCCATCGACACCTTCGCGTTGATGGACGATGGGTCAACAGTCACGCTCGTCGACGACAGCGTAGTGGCGAGCATCGGAGCAACAGGACCCATAGATCCATTGAAGATAGAAACCATCAACGACATGAAAGCGTCAGAATCAACGTCAAGAAGAGTCACCATCAATCTGAAGGGGCTCAACGATCATGAAGAGCAAATACAAGCACGCACAGTGAAGAACCTACAAGTTTCGTCTCAACGGGTTCCACAAGAATTAGTGGAAGGGTGTCAACACTTATGCGACATCCGAAGACACCTCACTTATACGAATGCGAAACCACGAGTACTCATCGGGCAAGACAACTGGCATCTTCTGCTGACCTCAGAAACAAGAAGAGGGGATAAGAACCACCCAGTGGCATCTCTCACGCCACTAGGTTGGGTACTACACGGCAGTCAGACACGAACCTTCGGCCAGAAGATCGACTTCGTGTCACACATAGCAGAAGATCCAGAAGACAACCTAGAAGATCTCGTGAAGCAATATTTCGAGATGGACGCGCTCTGCATCAACCCCAAGAGACCGAAGACTGATCCGGAAGAACAAGCACTTCGTATTCTGGAGAAGACCACGACAAAAATAGAAGAAACAAGATTCCAGACAGGTCTTCTCTGGCGCAAAGAAGATGTCAAGTTTCCAGACAATTATGAAAACTCACTGAAGAGGCTCTTCAGCATCGAAAAGAAAATAGATCGTGACCCCGCACTAAAGAAAAAATACGTCGAACAAATGGACGCTCTCATCACAAAGGGGTACGCTGAACCTGCCCCAGAACAGAAGACAGCTGACAAGACCTGGTACCTGCCTCATTTCGCCGTAATCAACCCAATGAAGCCGGACAAACTACGGGTAGTACACGACGCGGCAGCCAAGACAAAAGGAGTAGCACTCAATGACACGCTGCTCAAAGGTCCTGATCTACTACAGTCGCTGCCAGGCGTCGTCATGCGGTTTCGACAACATATGGTCGCAGTCACAGCGGACATCAAGGAGATGTTCATGCAAGTCAAGCTGCGGACAGAAGATAGAGATGCGCTGCGATACCTATGGCGCGGCGATCGACGTGACGGTCAACCTCCGGAAGAATACAGAATGACGTCATTAATCTTCGGGGCTTCAAGTTCGCCATCAACAGCAATATACGTTAAGAACTTGAACGCGAAGCAACATGAAAAGTCACATCCTGAAGCCGCCGCCGCCATCATACAGAAGCATTATGTCGACGACTACTTAGACAGCTTCAGAAACATTGAAGACGCCATGCGCATCACGAAAAGTGTACGAGAAGTACACATGAAAGCCAGCTTCGAGTTGAAACAGTGGAACTCAAACTCATCGTCACTCCTACAAACACTCGGAGAAGACAGTCAGACAGAAGACATAGAGCTGTACAGAACAGAAGAGAAAACAGAACGAGTCCTGGGCGTCATATGGAAAATCAACTCCGACGAGCTCACCTTCAACCTTAACTTAACAAGAATACCTTCAACACTTATAGAGGGTAAACAGCCAACGAAGAGAGAAGCTCTACGCATAGTTATGTCGCTCTTCGACCCGCTTGGATTCGCCTCACCCATCACAATTAGGGCGAAACAACTCCTTCAAGAAGTCTGGCGCCGGGGAACAGCATGGGACGACAAGATCGATGAAGACCTGGCGGAGCAGTGGGAAACCTGGATGGCACACCTAAAGAGCCTCCATGACGTAGCTATCCCGCGGCAATACCTACACTACAGTGACGCCGCCTCATTAGAACTTCATGTCTTCAGCGACGCCAGCGAGTCTGCCTACTCTGCGGTCCTCTTCTGGAGAACAGTGGCAGCGAATGGCGAGGTGGCCCTATCCCTCGTTATAGCCAAAGCAAAAGTGGCACCACTGAAGCTGACATCGATACCCAGGTTGGAGCTGCAAGCAGCAGTCATGGGCACCAGACTCGCAGAGACAGTGATCGAAGAGCACGAAAGAAAGCCCGACCGTAAAGTGTTCTGGACAGACAGCAAGACTGTCCTAACCTGGATAAGGACAGGGTCACGTTCCTACAAACCATACGTGGCTCATCGTCTAGCAGCAATAGAAGACAGTTCCACGGTCAACGACTGGCGCTGGGTTCCAACGAAGTTAAACGTGGCAGACGACGCCACACGAGACGTACCGGCAACATTCAACAGGGATCATCGGTGGTTCAAAGGTCCTGACTTCTTATACCTAACAGAAGAGTCATGGCCGACAGAAACCACTAAAACAACAACAGAAGAATCTGTGACTGTGACTGTTGACTGGCCTGTTGGTCTAGTGGTTAGTGACCCTAACTGCTATGCCGGAGGTCGTGGGTTCGATTCCCACCCAGGACAAATGTTTGTGTGATGAGCACGATCATTTGTTCTGTGTCTGGGTGTAATTTATCTATAATATGTATGTATTTAGAAATATATAAGTATGTTTATCAGTTGTCTAGTACCCATAACACAAGCTCTGCTTAGCTTGGGACTAGATGGCGTTGTGTGATAGTTGTGGAATATTATTATTATTATTATTATTATATTATCTTCTGAAGAAGAGAAGACTCATCACGTGAGCGACAAAAGAAGACCGAAGTTAGCAGAGGGTCTGCCTGACCCATCCAAGTTCTCCAGCTGGGACTGACTACGATACTCAACAGCGCGTGTTCTACAGTTTATCCAACTCTGTAGAACTAATAAACAGAGTGTCAACTACAGAAGAACAAAGAAAAATAAAGAAGCTGACCCAGCTTGGAAGAAGAACAAGACTACAGTAAAAAGGCAGGCACCCACGACGACAAAGAAGTCGTTACAAGACAATAGGAAGCTACTACCGGTCACAGCAGAGCTACTCAAAACAGCTGAAGAGCTTCTGATGCGATCTTCTCAAGATGAGTCATTCACAGAAGAAATAAACAGTCTAAACAACGGGAAGCCCATCGACAAAGAAAGCCGCCTTCACCAACTCAGTGTTGTGTCTGTAAACGGCGCCATCAGATTAAGGAGTCGTATTCAAGCGATCAAAGATATGAAGGAAGAATTCAAAAACCCGCTGGTAATCGACGGTGATCATCCTACAGTCAAGCTCTGGATATTAGGTATTCATCGGCAACTACATCACTCCGGAGTAGAAGCCACGGTCAACGAGTGCAGACAACAGTATTGGGTATTAAGATTACGCCCTATCACACGCACACTACTGCGACGATGCCTGTTCTGCAGAATGAAGACACAAGTACCACCGCATCCGAGAACTGGGGACCTGCCAGCTTGCCGCTTAGCTCATCACAAGCGACCCTTCACCTTCACCGGAGTCGACTACTTCGGACCCCTCTCCGTGACCGTCGGACGAACTCAACAGAAGAGATATGTGGCTATCTTCACATGTCTCACGACGCGAGCAATACACCTGGAAGTCGCCGGCTCGCTCAGCGCCGACTCTGCGGTAATGGCGGTCAGAAGGCTGATCGCACGACGAGGCTGCCCGACCGAAATCTGGTCAGATAACGGCACCAACCTAAAGGCTGCCGACAAGGAACTAAGACAAGCAATCGACACAGCGACTGCAGAGGAAGCGGCGAAGAGGACCATATCCTGGCGCTACATTCCGCCTGGGGCTCCATTCATGGGCGGAGCTTGGGAGCGAATGGTTCGCTCAGTAAAGACGGCGCTCACCGCGACGTTACACGAACGTCATCCAGCAGAAGAAGTCCTCACGACTCTACTCGCCGAAGTAGAGTACACCGTCAATAGTCGTCCGCTGACTCACGTCTCAGTCAGCCCAGAAGATCCGGAAGCCCTCACTCCTAACCACTTCTTGTTGGGGGGACCAGGGCGAGTGCCGCAGCTAGGCACCTTCACCGAGCAAGACACCATCTCACGATCCAGCTGGCGAGCCGCGCAAAGGCTAGCCGACGTCTTCTGGCTACGCTGGGTCAAGGAGTATCTCCCTGAGCTCCAACACCGGCGGGAGCCCCACGGACGAGGTCGAGCAGTACAGGTCAATGACCTCGTACAGATCGTCGACCCGAACCTGCCCCGCAACGTGTGGATTCGAGGAAGAGTCGTCGCTACGTATCCAGGACCCGACGACGTCGTGCGAACGGTGGACGTGCTGACCAGAGGAGGTATCCTGCGCCGGCCAGTGAGAAAGCTGGTGATCCTGCCCCTGTCTACGGACGTCGAGCCCGCACCGGCAGCTGATGCGACGCGGTCGCACGGCGGGAGTGATGTGCGGGACAGTGAAAATAGTGCAGTGTTACATAGACGTTAGTGACGATACGTAAATATGTGATATTATTTGAATAGCGTTAGAATTAGTTTATTACGATGTTTTTATGTGTTTTTAAGATAGCATTAGCTCTACTTACGCCCATCAGGCTTGATGTTATAAAATGATTTACATTCCTGCCGCCTAGCGGCGCTGGTGTGCCCCAGCTTAAATACTAAAGGCCATAATCTTAGGTTGTGCATTCCTGCCGCCTGGCGGCGCTGGTGTTTACTGTGTTTAGGTTCATAGTTCACTAAGCTTAGCTACTGCGTTGCGTTACCTTAACGAGAACCGTTTCAGTATTTTTGTAATTTTAAGGTGTAAATCAAGGTTTTTTATATAGTTTTTGTGTTTAATATGTAATATAAGTTAGTCCTAAGATTAGGAACATAAGTTACATATTGTAAGGAATGTTTTACCACTAAAAATAGCATAATAAAGTTTCCCGCGCAGAAACAGTATTTTTTCGGCGCCAAATTGTTTCAGGAGGCCATTGCGCATGCGCAAATACTGAATCGTGATTGGCCAGCGCCTTAGAAATTCTATTATATAAAGCTAAACTACCACTGACTCACTCACTGACTGACTGACTGACATAATTGTTCTCCCAGATGGTGGATGGGGAGGTGGGTATATTTTGACAGATTCGTAAACAAGTAACTCTGGTGAGTATGGGAAAAGTCCCAAACCCCCCCTTTTTGCCCCCCCTCCCCCCCCTCCCTATCGTATCTCGGAAACTAAGAGACCGGTATTTTTTTTTTATTACGGATTCGTATAGAGGAGGCTCGGTAAAGTAAAAATCATTTTTCAAAGTGGCCCCCCTTGCCCCCCTTCTCCCCCCCTTTAGGCGAATCTCGAAAATAAAGAGAATTTTCGTGTTTTTTTTTAGGGATTCGTATAGAGGAGGCTTGGGGAAGTAAAAACTATTTTGAAAATTTGACCCCCTTGCCCCCCTCCATCCCCCCCCTTTCGGATCTCGGAAGTTAAGAGACTTGGAACATTTTTTTTTTCAGATTCATTGAGAGGGGCCTTTGCGTTAATCGAAATCATTTTTCGAGACTCCCCCCCTCACCCCCCCTTCAACCCCCCCCCCCCCTTTTTCACTTTTTTTTTTTTTTTTCTTACATAAAACTATTGAGGGGCGTTGAAACCTGTCCGGTGGTGGTACAGCGGCAAAGCGAAGGGGGGAGCGGGCGAGCGAAGCGAGCCGGCGACCCCCGTAGCGTAGCGCGTAGGGATAATGTCATGATAGCTTTCCGGTGGTAGGTAGGTCCTGAGTGGAGCGAACCTGCGAGACCGAGTGGAGCGAAGGGGGGAGGTGGCGAGCGAAGCGAGCCGGCGACCTCCTTAGCGTAACGAAGGTTGAGTGGGTGAAGCGTAACTCAGGGGCGACGACAAGCAAACTTTAGGGTAATGTTTTTTTAGTGGTAGTAGGAGGTAGTAGGTAGGTAGGTGGTAGGTAGTAGGTATGTGTAGGTAGGTGTAGGTAGGTGTAGGTAGGTGTAGGTAGGTGTAGGTAGGTAGTAGGTAGGTGTAGGTAGGTAGTAGGTAGGTGTAGGTAGGTAGTAGGTAGGTGTAGGTAGGTGTAGGTAGGTGTAGGTAGGTGTAGGTAGGTGTAGGTAGGTGTAGGTAGGTGTAGGTAGGTGTAGGTAGGTGTAGGTAGGTGTAGGTAGGTGTAGGTAGGTGTAGGTAGGTGTAGGTAGGTGTAGGTAGGTAGTAGTAGGTAGGTCCCCCCCTTTAGGCGGATCTCGGAAGTTAAGAGACTTGGAACATTATTTTTAAGCTTTATTGAAAGGGGCAATGCGTTATTCGAAATCATTTTTCAAAGCGCCCCCCCTCCCCCCCTTCACGCCCCGCGAGCTGCGCGCAGCTCGCGCACCCACGCAAATACTAGTTTGTATATAAAAATGGGAACATTTTGGTTGTAAAATCATTCCGAATCCAGCAGTACTTCAGTAAGAAACTCTCCTAATAAACAGAAGAAACTACAAGCAACCAGTGGTCTTATTCCCCACCAACCCAGCACACAAGTGTGCCCAGTCTACACATAATTATAGCAACATTACAGAGTTATCCAATTCGTTGCTATAAAACACAAAAATAACAAAAAACACAATTACAATAAAAATTAAATTAAACTATATCCACATAGATAATGTATGTACAGGAACAAAAAAATAATAAACCAAAAAACAAGAAAAAAAAGTTGCCTTTCGTGCATCATCAATCAAAACAAGCTCAAGTAAAATCATCTTTCATTCATCCTCTCACAAAAATTCAAACATACACGACATACATCAACCCACTTAGATGCAAACAAATCACATTCCGGTTTCGATGCCAGTAGAGTGTTCAGCATGGCAAGGGCACGAACTAAAGGAGAATTACAGTGGGATACAGTGCGTGCAGAAGGAACATCTAATAAGTTGTGTCCACGTGGTCTCAGTTGGTACTTGGGCACGGGAGGAACAAAAAGTCTCATATGCTGAGCCACTAGTTCGGGGCAATCCGACTCACCACGAAGGACACGACAGGCAAACATAAGTAAAAAGTAATTACACCCTACTTCGAGAGAGTTGAAAGACCACATTCCTAGTAAAAATTTACAGTTTCTTAAATAAAAACCTAAGGAATGCCTTTTGAACCTTCTCCAGAAGCAAGGCGTAAGTAAATTCATAGGGGTTCCAAATAATTGAAGCTGACTCTAATTTACTTCTGACTAAAGCCATATAAACCAATTCTATTGCCAGAGGGTTGTTAAATTCCGCATATTACGTATATAGTGAAACCTAGCCTTCTATATGAATCAGTGGCGAGGGATTGCATATGATCATGGAAGGTTAGTCGCGGATCGAATAAAATGCCAAGATCTTTAACTGAATTAACTCTTGCAATCGGTTCAGTACCTAAAAAAATATTTTACAAGTCGAGGGTGTTGAGCACGACTATAGGACATGACATTGCATTTAGCCGTGTTAAATAAAAGCTTGTTTTCAATGCTCCATTGGTACAATAAGTTAATATCCTCCTGAAGAGAAACTGTGTCGGCCATCTCCTCAACTATTAACTTCAGATCATCAGCATACAGTAAGCACCTGGAGTGGACTTTCTCAAGATCGTTAACCATGATTCCGAAAAATAATGGTTTCAAAATGGATCCTTGGCTCACACCAGATCGCGTGTGATATGTCTCCGAAACAAAACAACCATGTCTAACATATTGCTGACGGTCACGCATATAACTCGCAATTTTTTTTTTTAAGTTTTGGTGAAAAGCCAATGTTACTAAGCTTAGATAGTAATTCATCATTGTCTATGCTATCAAAAGCTTTTTTGAAGTCGAAATAAATCACATCAACCTGTATGCCGTTGTCCAAGTGGTGTGATATGAGATCCAGACCCGAAACAACTATCTGTAGGCCATACAAATATTTGTTCCGTGCGGGGATCGCGACACACAGCGCAGCAGTCCAATCGCTTAACCACTGCGCCAACCGTGCCGCCAAAATCAATCAATTAATTAAATGTCAATTATTTAAATGCTGTTTTTTTTGGCTCACCAAATTTTATAATTGCTAAAGCAATTAATTACTCCCCATAATTTATCGTAACGTGTATAGCAGCCATTACAGAATGACATATCTAATGTTATGTAATAAAGTGTATAAATTATAGTATCTTAACTTAAACCATCGTGAGGAAACCGGCATGTCTTATAGCCAAAAAATTCGAAGACATGTGACATCTGCCAATCCGCACGGGGGCGCGTGATAGATTATAGCCCATCCCTCTCCTAGAGAGGAAGGAGGCCTGAGTCCCTGCAATGGGAACATTATAGGCTAATGATGAACTTAGCTAACTAATTATAAAACAACCATTCTGTACTTATTTTACAAATTCGCAAACAGTATTTGCCCTGAATTATTTTTAACAAATAACTCTATAGTGCCAATAATCTCTGAGTAAAATGGCTGTGACAGATGGACAGGACGAATCTATAAAGTTTCTTTTTTTTTCTATTTAGCTGAATGAATAATGAAGTACATCCCAAGAACAAACTTAACATTGTGTTCTCCCATACACTCCGACTGCAAATATAAAATTACTCATTCGATGCAACAGCAAACGACTCCGCGACGGTCCTGCAGGCAGATGGCGGCTTGGCGGCCGAACGCGACACTTTTCTAAAACGTGGCCAATAACAGCAATGGACAGAGGGAAGGGAGGCCTTTGTCCTTCAGGCAGACACAAATGGTTGATACTACTAAATTTACTAAGTTTTACTAGGTCCGAACTACAATGACTTAGTTTAGAATCCAGCTATGAATACAGTCGGGTGTGGCGGCGCCTGGGGGTAGGGGCAGCCCTTTGATGAGTGCGCTGTGGTCGCAGGTGCCAGCGACGACGCTGCGGGCTGCGCCGTGCTGCTGGAGAGCTTGCGTGCGCTGGCGGCCGGCGGCCCGCTGCGGCACGACGCCGTGTTCCTGTTCAACGGCGCCGAGGAGAACATCATGCAGGCCTCGCACGCCTTCATCACGCAGCACAAGTACGTACTGTCACACTGCATGTACTGTACTCACACAGTTATATAACTGCTCCGCGCTCCGCAGGTGGGCCAAGGACGTGCGCGCCTTCATCAACATCGAGGCGTGCGGCGCGGGCGGGCGCGAGGTGCTGTTCCAGGCGGGCCCGCACGACCCCTGGATCGTCGAGGTACTGTCATACCGCCACCCTCACCCGTCTATTCACGTAATGTATACTTACAGAGGGCAAACCTCAGCACCGCATGGAACGTGCCAACCTAATTTGTAAGGACGAAGCTTACAAACCACAAAAGCCTTTTGAGCAAGTTAGATTTTGAACTTTTCCTTTACATTAGTAGACGTAGGCGTTCGCTATGGATCTTAGTTATAAATTTTTCCTGTAAGGCGAGTACGACGAGCAACGTGATGGCTTCCCGCCACCGTAGACGCGGGCCTGTGGACGGTGAGTAATGGGCTAGCTCGCCGTCCGACCGTCTTATGACGACGACAGTCCGTGTCGACGGCGCGCGAGTGTTCCACGCGCGCCTCAATGAGATGTCAGCAACATTGAAAGGGCCCGCAAGGGCCGATGCCCGTCGAAGCTGCGGATTGTTCGAAAGAGATACCGCGGCCTCTTCAGAAAGGGCTAAGAAGGAACATGGGTGGTTTTTAGTTAGTAGAAGTCTGACACTCCCTACCGCCGAGGAGTCATTTGATGATTTCCCACCACCAAAAAAAAAAAACAAAAAAGGCGATTATGACGAGTTCGATTCAGCTTTCTAGTGCTAACACAGAGATTAAGCGAGGACGGACAGACGGACGGACGGACAGACAGACAGACATGGCGAAACTATAACCTAGTTAACTACGGAACCCTAAAAACTACTGAAATAATGGTTAATAATGGTTCTAGGTCAAGTTTTGAAAAAATTACAATAATTTTATTGAGATTATAAAATACTAGCGGTCGTCCCGCGGTTTCACCCGCGTAGATCCCGTTCCCGTGAGAATACAGGGATAAAAAGTAGCCTATGACACTCAGCAATAATGTGGCTTTCTATTGTTGAAAGAATTTTTAAAATCGGTTCAGTAGATCCCGAGATTACCCCTTACAATTTAACAAATATACAAACACTCAAACTTTACCTCTTTATAATATTATTACTAGCTGACCCGTGCCCACTTCGTTGGGCCTAATTGGTCGAAAGTGTGCTAATTATCGTTTCGAAAAATTCAATTTCGGGGACGTCCGCTGCGTAAGGAGCCGACCACGCGACTGGCCGCGCGGGTACCTACCTCTCAGATCAGATGTAAAAGGCCACGCCCCTTTCTCCCGAAGCGAGCACGAACGCAAACCGAATTAAACCCGAAACCATCCCGCGCCCTCCGCTGCTTTGGATTTTTCTCCGATTCACTTTGCAAAACGGACTACCACGTAAAAGCCTTTTTATTTTTCGGTTTTTTATATAACCTATGACACTCAGCAATAATGTGGCTTTCTATTAGTGAAAGAATTTTTAAAATCGGTTCAGTAGATCCCGAGATTACCCCTTACAATTTAACAAATATACAAACACACAAACTTTACCTCTTTATAATATTAGTATAGATTAGTATAGAAGTATAGATAAAACATATCTCACAAACTATAAAACTTTAGCAGGGGAAAGTAAAAAAAAACCGGCCAAGTGCGAGTCGGACTCGCGCACCGAGGGTTCCGTAAAAAAAATATATTATGTGATGTAACTAAAAATTTATGGTTTTCGTAATTATTCCTTTATCTATGCTATAAGACGTTGCTTCGTACCAAATTTCAAGATTCTGAGTTCACGGGAAGTACCCTGTAGGTTTTGATTCCCTTGCGAGTGTCGAAAATTTGCGGCATAAACGGGAGTATCTTGATGTAACTAAAAATTTATGGTTTTCGTAATTATTCCTTTATCTATGCTATAAGACGTTGCTTCGTACCAAATTTCAAGATTCTGAGTTCACGGGAAGTACCCTGTAGGTTTTGATTCCCTTGCGAGTGTCGAAAATTTGCGGCATAAACGGGAGTATCTTTTGATCGCGTTGACTTAGAAGTTTGATTTTTTCACAGCTCCAAGAGACCATAGACTTGAGTATTTGATATGAATTTCAGCTTGATACCTCCACGCGTTCCTGAGAAAAAAGGTCTTGACAGACAGACAGACAGACAGACGGACAACAAAGTGATCCTATAAGGGTTCCGTTTTTTCCTTTTGAGGTACGGAACCCTAAAAAAAACAAAACACTATGATTCTAGTAAAAGACCTGTAGTCAAAAAAGCTTCTAAACTACTTGGGTTTAATAAACGCCTCTCTAAGTGTTTTACAAACGCTAAAACACAAAAAAAATTGTATTGCACTTTTGTAAGAAGTCAGCTTGAGTATGCCTCTCAGATATGGAATCCTCGTTATCATAAATATATTGACCGCATTGAAAGCATCCAAAGGCTTTTCATAAAGTATCTTTGCTTTCATCAAAGGATTCCATATCAGTCAACTGATTACCTTAGACTCTGTAAGAAGTACCACCTACTACCACTGGTCGAACGACGTAAAATTGCTGACAGCTTATTCTTGTTGAAAATCCTCAATAACGATATCGATAACCCTGAGTTACTGTCAAAATTTCATTTTAATGTGCCTTGTAAAACATTTCGTTTTAATCCACCCATACGTGTATCTCATACATCTTCGAATTATTTTATTTTATTAATTTTAAGGAAACTTACAGCTAAAACATTTATAGTCAAATTACCATGTAGAGGAAGGCCAATTACAAGTTTCCACACATAAACTTAAAACCAAAATTAAAAAGATACGGTAATATATAAACAACATGAGAGTTACACAAAAATACACAGCTTTAGAATTAATATATAGGTACGTAGACACAACTAAAGCAAATATTAAAAATGAAAATACACAGCGCGAGTATTAGTATAAACACAACTGAAGTAAATCTATATAAATAAAGAGAGAAGTCCTGACTGACTGACTGACTCATCAACGCCCAGTCCAAACCCTTGGACCTAGAAAGCTGAAATTTTGCACAGAGGTTCCCTTTATAATGTAAATAAAATAAAATAAATAAAAATAGCCTTTATTTCTACTACATTAACAAGTTTCATAAGATTAGTATTATATTATGTATTAAAATATATAGATGCATAACTTTGTGTATATTTGGCGCAGCCGTGAGATGCACACAAGCTTTTATTTATTTCTGTTATTTTTCATTTTCTTTATTGTTTGTTGTGTGCACTTGTGGCATGTACTAAATGAATATGTTTTCTTTCTTTCTTTATATATATATATATATATAAGTATAATATTTAATTTTTATTAGTAGCAGTCGCCTCTTCGTGGTCTAAAACTATCAGATAAGGTCAGCAACATCAAAATCAAGAAAAAAACAAGAATAAGTAATTGATGTAAGGCAAAGAACAAGACTACTCAAATGACATTGGGCAGGACCAGGGTTGGCATGTTTAAAACAAGTTGTTTAAAACATGTGTAAAACACATGTTTTAAACACACCTAAGGTATTTAAAAACTGTGACAAGTTTTGCAGCTTTCTCGTTACCGGAGACAAGACCGATACATTCAAATCTTAACTCGAAGAGCTCCAACAATAACCGCCATGATGTTAGCCGTAAGGCTTCATCACTCTTCAGGGAACTTAATTAGCGACCAAACAGTCAGAAACCGCTGGCATGAAGTGAACCTTCATTCCCGAAGACCGCTACGGGTACCACCTATAGCAATGCACAATCGTAGGATTCGATATCAATGGGCTCTTGAACACAGAAATTGGGCAGAAGAACAATGGCGTTTCGTGTGCTTTTCTGATGAGTCTCGTTTTGGTATGAGACCGGATACAAGACGTATACGACACTGGAGAACCCCTGGACGCCAACAGCGAAAATCCTGCCAGGAAGTCCATCCTTATAGTGGTGGAACCATCATGGTATGGGCGGGTATTTGGATCGGCGGAAGAACTGAGTTGATTTGGATCAGAGGCAACCTCAACGCTCAAATTTATGCTGAGACGATTGTATCAGACGTCATCGTTCCTCTACAAGTGCAAATCGGTCCCTTATTTCAGTTAATGCATGATAATGCACGACCGCACACCGCAAGAGTTGTAAGACAGACTCTCGCCGCAGCTAACATCAATGTCCTGCCCTGGCCTGCTCAGTCGCCAGACTTGAACCCGATTGAGCATGCATGGGATATGCTACAGAGAAGAGCTCTGCCGAATATGGAGGGTATCCAGTCGCAAGAAGACCTTTTTTTGTTGTTGCAACGAACATGGGCGGCCATTCCACAGTGTGATTTGGATGAACTCATTTTGAGTATGCCAAACCGATGTTCTTGTGTTGATAATGTTCGCGGTAGAAACACGGATTATTAATTGTTTAAGTTACCCAATAAAATTTTAAAGAAAACTGTTATTTCGGTCTTTTTTTCGAACTTTAATGTTAGTGGTTCAAATGTCAAAAATCCCTTTATTAGGAAAATGGCAAATTTCTTTATTAATGCAAAGGTGACTTGGTTTATCGTTACTGTGACAAACGAAAACACTTTATTTGATGAATCCTTAAAGAAAATTTTAATTAATATCAATCAGGAGAAAAGTTATTGCAAAAATATATATGTTGATCCCTAGACACTTTTGATGTGTGTAGTATAAAAGTGAATTATATCAGGCTTAATCAATTAAAAATGGATGATAACTAACTTAGGAAAAAAAAAAACAACTGTTTAAAACATTTTTAACTGTTTGTTTTGTTTTATAAAATGTAAAAAAACTGTTTTTTTCCAACCCTGGACAGGACACATCTGTAGGATGAGTAACGACAGATGGGCAAAACGCCTAACAGAGTGGATTCCAAGAGAAATGAGAAGGAAAAAAAGGGAGACCAAGTAAAAGGTGGAGAGACATCTTCCATCAGAGATGTGGACCCCTATGGATGCGAGAAGCACGGGAACGTGATACGTGGAAAGGTTTAGGAGAGGCCTACGCCTTTATAATGTAGACAAGGAATAAGGAAGGATTTTTCGAAATTCAACCCCTAAGGGAGTTAAATAGGGGTTGAAAGTTTGTATGGAAAATCGTCATTTTCACGCAGGCGAAGCCGCTGGCAAAAGCTAGTATTACATATTTCCTCCCCATGACCAGACGAAACTTCACCCAATTTAAGTACAGATGGGTAACAGTTGGTTTGTTGTTTGGATTTAACATATTGCCAAAAGGCCCTAGGATTCTTAGAGATGGCTGATTCAATGTTTGCTATATAATCGTCAAACATTTCCTTCTCCAGATCTTTAGCCCGTTGACGTAAGGTAACAAAAGATTGATAGTCCGAGAGATTTCCGTAGGTTTTAAATTTTGAGTGAAATTTTGACTTTTCTTTAATTATTTTAATGAGAGGACTTTTGTACCAAGGAGGATACTTAGCCCTTGGAACGATAGTTTTCGAAGGAATATATGTATCAAGTTGATAGTGTCATAAAAGAATTTAACGGCTTCTTCAAGAGGCCTACAGTTAAGTTCAAAAGGCCAGTCAATTGCCAACATTTTTTCAATTATGGCGTCATAATTATTATGGCTTCGCTCAAGGTCGCTGGCGTTTATCTTAGCCTTAAGCGCAAGGGAGACACTTACGTCTAACAAAAATGAGCAATTTAAAACGTAATATAACATAAACGAAACCCTAATTCGAAAAAGTATTTAAAGAGCATTCTAACGTCATCCCACACTATGAGTTACGCGAGAAATAAAAAGAACTACCCTTTACGTGTACAGGTACAGATGCCCAAAAAATAATGTAAAGTTTTTAACCCGCCTTTCCGACGAGCAACGAATTGTCACACAGACGGTGTATGTCTGCACAGACATGAACCGTAGACAAGTTTGACAGAGCAGTACCGTGTGGCTTGCAGATGTACGCGGGCGCCGTGCCGCACCCCTTCGCGTCGTCGCTGGCGCAGGAGCTGTTCGAGAGCGGGCTCATACCCGCCGATACCGACTTCCGCATCTTCCGCGACTTCGGCAAACTGTCCGGTACGTAGCAAGCGCCCTCCCCGCTGCGAGAGGCTCCCTGGTGATATGACTGTTGTGTTGCAGGCGTGGACCTGGCGTGGAGCGCCAACGGCTACGTGTACCACACGCGGCTCGACACGCCCGAGCGCGTGCCGCCCGCGGCGCTGCAGCGCACCGGCGACAACGTGCTGGCGCTCGCGCAAGGTACGTAACGGCTACGTGTACCACACGCGGCTCGACACGCCCGAGCGCGTGCCGCCCGCGGCGCTGCAGCGCACCGGCGACAACGTGCTGGCGCTCGCGCAAGGTACGTAACGGCTACGTGTACCACACGCGGCTCGACACGCCCGAGCGCGTGCCGCCCGCGGCGCTGCAGCGCACCGGCGACAACGTGCTGGCGCTCGCGCAAGGTACGTAACGGCTACGTGTACCACACGCGGCTCGACACGCCCGAGCGCGTGCCGCCCGCGGCGCTGCAGCGCACCGGCGACAACGTGCTGGCGCTCGCGCAAGGTACGTAACGGCTACGTGTACCACACGCGGCTCGACACGCCCGAGCGCGTGCCGCCCGCGGCGCTGCAGCGCACCGGCGACAACGTGCTGGCGCTCGCGCAAGGTACGTAACGGCTACGTGTACCACACGCGGCTCGACACGCCCGAGCGCGTGCCGCCCGCGGCGCTGCAGCGCACCGGCGACAACGTGCTGGCGCTCGCGCAAGGTACGTAACGGCTACGTGTACCACACGCGGCTCGACACGCCCGAGCGCGTGCCGCCCGCGGCGCTGCAGCGCACCGGCGACAACGTGCTGGCGCTCGCGCAAGGTACGTAACGGCTACGTGTACCACACGCGGCTCGACACGCCCGAGCGCGTGCCGCCCGCGGCGCTGCAGTCCTTTTTCTTGAAGGATGGTAGGAAATTATCAAATGACTCCTCCCGCTCTAAGCGAAGCGGAAGGGAGTGTCAGACTTGTACTGACTAAAAACCACCCATGTTCCTTCTTAGCCCTTTGTGTCCAGGGCTAGGGCCGCGGTATCTCTTTCGAACAACCCGCAGCCCCGGCAGATTTATTGCTCTAGTCTTCAAACTTTGTTACACTGGAGTCTAGTGTAACAGAGTTTGAAGATTGTTTACTAACACAAATTATATTTTATAGAATAGAATAGAATTTATTTATTTTGAGGTAACAAAGACCCACAGATAAATACCTTAACATAAATATACATACTAATAATACATTGTGTTAGTAAATAAAACCTTAAACCTATGTTAGTATCGCATCACTTGTGCAGTATGTGAGTGAGCGATCACGTGGCACTTGCCCGCGGAAGCGACGGAACACCACTCCCTGCGGCCAAGTTCTCTTACAACACGAGGTGCACATAACATGTTGGTGCTCGCAATACTAACACCTTAAACTTGTCGTTGCGGCGCGACTCGACTAATATTATTATTATTTTTGTTTCTGTAAAGTATACAGGGTATTTGAATTCGCCATAACAAATTCGCATATAAAGGAGGTGATTATTAGGCCTTATTTACTTTCCCCTAATAAAGTTTTATAGTTCTGGAGATATGTCAATTTTTATATTTTATTTTATTTTGGCTGGTAGGGGTGACCACACTCGAATTTAACAAAAATGTGCATTTTATAGTACCTATAATATAAATTCAGGGCTGCTGGGCAGCTCTAGCCTGGAGTCGGAGCCGGAGTGGACGTCGCGCCAGCCCGTGTTCTTCGACGTGCTGGGGCTGTGCGTGGTGTCGGTGCGCGCGCCGGTAGCGCTGCTGCTGGCGGGCGGCGCGCTGCTGCTGGCGCTGGGCGCGGTGCAGGCCAGCGCGGGGCAGGCGCGCGCGCGGCTGTGCGTGGCGCGCGCCGAGTGGTGGCGGGCGGTGGGCCGCGCCGCGCTGGCGGGCTGCGTGGCGCACGTGGCCGGCGTGCTGGCGGCCGTGCTGCCCGCGCTGCTGCTGCACGCGGCAGGCACGCGCCTCTCCTTCTACTCGCGAGGCGCGCTGCTGGCGCCGCTCTACGCGCTGCCCGGTCAGTACGAAACTTCTCACATATTCTAACCACAAACTCACTATTTCAATGTTCAATTCGTACCGAGCGAGTGACACGTTGACTGATATTTTCCAAGTAGACTCGCGAATATTCGCAAAAATTACATCACAAAAAAATTAAATCCGAGTATCATCCTAGTCTTATTGATCCTAAAATTCTAAAAAAATACAGAAAATATATAGTAAGATCCCAGGGCCGCCAGACGTCACGTATTTTCTGACGAAGGAAATGTGGGCGATTGAGTAGTGTTAGTATGAACTAAGCTAAGAACACACTACTACCAGCTAGCTTGTTTGGACGGCCAATTTTCAGGTATCAGGTCATCAAAATACACAAAAAATTACTTACTTCATGTATTTTCTCCAAGCTAATTTTTACGTATATTGTAGTCAATATCCTTAAAATAAGTAGCCAACAAAAAATTAATCAAAATCAAAATCAAAATCAAAATTCATTTATTCAAACTAGGCTGATAATCAGCACTTTTCGAAGGTCAAAATTTACTTTACTTTACTACAGTGAAATTTGGCTAACTGGGACATGGATAAGTGAGAAATCTCTATAACTGGAACTCATACTGGGGTCCCATGAAACAAATTGAATATCTGAGACACATTTAACCAGGTTTCACTGTATTTACATTTTTTATAAGACAGTCCCCCAAAAACGCCCACCCATCGGCACTTCCTAGTGTTTAGCTGGAAAGAAGAAGTGGCGGAACAAACTCCCCAGCACACATCTGTCTGTTTGGTTGGTTAGAAGAACCAGACTCGATACAATAGCAAGGTGTCAGTTAAATTTAAGATTTACTACAGACACAATCAGTAATAAACAAAAGTATATACAAATTACAAAGTAAGTGTAAACAATGTAAAAATAAAATAATAAATACATAACATAACAGTAAACTAATTTTGAAGAAAGAACACAAATAACAAACATTGTCTTGTGTTCAACTCAGCGACCAACTATTCTTATCATCTAAGTAGTCGTTAATAGAATAGTAAGCTTTTAAACAAAGATTAGATTTAACTTTGGCTTTAAACTCATTAAATGGCAAGTCTAGAAAAGAAGATGGCAGTTTATTATAAAATGTAATCCCGAGCCCTACGAATGAATTGTGAACTTTGTGAAGCCGGTGAAAAGGAGCACGTAGTTTATGCTTATTTCTAGTGTTAAAGTTGTGGATATCACTGTTTTTAGTGTACAGATGGATATTTTGTCTAATATATAATAATTGTTGTAAACAAGAAAATAATTCTATAGTAACTTAATAATAAGTATAATTATTTTATAAAGGACTGTCCTTTATGCCACCTTGGTAATGGAAACTAGCAGATGACTTCGGTATCAATGAGAACGCCATGAAGAAGCATCAGGTATCAGTGGCATGCGACTACGGCTGACCTCTATAATAGCAGAGTTGAAAATATAAGTAATCTCGAAAAAGAAAAAACAACACGAAAATTATTTTTGAAATACATTAACAGTAGAATACCATAAGTAATCATTTTTCAAATTTACGTATGAAACTCAACCGGAGCAGTATTAGCGACAGTTTTGAATGACAAACGATCGCGAAACGAAATTTTGTCAATTTTTTGGTACAAGTCAATGACCTTTAGTCCAGAGTTATTTGGCGCCGACTACCTAATAGTTTTACTGTGGACGCAATAATGGCGGTAAGAGTGTAAGATATTAATTGCAGGATAGCCAGAAATCGGTTACAAAATGGGAACCCTAGGATAGATTCCAAAGATATTTAGTAAATTGGCATAGATTAGTGCCAGGACCAATGTTGGGCAATCTCCTTTCTAGTATCAGTGCGGAACCCCCAAATAATGGTGTACACAATTGCCTCCTTTTTTAACACTGGATGGGAATAGTCACGGGAAAATTGTGATGTTGTGTACCTATTTAACATAGATCTTAAGAAAATTGTTACTAACACTTATATTATGTATAGTCGACCAAGAAATTGGTTTACCACTTTTGATGACATCTCCCAGTAACATAATTATTCGCTAAGGATGACAGATTCTGACGTGAAAATAGCACTTGATGTTTTGTACGTGCAAATGATATTCAACCTTAGAGTGGTAAACCAATTTCTTGGTCGACTATACCTACTAACATAGATCTTAAGAAAATTGTTGCTAACACTTTTATGGATTCTGTCCGAAATAAACGGTTATCAGTATTGAAGTAGATTAAAACTGTCTCCCCGTGTGATGGTCAGCGCTGGCGGGCACGTGGGCGGCGGCGCTGGCGCTGTGGGGCTCCCCGGCGCTGCTGCGCGGCTGGAGCGGCGCGCGGGCCTGGCACGACGCCGCCGTCCTGGGCTGGGCCGCGCTGCTGCTGCTGTGTGCGGCCAGGGGGCTGCGCTCCGGCTTCCTGCCGCTGCTGTGGGCGCTGCTGCCGGCCGCGGCCGACCTGCTGGCGGGCGGCGCGCGGCCCGAGCGGCGCGCGGCGCTGTGGGCGCTGGGCGCGGCGCTGCCGGCGGCGCAGACGTGGTACCTGGCGCTGGGCTCGCTGCGCATGTTCGTGCCGCTCGTGGGGCGCGCGGGCGCGGGCGCGCTGCCGCCCGACGTGGGCATGGCGGCGCTGGTGGCGGTGCTGGTGCAGGCGAGCTGCAGCTGGCTGCTGCCGCTGGTGCTGGCGGCGCGCGGCGTGCGGCGGCTGGTGCGGGCGCTGTGCGGCGCGTGCGCGCTGGCGGTGCTGCTGGTGCTGCTGACGCCGCTGGGCGCGCCGTACAGCGCCGCGCGCCCACAGCGACTGATGGTGTTCCACACGCGCCGCACGCTGCACTCGCCGCTGGTGCTGAAGGACCGCGTGGACAACTTCTACTGGATGCCGGAGCTGGACGCCAACACGCCGCACTCCCTTGACGAATACGGTGAGTACGAGTATGAACATATGATGAATGGCAGACGATACCTACCTACTTATATTTTAGGCAATACCTATCCTTAAAAATAAGTCGCTAATACTCCCAGACACTTTCCGTCGGCCGTATTGCTTTACAGACGCTTTAAAGCTCCCAAAATAATGACTTCACTTCACGTCATTGATATAATAAAACCCAAGATACACACTCCGCGTCTCAAAACCGTCCGCTTAAAATGAGTTCACAATGAACTCATTTCAAATAGTCTCGCGTCGCTCGCGTCTCTGCACGGTCGTACAAAATACTTTTTATATTGCTTTTTATAACTGCATTGTAAAAGGAATCTGCGTAAGGTTGAATTTGCCAAAAAAAATATGTTTATAGTGACGATAACTACATGTAGTAGTGCGTGTATTGGTGAGTGTTTGGCGACAGTTTCGACTGTTTGTTTTGTTCGAGACTGTGCATCTAGGGTTTTATTATATCAATGCTTCACGTACATTGTGATACTCCATTTTTATATATATCCACCAGACAACTGTTTTAAAACCTTTTACCAAGAAGACAGACTGATCCAAGGGACCAATCATCCCCTAAACTCAATTTTAAGCGCGAGGGCATCATAACTTTGATAGTTGTAAGTTTTATAACTTTGATAGTTGTAAGTTTTATAACTTTGATAGTTGTAAGTTTTATACTTTTTGAGAAAATCGAATCAGAGTTCCTAGGTAGCAGGTGGCTCGGTTTATTTGCTGACCAGTGTATATTATCAGAATTTCTCTTTGGAAGTCTCATCAAACAAAAAAAAACCGTAAAACTGATGGGCTTATAGCCATATAATATGATCTTCGCTACCAACATCAAAATGCTTTTGATGAAATATGTTCCTTTATTTGCTTTTCCTAAGCCAGTTCCGTATAATGGTGTCGGACGTAAAGAATAGCACCATCCTATATCTTCCCGTGGGTGTCGTAAGAGGCGACTAAGGGACTTACCAGAGAATGGGCAGCAGCGTTCTCTGTGCCTTTGTAGCAACCGTAGTGCGTTTGCTAACCCGCCTGCCAAGCGTGGCGTTTATGGCAAAAAAAAATGCGCGAAATAAAAATGGCTCCTAGTACCCGTCCGCCCGTCTACCCTCGACTACGGTAGCGGTCGAGGCAAGAGCATGGCAAGGGGTGCTAAGAATCTTCGGAAGGGATCCGGCTCCCCCAAGACAAACCGACGCCTTGACCTGCCAGCGTTTAACACGCGTACACTCCGAGCCGACGAGAAGATATTGAGCAGGCTGCGATCGAGTATTGTGAGATTATCTGAACTCCGAAGAGAGGGAGGACACGGTAATCCTGAAATCCGGCAACCTGCTCTACTTCCGAGAGGGAGACCGGCAGTCACAGGGTGGTGTTGGGTTTATCGTCCACAAGTCTCTCGTGAATAACGTGGTGAAGATCGAGAGTGTGTCGAACACTGCGTACCTTATACTCAGAATATCGGCAAGATATTCGCTGAAGGTCATACAGGTCTACGCCCCGACCTCGGCATACCCCGACGATGAAGTAGAAACCATGTATGAGGATATTTCTAAAGCGTTGCATGGTTTCAGAACTTACTTCACCGTTGTCATGGGGGACTTCAACGCGAAAGTGGGCAAACGAAGCGATGATGAGCTTCAGGTGGGGCAATTTGGGGTTGGACATCGGAACCACCGGGGTCACCAACTGGCCAGTTTTATGGAGAAGGAGGGCCTCTTTATGATGAACTCCTTCTTCAAAAAACGTGAGCACAGGAAGTGGACCTGGCAGAGCCCCGATGGTGCGACTAAAATGAGATTGACTTCATCATGTCTACCAACAAGCAATGTTCAATGATGTCTCTGTGATCAGTTCGGTCATCGGTGAAAACCGGGAGCGATCACCGCATGGTAAGAGACACATGCGACTGATGAAGTCTACGCTCCGTCCGACACAGATCCAAATCCAAAACCCCGAGAGCTTTCAGCTTGAACTTCAGAATCGCTTCGAATGCCTAGTGTTGGGGTTATCTCGTCGTTGACTGGATACCCCGGTAGTTGTTGTAGGAAGATAGTTCACACCAAACCACTGTTATGTTCAATAGTTTAATTCCGTATTACAAGTTACGTTTGCTTGGTTGTCTGAGCCGCACTTGATGCAATGTTATTATTGATCGACCCGCCTGTGGCTAAGTTTTAGTGACGACTGATTCTATATTAGAATATAATTAATAAAGTACGTTTAGCGTTATTCATTACGTGCGCATAAACGTACTTTTGCTGTGTGAGCATTTTTGGCTCGTACACCTAGGAAGCTCAGTGGACGACTACGACGACGGGTTTGTGGAAACTGTCCATACGATTGGGTCTAAAGTATTTAAGATACAACGTGGAAATAAGACCAATAAGCTCTCAGATCACACTCTCAAACTCATGAAGGAGCGGCGTGAAATGATCCTGCAGTCTTCAGCAGACGAAGCGTGTAAATACCGGCAGCTCAATAGACGGATCTCCAAATCCTTGAAGAGCGACCTCCGCCGCTTAATACCGAGCGTATTAAAGACGCTATTGAACGGAACAAATGCTCCAAGGTATTATATAGAACCCTACACTGAGCGTGACCCGACACGCTTTTGGCCGGTTTTTTACTATTAAGACGATGACAATAGCTATTGACTTCTGATGTTTCAGTATTTTTGGACACGCCCACAATTTTTCCGATAACCTAGCGCCATACTACCAAGTAAGAAACAAATAGTCCAGGATCCGCGGTCCATTTTTGCACTTGATTACTATCAAGCTAATTTTGATGAGACGGCGAGACGCCCAACAATTTCCTGCACGAAACTCTCGAATTCTCGATTGTGGTAAGTAATAGGGGTAGCAGGGATAAAATATGTTGGTTTGATGATTCTCAAAAGTGTTAAGTACAAACACTTTTGAGAATCATCAGCTGGGTTTTTTTTGTTAAATCTGATGATAATTATCTAAATTATTTGAAAAAATATTTGTCCTACAAAATGTATGGTTTGATCAAAGAGTCCCCTTCCTTCCTTCCAATATGTATCGATAACGAAGTCATTAAAAATGATTACTTACTAACTGGGTTTTGGGGATTGGATATTTTCTATTAAACCCACTCTTTACAAGTTGCCTACAAGATTCTAAAAATTATATTAAGTGTTTGGCACTTACTCCACGCACCATCAATACTCCTGTACATCATAAACAACAGGCTAATACACTTTCTGGAGCCACAAATTCCAGAAGAGCAAGCAGGTTTTGTTAAAGGCAAAGACACGCGGGAACAAATCCTGAACGTTCGCCAAATTATAGAGAAAAGCCGGGAATTTAACAGCCCTGTATTGATATGTTTCATAGATTATACCAAAGCATTTGATTGCGTGGAGTGGGGCAAGCTGTGGGGGGTTCTTAAAGACATGGGAACGCCTCAACATCTTATTGACATAGTCCGATGCCTCTACCTACACATCAACAACCGCTCTTTCGTCAAAATAGACACCGACTGTTCAAATGCGTTAGGCAGGGATGCATCCTCTCACTTCTGCTCTTCAATATGTATGAAGAGTAATATCATTCAAGACTCTTTAGGGCTGGGACAAGGGGTTTACTGTTGGTGGAAAGTGGATTTCCAATCTGAGGTACACTGATGACACCGTTCTCCTTGCTACAACATTTGGCAACATGAAAGAGATACGGCACAGATTGGAAGTGGAAAGTGGCAAAGTAGGGTTTGCAATAAATAGGCAGAAAACCAAGCTTATGGTGGTAGATCGTGCGGGAAAGCTATCGGGCGCCTATAACATCTAAGGCATCTATACTGTGGACAGCTTCGATTAACTGGGCTCCAATATAATTAATGATGGCTAAAGATGCTATATTATGCCCCCGGAACATCTGGGAAAAACGTGGTATAAGTTGTTTTAAAACGAAGGCCCGTTTGGTCAGAGCACTAGTTTTCCTGATGTTCCTCCATAGAGTTAATAATAATAATATTTATTTATTTTCAGGCTACTTTGGCCCATAGATAAATACCTTACAGACTAACATACATACGATATAATTGACAGCTTGTGTTAGTAAACAAAACCTTAAAACGATATTAGTATCACTACAGTTGCACTACGTCACTGTGCGATCATGTGGCACTTGCCCGCGGAAGCGTCGAAACACCACCCCCTGCGGCCAAAAGTCCTCTTCCAAGACGAGGTGCAGGTAGCATGTCGGTACTCGCACCACAAACGCCTTAAAGTTGACGTTGCGGCGCGACTCGAGCAGCTGCACTCTCGCCACGTACTTGATCTTCTGGCGCACGTACTCCACGATGTCCTCCGTCGTAGTGGTGTAATGTAGACGGGAGAGGTACAAAGGAGTGTTCGGCTTTGCGGCACGAATATGCACATTGGGCTCCGATGGAGCCGTGCCGCAGCGGTTCTTGATGGTTCGCTGACGGCGCTTCCTCCTCAACACCGTCACGAAACCATCATCAGCCTGGATCGGTTCCTTTTCAGGCACAGGCTTCTCGGAAGGAGCATTTTTCCCCACAAGTTAAGACATGGACAATCCAAACAAGAGTAAGACAGAGGATAGACGCATTCGAAATGTGGTGTTTTAGGCGGATTCTCCGAATTCCATGGACGGCCAAACGCACAAATGTGTCTGTCCTTTACCAACTCGATATCAAGACTAGATTGTCAACAGTTTGCCTACAGCGTATTTTGTCTTATTTCGGCCACATAATGCAAAGAGGAGATAGCAGCCTTGAAAAGCTGGTCATTGTTGGCAATACCGAAGGCAAGCGACCGCGAGGCCGGTCGCCATTTTACAAATTTGGAAGTGTCTGTCTTCCAAACGATTGGCTTTGAGAAAAAATTGTTTGTGGAACCTCAATGTCATTTTTAAAGACCTGTCTAATGTCTATAGACACCCCACACGTAGGTATAGGTTTGATGAAAAAAAAATATAGTTTCAGTTCCATGTATGGGGCGACCCCCTAAATCCTTTTTTTTATTTTTGTATAAAAATCGTAAAGCGGTTCACAGAATACTTGTAGAGTTTCAACTGTGTAGTCTCAATAGTTTCCGAATGAAGTGGCTGTGACATACGGGTGGACAGACGGACAAACAGACATGACGAATATATAAGGGTTCCGTTTTTTGCCATTCGACTACGGACCCCTAAAAAACAGCTGGTTTGTAGTAATTTTTGATGAGCTCGTTATCAATACATGTTGGATTTAGATAATGATCATCAGATAAAAATAAAATAGTTAGTAATAGATTTTTGAAAATCATCAAATAAATAATTATAATAATATATAATCAATATATATTTTATCCCTGCTGCCCCTATTACCTACCACAATCGAGAGTTTTCGTATAGGGTAATGTTGGCTCACGGAAAATTAGCTTGATAGTAATCAAGTGAAAAAATGTACCGTGGATCCTGGACTAACATTGTGACGCGGTCAATAATAATTTATAGATGAACGGATAGCTGTCAGTGGGGCGCAAAGTGACATACGTCCGTCTAGCACCGCGCCTAAGCGCTCACTGTCGGATTGCATACGTAAGAAAGAGAGCGCGATGACGCAACGCTCGAACTTCTTACAAACCATATAATGATTAATTATAAAATAATAATTTATTAAATAATCAAAAATTAAAAACAACCAAATTTTGTATTTAAATATGATACGTTATTGTTATAAATTTTAACAACGTACGTTCATCAGTAATACAGATATTTTTGTTGGAAGATCATTTTAAGAGGTTAGTTTATCATTTTTTTGTATCGAGAAAACTTTTCAAAAACGTGTTTTGAAAACAACGAAATTATCAGAAATATGTTCAAGATTAACATATATTTTTTTCCGCCGTGTCAAACTGTATAGATTTGGCTAAAAAATTGTTCAATACAAGCCTATTTGGCTCTTGTCAGCGCCTTAAAATGTTAGGTTAATAATAAAAATTATAATTCTTTGCGAAGCTTATTTAACCCATATGGTATCAATCTATATCTTAATAAATGTGTTTGTTAGAACGGAAAAATATAGAATATTTGTGCACTCTAATCTATACATCTTAGAAGCAATGTAAAAATATCCGCGCGATAAAATAAGTAGTGGCGCGGCAGTCATTCGGGCCAACGCGCGTATAGTGTCGTAATGTAGCTACGTGGGGATGCTGGCTGACGTCAAATTCTAATTCTAAATATAACACATAACATCACGCCTGTAATTCACGAAGGGTTAGGCAGACGTGTACCTAATAGTACACCTACATTTCGCCAGTTATGTTTAAGTCCCATGTAATAGAGGGCGAGCCTATTGCCATCAACCGGGCACAAATCCAGACTCCGTGGCTGTTACTGATAAATTCCTGATGGAAAAAGCCAATAACACTTTGCCCGACCCGGGAATCGAATCCAGGACCTCATGCTCAGCAGTCGCGCTTGCGACCACTAAATCAATGATGCAGTCAAAATATTTACTGCACCATTATGTTTATAAGTACAAGGTGTTACTGTATATTTAACAGTAAGAGATACCTATAGTAATTGTCACTTTAATAATAATATAATCTACGTACGCTAATCTAATAAAGAAGAAAAAATATTTTCTTTTTTGTTACGATTTAACTTAATTTATGTTAGATACTCCATTTATCGAGAAAGGTATATTATGTGACGCAGATGAAGTTGCGTGTGTCAGATAGTATTTTATATTTATGTCAACTACTTTCGGTTTGTGGCAACGGGGATTACGTTACATCCTGTACGTATACGTACGGTTCGCATACATCCCAGCGTGTGTTTGTTAATGATCACCTTACTGTGGAATATAAGAAGCTGCTGAGTAAGGTTAAAACCATAGCCAAGGACAAGAATTACGAGTTCATTTGGGTGAAACATGGAAAAATTCACATACTCAAAAACACCAACTCCAAAGTTATAATAGTGAGAAAGGAACCGGATTTAAACAAAATCGCCTAATATGTTACCTATATTGTGCACAACCGTCTCCGCTTTTTCGTTTTATTATGTATCGCTTTGTATCACTAAGATGTCACAAATTGTTTAGCACCTCTGCCGCACTAATAAGCCCATCCCCGCTCTCTTGTTCTGTTAAAAAAATCCTTTATGTTTCATATCGCGCTGTTCATTTTAAAGTGTTATTGCAGAAAAATATGCCTTGTTCACTCGCACTTGCACGAACTACACATTATTGCTTGCCTACTCGCACAGTTATTTACCGCTCAACGTCAAATAATTCGTCCACTCCAATAGTCACCGTATGCTTTCTACAGGTATATTTATTTTTCTACTACCCTGTTTTAGCTAATATTTTTATGCTTTGTGTTATTGTGGTCTATTTTACTGATTCTAATTCTGTTGTTGCTTTTTTGCACAATGGCTAGTAACGTTAATATTAATTTACATGGTTTAAACATATTTTATCAGAACGTTCGTGGTCTACGAACTAAAACCGATACCTTCTATCGTCGAATGTTGGCCAGCTCATTTGATGTTATTGTTCTCACTGAGACATGGTTGTTGGATGGTATTTTGAACTCGGAATTTTTTTAAAGAAAGATATATTGTATGGCGACGGGACCGGGATTATGCCCTGACTGGACAATCACGTGGTGGAGGAGTTCTTATAGCTGCTCGTCGAGAATTATCAGTAACGTGTCAACAAAATTTTAATTCAACAGCTGAAGATCTCTGGATAAGCATACATTTAAAAAATTCGAATTCGCGTAAGTATTTTAATTTACATCTCTGTGGGATTTATTTATGTAAACAAAATCTTGGTCATTCCTTTTCTTCGCAATTGATGAATTTTCTTTCGTCATTAAATCGGTCTGTGATTGGCAATGGTTCTGATAAATTTCTTATTGTGGGTGACTTCAATATGAGCGGAATAAGTTGGGTCCCGTCCGACAATATATCGTTCGTCCCAACGAATCTTAAGAGTAATGATGAGGTGCTGCTTGGAGATGAGTTGTGTACTCTCGACTTGGGTCAATATAATGGTGTGACTAACAGATACGGTAAATTACTTGACTTAGTCCTCTCGAATCAGGCGGTCAGTGTGTCTGAAAGCTTAAGCCCACTAGTACCAATCGATGATTATCACCCAGCATTGTTAATTACTATGGATCTTGTTGAAATACCTCCCCTTGGGTGTGCGTCACGTTTACAATTTTTATATGATAAGGGTGATTACGAATCCATTAATCGTGACATTTGTGAGACTGACTGGGAAAGTGAGTTTGCAGTAAGGTCAGCTGACGATTCCGTAAGTTATTTCAATAACGTTATTTATAATCTGCAATCCAAATATATTCCTCAGAAACTTTCTCGTAATAAATCATATCCGATCTGGTACAGTTCCTCATTGATAAAAACAATAAAAGAGAAATATAAATACTTTAAAAAACTAAAAACCTATGGCAATAAAGCCGACGAACTGACATTTAAACTTCTTCGTGATAGGGTAAAAATATTAGAAAGTCAGTGCTACGCAAATTATTTGAAACTTACCGAAGCGTCTATAAAAAATAACCCGAAACAATTTTGGACTTTTGTTAAGCAACGTCACAACACAAATGCAATCCCGAGCACGTTCAATTTTAACAACGAAACATTGCGTACCGGGGAGTCCATAAGTGAGGCATTTTCAACTTATTTTTACTCCACATTTTTGGATCCCAACCTTAGTCATGGTGGTAGCTCTAATTCCTCTTCCTCTTCTTCTACTGAAACATCAAACCTGTCGTCTGATATCAGCCGTATCACGGTGAACATTGAAGACATAACCAACTTACTTCGTAAATTAGATACATCGAAAGCGCCAGGCCCGGACAATATCTCATCCAAGCTTCTCGTACGTTGCGCTGCATCTATTGCTCTTCCTATTTCGATTCTATTTAAAAAATCTCTTGATACTTGTGTCGTCCCCAGACTCTGGAAATCGGCATTCATAACGCCTGTACATAAGAAAGGAGTCAAAACAGACATTGTCAATTATAGACCGATATCCAAATTGTGTATCATTGCCAAGGTTTTCGAAAGGATCATTTATAACCAGGTCTATTCTGCTCTGGAACAATCGTTTAGTCCCTTCCAACACGGCTTTCTTAAAGGACGATCCACTGTCACCAATCTTGTGTTGCTCAATAACTACATCACCGACGCAATGGACCACGGTAAACGAGTCGATGTAGTCTACACAGACTACAGCAAGTGTTTCGACAGAATCGACCACGCCATCCTATTACGGAAGTTAGAGGGCATCGGTATACGCGGAGATTTACTCAGGTGGTTTTCATCTTACATAGAAAACAGGTCGCAAGCTGTGGTACTGAATAATTATATATCCAGCTGGGTTTTAGTCCCCAGCGGAGTACCCCAAGGTTCGTTGCTCGGTCCATTATTATTTATCATCTATGTGAATGACATCGACTCCTGTCTGACCTCATCCAAATTACTGTGCTTCGCTGATGATATGAAAATTTATGCTTCTATATCATCGACTGCGGACATGATCGCATTTCAAACTGACTTGCAGTGTCTTGAAGTATACTGTCAAAAAAATAAACTAGATCTCAATCCCAAAAAATGTTCAGTCGTAACATATACCCGTGGACGGTCAGTCTTAGCCACATCTTATACTCTTGGTGGCCATGTATTACCTAGTTGTGGTACTATTCGTGATCTGGGGGTCCATCATGATTCCAAACTTATTTTTGATAAGCATATTGATGCCATCGTCGCTAAAGCCTCAAAATCCCTCGGTTTCATAATGCGATTATCCAAGTGCTTCACACAAGCTAAAACGTTAAAAATTCTATATTGCACATTTGTTAGAAGCCACTTGGAATACGCATCTGAAATATGGAATCCATGCTATCACAAATATATCGACCGTATTGAGCGTATACAAAAAAGATTTATAATTTTTTTGTGTTTTCATCAGAGGGTACCGTATCAGTCCAGTAACTATCTCAGTCTCTGTAAAAACTATCATCTCTTACCGTTGGTTAATCGTCGTGAGATCTCTGACTGTATCTTTTTATTGAAGACGGTTCGAGGTGACATAAATTGTTCTGATATTTTGTCCACTGTCCACTTTAACGTTCCAAGCAAGTTGAAACGGTTCAATCCACCATTGCGGGTGCCATTTACAAGTACCAACTATAGACAAAATTCGTACGTTGTGCGTGTAAGTAGGTATTTTAATAATGTGTGCAAACAGTTCGACTTTGATATTTCTGAAACTAGTGTGAACTCGGCAAAAAAGCGGTTAGCTATGAATTTCTTTAAAGCTTAATTTCCTTGGAGTTTAGTTTTATCATCTCTTATTTAAATAAGTATTTCTAAGATATTAAGGTGACGAGCTATTAGCAAGTTTTTAATAATTTAGTTTTTGTTTCCATTCTTTGGCAATGTGATGTTTTGTTCCACAATTTATTTATACCAGACAAGCTCTAGACGTGAAGACTTGTAATTGGCTGTCTGATTATTTATACTGTTATTGGTCAATATTGTATCTAGCTTGTTATATCTGTGAGTGCCTCCCAGATACGTCATCACCGTTACTGTGAATGGATTGCGCCACCCAACTCGATGCGTCCAATAAAACTAAGCAGCAGAGGGGGCGCGGGGCCTTTCGTCACATACATCGGTCGTTAGGACAACCTCTTAGTTATTACCTATTCACCTAATAATAAGAATTATATGTAATTTCTTTATTAAATTCATATAGTGGAAACTTCCTTTGGATTTATTTGGACTCCTCCGCTGCCTATTACATAATTGGCGCAGCCGGTGTAGGTTGTCGAGTCAGTGCGTGCAAATCAAAGACTATAATTTCACGATCGAGCTGAACATTTAGACATTTTTGTGCGTGCTGTTCACGTTTCAACGTGCGTCGTCGACAATCCAGAAGAACCAGAAGCAGCCGTTGGAGATCCTGTAAACCGTATCCAGACATCGATACTACGGGAGCCGCCGATATGTACTTTATGTGAGTTGCACAAATTCCTTACAGTCGGTCGCTATTTCCCGCCTCCAAAATTTTCCACCCACGATCATCGCGATCTATTAGGGGTATCGAACCCCTGAGCAATCGGTTGTCCTCTCGCATCGCTCTGAGGGACGCTTCCCGAAATTTAGAGTTAGATAGCTTAGATATAACCATGGCAGATCAAGACGATATGATCAATAAAATTTTTAAAACATTAAAACTAGTACCAGAATTTGACGGCAATAGCAATACTCTAATTAGATTTTTATCACTATGTGACCAGCTTGTTGCGAACTATATTAATCCAGCACCTGGTCATGAATTAACCAACTTAGCATTATTAAATGGTATATTAAATAAAATCACCGGGAACGCCGCTAGAACGCTAGTGACAAATGGTGTTCCCCGGGATTGGAACGGTATTAGGAGTACGTTAATTCATAATTTTTCAGACCATAGAGATGAGTCTGCGTTATACAACGATCTATCGTTACTATCTCAAGGATCAGATACGCCTCAAGTATTCTATGAGCGCGTGTTAAACCTTTTAAGCACCATCATGACATACGTAGAAATACACGATGCTGTCGCTACCACCGTCGAAGCAAAAAGAACTTTGTATAAGAAACTAGCTTTGCAGACGTATCTAAGAGGCCTAGCGGAACCTTTAGGATCTAGGATTCGATGCATGAGGCCTCCTTCCCTGGAGGAAGCATTAGAATATGCCCAAGAGGAGATGAACGTTGTTTACCTCCAACAAAAAATTATGCCTTCAAGTAAAAGGTTACTTCCAATATCCCCAAATGTGCTAACTCAGTATCCTCAGATGAATAGAAATTTGATGCCTCGAAATTTTGATCCAAATCGCTTTATTCCACAGCAGCCTAGACCATTTTATCAGGGACCTTCTAGAACCCAACAAATGTTCAAAGCTTTACCGCGATCCAATATGTCCACCGGTTTTAGAGTCAACCCTAGACCCCCAACGTCTCAGCAGGCACCGAACAACCAGCCTCGACCAATGAGCGGTGTTAGTCACCCCGTTGCGCGTGTCCTGCCACCGACCAATATGCACGATTGGCGTAATTACGGTAGTCCACCCCCTAGTAATTACTTTAGAACACGAGAAGCAAACGTGAACGAATTTTTTGTACAAGAACCCGACTTTGACTATTATGTCCCAGAAGACTTTTTCTACTGTGACTATGACTATGTCCCAGCTTGTGACCCGACTACTCACTTGACACTGACACAGGACGTCTCCGGAGGTGAACCCATACCCACAGTTCTACCTGAAAATCCAAAGTCGTCAAATTTTCCAAAGGAAGCCCCGAAAAATGCCCCCGACTAGAAATTAATATACAGGGGAAAAGACAATTGCCTTTTTTAAAATTAAATGTTAGGCCCGACTTTCCACCTTTAAAATTTTTAATTGATACGGGAGCTAACCAGTCGTTCATAAGTCCTGAAACTGTGGCAAAGTACTATCCCGACTATGAACTTAACTATGAACCATTTATAGTCGCTAACGTGCATGCATCTACAATGAATTATTACTCAATCACTATACCCTGTTTCGAAGAATTTAAAGACAATAATCCAATCAAGTTGAACATATACAGATTTCACGATTACTTTGACGGACTAATAGGGTGCGATCTTCTTGAACGATTCTTAGCAAAAATTGACCTTAGTTCTCGCGTACTTAAAACTGAATTTTCTAGCAACCCTATACATATGTATACCTCCCGAAGTGTAAATTTGTATGAGAACATTATTCCGGCACAATCTTCTAAAATATTAAATTTGCCTATTAATATTGGCCAAGGAGATATATACATAGATCAGCAATATATACAGAGTTGTAACATAACTGAATGTGTAACTACAGCAAAAAATAATCGAGCTTTTTTAGAAATATCTAACCCTACGAATAATGATGTAATTTTATCTTTGTCAGAACCAATCGTCGCACATGTATTTAGCGAACAAACTGTAACTGCAGTGTCATCGGATACTTACAATAACAATACTCGTCGAACCGAGCAGGTGTTATCGCGATTGCGCATAGACCATTTAAACCCAGAGGAGACAATCAATTTAACTAACCTCTGTAGAGAATACTCAGATGTATTCTATATTGAAGATGAACCTTTAACGTTCACAAACCAAATTAAGCATAGCATTAACACCACAGACGAATTACCTGTCTATAGTAAAACTTATAGGTATCCATATATTCATAAGGATGAGGTACAAACTCAAATCAGTAAAATGTTGGATGAAGGGATAATTAGGCCTTCTACCTCCGCATGGAGTGCACCTATATGGGTAGTACCAAAGAAGAGTGACGCGTCTGGCAAAACTAAGTGGCGCATAGTCATTGACTTCCGTAAGCTGAACGAGAAGACAATTGACGATAAATATCCCATCCCAAATGTCACCGATATATTAGATAAGCTAGGGAAGTGTCAATACTTTGTTACTCTTGATTTAACTAATGGGTTTTACCAGGTAGAATTAGATCCTAAAGATATTCATAAAACGGCATTCAATGTGGAGCATGGACATTATGAATTCCTGCGAATGCCCATGGGCTTGAAAAATTCGCCAGCCACCTTTCAGAGAGTAATGGATAATGTACTTCAAGGTCTTCTGAATAAAATTTGTGTTGTATATTTAGATGATATCCTAGTGTTTGGTACTTCTTTACAGGAAATCATAGATAACTTAGGTAAAGTATTTCAGCGTCTTAGGGAATCCAATTTTAAGATCCAGATGGATAAGTCCGAGTTCCTAAAACGTGAAACACCATATTTAGGGCATGTTATTACCCCTGACGGTGTCAGACCGAATCCCGAAAAAACTTCGGCAATTGAAAATTATCCTATCCCAAAAACTCCGAAACAAATTAAATCTTTTCTAGGCCTTATCGGGTATTACCGTAGATTTATTCCCGATTTCGCTCGTGTTACAAAATTTCTTACCACATGTCTGAAAAAGGGAGCTAAAATTAATATTACACCTGATTATATAAAACATTTTGAACACTGTAAGGCTCTTCTGACTAATGACCCGGTACTACAGTATCCAGACTTCTCAAAGGAATTCATTCTCACTACTGACGCATCCAAATTCGCACTGGGCGCTGTACTATCCCAAGGCCCAATAGGAGCTGATAGGCCCATAGCTTATGCATCTAGAACACTAAACGATAGCGAAACAAATTATTCAACAATCGAAAAAGAACTCCTTGCGATCGTCTGGGCAACAAAGTACTTTAGGCCATATTTATTTGGGCGCAAATTTAAAGTAGTCACTGACCATAAACCGTTGCAATGGCTAATGAACTTAAAAGAGCCTAATTCGCGTCTAACTAGGTGGAGACTAAAATTGTCCGAATTCGATTTTAATGTAATTTATAAAAAGGGTAAATGTAATACAAACGCCGACGCTTTGTCACGTATCGAAATTCATAATGATGAGACTATCTCAATGATAGTCAATACGTCACAAGCACCACGACGTCACTATAGTACGTCATCAACAATTTCAGCACCTGAAGCTATGTTATTGAATAATTCTTCAGTGGTTCAAGATAACCATAGTTCTTCAACTATCACAGCACCTGAAATTCAAGACATGTCAGACGGAGAGACCGCTCACACTAGCGTAGAAAGCCCAATTCTCGAAATTCCCATTAGTGAAGACCCCTTAAATAAATATCGTAGACAAATTATAATTAATATAGTTAGTGACTCACCTACATCTAAGTCTGTAATTAAAAAACCTTTTGATACTTACCTGCAAGTTGTGACGAATGTACGAAAATCCCATTTTGATAAAGACATTGTAGACCTAATAAAAAACCGCGTAGATCCCAAATTCCGCACAGCTATCTTAGTCCAACCAATAGAGAAAATGCTTGAAATAGTTCCTGTAATTCAAAGAAATTTTAAAAGTTCATCTATGAAGTTGATTCTGGTTAAATGCCAAATTACTAATATATCCGAATATTTAAATCAACAGGATGCTATTCGCAAGTATCACGAGGGAAAGACAAATCATCGTGGCATAAATGAGACCTACCTAGCCTTATCACATCAATTTTTCTGGCCTAAAATGAAAACTGACATAACTAAGTACATTAATGAATGTAGGATATGTAATTGTGCAAAATACGACCGTAACCCGATTCGCCAAGAGTTTAGAATCGTTCCACCGCCTAGTAAACCCTTTGAAACTGCACATGTCGATGTTTTAACTATCGAACAAGAAAAATATTTTACTATAATTGATTCTTTTAGTAAATATGCTCAGGCTTACCGTATGGCAGACTGTACAGCCCCTAATATAATAAAATCACTTTTAATTTTTAGTACGCACCATGGTCACCCAATGAGATTAATAACTGACCAGGGAACCGAATTCACAAATCAGGTAGTTAGTGAATTTTTACGACTACACAAAGTACAGCATCATACCACTGCTGCTCATACCCCGAACGAAAATGGGATGATAGAGCGTTTCCATAGCACACTTCTTGAACATTTACGCATATTAAAGCTGAAACACAAAAATGAATGTGCTTTCACTTTAGTCCCTTACGCTCTTTTAGCATATAATAGTTCCATTCATAGTCTGACTAAATGTAGGCCGTTTGACCTTATCACTGGGCATTTCGACCCACGGGACCCCACGGATTTAAATCTGTCGGAAAGATTGCTACAACAGTACATTCAAGATCACCGTAGTCGAATGGAAACGGTATATAGCCTTGTCCATGAATCATCGCTTGCCGAACGCGAGGCATCGATGACGCAACGTAACAGCGATAGGGAACCTGAAATTGAGTACTCAGAAAACCAGGAGATATACATACGGAACCCTACTGCAACCCGGCAAAAACTTGCCCCTCGATTTACGCAAGACAAAGTTATTGCTAACTTACCTATTCATATTTACACTTCAAGGAAACGAGGACCGGTAGCTAAAAGTAGACTGAAACGACCAAAAAAAAATAAAGACCCTCGATTGTTACAGGTACCTAGTACTGACGATAATGAGCCTGGGCCGAGCTCAAGAGATCCAACTGGCCAGCTTAGATGACGGACCGGGACTTTTACCTTATAATCTAGGAGACACAAAAATCATATCCCATCATCATACGTTCTTACAGGACATTAACTTAATTCAGATAGAACGACAAATATATGACTTACAACGACAATTACGTGACACTACGGAAAAATTAAGTAATAATAGTCTGCTCATGTTCAGTGCACAAATTAAGTACTTACATATTAAATTAAATAAAATCCTTTTACAATTAGAGACGCTGCAACCTAGTAGAGTCAAACGTGGCTTGATAAACCCATTGGGCACTTTGATTAAATCAATTTCGGGAAATTTGGATCATGATGATGCTTTAAGGTTCGAAAATGCTATAAAAATTCTAAAACGAAATGATAAACTCATTTCCAACAAAATTAATCAGCATATTTCATTATTTAAAGAAATGTCCTTACAACAAACTCACGTACTGAATAATTTGACAATAAATCAGCTCAAATTAGATAAAGCCCTTGCGTACGTCATCAATATGACTACGTCAGAGAGCGATCGTACTTTAAGATATGCTCACCTTGCGCAACTCTTCGTTATACTTAACGATAACGTACAAGAGTTATCCGGTGAAATAAGTAGGCTAGAAAATATATTAGCTTTTAGTCGCACGGTATCCTTGCACCATTCTATTCTATCTGTTAGGGAATTAAGAACTATGATAAGCGAATTACAGCATTTATATAGCACCGATCAGGTCATAGACTTAGACATTAGATATTACTATGACATAATTAGTTTAGGTTCATATTATGTCAATAAGAAAATCGTGGTTGTCCTTCAATTCCCTATCACTCTTCCCAGTACCTTTGAACTATTTAAACTTTGTCCAGTTCCTAATAAAAACTTTGACGTCATCCTGCCTTCCTATCCATATGTAGCGATCAATTCAAAGGAATATGTGTACATGGAGGCTGAATGCCCGAAGGTAGATAACTGGCACATCTGCGAGCAAAAAACAAGTCACCAAATTCGCTCCGGTCAGGATTGCATAGAAAAACTGATACATTCCCAGGAGATAGATGAAACGTGTCAAATCACGCCTATCTCTCTGGCCAAGGAAGCCCTGCTGGAGCTAGATAGCAAGCACTACATAGTTTCGTTCCCGAAGCCCACCAAGGTTCAACTTTACTGCGGCCCTGAAAAACATCAAATTCTGGAAGGAAGTTTTCTGGCTACAATTCCGAAGTCTTGCAAAATGAAAACCCCGAAATTCACATTGGCCAACATCGATGACAAAGTCAACGGAATTTCAATTGAAATCTCAGCGCTCCCACGGATGACTAATGATTCTCGGAAGATTCAACCAAATTACCACCTGAATTCAATGGATCTCGGTACATTGCACAAGATACAGAAACAAATTACGATGGAAACGTCTGTCGAAATCGATACTGCGGATTCCTCGAGTCTCTACCACACAACAATACCATTGTATGCGATTGTACTTGCATTGTTAAGTGCAGGTGCACTTCTTACCATCTACTTTATTCGTCGTCATCGAGCAAAACTCATTAAAATTGAATCGAATAAAGAAGCCATCGAGTTATCGCAGCGGAACAAGAAAGCCGCAACTTTCGCCGTAGAAATTGGCAAATAGTTGCTCATCTAAGGGGGAGGTGTTATATCTGTGAGTGCCTCCCAGATACGTCATCACCGTTACTGTGAATGGATTGCGCCACCCAACTCGATGCGTCCAATAAAACTAAGCAGCAGAGGGGGCGCGGGGCCTTTCGTCACATACATCGGTCGTTAGGACAACCTCTTAGTTATTACCTATTCACCTAATAATAAGAATTATATGTAATTTCTTTATTAAATTCATATAGTGGAAACTTCCTTTGGATTTATTTGGACTCCTCCGCTGCCTATTACATAATTAGCTGTAAGTCTTCCAAAGTAAATAAATAAATAAATAAACAAGTAAGAGTGTGCCCGCAGTGCCGGAGATGCGGGCGGCGCGGCCGGTGAGCGCGGACGACTGCGCGCGACTGCTGTACTGCGGCGCGCCCTACTACCTGCCCGTGCTCACGCTCATCTCGCGCAGCCACGCCGCGCCCGCGCCCGCCGCGCCACTGCCGCGCCTGGACGCCACGCTGCAGCTGCTGCGGCGCAACGCCACGGCGCTGGAGCTCACGGTGGCGCTGCACGGCCCCGCGCACGTCGTGCTGGTGCTGGCGCCGGCGCGCGGCGTGCGGCTGGCGTGGTGCAGCGCGCTGGCGGCGCCGCAGCCGGGCGCCGCGTGGCAGGCGCGCCGCACGTACTTCGTGGCGCTGCACGACGCGCGCGCGGGGCCTGCGGGCGCGGCGTGGCGCGTGACGTTCCTGCTGACGCACGTGGCGGGGCTGGCGGCGCCGCACTGGGCGGACGTGTCGCTGGCCGGGCACGCACAGTTCGGCAGCACGATGCGCGCGCCGGCCCACGCCGCGCTGCTGGGCGCGCTGCCCGACTGGGTGGCGGGCACGGGCTGGGGCGTGGACCTGCACCTGTACCGCGTGTAGCGCCGCACTGCTGGGCGCGCTGCCCGACTGGGTGGCGGGCACGGGCTGGGGCGTGGACCTGCACCTGTACCGCGTGTAGCGCCGCACTGCTGGGCGCGCTGCCCGACTGGGTGGCGGGCACGGGCTGGGGCGTGGACCTGCACCTGTACCGCGTGTAGCGCCGCACTGCTGGGCGCGCTGCCCGACTGGGTGGCGGGCACGGGCTGGGGCGTGGACCTGCACCTGTACCGCGTGTAGCGCTGGTCACACCGGACAGTTAATGGACGACCCTCCTACGGATGTGAGTTAACGATAACGCGCATCACTACTTTTTACATAAAATATTTGGTTGTATATTTCTAACAGAGAGCCTCCTCTAGATTCCGCAACGTGATTTTTGAATTCAAATTCACCAATTTTTATTTTTTTATAAACTCGTAACGTTCCTTAATTTCATTTTATGGCTCTAATCAACACGAAGACAATAAATACAAGCATTGAGTTATATTATTTTGTGGTACCTGATGAACGTTCGAAGCGGACGTAGCCTTCGTACGGAATCTAGATGAGGTTATCTGTGGTTTAGCCCCATAATCATACAAGTTGCAGAACATTATGTAAGCAACTAATGTTGTGGGCTGCAATTGACGTAGATAATGAATAAGAAATAAATGCATGCGTCTACGCCTAATAGGGACGTACATTCGGTACATACTCGTAGGTACTTCGTATACATTTAAGAGCGTTGTTACAAAATCGAGTAACTTCGAAACGAGCGGCGACTGACGGTTCTTGCGCCTGTGTGCGTGATGTACGCTTCTTCATACACACACGTGCAGAGGCAGAGGTGCGTAACACGTTTCACTGCGGTTTACTTAGAATTGAATTGGGAAAAATACAAGTTTATGGAATGTTTTATTTTATTATTGTGATAATGAAACACAAATATTATGAGACAGTGAAAGTAACATAGAATTTTTTTTAGTTTTTCCATCATGGGTGTCGTATAAATGGTTTTCGGGGTAGCTGATTACAAAAATGAGCTCAAAATGAAAATCCAAGATGGCGGCCAGGAAAAACTCAAATGAGCTCAAAATTAAAATCCAAGATGGCGTCTAGGAAAATTTTAGGTTTTTCCGTCATGGGTGTCGTTTTCATGGTTTTTGGGGTCGCTGATTACGAAAATGAGGTCAAAATGAAAATCCAAGATGGGGCCAGGAAATTTTTTGGTTTTTCCGTTTCCAAAAACTATGAAAACGACACCCATGACGGAAAAACCAAGAATTTTCCTGGCCGCCATCTTAGATTTTTGTTGACCTCATTTCCGTAATTAGCGACCCCAAAAACCATGAAAACGACACCCATGATAGAAAAACCAAAAAATTTCCTGGCCCCATCTTGGATTTTCATTTTGACCTCATTTTCGTAATCAGCGACCCCAAAAACCATGAAAACGACACCCATGACGGAAAAACCAAGAATTTTCCTGGCCGCTATCTTAGATTTTTATTTTGACCTCATTTTCGTAATCAGCGACCCCAAAAACCATGAAAACGACACCCATGACGGAAAAACCAAAAATTTTCGTCGGCGCCATCTTGGATTTTTATTTTGACCTCATTTTCGTAATCAGCGACCCCAAAAACCATGAAAACGACACCCATGACGGAAAAACCAAAAATTTTCGTCGGCGCCATCTTGGATTTTTATTTTGACCTCATTTTTGTAATCAGCGACCCCAAAAACCATGAAAACGATACCCATGACGGAAAAAACAAAATTTTTTGTCGGCGCTATCTTGGATTTTTTTTTCTCGAAAGATTCATAAAAGTGAATATTTCAATGCAACATCCGAAAGATTCCCCATTATTTCTAAAATAAAGATTTCTGTTACCCGTTATTTATTGTTAGGTACAGATAGCGCGCGAGTTGAATGCAGTCGGGGTCTGAGGTAAAGAGCGGGAGCAGTGTAGTGCTGTGCTATTCACACTAGTGTAATGCGGTAGTGCTGTCACAGCCTACCGCATTCCTAAGCTCTGCATTCAACTCGCGCGCTATCTGTACCTATGATTTTTTATCGACTAGTAAGTATCATTTACGAATAAACTTTCTAATAAGGTTGCGCAAAGCGTTCCTTTCCAACATAGAACATGACTACAATTTTATTTTATCATAATAAATTACAAGAATACTTACGTTTAAACTGTGGACAACCTCTGGTTACTGGTTTACCTGTATAGATTACGTAACTCACACTAAGGCGCGCGGGAGCGTGAGCGACATAGGTCCGTCCTCCATGAGCCCTCAGGCGTGACCACAGAGTACTTTTATATAATATGGGGCGTGACTGAGCGTATGGCGGCCGTACATAAACTAATAAGGCATTATTTTGGAAAATCGTAATAAAAAAATGAGACAGCGTAAAATTTAAAAAAATATACAATTAGGGAAGGTAAAGTGTTGTACTATAAGTATGTCTAATTTTTTTTTGTTAATTTTGTCTTTATCCTATGTTTAAACCATATTTAAAACGCATAAATTTTAGCTCAGTATTGCATTTGAATATCCTTTTTTAACCGACTTCAAAAAAGGAGGTTACTATGTTCGTGTGTATGTATTTTTTTTTTTTTTTTTTTTTTTTTTTTTTTATGTATGTTACCTGATTTCTCCCCCATTAGTGGACCGATCATCAAAATTCTTTTTTTATTTGAAAGAGTATACTCCTGAGGTGGTCCCATTTTTTTTTGGTGAAGATCTGGTGCTGATCTTCGGAGATATACAATGGAACTCTTCAAAAATAGACGGCAAATCTGTCGTAATTGCTGGAATCGCTTGGATGTTTATTGAATATACATTATCATGACGTAACATCACGCCTGTATGCTCTGAGGGGGTATGCAGATGTGTACAATACACATTTTTTTTGTTGTTTTATGAATTTTCGTGCTTTTTCTGGCGCTATTCAAGTATTCGCATCTAGCAGTCATCACTTGTATTCATGTTGATGAGCTGATAATGGAAGGTATACTACTCCTCAACGGTTAAGAGTTGAAAGTAAAAATAGGGAAATCTTGAAGGTTAAGGGTTAGGTTTCTTGGTTGAATGTTAAATGCATAGTAAATATTTGTATAGGATATAATATAGGTACATAATACAACTAAAAATGAAAAAATAAAAAAAACTTTTTTGCAAAAAAAACAACCGACTTCAAAAACACCAAAAAGAGAAAAATAAACTTCAGAAGAAAAATCAGCTTCTGAAGTCGGTGGCAAAAAAATAAAATCAAACAAACAAATGTCACCGACTTCAGAAGCTGATTTTTCTTCTGAAGTTTATTTTTCTCTTTTTGGTGTTTTTTTTTGCTGCGATTCCATTTTTATCTCAATTCTAATCAGGACAAGACCTTCAGGACTATATAACCAGTATTTTGACATTTTTTTCAGATTTTTCTGTGTTGCCAATTTGTCACAAGTAGCAGGGAAAAACCAGATGTTTTACGTTTGCTCGAAATTGGGTGTCGGAAAATTGCTATTTCTCGAAATATTAACATTTAAAACGAAATTCTAATCAGGACATGACCTAAAACAAAGTCAGATTTATAATTTTTCATTGAAATATTATGCCTTTATCTATAAATAAGATGTGTCCAGGGGGTCTAAAACGGCCACTTTAGCAGATCATAATAGGAATTGCGTCAAAAAGCGTAAATGACCTTTCATAATAGTAACAGCGTCTGGGACCATTAAGGAAAATAGATCATAGGTAAGTAATAATAGGAAAACAATATGAATTGCGTTAAATTCGTAAAATGGTCACAGACGCAGTTACTATTTTGAAAGGTCAATTCATATTCTGATCTGCTAAAGTGGCCATTTTAGACCCCCAGGACTTGTAAAAGTACGTATTTTCGGCAAATCGCCCAAAGTTTGTGACAACGCTCTTAACACTAAGAACCTTCAAGTCAATTTTATTTTGTAATAGGATTTAGAACTTTGTTTAATTTTAAAGAAAAGTCGGGTAGTTGAAGGAAAATAGATTCCTTAAAAAATTAGGTAGGTAGGTTCTCTGTATATTTTGGAAATATACTCTAATTATTATTTAATGAAAAACCACAGAATGGAAAGTTGACCGTGCCAGCAAGAAAATGTGCAACCCTCATTGAAGATGAAAAGTAATAATCGATTTGAGAATCCCCTTTTTTGATATTTATGGCAGGACGGGAACTGTTTCTTTGAACGTATGATCTATGTTGACATTACGAACATGTTTTTTTCTAAAAAAAAAGCGTTATTAACAGTGATACTTAGGCCAATACACATTGACGCTAAGAAAGGCTTTAATCACCAAGCATGATGTACTTCTGTGTTTTTTGTTAGACTGATGTGGATCTGAATGAACGACGTGGAAACATTAGTGCGTGCGTGCGATACACTGCTGACTGCGGACGGTACCAATTGTTACAAATGTAGCTTCATTCATACGAATACTGATTATTATTAGTTAAAACTGCATTTTTGTTGAGTTTTATAGAAAAAAGTCGTAAAGGCGGTTTATCGCGTGGTGCGCAGCAAGCACAAGTTTATCGAAGTTGGTTTGTATTACAATGTTATGGCTAACTGGGCCAGTTCTCAACAAAACAAATTTCTCTAGCCACACTCTAGCATTAAAAAAAACGTGATGAATAAGTCTATCAACTTAGCATTAACTAAAAGTGGGTGGTACTGGTACGTATTTACAATGAGATAGAGAGTATTTATAAAATAATAGTTTGATATAAAGAAATAATGTAGGTAGGACTTTAGTCATTAGAAACCTAGTAGGTAAGTCTGCAATAAGTTATTTAAGATTGTAGGCACATCAAAGTGTTAGAAAGTGAACATTCTCGAACGAGAACACCAGTCAATTGACTTTTAGGGTCCGTTCACACAGACTGGCTCGGCGACGGGAGCACATTTTTTATTACGTTTTAAACAGAGTTTTGAACCATTGTAATATTATGGGTGTAGGCACCCACGATGGGGCAAAGTGGGGCATTTGCCCCAACCTACTCGGCCAGAAAGTAATAATCTTATAACAATGATTCAAAACTCTGTTTTAAACGTGATAAAATATCCGGTCTCCTCTCCGAGCCGGTCTGTGTGAACGGCGATTGTTGCGGTAGTTGTTTGTACCGCTAAATCTCCCTACAAAAATGTATATTAATTAAAATGTAGCCATATCTTTACCGAAATACTAGGTGGGCACTAGGAGCCCATGAACCCAGTGTTTTATCCCCAAGGCTCATGCACACAACTAGCGATAACTTATTGCGCCGTTATTGTATTTTCAAGATTGGTACATTTAATTCAACATACGGTGTATTGTATGTAATTTGCGAGCAAGTTTTTCTTTTTTTTAGTCGTTCAATGTAGTGAGTTACAGTTGATTCGCATGAGATTTACTTGATAAATTTTTGACATTTCATAGGAAGGTAGGCATGCGGTTCTCAACATTCAGAGCTAATCATAAAATGGCCAGAACAAGTAGGAGATGGGAAACAAGGATAATAAAGTCTTACAAACTACCAGGAGGCCAGAAGCATGAAGGAGGTATTGTATATTGATTACTTATAGGAATTTCATTAAAACTTAATGTTTCTAATACCATGCAGTATGTACTGATGATACTACTGCTTCACCATTCTGGCCTCCTGGTAGTTTGTAAGACTTTATTATAAGTACTTGTTTCCCATCTCATAATTGTTCTTGCCATTTCAATAAAATTATGAGTTTCAAGACCTATCGGTTATGAATTCATCATAACTTTCAGTATTCTGGTATGTTTATGTTCCCAATGATTGAATTAATTATTTTTTTTTTGCTTATGAATTAGTAAACTATATCTTAAGTAGGTAACTGTTCTGATGTTTTTCATTTTGTATTGGTATCACAGAACATAAAGAACAGGATTGGTATAGTCAGAAATCTGTGAACACCCTTAATGGGACCACGGGTAATTCAATGGGTCGACCCACCGGGACCACGGGTAACAAGTCGGTACTTTGGGTACCTTCACACTTTGGATTAGCTTGTTGGTTGACAGATTGAAACTGAAACGCATTACCCACACTCGATTGTTCCATGAACCGTTGTCGATATTGTCAAAATCGTTTTCCCTGGGATCATCCATCATCAGATCCTGACTTGGTGACAATGAACAAGCAACAAGAATTTTGTAAATCGGTCTACAATTGACAGAGATATCGGTGTACATGCATAAAAAAATACCAATCGAATTGAGAACCTCCTCTTTTTTGGAAGCCGGGATATAAAAACTTTGCCAACGGTTCATGTAACAATCGAGTGTAGGTATAGATCGATCGTTTCAGTTTCTGACAGATTAGATAATATTAAAAGCTGTGTGAGGGCAATACTGTCCTACACCATGGTGATGGTGAGTAGCGACTAGTTCCGGTGCTGGCTGTGTTGTGTGTGCTGTTTGTGTACGTATTGTAGTAATATGTTTGTAACCTCACCTTACATTTGTAAGGCTAGGTAAGTAATCGGAGCAGTGCCTTGATAAAGGTAGGATTTCGCGTACCTACGTGACCTATAGACATAGCACATGGTACGTTACGATACACGTGTGACGTCACAAAGTGAACAACGTATCTATTTGCAATAACAAACAGTTTCGTGTCGTACAAGTGTCACTTTGCTCGAAGGCTGAGGCGGGATCACGGGTTGTGTATGATATTGCACCACCCCATTCTGTTTCCAGTTACTGGGACAAAAACTGTGAATGAATATCCAAAGCCAATCTCGGTCACTTGACTTGCGTTTCATTTTGAAACGTACCTGCATAATTTTAAAATTAACTTTTCTCTTGGATATTCCTCTCTAAATATATAATAATTAATATGTTATGTACTTAACCTCAAAATCAATCGAAAATGCGAGCGTTTTCCGACCGGCCGGGTGCGAGCGTGATCCTAGTAACATAGAGCGCTGGTGAGCGCTTTAAGGAATTCGCTGCCACACTGAAAGCCTTGCTCGGTTGCCCAAAAGGTTTTGGCTGAAATGAGCATAAAAGCAACATAATTTATATAAGTACTTAAATCTCAATTCAACGCTCATACTGAGATCGTCAATTCGTAGGTACTATTGCGCCAACAGAGTTTAAATGAGGGCCGACTACAATTGGTGCTAACCATAACAAGCTACAACTTCCGACAGAACCGAGGAGGAGGACAAAAACAACAACTCCTTAACGCATATATCTTCTCCGTTCCGTCGTAAGTAACAAATAAGTAAATTGAATTAAGTTAAATACTTAGGTATATGACATTAAATTAGAATAGATTAAATTAAATTAGAATGGATTACATTATTTGATGAAATCATAATGATAACGCTAATCCGACCGAACTAGGCTGACGAATATTGCTACAATAGACTAAAGTGTAATAAGGCTGTGTAACAGAACCGTCTTGTTCGAATGGATTTATTATTTAGTAGTAGTTAATTAGTTTTAATATTAGCTCAAATCTGGAAAAATACACAAAAGGGCAGCATATTTTTTGTGGCTCTACTACGAGTGTAAAACGTTTGAACAGAAACACGCTTGAACTATATGACTACATACAGAAAACGCAGCTGATACAAATCTCTATTCCTAGACAGCACGTTTCGCCTAAAACTTTGTTGATTTAAAACACTGTCCGTAGATATCTCGGTACCTACATAGGAAACACTGTTGGGAGATATCTCTGTTCATAGACAGCACTTCTTGCCGTAAGCTTTGTTCATAGAAACCACTGTTTTCAGATATCTTGCATTCACAGAAAGCGCCACTGATTTGTTATTGCATTCACCCGAGGAGCCGTACGGTGACGGCGTTATGGGGCCGACAAGTGCAACAACAAATTCCCACGTGTATCAAACCACGTTTTTCAATACATCATCGTCATCAGTCATAAGACGTCCACTGCTGGACAAAGGCCCCCCCATAGAACACCATAACAAACGGGAACATGCCGTTTGCATCCACCGGTTGCGGGCTTGTCTCACGATGATGTCGTCGGTCCACCTGGTGGGAGGCCTGCCAACAGTGCCAACGCTGCGTCTTCCGGTTCGTGGTCGCCACTCGGAGAACCTTTCTTCCCCATCGGTTGTCTGTTCTTCAAGCGATGTGGCCTGCCCATTGCCACTTCAACTTAAAACCCTGGTTCTTCGGCGAATTTCCTCATTTCGGATTTTATCGCACACAGAAACTCCGAGCATAGCTCTCTCCATGGCTCATTGCGTGACTCTAAGCTTCTCTAAGAGGCCAGCAGTTACGGACCATGTCTCTGTGCCATAAGTCATCACTGGCAACACACACTGGTTATACACCCTCGTCCTCGTCATAAGACACTGCGGAACTTTGGACGAAAAGATGTCGCGTAGTTTCCCGAACGCTGCCCATTCGAGTTGGATTCTTTGGGCGACCTCTTTGTCGAAGTTGGATCTGCCTAGTTTAACAGTTTGTCCAAGGTAGATAAAACTAGCGACAACTTCGAGAGTATCGCTCCCAACAATTACCGGTACGGGTGTAGCACGGACATTCGACATAACTTTCGTCTTCTCCATGTTCATTATAAGACCCACCTGTTGAGAAACGTTACTGAGGTCCCTGAGCATTGTGTTAATATCCTCCAGCAATTCAGCCATGATGACTATATCATTGGCAAAACGAAGGTGAGTGATATATTCGCCATTGATGTTGATGCCAAATCCGTCCCAGTCCAAGAGCTTGAAAACATCCTCCAATGCGTCCGTGAACAGTTTCGGAGAAATAACGTCTCCCTGTCTCACGCCTTTTTGCATATTGGATTGGTTTCAAAAATTCAAATATTTTAAAATTAAGAACACAAATGAATGTTAATTTCTTCATAAAAGTTAATATTTGCCTAAAATAATCATATTTACTTATTTAAGGTGAACGTGCACCTCATTTCCGTCGAAAATGCGGATGATTCGGCGCGGATAGATGCGCGATGCCGTATTACAATTTCATAGATTATACAATGCGATGACTGCGGCGAGTGCGGCGCCGTCAGGTGCGCGTTTACCTTTATAGTATTCTATCTAAAAACACAATTTAAGTTTAAAAAATATATTTTTGCTAAATATTGCTATAAAGGCATAAAACACATGTGACACTGACAAGACGGGAAACTGGAAAGTAAGATGCAAATGTTGCAATTCTTAAAAAATATTCATTTTCTTTAATCTAAAATCGCGGTGTATCAATAAATATATATTGTATAAATAAAAATAAAAAAAATAAATGTATAAATCGTCGTAAAGGGAATAACTACGAGATTTAAAAAAAAAAAACACCGCCAACTCATTGACGATGGCAAAAAAAATTGCTCGTATCAAAAGTTGTAGATAATCTCATTTGCAACAAAAAATGATTAGGTAGGTACTTATGACTTTTTTTTTTTGTGCGACCATAATTATTATTGTTCGCCAGATAAACCATTTGAACCACCCCTTTTTCAAGATGGCGGCCGTAGGACAAGGGTTGCAACCCCACAAACTTGAATAAGCCGCGCGATCTTTAGGTTAAGCCGAGCGTAGGTTAGTCTGTGGATGGGTGACCACCCATTACCTAAATACCGAGTTTCCTCCGTGCCTCGGTGCGCACGTTAAGCTATTAGTCCCGGCTGCCATATATAGATCTTTGGCAGTCGTTACAGGTAGTTTGTGACCTTCTTCTTTTCGAGTCCACAACTCATTTTCCATCCAGTACAGCAACCTGGACAAAGTCTTTGAATGTGCAATTAGTTGGGCGCGACGGGCAAGAGAGGAGGTGTGGCATATCTACTAAACTGCGCATACTTGCAGACTACTGCAAAATTATAGTTTTCATTCGATTATATTGATTAGTTTACCGACAGGTTAACGACCCCCACACTACCTCAAATTAGCAACTCTATTTGTGGAGGTTCAAACTTCGTTTGAAATACCTACTGTTAGAATAAAGTTCTAATCAGCTTGCACTACAAAGCGGTTGTTACGTCTTTCGCTGCGGCCGAATAGTGCGAAATTAGTGGTATTTTGCGATTTACAATAAAACTATTATTTGGACTAAAAAAGTAAAACACTATGATTTTAGTATGTTGCTTGTAGAATTATTTGGCAAAAAAATCAGAACGATGACATGTATTTTAGTATGGTTTTTACTCGTTAAAAGAAATTTTTAGAGGTATCTTCGTAATTTTTTTCTATCGAGCAAAGTAAGTTGTATTATGTTTTCACAACACTATGTCACTAGCATATATCCTGAAGAATATCATATATTTTTCTGATTTTGTTTACTGCAGTGAATCATATACTTTTACGCATTATAAAAACTTGCGTTTTACGTCTGTTAGCCGCTTATGCCACGACACTCACTGTATAGGTACCTAACCATTATGTACCTTGTATGTATTTAATGCTGTTGTATGATTGTGTTTATTACTTTGGTGTTAACTGTTTCTGTTAAATATAAAATATGGACCAAAAAATTATATTATTTTATTTCACAATGTTCCTGATATAAAATACTAGTACCCTGGGCCGGCTTCGCACGGTTAAGATACCTAGCTGTAATGAGAAGAGCGTAGAATAGACCTTTCATAATAGTAAATGCGATTGTGTTTGTAACCATTTTACGAATTTTATCGCAATCCATATTATTTTCTGTTAATTTTTTTATTAAATCTTATTTCGTAGACAGACAGACAGACGCAGTTACTATTATGAAAGGTGCTTTTTACTCTTTTTGACGCAATTCATATTAGGATCTGCTAAAGTGGCAATTTTGGTAAAAACCTGGTTACTTTGCCACTTTTTGCTGGCTAAAAAAGTTTGCAAACATTTTTCTTAAACAATCTCTATGAGGTTACACAAAACAACCAATCAGCCAAATAGTAAATTTTATGCATCATTGAAATAAAGTATACTATCTATTGTTTTCTCATACATGATAATTTAGTCCAAAAAACGAATATGGCAAAGTTAACCATCACTTATGGTAAGATTGCCATTTCAAATTGTTGGATAAAATAAATCGAATTATCAAAAATTATGATAGTCATCTTTGCCACAAACATATTTACAGTTAAAATATACTAAAATTGAGTAATATTTTGCATGGCAATACAAATTTGCTCAATGTGGCAAATTTACCCGCCTTTTTTCGTTTTTTTCAAACAAAATAGAAATATCTGTCAGGGTTGCTTACTTACATAATCAAAAATAATATCAGAAGTAGCTACGTAGCAAACAAAACGGAATATGTTTGTGACAGCCCTAGCCTATAACAAAACATGGCAAAGTTAACATCACTAAAACTGTGCATTGGGATGGTAAAGAAGAACGGTCACGTCCCATATAAAAAAAACCCAGACCCGACAGAAAAGTGACATATCTCAGTTTTTTTAATTTTTGAACTCCGAGTACAACATTCAACTTAGGATTTTTTTTTTAAGGTGGTTTAAAATCATCTAATGACATCTCTCGCCCTTGGGTGGAGTGAGAGGGCGTGTCAGACTCTTACTGACTAAAAAATTCCACCCCGTTCCTTTTTGCCTCTGGTACTGGGGTCAGAGCATGCCCTTCTGGATTCGCCCTCAACTTAGGATTAATTAAAATCGTCATATTCGATGATTCAGATCGGATTATTCCACTAATTCGTTGACCTAACCTAACCTAACCTACAATTATATAATACAGCTGTATCTCCAGGTCTCCTGGATACATCCCATAACTATTTATCGTCATTTAGTTACATACATTACGAATTTTGTAGATAAGTAGGCATTTTGTATTTTTTTAGTGTAAACCCTGAACAAAAACATAAGGCAATATTTTGGTGTTAGCCATTGATTTCGAATATAAAAACTATATAATATGATTATATAAATAATAACAAAAAAACTGAGATATGTTACTTTTCTGTCGGGTCTGGGTTTTTTTTGCCTGTTCTTCTTTGCCAACGGTGATTTCTAAGGTTAAATTGCATAGAGAGACGTAAATTATCATGATTTTAATTAAAGAACACTGTTAAGAATGTGGCATTAAAATTTGAATTACCTAAGAGATGTTTATGCCACTAATTTTTATTAAAGTTTCGGAGCACAAAGTCACCCACAGTCGACACAGGAAAAAAATGTTTCTAAAAAGCAGAATTCTGTAATTGAGGAGAAATTAATTCTGGATGGGGGTGGGGGCGGTCTAGTCATGAACTTTTAGGGAGTTAGCTACTTGTAGGTATATATTGTCATGTACCATGCACCCAGCTCTTGGCCCAAGCGAAGCCTGTAAGAAATTTTCTTATAGGTTTAATTTATTATTTACCGACTTTGCTGGACAAAACTTCAAAACTGCTCGCATTTAACTAGGTCAATAGGGCACTTTATGTGACGGCTTAACACCCTTATTTCAGAATAGGTGACGCTACAGAATCTTAGATAATCGAAAGCGTGTCCAGCCAGCTTGAAAAACCACTTTTCGCTGGTCTCTCAATCTCCGTAACGAAAGTGATTTTGACGACTTTTTGCATTATGTTGATATGCAAAAAAACAACCGACTTCAAAAAGAGAAAAATAAACTTAAGAAGAAAAATCAGCTTCTGAAGTCGGAACATTTGTTTGTTTGATTTTATTTTTTTGCCACCGACTTCAGAAGCTGATTTTTCTTCTGAAGTTTATTTTTCTCTTTTTGGTGTTTTTGAAGTCGGTTGTTTTTTTTTTGCAAAAAAGTTTATTTTTATTTTTTCATTTTTAGTTGTAATAAGTACCTATAATTCAACCAAGAAACCTAACCCTTAACCTTTTTTAAGTCAAGTCAAGTCAAATCTTTTATTTCAATTAAGCCATTACAGGCACTTTTGAATGTCAGAAGGACGGAAGAAGAACGAAACTATGAGTGCAATACGTCATTCCGAAAGCCACCACGCCGAACCACACGCCACCGAATGCCCGCAACAACGAACCCTGCGAGCACGAAAGCACGCAGCGACGCACACCGCAACAACGAATGCACAAGACCCCGAATCACGGAACAACGAATGCACGCCACCAGCGCGCAACCGCCACCCCGCGACCCGGCGCCCCGCACACCCGCCGCCACGGCACGCGCCGCCGCACGCCCCCGCACCCACAGCACTCGCCGCCGGTAACATCCGGCGCCGCGCAGCCCAACGCAGCAACTCCCGAAACGACGCATTGCACTCCTAAGCTACAGTCACAATCACAAGGCATAATAACTTGTGAAAGTACTGTAGTTGCCTTCCTTCCCCTATTTTTGCTTTCAACTCAACCGTTGAGGAGTACCTAGTACCTTCCATTATCAGCTCATCAACATGAAGACAAGTGATGACTGCTAGATGCGAATACTTGAATAGCGTCAGAAAAAACACGCAACACGTAATACGTGTCTATATTTTTAACCGACTTCAAAAAAGGAGGTTACTATGTTCGTGTGTATGTATTTTTTTTTATTTTTTATGTATGTTACCTGATTTCTCCCCCATTTGTGGACCGATTATCAAAATTCTTTTTTTATTTGAAAGAGTATACTCCTGAGGTGGTCCCATTTTTTTTTGGTGAAGATCTGGTGCTGATCTTCGGAGATATACAATGGAACTCTTCAAAAATAGACGGCAAATCTGTTGTAATTGCTGGAATCGCTTGGATGTTTATTGAATATACATTATCATGACGTAACATCACGCCTGTATGCTCTGAGGGGGTATGCAGATGTGTACAATACACATTTTTTTTTGTTGTTTTATGAATTTTCGTGCTTTTTCTGGCGCTATTCAAGTATTCGCATCTAGCAGTCATCACTTGTATTCATGTTGATGAGCTGATAATGGAAGGTATACTACTCCTCAACGGAAAAAAAAAGCAAAAATAGGGGAATCTTGAAGGTTAAGGGTTAGGTTTCTTGGTTGAATGTTAAATGCATAGTAAATATTTGTATAGGATATAATATAGGTAGGTACTTATTACAACTAAAAATGAAAAAATAAAAAAAAACTTTTTTGCAAAAAAAAACAACCGACTTCAAAAACACCAAAAAGAGAAAAATAAACTTCAGAAGAAAAATCAGCTAAATAAACTTCAGAAGAAAAATCAGCTTCTGAAGTCGGTGGCAAAAAAATAAAATCAAACAAACAAATGTCACCGACTTCAGAAGCTGATTTTTCTTCTGAAGTTTATTTTTCTCTTTTTGGTGTTTTTGAAGTCGGTTGTTTTTTTTTGCAAAAAAGTTTTTCATATATAACACTAAAAAAAATGTGTATTGTACATATTACCTGCATACCCCCTCAGAGCATACAGGCGTGATGTAAGCGATTCCAGCAATTACGACAGATTTGCCGTCTATTTTTGAAGAGTTCCATTGTATATCTCCGAAGATCAGCACCAGATCTTCACCAAATTAAAATGGGACCACCTCAGGAGTATACTCTTTCAAATAAAAAAAAAATTGAGAATCGGTCCACTAATGGGGGAGAAATCAGGTAACATACATAAAAAAAAAAAAAAATACATACACACGAACATAGTAACCTCCTTTTTTGAAGTCGGTTAAAAAGTCGTCAAAATCACTAAGATTGAGAGACAAGCGAAAAGTGGTTTTTCAAGCTGGCTGGACACGCTTTCGATCGATTATCTAAGATTCTGTAGCGTCACCTATTCTGAAATAAGGGTGTTGTTACTAGGGCTTTCAATCCGGAGTTCCGGAGTTTCGTAACTCCGGAGTTTCGGAGCGATTTTAAGCATTTTTCAAATCCGGAGTTGAAATAGAACACCGGAGTTGAAATCGGTTTTCAAAAACCATGTAAAGCCAAGAAATTAGATCTCAAAATACTCGTAGTAGATTTTTTAGGTATGGTATAAGTTCATAATTATTATTTTATTGTAACTTGCCAAACAAATGTTTATTTTTTATGATTATTTAATAATAGGGATGTTTACTGACAAAAAAAAATATAATTCTAATTAGTCCATCTGTACGTATTAAATATTTTTCGATAATCTATCGAAAAATATTGAATTCGTATTTTTTGTTTTATCAAATCAATAAAAATTGACGAAAATAAAACGCGTCAAAGATTTGATTGGGAGGTTGTGACGTCACTGCTCGCTAAGAAATGTCATACTAATGTCTTAGAATATGACGTCACACGAGTTTTCAAAGCACTGTATCGTCTTAATTGTTTGTTTACGTGAAAAAAGAAAAAATGTGTCTAATATTTTTTGGAAATCTATCTGACGGACTAATTTTTTGTTTGTTAACATCTCTATTTATAATGCGTATTAGATGTCTATTATAATAACGTCTGTCAGACAGTAAATGTTTGTACACCGATTTCGCTGAGTTTTATGATCCGATTTACGTGATTCTTGTTTAGTTTGATGCGGAATAATTGCCATTAGGTCCCATAAAAATTTAACATAGTTTGAAACAGTACTTTTCATTTTATGAACATTTTTTTTTAATTTTTGTACATTTATCGCTGTGTTCGCGAATTACTTCGTCGTTTTTTATTGGAAAGGAGATATTTCAAGGGTGGTACCATGATACCCACAACCAGGACCAGGGTGGAACCAGGACCTGGTGATGGGTTCCCAGAGAACTCGAGAGCAACCCTCAAATTTCGTAAGCACGTATTACGTGTTTCGTGCTTTTTCTGACGCTATTCAAGTATTCGCATCTAGCAGACATCACTTCATGTTGATGAGCTGTTGATGGACGGTACTACTCCTCAACGGTTAGGAGTTGAAAGCAATAACAAGGAAATCTTGAAGGCTAATGGTTAGGTTTCTTGGTTGAATGTTAAATGCTTGCATATTTGTGTAGGATATACCAACTAAAAATTTAAAAAAAATCAGCTTCTGAAGTTTATTTTCCACTTTTAGATGTTTGAAAAATACTTTTTTGCATAAAAAAGTATTTATTTATGATTGTTGTTGTCTATTATAACTTCCGTCTGTCAGACAGTAAACAAAAATACTGATTCCCTATCAAATAAAACGTCTATTGATTAAAATTAGAGGTCTATTTAACAATTTCCAAAAAAATCTCTCAACTCCGGAGCCAACTCCGGAGTTCCGGATTTGATTGTTCAACATCGTAACTAGCTCCGGAGTTGATAACTATCCGAGTTTGAATGCCCTAGTTGTTACAACGATGATTTCTTGGTTGTAAAGATGTTGTGCCTTAGTGAATCGCACTCCAGGCGCAGGACCAACGGCTTAACGTGCGCACCGAGGCACGGGGGTATTATACCACCAACTTCCAAACTCCGGGCTACTACTGGGAAATTTCTAAAGAAAAACCCAATAGCACTTTTTGTCCGACCCGGGAATCGAACCCAGGACCTCACGCTCTGCAGTCGCGCTTGCGACCACTAGACCAACGAGCAGTCCCTGTACAATACTGTATATATATCAACCGATCGTTTTCAACCGATGAAGCGTTCAAGCCCAACGCCGATAGCGCTCCGCAACTCATACGAGCGTGGACGCGTTATACTTAGAGACGTGGGCGAAGCGAGGATGTGCACTTGCCAGTTTTCCTGTCCAACAAAGGAACAAGTCATCAAGGTTGTTCTATCGAAAATGAAACAATCTTATCAACATAATAATTTATTATAATTATATAATCTACTGTTTTGGTTTCAATACATAATGTTATTATGGTCGGCGTCGAGCGGCTGCAAGAAAATAATTAAGAAAACACCGGCTAAGGAGAGCGCGACTCGTATCTCGTATATTGTATACGACTTCCATGAGCCTCAGCTGCTAGACTTGTCTATCGGGCCGAATACATAGTCCAGCCGAGCCGCTCCTCTCATTAAATTATCTCAATGATTATCATTTACAATAGCAGTGAGGCTATAACCGATTAATAACTATCTACAAAATTATAAAATTATAAGTAAGTACACAGAAGTCAGCGCATAATTATATTACAAAGCTATGGTACAAACAGTATCATTAGAGTTTAGTCATTGCATTTTAGTGTTTAGACAAGAATGAACGCTTTAAAGCGTGCCTTTCGTTTTGTACTTTACTCTCGGATTCATTTATAATATATTTAGTTAGCGGTTCGTCCTGCGCCAGGCGACGAGCGCAGGACGGGCCGTCGTCAGCGAGCGGAGATACATTTATACTATATTGCGAACGAAACATAACAACGAACACAAAGTCAACAAGGCGACTGGCTGCGGCCCGCTACCCGCTTACGACTTCTTCCTGCAACACACAAGCAGAGCGCGTGAGCGTCGGGCGGCCAGCAGTGGGCCGAGTGGGCGGGCCGCGGGACGGGACGCACTCACTGCTCGTGGTTGTCCGTGTCCGAGTCCTCCACCTCGGGCTTGGTGCGGCGCTTCTCGTACACCAGGATGATGGCGCACAGCACGAACACCTCGGCGCAGATGCCCAGGAAGGGCCACAGCGCGGCGTACATGTCCTTGACGCGCAGCACCGTGGGCGCCGCCAGCCCCTCGGCCGGCGCGCACGTGTACACGCCCGCGTCAGCACGCACGGCCGCTTCCAGCACCAGCTCGCCGTTGTCCACGCCCTGCTCCGAGCGCGACAGCTGTGCGCGCGCGCCCAGCACGGCGGTCACGTCCGACTGGTTGCCTTCCTCCGACGAGTTGGACACCAGCCACTTGACGTCAGGGTACGGCTTGCCCACCACCTGCGACAGAGACACTGTGGGTGAGAGAGAGAGGGAGAGAGGGCGCGGCGCGGGCGCGGCCCGGCTCGTACGTACCTTGCAGACCAGCTTGAGCTTCTGCCCCTCGACGACGTTGGTGTTGGGCGGCAGCTTGGCGTGCGGCCGGCCGCGCAGCTCCCAGGCCAGCGCGGGCGCGGCGCCGCCGAGCGCGCACGAGTAGTTGCCGAAGTCGTCCTCGTGGGTGCGCACGGTCATGCGGAACACCGACTCCTCCACCTTGTAGCGGTCGCGCAGGTCCCACAGCTCCTCCACCAGAGTGCCGTTCTTCCTCCTGCGACAGACATCACACGTGAACAGAACGAATATTCTCACTAGCTGGCTCACTGCGGTCCACGGCATACGTAGCAGCTTGCATGTAAGTGGTGGGAATTCAGTCAGTTCAATTTCTTCTAAGGATTCGAAACTATAGGTACCTACTAGATCAAAGCAGTGAAAAAAAAAACATAATTTAGATTTTGGTATTATCTATTGAGCAGTGTAATAAAGCAGGATGTTATTTTCAAAAGGGATCGGGTTCGATTCCTGGCTCAGGCCGCTTATTCAAAAAGCTAAAATTGCATCTGCATCATGGTTTCTTTCAGCACTTTGTCGATTAATGCTCATTTGATGTAATGTTCAGTTCGTATAATTTGTGTTTTATCGAATATTCAATTTTTCCCCCAAACAAACACAGATGCTGACAGTTAATTAGTCGTCCGATAAGAAGCCGGATAAGTTACCAAAATTATAATACGACCGTCTCGCGACAGTATCCTTTATGGGCGGCATGGGCACCGGGCCGTAGGCCGACGAAGCAGGCCGGCGGAGGCCCGGCACTTCGGGGACAGAAGATAATTAGTGTTATTTAATATGCGAGCGAAGCGAGCGCGCGTCATGGAGTACATGCGTAAGCGTTGCATGTATGAGTGACGTCATTATTATTATTATAACAATTGCCACGTGAACAATTTGTTTATCTCTTTTTGACATTGGGGTGATTCATCCACTTAGCGGACGACTAGCAACAGCCAGCATTATTAGTCTAGTGAAACATTACTTTAAATAAAATTAGTGCATTTGAAAATTCGGTCAAATGATATTATATCAAATAAATAAATATGCTAAATAAAAATCTACCAATTAATTATTCGGTCAAATGAATAATTATGCGAACTGACTTTATGCTAACTGAAATTAGTCGAAGTGATTTTCGACGAAACGTTGATAAGCCAAACAAGGGTAAACCTTCGAATTTAGTTAAATGTGCGAAAATTCCAAGTTTACTTAATTATGTATGCAGACATTGCCCTCGTGTAAAACAATCTGCAAATCGGACGTTTTGACCCTAGGACATTCCGTGAATCGAAGGTTTTGAGAATCGGAACTTGTACACTGACGGTTGAAATGAGTCTTGTTATTATTTATTGTGACGTGTCGCAGTAGCCAACGGACATAACCATCAATATGTCACCCACCCCCTAGTTTATAAAGCCAAACTCTCGAGTTTTAATTATACAACAATAATATAAATACAATGTCAGTGTTTTTATGTGTGAACGGGTTAAATAGTGGGCGATGGCAGTTAGTGATGACTGACCAGACGTAGGTGGAGTCGGGGGTGCGCGGCACGGTGCAGTTGAAGGAGAAGAAGCGCCCCACGTCGTAGTACGTCAGCACCAGCGGCACGTCGGGGCCCGCCGCCACGCCCACCGCGCCCGCCGGCGTCGCCTCGCCTGCAAGCACACGCGCCGTCACTAGCTGCCTATCGTAGCGCTATCTTGTTCACAAGCACCGAAAGCAATACAGAATCAATCAAAGAGCTTCCCCTCTGCCCTCGCCCTGCAGATGCAATACAGTCACGATACTCCCGCTGGCTGTGTAGTGTGTACCTTCGTCCACGAGCCACGATGCTGTATCGTTGTCAGTCAAAACTGTTAATCAGTCAAAACTACTTTTGACCGGTTTTAAAACCATTAAAATGATCATTCACATTTATTTAGTAAGAACCTTATTAGGTGGTGTCTGTTTTATTTGTCTACTTATTTCGTACATCGTAAAGATCATCAGAAAACTTATTAGGTTTTTTTTTTTTAAACCTTTGGATAACCTTGTGCTAGCTTACATATTTTAATAGAGAAAGAGTTTTTACTTATTAAGGGTTTTGACTATAACATCGATAATATCGCGAAATACGATTCAGAATCGATACAAAGAGTCGTCGTAAGCTTCTGAGTGACGACTGCATGTTTGGCGCTGACGGCTGAAGAAGAGTCACCATTGCATCTGTGTCTACGCTCGTGCGTCATGTACTCATGTCACATGATGTACCAGTCAGTGCCAGTGAAGCGAGCGCACTATGAACGTGCTTCGGAGGAGGAGATCGTACATTTGTACGGTTTGGGTGGCACATCGGGAGAGCTGCTCAGCTACCGCCTGAGGCGTGTCAGTCAATCGTTAAATCGAAGGAGCAAACACATGACCATTTTTTAAAGAAATAAGTTGATATCCTTCAGTCGGTCGCTTTATCTTGGCATTTCTCACATCATTGTGCTACTTAAATCAAAAGTACTTATCACTACCACAGATAACGTTACTACAACCTTATCTAAATAAATTAAATAGGTAGATACTACTGGCGATAATTCAACATCATACTGCAATTAATAACACCTACATAGATACTACGGCTTAACTACAGGCAAACAGAATCTGCAATACGTCATTACTAACTTCATTAGCTTCATTTAGATAAAATAAAATAAAAATAGTGCGGAGTGAAGCGCCAAGTGGGCTACTATTGTGGCGGCACTCGGCACTGACTGGACCCGGGCCTGATGGGACCAAACTGACTTTACTGCCATCCTTTTCAAGAATTTAACAGCAACATTTTGTGCAGGTTGCATGTTGATAGTGTACTGATTGTGATTAGTCCATTATATGCCACACATAAGCCAAAACCATTTTGTTATTACTACTGTTATCTCTAAAAATATACATAAAAAGAAATAAAAATAATACTGTTGAAAAGAAAAATCAATAGCATCAAATATAAAAATAATTCAAACTACGGACGAGTACGTAGAGCGAAGCTAGTTAGCATGTCCGCCGAGCGTCCGCGCCCGAGAGAGCCTCGCTCGCCTGTCACTGTGCCCTGTAGCAGTGTACCCTCAGCACTGCAGCGCCGCGGCGACGGCCGCCAGCCGCTGTGGGCTCCGTCACACAATCGGGTACGTAGACCGGGCTCATTATGATCCCCATTGAAACGAAACAACTAGCAACCATCAAGTGTGGTGCGGAAGAAGCCCACAGCTGGGCGCAGTGCGGCCGCCGCCGAGCGCAGCACTCCTGCAAGCGGGCCTGCGCCGTGCGCCTACAGCAGTGCCGACAAACGTGACGCGCCTACCGCGAGACGACCCGCTCACTGATAACTGAATCGAAGTACCGCCATTCTTCTACGGTTCAGTAATTAATACATTCTAATACAGGTAAACCGACATTTTAGTTGGTGTCTTCTATGTAGGATAACAGAAAATGAGTATTAGTCAAGAAGACGTAGCACGGTGCGGGGCGAGGCGTTCGTTCGGGCGCCCCTTGTAGCCTCAGACCAAGAAAAAAAGAAAGACGGCGCGCCGCGAACACTAACAGTGAAGCCACAAAACCACGCGCCTATAGCAAGTAAACATACAAGCTCACGCACACACCTACACTAAAACCACACGCATTTCTCCTAGAACGTCACGACTTCACGAGACATTGTTGTGTTAAACGTCGGTCTACGAATACAAATTTATTATTATTTTCAAGCTTTTTGTTTGATTGTGTTGACAGCCGTGTTCAAGTTGATGCAGTGTATACCGACTTCTGTAAGGCTTTCGACAAGGTGGACCATGAAATACTATTAAATAAAATAGCGTTCAACGGGATTCGTGGTAAACTTCTGAGGTGGTTCGTGTCTTACATTACCAACCGCAGTCAGATGGTTGTAATAAATGGTCATAAATCTAATATCGCACAGGTCACCTCTGGCGTACCTCAGGGCTCTATACTTGGTCCCCTTTTGTTCATTTTATACATAAATGACATAAGCAAATGCTTTAGAAATACCAAATTTTTATTATATGCCGACGACCTAAAGGTATATAGAACTATTCGACAATCAAGTGATAGCCTTCTGCTGCAACAAGATTTGGACCGACTATCCTGTTATTGTCAGGAAAATAAATTGCAACTAAGTATACCCAAATGTAACTTCATAAGGTTTACAAAAAATAAACGCATAATAAACTACACATACACGTTGTGCAATGCACCCCTACTTAAAGTGGATTCTATTCGTGACCTCGGTGTTATCCTTGATTCGAAGCTTTGCTTAGACTTACACATAGGAAAAATTGTTAATAAAGCGTATCAACTATACGGACTTGTAATGCGTTCAACAGTTGATTTTAAAAAGCCATCTTCCTATATCTGCTTATATAAGTCGCTCGTACGCTCTCAATTGGAGTATGCCGTGTCCGTCTGGAGTCCTTACTACAAAAAGTACGTTGAGATGATTGAGTGTGTTCAATATAAATTCTTGCGTACTATGCATTATAGATGCTGTGGATATTATTTACCATACCAAGATTTACTTGTGAAGTATAAGCTCGCAACACTTGAGAGTAGACGCAAGTATTTAGAAGCTATCAATCTATATAATATTGTAAGAAATAAATTTGACTGCATGGAACTGTCCAATATGATTTGTTATGCGGTTCCTAGGACGATCCACAAGCGAAAGGTGCGCGCTGGCAAATTATTTTCAGTTGGTATATCCAAATCCAACTCTGGTTTGCGTTCGCCTGTTCGCAGAATGGTCGATTCCTACAATAGCACCTTTGAACAAATCGATATCTTTACATGTGCTCCTCATAAGTTTAAAAGTTTGATTCTAAATGAACTTTCGTGAATATTACATTTATACACTACCGATATGTACTAAGTTTTTGTTACCGTAGCGATGATTATTATTATTTTTACTGTTATGTATGCTTTTAATTAATCTGAGAACAGCGTTGTGGGCTGCAATATTGTTAATAACTCTTGTATACTTAGATGTCTATGTATTATATTGTAGCTGTTTGTTGTTCCTTTTGAATAAAAAAAAAAAAAAAAAAAAAAAAATTGACTACACACAGATAACAAGTTGGCTTCACTTTTGATGTTCGTGGCGCGCCGTCTTTCTTTTTTTGTTGGTCTGAGCTTGTAGCACACTGCATTGCGACACTGCTATCAGCGGCCGAGCAGCGCGCGAGTTGCTTGCCGTACCGCGTACGCAGTTACGCACCCGACTCGATCTCAAACGAGGCCGTTCTTCTACGCAGTCGCGCAAATACTAACTACTCGAATCAATCGGACATTTTATACAATACCTCGCTACTAGTTGTTATTGAACGGAAAGGACCCTATTGTATTTGTAGTTACTACTGTTTGACCGAAGTTCTGGTTTCAGCTAGCAAGTCACCTAATATTTTTGGCTTGACCGAAACCAGTATAATTATATTCTTTCTTGGCCAATTGCTCTATGAAAGTAAATTATTTTTTCAATTTGGAAACCCCGTTTTTCGATAACATTTGAATACCTTACAGTATTCTTGAAATGCAGCGATTATTTATGTAACTGGTACTTCAATGGCCTGATAACACAGTTTTGCAGGCAGCTTTTCTACATAAGTTTCGGTGATTACCGGAACTATGAAAGGTTCTGAATATTCAGTTAAGTTTTCGATTTCTGCTGAACCTAACCTAGCAAAATGTAAAATTGCAGGGTCCCCTACGTTTCTTCGAATCACTATTCTTCGAAAATTGTTTCACCAAAAACTATACAACGAAGCCTTCATACTGCGACGTTTTGTTTGGTCTACGCCTTTTTTGTTCGATGTTACTTTACACCGACAGCCTTACATCAACTTTTGTTTCACCAACGTTTGTTTGTTCTATGTAACGTTACTTCGAAAATATTTAGCCAACAGTAACATCGAACAAAAAAGGCGTAGACCAAACAAAACGTCGCAGTATGAAGGCTTCGGTGTTTAGTGTTAGGTGAAACAATTTCCGAAGAATAGTGTTTCGAAGAAACGTAGGGAACACAAAATTGCAAGCACCGGTAGGTGTCTGGGTGCCGGGCGCTCGCTTACAGGAGTGCGAGGTATACGAGCGAGCGTGGTGTCGGAGCGGGTCGTCGGGCGGCATGCTCGCACTAGGTGAGTACCGGGCGCGTGCGGCGCGTGCGTGGACTGCGCGGCGCGGGCGCGCACGTGCACGCGGACGCGCTGGCCGGGCTGGCGCGCGCACGTGTACACGCCGGCGTGCAGTGCGCGCGCGGCGGGCGCGTGCAGGCGCGCCGTGAGCCGCCCGGCCGCCGTGACCTCGCCGGCGGGGCGCAGGTCGGGCGGCGGCGCGGCGCCGTCCAGCCGCCAGTCGGCGCGCTCCTCCACGCGCAGCGCGCACTCCACCGTCAGCGGCGCGCCCTCCTCCACCGTCACGTCTGCGTCTGCGCACGCCACGCGTCACTAGCTACCCACCACTAGCCCCACCGGCCGTAACTGCGCCCGTATCGATGCAGGCTTATGTTTTCCACATGAATGGATTTCATTACCAGCCCTGCATTGCTGCATCTTAAAAACTTTAAGGATAATGTTGAAGGGATTTTTTGGTTTTGTCGTTTTTGCATTTGTCAGTTACTTTTTTTATAACTTAGCTTTATTTTCGCTAGTCTGACTGAATCAACCACGAAATACGTAATTATTTAGTTTTATGAGCCCAAGTAAAAAGAAAAAATAAAAACTTTTAAGTACTTACTTGAAAAAATAAAATAAGGAAACCAAAAATTTGATTTTCTGTGTTTTTGAATTTCTAGAATATTCTTTTTACTAAATATAATCTTATTCAAGTTACATATTATCTGAAAAATAGTCATAGGATTTGTATGATTTGTACCTACCTATATGAGAAAAAGTAGCAACCAGAAAGTAAAAGACTAATTTTATGGCTGCTGCGTAAAATGGTATCACTGCCACTCTTGTACAATCAATTATAATCAATAACTTTGTCAGTATTTTAGAAATAAAAGAACTTTGAAAAAAAAAATTGAAATTGCAATTATTTGAAATAATGAACAGATACGAAAACCAAATTGGTAATTTAATTAACGTTTTGTATATATTTTGTAGTATTCATTGGCTAATTGGAATAAAGATTAAAGTACATTGTTAGGTTCATTCATTTATATTCGAGGAGAGGAAAGATAAGATTTTTTGTTTGTTACAATTTAGCTTAATTTCTGTGGATAGTCGATTTATCGAGAAAGGTTATAAGCTATATTTATGTGACGCAGACGAAGTTGTGTGGATCAGCTAGTAATAAATAAATATATCTTTGTGATTTTTTTTATTTATCAGCCAATAGTTATTATGTCATGGAAATCACAAGATGTAGTGTGCTGTGTGTGGATTTGGATTACCACTCATCATAACGTAAAGATTTCACATGATAGAGAAGCCCTTCACATTACCCTGTCTAAACAATGTGTATTAAGTGTGATTATGTCTGTTGAGTACCAGTTGTGGCAAATGTTCCACATGTAAACTCTAAGTAAATGAACAACATGTAAATTGTTTTATGATTAAAGAAACAAAAAGATTATGTGTTTGTTCTTAAACTGATAAAGTTAAGATGTGAAACAAACAACACAGAGACCAGGGAAACTGTTATCTACAGTTATAGCTCTGTTGTTTGTTTGTACTCCTTCCTTATATGTCATAATGATTAGGGAGTTTTTAATTAAATGTGCCATTATCATTAGATAAACCCACCATGTCTAATGACATGATGGGTGCCTGTAACTCTGTACAATCATAAGTTGAATTATACTAGCGTCTTGTAACTTAGGTAACATTATAACCACCTATTTGGAATATATTTATTCAAAAGGAAGGGTTTCCCTTCAGCGCTCTTAAAGCAAATTAAAAGATGAGATGGGCTTACTCTCTATTAAATGTTAATCATAACTAGGCGAATTGTGGGTGTATTATTAATTGCACCTCTGCCTGACCCTTCGTTACAGGTGTGATGTTATGTATGAACTTAATAGAAATTGTATTCCTATAGAGAAGTGGAGGATGAACATTATTACATTGTCAGCAGGAACTGTAGAAACGTCACTGATCCAAGTATCGCTAACACTATTTGTCGATTACGACTGTCCTTGTTCTAAATACAAATCATTAATGAAGAGCACATCGTGCGTACTGTCGCACTGCGCCCGCCCTGCTACTATGCTGCACATTATTGTATCGTTTTAATTAAACATAATTAGGTCGAAAGAAGTAATTACTCATCCTCCAGTGACATCATGCAAGCAGCCGTCGCCCGTCAACTGCGGCGGTATCGACTAGCTGCGTCGTACTCGGACTCGCGGCGCCACTTGCAAGACTTTCGGCCCGCCACTGATCTGACCGCCCTTAGCTTGTCCATCAAGAGATGGCTATTAGTAAGTAGCAGCAGCTATTAGTAATTTTAAAGTCGTGGTGAACAATACAAAAATTACACTTACTTTGTGCGTTTGAGGGAACTCCGAGCGCTATAAATAGCAGAGCCAGAGGGAAAACAACTTGTCGTCGCATGGTGACTTAATGAAATCGCACTTAAACAAACAAAGTAGACGACTTAACGGACATACACCTAAGGCACGGTCTTTCGACTAAATTCCAACTAGATCGATGCGACTTTCTTGATTGCACACTACTAGAACAATGGTGGAAAAAGTAAAATGGCGCACAGCGAAATAATCAGCAAACGAGTGTTGCCACAAAAAAAAAGCCACAAATGCTTGCACGGACAGTAAATGTCCAAAAAGACATTAATTTTAACACATGTGGACCATGAAAAACAAACTAAATAAAATAATTCTTCATTCTGTAAGCAACTTCTGCTAACTTTAACAGCGTATATGAAAGAAAATTGAAACATTTTTGCTGAAGATTTACAAAATTACTGACACAGAGAATTACACATAAATGAGTGTTGGCTACAGCTCAGAAATAAAGGATTTTGCAACAGAAAACTAAACTCATTATAAACTCAAACATATTTATTTCCTTTTCCACAATACTTGAAAGAAATACTTCAATATCCAGTCCTGTACTTACTCGTTAGGTTTTAAATGTTAATTACACTGATGTATTACGATATTTTTAGATATTTCTGTCGACAATGTTTTTCTGCACAGCGTCTCGAACAAGCCGCCAAAATCTGTTAGTCTATGCCACCGGACCCGCTCGGATACCATAAACTATGTCTGTCATAGTGAACGAATACTCCTTTGAGTGAACTATGAGTATTATTCCATTGAACAACTAGGGTTTGCAGCTGCAAGCTAACAGCTCGGCCATCCTGTTCAAAGCGCGTCCTCGTGCTTACAATTTTCTTTTAATAATCAAGAAAAGAGAAGAATACAAAGAAAATAAACATATCATCGAACTACTTAATAAACAAAAAGAAATTAAGTAACAGTAAATATCAGTTCATTATCCTTAACAGTCATTAAATCAGTTATAATTTACTTACTTCAGAAAAATCAATACCTTACCTTATTTTACTAATTATCCTAAACTTTGACAATTCGTATCCTTATCGGATCAACATCGCAATAATTATAATAATCACAGAACAGAAAGAACAGGATCATAAAGTTTATTCAATTTAACTCTACACTTGGTTCCGTTCATTTTCGATATTACCATCACTAATTACTTTATAAGTTTCTACAAAATTTCAGCCAAGGCTGCATTTTATCATACGGCAACCACAGCTTCGTCTCGACGATCGCGTTTGCGTGTCATACGAGTGTCTTCAATTACAATTGTCATCGACACGCTAAGAAAAAGATTGGGTAACACTTTCATTACTCGTTACAGACCTTGGAAATTCACGACTACTTAGCTTGTGAGATTGGCCATCATGAGGAACTTACCTCTCAACGCGGACTAAGTCTCGTACCTTATAATTTTTGACCGGTTTTCGAACCTTTCTGCATCTTTTAATTGCCTTCATTTATAAATCATCAGAGTCAATCAAATTAGTGGTATTGGATATAACCGGATTCAAAATGCCTTCTGACTAGTTCTGACCTACTAGTTTTAATAAACCTAAATAATGATTCAGATCTAAAGGTTTTTGTTTTGTGAACTTATGAACTGTGGTATTGATGCGTACTTAAATGTCGTAGATATACCTAGATATAGTCATCCCAGCAGGGCTAACATGCGCAAGTCGACAAAATTTTGTCGACGCATTTTCTCGTGTTGAGACGACTTATGTCTGTTTGTCGATGGGAGTTAACATGGCGACACTTTATCTCGTGTCGTTCTGTTAAAGAACTCATGTCGTTCTGTCAAACCTGTTTTTGTCGTCAGGCTCTAACATGCGCGCTTTATTTAGTCGAATTTTGACATTTTCCTATGACAAGTTTGTCGTTGATGGTTTTCGTAGACGAGAAACCGCGACAAACAGAGAAAAAAACTGAAAAAGGGGATAACAGTGTTCTGTGAAATCAACAATTTATGTATAATGGCGGTGCCGTACTATAATTATCTTTTAACTGTTTATGAGGAAAGGGAAGCAAGAAAAATACAGAGGAAGGTGATTCGCGACGTCTGCAACCCATTCGACTTAGGGATAACGAGTTCCAGTATCTCTGGCGAATTACAAAGCCTATGGCTATTTATTTGACTGGCCTGTTGGTCTAGTGGTTAGTGACCCTAACTGCTATGCCGGAGGTCGTGGGTTCGATTCCCACCCAGGACAAATGTTTGTGTGATGAGCACGATCATTTGTTCTGTGTCTGGGTGTAATTTATCTATAATATGTATGTATTTAGAAATATATAAGTATGTTTATCAGTTGTCTAGTACCCATAACACAAGCTCTGCTTAGCTTGGGACTAGATGGCGTTGTGTGATAGTTGTGGAATATTATTATATTATAGACTAGCTGAACGCAACAAGGAAAGAAAGCGGAGCTTGTCGAAAAGTACAATAGATTTAACATTTTATCGACTTTTAGCTGTTTTCTGGGCAATATTATGGTTCTACAAGTTGTAAAATAAACTTCACTCACAAACTTTTTGCTTTTTAATGATCTATTATTAAACAAACTAAGGTAATACATCATTTGTTAAAATGTTACAAAATGTATAGTTATTTGAAAAGAACCCATTTCCCCACCCAACCAATTCTTGTCTGGAATAAGATCAAAGCTGGTAGATGGCAGTGGTTCGTTTGATATTATAGGGCTTGATAATAAGCAACGCCTTGCATTTCTCTGTTGCAATCGCTCAGTTCGAGCTGAGGTGTCACTCTGTGATTCATTCCAACAAAGTGTATAGGGCACAGCAGATTTCTTCAAAATTTTGCTTTGAAGTGGAAAGCCTGAAACAATATTGGGTAATGTTAATACTTGGCATATATCAGTGCGGCTTAAATCCCCCATGAGCGAACGTTGACTTGAAGTGGGAGAAACCAAGTCAACGTTCGACCCTTGTTTCTCCCACACATTCAAATTATTGATAAAAAGTCAGAATTAATAATAGGTATCGTACTAACCTGTCGCCTTAGATGTGGTCTCGTAGTCTGTTTCGTTGAAATGTTTCCCACATAACCTCGAAAAATTACTTGTTCTGATTTTTTTTAGTTTCAGTGCCTTTTCCCACTTTCTCTTCATGCGCAAATTTCTTGGAAATCTGACAACGCCTATTTCTTTGCATCCAAACGCTACACAACGACCCATATTATTGAAAAAAGTCACAAAATAAGATATTGTTCAATTTCTAGTGAAACTATTTGACAGTTGCAAAATGTCAGAGACAATTTAAGGTCGCGTTCACAAATATGGCAGCGTTCACGCAATTCCCACCAATATTGACCGAATGAAACCGGCATTACTAAACTAGACTATGGTATGTTTTCATGAAATGGCAACATCAGTTATCTCGCGTCGAGAAGGAGAAGTCACGACGTGATATCTTCTCGAGCGTGGTGCGCATGTTAGGAAAAGTGACAAACGAATCGAGAACGACAAAATTTGTCATCTCGTTTTCTCGATTTGTCGACTTGCGCATGTTAGCCCTGCAGGACTTGTCATCTTTGTTGTGAGTGCAAGTCGAAAGAGCATCCAGGATAATCCTATTATACCGCTCGACTTGTCCGTTAGCTCTGGGTTTTGCTACCGTTGTGTTTTGTTCCATATAATATAGTTAATTTATTAAACGTTTTGCTTGTGAAACTATATCTTTTATCGGTTAAGACGCGTAACCCCGCAATAACTTATGTGCTCTTTTATTACGCGTATATTAGTTAGGAACTTAGTATTTTTGACTGCTTTTATGTTTACAAATTTCGTCATTATTCTAGAGAGGGCACAACGGGCATTAATTAAAGTTACACTAAAAAAAAGCGATTTAGATTCCCCACAGACCTTAGGTATCTACCAGGAGTTTGAAGTTCTTAGGGTACGTCAAATATTCATACTGCAAGCATCGCATAAGTATCATGCAACAGTAAGAAAACTGCCAGAATACAAAAGTTTATCAAACAAGCGGGTATTTAGAGTACCTGTACCAAATATCAGATCGGACCTAGCTAGACGTTGTACATTGTTTTTCTTTCCTAACCCTAACACATAATTATAATAAAGTAATTAAAATCTGCGACCTACGAGACTGCACAACCATCACGTTTAACAAAATATTAAGATCAGCACTACTTAAATTGTCTTAAGACGACACCGAAGCCTTGGTATAACATTTGCATAAAAACCTTATATACACAAACACCCACACAAATTCACACACAAACACGCACAAAAATACACACACTAACACACAGGCACACACCACACACAACACACCATAAAACACGCCAATTTACGCAAACATTTTTATTTTTTTTAAGTTGTGTCCAGAGCACATTACAGAAGCTCTCCTATGTTCTAATTTCTTACTCTGTATTTTTTTATTGTTTATTGTTACTTTTTATGTCCTTAATTTGATGTAACTATTTTAAACTGGTGAAATTCGCACTCCCGAGTCACAAGATACAAGATAAGCTTAGTTTGTGGCTCACCGTTTTTGTACTCAACTGTATTCTTTCTTTTGTTTAATAAACGTTATTATTATTCTTCTTCTTTCTGCCCTTATCCCATGTTATTTGGGGTCGACGCAACGCAAACGTTATTATTATTCTTGTGTCTAGGAAGAAGATACCTACATTTACTGAGCCAGAGTGTTAAGCCACCTTGTTTCAAAAACAGTAAAATTTCTTCTAATCTATTCAAACCTTCAGTGACATGTTTGGCATGGGATAAGGATTCATTCAATTATTCGCTTTTAATAGAATGATGGTTATTTCGCTATCAGACACATTATACACAAGTACCGAACCGTTCCTTTCATTCGTCTGATAAAAGATTATAGCTTTTCCATTCAACTGCCTAAGGGACGCTTTTACCTAAACATTAACCTATCGCTAAACGATGGTTCATATTTTACTGACAACACACGTATTGAAAACGCAAACATTATCACCGTATAGTAGGTAAATGTACCTTTGTATAATTTATCCTTTTATAAATATTAATTTGGTTGGAGTGTTAGTAATAATAATATTGGTCCTCAGAAAAAAGACGGATGACTCAGCCACGTCTTCGACTACATATTATTATATATCAATAACTTTCCCAATGCCTTGAACTTCCGCATTAGCAGTTATTAAATTAGGGGGACACTTGATCCATCGCAAGTTTCTTAGCTTTACTTTTAGTTATGTACTCTGGTTTCCTAGATCTACGTGGTATTTAATTGCTTTATCATTAATTTAAATATCAAAAATATATGTATCAAAAGACGATTTAATAGGAGGTTTATCGCATCTAAAACTAGGTTGACCAATTTCGTTACAATTAAAACACCGTGTGTTAGAATTAATTGTAGCAGACTTCAAATACTGGGTTTGCGGTGTCGCATTAGAAGTAGCTTTGCGCTCGTTTCTATTTCGATTCGCTTCGTACGCATCTCTGCTTTGTCCTTCTTTAACCGTCCAAAAATATTTAAAAATTTAACAATTTGTTCCGGTTCAGTAAATTGAGCCGCTTGCGCACCTACTTTAATAGTACGATCATCCACTCCATATAAGACACAATCCACTGCGTGTTTACCATAAATTTTGCATCTATTATTTATTTATTTTTTTGTGTTGCTGCTGTCCATTAGCGAATAAATACATATTCTATTCTATTCTATTCAATAAATTCAATTTCGCATAATAATAGTGCTCCAATGATTCGCCGTACTTAGCACGCTTAGCCAACATTTCTGTCAAGAGTTCGGTGTAGTCTTCGCGACAAGGGAATGACTCAATTAGTTTTTTTTTTCTTCCATTCACCCCAAGTATAAAGAAGTGAAGATAGACCTTGATACCAAGTCTTTGCAACCCCTGACAATTTTGGAAGGGCGTAGTGAATTATTTCCTTTTCAGACCAACCGTATACTTCAGCGCATTCTTCTACTTTAGTGATCCATACTAACATAGTTTGAGGATCAAAATCTGGCAAAACGTTACTATTAAAGGATAGCTTGGGCTTCTCCGAACTCTTGACATTACTTAAAATCGATAAAAAAAAAATATTTTCAGTACATTTGTTTCAGATTCCCTATTCCTGTTCCGACTAGATTTATTAACTCTGATTGACTTACGGTTATCAGAGCTACCGGTACTGCGATCCGTCCACCTGGAACCGTCTCTCCTTGTCCGTGACATCCTTTGACATTTCCTTTCCTTTCTTTGACAATCCATGACCATATTTCGCCGTTTCCGGTTTCTTGTTAATCCGGTTTCGGTTTCCGGTTAATTGTATACGGGAGGAACCAGTAACAATTTTCAAAAAGAAGCTAACTAATTTACTAATGAATAAATGTTATTACTCCGTATCGCACTTTCTAGCTGATAAGTTGTAGCTGTTTCATAGCTGATGATGAACAGCATCAATATTTGCATGCCAAAATGGTAGAATGTACAAGGATTCTCTAAAATTATGTAACCACCTTATTGTAAATACCTACAATACAAGCAAATAAACGAATATTCTATTCTATTCTATTCTATTCCATTCCATTCTATTCTATTCTATTCTTGAAGGACTCAGTCTCCGGTCTTCAATCTTCCTTGCCATCAATGCCATCCCTGCAGAAACCCGTTCCGCGTCTCGACTGTCCATATTCCTCCTTCCTTTGTCCTTTAACCTGGGCTGTCCTTGATCGTCCAGCCTTGGTGTTGATGTGTCCTCTAACCTGGACCCACTCCTGCCTTCGAACCTGGAATCAATTCCGCCCTCAAACCTGGGCCCAACTCCGCCCTCAAACCTGGGCCTACGTCCGCCCTCAAACCTGGGCCCAACTCCGCCCTCAAACCTGGGCCTACGTCCGCCCTCAAACCTGGGCCCAACTCCGCCCTCAAACCTGGGCCTACGTCCGCCCTCAAACCTGGGCCCACCTCCGCCCTCAAACCTGGGCCCACCTCCGCCCTCAAACCTGGGCCCACCTCCGCCCTCAAACCTGGGCCCACCTTCGCCCTCAAACCTGGGCCCACCTTCGCCCTCAAACCTGGGCCCACCTTCGCCCTCAAACCTGGGCCCATCTTCGCCCTCAAACCTGGGCTCTTCATCCTTATCCATATTGGCTGACAAACCTTAACCTCGGTTGCAACCAATAAGGATGTGTATCTGAAACTTCCAATAGAAAAGCTTAGTGCCTGTTCGTAGTAGTAATAATTTTATTTCCTTCCTTAAATCCAAATATGTGTAACATCCACAAAAATAAGAAGGTATATTAAAAGTTGAAGCCATAAAAACAATAAAGTCATGAAACCGTCAGAGGTAATTATATTTTCATTCAAAAAAATAAACTACATCTGCTTCTCTCAAAGTTACGTGCAGCAACCCACACACGACGTATAGACCAACCATTACACAACATAAAAACTTCATGGTGGCGCCACTGGTGAAATGCAATGCTATGTCAAACTTAATACATTTATTTTAGTTCCATGTTTTCCCGCCTGCACAGATAAGTTGGGCAAACTGTACTTTTTTTTTTTTCAAATGTCAAATACAGTGAAATTTAAAAAAACGCATTCCTAATCAAGTTAATGTTTGAAGTTTTCTTGTTTATTACACCCGGAAATCAGACAAAAAAAATAAAATGATTTGCTCATGAAAAAAAACATATCGTTCCTTTCCCAAAGTTAACATTTGTTTGTAGCCGGGAAAAGAAAATAAAGTATGCATGTCTGTGTCATATCACTCGTTATCTTAATGTGGACGTGAACAAAAGAAAATTATGAGAATTCTCTTAGTATCCCACTTCTGAACTGTTGGCTACAGCTCAGAAATAAAGGATTTTGCAACAGAAAACTAAACTCATTATAAACTCAAACATATTTATTTCCTTTTCCACAATACTTGAAAGAAATACTTCAATATCCAGTCCTGTACTTACTCGTTAGGTTTTAAATGTTAATTACACTGATGTATTACGATATTTTTAGATATTTCTGTCGACAATGTTTTTCTGCACAGCGTCTCGAACAAGCCGCCAAAATCTGTTTGTCTATGCCACCGGACCCGCTCGGATACCATAAACTATGTCTGTCATAGTGAACGAATACTCCTTTGAGTGAACTATGAGTATTATTCCATTGAACAACTAGGGTTTGCAGCTGCAAGCTAACATGAGGTATAATTTGATAATTTCCTACCTGACGGAAACGGAGTTTCGGGACGGGGAATGTGGTTAGTGGACATTATTGGAGCAGCCGGGAATCCTTGAAAATGGTTTTAGCGTTTTTTAGTTTCAGTTCCATGTATATGGGATACATGGAAGCATACATGGAACTGAAACTAAATAAAGTTTCTCATCAAACCTATTCGTGTGGGGTGTCAATAGATAGGTCTTCAAAAATGACATTGAGGTTTCTAAAACCATTTTTTTTCAAAGTCAATCGTTTGAAAAATAGACCGTTAGTTGGCAGTTGGCAGTTTTTTTTGGCAGTTTTTTTTTTTTGAAATATTGAATTTTTTTACATAGAATGCATTCTTAGGTATCCATAGAGGGGAGAAAAAATAACAATAAAAATCTATTTATATTATTTTATGATTTATTGAATGTATCACATATGATACATTGCCAGAGTTTTAGCAATCTACCTTATAAAATCTATGTATCATATTTGCTACACTGCCAGGCTTCCAATGTTATTTTAACAAAACAAAAAAAAAATACACGCTAACGTGAAAAAAACATTAATAATAATAAAATTGTTTATCTAGCCCAATAATGCACACAGACACAGTTTAAAAAGAAAATGACAGAAATACAATGAACATAATAATATAGCTTTGAGCATAAACTGTTTGAATTTACAATAATAGTATAGGTTTACAATAACAATGAACCCTGCCTCTTAAACTAGGAGACCTGTATTTTAAGAGACAGTGATCGGCCAAAATTTGTATTTAATAAAAATGAGCTTTATAAGAGTGAAGGTGTGTCGATCCACCATTTAAATGTATTTATATTAATATTAGTTTTAGTATTAATCAATATGGGTTTGTGTGTGTGTGTGTGTGTGTGGGGGTGTGTATGTGTTTGTGTGTGTGTGTGTGGGGGTGTGTATGTGTTTGTGTGTGTGTGTGTGTGTGTGTATGTGTGGTGTTAAGAGATGTTAGATGTCAAGCGATGTTTGTTAGTAACAACTCTGTTTTCATATAATCCTGCAGTAAGAGCCAGTCGGAAGTTTTTGATTTGACATTAAATTTATTTAGGTCAATTATGTCTAGTTCTTTTTGAACTTTTTTGAAAAGTTGATGGCTTAGGACATAGTATTGCCGTCTTGCAAATGAGGTCTTGTGCTGTACGCTTGGAGGTACATATGTACGCTTCTTTGGGTCAGATGGAGGTAAGCGAGCGTGAGTCCTCAGGACAGCTTGCAGAATAAAGAGCTGACGAACCGATAGGACCTTGCAATCATCGTAAAGCTGTGTTGTGGGATATCTGTAAGGTTTCCTTAGCATAACTTTAAGAACAGCCCTTTGAGACCTTTCTGCCCTCAGAAGATAAGTCTTCGCTGCTCCACCCCATACAGTTATACAGTACCCAATGATCGATTGACATAAAGTGAAGTACACCATTTTGAGAATGTCAATACCGGCGGAATCTCGGAGAGATTTGAAGATGTGAATAAGACGAAGTGTTCGGGTTGTAAGTGTCTCGAGTTGCTTATCCCATTTTAGCCCATCGTCAATATGAACACCCAAGTATTTGACACAGTTGGCTCTGGCAATGGAGGGGCATGAGCACGATATTGACTGATCCTGGCATGAATGAGCCGCTATCGTGAAGCTACTTGTTGGTTTGGTGTTTGACCGGATTGCAAAGGGTACAAAATAAGTTTTCTTTAGGTTTAGTGTAAGCAAGTTTAGGTCAAGCCAGTGCATCACTGAGGACAGTCCAAACTCCGCCTTTCGTTTCACGTCTTCCCACGAGGGCCCATCAACCAAGATCGCTGTGTCATCCGCGTATGCATAGATCTTACAAGCTGGTATTGACATTCTGCAAAGGTCATCAATATATATTTGAAAAAGTGTGGGGCCCAGAATGCTTCCCTGGGGGACACCGTATAGCACAACCTCTTCATCCCTGTAGTTAGAGCCAATCTTTACCATCTGGGTGCGATTCCTCAGGTAATCTTTGAAAATTTCCAAAGCTATGCCACGTACACCCAAGCATTCTAGCTTGGAAATTAGTTTGGGTACAGAGACTGTGTCGAAGGCTTTAGACAGGTCCAGAAATATACCAAGGCATTTTGTTCTACTGTCCAGAGTCTTAGCAATAGATTGCGTTAAGTCCAATACTGCGTCTTCAGTGGAGACTCCAGACCTGAACCCGTATTGATTATCCGCTATACTCTTGTGTTTATCGAGAAAGCTTCTAAGATTTTTGTTAAGAATCTTCTCGAGGATTTTAGAGAGCGACGACAGTACTGATATTGGCCTGTAATTATCGACACAGTCTCTGTTCCCACCCTTAAAAATTGGATGGACTATGGCCCTCTTCAGAGAATCTGGAAAAACTCCTGTCTCAATGCAAAGATTGCAGATGTAAGTTATCGGTGGAACCAAAATGTGACGACATGTTTCAAAGAGTGAGGAAGATATTCCATCCCAGCCCACAGCACAGTCATGGCGCATCTGCAATATAATTGTATCTATGTCACTTTCATCAACTTTTTGGATAGCAAGTGAATTGACAGGCGGATTCAGTGTTTTGTTAGTGATATGGACGGTCTCGCGGATTAAGGGCATCTTTTGCGGATCGTTAATTATCTTTGCAGCCATGTTTTTGCCTATATTGCTAAAGAAAGAACAGACATTGTTGAGGGAAGATGCAGGACTGTCACAAATTTTCAGCAGTTCTTCAGGACTAGAGTGTACTTTACCAGTATTGGTTATTTCCTTAATGGTTTTCCACAGTGCTTTAGGATTATTTCTAGATTTTTCGAGCTCTCCCTTCTCATAAGTCCTCTTTAACTTACGCAGTAGCATATTGCAGAAGTTTCGGTAACGCGTATAGGTTACATGTAGTATTAAATTGTCAGGTGACATCTTAGATTTTACGTGGAGTTTATCTCGATGCTTGATGCATTTTAAAAGCCCTGTAGTTATCCATGGTTTTAATGTTCTTTGTTTTCTCGGTACATTGATATTTTTTGTATGTTTTATTATTGCTGTTGATATTTTTGTAATCAGTGTAGTCATAGCAGTATTTGCGTCTCGAATTGAGTAGATATTTGAAAAATCTGTGGTTTCTAATTCTGTCTTAATGGCTTCGTGATTTAGTCGAGATATAGTGAAACTTTTGTTACGTGTAGGGTTTGAATTTGAGATCGAGAGAATAATCGGTTTGTGGTCAGTAATATGCGCCTCCAATACCAACGTAGTGGCCATTGACTTTGTTTTTAACAAGATGTGATCTAGGCAATTTTCCATTCTAGTTGGTAGGAGGTGGGTAGGTAGTAGCCCATGGGACGCGTTTAGGATTAGGTATTCGAGTGCACGGTCATTCCTATTGTCCATCCTAATGTCAATATTCAGATCTCCCACTGTCGAGATATGAGGAGAGTATGATATTTGATCATAAATATTGCTTAGACTGCTCAAAAAGCTATCAAAGTGATTCTTGGTACTATTTGATGGAGAGCGATATATAGCTACAACCGTGAATTTATTATCGATTTGACATACGAGGCTATTTGCATAATTTATATCTGGCTCAAATACCTTAACGTTTAACCCAATTTTAGTGTAGACTATTACCCCATCGTTCTGGTTTGTAATGTTCTTAGTTGAGTGCGACTGGTATCCGTTTAGAGCTGGGACGTTAGTCACTTTACTCAGCCAACACTCAGTCAACACAATTACATCAAAATCAATATTAATTAAACACATCAATGCAAGAAGGTTATCAAAATTTTTGTTAACGCTACGAATATTTACATGGAATAATTTTATGCTACTGTCGGCTGTATCTATATATTTAATACACTGATGCGGGTCACAAGAGAAAGAGTGCTCAAGGTTGAGATTATCTAGGTCCTGATTTATATTATTTATGTTAGCCATTTGTGCTTTTTAATAATGAACAAAAGAGAAACATTGAGAGTGTTTTGTCGGTATTTGACTGTAACATCGCTTTCTTGTTGAATATAATGTAGTGGCGGGGGAAAATATGTATATGTGTGTTTTTATTCAATTTTAGTGTGTAAGTAGGGTGTATTCTGTGTAAGATGTGTTTGTTAGTACCTAAATTGTAACAAAGTGTGAAGTTTACAGTGGAAGTTAACAGTTTTAACAAAAAGTGGTGGTAAAAAGTGCATAATAATAATAAATAACCCAAGATTTCTAAGTAATGACTAGGCGCTAGTTCAACTAGTCACTTGTTAGTGAGCTCTTGTAGACATTTCTCAGAGTTTATTAACAGCTGTATATCGCCCGTTTGCTTACGAAGAAAGATGTTTCCATTGCTGACCCAACAAAAGGAATAGGCATTCTTCTTCGCGAATTCCCGCGCTAAGTAAAACAGCTTTTTGGAGGCAGAAGGTTGTGTTATATGTTCAGCAACATATACAGCCTGCCGCTTTCCCGGTATACCGATCAGCTCGGTGTTTAATTTGTTCTCTTTTTTTTCCTTATTATTGTAAGAACGGATGCCAGACAGTATCTTTTGCTTTGTTTGCACTGTTGTGAACTCAGCAATGATTGGGCGTGAGGTGGGGGTCATCATACCTTTCGTGTTTTTTCCCGGGAGGCGATATATATCACGAACTTCGGTATCCGATATGGAGATTCCAGCAAGTTGGCCTATGTTGCAGACCGTTTTTATCAGGCCAGTCGTAGTTTCGTCATCAGTCTGTGGAATATTTCTAATTTCTATTCCCGACGACCTTGATTTAATTTATGACACATTTTTTTTGTATTTCCATACATGGAATTGAAAAACAGAACCCCCTCTTAGTATTAGCCGGTAAATCTTAATTATAGGCAAAACGGGCTCATGTCCACTTCCAAAGCGTGTATTTTGCGTACGGTATGCTGCGTAGGCTTTATACCCTTTTGGCTTTTTTTACTTTACCCCCATAAATAAAAGGATCGCCAGAAAATCATTATCTGTGGTATTTATTGAGCTGCCTGCTATAGATATTTGTTTGTTGTTCTTTGAGAGAGTCATCTGGAAAACAGTTTTCAATGACACTCGTCTCTTCTCGAGGGTCAAACGAGTTATAGCACTTCTCCAGAACCTATAAAACATACAGCAACACCAGTTAGGTTGTAATCTTTTAGCTGGTAGGTATTACTTTTCTCTTTATCGCGCCCACTCTAAGTCTTTTAGAACGAGTAGCCGCAGAGAGAGCAGGTGCAAACAATGGTTGGTTATAACGTGTCTAGTTGCTGGCTCATGGTAACTAAAGGTAGTTGCAAGGAGGTTGCCAGTCGTGAAGCCACTTACAAAGAGGTTCCCAGTAAATTTACTTGAAGTAACAAGGATGGTATCAGACACAACGGCCTAGGCTCAGCACAATGAAGCTGCCTTCTTCATTTCTTTTTCTTATATACAGATATTGTATACGGATAGATTGGGCAATCAAATTATTGGCAAACAAGGGTTTGATTGCAATGACTGAGGGTATAGTAACAAAGATATTGAAGCAACTACTTGATTTATCGTCATTTGATGAAAATTAAGATTTCCATGGACCATTTCGGAAGTACACCCTTTCCAACAAAATAAGAATTTTTCAAATCGGTTAGCAAGTGACGGAGTTATGCCCGAACAAACATAAAAAAAATGCAAACATCCGAATTGAGAACCTCCTTCTTTTTTAGAAGTCGGTTAAAAATAGACAACACTGATCCATATTTTTGTTAGTTAATAATTGAAGGACAATACACAACACATACTACCAAAAAATGCATAATCATAAAATAAATTATTCATAAATTCATAAAACAAAATTAATTTTTAAACTACAATTGAAATAAAAATAGTCTAGAGAATGATCCGAGTGGTCATTGATGGCTGCTCCTCTGACCTTGTGGCTATTGATGCCGGAGTTCCTCAGGGGTCAGTTCTCTCCGCGACACTTTTCCTGCTGCACATCAACGACCTCCTTGTTCCTGGTATTGTTGGGTACGCAGATGACAGCACTGTCATGGAGAGTTGCACATCCAGCACATCCAGCGCAAAAGCCGGTGGTGATGAAATACGTTCATTGAGAGAGACCATGGTAGAGCGAACGAATTCAGCCTTAAGTCTTGTCTCCAAGTGGGGTGACGACAATCTGGTTGATTTCAACGCCACCAAAACGCAAGTGTGTCTGTTCACTGCTAAAAAGAGTCCGTTCAATCTGGCCCCCACTTTCCGGAGTGCGTCTGTACAAGTTACTGACGGTCTCGAGCTTCTTGGCACGAAGTTGAGTGCAAATCTGAACTTCGGCGCCTACATCGAGTCGAAAGCTCAAACTGCGGCAAAAAAGCTGGGTATCCTAAACAGGGTCAAGCGGTACTTCAAGCCTGGACAGCTTTCATCTAATAAATAAAGAGAGAAGTCCTGACTGACTGACTGACTGACTCATCAACGCCCAGCCCAAACCCTTGAACCTAGAAAGCTGAAATTTTGCACAGGGGTTCTCTTTATAATGTAGACAAGGAATAAGGAAGGAGTTTTCGAAATTCAATCCCTAAGGGAGTTAAATAGGGGATAAAAGTTTGTATGGAAAATCGTCATTTTCACGCGGGCGAAGCCGCTGGCAAAAGCTAGTATTAAATAAAAAAAAATAAAAAAAGAAGTCTACTTTTGTCAAAAAATAAAAATTATGTTATGTTATTGTCAAAATGTAAAATTTCAAGATTTAAAATGACAAAAAGTTAAATGTCTAAATGTTTTCAAATGTGAATTACGACATGTCCACAATCAAATATAAAAATGATGAAAATTTAAATTAAAAAAAAAAAAATCTAATAATGACATCTTAATTAAAAAAAATTACCTGCCCCACGCCCGGTATACAGGTGCATGTAAGGCCTGCCAATGCTGCATAAAAGGTCCGTCTTACCTGTTGGCAACAACGGTAAGAAGACTGTTGCCACTGTCCCGCACTCTGCTCGCTATCGAGGTCGCCCTCTTACGTATACTGGTATAAAAACAGTCAACGCAGACGCTCGCAAACATTCCTGATGCGCTGCAGAAGTGAGGCAGCCGCAGCAGTGCCCTCAACGCGTTATTATATTGAAGGCCTACCTATATACTTAAAATATATTTTATATTGTAACAATTATTTAATAAATTGAAACCATACAAATCAAGCAATGAAACATATTTGATACAGGCGAAACATTATCTAAATGGATGGCTATCTGGCTGTGTATCATATCTGATACACTAAGAAAGAACAGTAAATTACATACGATTTCAGTCCATTTTGGTAGGTACTCTAAAGTAGCGTTTCTAAGTAGCAAATATAGTAACGTAGGTATTTGAATTAAACAGCTTTTGAAAATAGTTTGACTTACTTAAATGTAATAAAATTTGTGTGTTTTTATCTTGCAACGCCCAGACACCTTTTGTCGGTTTACTGTTTTGTTTTCTACTGCATATTTGGATTATTAAATGATTGAATAATTGACAATGAATGATGAATTGACAATAGGCTCGCCCCCTATTACATGGGACTTAAAAAAACATAGCTGGCGAAATGTGGGTGTACTATTAGGTACACCTCTGCTTAACCCTACAGGGATTACAGGCGTGATGTTATGTTAAGTAACCACGACCATGTAATTTACTTGTTTTTTGTCAATAAATAAATTTATTATTATTATTATTATTTATTAAGTAAAATAGTATTTTTTTTTGTAGAATTTGGATTATTTTTCTACCATATAAAATAATAAATGTTTTGAAAATACGTCTTGGAACGTCTCTAGATTTTCATAAAGTTCAATGTAGGAGAATGTAGGTATCGAATTGTACACAGTGCCAAGAATAGGGTTAAGGTAAGACAGTGAAAAAACTAAAAAAATGTATAATATTGTTACGACGGTCATCTCGAATCTTCGAGAAACCGCGCTAATAACTGTGTAGTACCTAGAAAATACAAGTTCATTCTTTTAGGTACCTATTTCCGTAGTAGGTATAGAACTTACATTGTATTCAAGGTCAGGCGCCGGGAGTCGCCGGCAGTTGTCATTGTAATTTCGACCGTATGCCAACGACGTAAAGTAACTTCTTCCTTGTCGGTTCTTTTATCTTTAAATTTATTTTTTGTTAATGTTTTTTTGTGGATGCTTTCTTGAATAATGAAGAATTATCTCGAATATCTTTTGTTTGCGTGGGTATAAAAGGACCGATTGAGGACGAAGTGAGTTAGTTCACTTTTAAGCGAGACAACGAAAACTTCGAAGAGAATTCTAGTGCGACAAAGTGTTCAGTAGTATTGAAGTGATTGTTTATAAGTGTATTGTGAGTAATAAAGTTAATTCGTGTGTTTAATTGGTAGTGATTTTATTTATCCCATACCCAGCTCGTAACAATTTGGTGTCAGAAGCGGGGATAAATAATGCCAATTCTACCGAAGGACGACACGGATAGTATCCGTACTAGGAGCCAGCGGCAACAAGGGATGGACCAGAGGCGATTCGGAGACTCCCCGACACAGACACCGGGCGGTGTCCAGCCTACGTCAGAGCCAGTCGCTGGTTCATCTGGCGTTTCTCCAGCACCAGCAGTACCAGACTTGTCTGCCTTAATGGCGCTGCTGCAAGACCAGGCTCGCCAGTTGCAGGAGCAGCGGCAACAAGATAAGGAGGAGCAAGCTCGCCTTCAAGAGGAGCAGACTCGTCGTCAAGAGGAGCAGGCCCGTCGGTTGGAGGAGCAGTTGCGACGAGACAAGGAGGAACAGGCTCGCCAGTTGCAGGAGCAGCGGCAACAAGATAAGGAGGAGCAAGCTCGCCTTCAAGAAGAGCAGGTCCGGCGCCAAGAGGAACAGATGCTCCTGATAAAGGATCTTCACGCATCAGTTGGAAAAGAGCTGAGCGTGATGAAGGAGCAGGTACAGCAGCACGACAACCGTATCGCAAAGGCAGAAATTCAGATCGCCGACGTGAAGAAGGCCTTGAGCGAAATTAAGGTTGGAGACGGGGCTGTGGCTTCGGTGATTGCTGCACCTTCAGTACGCGGGTTTAAAGTGCCGCCATTCGACGGAACATCTTCGTGGTCGGCCTATAAAATCCAATTCGAGGCCGTTATGAAAGTGAATGGGTGGACCAAAGCGCAAGCCATGACCGCGCTCACCTTGGGTCTCCGAGACCAGGCCCTTAACATTCTCGAGGCCCTCGGCAAGGATGTGACCTACGAACAGCTGCTGGAGGCATTAGAGTCCAGATACGGCGACGCGCACCTGGAGCATGTTTTTCGTGCCAAGTTAAGGGATCGCGTTCAACGTAGTGCCGAGAACTTACAGCAGTGGGCCCTGGAAGTTGAAAAGCTGGTTCGGAAAGCATACCAGTCCGCCCCTGCACTTATTGATGGAAATCTGGTACAGGCGTTCATCGATGGAATACGCGACTTGGAGGTTAGAGCCGCTGTGAGACTTGGGCATCATGAGACGCTGAAAGATGCCTTGGCCCATGCCTTAGAAGTAGAGGCAGTAAGGCAGGACCACCGTACGCACCGGGTCAGGGAGGTTGTAGCGTCACCTGTACGCGACCGCCCGCAAGGATACAGCCCTAGGTGCTACACTTGTGGAGAAAGGGGTCATCTTCGATCAAGCTGTCCTAAGCGCAGCTCACCAAGAGAAGACCAACCTCAGCAAGGAAAGGTGGCTGAAGTGGCTGCCCAACCACAGCAGGGAAACGAGTAAATGCCAGGACTGGGGGGCGGGTGCTGGCTGGTTTTGAAAGAGCCCCGAGGATCTCGATCTCACAAGTACATGACGGGAACAGCCTGACCATCAACGGCGAAGTCAACGGAACTCCATGCAAACTGACGTTGGATACTGGAGCTTCTCACACGGTCGTCAATTCTCACCTGGCGAATCGGTTTCTTGGGGGCTACTTCAATAACCGTGACCGTCTTCAATTATTAACAGCTACCGGTCAGCACATAACCGTCCGAGGCAAGAAGGAGGTGGAGTTAAAATTGGGTGATAGAATTTACCGACACAATGTCATCGTGGCCGACATAGTCGACGATTGCATCTTGGGCTTGGACTTCATGCGGAAATATCGTTGTGAGATCGACATTGACCAAGGAGTGTTGAAATGTGGTTCAGAGGAAGTCTTCATGGAAGGTGCACCATCAGGGAAAGTGTACTGCCTGAAGGAAATTGTTCTTCCTCGCAGATCAGAAACGATTGTGCCAGTTAAGTTACCACAGAACTCTGGACACAAAGATCGAAGTGTTCTGATAGAAAGGGTGGACAATGAGTTTTCATGGAAGATAGCACGAACTCTGGTAAAGGCCAACAAAATCTCAGCTGTACGAATTCTGAATCCAAGTGACAAGGAGCAAGTAATTAAGAAGGGTACCTTGATCGGCACTTGTGAGGAAGTAGCTTGGATGCGTCAGTTGCAAGATCTATCTACTGGAAATCAAATTCGTAGTGCGAAATTTGACGTGTCAACGCTTCTAGAAAATTGACATTTAACTGAAGGTGAAATGGACAAGGCTAAGAAGATGTTACTTCAGTACGCCAGTATTTTCTCTACGAGTGATGCTGACATAGGGAGAACCGGACTGGTTCAGCACAGGATTAATACAGGCAACGAGTTACCTATCCGTCAGCGACCAAGGAGACTGCCAGTTGCACGGGAAAAAGAGGTGGAAACCATGATTGAGGGTATGGTGAAGGATGGTGTTATAGAGCCTTCATCCAGTCCATGGTGTTCTCCTGTGGTCCTGGTAAAGAAAAAGGACGGCAGTATGCGCTTCTGTGTGGACTATCGACGACTGAACGACGTCACGAAAAAGGACAGCTATCCACTGCCTAGGATCGATGACACACTGGATACGCTGGCGGGAATGAAGTGGTTTACCACACTAGACCTGAAAAGTGGTTACTGGCAGGTAGAAATAGACCCCAAGGATAAGGAGAAGACTGCATTCTCAACAGGAAAAGGGTTGTGGCAGTTTAAAGTTATGCCTTTCGGTTTATGTAATGCTCCTGCAACGTTTGAAAGGCTGATGGAGCAAGTACTTGCGGGGTTGATTGGGGATGCATGTCTTGTCTATCTAGACGACATAATCATTGTGGGCCGTACGTTTGAAGATCACCTTAGAAACCTCAACCGAGTGCTGTCGAAGATCCAAACAGCAAACCTGAAATTGAGTCCGAAAAAGTGCTCGTTTTTCAGGAAACAAGTGAACTTTTTAGGACACATAGTTTCGGGGGAAGGTGTTCAAACAGACCCAGAGAAAGTAGTGGCCGTCAAGGATTGGCCAGTTCCGAAAGACAAGACACAGGTCAGAGCATTTTTGGGTTTGTGCTCCTACTATCGCCGGTTTGTGAAGAATTTTGCCGACATTGCGAAACCTCTACACAAACTCACTGAGGAAAAGCAACAATTCTGTTGGGACGAGAACTGCGACGCCGCATTTCAAGAATTAAAGGGACATCTGTGCAATACCCCTATTTTGGGATATCCTGACACTGAAAATGACTTTATAGTCGACACAGACGCAAGTAATACTGGAATTGGGGGCGTGTTATCTCAACGGAAAGGAGATCAGGAGGTTGTTATAGCTTACTTCAGCAAGTCTTTATCTAAACCGGAAAGGAATTACTGCGTAACGAGACGAGAGCTGCTCGCCGTAGTGAAGACATTGCAGCACTTTAGTAAGTATTTGTTGGGACGGAAATTCCAGCTACGAACTGACCATGCTGCATTGAAGTGGCTATTACAGTTCAAGAATCCAGAGGGACAAGTGGCGAGATGGATTGAACTACTGCAAGAGTTTGACTTCGTAACTGAACATCGCAGTGGGAGAACTCACGGTAACGCAGACGCCTTGTCAAGAAGACCTTGTCCTGAAGACTGCAAGCACTGTGCCAGGCAAGAGACTAAGGAAGTAGTGCCCGTGAGGATGCTTAGAACGGATCTCAGCGATGAATGGAAGGAGACTCTACAACAGGCTCAACAAAATGACTCGGACATCAAGCCAATCTTCGACTGGATCAAAGCTGGTGCTCCGAAGCCCAAGTGGAGTGATGTGGCTGCGATGAGTTCCATCACGAAGAGTTATTGGGCACAATGGAACAGTTTGGAGATCCAGGATGGAGTCTTGTGCCGTAAATGGGAAAACGCTCGAGGGGACAGCTGTCATCTACAAATGGTTGTCCCTAAAGCTAAGGTACCGGATGTTTTACGGCTCTACCATGATGGATGCTCAGGAGGACATATGGGGGTGAAAAGGACTCTACTGAAGATCAGAGAGCGCTTTTACTGGATCCACTGTCGAGATGATGTGGAGGACTGGTGTCGCAAATGTACCAGCTGTGCGGCTGTGAAAGGACCTCACACGCGAAGCAGAGGGGCATTAAAAGTGTACAACGTGGGAGCCCCCTGGGAGCGGATAGCACTGGACGTTGCGGGACCATTTCCAGAAAGCGATAGCGGAAACAAGTACTTCATGCTTGTCATGGACTACTTCACAAAGTGGCCAGAAGTCTTCGCCATTCCTAACCAAGAAGCTACAACAGTCGCAGATAAATTGGTTCAGGAAGTTTTCTGTCGTTTTGGAGTACCCTTAGAAATTCACAGCGATCAAGGGAGGAATTTCGAATCGCAAGTTTTTCAGGAGACTTGTCGATTGATGGGTACCCACAAAACCAGAACCACCTCTTACCACCCACAATCTGATGGAATGGTGGAACGATTCAACCAGACGTTGGAGAGATATCTGGCAAAAGTTGTGGAAAACAGGCAAAGGGATTGGGACAAGCACATACAGCCGTTTCTTCTGTCCTATCGGAGTGCAGTTCACGAAAGTACGACTGTAACTCCAGCCTTCGCGAACTTTGGAAGGGAATTACGGTTGCCTGCAGATTTAATTACTGGAACTCCCCCTGATGTCCCACGCAGTGTAACGGATTACGCGAATGACCTGCGTAACAAGTTAAATGATGTGTATGAGCATATCAGGCAATCCGGGCAACAGATGTCTGAGAAGATGAAGACTCGTTATGACCGGAAGGCAAACAGTCGTGGTTTCGACGAAAATTCGCTGGTGTGGTTGCATAACCCAGTGCGGAGCAAGGGAAAGTCTCCGAAATTGCAAGCAAAATGGGATGGACCATACAGAGTTGTGACCAGGATCAACGATGTCACCTACCGAATACAGAAGGGTCCGCGAGGTGCGCCTAAGGTTGTGCATGTGGACCACCTGGCGCGATATTACGGAACTAATGATGCTCGGGACGAGCATGTCTAAGGAGGGGGCAGTGTTACGACGGTCATCTCGAATCTTCGAGAAACCGCGCTAATAACTGTGTAGTACCTAGAAAATACAAGTTCATTCTTTTAGGTACCTATTTCCGTAGTAGGTATAGAACTTACATTGTATTCAAGGTCAGGCGCCGGGAGTCGCCGGCAGTTGTCATTGTAATTTCGACCGTATGCCAACGACGTAAAGTAACTTCTTCCTTGTCGGTTCTTTTATCTTTAAATTTATTTTTTGTTAATGTTTTTTTTGTGGATGCTTTCTTGAATAATGAAGAATTATCTCGAATATCTTTTGTTTGCGTGGGTATAAAAGGACCGATTGAGGACGAAGTGAGTTAGTTCACTTTTAAGCGAGACAACGAAAACTTCGAAGAGAATTCTAGTGCGACAAAGTGTTCAGTAGTATTGAAGTGATTGTTTATAAGTGTATTGTGAGTAATAAAGTTAATTCGTGTGTTTAATTGGTAGTGTTTTTATTTATCCCATACCCAGCTCGTAACAATATAATAATATAATATTCCACATAATATAATATTGCTGTATCGCAATGAATACTTTCAACCAAAATTGGTTTGAACGATATACAGATAATAGATTTTGAGTTAAAGCGATATGGCACATATAAAAAAAACCGGCCAAGTGCGAGTCGGACTCGCGCACCGAGGGTTCCGTAAAAAAAAAATATTATGTGATGTAACTAAAAATTTATGGTTTTCGTAATTATTCCTTTATCTATGCTATAAGACGTTGCTTCGTACCAAATTTCAAGATTCTGAGTTCACGGGAAGTACCCTGTAGGTTTTGATTCCCTTGCGAGTGTCGAAAATTTGCGGCATAAACGGGAGTATCTTGATGTAACTAAAAATTTATGGTTTTCGTAATTATTCCTTTATCTATGCTATAAGACGTTGCTTCGTACCAAATTTCAAGATTCTGAGTTCACGGGAAGTACCCTGTAGGTTTTGATTCCCTTGCGAGTGTCGAAAATTTGCGGCATAAACGGGAGTATCTTTTGATCGCGTTGACTTAGAAGTTTGATTTTTTCACAGCTCCAAGAGACCATAGACTTGAGTATTTGATATGAATTTCAGCTTGATACCTCCACGCGTTCCTGAGAAAAAAGGTCTTGACAGACAGACAGACGGACAACAAAGTGATCCTATAAGGGTTCCGTTTTTTCCTTTTGAGGTACGGAACCCTAAAAACATATGTAACTTTGTCATTCATACAAAAACTATGAAAAACAAACTTATCACAAAATATGTTTCCGTTGCCACCATAACAAGAAATACCTAGTATTCTATACCTAAAGTAAAGACAGCTTCCCTACTAGTAGGTATGGTACGAAAGTACGAAACCCTTCATGTGCAAATCCGACTTGCGCTTGGCCAGTTTTTTGTCATAAAATATCATTCTTAAGGTGAATCCTCCAACCAGCCCGCGAAATTCAAATTTTCTTAAGTTTTTTGCAATTTGCAGGCCAGTGATAGGTGGTATGTTGATGAACATTTGATTCGCGGCTGGAAGACGTATATAGTTACAGAATTATAATCATCAAAACCATTAATACAACCCTCCGAGCTCATATAGGTTTAAAAATGACTTTTTACAAGGTCAAAGCCATTCCGGAACCTTTATGAGCTCGGAGGGTTGTATTAATGATTTTGATGATTATAATTCTGTAACTACATACGTCTTACAGCCGCGTTTCAAATGTTCATCAACATACAACCTATCACTGGCCTGCAAATTGCAAAAAACTTAAGAAAATTTGAATTTCGCGGGCTACCCTGGAACATCAACCTTAACACAGCCTAGTGTAGTTTATCCATTCATCATCCATCATTTTTTGTCATACCGTTTCTGTAGTCTTCCTCAACTCCTTAAACCCATTGACATTAATATCCAAAACGTTTCTCTCACCACATGCCCATACGCCCCATATCACGACAACCGATTTCCACACAACTTTTTTTCCACACTCTTCTCAGTCACCGGCGCCACTTTCAGACCTAAACATTGTTTTATAGATCTTCCCCTGTAGTGTATGACTGTATGGGGAATGCGGGAGTTGCAGATCCATCCCGCGTTAATTCTGTTGATGTTCCAGGGTAGCCCGCGAAATTCAAATTTTCTTAAGTTTTTTGCATATTTGCAGGCCAGTGATAGGTTGTATGTTGATGAACATTTGAAACGCGGCTATGTAAGACGTATGTATAGGTAGTTACAAAATTATAATCATCAAAATCATTAATACAACCCTCCGAGCTCATAAAGGTTCCGGAATGGCTTTGACCTTGTAAAAAGTCATTTTTAAACCTATATGAGCTCGGAGGGTTGTATTAATGGTATAATTCTGTAACTATATACGTCTTACAGCCGCGAATCAAATGTTCATCAACATACCACCTATCACTGGCCTGCAAATTGCAAAAAACTTAAGAAAATTTGAATTTCGCGGGCTGGTTGGAGGATTCACCTTAACACTACGGTCTATTTCGCCATTCGCTATGAAAACGAACGAGTGAACCGAGATACCGGAAGTCGGAACAGACAGGAAGTCATACGGAGTCATAGCGCTATGAGTGGCTATGACTCCGGGCTGGAGAGACCGCCGAAATCTATTGTGTTCGGTTTTAGTTCTGCTGATTTTCAAGCCATCATTCTCCAGCTTCTGTTGCCATTTCTCCAACTTGCTCTGGATCTCATGTTCATCTTCACCGACAAGAACAATGTCGTTGTCGCCGGCGTAGCACCACATGGTCTCACGCCACCACATCGATTTGTGGTAGTTTTGAATTGAAGCAGCGACATCTCTATTGCATGTAGGTACCCTCGTGTACACACAAAGTACGCCATTTTTATGGAGACCTCGTATTGCCGTACCGTAGTTCCCCCGCCAGACTGATCACGGCCTTTCGTCGTATCTCATTCTTAGGAGGTTCTCGCCTTCTTCGAGAACCTCCAAGATCATCGCCTTCATCGAAGATCCTTATGTTAACAGACACGAAGAACATCAGAAACTTATGAAGTTAAGAAACCTAGAATTTAGGTAGGTATTGTAGAGAATAAAGGGAACCTCTACACCACTAATTTTGTGATAAGTACTATTAGCTTATTTCTCCTAGATGAGTCGCCACCCGGTTGGACGCTTCCATCAGGACACTAATCACTTTTACTTTGCACATAATGAAATAACTGCCTTGCGTCTTGTGCGCGGCGGTAAATTGAGGCGGCAGCACAGAACATAATTATAAGTAGCCTGGGCGCACACCTCGGACACTCCATACAACGCCCGCAAAATAATTACCTATTACTACTACAACAAAAGATATTTATTTATTATATTATTAATGACAAAATAAGGTACCTAACTAAATCTTGCTTATGTACACGAATGGGGGACGAAGTTGCTCGCGTCCGTAGGAATTACCACCTGTCCTAGACCACCCTACACGTGTCCCCCGGGTGGTGCCAAACGAGCAACAACGCCGAGTCACAGGCGGCGGTTAATTAACCTGTAAAGGTCACAGCGGACCTAGGGAAGTTAAATGCCCCCTAAAAATAGCTGCAATACTGCCTTGGGAAAGTAGTATGCGTGTTTTCTCCCAACCCCCCCCTTTTTATGAAAATGTTGAATAATGAGAAAGATAGTATGTCATGCGAACCGGCTAACCCCCGGCGCTCTCCGGTACCCGGGCCGGACAGTGTGAAATTTGTTACCGAAGACTTGATGGAAGTAGGCGACCAGGCTTCCATTACAGTGAATACTACTGGCAGCAAGAAGTTGATTCAGCAGGCCTTCCACCGCAGTCTGTTCATCACCAGGCCTAGGAGCAATTCCTTGGGAAGTAAACCCCCAGAAAGTTTACAAACCGTGGCACAACCACAGAGAGACACGGCCACACAAAGCACACTAAACCAGCAAGGTACTGTATGCCCCCCATCCTGGCAGAGAGTACCAGGCACTAGAAACGCGAAACGAAAAAAAGTCAGCAACTCCCCTGAGAATATAATCACCAGCAACATGTTCAGCCAATTACCAATTGACCTAACAGAAGAACCTACTCCAACCAAAAAACCAGTGGAAAAAAAACCTAGCAAGCCTCCACCTATAATATTGTATGGTATAGAAGATGTCAATAAATTAACTGAACTTGTGGAAACTGTTGCAGATAAAAGCTCATTCACATATCGCATTACAAACAGAAACCAACTTAGAATCAACACCCAAGATACGGAAGCTTATAAGAGAATTATCACTAAATTCCGTGAATGTGGCTTAATTGGTCACACATTCAACAAAAAGGAAGAACGACTCTACCGCATTGTGATTCGAAATCTACACCACACAACACCTACAAGTGAGATAAGGGAAGAAATTGAAAAAACTGGAAACACTGTTGTCGGGGAAATTATTAACTCAAGATATGGTCCAGAAAAAAAAACTACCTCAACATTCTTCGTAAATCTCCTACCCAGTCCGAACAATAAGGCAGCTAAAGAAATAAAATACATCTACCATCAATCTGTATCCATAGAAGATCCCAAGAGGAAAAATACTATTGTACAGTGCCAACGGTGTCAGCAATATGGGCACACGAAGAATTACTGCATGAGACCTTTCCGCTGCGTGAAATGCGCGCAGGCACATAAAACTTCAGACTGTCCAAAGCGGGATAGAAATACGCCAGCCCAATGTGCACTGTGCCAAGGCTCCCACCCGGCAAACTACAAGGGTTGTGAGGTGTACAGAGAAATACTTGCCAGAAAAATGAATAAATACGGTCATCGAAGAGCTGATAGACGCGCTATCACAAAAGACAACACGATTCAAGATACAAACCTGCAAAGAAATACTGCCCAACCATATTTCTCCCTTGACAAAGAACAAGAACTATCTTACGCCGAAGCTACTAGAAATGTGCCCAACAATGTGACCACAGAATATCCCATACCTAATGCAGAACAAAACCTAACAGTATTAGAAACTCTCCTCACCAAACAGAACCACAAATTCGACTTAATCTTACAACAAATGAGTTCCCTAATGAGCCTCATGACTACACTCATAACCAAACTACAAGGTTAACAGGCCTTGGGTTGAGACTGGCGACTTGGAACATGAATGGACTCTCACCCAATAAAGATGAGCTCGAGATACTAATGGCTGAGCACAAACTGGACATTGTCTTAATATCCGAAGCACACTGCACAGACAAAACCAATGTCAAAATCAAAGGGTCTCAGATATATACTACAAACCACCCAGACGGTACAGGCCATGCAGGGTCAGCTATAATTATTCGGGACAAAATAAAGCACCATCTACTGCCTGAATACAAAACCGAGCAAATACAGGCCACTACAGTCGCAATACAAAACAGATGTGGATACTTTAATGTCTCAGCCGTATACTGTCCACCAAAACATCGAATAGACTCCGACCTATTCTCTCACTTCTTCTCTAGTCTAGGCAATCGCTTCATAGCAGGAGGCGATTGGAACTCCAAACATGTCCATTGGGGTTCAAGACTAGTAACAACTAGGGGAAGACAATTGAAGTCGAGCATCGATATAAATCACATAAGTACAATTGCCCCATCGGAACCTACCAACTGGCCTGCCGATCACAACCGAATGCCGGACATACTCGACTTCTTTCTAACAAAAGGACTCTCCAGACATTATATGAAGATCGAGTCATGTGCTGATGGGTCATCTGATCACACCCCAGTCTTATTGACTATCAGCTCAACCATAATTGAAGTCGAGAGACCCATAAAATTGTACAACCAGCTTACTGATTGGCCCTCCTTCAGGGAACACATAGAGGAAAACCTTAACCTAAATATCAGGCTCAAAGATGCGGAGGAAATTGAAGAAGCAGTCGTGCAATTTACTAATCTTATACAAGTTGCCGCGTGGAGAAGCACGCCTTCTACTGAACATAGAAACCAGCCCACAAACGTACCACTGGAAATTAAGATCATGGTCCAAGAGAAACGCAGGCTACGCAGAGTTTGGCAGATGAGCCGACATCCGCAAGACAAGGCCGTCCTTAATAAAGCCATTGTAGAATTGAAAGAAGCTCTAAAAAATGCCAACGACTTAACCATGCAAGCGAAATTGGAGTCTCTAACTGCTACTAAAGCCAGCAACTACTCGCTTTGGAAAATCACCCGTTCTTGCGACAGACCTAACTTACCAAAAGCTCCAATAAAAAAGGAAAATGACTGGGCCAGAACAAGCCAGGACAAAGCTGATTTGTTTGCGGATCATCTAGCAAGCGTCTTTAAACCGAACGTAACACTAGACAACTCATCAGATGAATATGTTGATCTCATCCTAAAACAAGACCTTCAAATGGACCTTCCCCCTAGACCTGTGTCGCCCGCGGAAATCATAAAAACGATCAAACGGTTGGACAGTAAAAAGGCTCCGGGTTACGACCTGATATCTAAAGAAGTACTGCTGGAGCTACCGAGAAAGGCTATTGTCTACATCACCATCATCTTCAACGCCATGTTACGAATAGGGTACTTCCCGACTGCATGGAAAGTCTCGGAAATCATCATGATTTACAAGGCTGGGAAACCAATGGGTGAAAAAACATCCTATCGACCAATCAGCTTGTTGCCTACTCTATCCAAAGTACTGGAGAAGTTAATACTTCGCAGAATCATGCCAAGCCTCTTGGAGCGCAAAGTGATACCAGACCACCAATTCGGCTTTAGAGAACGTCATGGCACAGTGGAACAAGCCCACAGGGTATGTAACGCCATAAGAAAGACCTTAGAACAAAAGGAATATTGCTCGTCGGCGTTTCTGGATATCCAGCAAGCGTTTGACAAGGTCTGGCACAAAGGCTTACTATGTAAGATCAAGCAGTACATTTCCCACTCATATTTCCCAATATTCCAATCTTACCTCGAGGATCGCATTTTTTATGTGAAAGAAGGTGACGCCACTTCTGAGTTCCGAGAAATTGACGCTGGGGTGCCACAAGGATCTGTTCTTGGCCCCATGCTCTACACATTGTACACTGCCGACCTACCACTAATGCCAGGAATAACCACAGCGACATTTGCAGACGACACCGCCATATTAGCCAGTAATAAAGATCCAAGTCTGGCATCAGAGAACTTGCAGAAAGGCCTTAACAAAGTTAGCGAATGGCTCCAAAAATGGAAAATAAAAGCAAGTGCTACAAAGTCAGTGCAGGTGACATTCACTCTCAAAAAAGGAGACTGCCCACCTGTAAAGTTGGACGAATGTACTCTACCCCACAGTGACCATGTGAGATATCTTGGCTTACACATTGATCGAAAACTAAACTGGAGGCACCACATCAAATGTAAAAAGCAGGAGCTCCAGCTAAAGTACAACAGCCTATACTGGATGCTAGGAAGGAACTCGAGACTCTCTTTGGACAACAAACTGCTCATATACAAAGTCATCCTAAAACCCATTTGGACATACGGGCTGCAACTGTGGGGCAGTGCAAGCGATTCCAACATAAATATACTCCAGCGCCAACAGAACAAGATCTTAAGAACAATCGCAAAAGTACCATGGTACATAACCAACAACGAAGTGCACGAGCATCTTGAAATGAAAACGACTAAAGAGGAAATTCGGAGTTTGGCAGCTAAATACAAAGAACGGTTAATCCATCACCCTAATGAACTTGCTCGCCAACTCACCATGGACCACTATGTGAGACGACTGAAACGTCACCATATACTAGAGCTAGAAGACCGGCAGTAGCTCTGGGAAGCAGATGAGTTGATGCTTCCAATGGGAAGCCACTCCGCATGACAGCATCACAGAACAGATTTGCTCATAGTCTTATGGCTGATTGCAAATAAAAACAGAACAAAAAAAAAAAAAAAAAATGTACACGAAAATATTTTCGTTTGACATATATAAACTAACTAGCTGACCCACGCAACTTTGTCTGCGTCTCTATATATAACTTATAACTTTCCTCGATAAATCAACTATCCAACCACAAATATTAAGTTAAATCGTAACAAACAAAAATTTTTATCTTTCCTCTTTAAAATATTAGCTAAGATTATAGGTACTAAAATGAGAATTACTATAAATATCTGTTTATAATCTACCTTCAGATTTTTGATTTTCTCCGACCAGGGGCGGAGGGAGAGAGGTCGAGCGCTGGGCTCGGCGTGAAGTAGTTCGTATTGAGTCGCGCTGGGCGTCGAACGATTATTATAGTAGCCATAGAACGGGTGAAAGCGCACGCGCATTGATTAAATCGACTTGTGGAGTCATTTCGCGGCACCCAATTATACTAGTTAAGCAGTACGGTTAGCGACGCTGTGAATGTCGAACGGGTTATTGATAATATCATTGGTTTGCCTTGTCACGGGAGTGCTAGTGGGAAAGCACCGAGGCTTTTGTGGTTAGACTAATACGGAGTGAGTGTGGTGGCTCGCGTTAACGGCGTGGCTTGCAGCGACGTGGAAGAATCGTCCGGAACTACCAGCAAACCATCGCAAGGTCATATACACTCATTATACACATACACAGTTACACAACTTGCGAGGGGTCAAGGAAGTGAGACCGGCTCGAAGAAATGAGGTAAGGGTAGCTTTAAGTTCAGAAATTGTAATATTGTTCGGAGGCGCGTATCGCGTCTATTTGATCCCGTTAGGACGGCAGCTGTTCTGAGACCTGTCTCCCATGGGCCCGAGATAAGGTTCGGCTGAGTCCTGGCGCGATCAAAATCTGGTAGCAGAGCGTGGTTTATTTAAACCCACTTTGTAAAAATTAGTAGGTACTTGGTACCAATTTACTTTGTAAAAATTGTGTTCATGTACAAATTCAACTTGTAGGTAGTAGTACATTGACCTACATACCAGTGTACGCCTCAAGTTGAGTTTGGCGTTATTAATAATAAGTACATGAAATGTGAATATTCGTTGATAAAATAATTTGTTATTTACGTTCGGTTACGCACAAATATAACCTCATCACAAATCGTGTTATGATTGTCAACATTTGAGACATAGAGGAATAACCTCTAGAGCACGTAGAGGAATAAGTTCAAGAGTTGGCATAGCGTCGTAGATTTATTCACTCAACGAATATATTATTATTGTTAGTTCCGGATACAATAATTGTTATTTTTTTTGGTTATTGTTACTTATTATTGCATAATCGCGTATTGAAGTTGATACTATGGCTCCGTCAGTAACGAAAACTATCGCAGCCAGAATCGAAGCTGAATTGAGATGGTTTTCATCGGTTGTTACGTTGGTAGGTCGCACCGATCGTGAAGATGCGTTATTGTCACGCGCTCGGCAAGTTGACGAACGATATGACGCCGTGTTAAAGTGTCACGCTGAGTATTTAGCATGTCTCGAATCGACGGATCTGTCGTCGGTGGACAAGGATGCTCAGGTGGTACGGGGCAATGTGGACCAGTGTGGGGAAATGTCCATGAGCATAATCCAGGCGGCGGCCGACATTGAGCGATCGCGCAAGGGTGACGTCAGGGATTCATGTCGGCCAGCAGGCGTAGGGATTCAGGCGCCGTTGCCACCAGTACATGTACCCGAGTTTAGCGGCGAGTATGCCGATTGGCCGCGATTCCGCGATATTTTTAATAGTGTCGTGCATTCGCGTACAGATCTCTCGCCCGCGTACAAGATGGCTCAATTAATGGGTAGGCTTAACGGTGAGCCGCACGACATCTTGACCCACCTGGAGATTACGGACGCCAGTTATGAGACGGCATGGGGCCTATTAATCGACCGATATGATAATCGGCGATTAATAGTTGATGGCCTCATTGATAAGATTTTTGAAATCCCGAAGGTGTCTAACGTGTACGAAATAAGGTCGAAAATCCTTAATCCGGTCACGGTTGCGGTGAACACGTTAGATCGACTTAAGTTGTCGTTAGGGGACAATAAATATATCATCGTCAATAGGGTTTTACGGAAGTTGCCGATCGACGTGGTGGCGCGCTTTGAGCAGTCACATGGTGGCGAATCGACGGACCACCTCCCAAGTTACGATGACTTGAGAGCGTTTTTAGAAGGCGAGTGCCGGCGGGCGGATTGCCAAGGGGCATCCACGTCGCACCCTCCTCCGTCAACCCGACGTACGAGCGGGCCCAAGCCGGTTGAGCCCCGTCGGGGGGGGAAGAAATACCACGCCCTCCAATCGGAAGTGTGCGCCTTCTGTCGGAAGGAAGGGCACGGTCTCGCCGCATGCGCGGACTTTAAGGCGCAGCGGGTGCATAGACGAAGAGGGGTGGTCAAGCAGCGCTATTTGTGCTTCCGCTGCTTGGGGACTCACTTTGTACGTGAGTGCCACAGGACCACTAACTGTGGAACCTGCGGAGGAGCCCATCACGAGTTGCTATGCCTGGCGGAGAGTAGGGAGGTGCACGGAGCCTCGCCGGGAGGTCACCCCCCCTCTCCTAAGCCAGAATCGGGTGGTCGGTCACCCCCCCCTAGGGGGGGTGGGTCGGCCAGGAATCAGCGGTCGCCGCCCCCTCGGGGGGGTGGGCCAAGGGCTGATCCAGAGCACAACCCGATACCGTCGTCTTCCCCGCGGGGGGGGGATAGGCACCGAGACTCGGGCAGGGGCCCGGAGGTAGTACAGACGGGTTACGCGGCGTACTCGAATGCGTTGGGGGGCATGTTGCCACCCCCGAGTAGTCGCTTCTCCCCGCCTCTCGCAGAACGCCCTCGGCTGACGGCGCGCCCGCCACCGTTCGGAAGGATGCCAGTAGGCTACTTCCGACCGGCACGGATGTCACCGATGGGTCGGGAGGGTTACTACCCGGGTTGGGACCCGTATACTGGGACAGTATTTACTCCCCCTCCGGCAGGGGAGGAGGGAGGTGCCTCCTATTAGCAACTAGCAGCCTGTTCGTCAGTGGTGCCCACCCCGACAGTAACGGTATTATTACCGACGGCTAGGATTACTGTCAGGGGTACTGACGGACAGCCGGTGCACGTGCGAGCACTGTTAGATTCAGGGGCACAAGGTTGTATTGTGTCCAGCTGTTTAGTGAAAAAGCTGGGCCTTACATTAGAGCCATCACGGGATGGCGCCGTAGGTATAGGTGGCAATCGGGTGCCTCACCTCAGGGGTCAGACGACATTCCTGTTCGAGATGGGTGACACGGCATCGGTCACGCGGGTGAATGCCACGGCGATCGTTTTGGACGAAGTGGTTGGGGTCCTCCCTCAGACTCGGTTACCGTCTGCGGTAGAAGGGTTGACCAATGGATTGGAGTTGGCCGATCCCCACTTCGCGATCCCCGGACGGGTGGACGTCTTGCTTGGGTCTGACGTCCTCGGGAAGCTGCTCCGAAGCGGCAAACGGGAGCTGCAACCAAACGGGGTTGTGGCCATGCGTACCGCAGGTGGTTACGCGTTATTGGGCCCAGTACGGGAACCACAGCACTCAACGGATTATAGCTCCATATATTATGGCAGCGTGTTATCCGACGTCCTGCAACGGTTCTGGGCAACGGAAGAGCCACCCACCGCTCTTAGAAATAACCCACGTGATGAGGAGGGCGAAACATTCTATCGATGTAACACGGTGCGCCTCCCATCGGGTAGATTTATGACAAGGTTGCCATTTCTGTCAACTCGACCTCCGCTGGGGAGCTCATGGAGTCTGGCAGAAAAGCGGTTAGTGGCAATGGAAAGGCGCATGAAGCGGGACTCCAACTTCCGACAGAAGTATGTGGAGTTCATGCGCGAATACCTGACGTTGGGTCACATGTCGGTGTCCAGGGTTGACTATCGTCATGAGGAGCATTATGTGTTGCCTCATCATGCTGTTTTGAAGACACCTGACTCAAAGATTAGGGTCGTGTTCGACGGGAGCGCGGAGACGTCTAGCGGGGTGTCCCTGAATCAATGTCTCCATGCTGGTCCTAAGCTGACCAGAGACATTGCAGACATTCTCACGGACTTCAGGAGACACCAGGTTGTCTTCGTTACGGACGTACGGATGATGTTTCGTCAAACTGAGATTCATCCAGACGACCGTCGGTTCCAGCTGATATTGTGGCGAGAGAGCCCAGAGGAACCGATGGTCACGTACGAGCTCAACACAAACACGTACGGATTAAAGCCCAGCCCATATGTAGCCATGCGTACGCTACGAGAACTGGCTGATCAAGAACGGCTCCGCTTTCCCCGCGCGGCTGCTGTCATTGATAGGGACGTCTATGTAGACGACATTTGTACGGGCTCAGACAGTATTGAGCAGGCGCTCATCTTAAGGGATGAATTGGTGGCGCTCATGGCCTCCGGTGGCTATGAACTCAGGAAATGGCTGTCGAACTGCCCAGAGGTACTGGCAGGACTGCCAACTGAGTATCAACAAGACCCGCATTTGTTTGAGGATTCGGAGAATCTTCATGCGTTGGCCATTTTAGGGGTCCAGTATCGACCGAGTCAGGATGCCTTCACATACAGTTGTGAGGCCGAGTTGCTGTCGAAGACCTGGACCACGCGATCGGTCCTTTCGACTATCGCACGAACGTTCGATCCAACCGGTTGGATCGCGCCGGTCACGTTCATGGGAAAGTGCTTCATTCAGGAGCTTTGGTGGAGTTGTTGGTTAGGGACCGTCACACCAAGAATTCACACGCAGGCTGTAACACCCTTCTGGGCATTTGCAGCGTGAATTTTGGATTTTATCGGCCCGCAGAATCATACGGAGCGTTGTGTTTCGTTGCTTGCCTTGTTACCGACTCAAGGCAGCCACAATGCAGCCACAAATGGGAGATCTCCCGGCCGACCGAGTCACGGAGGCTCGGCCATTTGCTGGCGTAGGGACAGATTTCGCGGGGCCCTTCATGGTCAAGACATCGCACCTTCGCAACGCGAAGTCGGTTAAGGCATATCTGTGTGTCTTCGTGTGTCTGGCGACCAAGGCCGTTCATTTGGAACTGGTGGCCGATCTCTCTACGGAGGCCTTTCTGGCGGCGTTAGATCGATTTGTTTCTAGAAGGGGAGTACCGTCACTGATTCGGTCGGACTGTGGTACCAACTTCAAGGGCGCCGACCGGTGCTTAAAGGAAATTGTATTGTTTTTAAGTCAGAATGAGCGAGGGATTGGCTCAGGCCTAGCCAGTCGGGGCATTTCGTGGTACTTTAGTCCACCTGGATGCCCCCACTGGGGTGGAATTTTCGAGGCAGTAGTTAAGTCTTCTAAGGCTCACTTGTATCGGGTCATCGGCTCAACGATTCTCACCTTTGAGGAGTTGTCAACGGTGTTTTGCAGAATTGAGGCGGTCTTAAACTCGCGACCTTTGTGCCCGTTGAGCGCTGACCCGAATGACCTTGAGGCCATTACCCCAGGTCATTTTTTGATTGGCCAACCACTTAGCGCCTTGCCGGAATATCCATATGCTGATGTCAAGTTGTACCGGTTGTCGCGGTATCAGATGTTACGGCAAATGAGCCAAAATTTTTGGAAGCGATGGTCGCTGGAGTATTTGCATATTCTACAGCAACGCGTTAAGTGGACGGACAGGACGACCCCACCCTGCGTTGGAGACCTCGTTCTGGTTAAGGATGCTAACCTATCACCGTTGTGTTGGCGACGGGGGCGCATTGTTAACCTGATTACGGGCAAGGATGGGTTTCCAAGGATCGCAGACGTCCAGGTGAGGGACTCGATCCTTAGACGGGCAGTTTCAACTTTATCTCGACTCCCGGGAGTTTGAGCGGACCGACAACGGGTCGGTCCGGGGGGGGTGATTGTTTATAATCTACCTTCAGATTTTTGATTTTCTCCGACCAGGGGCGGAGGGAGAGAGGTCGAGCGCTGGGCTCGGCGTGAAGTAGTTCGTATTGAGTCGCGCTGGGCGTCGAACGATTATTATAGTAGCCATAGAACGGGTGAAAGCGCACGCGCATTGATTAAATCGACTTGTGGAGTCATTTCGCGGCACCCAATTATACTAGTTAAGCAGTACGGTTAGCGACGCTGTGAATGTCGAACGGGTTATTGATAATATCATTGGTTTGCCTTGTCACGGGAGTGCTAGTGGGAAAGCACCGAGGCTTTTGTGGTTAGACTAATACGGAGTGAGTGTGGTGGCTCGCGTTAACGGCGTGGCTTGCAGCGACGTGGAAGAATCGTCCGGAACTACCAGCAAACCATCGCAAGGTCATATACACTCATTATACACATACACAGTTACACAACTTGCGAGGGGTCAAGGAAGTGAGACCGGCTCGAAGAAATGAGGTAAGGGTAGCTTTAAGTTCAGAAATTGTAATATTGTTCGGAGGCGCGTATCGCGTCTATTTGATCCCGTTAGGACGGCAGCTGTTCTGAGACCTGTCTCCCATGGGCCCGAGATAAGGTTCGGCTGAGTCCTGGCGCGATCAATATCTCTTACTGTTAAATATACGATGTCGATAACACCCTGTACTTGTAAACATTATTTTGTTTGAATTTGAATTTCCCGGAGGCCAGCCAGAATCCCCCGTACCTACATTGCGACGCAACCCGCGTAATTATTTTTCCGCGCGGGTATTTTTACATTGCGATATCTTCTAAGATATTTGTTTAAACTGTATAGAGTTAAGAGCACAAATATTCTATATTACATTTCCGTTCTAACGAACACATTTATTTAGATATAGATTAATACCATATGGGTTAAATAAGCTTCGCAAAAAATAATTCTTTTTAACCTAACATTTTAATAGTAAAAAATGGTTACAGTGAGTCAATCTTATAAGATAGACAGATGCTGTCGCGGACTTTTTTTTAGAACTTTTAAAGACGAATAATTACTTCATACATGATATTCTCGTAACTTAAACCGTTTTCACAGCGCACGCAACGGAAGCTCTCAGAAAGGAATGTTCTTTTCCCGTTTTTGCAACATTTCTCATTTATGCTCCGCTCCTATTGGTAGTAGCGTGATGTTATATAGCCTATAACCTTCGTCGATAAATGAACTATCCAACACAAAAAGAATTTTTCAAATCCAACCAGTAGTTCCAGAGTTTATCGCGTTCAAACAAACAAACAAACAAACAAACTCTTCAGCTTTATAATATTAGTATAGATATTATAAAGCTGAAGAGTTTGTTTGTTTGTTTGTTTGAACGCGATAAACTCTGGAACTTCTGGTTGGATTTGAAAAATTCGTTTTGTGTTGGATAGTCCATTTATCGAGGAAGGTTATAGGCTATATAACATCACGCTACTACCAATAGGAGCGGAGCATATTTGAGAAATGTTGCAAAAACGGGAAAAGAAAATTCTTTTCTGAGAGCTTCCGTTGCGTGCGCTGCGAAAACGGTTTAAGTTACGAGAAAATCATGTATGAAGTAATTATTCCTCTTTAAAAGTTCTAAAAAAAAGTCCGCAACAGCATATTTTATGTCTATCTTTTAAGATTGACTCACTGTAACCATTTTTCACTATTAAAATGTTAGGTTAAAAAGTATTATTTTTTGCGAAGCTTATTTAACCCATACGGTATTAATCTATATCTAAATAAACATGTTCGTTAGAACGGAAATTTAATATAGAATATTTGTGCCCTTAACTCTATACAGTTTATACAAATATCTTAGAAGATATCGCAATGTAAAAATACCCGCGCGGAAAAATAATTACGCGGGTTGCGTCGCAATGTAGGTACGGGGGATTCTGGCTGGCCTCCGGGAAATTCAAATTCAAAATATTTACTGCACTATAATGTTTACAAGTACAGGGTGTTATCGACATCGTATATTTAACAGTAAGAGATATCTATAGTAATTCTCATTTTAGTATAATCTAAACTAATATTATAAAGAGGAAAGGTATTTTTTTTTGTTTGTTACGATTTAACTTAATAATTTTGGTTGGATAGTTGATTTATCCAGGAAAGTTATAAGTTATACGAGTAGGTATATAGAGACGCAGACAAAGTTGCGTGGGTCAGCTAGTTCCTAAATAAACGGTTATTAAAATCGCATGGTATCAAAAATGCGAAATCTTACAAGCAGTTTATTTAAATACAAATTCGGAATTCGTGTCAATAGTGCAGCGCTGCGGTTCTTACAATACGAGCGCGAGCCATTGCTCAAGAGTCGGCGACGACTACCTCGAAGTGCGGGGTCAGGGGCGGTATTTAATATGAGCGCGGGGAAGGGAGTGGATCTTCTGTACGTAGTACTATTGGCTTATTCCACAAATCCCCCCTGAGAAAATCCCCCTCAGGGGGGAAAATTGGACTCGGTGCTCGGCGGCAGCAGGCGCGCTCACAGAACATATATACTGCGCGCTCCACAGACTATAAATATTCTTTATCTATGGTGTTTTAGACAACGTTTCGCCCAACATTATACTCCATTTATTATAACATTAGATAAAAGAGGCTCGCAGAAGCAGGAGTACGAAACCTTTTATTTTCAAGTAAAGTTCGAACAATTTTAATAATACATGTAAATATGTGATTTTATGGTAAGTAACAATGTATGGCATAGAATCATATCTATTCTACTCGTCACGATGCTTGGATAGGTACAAAATCAAACTCAAAGCATTAAAATTTATTTCAATAAACCATTACAGGCACTTTTGAATGTCAGAAAAACAACATAAAACAAAGCTACAGTCTTAGGGCATTATAACTTGTGAAAGTATTAAATAAGAGAAAAGTTTTACCACCTTAATGATATAATGGAGATGATAGATACTTCTTTTAAACCGCAACATTCTCGTATAACCTCATTCTTCAATTTATCACTCAGAGTTACACCACACATGCTTCGCAATGAACGCTTTTCCGCAGCATTAATCCTACTTTCATGCTTAGTTTGTCACACCCAACATTCACTGCCATACGTAAGTGTATAGCACCAGCACACCATTGTGAACAGCCATCCGAGCCTATTGTAACATCAACTGGTTGCACACTACCGCATGCATAGCACTATTTACTTTATTTCCCGCATTTACTCTCCTTTCCACATCTGCATCAATCTTTCTATCTCTTGTAAACATACTGCCCAAATATACAAACTCACTTACTTGTTCCACGCTCTTATCATTTATTTCCACATCACACACCGATACACCCTCTCCCTCCCCCTTCCTCTCCCTTTTCTCATAAATCCTTATTATTCATCATCCTCTGATGATGATGATGATGAAGAACTTTCACCAACGTGAATGATAAATCTTTCTACAACATCATCCATGATACCATCAAGTTGGCAAAACCTTTCCTCTTTTTTAATTGTATGAGCAATGCAAGATTGCCATTTCTCCGCAGTTATATTTATTAGTGCTTCAGGGAGCAACTGCTTCACTTCTTGCAATTTAAAACTTTTGTTCTTTTGTGCTACATACCCCTTCATTTGAGCCCATATTAATTCTATTGGGTTGAGCTCGCAGTGGTAAGGTGGTAGGCGCAATACTAATACATCTTTTTCTTTAGCCATCTCATCTACAGCAAACTTTTGGTACAAATGTTTTATTTGTTTCACTTTTTCTAATAAAGTCGCCCTAAGGTCTTTTTCCTCAAAAGGAATATTTTTATTTTTCAGCCACTCCTGAATATCTGCCTTACGTGTGGCTGTGGTTGGCACCTTCTCCACTTTCCCAGAATGATATGGCGCATTATCCATGACAATAACTGCACCACTCTCGATTTTTGATAATATTACTTTGAACCACTTTTCAAAATTGTGTGAATCCATTTCAGAAAGGTAGTCTCCGTCACCCTTTTTGGCTTCAAATATCAATTCTCCATCCATTAAAAACCCCTCCGTTGATCCTGTGAAATGAAATAAAAGCAAATCAATAATTGTGTACCGGTGGCGTAGATTACTTGATCGCTGGAAATAGATTTTAACCAAACATAAACATCTTTTTCCGAGGGGAGGCATTAAGACTTAACCAGTTTTCAGTGACCAAGAATGGAGTGGTTATTTTATTATTGATTTGGTAATGTGACAATTGTTGATAGATTAAGAATAAAAGAAAAGTTTTACCAATATGGCCAATGATAAGCCGTCTTCCTTTTCCTGTTGGGTTCTTTAAACCGGTTGATAGTCAGGCGGTCTTCTTTATTGTACTCTTTGAGTATATTATAGACTGTTGCACGAGATATGCCTGTAAAATGATCAATAATGTATGTTATTACCTCACAAAGCATGTTACTTTCAAATACATTTATTATAGTAATAATTGTATGATCCTTACCAGCAATTTCTGCAGTTTTGAGTATTGACTGCGTCGAACCTTCGGGTTTGGACGCCATAACATCTTTATAGATATTTATTATTGTTGCTTTTTCTGCAGAACGAAGCAGTGTTTGTTTTGTTCTCTTTTTCTTTGGAGACAATATTTTAACATCGTGTTCAATGTTGGGGCCACGTTTTTTTCGCTGTTCACCCTGATCAGCGTTACCAGCAGTCTCAGAGCGTACATGTTGCGCTTGCAAGCCACTCGGGCCTGCACCGGCATCGTCCGTGTCCATAGCGTACAACACAAAACTAACACTAATAACGATAACAAAACAATAACAATAGAAAAACAGTAACAAATAACAACTAAACCACGAAAATCCAACAACAAAAACGAGAAACGGCGTAGCATTCACAAGTATCCACAAGTGAATAACAGTATGACATTGACAATTAATTGACAACTGCAGGATGGTATCATAAACCGACAAAATTAAAGAACATGTGCTGTCACAACTTTTGTAGAGAATAGGTAATATTTTAGATTTGGTTGAGTTATAGTGACAAAACGTTCCCGGGACCATCCATCCCTGCTTCTTTTAGATTTTAAACATTGACACGACATTATTTAATGTAAAAATTAAATAATATTAAATGAACGCCTTGTACTTTCGCAAGGTAAACAGGTTAAATAAGTACAATTAAGTGTGATAGCTGTTAATTAAATTGATTATATTTAACTCCACTTCAATCTTGACTGTAATAGTGTTTATTGTATTTTATTTACAAAGTGTGCACCTAAAAGAGCCTTTTTTAACTTCTGTCTAATGCTATAGTAAATGGAGTATAGTTTGACTTTAATACCTACCTAATAATTCGTGACCCACTCGTCAGCACTCGTCAGTGACACGACTGGTCACGACAGTCGTCGGCAAAAAGCATGCACCAGGGTGCTTCATCCTGTATGTCTCTGACGTCAACGGTCAAAGCATTCATAATCACCAGGAAGAGGTACGGACTCAACCAACCCTTGATGCAGGCCTACAGCCACACTGAACTTACCGGTGCTGCCAGCAATAGGTCTTTAAAAATATTGAGTTTGCTCAAACATTTTTTCGATTATGGGATTCGTTTGTGCAATATTAAGCTATAACAGACTCAGTGCCACCATCATTATCATCATGCATACTTTAGCCAGGGCTCGAAAATTGGACGATTGGCAACTGCGGAGCCCTACATTGTGCGTGGTCCGATATGCACTGCGCCGGTTTTATCAGTTGAAGGCTGAACGCCCACGTCAGACTTTTTGTAGGTGACCGATTTAAAGTTCGTAAATAATCGGTGACCGATTCTCGCGTTCCGTGTGGTTCGATGTTCCTTCCAACTGTAGTGTTACTTACAGAAACAAATCTGTATTCGTTAATAAAAACAGCATACCCTGGAAATATGATTGTCTCGTATAAATGTGTTCTAGCACAAACTGTTGCGAGCGCATGCAAGCTGCTGCGAGCAGCCCATGTGCAGTCGACGCTGCAACATACCGTTTACGGAGCATTTTAACGTCATTTTTGACACCATCCACGCGGGGAACCAACCGCCGGAAGTGTGTGTATGATTTGTATAAATAAAACAGATATTGGTATAACATTTAAATTTATTGATAATAGTAGAAGACTAACACTGAGCTGTTGGACGAACTAAGTCTAAAAATAAATACTCGCAAAAATTAACACCACCTTTCAACGTGCTCGATAACCATTTATAAATAATATATATTTCATTATTATCATACTATCATCGACTAGTGCTATTAACCTCCTAACTCCCAACCACAACACAGTTCAAGTGCTAAATTGAACCTTATTGCGGTCGAGTTACAAAAAATAGGAAGCTACGATGCCCCGTTCGTGGAACATCCCGGCCGGCAGGGCCTTGTATAGTTGACGAGTATGTTCTTCGCGGCGTTGGCGTCACGATCAAACTCGCTGTTGCAGTTTGGGCAAACTCCCCAGCGTAGCTCGTGGTTCAGGTCCACAAGCTACGCTCGCGAATCGGTGCGGCTCGCGCATCCGGTCGCTTACGAATCGGTGGTAGATATTCTTTACATTTTTTTTAACTCTTTCTCTCGTGGTCCGTGCCCCCGCACGACTTGCAGGGACCGGCCATCGTTCAAGACTACTATGAGATTAAACACTATTATGTACTTACTAAACTTTAAATTAAAAAAATGCGCCTATTATCCACAGCAAGTCCCCCGCTAAAGTTGCGCGCGAGCGGCTCGGGGCTCCGGTCTGTGGTGCGCGACGTGCAACAGAACCACTACTACACTAGCGGCGCGAGCGAGTTCGCGGCCGGCCTTACGCCCAGATCTGTAACAACAGTGTGTCAGTCAGTATACATGTGCGTTGTGTGTGTGTGTGTGTGTACGTGCAGGAGGTAGTGGTATACGTACCCGTATCGTGGCGTCCCAGGAGGCCGTGGAGAGCGCCGTGCCGTCGGGCGACAGCTGCACGCGCGTGACGCGGTGCTCGTGGCCGCACATGACGCACACGCGCGTGGCCCGCAGCGCGTCCCAGGCGCAGGCCGTGTAGTCGCTGTAGCCCGCGAACACCAGGCGCCCGCTCAGCGACCACTCCACCGAGTTGACGCCGAAGATGATGCTCTCGCGGTGGTAGCGGGCCACCTCGCGGTCGGCGCGCAGGTCGAACAGGCGGCAGCACGAGTCGTCGGAGCCCGTGACCAGCGAGTCGCCGGACGGGTGGTAGCGCACGCTGTTCACGTCCGAGTCGTGCGTGTCGAAGGCCTGCACGGCCTGCCCCGTGCGCATGTCCCACACCAGCACGGCGCGGTCGCAGCCGCCCGACACGAACGTGTCGCCCATGTCGGACGGCGCCAGGTCCAGCGCCATCACGTCGGCGGCGTGCGCCTGGAAGCTCTGCAGCAGCTGGCCCGACTCCACGTCCCACAGCGCGCACGTGCCGTCGCCGCTGCCCGTGAGGATCTGCCGGTCGGTGTTGGGGAAGAGGCAGCACGACATGTAGGACGTGTGCGTGGCCACGGTGCGCTTGCGCGCGGCCGGCTCCTCGTCGCCGCCCGTCAGCGGGTACACCGTCACCTTGTTGTCCAGCCCCCTGCGCATTACATTACAATGTACATCAACACTGCGCCGCACAACAACCCAACTATCGGTATACCCTCGCGCGTATTCGAGGAAGCGTGAGCGCCACATTTTGTACCTACTTAATTTTTTTTGTTCCTATCTGGACCATGGCAGCCTGTGTTAACAAACTGCCATTCAATTTGGTTTTAATGAGGGTAATGGTCTCATTTAAATAAATGCTTTGGGTTTCAATGTATGCTATGTTGTTGGCTGTTGCCCTATTACTTGCATTAGTGTTTGTACATTGTGTTGTGGTCTAAGTGGGTCCATATTGGCTCACCTAAAGTTCTTTACCCGAAATTGTTCTTCCTAACGATTTGTAATCCGAATGATCACTCTTTATAAAATGTTTCATCCTAAAGTTTTCATCCATACTATTTGTAGTGCTACCAGCGATGTTCATAACACTCATGTTTCCGAAAATTGTAATTCATAATATCATTATTGTAAATATATCTAAACTCCTACTGTTTTTTTATCATAACGCTTTTATTCCTAAACATAACCCAACAAAAACATTCTGTAAAAAACTAGCCAAGTCTCGATGGAGCTGCTTGTTTATCTCTAAAAAGTAATGAAATCTAGACAAAGTCGTGCCAAGTCTAAGGTTCCTTATTGCGATTTCTTTATTATTATAGTTAATGTTGTGTGACTTGGCCGTTGAACATTCTTTATACGTTAGTTAGTGGGTACAAGTCAATTTTGTTTATATACGTAATATTATATCTGTTGTAACATATGTTTATAATAACCCATACTGGTATTGGTAATTGGACGCCAAGAAGAAAAAGTAGCAGAACTAAACGAAACGAACAACGGCCAAGTCACACAACAAAACTTTGCTTTCGCTTAACTTCGGAACTAAATGACCTACAGACTTGAAACTTTTTATTTTAAGTGTGATTTTATAGCTTACTGGATGACGAAAATTTCAGCGTTCAGTTCACAGGTTCAGTTGGTCTTATCCAGAGGTTCTCAAATAGGGGCCTGAAAATGCGGCGAAATGGTTCCAGACGTTCCAGTAAAGGATGGTACGGCAGTGTTTGCTTCGCGCTCGACTCGGCGGGGGCACTGCCGTGCCCCCCGATTACCATAATATTTTCACTCATACAACTGTTCAGAATGATTAAAGGTCGTTTCACTGATTTTTGTCTTACGTGAATGAAATTCAGGTCAGAGTGTCGTCTTGGGGGCACTATGAAAAAAATACTTAGAAAAATTTCGCGACCAATTTCGACCGCTCGCTTCGCTCGCTCGGCTCGCGCGTAGTTGGTCACAGTTCTAACCTAACCTATGGATATCTTTGCATAGTATAAATAAGGTCCCATTAAAATAGGTGAACAAATTTTAACACAGCATTCAGTATGTCCAACCAAAGATATCTACTTAAACAAAATAAAAACACTAAATAAAGTGTTTTTTTTACTTAAAATAATAAATTGCCGGCACTCTATAACAAACTCATCCTTTATGAGTAGGTACTTAAATGCGTTTTTCTTACTATTATTTTTTACCATCGTCTTTATTTTGGTGGTCTGAATGATTTCTAAAAAAATTTCACCTATTTTAATGGGACCTTAAATAATACTGATTATTATGAATAAAAAGAAATCTAAACAAAAAAGATATGACTTTGAATAATAGTGTAAAAGATGGTTGAGAAAATATAGGAAAACAAATAAAAGTATAATAAGTAGATGTTTATTGCTACTGACATTATGAAGTTGAATGCTTCGGAATATGAACATTAGAGGCAGAGTAGAATAACTGTGATAATAGTGTGATTTTTAGGATGAAAAATGTTAGGAAGAACATTTTCGGAAGTCCAATTATCGGAGTTGAAAATTTAGGTGAACTTTGGCGCACCCGGTCTAAGTACATGTATTTGTTGCGGCCAGTTTTAACACTTCACAATGGCAATACCAATGATGAGAATATTTCTGCACTGACTGCTACACTGCTAGGTATTTTAAATGTATCTGCATATATGTGGATCTTTATGTCTGTCTGTGGCATTGCAGCTCCAAAACACACAAAGAAATTTTTTTGGAATCTTAAATTCCTTGAGAACTTGCTAAGAAGAGTTTTGTTGAATGAGTGTTAAGAATCTTTGTGGGTAGGGGAGTAACAAAGACACAAGCGTTGTATTGTGTGCTCAGTTGTGTTTTCCGAGATGTCAGCTTGTGGAGAGCTAGAGACGTAGGGAAGAAAGAAACATGCTGGGTCTAGCCTGCACCTATACATTGGCACGAGGACGCGGGAAAGACGATAGCGTCTATTTTAAGTTTCTGTATAGAGTTCCACAGTTGGGTGCCGGTAGTGGGCGGATATGAAGGCAGTGAGCACGTACCCGGCGGCGACCAGCGTGCCGGAGGGCGCGTAGGCGCACGCCATCACCCACGTGCTCGGCATGTTGATGGTGGTCTCCCGGGTGGCCGTGAACGCGTCCCACACCAGCAGCTTGCCATCCTGCAGTGTACACATCCCACTGTTACCTTTTTACATCTAAACCATTCAACCAATTATTCAACATTTTAAAAGTTCCCCTAGGACCTGAAGTGGAGTATAAATAACATGGAGTGCTTTTTTCCTGGATATTTCCATAAAAATTGACGATATCCAAAGACATAGGGGATGGCATGATCAAATCCTCTATTTTTCAATAAAGATTTTAAAAATTCTGAGGGAACAAAGAAACGGACATGCATACATACACGTCAAACACATAACCCTCCTTTTAGGCTTCGCCGCAGTCGGGTTTAAAATCCAAAGACATGGCCAACACCTACTTATGATGAATTTCTTTCAAATCATTTAGTAAGCAGTTAGGATAGGAAGAGAATTAAGAATAACTGATTAACTGTGAATGAGTACCTGTGAGGAGGACACTAAGTGACGCTTGTCAGGTGACCAGTCTGTGCAGAGCACCTTGGAGCCAGCACCCTTGAGACAGCGCCGCATCTTCAGGACAGGCAACGGGAGGCTCTCCAGCTTCTCCCCCACTGTCTTCACTGCAACACACTCATGGTGAGCACCTCACTGCACACTACCCGAGTTAACTGCAGCTCACACACCGTGAACCTTACACACCCTGACACTTGGACACACTAACTTTATTTTATCAGTTTGATGATTACACTATTGGACACATTGATACAATATACTTGGCATAAGACATTTTGTCAATTGCAGAATTGTCAAAATAAATATGGAAACAAGTTCAAGGATTCAATTGAATAAGAACAACTGATTACCATTGATAAATAATTTGCTAGTTTGTCAACACTATTAAAGTCATGTTACAGTATGAGATCATTTTACAATGATTGCCCTCGTAGTCATAGATTTGAATATTGAGTGATATTGTTATGTATAGGCGACCAAGAAATTGGTTTACCACTATAAGGTTGAATATCATTTGCACGTACAAAACATCAAGTGCTATTTTCACGTCAGAATCTGTCAATCTGTCATCCTTAGCGAATAATTATGTTACTGGGAGATGTCATCAAAAGTGGTAAACCAATTTCTTGGTCGACTATACCAAGTCCTGTCGTATTTCCCCGTCTGTTTCATGACTATTGATACTACTTGGTACTGCTAAAGGAATAATCCTAAGATAACTTTACAGAGACTTTACACAATACATGATAGTGTGCTGGATATGTGTGTAGTGTTGAAACAAAAAGGGAAGGACCCTTTTTGTTTCAATTGTTGTTTGACACATAAACAAAGTGTTGACTGAATCAAGTGACAAGATCGTCGCGCGTATGTACCGTGGGACTCACGTGTCACGTCGTTGAGCTTCTGGCGCTCCTCCTCCAGCTTCTGCTTGAGCGCCTCGGCCTCGCGCAGGAGCGACTCGAGAGTCTCCTCGGGGCTGGCCGTCACCGCGGTGTCGGCCGCCATCACGCCGCTCAGCTGCCCCCACCGAAACTCTAGAACCTCATTCTATCGCCGACTCCACTTCTAGCACGCCCTTCGGCCGCCCGTTCGACGCGTCACTCCTCACACTGCGCCACCTCTACCGATTCTATTAAGATTTTAATCTTGAATCATACGTTCATCATAATAAATAAAAAAACACCGAGCTTTAATAATAACTTTAGAGAAATATAGACACTGTACAGCAGGGTTTTTGGTTTTACCTGCAAACAGAATCAATAATACCAAACTTCGACTTCTTCTATCAAACATCTGTCACTGTCAAAAATAGTCAAGACCACAGAGTCACAGACCAATAGTTTTTGTTTTGTAATTATGATAACTAGAGACGATAGTGTATAAAGTCCTTGCTAGAGACCGAGTTATTTACAAACCATACAAACGCAGTAACTAGAACGATGCATAAAATGCCAGAAGTTATTTCCCATTCTAAAAGATCTTACAATAGTTATTGTAACATCGTTTAAATCATTGTAGTTGGGTTGAGTCAATTTGTAGAGAATATCTTCCTTAGAATAGTCGTGGTCCATAGACCATGGATCAAACGAGATCAGTGAGCTGTCATTAGTGTCATTTTTGCATTTTTGTCAGTTACTTTTGATTGATGAAATGAATATCCAATAGTCTACGATCCAATACTAAAAACATCCATCAGTGTATTGTGTATTACAGTACAGTGTATTTTGTTGTGAGATTAATGCGAGGATAAGCAGTTACAATGAATCCTGCGCTTCACGTTGAAGTTGTTCAAAGATCTCAAAGCCGTGCCAGTAAGGACTATGTTATGGAGCTCGTGCGAACATTCCTAATGAATTTTGTATCCCTAAGTCCTGGTGCTGTCTTATCTGAAACAGATCTGGAAGAAAACCTCGAGTTAAAAGAACATGTTCAAACGATAACTTTTTGTGACATTGAACATGAGACAGAAGTTTTAGTGACAGAAACGGAACTTGTTTACCACATTTATAAACTTGATGCTTTCGGTGCCGAAACGGACACGATGACAGATACGAGCACCGGAGAAGAGTTCGCAGCGGCCGACGTCTGGGCGTTGCCCAGCCAAGAGTTTCACGGGCTATGGGAAAGCCTTATTTACGATACCAAGTTAAAAGAGGATACTGTACGATTCGTGGAAACCGCCTTCGAGTTTGCTGATCGAGGTGTTGACCCGAACGTGATCGGATGGAACAGAGTGGTGCTGCTGCACGGGCCTCCCGGGACGGGTAAAACCAGCTTGTGTCGCGCGCTTGCTCAAAAGCTGTCGGTGCGCCTCGCAGACAGATTCCCGCGGGCGCGCCTCGTCGAGATCAACGCGCACGGGTTGTTCTCCAAGTGGTTCGCCGAGAGCGGCAAGCTAGTCGCGCGCCTGTTCGAGCGGCTCGAGGAGATCGTGTCGGACCGGCGACTGCTGGCGTGTGTGCTGGTGGACGAGGTAGAGTCGCTGGCTCATGCGCGTCGCGCCGCGCTCTCAGGTCTGGAGCCGTCCGACTCCATCCGCGCCGTGAACGCCCTGCTCACGCAGCTGGACCGGCTGCGGCGCCGACCCAACGCGCTCGTGCTCACTACGTCCAACGTCACGGGTGCCATTGATTTGGCCTTCGTGGACCGCGCCGACATCAAGCGGCTTGTGGGCCCACCCTCGGCGCGCGCCGCTTACGAGATCCTGCGCGGCTGCTGCGCTGAGCTGATGGCGCGCGGCGTGGTCGCGCCGCGCGAGCCCGTGTTCGAGCTGCGCGTGCTGGAGGGCTCGCGCTTTGCGGAGAGCGAGCCGTCGCGCGCGTCTCTGCGCCTGTGGGCGGTGGCACGAGAGGCGGCAGGCGCGGCCGTGTCGGGTCGCGCACTTCGCCGCCTGCCGTTCCTAGCGCGCGCGCTGCACGTGCGCGAGGCGGCGCCGGGACTTCTACGCTTCGTGGACGCGCTGAGTGCGGCGCTGCGCGACCACTTAGCGGACGCCGCAGCGCTGAACGACGCCGCAGCACCTGTATGAGCCCCTTGTTCTATAACATCCATATGTGATACCTGTAAATATTTTTACATTCTCCCCTTTTTTAATAAAGAGATTTTTAAACAATTTGTGTTTACTGAAATGGAATATCTTGACTCTGAAAATGGGATGGACAGGAAGAGAGTGCTTCAATTGTGGCTTAGCGTGGAGGGCACGCGCGTTTAAAAGGATTTAGTCACTAGTGTCAAACCGTGCCTAAGAGTTTAATCCGGAAGATAGCATGGTGTTCTTGGGCTTAACTTTACTTGCTAAGCTTCAGTGGGGACCCCATATCTTAAATAGTCAAAGAACTGACAGTTTGAATACTGCAACCCACCCAAATGTCCTTTCTTTGGTATTGTTTATCATGACGTTGGAGTTGTGTAAGTGGAGCTCCACAGTAACTAACAAATGCTTGCACTACTTCTTAGCGTGTCGATGAGACTGGATGGGTCCACTCAAATCTGTGTGGTACTTTCTTCAAAAAACCATCTCAGACACTAATCTGCATGGTCTTCATGTGTGTATACCAAGATTATGTCTGGACCTTAAAAGAGACAGACAATTTTTTTTTGGCTTGTGTTTAAACGCTTACCAGAAAAGAACCTATTTTACTACCAAAAAAATTCGAAATGCCGGCCGGCCAAAATGGATTAATGCTCACCAAATTGTGTTTCCTATAGTATTGTAGGAATAGCTATTTTCCTTTTTATTCTATATCATAAAGATATAAAGACGCCTTTATAGTTAACTGCAGACCAAATCTATACTTAATATTATAAAGCTGAAGAGTTTGTTTGTTTGAACGCGGTAAAGTCAGGAACTGCTGGTTGGAATTGAAAAATTATTTTTGTGTTGGATAGTCCATTTATCGAGGAAGGCTTTAGGCTATATAACATCACGCTACGGCTAATAGGAGCGGAGCATAAATGAAAAATGTTACAAAAACGGGAAAAGGTATTTCCTTTTTTTTTTTTTTTTTTAACTTAATGTATCCCTTTATTATCCTGCATGTAATGTATCATGTACACCATGTTTAGACAAATAAATATTACTTACTTACTTACTTACTTTTTGAGAGCTTCCGCTGCGTGCGCTGCGAAAACGGTTTAGGTTACCTACCTACGCAAATATCATGTATGAAGGAATTGTTCCTCTTTAAAAGTTCTTAAAAAAAGTCCGCGACAGCATATATCTATCTTTTAATTAAGGCGAGGTTGCAGTACTTTGTTTTTATGTACGCACGACCTCGCCCCCCGCCCTGCCGCGTGAGCGATATAATGCCTAAATTTTGACTGTTTTTTGCTTCTTGGAGAAAAACTATAAAGAAATTATACAATATGTTTTCAACATTTACTTCAAAATAAAAAGTTCTATCTATTGATATAACTTTTATATAAATTCATGATGAAATGTCTTAGCAGTACACGTTTGAAATTGTGATTTAGAGTCATGTTTGATAAAAAAAAGTATCGAGCCGATCATTCTATGCTAAATCGCGTTTCTATCTTTACGATTTACTAGAGAGTATGTTCAATTTTTATGTAATGATTTTTATTTATTAAAAAACTCGTATTTAGTTCGATTTTTATAGGTTCAAAAATCTTAAAATTACTGCAACCCGGCCTTAAGATTGACTCACTGTAACCTTTTTTACCCGACTGCGCAAAGCAAAGAAGGGTTATGTGTTTATCAGTCTATGTATGTATGTATGTATGTTTGTTCCTATGTGGCATTGTAGAGGCCAAACGCCTTGGCCGATTTTGATGATCCGTACGTCAATCGATTCGTCTTGACCTCGCGAGTGTCACTAAAAACATTACAATAAACAATACTCACTATAGTAACAACTAGTCGCCATATTGTCAAAATGAAAAAAAAAAAAAATTGACTCACCATGTCAAGTGGGGTAGGTATCGTTGAATAGGTATTTGAAAATGAATATTAGGTTTCCTTTATCATTTTTCATTTTATAAAACCGTTTAGGATATATAACGATTTAAAGTTATTAGAACAAACAATATCGCATTTCTTACTTATAACCGGATTCTTTTACGTGTACGGAATGAATATAAAATCGAATCGAAATCTACCGTCTTATAATAGTAATAACGAAGTTAATGAAAACTGACTAAAAAGTGTTAAATAAAAAAATGTAGTTAAAAAACTAAAAAACCCGACTGAAAAAACGGAAAAGCAAAAAACAAGCACATTTTAAATTAAACAAAACTTGGAAGCAGGCGGGGTTCATTTGAATATTAAATTATGAAATGAAAATAGAATGGACCCCGCCTGCTTACAAGTTTTGTTTAATTTAAAATGTGCTTGTTTTTTGCTTTTCCGTTTTTTCAGTCGGGTTTTTTTATTTTTTGCGAAGCTTATGCTTATGCCAGAATCCCCCGTACCTACATTGCGACGCGCGAAGTGGGTACCATCTATCTGGCAGAAACTTGATTGTCCGAAACTTATTTGGCATACCACACTTGGCATATTCTTCTTTGAACGAATGTGTTTATTGCAGAACAATAAATTTAATAGAATACTCATTTCGCAGAATGTTTAAATAGCTGAATTTTCAATGGCATACTTACTTTTAAATTGGTAGAATTTTATTTGGTAGATTTTTATAAGGTATAACGACCGTCTCGCGAAAGTATCCTTTATGGGCGGCATGGGCACCGGGCCGTAGGCCGACGAAGGAGGCCGGCGGAGGCCCGGCACTTCGGGGACAGAAGATATTAGTGTTATGTAATATGCGAGCAAAGCGAGCGCGCGTCATGGAGTACATGCGTTGCATGTATGAGTGACGTCATTATTATTATTAATAATAGCAGCGTTTTACCTGAAATAAAACGCATATTAAAATACTTACCTCACTGGAAGCTTTATTATGAGAAGGCATTTCCGTTTCCCGTCGATTTCTTACCAGTTTTCGTACTTTAGTACCTCCATACTTCCGGCTCAGTGGCGCCACCTGGTGGTTGCGGGTAGTTTTTAGGTTTCGTAAAAGGTGTCGCGCCATTTTTGTTCATTGTCTCATAATAACCAGGCAGAAATAAAAGTAAAGCTTCCAGTGAGGTAAGTATTTTAATATGCGTTTTATTTCAGGTAAAACGCTGCTATTAAACTACTTGACCGTCACTGGAAGCTTTATTATGAGATCTGTTTGTTATCGCCTGGTGACGCCACTTCAATGTATATGCCTGGAAGTATTTTAAAATAGGCCAATGTGATAGATAACGTATAAAATTAAACTTTGTATGAATAATTTTACATTTATTTAATTAATGTAAAAATAAAATCCATTTATTAAAAGTACAAGTAGGTTTGTGTACTTTAGCATACAAATATAATCGGTATAATTATATTATAGTTTTTGGATTGTATTGTACCTATCATCAATTCTAATCATTAATAATAATAACCAATATATGGTAACCACTTCTCCTTATTTCTCGTCTATAAAACTGCTGGAATGTATTAGCTGATCGCCAATTTCCACAAGCCAAGATTTCATCGAAATAATGATTTTGAAACCAGCTTTGGTGGCTACAGCAGACCGTGTCCCTTCGTCCAGCATACTCACCATGGAATCCTGATATTTCATGAATGTCAAAAAACTGTTCTGAAATAGTGCTAAATAGTGCCCAAAGGAAAAAAATAGTGCTCTTGTACTTGCGAAGTTATAGCCATAGTTCGATGAGTATGCTGGACGAAGGTTTCGCCCAGCATACTCACCTCCGTCCGGAGAATCTGTATACGCTTCAAACATAATTCATACTTCAAAAAATAGTTCCCAAATAGTGCCAAACGGTGCCCAAAAAGAAAAAACAGTGCTCGAATAACTTCGGAGTTATAGGCTTCGTTCAGTGAGTATGCTGGGCGTAGGTTCTACGCCCAGCATACTCACCTCAGTGCGCGAATATCGAACGAGCTATAGGTACAATTTACGTCTCAAAAAATTGTGCTTGAAATAGTGCCCAATATCAGTCCAATTTTTGCTTGACTTTTGACCTAGAAAACCATTAAATTTGATTGTAAACTTCTACATACATTACATTGAGTACAGTCGAATACAATATTATTAACTTTCTTTCTAACAATTTTTGTCTTGTGTAAATTATTAATTGTCTATGTAAGGGAGTATTTACTTTAGAATCGCAATATTATTAATTACACATTATTTTAATAATACTTTATAATAATATGATTAAGCCTTCGCGCGTCGCATGGGACCCCGGTAGCTAGGAACAATGATTTTATATATTTTGTCTAGATCACGGCGCTTGAAGGATTAAGATATCAAATGAAGTAAATCATGCATGAAAAATAAAGTTGCTGTTATTAATGCTTACATTACAACTGACAAAATTATTCAAAATAATCATTTTCCGGATCAAGGACGGTACCACAACGTTTACGGAATTGACCTGTATTCCTCATGTGATAAAGTTCAATATAGTGTGGCAGTAATGGATGCACGTACGGTCAATAGGTATGGGGCTTACGACGCGCGGCGCCCGCGACGCAAATGAATATGTTTATGTTTAAATACTAGATGGCGCTGCCCTAACATCTTACGATTATTAGACAAGACTGATCTGTATTTTGAAGGTGATAAGGGTCCATTTTGTGTCACAAAGCGACGCGCGGCGCCCGCGACGCAAATGAATATGTTTATGTTTAAATACTAGATGGCGCTGCCCTAACATCTTACGATTATTAGACAAGACTGATCTGTATTTTGAAGGTGATAAGGGTCCATTTTGTGTCACAAAGCAATCGAAACGAACAAGCGCTTCTCAGTTTCTTTGTTTGTTTACTTCGTCGCACATCATTATAATAACGCCGGCTTTTGAGTTTGACTACATAGTGGGTTGCAAAACCAAACAATGTGTTGGTGATGTCATTATTTACCTATATAAAATTGTGTATCTAGTACGTAATCAATATAGGAGCTGCACCCAAATCAGTAAGTATATTTCAATTTATAATAGTGGCATTTAACTAAATTAAGTACAAGTACCTACGTGTTATATTTTAGAAAGTTTTACCAATATTTGGCTAAACATTTTTTTATATGTATATTATATACAAATACAATATTAAAACTACAATTTTTTCTATTTACATTGATTATATTATGAATGTTAACAAAAGCTGTGAACTAGTTAACTAGAATTCTGATTACTTTGGCCCTTTAAATAGTAATAAATAACGTAAGTAATTAAAAATGTTTTTTATTGCTAAACCTTTCATTGATGAAACTATTGGAAAGAGTTTTAAAAATTTGTATAACTATGTCACAGTACTAGTTTTGACTGGTTATAAGTTTTGCCTGCAACATATATACAAAAAGAAACTGTATAATTTCCTTTTTACAATTTTTCAAGATATTAATTTTATTGGCTGCAAATGACTGTTTTTATTCAGACAAACACACAATGCAATGAAGTAATAGACTTCATTTACGCTTAAAGTTTCATTCATTTATTATTATTTATAAAATATATAATAATGCATTTAATCGAAAGTTTTTGACATGTGAGAAAATACCATAATTATTTCCAATAACATGAAGTCTACAATTAGAAAGTTTAATATTTTTGTCCAAAAACATGTGTCGACGACTGTACCCCATTTTACGTTAGTATGTAGAAGTTTACATTAAAATTTAATGGTTTTCTAAGTCAAAAGTCAAGCAAAAATTGGACTGATATTGGGCACTATTTCAAGCACAATTTTTTGAGACGTAAATTGTACCTATAGCTCGTTCGATATTCGCGCACTGAGGTGAGTATGCTGGGCGTAGAACCTACGCCCAGCATACTCACTGAACGAAGCCTATAACTCCGAAGTTATTCGAGCACTGTTTTTTCTTTTTGGGCACCGTTTGGCACTATTTGGGAACTATTTTTTGAAGTATGAATTATGTTTGAAGCGTATACAGATTCTCCGGACGGAGGTGAGTATGCTGGGCGAAACCTTCGTCCAGCATACTCATCGAACTATGGCTATAACTTCGCAAGTACAAGAGCACTATTTTTTTCCTTTGGGCACTATTTAGCACTATTTCAGAACAGTTTTTTGACATTCATGAAATATCAGGATTCCATGGTGAGTATGCTGGACGAAGGGACACAGCAGACCGGGTGCTATCTGGAGTAGCTGCAATGCCAGCTTCATTAAACAGGGACTTTACCCATACTGCTATGACTGTACGTGAAGCAGGTTTAGCCACACCTCTTATCGTAATTTAAATAAATTGGTTCAATTTATCTCATTTCATTGTCATTTAATAATATAAAGTTCTTTCAATCCAGAATATAGGATTAAGGTTAGAACTATCGATATTTAAACGCTTTGCCAATAATTACAGCTGTCAGACTTGGAGCCAAACCGAGGCAAAAATATAATACTATTAGCAGATCATAACAATGATCAATATTAAGTAGAGTTAGATCGTGTATTCGCCTGAGCAAATCAACAATAAAATTGCATTAAGAGGTGACGTTTGAAAACGGGTATCTGAATCAATTGTGGAATTAATTGAAAATGAAATTTATTTGCCAACATCCCACACTATGTGGATGTATAGTGGATATAATATATATGGAGGATTAGTGACTTTTGGATTTTTTAGCGCAATTGATTTTGAAACATGTCTTACTGAAGCGTGCGAACTTAACTCACTTGAAGTTTCAGCGTTGCATAGTATAGATACGACTGATTTATGTAAAGTATTGAATTATACGACAACTTTTCAATCAAATATAAATCGCATAAAAACTGTGCTAGTTGTGAACCAGGAAGATTCTTTGAATCAAGGATTTATTACGACACCACAAAGTCCATCGCTTCCAGGCTATCTCGTAGGTTTTTACCGTAGATTTTCTCCAAGAATTCTTTAGCAGTGATACCTGTGGGCCGTTCCATGTATTTATGGCGTCGGACCACCCCCACATTTCCAAACTACGAGGAAGTGTCCATTAGGTATCTCTGCAGGTTTCTCAAGGTGAATGGAGCCGCGAGCGCTCAGGTTTTGAGAATTGCACACCAGAAAACCTTCTCCCATCAGGAATATTCCTGTCGACTGGTTTAAGTGAGACAGGACTTTGGGGACTAGGAATGGTGGTAGAAATACCCATGCGAGCTGGTAATTCCCTAGGACACTGAAGGCATCGTGAAACAGTGCTTGGGGATCCCTTCGATCTAGCGACACATAATTTTGTACTCATACTCATAATTGTATACGACCGACGTGAGCAGTCGCAGTGGCAAATAGATCTATCATTGGAGTCTCTTATTTTGCAAAAACACTGTTTCTACACTAGCCGGTAGTAAGTGTCATTCTGAAAGTCTCCGAAGGCGCGATAAGTGGTCCGCATGATTGTTGTATTTCCCCCGGAATGTAGTGAATGCTGAAGTGTATCTGATGTTGATCTAACAAATTCAGAATCCGCTAAGTTATTTCCAACAGGGGGTCTCGTACCTCCTTTTTGTAGGTAGGTCACAGCAGGTCTGTTGTCGCTTTAAATGAGGAGCGAACTTTGATGAAGCCAGTGAATTTGGTTCTGAAGAGCGTATAATATTGCTAGCATTTCTTTTGATTGCAATGCAGCGTTTTCTCTTGTTGCGATCAAGTTCCTGACAGAGCCTATTTGTTCATTTCTGCCCCCCGACGCTTGATCCGATGCAACGGAAGTCAAAAAAATTTATTGGAGGAGGGTCCTGAAGAGGTGCCTTTTGACAATTTTGGTACCACCAATTAGGTTCCCTTAAAACACCTTGTGACAATGGGTAGGTCTTTGATGGTAGGTCTTTGATGGTAGGACTGACAACGAATTCATGAACATCAACAACTGTCGATGATTGAGCCGAGTAGCCGACCGCGTAGGACTACAAAACTGGCAAAGTTTAGAAATTCTACCATTTTCTGCAACTCCTTTAACTGCTTTTGTTCGAGAGCCTATTAATTATCTTGTGATAATAATGACATAAACCTTTTCGTTTAGTAGGATTTTTAAGTTTTCCCAAGGTTTCCAAAGAATTCCTAGATAAAATATGCTCTTTTGGGGACAAAAAGCAGATTTATTCGAAATTGATTTGCCATCCCAGTTTTTGCAATACCCACTTGTACAGTTATTTTGACTTGCTCGCGAAGCATGTTAACATTCTGGTGTACAGAAAGTAAATAATCGTCCAGGTATACCAAGGATCCTTATGTTCCATTTTTCCCGTCATGTTTGGGCCCCCCACCCCCTTCGTGAGCGTGGAAAAGGTCCTTGGAACAGTGCTCATAACGAATGGAATACAAGTCATTTCCAGCAAATCCAGGTCGTTTACCAGGCGCAGAAAGCGACTTTTACGATTAGATGAAAATTGGGACAAATCTATTTTGCACATGAATTCCCGAGATTGCTGAATATCCGGAATGCGGTGCATATTTATTAAAAGAAAGGACTCGGACATCCCATATTCGTTAAGTGATTTCAGATTGGATATGGGACGGGTAGACTATCTGATTTTGGAACCAGAAATAGAGGGGAAATAAAGCTTGGCTTTCTTCAAAATTCCCTTCTGCTTCATTTTGTCTACAATTAAAGACATTTGTTTTGAAACAGGGGTTTAAAAAGATCCCTTCGTTACGTCTGGATAGACAAGTGGGGGCTTTTGAAAGAAAGGTATGCGATACCCTTGAATTAGTTTTAAAAATATTTCTGGTGCTCCCATTTCCGCCTATTGCGATCAGTAATTAATCAACTGACCCGCCCGAAATGGTGGCATGTCCTTGCTTATACCTACCTTTTTTTTTTTTTTCCTGAAACTTTTTGAGGAGTTTGCACGTCAACGTGTTCTTTCACTTAGGGCCACGAGCCTCGATTTCGAAATGAACTTCCTGTATTGAAGTGATTCGAGGAGATACCTCTGGTCATTCGAGGACATACCTATGGAAGAGTAATGTGTATGCTGGAATTGACCTTGATATTCACCCCGCGAGGGTGGGTTATGACAGGTGTGCATATGCGACCCTGGTTCATGGAATTGAGTTCCACGCGATGGAACTGTTGGTTTTCGTGGGCCATGCCCCCGCGAGGGGTGGCTAGGTCTGTAAGTCTTATGTGAAGACCTTTCCGTTTCATTTCTGAAACTTTTTGAGGAGTTTGCACGTCCTCGTGTACTTCCACGTTCAGGCCGCGAGCCTCGATTTGGAAATGAACTTCTAGTATTGAAGTGACCACCTTGGTCATTCGAGGAGTTACCTCTGGAAGAGTAATGTGTATTCTTGCATTGACCTTGATATTCACCCCGCGAGGGTGGGTTATGACAGGTGTGCATATGTTACCCTGATTCATGAAATTGAGTTCCACGCGATGGAATTCTTGGTTTTTGTGCGCCATGCCCCCGCGGAGGGCGGCTACTAAATCGGTAAGGCTTATGTGAAAATCTTACCTTTTTGGGGGCCAAAAAAGCTTTGCGAACCCCACCAGTCTTCCCTAGAGTAGACGTAAAGGGTTCGCATTAAATATATATGCACTTGAAGGAGGTATTATATTCAGAAATGCTTTAACTAATGGATCTCTAACTTGACTCGTTAGTTTTTCTACGTGCCTGGCTCTTCGGCGGGGAATCGAACCCCGGTCTCCCGCGTGACAGGCGGGGATACTTACCACTATACTATCGCAGATTTCAATAGTTTCGGCTCTATGGCCATTGCAAACAAGGTCACAGGATATTTTATGAAATTAGCCCTTCTGAAATAATTCCTCAAACTTATCATTAAAATTAATATAAGTGACAGAAGATTACGTATACCTTCCTTCCTGCAATGCTTCTCTTTATTTTAATACACGGTTATAGCTGCGTAGGATTTATCAGCATGCCAGATGCCGTAAAGTGTCATAAGCTTTTACCTCCTCATTTCTTTCCAGGTCTATAAAGCTAGAAGTATGATTATATAGTATTTTATAGTACTTCTGACTAAAAAGTACTACCAAAACGTTGGATTGGATATCAACCAACTTCTTAAAAATAATAATAATCAGGGGTTTTTGGAACTAATGGTTCTTTTTAGCTTAGTATCAATGTCAAAATTGAAACTATTATTTAAACTTGCATTTTGATGTTCTTGATTAGAACAATCCTCGTCACTAATTAGTTCATAAAGTTGATCACTAATTCCAGAACAACAGAAGCTATAAAATAACATGAATTAGGTTAAATCACATGCAATAGATTTATAACACTTTACACGGTTACAATTACGAAAATTTACTGGTAAATATTCAAAAGTAAAAAAAAAAATAACAGTAGTGATCCGAACGGAAAAAACCGTTAAAATTTTGATCACGTACGAAAAGTGTTACCTCTAAAAGAGGGTACTTACGCTTTAATCCGCTATCAAGAACACTTTTCACTTTTTTACTTGACATAATAATATAAAATATGTATGCACTTAATATTCACTTTATTAGCAACTTGTACACGTGCGCAGAGCCTGCGCCCGTGCCGGGCGCAGGCTCTGCGCACAAGTTGCTTCGACGGAATATAAAAAGCCAATGAACAAAAATGGCGCGACACCTTTTACGAAACCTAAAAACTACCCGCAACCACCAGGTGGCGCCACTGAGCCGGAAGTATGGAGGTACTAAAGTACGAAAACTGGTAAGAAATCGACGGGAAACGGAAATGCCTTCTCATAATAAAGCTTCCAGTGACGGTCAAGTAGTTTAATAATAATAATTATTATTTTTGACATACCAACATTTAATGTTCACAGCTAGAAATGTTAGCCGGGGTGAGCTGATAATAATTATTGCATGTTACACGTATGTATGAAATGAAATACGTGCCAAAAGACGATTCTGATTATGAATTTTTGGCGAAATGATGGTTCTGGAAATGAAGTTTATGCTCAAAGATGATTCTGACTTACAAAATTATGCGTTTTGAATGTATGGGAAATGAGTGTATGCCAAATGATTTTCTGCGAAATGAAGTTTCTGCCATCCACTGTTATGCAAAACAAAATTCGGGTATAAAAAATTCTGCCAAAAAAGGTAGACCCATTATTATGCTGTCGCGGACTTTTTTTAAGAACTTTTAGAGAGGAACAATTCCTTCATACATGATATTTGCGTAACTTAAACCGTTTTCGCAGCGCACGCAGCGGAAGCTCTCAAAAAGGAAATACCTTTTCCCGTTTTTGTAACATTTTTCATTTATGCTCCGCTCCTATTAGCCGTAGCGTGATGTTATAGGTATAGCCTAAAGCCTTCCTCGATAAATGGACTATAAACACAAAAATAATTTTTCAAACAAACAAATTCTTCAGCTTTATAATATTAGTATAGATAGATGTCACCAATAGGCAATATTGTATTTCAGGACTTTCAATTTAGTCAGTTTTACTGAGACAAAAAAGTTAACGGTCGGTCGTAATTTTTTTATGAATATAGTCGACGGAGCCCCCTACTTCCGGGTGGTTTAAAAAAAATAACCACGAAGGGGATGGCGGGGCCTATTCGCTCGCTCACATTATTATACCTATATTTTTAGTTTTAAGATTCATATTGTATTTTTAGCTTTTTAGGTTTTTGAATAAAGATTATTATTATTATTATTACTTCTGACCCCGCCATCCCCTTCTAACCTAACCTGTCCGAGTCGGGGTGCCCCAAGTCCCGAGCTAACTTCGCTCGCTCTTGCATCCAAGTTTTCATACATAGTAGCGGGAAAACAAGACTTGGTGAGCATTTAACCATAACGTTGTTCTTTAGGCACCTCAGTATATTGGGTTTATTTTATTTGAAGTTAAAATATTTATTTGGTACTTTACTGTACTATAATATAGGGTCTAAAAAACTTTTTTGGTGAGCATTTAAATTGTAGCCTTTTTTTCGTGAAAACAAAAAAAAGCGAGTGTCAGATTTCTACTGACTAAGAACCACACCCATGTTCCTTCTTAGCTTTTTATGACGAAGCCGCGGTATCTGTTGCGAACAACTCGCAGCCCCGGCGGGAGAGACTCGACCTTGTGAGTTTGTTGTATGGGAGATGTATGGGAGCCACCTTTTTATTTGTAGTAGAGTACTGATTCGTGATGGTGAAAAAGATAAAACACGAATTAGAATTGGCTGTTTAATTTACGCTCACAATAAAAAACTAATTTAGCTTAACCGATACACCGTTCAGAAGTCGGCACTCGTCACCGGCCGATGATCCACAGCATGTTGAGGCCGGCGCGGCCGAGGTGCAGTCGCCGCAGTGCTGGCGGGTCCCCGCGCGCCGCCGCCGCCACGAACAGCAGCAGCGTGTGCAGCAAGTTGTTGCGGCCGCGCGACAGCTCCACCGTCTCGTCGCCCAGCGCCAGCGCGTAGTGCGGCGGCCGCGCGGCCAGCCGGTGCACGGCCAGCGCGCCGGGCCCGCGCGGCACCGGCGCCGGCGCGCGCGACAGGTGCGCCGCGCTGAACGGCCGCGCGCCGCCCGTCGCCGGCAGCGCGGCGTCCAGGTACGTGGCCAGCAGGTGCAGCACCACCTCGGCGTCCGGCGGCTTGCTGGCGTCCCAGTCCGAGCCGCCGCCGTCCCACCGGTAGCCGCTCAGGCAGCCGCCGTGCGCCAGCTCTGTGGGAGACGCGCGCCTTGAGACATCCGTGAGAGGAGACTAAACGTGAGAGCTACCGGTGACTTGGCGTACCTCTGATTCGTTGCACCACGTAGCGCTGGTCCGCGAAGGGCTCCAAGTAAGCGAGCAGCGCGGGCAGCGAGTGCAGCAGGCCGTGCGCGCCCGCCGCCGCCGCCGCGCGCAGTCGCTCCGCGCTCACTGCGCCCACGCGCGCCTCCAGCCCGCTGGCCGCCAGCGCCTCGTCCGCCGCCTCCAGCTCGCGCACCAGGCGCTGCAGGATGGTCACGTGCAGCCACAGGCGCAGGTTCAGGTTCCACTGCTCCAGGCGCGTCGGGTCCAAGTGCAGGCGCCGCCACACTTGCGGCGAACGCGCGGCCGGCGCGTCGTCTGCGCCCGCCGTCGCCGCCGGCGCCGACAGCTGGTAGTGCGTCGCGCCCGCGCCCGCGCCCGCGCCACCCAGCGCCCAGCCCGCCGGCGACGGCTCTGCGCGCGCGCGCTCCGCCTGCGTGCGCAGGTAGGCGGCCAGGCTTTGCGCGTCGGCGATGAACTGGTCGGGCGCGGCGCGGTCGGCGCGGGGCGACGCGGGTGACGGCGGCGAGGGCGGCGGCGACGCGTCGGCGCGCCACACGCGGCGCGGCGACAGCGACGCGTCGTGCTCGTCGGGCGGGGCGGGCGAGGCGGGCGGGGCGCGCGGGGCGGAGGGCGGCGAGGCGCGCGGCTCGCGCAGGCCCAGCAGGCGCTGCTGGCGCGGCGTGAGCGCGGGCGGCGCGCGGCGCGGCGCTGCCAGGCGTGCGCCGTGCTGCAGCACGTTGGCTGCGAGCACGCCGGCCACGCACATCTCCACGTAGTGTAGCGCCGACGTGTAGCCCGGACACTTACAGCACCTGACAACAATCAAGATTTGCTACACTACACTATGTTGCTGGACACTTACAGCACCTGACAACAATCAAGATTTGCTACACTACACTATGTTGCTGGACACTTACAGCACCTGACAACAATCAAGATTTGCTACACTACACTATGTTGCTGGACACTTACAGCACCTGACAACAATCACGATTTTCTTTATGTTTTTTTGTCCATCCTGGATAATCTATTCATATCTAATAAAATCTTGAATGTCTGATTGAATAAATATTGATTTTAATGAATTGGTTACATCGGGGGGCACGGTAGTGCCCCCGCCGAGTCGAGCGCGAAGCAAACACTGCCGTACCATCCTTTACTGGAACCATTTCGCCGCATTTTCAGGCCCCTATTTGAGAACCTCTGGATAAGACCAGAACGCTGAAATTTTCGTCATCCAGTAAGCTATACAATCACACTTAAAATAAAAAGTTTCAAGTCTGTAGGTCATTTAGTTCCGAAGTTAAGCGAAAGCAAAGTTTCGCATTTATGAAACTTACTCACTCACTCATGATCATCAAAATAGAACTAGTACTTCCCATAAACTCAGAGAGCTGATATTTGGTACAGAGTTAGGGTTTAATGGCCACATAAAGGGAAAACTATAAAAACTATGACAATCGAAAAAAAAAAAAAAAAACTACATAAAAAAAATCGTTTTAAATAAGAAAATCTAATAAAATAAATCAATATGCCCTACGTTTCTACAAAAAGAAGTGACTTCCCAACAAAAACATTGTGTAAAAAACTAGCCAAGTCTCGATGGAGCTGCTTGTTTATCTCTAAAAAGTAATGAAATCTAGACAAAGACGAGCCAAGTCTAAGGTTCCTTACTGCGATTTCTTTATTATTATTGTTAATGTTGTGTGACTTGGCCGGTAGTTACAACAGATATAACATTACGTGTAAACAAAATTTACTTGTACTCACTAACTAAAATAAAAAAATAAAATAAACGTATAAAGAATGTTCAACGGCCAAGTCACACAACATTAACAATAATAATAAAGAAATCGCAGTAAGGAACCTTAGACTTGGCTCGTCTTTGTCTAGATTTTAGACATTACTTTTTAGAGATAAACAAGCAGGTCCATCGAGACTTGGCTAGTTTTTTACAGAATGTTTTTGTTGGGTTTTATTGACATCTTTATTGTTTAATTTATTTAGGGTCTGCACGGCATGTTTATATTTCAAACTTGTCTGTTATTCTTCATCTAAGTAGTTTCACAGCTGCACCTCTTCCTCATTCCTCCACACCACACTAACCACAATAACCAATTACCAGACAACTTTTCAGTCACCAGCGCTACTTTCAAACTTCTTTTTATGTACCCATTCTTAATTTTATCCATTCACGTTACATGGTTCACACTTCCTCCTAAGCATGGTATTATAAATGTTCCCCATGAGTTTAAGAGGAATGCGAGGGTCGCATATATTTTCTATGACCCACCACCATTTCATCCATGGAGTGTTAATTCTGTGCTTAGAACTGATTTATTTTATCATCACTTTGCATTTGTGAACCGAGTACCAAAAGTTGGAGCAGACTGGAAGGAGCGCGCCATCTATTGCTATGCATCCAGAACTGGAGAGCCCGCAGAAATTGCAGAACATGTATAGTAATAAATTATTGTTCTGCTGATTTTCAAGTGAACATTCTCCAGCTACTGTTGCTATTTCTCAAATCTGCTCCAGATCTCAGGTTCATCATCACTGACAACAACAATGTCTTTAGCAAACAGTATACACTATGATGCCTCTTCCTGTATGTTTGACGTCACAGCTCCATAATTAACAATTAAGAGGGAAGGCCTTTTTCTTTTTTTTTTGGTGGGTGGAAAATCATCGAATAACCCCTCCCCCCCGCTCTTGGGCAGAGCGAAGGGGAGTGTCAGACTTCTACTGACTAAAAACCAAACCCATGTTCCTTCTTCGCCCTTGTGTGTCGTAGCCGCGTTAACCTTTCGACAAACCACAGCCCCGACAAGAGGTAACGCCTTATTTGACCCTAGATGGAAGCCTACACTCACACATTTTTTTTTCAATTTATTCATGACCATGGAACACTCACACCTAACTTGTTGGTGTTGCCAACAGTAACTGCAGCTGAAATGGGAATGGGATAGTGCAAGGGTGTCAACATAAGTTGCATTCCACACCAAAGGCCTACCCAACTTCAATGACATTAAGGTCATACCATCATACTTAACAATTTAAATCTATTTTTTGGTTTTAGGATGGTTATAAGATGGTTATAAGATGCTAGGGTAAAATTCGGCCAGATTGGTAAAAACCAATCTGGCCGAATTTTACCCTAGCATCTTTGGCACTCAGATAGTTTATAACCTGGATTAGCACATTTGTACTTTTTACCCAGTTTACCAAAACCGTTGAAAGAATCACCCTGCAGTTGACCCGTGTGAGTCGTGCGACGGACTCCGTATTTGAATGTATGATTACCAGGCACGATAACATTGTTATTTACTTACAAGTCGTATGCGAACAGCAAGAGCAACACTATGTTGACGACGATCCATTTGAGTGAGCTCGATCGCTTCTTGTTTGCGTAATTGAGATCAATCGTGTGCTGCACCAAACTAGAGTTGGGACTGGGAGACCTAAACAGTACAACATTGTTGGTTAACTACGTTTTTAGTAAATAACACGCTAACTGCATGCCCTTGCAGTAAACTAACGAACAGATTCATTACTTACATGATGATTTTAAATTAAAGAAGGTATTCACTCTAAAACAACATGACTACACAGGTACTACTACCATATTTTTAAAAAACAATAACATAACCTACAACTAACAGCGACAGTTCACTCACTCAATGGCAGGGCAGGTCACAGACAAAGGCTGCGGTTTAAATTGTACGATGTGCGCTATTGGTACTGTGTTCGTGCATAAAATCGGTTTATTTTGTACAAACATGAGCTCTTCTTAGCAGTGTGACGTCATGATTGACGTCATCGATCGCTACCAACGGCGCAGGCGCACACAAAAATTTGGTAGTACAGTGGCTGCGGTTTAAATTGTACGATCCTTTACAAACGTGCCAACGCTACGAACTAGCTGTTCAAATTGAATGTTTACCATCGGTACACTTTCAATTTGAACCAGTCAATAGCCCTGTAATGTCACTTCTGTCAAAAATTATAACCTCGGAACTAAGCCGAAAGCACAGAACATAATATTAAACCCCTCTCGGAATTATTTATTTACGTACTGCGACATTTTTCATTGAATAATATCTAAATAATGGTGCAACAACACACAACATCTACAAGCAAAATAAAAACAAGTCAATTGCTTTCCTTGACACTTGTCAAATTCGAATTTGACGTCTCCGCACACACTGTACTACCAAATTTTTGTGTGCGCCTGCGCCGTTGGTAGCGATCGATGACGTCAATCATGACGTCACACTGCTAAGAAGAGCTCATGTTTGTACAAAATAAACCGATTTTATGCACGAACACAGTACCAATAGCGCACATCGTACAATTTAAACCGCAGCCAGTGTGTGCGGAGACGTCAAATTCGAATTTGACAAGTGTCAAGGAAAGCAATTGACTTGTTTTTATTTTGCTTGTAGATGTTGTGTGTTGTTGCACCATTATTTAGATATTATTCAATGAAAAATGTCGCAGTACGTAAATAAATAATTCCGAGAGGGGTTTAATATTATGTTCTGTGCTTTCGGCTTAGTTCCGAGGTTATAATTTTTGACAGAAGTGACATTACAGGGCTATTGACTGGTTCAAATTGAAAGTGTACCGATGGTAAACATTCAATTTGAACAGCTAGTTCGTAGCGTTGGCACGTTTGTAAAGGATCGTACAATTTAAACCGCAGCCAAACATTGAGCATTATTAAACTCTTTGCATTGAGCAGAAAGCATGGCAGAAAATGGGCAGAAAGTACATTCAAAAAAGTTTCGGGAATGGAAGATTTGCTTATGGTTCCAAATTAAAAATTTTGTTTTTTTTGTCTTTGCTAGATGGGCATAACTTACTGTTTTTTTTTGGTCCCTATCTTCCAGAGTCATAATAATATTATTATGTTCTAAAGTCGAATAAAAAATAGGTAGTCGGGAACATGTCGGGAAGAAAAAAATTGGGTTTACCCTCAGACCAAGAAAAAAACTTTTTTTCTTGGTCACAAAAACCAGTTTTTTTGGGGCAAACAGTTTAGAAAAACAACCACCAATCTGAACCCAGGACCACGGAACGCGGCTAAAAGCGCAGGGATGGAGGGTAAGTATGCCTGAAACTATTTAAAATTATTAAAACAGATAAAACTTTTGATTTAGATTAAATAGTAAATAAATATTGTAAAAAATTTGAAAATTTTGCTAAGTGTCGGAGGGAGAGAATCTTTTCAAATATGGTCAGGGAGTAGGCGGAACACTACACCAGTCTATTCCCACTGAAAACAGCACGAAAAACGCGATAACACTAAAGATATCATCAACGTTTTGCTAAAATTTTCGTGAGGGCGGGTGGGTGGGCAAAAATTTTTTTTTTTTTTTTTTGTGAGCTAGCCGCACGTGCGGCACGTCCAAAGAACGGGCTTCGCGCGGGCTTGCCGAATAAAGAATAAAAAATAGGCAGTCGGGAAGAAAAATTTGGGTTTTCCCACAAAACCAGTTTTTGGGGCAAAAAATTTAGAAAAACAACCCCCAATCTGAACCCAGGACCACGGACACAGCCAAAAGCGCAGGGATGGAGAATAAGTATGCCTGAAACTATTTAAAATTATTAAAATAGATAAAGCTTTTGATTTAGATTCAATATTAAATAAATTGTTGTAAAAATTAAAAAAAAAATTCTAAGTGTCGGAGGGTGAAATTTTTTTCAGGGGTAGGTCAATAAAATATGGTCAGGGAGTAGGCGGAGCACTACTATAGTCTGTCCCCACTGAAAACAGCACGAAAAACGCGTGTATAACACTAAAGATATTATTATCAACGTTTTGCTAAAATTTTCGTTTATCAAGTCCTGGTAAGGTTAGGTTAGGTTTGGTTTCGTTTATGTAGTCCTGGTAAGGTTAGGTTAGGTTTCGTTTATGTAGTCCTGGTAAGGTTAGGTTAGGTTAGGTTAGGTTAGGTTAGGTTGGGGGACCCCCCACAGTGCTTGCGTCCACGTCGCGTCCCCTGGAAACGACCCAGTTCTGACCACCGTAACGGAGTGGCAGACTGGGTTGGCCAAAGTGCACTGTGCATTCGTAGTACCATTTTATATTTGCCTTGTTTTCTACGAATTTGCGGAACTATTATGTCAAGCTCTATGCGGGATGCCTGCGGGCGATTTTTAAAACAAAAAGGCCCTTCTCAGGGCCAGCCAAAAGGCCCTTCTCAGGGCCAGCCAAAAGGCCCTTCTCAGGGCCAGCCAAAAGGCCCTTCTCAGGGCCAACCCAAGGGCCCTTCTCAGGGCCAACCCAAAGGCCCTTCTCAGGGCCAACCAAAAGGCCCTTCTCAGGGCCAATCTGAGGGCGCATCGGCGTCGGAGGCTAGCCGCGCGGTGTCTGCGGCTAGCATCTATAGCTTAGCGGGCGAGATGTTGGACTCCGACAACGAGTCCATTATTTGCGAGTCGGACGCAAGTTCGGGGATTGGTCGCCGGGAGCCGGAGAAGCGGGCCCGTCACAGAAATGGGTCCGCGGGTTCCTCGGACTCGAGGCGGCCATCCTACGCGAAGGCCAGGAAGCCGGTGTCGGACACCCACGACGTGGGTCTGGCAGCTAGGCCCAACACCAGTTGGACCTGTCTCGGCGGGCGCAGCTCCAGCAAGACCTGGAGGAGCGGGTTGCGGCTAAGGAGCAACGGACGCGCGCCGCCCGGGCCAAGTCCGGATACGGCGCGTCCCGCGTTGTCTATGCGGACCACTCACTGGTGGAGCTGGAGCGGATGGCTGAGGAGGACGAAGAGGAGATAGTGGAAGTCGCCTCTAAGTCCTCTAATTTAAAAGGGACTTTTCAAAAGTCCCTTAAATGCAGGGCCGCGAGCATGCGCGGCATCGTCGGGGAGCTGGTGCAGCGGAAGGCGACCGACGAAACGCGGCAACTGCAGGCGAAAGTCGATCGCCTGCAGTCAGAGGTCAGCCAGCTGCACCAGAAGCTGGCTGATGCCACGGCCCGGCCAAACCAAGCCGAGCCGAGACCAGCGGCTGAGGTCCCTCCCTCCAACCTTGAGGATATAATCCGCAAGGTCATCATGGAGGAGAGGGCCTTCACGAGAGCCTGTCTTGCGGGCATAGAGGACAGGCTCTTGCCTGAAAAGCGCCTCCGACCGCCGCTCGCGGCGGACAATAGGACACGCGAGCTGGAGCCGGAACCTGCGCCTTTGGGAGGCCCAGCATCGGGTGCGCAGCCCCAGGCCTCGAAGCCCTCCAAGGGCAAAGGGAAGGGCAAGGGCAAGAGGACCAAGGAGGCCTCTCAAACGCCCTCCACGAGCGCGGAGGCAGCGTCTGACGCCCCAGCCGACCCCCGGAACTCGCAAGGGGAAGACGCCCTTCTTCCCTCCAACACCCCGTCCAACCAGCCCTGGACAAAAGTGGTCAAGGGGGGAAAGGGGAAAAAGCCCAAGCCCGCTGCGACTGCTCCAGCAGGCAAAAAGGCTCCAGCCGGCGGGAGAAAACTGGTTCCTCCCAAAACCGCGGCCGTCGTGGTGACCATCACCCCGGAGGCCGTGGAACGGGGGGAGACGTACGCGTCCGTAATGAAGCGGGCGCGTACCAACGCCGATCCTACCCAACTGGGGATCGGTACACCGTCGTGCCGCCGGACCCAGGCCGGGGCTCGAATTTTCGAGTTCCCGGGGGCTCAGGGCAGCGCCAACGCGGACCTCTTCGCAACCAAGTTGCAAGAGGTCATTGCGGACGTGGCAAAAGTCGCCAGGCCCGAGAAGTCTGTAGCCTTGGAGGTGACCGACCTCGACGACTCGGTCACAAAGGAGGAGGTGGTGGCGGCGGTCGCAGCTATGGGGGGCTGTGGCGTCACAGCGGTGCAAGGTCGGGCCATCAGGCCCGGCCGCGGCGGCATGGGCACCATTCGCCTTGAGTGCCCAGTCGCCGCAGCTATAGCCGTCCTCGCCAAGGGACGGCTTTCTGTCGGATTCAGCTCGGGTGTAGTCCGGGCACTCGCAGCCAAGCCCCTGCGCTGCTATAAGTGCTTAGGAGTCGGACACACTCGGGCCCTTTGTCCGTCCGAGGTCGACAGGGCGGATAATTGTTTCCGATGTGGCAAGGACGGGCACAAGTCCGCCTCCTGCGAGGCCGCCACGCCGCACTGCGCGGTGTGTGCCGCCAGTGGCTGCCCGGCGGGCCACGTGACGATGGGGAGGAAGTGCAATCCCCCCCCAAAGAAGGGCAAAGTGCAGGCGTCGATCCGGCCTGTCGCTGCCGCCGCCATCCCTGAGGCTGGGACTTCGGCGGCCGTGGAGGGTGATGCGATGTCTGATTGATGGATAGGGTCAGACATCGCATCCTCCAGGTGAACACCAACCACTGCAGAGCAGCCCAGGATCTGCTGATGCAGACCATGGCTGAGTGGTTGGTGGACGTGGCGGTGGTTGCCGAGCCGTACTCGGTCCCTGGCCGTTGGCTGGGTGACCGGGATGGCTCGGTGGCATTGGTTGCGCGGTCTTCCACGGACTCCCCTCCCCTCTCGCTCTTAGAGAGGGGACCGGGATACGTGGCCGCCGCGTGGGCGGATGTGGCACTGGTGGGAGTATATTTCTCACCAAACCGCCCTCTCTCGGATTTCGAGAATTTTCTGGAAATCCTCACCGCAGTGGTCGGGAGGGCGGCGCCACGCCAGGTCGCAATATTGGGCGACCTGAACGCCAAGTCGACGGCCTGGGGCAACCCGGCCGTTTCCTGCAACGTCCGGGGTCGCGCCGTGGAATTTTGGGCGGCGTCGTGCGGTGTGTCCCTCTTAAACAGAGGGACCGTCCACACATGTGTGCGGCAGCAGGGAGGGTCGGTGGTCGACGTCTCGTTTGCCACCCCCGTGCTAGCCGCGCACGTCGCGAACTGGCGGGTGGAGATGGTGGAGACCTTGTCGGACCAACGATATGTGCGGTTCGACATCTCCACCCAGAGCTCCCTAGGGACGGACCGCTCGGGCCAATCCAGGTTCCCACGGTGGGCTCTCACCCGCCTGGACCGAGAGGCTGCGGAGGAGGCGGCGTTCGTCCAAGACTGGCTCGCGCCTCCTGTCGAGGCCCTTGACGTGGACGCCGCGGCGATCCAGCTGAGGGGGTCCCTGACCGAGGTGTGCAACTCCAGCATGCCCCGGTCTCGCCGCCCACCTCCCCGCCGCGCCGTCTATTGGTGGTCGGAGGAACTGGCGGGGCTCCGATCCGCCTGCGTAGCGGCCAGGAGGGCCTACACGCGGAGTCGGAGGCGCAGGACCCGAGACCCCACCAACGAGGAGGTCCTCTATGCCTCTTACGTCGAGGCAAAGACGGTCCTCAAGGCGGCAATGCGCGCGGCCGAGGACTCGGCGAGAGCCGAGATGCTGGAGGGTCTCGACAGGGACCCCTATGGTAGACCATATAAGGCGGCGCGGAATAAACTGCGCCTCTGTGGTCCTCCACTGACGGAGTCCCTCGAGCCGGCATTGCTGGATGGGGTGGTCCGGTCCCTGTTCCCGCCCAGGGCCGACTTCGCCCCGCCAGCGATGGACCCTCCGCGGGAGGCGATTCCGCCGGAGGAAGCGGAGGAGGAGGTCCCCGCGGTTACGGCGTCGGAACTTTACGCGGGGACTCTCCGCCTCCGCGCTAAGAACACGGCCCCAGGGCCGGACGGCGTTCCCGCACGGGTGGTGGCTATCGCCGCCTCACTGATGGAGGAGAGGTTTCGGGACCTCTTTAGCGCGTGTTTCACGACTGGAAGGTTCCCGAAACCTTGGAAGGAGGGGCGGTTATGCCTCCTCCGGAAGGAGGGACGCCCGGCGGACTCCCCCTCGGCTTACCGGCCCATCGTTTTGCTCGACGAGGTCGGTAAGTTATTCGAGGGGATAATCGCCGACCGGCTGAATAGCCTGCTGGGGACGGTGGGGCCGGACCTGTCGGACGCCCAATTCGGGTTCCGACGGGGTCGTTCGACGGTCGACGCGTTGGCCCTACTCAAGGGCCAGGTGAGGGAGGCAGTCGAGGCGGGTGACGGAGTGCTGGCGGTGTCATTCGACATAGCAAACGCCTTCAACTCTGTCCCCCACTCGACAATCTTGGAGGCACTCCGGTACCACGGCGTGCCTCAGTACTTGCGCCAACTCTTGGCCAGCTACTTGGAGGACCGGGTGGTCCTCCTTGAGGACAAGACGGCCAGAGTGAGGCGATATGGCGCAGAGTCCGGTGTTCCACAGGGCTCGGTCTTAGGACCACCGCTGTGGAACATTGGATTCGACTGGCTCCTGCGGGGGAACCTCCTCCAAGGCACGAGCATCATATGCTACGCAGATGATACCCTCCTCATTGCCCGGGGGAGGGACTTCAGGGAGGCGGCCAGTCTGGCCTCTGCTGGCGGATCCTTAGTGGCGGGAAGGATCCGCCGCCTTGGGCTGAAGGTTGCGCTGCACAAAACCGAGGCCGTGTACTTCCACGGGCCTCGGCAGCGCATCCCTCCTGACGGCCACATTGTGGTGGAGGGCGTCAGGATCGGGGTCAAGGCCCAGATGAAATATTTGGGCCTTGTACTCGACAGCAGGTGGCGCTTCGGCCCACACTTCAGCGGGCTGTCGACGCGCCTGCTGAAGACCGCGAACGCCCTGTCCTGGCTCCTCCCGAACCTGGGAGGTCCGAAGGCGCGATGCCGGCGCTTGTATGCCGGCATCCTTAAGAGCATGGCCCTTTACGGGGCCCCAATCTGGGCGGACTCCCTCCACAGGAGGGAGAACGCCACTGCCATCCGCAGGCCACAAAGGGCCATTGCACTGCGGGTGGCGAGGGCCTACCGATCGGTGGGGTTCTCGGCGGCGTGCGCTCTGGCCGGCACCCCTCCTTGGGAGCTCGAGGCATGGGTGCTGACCAGAGTGTACGAATGGACGGCGCGGCGTAAGGCGCTCGGGGAGCTCCCCGCCGCAGAAGAGCGAGAGGCCGTGCGGCAAGAGGCGAAGGACGCAATCGTCCATCATTGGACGGAGGACCTCGCCGCAGCCGCTTTTGGCCGCCGGACGTTAGACGCGCTCGGTCCGGTCCTGCAGGGCTGGCTCGAGCGGTCCCACGGTTTCCTCTCTTTCCGTCTGGTGCAGGTGTTGTCCGGCCATGGGTGTTTCGGATCGTACCTGCGCCGGATCCGAAGGGAGGAGACCCCGGCGTGCCACGACTGTGGCGCGGCGGAGGACACGGCGCAGCACACCCTCGAGGTGTGCCCGGCTTGGTCCGAGCTGCGCCGCGGTCTGACCGCGGTAGTTGGACAGGACCTCTCGCTTCCCGGCGTAGTCAACGCCATGCTGGGGAGCGAGGAGGCCTGGACAGCGGTTGCCTCCTTTTGCGAGGATGTAATCTCCGGCACCGGGCCGGCACTAGTCGAGGGTATCGGAAGTCATATCCGTTCCCGGACCCCCGACGCAAGTGTGCGAGGGAACACCGGTGTGGTTTTAGTCAGTAAGAGTCTGACAGACCCCTTCGCTCTCCCCAGGGTGGAGGACATCCATGAGGATTTCCACATCGAAAAAAAAAAAAAAAAAAAAAAAAAAGGTTAGGTTGACTGGGGGACCACCCCACAGTGCTTGCGTCCACGTCGCGTCCCCTGGAAACGACCCAGTTCTGACCACCGTAACGGAGTGGCAGACTGGGTTGGCCAAAGTGCACTGTGCTTTCGTAGTATTTATATTTGCCTTGTTGACTACGAACCTGCGGAACTATCATGTCTAACTCTTTGCGGGATGCCTGCGGGCGATTTTTAAAACAAAAAGGCCCTTCTCAGGGCCAACCCAAAGGCCCTTCTCAGGGCCAACCCAAAGGCCCTTCTCAGGGCCAAACCAAAGGCCCTTCTCAGGGCCAACCCAAAGGCCCTTCTCAGGGCCAACCCAAAGGCCCTTCTCAGGGCCAACCCAAAGGCCCTTTTCAGGGCCAACCCAAAGGCCCTTCTCAGGGCCCACCCAAAGGCCCTTCTCAGGGCCAATCTGAGGGCGCATCGGCTTCGGAGGCTAGCCGCGCGGTGTCTGCGGCTAGCATCTATAGCTTAGCGGGCGAGTTGTTGGACTCCGACGACGAGTCCATTATTTGCGAGTCGGACGCAAGTTCGGGGATTGGTCGCCGGGAGCCGGAGAAGCGGGCCCGTCACAGTAATGGGTCCGGGGGTTCCTCGGACTCGAGGCGGCCATCCTACGCGAAGGCCAGGAAGCCGGTGTCGGACACCCACGACGTGGGTCTGGCAGAGGCCCAACAACAGTTGGACCTGTCTCGGCGGGCGCAGCTCCAGCAAGACCTGGAGGAGCGGGTTGCGGCCAAGGAGCAACGGACGCGCGCCGCCCGCGCCAAGTCCGGATACGGCGCGTCCCGCGTTCTCTATGCGGACCACTCACTGGTGGAGCTGGAGCGGATGGCTGAGGAGGACGAAGAGGAGATAATGGAAGTCGCCTCTAAGTCCTCTAATTTAAAAGGGACTTTTCAAAAGTCCCTTAAATGCAGGGCCGCGAGCATGCGCGGCATCGTCGGGGAGCTGGTGCAGCGGAAGGCGACCGACGAAACGCGGCAACTGCAGGCGAAAGTTGATCGCCTGCAGTCAGAGGTCAGCCAGCTGCACCAGAAGCTGGCTGATGCCACAGCCCGGCCAAACCAAGCCGAGCCGAGACCAGCGGCTGAGGTCCCCCCCTCCAACCTTGAGGATATAATCCGCAAGGTCATCATGGAGGAGAGGGCCTTCACGAGAGCCTGTCTTGCGGGCATAGAGGACGGGCTCTTGCCTGAAAAGCGCCTCCGACCGCCGCTCGCGGCGGACAATAGGCCACGCGAGCTGGAGCCGGAACCTGCGCCTTTGGGAGGCCCGGCATCGGGTGCACAGCCCCAGGCCTCGAAGCCCTCCAAGGGCAAAGGGAAGGGCAAGGGCAAGAGGACCGAGGGGGCCTCTCAAACGCCCTCCACGAGCGCGGAGGCAGCGTCTGACGCCCCAGCCGACCCCCGGGACTCGCAGGGGGAAGACGCCCTTCTTCCCTCCACCACCCCGTCCAACCAGCCCTGGACAAAAGTGGTCAAGGGGGGAAAGGGGAAAAAGCCCAAGCCCGCTGCGACTGCCCCAGCAGGCAAAAAGGCCCCAGCAGGCAAAAAGGCCCCAGCCGGCGGGAGGAAACTGGTTCCTCCCAAAACCGCGGCCGTCGTGGTGACCATCACCCCGGAGGCCGTGGAACGGGGGGAGACTTACGAGTCCGTTTTGGTGCGGGCGCGTCCCAATGCCGATCCAACCAAACTGGGGATCGGCACTGTGACTTGCCGGCGGACCCAAGCCGGGGCTCGAATATTCGAGTTCCCGGGGGCAGAGGCGAGTGCCCATGCGGACCTCTTTGCAGCGAAGCTCCTGGAGGTCATCGCGGATTCGGCCAAGGTGGCCCGGCCGGTCAAGTCGGCGGCCATAGAGGTGACGGACCTCGATGACTCCGTCACCAAGGAGGAGGTGGTGGCGGCGGTCGCAGCGATAGGGGGCTGTGGCGTCGCGGCGGTCCAAGGCCGGGACATAAGGCCCGGCCGCGGTGGCATGGGCACCATTCGCCTCGAGTGCCCAATCGCCGCTGCCAAAGCCGTCCTTGCCAAGGGACGGCTCACGGTAGGGTTCAGCTCGGGTGCAGTCCGGGCACTCGAGAACCAGCCTCTGCGGTGTTTCCGGTGCCTCTGCATCGGACACACCCGGCCCCTGTGTCCGTCCACGGTAGACAGGACGGACACATGCTACCGCTGCGGTAAGGAGGGCCACAAAGCCGCCTCCTGCGAGGTCGCCAAGCCGCACTGCGCGGTGTGTGCCGCCAGTGGCTGCCCGGCAGACCACGTCATGAAGGGGAGGAACTGCAATCCTCCCCCTAAGCGGGGCAAAGCGCCGACATGGTCTAGCACCGTCGTTCCTGCGGCGGCTGCAGAGGGAGATGCGATGTCCGACTGATGGATAGAGTCGAACATCGCATCGTCTTACTCGGTCCCAGGCCGTTGGCTGGGCGACCGAAACGGCTTGGTGCCGTTGGTGACGCGGTCTTCCACAGACTCCCCTCTCCTCTCGCTCTTAGAGAGGGGACCGGGATACGTGGCCGCCGCGTGGGAGACATGGCCCTGGTTGGTGTCAATCCGCAGTCGAAGAAGGGGTTGGAGAAGGCACCGTCCTCTCCCTCCTCTTGGTGGCGATGGGCGGGTGGCAGGCGCGGGGGCGCCTGCGCCCGCATTGCACCCATCACCACTTTCGTCGTTCATTCCCGGGCCCGTCCACCTCCCCACGGGGAAGGCGTGAGGGGTCCGCCCTGAGGGGCCATCGTCAGCGGGGTACTGGTCGTTAAGGCTGTGCCAGTTTCCCAGTCCCCCGCCACTCAGACGAAGCGGGAATGCCGCTGGGTCTTTTTAGTGGGTATACCGGGTCAGACCGGGGAGTCCCACATAGCCCCCCATCCCCCGATGGGAGGGTATGCGTAATGCATTTTTTCCCAGCGCAAAAAAAAAAAAAAAAAAAAAAAGGTTAGGTTAGGTTCGGAAGGCGCTCGGGGAGCGCCCCGTCACCGAGGAGCGGGAGGCCGTGCGGCGGGAGGCGAAGGACGCCATCGTCCTCCATTGGACGGAGGACCTCGCAGCAGCCGCTTTTGGCCGCCGGACGTTAGACGCGCTCGGTCCGGTCCTGCAGGGCTGGCTCGAGCGGTCCCACGGTTTCCTCTCGTTCCGTCTGGTGCAGGTGTTATCCGGCCATGGCTGTTTCGGATCGTACCTGCACCGGTTAGGGAGGGAGGAGACCCCGGCGTGTCACGACTGTGGCGCGCCGGAGGACACGGCGCAGCACACCCTTGAGGTGTGCCCAGCTTGGTCCGAGCTGCGCCGCGGTCTGACCGCGGTGGTTGGACAGGACCTCTCGCTTCCCGGCGTAGTCAACGCCATGCTGGGGAGCGAGGAGGCCTGGACAGCGGTTGCCTCCTTTTGCGAGGATGTAATCTCGCAAAAGGAGGAGGCGGAGCGTTTTTGGGGTTTTTGCGAGTTTGGGGGATGTTGGCGTGGTGTTGGTCTTTGTGGGCGGGACCGTTTTAGGCGCAGTTTCCAGAACCTTCACCCGTTTACTGAGCTCAAAGAGGATCCGCAGGCTTTTGTCTGACTGAGTCTCCAGGAAGATCCTTATGTCTCTCCTCATTTGAGGGTAATCCTTGACTCTGCTTGGAATGTCTTCGAAGGTCTTTATGACCTCCTGGAGAAGTCTGTCATTTGACATTGCAGCGTAGGTGTCCGGCTGCTTTTTAAAAGCCTCCATGTTGTCGATGGACCTTCTTTTTCGCTCCGGTCTCCGGATGAAAGTCCTGGCGGCGTCCAGCGCTTGTCCAGGCGGGCTCGCGGGGTTGGGAGTGGAGGTTTCAGGATAAGGGATGGGGAGGGGGTGGGGGGTAACTTGAAAGAGATATCCCAGAAGCGTGAGGTGTATGGCTGAGGGCCACTTGGTCTATAAGACTATTAAAAACTAACAATATTTAAATAAAAATTTTTTCGAAGTCCCTGGGGTGACTTAGCCCTAGAGGGTTGAAATTTTTGACCAAAGGTGCGGGTGGTCCCTTATGGTTGGGTATCCAACCAGAGGGAGAGGTCAGAGGGGGGGGGGCTTCGAAAAATGTGTTAATTTTTGTCTAGGACGCACCGTTTCAGAGTCACAGGCCTTTTTCAGTTTTGGTGCGGTTGGTAAAAAAATTTTTGATTACTGAAAGTTATTTTGTTTAGTAATTATAATCCTTAAAATTATTTTGAGAGTGGGCTCTCCTAGGGGAAGGTACAACGAGCGTCTGTTAGTTTTTAAAAGTGGAGCGTCCGCTATAGGGTGTGAGCTGCTGCCTTCTGAAAAAATTTTTTATTTGCCAAAAACTGCAAATGCCCGATTTTTGTTCGCGCGACCTGACTTACTTCGGGCTCTGTATCTCTGAAACGGGTTGCCCCCGAGTCTGGTTCTTAATCCTAATCTTAATCACTAAACTAATCTACTTATCTTAACTAAGGGTCTAAGTGTTACTGCTGAACTTCTATGCTCCAGCGACGTCCGAAGTCTTCCCGGGGGTGCCTGCTCCAGGGCGCAGTGTTGACCGGAATGCAACCTGTGCAGGGCTGTAGGGTGGATGTTTCTTCAACTGCTGGCACAGGTGTGGTTCCGGTGGCTGCTGCGGTTTAGGAGATATTCCCCTGGGGATGTGAAAATTTTACCCTGGCGAGCTGGGCAGAGGTTCGGAATTTATTTCTTCACACGTTCCAGCTTCTGGCAATCTCCTTGTACTCTTCGAATTCTGGAAGCTGGTGTATTACTGCTTCGAGTCTAGTCAGATTTCTAATTTTATTTTATCCTGCTTGTATTTGACAGGTGGTCAAAGTTTCAGGGATGAAACCACTTTCTGCAAAAAAGACTGCTGGATCTCGACCTCGTGTCCACGTGGATTTTCCTGATGGTCCTGTATCTCGGCGAATTTTCACGGGAAAAATCCCAAACTCAGCCAGGATGTGGAGCTTGTCCAGGTGTTTCGAAGGGCAATCCAAGAACACAGGGTCACCGATCGAAATCGAGCAGCGTTTCACTTTTTCACTTTTTGTTTACACTTTTGGGGTTAAAATTTCGGTTTTTCGGTTATAACTCCGCGAGTTTTTCACCGATTTCCAAAATCTTTTCACGAACACTTGTAACTCGTTAGCGCACAACTTTTAGCAAAAATACGGGAGTTTTTGCTCACTTTGACTATTTTTACTGATTTTTCGAGCGCGGAGCGGCTTAAAAGTGATCCGATCGCGGCGGGGGGCGCCGTGAGACTGGGTTAGGTTAGGTTAGGTTAGGTTAGGTTAGGTTGGCGCGGAATAAACTGCGCCTCTGTGGTCCTCCACTGACGGAGTCCCTCGAGCCGGCATTGCTGGATGGGGTGGTCCGGTCCCTGTTCCCGCCCAGGGCCGACTTCACCCCGCCAGCGATGGACCCTCCGCGGGAGGCGATTCCGCCGGAGGAAGCGGAGGAGGAGGTCCCCGCGGTTACGGCGTCGGAACTTTACGCGGGGACTCTCCGCCTCCGCGCTAAGAACACGGCCCCAGGGCCGGACGGCGTTCCCGCACGGGTGGTGGCTATCGCCGCCTCACTGATGGAGGAGAGGTTTCGGGACCTCTTTAGCGCGTGTTTCACGACTGGAAGGTTCCCGAAACCTTGGAAGGAGGGGCGGTTATGCCTCCTCCGGAAGGAGGGACGCCCGGCGGACTCCCCCTCGGCTTACCGGCCCATCGTTTTGCTCGACGAGGTCGGTAAGTTATTCGAGGGGATAATCGCCGACCGGCTGAATAGCCTGCTGGGGACGGTGGGGCCGGACCTGTCGGACGCCCAATTTGGGTTCCGACGGGGTCGTTCGACGGTCGACGCGTTGGCCCTACTCAAGGGCCAGGTGAGGGAGGCAGTCGAGGCGGGTGACGGAGTGTTGGCGGTGTCATTCGACATAGCAAACGCCTTCAACTCTGTCCCCCACTCGACAATCTTGGAGGCACTCCGGTACCACGGCGTGCCTCAGTACTTGCGCCAACTCTTGGCCAGCTACTTGGAGGACCGGGTGGTCCTCCTTGAGGACAAGACGGCCAGAGTGAGGCGATATGGCGCAGAGTCCGGTGTTCCACAGGGGTCGGTCTTAGGACCACCGCTGTGGAACATTGGATTCGACTGGCTCCTGCGGGGGAACCTCCTCCAAGGCACGAGCATCATATGCTACGCAGATGATACCCTCCTCATTGCCCGGGGGAGGGACTTCAGGGAGGCGGCCAGTCTGGCCTCTGCTGGCGGATCCTTAGTGGCGGGAAGGATCCGCCGCCTTGGGCTGAAGGTTGCGCTGCACAAAACCGAGGCCGTGTACTTCCACGGGCCTCGGCAGCGCATCCCTCCTGACGGCCACATTGTGGTGGAGGGCGTCAGGATCGAGGTCAAGGCCCAGATGAAATATTTGGGCCTTGTACTCGACAGCAGGTGGCGCTTCGGCCCACACTTCAGCGGGCTGTCGACGCGCCTGCTGAAGACCGCGAACGCCCTGTCCTGGCTCCTCCCGAACCTGGGAGGTCCGAAGGCGCGATGCCGGCGCTTGTATGCCGGCATCCTTAAGAGCATGGCCCTTTACGGGGCCCCAATCTGGGCGGACTCCCTCCACAGGAGGGAGAACGCCACTGCCATCCGCAGGCCACAAAGGGCCATTGCACTGCGGGTGGCGAGGGCCTACCGATCGGTGGGGTTCTCGGCGGCGTGCGCTCTGGCCGGCACCCCTCCTTGGGAGCTCGAGGCATGGGTGCTGACCAGAGTGTACGAATGGACGGCGCGGCGTAAGGCGCTCGGGGAGCTCCCCGCCGCAGAAGAGCGAGAGGCCGTGCGGCAAGAGGCGAAGGACGCAATCGTCCATCATTGGACGGAGGACCTCGCCGCAGCCGCTTTTGGCCGCCGGACGTTAGACGCGCTCGGTCCGGTCCTGCAGGGCTGGCTCGAGCGGTCCCACGGTTTCCTCTCTTTCCGTCTGGTGCAGGTGTTGTCCGGCCATGGGTGTTTCGGATCGTACCTGCACCGGTTAGGGAGGGAGGAGACCCCGGCGTGCCACGACTGTGGCGCGGCGGAGGACACGGCACAGCACACCCTCGAGGTGTGCCCGGCTTGGTCCGAGCTGCGCCGCGGTCTGACCGCGGTAGTTGGACAGGACCTCTCACTTCCCGGCGTAGTCAACGCCATGCTGGGGAGCGAGGAGGCCTGGACAGCGGTTGCCTCCTTTTGCGAGGATGTAATCTCGCAAAAGGAGGAGGCGGAGCGCGCGCGGGAGGACGACCCTCTTGCTGCGCCACTCCGCAGGCGAAGAAGGGGTCGGAGAAGGCGCCGTCCTCTCCCTCCTCATGGTGGCGATGGGCGGGTGGCAGGCACGGGGGTGCCTGCGCCCGCATTGCACCCATCACCACCTTCGTCAAGCATTCCCGGACCCGTCCTCCCCCCCCCTACGGGTGTGGGGTGAGGGCGTGAGGGGTCCGCCCTGAGGGGCCATCGTCGGCGGAGGACTGGTCGTTAAGGCTGTGCCAGTTTCCCAGTCCCTCGCCACTCAGACGAAGCGGGAATGCCGCTGGGTCTTTTTAGTGGGTATACCGGGTCAGACCGGGGAGTCCCACATAGCCCCCCATCCCCCGATGGGAGGGTATGCGTAATGCATTTTTTCCCAGCGCAAAAAAAAAAAAAAAAAAAAAAAAAAAAGGTTAGGTTAGGTTGGGGGACCCCCCACAGTGCTTGCGTCCACGTCGCGTCCCCTGGAAACGACCCAGTTCTGACCACCGTAACGGAGTGGCAGACTGGGTTGGCCAAAGTGCACTGTGATTTCGTAGCTCTAATTTTATCTTGCCTTGTTAGTACTACGAACGATGTCGATCTCTTCGCGGGATGCCTGCGGGCGATTTTTAAAACAAAAAGGCCCTTCTCAGGGCCAAACCAAAGGCCCTTCTCAGGGCCAACCCAAAGGCCCTTCTCAGGGCCAGCCAAAAGGCCCTTCTCAGGGCCAACCCAAAGGCCCTTCTCAGGGCCAACCCAAAGGCCCTTCTCAGGGCCAACCCAAAAGCCCTTCTCAGGGCCAACCCAAAGGCCCTTCTCAGGGCCAACCCAAAGGCTCTTCTCAGGGCCAACCCAAAGGCCCTTCTCAGGGCCACCCCGACGCTCCGGCGTCAGAGACTAGCCGCGCGCCGTCTGTGGCTAGTTTCCTTGGAGGAGTGGACGAGTCGTCTGACAACGACTCGTGGATGAGTTTGTCGGACGCGGACGACTCTCGGTCGCGGAAGCGAGTCCGTAAGAGCGGTGGGTCCGGGGGCTCCTCAGCCTCAAGGTCGACGAAGTCGCCGAAGGCTAAAAAGCCGACGGTGGCCGCGGAGACCCATGTCGTTGGGCTCGCGGACGCCCAACGCCAGTTGGACCTGGCTCGACGGGCGCAGCTCCAGCAAGAGCTGGAGGAGCGGGTTGCCGCCAAAGAAAAACGGGCGCACGCCGCCCGGGAAAAGTCCGGGTACGGTGCGTCCCGTGTTGTATACGCGGACCACTCTCTGGCCGAGCTGGAGAGGATGGCGGAGGAGGACGAGGAGGAGATTGTGGAGGTCGCCTCTAAGTCCTCCAACCTGAAGGGGACCTTCCAAAAGGCCCTCAAGAGCAGGGCCGCGAGCTTGCGCGGTGTCGTCGCGGAGCTCGTCAAGCGGAAGGCCACCGACGAGACGCGGCAACTGCAGGCGAAGGTCGATCGCCTGCAGTCGGAGGTCAGCCAGCTTCATCTGAAGCTGGCTGAAGCCTCGGCCCGGCCACAACAGGCCCACACAAGCCCTGCGGCAGAGGGCCCCGCCTCCAACCTTGAGGATATCATCCGCAAGGTTGTAATGGAGGAGAGGGCCTTCACGAGAGCCTGCTTTGCAGGCATCGAGGACCGGCTCTTGCCGGAGAAACGCCTTCGGCCGCCGCTTGCGGCGGATAACAGGCAGAGTGAGCCGGGGCCGTCCTCCTCCCAGACGGAAGACGCCCTGCTTCCGTCAACCACCCCATCCAACGAGTGGACCGAAGTTGTCCGCAAGGGGAAGGGGAAGGGGAAAAAGTCGGCGACCGCCCCCAACAACCCTCCCAGCCAATCGCAGACGGCCGGCAAGGGAAAGGGGAGCGGGAAGGAAAAAGGGAGGGGAAAGGGGCACCTAGTCGCCCCAAAAACCGCGGCAGTTGTGGTAACACTCACCGCGGAGGCTGCGGAGCGAGGGGAGACCTATGAATCCGTTTTGGTGAGGGCGCGTCCCAATGCCGATCCAACCAAACTTGGGATCGGCACTGTGACTTGCCGGCGGACCCAAGCCGGGGCCCGAATATTCGAGTTCCCGGGGGCAGATGCGAGTGCCCATGCGGACCTCTTTGCCGCGAAGCTCCAGGAGGTCATCGCGGATTCGGCCAAGGTGGCCCGACCGGTCAAGTCGGCGGCCATAGAGGTGACGGACCTCGATGACTCCGTCACCAAGGAGGAGGTGATGGCGGCGGTTGCAGCGATAGGGGGCTGTGGCGTCGCGGCGGTCCAAGGCCGGGACATAAGGCCCGGCCGCGGCGGCATGGGCACCATTCGCCTCGAGTGCCCAATCGCTGCTGCCAAAGCCGTCCTTGCCAAGGGACGGCTCACGGTCGGTTTCAGCTCGGGTGCAGTCCGGGCACTCGAGAACCAGCCTCTGCGGTGTTTCCGGTGCCTCGGCATCGGACACACCCGGCCTCTGTGTCCGTCCACGGTAGACAGGACGGACACATGCTACCGCTGCGGTAAGGAGGGCCACAAAGCCGCCTCCTGCGAGGTCGCCAAGCCGCACTGCGTGGTGTGTGCCGCCAGTGGCTGCCCGGCGGACCACATTATGAAGGGGAGGAACTGCAATCCTCCCCCTAAGCGGGGCAAAGCGCAGGCGCCGACCGGGCCTGCTGCTGCAACCAGCACCGTCATTCCTGCGGCGGCTGCGGAGGGGGGTGCGATGTCCGACTGATGGATAGAGTCGAACATCGCATCCTTCAGGCGAACACCAACCACTGCAGAGCAGCCCAGGATCTGCTGATGCAGACCATGGCTGAGTGGTTGGTGGACTTGGCGGTGGTTGCCGAGCCCTACTCAGTCCCTGGCCGCTCAGACGAAGCGGGAATGCCGCTGGGTCTTTTTAGTGGGTATACCGGGTCAGACCGGGGAGTCCCACATAGCCCCCCATCCCCCGATGGGAGGGTATGCGTAATGCATTTTTTCCCAGCGCAAAAAAAAAAAAAAAAAAAAAAAAAAAAGGTTAGGTTAGGTTGGGGGACCCCCCACAGTGCTTGCGTCCACGTCGCGTCCCCTGGAAACGACCCAGTTCTGACCACCGTAACGGAGTGGCAGACTGGGTTGGCCAAAGTGCACTGTGATTTCGTAGCTCTAATTTTATCTTGCCTTGTTAGTACTACGAACGATGTCGATCTCTTCGCGGGATGCCTGCGGGCGATTTTTAAAACAAAAAGGCCCTTCTCAGGGCCAAACCAAAGGCCCTTCTCAGGGCCAACCCAAAGGCCCTTCTCAGGGCCAGCCAAAAGGCCCTTCTCAGGGCCAACCCAAAGGCCCTTCTCAGGGCCAACCCAAAGGCCCTTCTCAGGGCCAACCCAAAAGCCCTTCTCAGGGCCAACCCAAAGGCCCTTCTCAGGGCCAACCCAAAGGCTCTTCTCAGGGCCAACCCAAAGGCCCTTCTCAGGGCCACCCCGACGCTCCGGCGTCAGAGACTAGCCGCGCGCCGTCTGTGGCTAGTTTCCTTGGAGGAGTGGACGAGTCGTCTGACAACGACTCGTGGATGAGTTTGTCGGACGCGGACGACTCTCGGTCGCGGAAGCGAGTCCGTAAGAGCGGTGGGTCCGGGGGCTCCTCAGCCTCAAGGTCGACGAAGTCGCCGAAGGCTAAAAAGCCGACGGTGGCCGCGGAGACCCATGTCGTTGGGCTCGCGGACGCCCAACGCCAGTTGGACCTGGCTCGGCGGGCGCAGCTCCAGCAAGAGCTGGAGGAGCGGGTTGCCGCAAAAGAAAAACGGGCGCACGCCTCTCGGGAAAAGTCCGGGTACGGTGCGTCCCGTGTCATTTATGCGGACCACTCTCTGGCCGAGCTGGAGAGAATGGCGGAGGAGGACGAGGAGGAAATTTGTGAGGTTGCCTCTAAGTCCTCCAACCTGAAGGGGACCTTCCAGAAGGCCCTCAAGAATAGGGCCGCGAGCATGCGCGGTGTCGTCGCAGAGCTCGTCAAGCGGAAGGCCACCGACGAGACGCGGCAACTGCAGGCGAAAATTGATCGCCTACAGTCGGAGGTCAGCCAGCTTCATCTGAAGCTGGCTGAAGCAACGGCCCGGCCAGAACAGGCCCACACAAGCCCTGCGGCAGAGGGCTCCGCCTCCAAACTTGAAGAAATCATTCGAAAGGTTGTAATGGAGGAGAGGGCGTTTACAAGAGCCTGCTTTGCAGGCATCGAGGACCGGCTCTTGCCGGAGAAACGCCTTCGGCCGCCGCTTGCGGCGGATAACAGGCAGTGCGAGCCGGGGCCGTCCTCCTCCTCCCAGACGGAAGACGCCCTTCTCCCCTCAACCACCCCGTCCAACGAGTGGACAGAAGTGGTCCGAAAGGGGAAGGGCAAGGGGAAAAAGTCGGCGACTGCCGCCAACAACCCTCCCAGCCAATCGCAGACGGCCGGCAAGGGAAAGGGGAAAGGCAAAGGGAGGGGAAAGGGGCAATTAGTCGCCCCAAAAACCGCGGCCGTCGTGGTGACACTCACCGCGGAGGCTGCGGAAAGAGGGGAGACGTATGAATCCGTTTTGGTGCGGGCGCGTCCCAATGCCGATCCAACCAAACTGGGGATCGGCACTGTGACTTGCCGGCGGACCCAAGCCGGAGCTCGTATTTTCGAGTTCCCGGGGGCAGAAGCAAGTGCTCATGCGGACCTATTTGCAGCGAAGCTCCAGGAGGTCATCGCGGATTCCGCTAAGGTGGCCCGACCGGTCAAGTCGGCGGCCATAGAGGTGACGGACCTCGATGACTCCGTCACCAAGGAAGAGGTGGTGGCGGCGGTCGCAGCGATAGGGGGCTGTGGCGTCGCGGCGGTCCAAGGCCGGGACATAAGGCCCGGCCGTGGCGGCATGGGCACCATTCGCCTCGAGTGCCCAATCGCCGCTGCCAAAGCCGTCCTTGCCAAGGGGCGGCTCACAGTCGGGTTCAGCTCGGGTGCAGTCCGGGCACTCGAGGACCAGCCTCTGCGGTGTTTCCGGTGCCTCGGCATCGGACACACCCGGCCCCTGTGTCCGTCCACGGTAGACAGGACGGACACATGCTATCGCTGCGGTAAGGAGGGCCACAAAGCCGCCTCCTGCGAGGTCGCCAAGCCGCACTGCGCGGTGTGTGCCGCGAGTGGCCGCCCGGCAGACCATGTCATGAAGGGGAGGAACTGCAATCCTCCCCCTAAGCGGGGCAAAGCGCAGGCGCCGACCAGGCCTGCTGCTTCAACTAGCACCGTCGTTCCGGCGGCGGATGCGGAGGGGGGTGCGATGTCCGACTGATGGATAGAGTCGAACATCGCATCCTTCAGGCGAACACCAACCACTGCAGAGCAGCCCAGGATCTGCTGATGCAGACCATGGCTGAGTGGTTGGTGGACTTGGCGGTGGTCGCCGAGCCTTACTCGGTCGCTGGCCGTTGGCTGGGCGACCGGGACGGCTTGGTGGCGTTGGTGTCGCGGCCTTCCACGGACTCCCCTCCCCTCTCGCTCTTAGAGAGGGGACCGGGATACGTGGCCGCCGCGTGGGGAGACATGGCCCTGGTGGGGGTCTATTTCTCTCCAAACCGCCCTCTCTCGGACTTCGAGGATTTTCTCGAAATCATCACCGCAGCCGTAGGGAGGGCGGCGCCGCGCCAGGTCGTGGTGTTAGGTGACCTGAACGCCAAGTCGGTGGCCTGGGGCAACCCAGCCGCCGGGTGCAACGTCCGGGGACGCGCCGTCGAGTTTTGGGCGGCCTCATGTGGTGTGTCCCTCCTCAACAGGGGGGCGGTCCACACGTGTGTGCGGCAACAGGGTGGGTCGGTGGTGGACGTCGCGTTTGCCACGCCCGCGCTGGCCGCCCGCGTCGTCAACTGGCGGGTAGAGACGGTGGAGACCTTGTCGGACCACCGATATGTGCGGTTCGACATCTCCGCCCGGGGAGGGGGAATGGCCCGCGCTGTGCAATCTCCCTTCCCGCGGTGGGCACTCACTCGCCTGGACCGGGAGGCAGCTAAGGAGGCGGCCTTTCTTCAGGACTGGCTGTCGCCCCCCGTCGAGGTCCTGGACGTGGACGCCGCAGCGGTCCGGCTCAGGGAATCCCTGACAGAGGTGTGCAACTCCAGCATGCCTCGGTCTCGCCGTCCGCCTCCCCGTCGTGCCGTCTATTGGTGGACGGAGGAGCTAGCGGGGCTCAGGGCCGCCTGCGTGGCAGCCAGAAGGGCCTACACGCGGAGCCGACGGCGCAGCGCCCAAAACCGAGTCCGGGCAGAGGAGGACCTCCTATACGCCTCTTACCGAGAGGCGACGACGGTCCTCAAAGCTGCAATGGGCGCTGCAAAAGACTCGGCGAGGGCCGAGATGCTGGAGGGTCTCGACAGGGATCCTTATGGGAGACCATACAGGGCGGCGCGGAACCAGCTACGCCCTTATGGTCCCCCACTGACGGAGACCCTCGAGCCAGCGTTGCTGGACGGGGTAGTCCGGTCCCTGTTTCCGCGCAGGGCCGACTTCACCCCACCAACGATGGACCCCCCGCAAGGGGCGGCTTCGCCGGATGAGGAGGTCCCCCCGGTGACGGCGGCGGAGTTCTACGCGGGGGTTCTCAGCCTCCGCGCGAAGAAGACGGCCCCTGGACCAGACGGCGTCCCCGCACGGGTGGTGGCGATCGCCGCCTCCCAAATGGAGGACAGGTTTCGGGACCTCTTCAGCGCGTGCTTTACGGCTGGAAGGTTCCCGAAACTGTGGAAGGAGGGGCAGCTATGCCTCCTCCGAAAGGAGGGACGCCCGGTGGACTCCCCATCGGCATACCGGCCCATCGTCCTGCTCGATGAGGTCGGTAAATTGTTCGAGGGGATTGTCGCCTCCCGGCTTGATAGCCTTTTGCGGGGGGTAGGGCCGGACCTGTCGGATGCCCAATTTGGTTTTCGTCGTGGGCGTTCGACAATCGACGCGCTGGCCCTACTCAAGGGCCAAGTGAAGGAGGCGGTGGAGGCGGGGGACGGAGTGCTGGCGGTGTCATTCGACATTGCAAACGCCTTCAACTCCGTCCCCCACTCGACGATATTGGAGGCGCTCCGGTATCACGGAGTGCCCCAATACCTGCGGAACCTCCTGGCCAGCTACTTGGAGGGCCGAGAGGTCCTCCTCGTGGACAAAACGGCCACAGTGAGGCGGTACGGCGCAGAGTCCGGTGTTCCGCAGGGGTCAGTGCTGGGGCCCCCCCTGTGGAACATCGGGTTCGACTGGCTCCTACGGGGAGCCCTCCTCCAGGGCACGAGTGTCATCTGCTACGCGGATGACACTCTCCTCACTGCCCGGGGGAGGAACTTTGGAGATGCGGCCTGTCTGGCCTCGGCTGGCGGGTCCTTGGTTGCGGAGAGGATCCGCCACCTGGGTTTGAAAGTGGCGCTGAACAAGACCGAGGCCGTGTTCTTTCGCGGGCCTCGGCAGCGCTGCCCTCCCGACGCTCACATTGTCGTGGAGGGCGTCAGAGTGGAGGTCCAGCCCCAGATGAAGTATCTGGGTCTGGTGCTGGACGACAGGTGGCGCTTCGGCCCGCATTTCAGCGGGCTGTCGACGCGCCTGTTGAAAGCCGCGGACGGCCTCTCATGGCTCCTCCCGAACCTAGGGGGGCCTAAGGCGAAATGCCGGCGCCTATATGCCGGCATTCTGCGGAGCATGGCCCTATACGGGGCCCCCATCTGGGCAGACTCCCTTCACAGGAGGGAAAATGCGACCGCCATCCGCAAGCCCCAAAGGGCCATTGCACAGCGGGTGGCAAGGGCCTACCGCTCGGTCGGCTTCTCGGCGGCGTGCGCTCTGGCCGGCACTCCTCCTTGGGAGTTGGAGGCCTGGGTGCTCGCCAGAGTGTACGAGTGGACGGCGCAACGGAAGGCGCTCGGCGAGCGCCCCGTCACCGAGGAGCGGGAGGCCGTGCGGCGGGAGGCGAAGGACGCCATCGTCCTCCACTGGACGGAGGACCTCGCCGCAGCCGCTTTTGGCCGCCGGACGTTAGACGCGCTCGGTCCGGTCCTGCAGGGCTGGCTCGAGCGGTCCCACGGTTTCCTCTCGTTCCGTCTGGTGCAGGTGTTATCCGGCCATGGCTGTTTCGGATCGTACCTGCACCGGTTAGGGAGGGAGGAGACCCCGGCGTGCCACGACTGTGGCGCGCCGGAGGACACGGCGCAGCACACCCTTGAGGTGTGCCCAGCTTGGTCCGAGCTGCGCCGCGGTCTGACCGCGGTGGTTGGACAGGACCTCTCACTTCCTGGCGTAGTCAACGCCATGCTGGGGAGCGAGGAGGCCTGGACAGCGGTTGCCTCCTTTTGCGAGGATGTAATCTCGCAAAAGGAGGAGGCGGAGCGCGCGCGGGAAGACGACCCTCTCGCTGCGCCACTCCGCAGACGAAGAAGGGGTCGGAGAAGGCGCCGTCCTCTCCCTCCTCATGGTGGCGATGGGCGGGTGGCAGGCGCGGGGGTGTCTGCGCCCGCATTGCACCCATCACCACCTTCGTCAGTCATTCCCGGGCCCATCCTCCCCCCCCCTACGGGCGTGGGGTGAGGGCGTGATGGGTCCGCCCTGAAGGGCAATCGTCGGCGGAGGACTGGTCGTTAAGGCTATGCCAGTTTCCCAGTCCCTCGCCACTCAGACGAAGCGGGAATGCCGCTGGGTCTTTTTAGTGGGTATACCGGGTCAGACCGGGGAGTCCCACATAGCCCCCCATCCCCCGATGGGAGGGTATGCGTAATGCATTTTTTCCCAGCGCAAAAAAAAAAAAAAAAAAAAAAAAAAAAAAAAGGTTAGGTTAGGAGTTATGTTTCGGCGGTCGGGATTTAAGTTAAAAAAATATTTATTTAATACAATATTAATTTAATTACTAATACAGGATATTGAGCTGGTGGCTAGTATAAGACTGAATATAATACAACAGAAAAACAAGTATCTCTGGTTTCCGGTAAATGCATAGTTGCAATACGATGCATGCTGACGGTGGCTGTATACTCGGCGTAAACGCATGTTACGAGGAGTTAACTCCTCCCTCCATAAGATAGAAGCAACTCTTGCTTCTGGCGGCGTCCGCGCTGCCCTTGGTGTCCTCCGGGATGTTCTTCCTCTTCCACTGATACAGCTTCCAGGCCGCTGCGGCAACCAGTAGGATGTATAGGATGATTGTGTTCCAGCTGGGTGTAGCTGCTATGATTGGCCAACTATCTTCTTCTGGCACGGAGATGTCGCTTGCCTTATTGATAAGTTCATGGATGCTGTCTAGTGAGATGTCTTCTAGTTGGAGTTCGTATTGTATTGATTCTGAGACTTGATGCTGCTCGGGTAAGGGTATGAATTCGTTGATGACGACTGTGTCGGTGTGAGATCGTAGTGTTTTATTCATGACGATCATCTGGCAGTCTTCTGTTATTGTAGCGAGATGGATTCCAGATAACTTTTTGTAGTCTGTCTTGGTGTTGCATTGAGTTTTGATGACTTCGTCTTCTGTCAGGACAAGTAGCCAGTTGTTGTCCCCGATTTTCTGAACTTTTCCTCTTCTTAAGTTCATCTTAGCGTGAGTGCAATTCGCTGGGCGATGCTGGATGAGTGATAGTATGCAGTCATCTGTGTCTTCGATTCTTCTGGTGTCGAGGAGCTTGCAGAGCTGGGTGTTGTCGGTCAGTGGCTGACAATCTTCTTCCAGGTAAGCGTACTCGTCATTACCAAGTGCTAGGTATTTGGATTTAGGGATAATAGTTAGGTTGCTTTTATTTGGGATTGAATAGAGGTGGATAAGGTCGAATGTTTTTGGGGTAATTGAAGGGATTTCAAGAATAAAGTTAATTGAATGTTCTGTGCTGTAAGCTTTAACTTTAATTGACTTCTCTATCCTGTATATGTTACTAATGCTAATACTAGCTACTGGTTTAAACGAAAATATATTTTCTAAGTTTCTCAGCTCTTCTATTAAATTCTGAGAGCTTATAATACTAGGATGCATGGTGCCCATCTGAGCAAAAGTCATAGCATCTTCCAATATCGCTAACCTATCTAAAATAATCTGTAGACTAAAGTCTATCTGTACGTAAATATCTAAAAAATGTAAGTGGTTAGATAAGTCGTTGGAATTATTAGTAACATTTTGCAATAAACTAGCCAAATGTTTCTGATTATTGTTTAATTTTGTTAACTGTTTACTGAACTCATCTATTGTATTATGTGCTAATACTAAGGATTTCCTTTGTGAATCCTGAATGTTTTTAACCCTATTTTGAATGTTAAAGATTTCTTCTTCGAACTTAGTTGCATCTTCATGGTCGAGGTTACCTGTGATAGACTTAACGACTGTACCTAATCCATCTATAAGACCGCGTCGCTTTCTAACTTGCGGCGTTAAAAACTTAATCTTCTTACCTATAATACTAAGACTATATTCTATTTGATTCCTAAACGTTTTATGTAAATCTCCCGATGCTGTATTCTCAGCGTTTTTCGTGCTTGCATAAAGAGACATCAATTGGGTAGATGTAAGTTGCAGATTGGTAATGTTGTAAACGCAAGCAAGGCTAAAGTAGTTGTCCTGTTTAAGGAGTTGACCTTGTTTTAGGAGTAGGATACCGTTGTCATTATCTACGTGGGTAATCGTTACGGTTGCTGTTGTGTTGAGCACGACGGCTCCTGCGATGAAGGTCCTGCAACAAGATGAGGCCTCCGTAGTAGCTTGAAGTGAACTCTAATGGACTTAGAATTTGGATGGTTACCTATTATTTCTGCCACGTTATTTGGGTGAAGATGTATAATTTTGTATGGTCCTTTGAAGACTGGCTTCGTTTTGTCACTGCGAGCTGACTTTGCTACCTGTTTATAGACAGTTTCACCTACCTTGAATTTAATTTCTTCTGCTTCTTGGTTACGTTTAGCAATCACCTGCTCCTTGTTTTTGGACATGTGTGCTGCAATACACTCCTGAACTGCCTCTGCATTGGCACGATGCTTAATAACATAGTCCTGGTAAAATTCTTTTGGATAGTATAACTCCAATGGGTTTCTGGACGCTGTGTGTCCGAATAATAACTCATGAGGTGTATAATCAGTTGCCGAATGGATAGCGTTGTTATATGCTATTATAGAGTACTTCATAATAAGCTGTATAGGGTCATCTTTGTTGGTCATTCTTTGTATTCTAATTATCTCCGCTAGGGTAGAGTGTAAACGTTCAATAGGGGAGTTAGAATTTGGGTTATAGGGGGTTGTAAAATGTATGTGAATATTATGTAGGGGGCACATATTTCTTTAATAACATCGTTATCGAATTTAGTGTCAGAATCTGTGGTTATTTTATTCGGTAAACCTAACACTGAGAAAACATTTAATAGTGCTTCAGCTATATGGACGCTGCTGCATGCTGTTAGTTGGACCGCTTGTGCGTATTTAGAGAAGTTATCAATGATTGTCAGGAACGTTGTGCCTCCGGTTGAATAAAGGTCCATAAATATGTGTTCCATCGGTTTTCGAGGTGTATCGGTTATAGCTAAGGGTGGTTTAAGAGGGTTACGTTCGTATTTAGATTTCAAACAGGTATCGCATTGGTTAACGAAACTTTGAATGGTAAGGAGCATGTTTGGCCAATGATAATTTCTGTGCAACTGCTTGTACGTTTCCTGAATACCACGGTGAACAGTTTTACCTTCGTGATACTTCTTAATTAACTCTTGTTGTTCCGCTTTGTTTTCTACTAGAGTTACGCGTTTTGTGCATTTAAGTAGCTTAGGACCTCTCTCATTAAATATTGTTGTGTATACCCTAGAAAAGGCATGATATAATTCTTCGTTATAAAAATAGCAATGGAATATACGGTCAGCGATAGTGTGTTCTTTAAGAAAATTGATTATCTCGGACTCTGTATCGTTAACTGGGATAAAGACATCTTTTATAACTACTTTTGAGTTGGTGGATCTGTTATCTACTCTATAAGTGGAACCGGGCGTCGATCTAATATGAAACTGTTTCAACTGTCTATCAATAGCGTCAGTAATTATGGGTATTCCTTTACTTTCGTTGTCAGGCTGTGTATGTCTCGTAGACACTAGTTCGGATTCGGCTGACACTATACTCATACTATCCGTACCCATATGAGATTCGGGAATGCTTGGGTTTTGTGATTGTAAGTTTTCCTCGGGTGCTACTATGTCTATTTGATTATCGGCTTCTCTACGTGCATTTTCGAATATTCTATTAATTATCTCGTCATCTTCGTTGTCATCTAAATTAACCGCTAGAGAGTCGACACTACCATGGAAGATTTTAACACGTGATAGAGCGTCCGCGTTGGTATTTTGACGACCTTTCTTGTATACAACTTTATAATCGTATTCCGAGAGTTTTAAACGCCATCTAGTTAATTTAGAGTTAGGATCTTTTAATGACATTAGCCAGGTGAGAGGCCTGTGGTCTGTGTAGATAATAAATTTCCTTCCATAGAGGTAGGGTCTGAAATATTTAATTGCCCATACTATGGCGAGTAGCTCCTTTTCTATTGTAGAGTAACGAGATTCGGTATCTGACAGTGTTCTGGATGCGAATGCTACTGGTTTGTCCGATCCAACTATTCCTTGGGATAATACCGCACCTAATGCTACATCTGATGCATCGGTGGTGAGAATGAAGGGCTCATCAAAATTCGGGTACTGTAGTATTGGGGCGTTAGTTAAGATCTGTTTACACTTATTGAATGCTTCTAAGAACTCCGGGGAGTGTATTACTTTACTGTTTTTCTTAAGGCAAAGGGTCATTGGTTTTGTGAGTTTGGCAAAATCTTTTATAAATTTTCTGTAGTATCCGACTAAACCTAGGAAGGCTTTTATTTCTTTCTGAGACTTAGGTAGGGGGAAATTAATTACGGCTTTAATCTTGTCATTGTTTGGTTTTAAACCTTCATCTGTTAGTTCGTGTCCTAAGAAGTTAACCTGTTTTTGTAGAAATTGTGATTTATCTAACTGGATCTTTAGATTATGTTGTTTGAATCTATCGAATACCTGTTTTAATTTTTCCATGTGTTGCTGTAGGGACGTAGATGTTATTATTACGTCGTCTAGGTATGTATAAACGTTATCTATACCTCTTAATATATGGTCCATAAGTCTTTGAAATGTACTTGGGGCATTTTTGAGACCAAAGGGCATTCTAAGAAACTCATAGTGTCCTCTTTCTGTGGTAAATGCAGTTTTTTCAATATCATTTGGATGCATTTCCACTTGGTGGTAACCACTAGCAAGGTCTAGGGTAGTAAAGTATTGTGCTCGTCCTAATCTATCTAAAATATCATGGATGTTTGGTAGGGGGTATTTATCTTCGACGATACGATCGTTGAGACGTCTATAATCTATTACAAGCCTCCATTTGACGTTGCCTGAGGAATCGGGCTTCTTAGGTACAATATGTACGGGACATGACCAAGGAGATATGCTCTCGCGCACGATACCTTGCTGAAGGAGCTTGTCTACTTGTTTGCGAATTTCTTCGCGTTGTTGAGGAGCCTGTCTGTAACTACGTACGAAAACTGGTGTATTGTCACTTAATCTAAGCTCGTGTTTAACGGCATGTGTAAAAGTAAGTGGTATTTCTTCTGCATAAAACAAATCCCTGTACTGATAGCATAACCGGGTTATCTCGCGCTTTTCTTCTTCATTTAGATGATCTATACGGATTTTTTTTAGGTTTTCGTTTAATGTTTGGTCTATGTTAGTTTTAACCTGTATGGTATTAATATCATGATTTTCATTTTCGTTAATTTTGGGAAATTCTTCTAATTGAATTGACGGCTTAAATGGAATGCATTTCTTCTGGTCACTATGATTAATTACTGAAGTTTTAAAAGAGCCGTTTGTAACGTTTATTATAGCTGCTGGGGACATTAGACCATCCGACCAGATTAAATCGTCGTGAAGGTATTGTCCATCTAGGTAGTTAGTTTTTACTTTTACTATTTTTTCGCATCTAGGTTCTATATTTATCTTTTGGGGTGGGGAACTAAAGTGTATTGGTATTTCCGCTGTAGATGTACGTAAAACATTATTATTTAGATCGATGTTACTCTTTAATTTTTGCAGAAGGTCAATTCCGATAAGACCTTTATATTTAGGATCAAAGTCAAATATTAGAAATTTATGTGTTAAATCGCTATTAAACGCGGGAGGTAAAGGAAGATAAACTACCTTGTCGTGAACTGATGAGCTGTGCGCTGTATTAATTTGGAAGGGTTCTGTTTCTACGCAGTACTCAAATATAGTGCCTGCAACTACGTCAGTTGCTATAGTTGAATGGCTGGCCCCTGTATCTAAAAGAAACTTACCGTCAAACTCTGGTAGTATTATGTACGGTAAATATTTCTTGGTCTGGAAATTTATCGAAACTAGGTCTGGCTGTCTCGGCTGGTGTCCTGGGTAAAATCCTGGTTAACACCTACCTCTTGTTCGTTCACGGTTGCATTCGGTTCGAACGATATGCCGTTACCGTCTGGTATATTGTCATAGAGCCCCATGTCGCTGGGTCCTGGTTGATCTTGGGTGGCCATCTGAATTGGAATGTAGTACAACTGCTGAGCGAACTGTGGGTTTTCTGGCTTACCTGCCGTGCGCATTGTGACGTCCGATGATACTGGCGTGGGAACCGGTGGTTTCGGAACGTTGGGTTGATTCCTAAAGTTATTTGAACCATTTGGTCTAGAGTTACCTGATGCTGGTCTGGCCTTCCAGGGTAATACGGATTGTACCCATTGTTGCCGCTGTTCGGGGGTCATGTTATTTTGTTGCGGTACAAAATTTTGTGGCGGAATAATAAAGCCAGGTACAAATGGGTTAGGTGTATTACGGATGGGATAATTATTGCCTGGTTGTTTAGATAACTCCTTTGGCTTTGCTTGTGACGTTGAAGGATTATTATTATTGTAGTTGCCTCTATTATATGAAAGCCTAGCCTCTTCTTGTCTAGCCGCTATGATGGCTTCTTCAAAGGTGTCTGGTTTGGCGATTCGAACGCCCAACGAGACGTGGAAGTCTAGCTGGTTTATATACTGTTCAATAACCATCTTTTCGTAATAAGATTTATTACCGTGCTCTCCTACGGAATACAGAGTATCTAACAGCTCACGGAGGCGTTTGCCGAAGCTTTCAGCGTCGTCTCCCTTAGACTTACGCACTCGCGTTAGCTCCTGCATAACTTGTATTTCATTTCGTGGCTCGCCAAGTCGCCTAATTAACGCGTTCTTAATTAATGGCCATGAGTTTATGTAGCCTTCATAAGCTATTGCGTCTATGGCTGGACCACTGAGCCTACTTTTAATTAAACATATAAATGCTGGATGTGCACGATCTGCCTCGGAAGTTAACTGTAGTAAGTTTTCTACTTCCCTAATATAATAATTGAGTAATTTAGGATTACCATCATATCGTGGCATTAAATCTGCTATTAGTTTGTAGGGTTTATAGTTAGCATCATAATCCCTGAGCGACATTGTTTTACTGTAGCTTTACTGCCTAGTGGCGCTTAACGCAAAACAATAGAGGTGTCGAATTAACCACTTGGAATTTACTCGTGGAATATTTATGCTACTTATTATAATTATGTGGATGCCTACTGCGATTTTAGCTTAGAGACAGACACACAAATTAACACAAAATACACAAATTAAAAATAAGACAGGAAATAGAGCAAGGACACTTGGTAAATAAGAGCACTTACCAAAACAGCCACTGCATCTCCCGTCGAGTCGAGTCCCGGCCAGCACAGCTTCCTCCAATTCTCCGGAGAATTATCCCGATGACCGTAGAGGTGTCCGACCGCGCGATAGGTTCTTTGTAGATCACGAAAGAACGATTTGAGAACCGTCGCTCATAAGATGAAGAGTTGGATTCGATCTTAGAACGTCGCGATCCTACCGACTGCGCCAGTTATGTTTCGGCGGTCGGGATTTAAGTTAAAAAAATATTTATTTAATACAATATTAATTTAATTACTAATACAGGATATTGAGCTGGTGGCTAGTATAAGACTGAATATAATACAACAGAAAAACAAGTATCTCTGGTTTCCGGTAAATGCATAGTTGCAATACGATGCATGCTGACGGTGGCTGTATACTCGGCGTAAACGCATGTTACGAGGAGTTAACTTAGGTTAGGTTTTTTTTTTTTTTTTTTTTTTTTTTTCTGCTTTTCCCCGTTTCGGTTTGACGAGATCTTATTATGCTAGGTACTCATTCATTCCAGTTCTATCATTTATTCCTCTCGCACTTTCAAGCTTCATACTTTATCTTTCTTTTACTCGCTCTTTCATTCTTAGCCGGGTGGGACTCCCGCTATTCTATCTACTTCTTTGTTATTTATTTTCTTTATTCAGGGATGTTCAACACAATAAGTTTTATTAACGATAGTGGTTTCTTACATTGGTTGTTTACATTCTATGTTTTCTATTTATATTCTTTCTTAACTATGTTTCTATATAAGTACTAAGTTTTTATTTATTCTAATACATCTGTGTACTGTTCTTGCACATCTTTTTTTTTTTTATGGACAGTTTGTTTATTTCTGTATTGGTTAGACAATAATGTGCAAACTTATTTTTAAAACATTATTATTTCCTAATTAATTTAACAAACGTGTTTTCTTACATTACTAGTTTTACAATTATTTCTTATTTTCCTATTTTATGTAAACAATATCAGGTTTATTCTAATACATTACTTACTCTTATTTTCTTACATAGTATTAAAACTTATCTACTTATATCTACTATAATGGACTCAACCTTTAATAACACATTTTTCTGTTCCCGTTTTGGGTATAAGGACATACGGTTTGGACTTGGACATAATATATTTGGACGTTCCTAAGGGTTTGTGTGTCTTCCTTTCACTTTGTTGCGTTTATTTACTTACTTACTATTTTGGCAATAATATAATATATACATAAGTTATACATATTTATTGACATTTCTTATGCTGGGGTATTTTACTATACTCAGAGGTTTCAAGGGTTGTTTGGAGTTTGTGTTTTGTGTTGTGTGTGTGTTTTGATATACTAGTATATATTGACTATATATTTTATATATCTGTGTTTGTTTTTTGTGTGTGTTTTGTGTTGTGTGTGTGTTCTGATATACTCGTATATATTCACTATATATTTTATATATCTGTGTTTGTTTTTGTATTTCGGTTTCCATGTATATGTTCGTTTCGTAGTTGTTATCTACTTCTGTAATGTACTCCCAGTTTGTGTTGCTGTCTTGGTGTGTTCCTGTGCGTGTTGTGTGTGTGCTCGTGTGTGTTGTGTGTGTTATGTGTACCTTAGGGAGCAGTCTAGGCGTATGCCGTTGTCGTCCGAGCCAGGTAGTCCCATTTCTTGCGGACCGGGCACTCCACGCTGAAGGCGTTGTGGTCCGTCTTCTGAGACTTCGAGTGTGAGCAGTTGCAGCACTGCGGTTCCGTACCCGCAACAAATTCAATGCATTTTTCGCGTAGATGCGGTCCTCCGCAGTGACTGCATCTGTCCACACTTTCAGTACAAAATTTCCGGCCGTGTCCAAATGCTAAGCATTTTGTGCATTGGATGAGCGGCGACTGGTCCTCCACCCTTACCCTTTGCAGGTCCAGGTAGAGAGCCCCAGCCTCCGTCATCCTCTGCCATACTTTCGGACTGACCTGGACGACCACGTGCGCTGTTTTGGGGTTTCTAGTCCTCTTTTTGTACTTAATGACCATTTCTTTCTCTTCTTGGTCAACGTCCCTGAAGATGTTCTCGTTCTGGGAGTAGAGCGCCTTCACCATTTCGTCATCTTCATTGTCTAAAAAGACGTCTTTTAGGACGACGAGCGGGTTCTTATTTTTCATAGGTTAGGTTAGGTTAGGTTTTTTTTTTTTTTTTTTTTTTTTTTTTTTTTATTTCATACTATTCCTCTGACGACGCCAGAGACCTTACTATCTAATGCTTATCTTTCATTCCAGTTCTATCAATTATGCCTCTCGCACTTTCATTCCTCATACTTTATCTTTCTATCGTTCTATCTTCTCTCTCTCTTTAAGGGTGGGACGCCCTTCTACTTTCCCTATTCTGTACTCTACTTTTTGTTATTTTTCTTTATTTCGGGTTTAACACGAACACAATGTTTTTATTTGTTGACAGGGATCCTTATTTTTACTTTACATTGTTGGCAAACTTTTACAACCATCTTATAGGACTATGTTACATTTTTCTTATTGCATAATTCTTATCACTATTTACATATTTCTTATTACATATTTCTTAATACTGTTTCCAGTTGCAACAATACTATAGTATCCTTACTCCTAGTCACATAATACTTAATGCTATTTCTATTTGCTACGCTTAATTCTAGTACATTTTTTGTTATGATTTTACAGTTTCTTACGACTCTTAAACTCTAAACAATCAATATGGGCAATATTAACTTACATTAATATTAAATTACACTAATCTGTTTATTCTGGCTTTTAGCAACTTTGTAACTTCTGTTCTCAATGCTTGACTCTAATATTATTCACAATATTATGCAAACATTTTTGCTTATACTGTTTTATTTCTTTTTATCACCTTTTCACATATTTTAACACAAAACTCCAGAAACAACTCTCTCTTTTTGCTCTTCATTATTAGCCACACATCTACAGCGTCGAGTTTGGTGTCAAGTATTTGCTCGGCCACAAGTCTTTCTCTGCCGAACACGGGACAGCTGAACAATATATGTGGCACCGTTTCATCCATTTCAGGGTCGCAGATGCACGATGGGCTCTCCTTTAACTTGAAGCGATTCAAGTATTCCGAGAACCCACCGTGCCCCGTCATAATTTGGGTTAAGACGCTGTTAATTTTTATTTTCCTGATTATCCTGTAGGCCGCCACCGCGTCCGGGAAAAACAATTTTGTGCCAGAAGCTGTTTCTCCGGAGCTGTATCTTTGGTTCCATACGTCAAGAGACTCCGTACGTATGCATCGCTTGACATATGAAACCGGACACAAATCGTAGTCAGGTTTTCGTTTGGAACCCTCAGCGGCTCTTTTGGCTAATTCATCGGCCCTCTCGTTTCCTTCCAACCCCGCATGGGCTTTGATCCAAAACAAGGTAACGGCCTTGTTTTGGATCGACAGGGACCTAAGATTGGCCCTTGTCTCTACTGCCAGGGGGTGGTGTCGGTTGTAGTTCTGAATGGTTTGGAGGGCCGCCATGGAGTCGCTGAAGATTCCAAACGATTGCGCACTTTGCTTCAGTATCTCCCTAGTTGCAGCGCATATTGCCAGAAGCTCAGCCTGGTAAACGGTACAGTAGTGTGGGAGAGCGAGCTTGAGGGTTTTGGTCTCGGCGTTACCACGCCATACGGATAGTGCCGCTCCGACCTTTCCCCCAATCTTGCTCCCGTCCGTGAAGATGCGAACTTCAAGTTCGCTCTGGGCATTGTCTAGTTGCTCTTGGTTTACCAGGCTAACGAGCTCTAGCTCAGCGCGCTCTGCGGGGTGTGGAGCCTCCATTGCCGAGGCGGCCTGCTCGACCTCCCTGTCGCCGAGTGCTGGCCGAGGCACCCCCCTTCTGGCTTCGTATAACGATGCCGCTTCGCGGACTCGCAGGTCAAGAGGTAGTATCCCAGCCAGCACTAGCGCGGAGTTCAAGGAGACCGTCCGGTACCCTTTGCACAGCTTCTGCGCAATGCCGCGCTGTACTGCTCCCAACTGCTTTCTGACGCCCAGCTTGTCGACGGCCGGAGCCCATACGCTGGCGGCGTACAGGATGACTGGTTCAACGGTGGCCACATATATTACCCTTATGACCTCGGGGTTTAGGCCCCAGCTGGTCTTTGCTGCCCTTGTTAGTTGCTTGTGGATGTCTATTGCCTTCCTGCACACATTTGCGACGTGTGTGTTAAAAGTAAGCTGTTTGTCGATGGTGACACCCAGGATTTTGATCTCATTAGACATGGCAATGTCGCTCCCGCCCATGCTCAGGCGTGGGGCGTCGTATTTTAATTTGCGCGTAATGACCATCGCATTTGTTTTCTGTGGGGCAAATTTTAGCTTATTTTGAACGCCCCACGCCCGGACATGTTCGAGAGCGGCATTGGCACGTCTCTCGATCTCCAGCGCTGTGTCACCATCGAAAATCAGCACGACGTCGTCTGCGAATGCTTGGCAATAGTCACCCCTATCTTCCAAGCTTTTTAAAAGCGGGTCTAGTACTAGGTTCCAGAATATTGGTCCCGCAATGGAACCCTGGACACAGCCCTTGCTTGTGGCCTTGCAAAACTCTTCCCCTGCGTACCTAACTCTGACCCTTCGGTTTTCGAGATAGCTGTCGATGACCCTCCTCAAGCCGATGGGACACTGTTCCTCTGCCAGACGGACCCTTATGGCCGGCCACCATGCGCTGTCGAAGGCTCCCTCTATGTCCAATGATACTAGGACTACTATTTTCTTAAGATCCAGCTTACAGCGTATATGTTGCATTAGCGCATAGAGGGAGTCCTCGGTGCTCTTCTGGGGCATGAATCCATACTGGCGAGTACTCATCCTTGGGATCAGATGAAACTTGAGGCGGGCCACCAACATCTTCTCGTAGATTTTGCCGAAAATAGGTAGTAGGCCAATGGGTCTATACGCTTTTGGGGAGCTGTAATCTGACTTCCCAGGCTTTTTCAAAATTATGACTGTAGCCTCTTTCCAGATTTCGGGGAAGAGGTGGGTTCTCAAACAGCCATTCAGGAGAGCCAAGGCTACCTCCGGGGCTTCTCTGATGGCTTGGCAGCAAATGTCGGCCGTGAATCCATCTGCTCCTGGCGCTTTTTTGGGGTTGAAGGACGTACACGCTGCCATCAGTTCAGCCATCGTGAATGGTGGCTCGCAAGGTTCACCTTGCCGTCGAGCATTCACGAGCTCTGCCTTCTCTCTAGTACGACTGTGGCAGGTGCTATCGGTGTCTACGTGGTCCTCCGGATAAAAAGTTTTGGCCAAGAGTTCCACTGAGCCTTTTGCGTTCAAGACTTCCCCATCCTTTGCTAGTGGCTGATCCTCACCTCTTCCCTTGGTCCTGCCTATCACCCGGTAAATGCCTTCCCAAACCCCTTCTCTGTCCTGTCTGGAACAGAAATCCTTCCAGCTCGCGGTTTCGTCCTTGGCTGCTTCCGTCTCATACTCAACTTTCTTTTTCAGGTACTCTTCGACGACCCTCGCTCTACGGACTGGTGCAGCACACCTAACTCTGCGTTTGTAGGTAGTGTATTCTTTCTTCATCCTCTCGAGTTTCTCGGACCACCACGGCAAAGTAAACACTTCGTTTATCTTTTTAACAGGCATTGTCGAAGTGCATGCGTCTTTTATTATATTAATGTAGAGCTTTATCATTGAATTTAGTTGTACGGCCGAATTTAATTTATCTATTTCAATTTTGTTAATTTTGTTTGCTTGCAGTAATTGTCCGAGTTTCTCACGAAACTCGGGCCAATTTGCTTTTTTTGTGTTGTAAATCCTAGTTGTGCGATTAATTTGTATGCCTTTTGATCGTTTGAGTTTAATATTAAAAACAATGCCGTTGTGGTCCGAGCTCGTGAGACCCTCGTCTACCTTCCAGTCGTCCACCAGGTCGAGGATATCCGTAGAGCACACTGAGATGTCGACATGACTGCAATATCTTATCCCCCCTCTGGTTGTGTCGAAGGTCGGAATTTCCCCTCTGTTCAGTATGTTTAGGTCCAGCTCATCGAGGACTCCGCAAACTTCCTCTCCTCTGCGATCAATAGACCGGCTTCCCCACCAGGTACTCTTGGCGTTTGCATCTCCTCCAAGAATCAATCTCCCGGGACCTACCTCTTCCTCAACACGTTTGAGGTGCTCCAGGTATGGTCCGATTTGCTGGTCTGGCTCGAAGTAGAAGGAGACTAGTGTGATCCTCCAGGCACTGGTTCGGATCCCCACCACGGTGATGTTGTTCGTGGTGAGTTTCGGGTACTGTTCGACGATGAGGTCTTTGTCGAAGACCGCTATTGCGGCTTTAACAGTCCCATCTCCTATGTCAGTGCTCTGGAAGACCCGAACGCCTCTATGACTCCTCATTACTCTTACCCCGCCGACGTATGGTTCCTGGAGGAGAGCAATGGCAACCCCGCGCTTGTTCGCTTCGGTCAGAAGCTCGTTGGTCGCTAGTCTTTTTCGCTGGAGGTTAGCCTGTACTATTTTGTAGGGGTTTGGGTTGCTGTTGGTCTCCTGGGCGCCCTTAGCAATAGGCGACCGACATGCGAGCTATTGCGTCGCGCTTCCTCCGAATGGGGCATTCTTGACTGAAGGCATTATGGCTGTTGCAGTCGAGCTTGGCCGCTGTGCAATTTCTGCAAGTGGGTACGCCTCCAGCAAGCCACTCTGTGCACTGCGCCCTAAGGTGCGGTCCTCCACAGTGACTACATAGGTCTGCCGGTGCTGCGCAGAACCTTTTGCTGTGGCCGTATCCTAGGCATCGCGAGCACTGGACCAGTGGTGACTGGTCCCACACCCGGATGCGCTGGAGATCGATATAGACCGCTCCAGCTTCGGTCGCCCTTTTCCAGATGGTCGGAGAGACGCTCAGGATGATGTGACTAGTGTGCGGATTACGTGCCTTTCTTTTATACTTTATTTCAAGTCTGTCATTATCCTCCTTCAGATCGTGGAAGATGTCCCGGTTTTGATTCCTGAAGGCCCTGATGACGTCCTCATCAGAGTTCACTGTTAGAACGTCGGCGAGCTTCAGGAGAGGGTCTCGGTTCTTGACCTCTTCCACGACCAAACTCTTTCCGGAACTTTCGAGTCTTTGTCTGACCTTCTGTCTGTCTTCGTCAGTGTGACAGCTCATAATAATCTTCCTATCTTTACCTTTGCGGGTCCTCTCCACCCTGACCCACCCTTCCTTAGCATCCACTGCCTCTCTGATTTTTGTGAGAATATGGTCTCCGGTGTCGTTTTCATCCTGCGATGAGACAACTACCGAGTGCAGTGCACTTTGCGGAGGTGGGTGCACGGTGGTACGGGCCGCCGTTGTCTCGGCATACGATTTTGTCGTCAACAATTGTTGGTGCTGCTCTTCCATCTTTAGCTTAAGGTCATCCATTTTTCTGCCGTTCTCAATGAGCAGCCGGCTCTGCTCTTTTAATTGTGCGATCACCGGACTGTCGTAGGTCTGTTTTTGAGGCGTCTTAACGGTCGTTGTCTGAGAGTCGGCTGTTTTACTCTCAGATGCGGATTTCTCTCCATTTCTTTTTAGACGTTTTATTTCCATGTCCGCATCTTTTATAATCTGGAATAATTTGTCGATGGCTTCCAGGGCGTTTGTTTTAATGTCCGCTCTTAGGTTTTTGGAGTTGTTGATGTTCGTTTTAGCTTTAACGACGTTAGCTTTGGCTTCGGCCAAACGCGTTGGGAGAACCTGTCGAGGGAGTACCGGGATTTCCATTTTGCTGGTGGATGGAGTCAGGTTTTGCGACTCTGTTCCCGCAGCCTCGAACTTTTCAACGCTCTGTTTGACGCCAGACGTGGTCGCCTGCGACCTTGGCGGTGAGAATTGTTTCTCAACGCCGCGTCTATCGCCAGACGAGAGCGTCTGTGTTTTTGGCGGGGATTTCGGTTTTTCCCTTCCCTCTACAGACTTCTCTGGTGGTGTGGTGAACATTGTCAGAGGAATACAACTCAAAGTAAATGCAAAAAATTGCCGTGGTCTGCACACAGTGTAAAGAGTGTGTGCAGTCAATATAAAATTAAAAATAAAATAAAACAGAACAATCACATGAAAACTAGTGTAAAAATGCTAGTTGAGTCGCAAAGAAACAGAAGCTACAGTCAGGCCCAATAGAGCCTTCGTGGTACACAAAATAAAAATAAATTAAAATAAGATAGTAAGTTAATAATAACTTTAGTCTCTATATAGAGTCACAAAATAATGGGTCACAGTGAACCAGTCGAGGAACAGTCAAAAATCCCCTTCCCGAGTCAAAAACCCCCAAATTTTGAGTGATTCTTGGAAGGACTCTATGTAGAGTCGCTCCGTCAATGCTAGTGGATAGCTCTCGCCGAGCCCTCCCAAATGACCCCAAACTCGGTGCAACTACACCCAGGGGTTTCGGAGATATCCCAAGTCAAAGTTTCGGGTTTTTCACAAAAATAAAAAAAACCCAAAATGTTTCCAGAGGATATCTCCGGATCCCGTGGTCCAAAAACACCAGTGCTTGGGTTCTCCGAAGTTGGCTCGGCGAGACCAATCCACCGGACCGGTTTTCAGGAAGAAAATTTCTGAGCCCCTGAAATCGCCTGAAAACTATACAGGCTGTCAACTTATGCCCTGCTGATGTATTCAGAGGAAACCCCAGCCCTTTACGACTTTCCGTTGAGAAGTTATGATCGATTGAAAAATTTCAAAATGGCCGCGAACCTGTCAAAGTTAATTTTTGACCGCAGATAACTTCCCTCGGGAAAGTCGCATACCCCTTGAGTTTGGGCTCTCCCTACTCGGCCTGAGCTCCTCTGTCCGCTGAAACCACTTTCAGGGTCCTGAAAATTTTCAGCTCCAAACCTCCTGAAAACTTGGGGTAAGTAGGGCAGCGGGCTCCTGTCTGTAACGTCGAAATCCGCTACTTCCTACGACCACCGGTTGTGGAGTTACAGGGGTCTGAAGCCAAACAAGATGGCCGCCGAACTGTCAAAAGCTGTATTAAAACGTCCGTAACTAAGGAACCCTACGTCACAGAGGGACGGGGTTTTGGACCTACAGCTCGGCGTCACTTCAGGTATGACCTGAAAGCGATTTCAGCGACAAAATTTTGGAAGGCCTGAAACAGGCTGAAACCTGAAAATTCTTAAAGGTAAATACAATCCACTGGCCGGAGTGAAAAAACGAGCTGAAACGGACCAGCGGTTCTCTAGTTATCTTAATCTAAAAATTAAAACCTAAAAACCTATTTTGGTGTTTTTTATCAAAACAGCCAAATTAAAAGCTATACGGCCCGAGTTTGGGCTTAATCAAGTCCGTATAAGGTATGACAACACAATAATAACTTAAAAAACTAATTATTTCCTATTAATAATGAAATATGACCAAAAAACATGTAAAATTCAATAACTTTGTAACTAATTATCAGAAAATTTTGAAAAAATATGTAAAAAATGCGTTAAATAAAGGGCTACAAGACTAAATAACAAAAAATTTGAAAAGTGAAAACAAAATAGAAAAAATTTTGAAAAAGTGATTTTGATGAAAATTTCCCTGTAACTTAAAAACTATTGAATCTAAAAATCTATAACTTAGGGTCTCTACTGTACTGATGAGCGCGCAACAGGCTGCAGTTGAAAATTTTTGAAAAACTTCTTCTGGCCAAAGTTATTGGGGGTCAAAATTTTGAGTTTGTAATAGTCATATATAATTATGTATATGACTTAAAATTCTAAAAAGTGTTGCACTCGCCTTTTGTTTAAGTGGTCTAAGTTGGTACCAATCTTCAGTTTGCTGGCTGCACTCCTTCAGTTTTTTCAGAGCACGTGGTTTTCACGAATTCCTGAATAACTCGTGAAGGCTCGATGTCAGGAAGGTGATGAGTGGTCCGGATGGTCGGGAACCACGATGTCCACCCTTTTTCAATAAAAAAGGCGGGGGTCGTCGATCTCGTTGAGGCAGCGTAGGCGATTTAGTAAAACGCACGTTTCACTTAACCTCTAAAATGAGGGTTTTTCACTGATAACTTTTCAGGATCACTGATTTGGCACAATTTTGGGGCGGCACTTTGTGCGGCCCAAATTTCCACAATTAATGACACTTCACTCGCTGTCGTAGGTGAACAAAAACCCATAAAAATGATTTTTTAAGCGTGGAGCTGCTTTAAAACCGATCCGACCGCCACGAGAGCTGGGGGGGTACTGGGTTAGGTTAGGTTAGGTTAGGTTAGGTTGGGTTAGGTTGGGGGACCACCCCACAGTGCTTGCGTCCACGTCGCGTCCCCTGGAAACGACCCAGTTCTGACCACCGTAACGGAGTGGCAGACTGGGTTGGCCAAAGTGCACTGTGCTTTCGTAGTATTTATATTTGCCTTGTTGACTACGAACCTGCGGAAATGTCTAACTCTTTGCGGGATGCCTGCGGGCGATTTTTAAAACAAAAAGGCCCTTCTCAGGGCCAACCCAAAGGCCCTTCTCAGGGCCAACCCAAAGGCCCTTCTCAGGGCCAACCCAAAGGCCCTTCTCAGGGCCAACCCAAAGGCCCTTCTCAGGGCCAACCCAAAGGCCCTTCTCAGGGCCAACCCAAAGGCCCTTCTCAGGGCCAACCCAAAGGCCCTTCTCAGGGCCAATCTGAGGGCGCATCGGCGTCGGAGGCTAGCCGCGCGGTGTCTGCGGCTAGCATCTATAGCTTAGCGGGCGAGTTGTTGGACTCCGACGACGAGTCCATTATTTGCGAGTCGGACGCAAGTTCGGGGATTGGTCGCCGGGAGCCGGAGAAGCGGGCCCGTCACAGTAATGGGTCCGGGGGTTCCTCGGACTCGAGGCGGCCATCCTACGCGAAGGCCAGGAAGCCGGTGTCGGACACCCACGACGTGGGTCTGGCAGAGGCCCAACACCAGTTGGACCTGTCTCGGCGGGCGCAGCTCCAGCAAGACCTGGAGGAGCGGGTTGCGGCCAAGGAGCAACGGACGCGCGCCGCCCGCGCCAAGTCCGGATACGGCGCGTCCCGCGTTCTCTATGCGGACCACTCACTGGTGGAGCTGGAGCGGATGGCTGAGGAGGACGAAGAGGAGATAGTGGAAGTCGCCTCTAAGTCCTCTAATTTAAAAGGGACTTTTCAAAAGTCCCTTAAATGCAGGGCCGCGAGCATGCGCGGCATCGTCGGGGAGCTGGTGCAGCGGAAGGCGACCGACGAAACGCGGCAACTGCAGGCGAAAGTTGATCGCCTGCAGTCAGAGGTCAGCCAGCTGCACCAGAAGCTGGCTGATGCCACGGCCCGGCCAAACCAAGCCGAGCCGAGACCAGCGGCTGAGGTCCTTCCCTCCAACCTTGAGGATATAATCCGCAAGGTCATCATGGAGGAGAGGGCCTTCACGAGAGCCTGTCTTGCGGGCATAGAGGACAGGCTCTTGCCTGAAAAGCGCCTCCGACCGCCGCTCGCGGCGGACAATAGGCCACGCGAGCTGGAGCCGGAACCTGCGCCTTTGGGAGGCCCGGCATCGGGTGCACAGCCCCAGGCCTCGAAGCCCTCCAAGGGCAAAGGGAAGGGCAAGGGCAAGAGGACCGAGGGGGCCTCTCAAACGCCCTCCACGAGCGCGGAGGCAGCGTCTGACGCCCCAGCCGACCCCCGGGACTCGCAGGGGAAAGACGCCCTTCTTCCCTCCACCACCCCGTCCAACCAGCCCTGGACAAAAGTGGTCAAGGGGGGAAAGGGGAAAAAGCCCAAGCCCGCTGCGACTGCCCCAGCAGGCAAAAAGGCCCCAGCAGGCAAAAAGGCCCCAGCCGGCGGGAGGAAACTGGTTCCTCCCAAAACCGCGGCCGTCGTGGTGACCATCACCCCGGAGGCCGTGGAACGGGGGGAGACTTACGAGTCCGTTTTGGTGCGGGCGCGTCCCAATGCCGATCCAACCAAACTGGGGATCGGCACTGTGACTTGCCGGCGGACCCAAGCCGGGGCTCGAATATTCGAGTTCCCGGGGGCAGAGGCGAGTGCCCATGCGGACCTCTTTGCAGCGAAGCTCCTGGAGGTCATCGCGGATTCGGCCAAGGTGGCCCGGCCGGTCAAGTCGGCGGCCATAGAGGTGACGGACCTCGATGACTCCGTCACCAAGGAGGAGGTGGTGGCGGCGGTCGCAGCGATAGGGGGCTGTGGCGTCGCGGCGGTCCAAGGCCGGGACATAAGGCCCGGCCGCGGTGGCATGGGCACCATTCGCCTCGAGTGCCCAATCGCCGCTGCCAAAGCCGTCCTTGCCAAGGGACGGCTCACGGTAGGGTTCAGCTCGGGTGCAGTCCGGGCACTCGAGAACCAGCCTCTGCGGTGTTTCCGGTGCCTCTGCATCGGACACACCCGGCCCCTGTGTCCGTCCACGGTAGACAGGACGGACACATGCTACCGCTGCGGTAAGGAAGGCCACAAAGCCGCCTCCTGCGAGGTCGCCAAGCCGCACTGCGCGGTGTGTGCCGCCAGTGGCTGCCCGGCAAACCACGTCATGAAGGGGAGGAACTGCAATCCTCCCCCTAAGCGGGGCAAAGCGCCGACATGGTCTGGCACCGTCGTTCCTGCGGCGGCTGCAGAGGGTGATGCGATGTCCGACTGATGGATAGAGTCGAACATCGCATCGTCTTACTCGGTCCCAGGCCGTCGGCTGGGCGACCGAAACGGCTTGGTGCCGTTGTTGACGCGGTCTTCCACAGACTCCCCTCTCCTCTCGCTCTTAGAGAGGGGACCGGGATACGTGGCCGCCGCGTGCGAGACATGGCCCTAGTTGGTGTCAACTATGGCCCTGGTTGTGTAAGAAGGGGTTGGAGAAGGCACCGTCCTCTCCCTCCTCTTGGTGGTGATGGGCGGGCGACAGGCGCGGGGGTGCCTGCGCCCGCATTGCACCCATCACCACTTTCGTCGTTCATTCCCGGGCCCGTCCACCTCCCCAAGGGGAAGGCGTGAGGGGTCCGCCCTGAAGGGTAATCGTCGGCGGGGGGCTGGTAGTTGAGGCTGTGCCAGTTTCCCGGTCCCTCGCCACTCAGACGAAGCGGGAATGCCGCTGGGTCGTTTTAGTGGGTATACCGGGTCAGACCGGGGAGTCCCACATAGCCCCCCATCCCCCGATGGGAGGGTATGCGTAATGCATTTTTTCCCAGCGCAAAAAAAAAAAAAAAAAAAAAAAAAAAAAAAAAAAAAAAAAAAAAAAAAAAAAAAGGTTGGGTTAGGTTGGGTTAGGTTAGGTTAGGTTTTCGGGCGACACAGGTACTATCGGGGCACGGCTGCTTCGGGAAGTACCTGTGCCGCCTATGCAGGGAGCCGGATGCCCGGTGCCACCACTGCGTCCAAAGTTTAGAGGACACGGCGCGGCATACGTTGGCAGAGTGTTCCGCGTGGGACGAGCCGCGCCGTGCCCTCGTTGCAGAGATAGGAGGAGACCTGTCGCTGCCGGCCGTTGTTCGTTCGATGGTCGACAGCGCAGAGTCCTGGGATGCAGTGGTGTCTTTTTGCGAATCAGTCATGTCGCAGAAGGAAGCTGCGGAGAGAGAAAGGGAACTCACGACCTCCCGCCCCTCCCGCAGCAGACGCACTGGGCGACGGCAGAGGGCGGACAATGCCCTCTTCCAGCCCCCGTAAACAGGTCCAGGGGTGACGGATCCGGGGACATCCGTCGCCCCCCAACAGAGTGGACCCGAGACGGTGGCGCGTTGTGTTCCACGCGCGCCTCTCTAGACGTAACGGGGGAGTCGTACACCTCACTCCCCCCCGGGACGAGGCCCGTAAGTCAAGCGGGCCGGCACTAGTCGAGGGTATCGGAAGTCATATCCGTTCCCGGACCCCCGACGCAAGTGTGCGAGGGAACACCGGTGTGGTTTTAGTCAGTAAGAGTCTGACAGACCCCTTCGCTCTCCCCAGGGTGGAGGACATCCATGAGGATTTCCACATCGAAAAAAAAAAAAAAAAAAAAAAAAAAGGTTAGGTTAGGTTAGGTTGGGGGACCCCCCACAGTGCTTGCGTCCACGTCGCGTCCCCTGGAAACGACCCAGTTCTGACCACCGTAACGGAGTGGCAGACTGGGTTGGCCAAAGTGCACTGTGCATTCGTAGTACCATTTTATATTTGCCTTGTTTTCTACGAATTTGCGGAACTATTATGTCAAGCTCTATGCGGGATGCCTGCGGGCGATTTTTAAAACAAAAAGGCCCTTCTCAGGGCCAGCCAAAAGGCCCTTCTCAGGGCCAACCCAAAGGCCCTTCTCAGGGCCAGCCAAAAGGCCCTTCTCAGGGCCAACCCAAGGGCCCTTCTCAGGGCCAACCCAAAGGCCCTTCTCTGGGCCAACCAAAGGGCCCTTCTCAGGGCCAATCTGAGGGCGCATCGGCGTCGGAGGCTAGCCGCGCGGTGTCTGCGGCTAGCATCTATAGCTTAGCGGGCGAGATGTTGGACTCCGACAACGAGTCCATTATTTGCGAGTCGGACGCAAGTTCGGGGATTGGTCGCCGGGAGCCGGAGAAGCGGGCCCGTCACAGAAATGGGTCCGCGGGTTCCTCGGACTCGAGGCGGCCATCCTACGCGAAGGCCAGGAAGCCGGTGTCGGACACCCACGACGTGGGTCTGGCAGAGGCCCAACACCAGTTGGACCTGTCTCGGCGGGCGCAGCTCCAGCAAGACCTGGAGGAGCGGGTTGCGGCTAAGGAGCAACGGACGCGCGCCGCCCGGGCCAAGTCCGGATACGGCGCGTCCCGCGTTGTCTATGCGGACCACTCACTGGTGGAGCTGGAGCGGATGGCTGAGGAGGACGAAGAGGAGATAGTGGAAGTCGCCTCTAAGTCCTCTAATTTAAAAGGGACTTTTCAAAAGTCCCTTAAATGCAGGGCCGCGAGCATGCGCGGCATCGTCGGGGAGCTGGTGCAGCGGAAGGCGACCGACGAAACGCGGCAACTGCAGGCGAAAGTCGATCGCCTGCAGTCAGAGGTCAGCCAGCTGCACCAGAAGCTGGCTGATGCCACGGCCCGGCCAAACCAAGCCGAGCCGAGACCAGCGGCTGAGGTCCCTCCCTCCAACCTTGAGGATATAATCCGCAAGGTCATCATGGAGGAGAGGGCCTTCACGAGAGCCTGTCTTGCGGGCATAGAGGACAGGCTCTTGCCTGAAAAGCGCCTCCGACCGCCGCTCGCGGCGGACAATAGGCCACGCGAGCTGGAGCCGGAACCTGCGCCTTTGGGAGGCCCAGCATCGGGTGCGCAGCCCCAGGCCTCGAAGCCCTCCAAGGGCAAAGGGAAGGGCAAGGGCAAGAGGACCAAGGAGGCCTCTCAAACGCCCTCCACGAGCGCGGAGGCAGCGTCTGACGCCCCAGCCGACCCCCGGAACTCGCAGGGGGAAGACGCCCTTCTTCCCTCCAACACCCCGTCCAACCAGCCCTGGACGAAAGTGGTCAAGGGGGGAAAGGGGAAAAAGCCCAAGCCCGCTGCGACTGCTCCAGCAGGCAAAAAGGCTCCAGCCGGCGGGAGAAAACTGGTTCCTCCCAAAACCGCGGCCGTCGTGGTGACCATCACCCCGGAGGCCGTGGAACGGGGGGAGACGTACGCGTCCGTAATGAAGCGGGCGCGCACCAACGCCGATCCTACCCAACTGGGGATCGGTACACCGTCGTGCCGCCGGACCCAGGCCGGGGCTCGAATTTTCGAGTTCCCGGGGGCTCAGGGCAGCGCCAACGCGGACCTCTTCGCAACCAAGTTGCAAGAGGTCATTGCGGACGTGGCAAAAGTCGCCAGGCCCGAGAAGTCTGTAGCCTTGGAGGTGACCGACCTCGACGACTCGGTCACAAAGGAGGAGGTGGTGGCGGCGGTCGCAGCTATGGGGGGCTGTGGCGTCACAGCGGTGCAAGGTCGGGCCATCAGGCCCGGCCGCGGCGGCATGGGCACCATTCGCCTTGAGTGCCCAGTCGCCGCAGCTATAGCCGTCCTCGCCAAGGGACGGCTTTCTGTCGGATTCAGCTCGGGTGTAGTCCGGGCACTCGCAGCCAAGCCCCTGCGCTGCTATAAGTGCTTAGGAGTCGGACACACTCGGGCCCTTTGTCCGTCCGAGGTCGACAGGGCGGATAATTGTTTCCGATGTGGCAAGGACGGGCACAAGTCCGCCTCCTGCGAGGCCGCCACGCCGCACTGCGCGGTGTGTGCCGCCAGTGGCTGCCCGGCGGGCCACGTGACGATGGGGAGGAAGTGCAATCCCCCCCCAAAGAAGGGCAAAGTGCAGGCGTCGATCCGGCCTGTCGCTGCCGCCGCCATCCCTGAGGCTGGGACTTCGGCGGCCGTGGAGGGTGATGCGATGTCTGATTGATGGATAGGGTCAGACATCGCATCCTCCAGGTGAACACCAACCACTGCAGAGCAGCCCAGGATCTGCTGATGCAGACCATGGCTGAGTGGTTGGTGGACGTGGCGGTGGTTGCCGAGCCGTACTCGGTCCCTGGCCGTTGGCTGGGTGACCGGGATGGCTCGGTGGCATTGGTTGCGCGGTCTTCCACGGACTCCCCTCCCCTCTCGCTCTTAGAGAGGGGACCGGGATACGTGGCCGCCGCGTGGGCGGATGTGGCACTGGTGGGAGTATATTTCTCACCAAACCGCCCTCTCTCGGATTTCGAGAATTTTCTGGAAATCCTCACCGCAGTGGTCGGGAGGGCGGCGCCACGCCAGGTCGCAATATTGGGCGACCTGAACGCCAAGTCGACGGCCTGGGGCAACCCAGCCGTTTCCTGCAACGTCCGGGGTCGCGCCGTGGAATTTTGGGCGGCGTCGTGCGGTGTGTCCCTCTTAAACAGAGGGACCGTCCACACATGTGTGCGGCAGCGGGGAGGGTCGGTGGTCGACGTCTCGTTTGCCACCCCCGTGCTAGCCGCGCACGTCGCGAACTGGCGGGTGGAGATGGTGGAGACCTTGTCGGACCACCGATATGTGCGGTTCGACATCTCCACCCAGAGCTCCCTGGGGACAGTCCGCTCGGGCCAATCCAGGTTCCCACGGTGGGCTCTCACCCGCCTGGACCGAGAGGCTGCGGAGGAGGCGGCGTTCGTCCAAGACTGGCTCGCGCCTCCTGTCGAGGCCCTTGACGGGGACGCCGCGGCGATCCAGCTGAGGGGGTCCCTGACCGAGGTGTGCAACTCCAGCATGCCCCGGTCTCGCCGCCCACCTCCCCGCCGCGCCGTCTATTGGTGGTCGGAGGAACTGGCGGGGCTCCGATCCGCCTGCGTAGCGGCCAGGAGGGCCTACACGCGGAGTCGGAGGCGCAGGACCCGAGACCCCACCAACGAGGAGGGCCTCTATGCCTCTTACGTCGAGGCAAAGACGGTCCTCAAGGCGGCAATGCGCGCGGCCGAGGACTCGGCGAGAGCCGAGATGCTGGAGGGTCTCGACAGGGACCCCTATGGTAGACCATACAAGGCGGCGCGGAATAAACTGCGCCTCTGTGGTCCTCCACTGACGGAGTCCCTCGAGCCGGCATTGCTGGATGGGGTGGTCCGGTCCCTGTTCCCGCCCAGGGCCGACTTCACCCCGCCAGCGATGGACCCTCCGCGGGAGGCGATTCCGCCGGAGGAAGCGGAGGAGGAGGTCCCCGCGGTTACGGCGTCGGAACTTTACGCGGGGACTCTCCGCCTCCGCGCTAAGAACACGGCCCCAGGGCCGGACGGCGTTCCCGCACGGGTGGTGGCTATCGCCGCCTCACTGATGGAGGAGAGGTTTCGGGACCTCTTTAGCGCGTGTTTCACGACTGGAAGGTTCCCGAAACCTTGGAAGGAGGGGCGGTTATGCCTCCTCCGGAAGGAGGGACGCCCGGCGGACTCCCCCTCGGCTTACCGGCCCATCGTTTTGCTCGACGAGGTCGGTAAGTTATTCGAGGGGATAATCGCCGACCGGCTGAATAGCCTGCTGGGGACGGTGGGGCCGGACCTGTCGGACGCCCAATTCGGGTTCCGACGGGGTCATTCGACGGTCGACGCGTTGGCCCTACTCAAGGGCCAGGTGAGGGAGGCATGGCAGTCGAGGCGGGTGACGGAGTGTTGGCGGTGTCATTCGACATAGCAAACGCCTTCAACTCTGTCCCCCACTCGACAATCTTGGAGGCACTCCGGTACCACGGCGTGCCTCAGTACTTGCGCCAAATCTTGGCCAGCTACTTGGAGGACCGGGTGGTCCTCCTTGAGGACAAGACGGCCAGAGTGAGGCGATATGGCGCAGAGTCCGGTGTTCCACAGGGGTCGGTCTTAGGACCACCGCTGTGGAACATTGGATTCGACTGGCTCCTGCGGGGGAACCTCCTCCAAGGCACGAGCATCATATGCTACGCAGATGATACCCTCCTCATTGCCCGGGGGAGGGACTTCAGGGAGGCGGCCAGTCTGGCCTCTGCTGGCGGATCCTTAGTGGCGGGAAGGATCCGCCGCCTTGGGCTGAAGGTTGCGCTGCACAAAACCGAGGCCGTGTACTTCCACGGGCCTCGGCAGCGCATCCCTCCTGACGGCCACATTGTGGTGGAGGGCGTCAGGATCGAGGTCAAGGCCCAGATGAAATATTTGGGCCTTGTACTCGACAGCAGGTGGCGCTTCGGCCCACACTTCAGCGGGCTGTCGACGCGCCTGCTGAAGACCGCGAACGCCCTGTCCTGGCTCCTCCCGAACCTGGGAGGTCCGAAGGCGCGATGCCGGCGCTTGTATGCCGGCATCCTTAAGAGCATGGCCCTTTACGGGGCCCCAATCTGGGCGGACTCCCTCCACAGGAGGGAGAACGCCACTGCCATCCGCAGGCCACAAAGGGCCATTGCACTGCGGGTGGCGAGGGCCTACCGATCGGTGGGGTTCTCGGCGGCGTGCGCTCTGGCCGGCACCCCTCCTTGGGAGCTCGAGGCATGGGTGCTGACCAGAGTGTACGAATGGACGGCGCGGCGTAAGGCGCTCGGGGAGCTTCCCGCCGCAGAAGAGCGAGAGGCCGTGCGGCAAGAGGCGAAGGACGCAATCGTCCATCATTGGACGGAGGACCTCGCCTCTGCCGCTTTTGGTCGCCGAACTGTGGACGCGCTCGGGCCAGTCCTGAAGGATTGGCTTGAGCGGTCCCACGGTTTCCTCTCTTTCCGTCTGGTGCAGGTGTTATCCGGCCATGGCTGTTTCGGATCGTACCTGCACCGGTTAGGGAGGGAGGAGACCCCGGCGTGCCACGACTGTGGCGCGCCGGAGGACACGGCGCAGCACACCCTCGAGGTGTGCCCAGCTTGGTCCGAGCTGCGCCGCGGTCTGACCGCGGTGGTTGGACAGGACCTCTCACTTCCCGGCGTAGTCAACGCCATGCTGGGGAGCGAGGAGGCCTGGACAGCGGTTGCCTCCTTTTGCGAGGATGTAATCTCGCAAAAGGAGGAGGCGGAGCGCGCGCGGGAGGACGACACTCTCGCTGCGCCACTCCGCAGACGAAGAAGGGGTCGGAGAAGGCGCCGTCCTCTCCCTCCTCATGGTGGCGATGGGCGGGTGGCAGGCACGGGGGTGCCTGCGCCCGCATTGCACCCATCACCACCTTCGTCAGTCATTCCCGGACCCGTCCTCCCCCCCCCTACGGGCGTGGGGTGAGGGCGTGAGGGGTCCGCCCTGAGGGGCCATCGTCGGCGGGGTACTGGTCGTTAAGGCTGCGCCAGTTTCCCAGTCCCCCGCCACTCAGACGAAGCGGGAATGCCGCTGGGTCTTTTTAGTGGGTATACCGGAGCAGACCGGGGAGTCCCACATAGCCCCCCATCCCCCGATGGGAGGGTATGCGTAATGCATTTTTTCCCAGCGCAAAAAAAAAAAAAAAAAAAAAAAAAAAAAGGTTAGGTTAGGTTAGGTTTTTTTTTTTTTTTTTTTTTTTTTTTTTTTTTTTTTTTTTTATCTGCTTTTCCCCGTTTCGGTTTGACGAGATCTTATTATGCTAGGTACTCTTTCATTCCAGTTCTATCATGTATTCCTCTCGCACTTTCAAGCTTCATACTTTGTCTTTCTTTTACGCACTCTTTCATTCTTAGCCGGGTGGGACTCCCGCTATTCTGTCTACTTTTAATATTTATTTTCTTTATTAAGGGATTTTAGACACAACTCTGATTTATTTACAGTAGTTTCTTACATAAGTTACTTTTACATACTACTATATTCTCTAAGTCTATTCTTTTCTTAACTATGCTTCTATTTACTAAGTTTTTTATTTATTCTAAAAACATCTGTGTTCTGTTTTTGCACATCTATTTCAAGGACAATTTGTTTTATTTCTATGTTGTTACAAACAATATGTGCAAACTTTATTTTTAAAACATTATTATTTCCTAATTTATATTACAAACATATTTTCTTACATAACTAGTTTTACAATATTATCTCTTATTTTATGTCTAAACAATATCAGGTTTATTCTGATATTCATTTCTTACTCTTATTTTCTAACATAGTATTTAAACTTATCTACTTATTTCTACTATAATAGACTCAATATTTAATAACACATTTTTCGATTTCTTTTTCGGTTTTTTGGACTTACGGGTTTGACCAATTTGGACAATTCTAAAGGCGTGTGTAACTTCCTTTCGCTTTGTTGCGATTATTTAATTTCCTTATTGTTTTGGCAATAATATAATATATATACTAATTATGATATACATATTTATTGTCGATTCTTATTCTGGGATTTTTATACTCAACGTTTTCGGGTTTGGTTTGGAGTGTGTGTTTTGTGTTGTGTGTGTGTTTTGATATACTAGTATATATTGACTATATATTTTATATATCTGTGTTTGTTTTTTGTGTGTGTTTTGTGTTGTGTGTGTGTTTTGATATAATTGTATAATATATTCACTATATTTTTTATATATCTGTGTTTGTTTTTTGTGTGTGTTTTGTGTTGTGTGTGTGTTCTGATATACTCGTATATATTCACTATAAATTTTATATATCTGTGTTTGTTTTTGTATTTCGGTTTCCATGTATATGTTCGTTTCGTAGTTGTTATCTACTTCTGTAATGTACTCCCAGTTTGTGTTGCTGTCTTGGTGTGTTCCTGTGCGTGTTGTGTGTGTGCTCGTGTGTGTTGTGTGTGTTATGTGTACCTTAGGGAGCAGTCTAGGCGTATGCCGTTGTCGTCCGAGCCAGGTAGTCCCATTTCTTACGGACCGGGCACTCCACGCTGAAGGCGTTGTGATCAGTCCTCTGATGCTTCGAGTGTGAACAGTTGCAGCACTGCGGTTCCGTACCCGCAACAAACTCCACGCATTTTTCGCGTAAATGCGGTCCTCCGCAGTGACTGCATCTGTCCACACTCTCAGTGCAAAATTTCCGGCCGTGTCCGAATGCTAGACATTTCGTGCATTGGATGAGCGGCGACTGGTCCTCCACCCTTACCCTTTGCAGGTCCAGGTAAAGAGCCCCAGCCTCCGTCATCCTCTGCCATATCTTTGGACTGACTTGTACGACCACGTGCGCTGTTTTTGGGTTTCTAGTCCTCTTTTTATATTTTATGGCAATTTCTTTCTCCTCTTGGTCTAGATCCCTGAAAATGTCTACATTCTGGGAGTAGAGCGCCTTCACCATTTCGTCGTCGTTACTGTCCAAAAAGACGTATTTTAGGACGACGAGCGGGTTCTTGTTTTTCATGGGCGCTACTACTAACCCTTTACCTCGGCTTTCGATCCTTTCTTTAACTTTCTTGTACTCAGCTTCTGTGTCACACCCCAGTATGACCGTCTGATTTTTTGCTTTTCGGACTTTGTTAATTTTTAGGCCAGTTCCCCTGGCATCGACCGCCTCCTTCACCATGGCGAGCACCCCGTCAGCATGTTCCGAGCCTTCAGAGGTGACCGCCATCGAATAAAGTGCCGGTCGATGCCCGGGTCTGGCTGCCGTGACGGTGGCGTACGTCTGCGACTGCGAGTCCGGTCTTGGCTCGCATGCCGCTTCCTTTATGGCCGCCTGTATTTGCCTGGTGCTGGTGGCGACATCACCGGCAACGTCACCGATTTTTTCCTCGAGAACAACCGCCGCGCGACCTACGATGTTCACCCCGTCTATCGCGCGGCTGATGTTCTTTTGGACTACGTCGACCTTGACGCTGACCTCGTCAGTGCTGGTGATGACCCTGTCGATGACGTCGGCACCGCAATCGTCACAGCGCTGAGCCAAGTCCACGAAGCCTTTCGCGACTCTCTCCTCTAGGTCTTTTAGCCGCGATTCGATGTTGTTCTCCACTTTCTCCAGCCTTTCGAGAACACCCTCCGATGGTCTGGGGGATGCCGGCGTGGTGCTGGCCTTAGTAGGCGGGACCGCTTTAGGCGCAGTTTCCAGGACCTTCACCCGTCGACTGAGTTCGAAGAGGATCCGCAGGCATTTATCTGACTGGCTCTCCAGGAAGATTTTGATATCTTTCCTCATCTGAGGGTAGTCCTTGACTCTGGATGGTATATCTTCAAAAGTCTTCATTACGTCCTGGAGAAGTCTGTCGTTAGATAACGCAGCGTAGGTGTCCGGCTGCTTATTGAATGCCTCCATGTTGTCTACGGACCTTCTTTTTCGCTCCGGTCTCCGGATGAAAGTCCTGGCGGCGTCCAGCGCTTGTCCAGGCGGGCTCGCTGCTTTGGGAGTGGTGGTGGAAGCGGCGGCACCAGAGGTCCCTGCCGACGACGACAGCGGCGTTTCGGCTGATTCCGCCACTGTTCCCCGAGCAGCATCCTTCTTTCCAAAGGTTAGGGATATCCCTTTCGGCGCTTCGCGCGTTCCAGAGGGTCCTGCATTTCCCGGATGGGACGGTGATGTGGACTCCTGTGTTCCGCTGGCGCTGGCTGCTGGTACCTTCACAACGGGGGTGCGATGTCCGAAAACCATGTTCGTTAGGTGCGAGTAGGCGTATGAGTTCCTAGCGTGTGATGTGGCGTGTGTGTATAGGGCACAGTCACAACAAAGGAAACAGGGAAAATTGTCGAATTAAGATTGTAAAAATAAAATTTTGCAAAAATAAAATAAAATATAAAAATATAATATTGTCCTTACTGCTAATTTCTGTACTGTGGCTTATGGTCAAGCTTTAAGTCCTGTAAAGGGGGAGTCAAAGCCGACAGTACAAATCCGCAGTCCAAAATTTCCTATCTAACGTCGCTTCCGAGATATCTCTGTTCAAAGTTTTAGGGGATGGGGGAGGGTTAAATCGGGTGGGGGAGGGTACCTCTTGTGCGACTTTAGCCGTGGTGTCGACACCACAAAGGCTGAATTTGAGGTCAGAATGGTTCTATCTCCTCTCGTTCCCGAGATATGGCCCGTGGAAGGATTAGGGGTGAAGTAAATAAATAAATAAATATAGAAAAAAGGGGTGGGATGGATACCTCTGTAGCGGTTTCCACCTCGTGGTGTCTTCGACACCACTCAAGGCTGAATCCGTGGTCGAAAAACGCCTATCTCTTCTAGTTCCAGAGATATCTGCTTTTAAGGATTCCTGCCGTACAAGGATAGAAAAAGATACCGCGCCGGCAGATCTTCCAGTTGACCTAGCTGGGTCTACTCGGCTCCGATTTTGGCGTGAGTGGGCTCGTTTATTTGGTCTTGTTGAGCTCTTTCTGGTACGTCAGGTTTCAGGATAAGGGATGGGGAGGGGGTGGGGGGGGGTGGGGGGTAACTTGAAAGAGATATCCCAGAAGCGTGAGGTGTATGGCTGAGGGCCACTTGGTCTATAAGACTATTAAAAACTAACAATATTTAAATAAAAAATTTTTCGAAGTCCCTGGGGTGACTTAGCCCTAGAGGGTTGAAATTTTGACCAAAGGTGCGGGTGGTCCCTTATGGTTGAGTATTCAACCAGGGGGGTGGGGTCAGGGGGGGGGGGCTTCGAAAAATGTGTTATTTTTTGTCTAGGACGCACCGTTTCAGAGTTACAGGCCTTTTTCAGTTTTGGTGCGGTTGGTAAACTATTATCAATTTCCTGAAAGTAATTTATTTTAAAAACTATAAACCTTAAAATTATTTTGAGAGTGGGCTCTCCTAGAGGAAGGTCCAACAAGCGTCTGGTAATTTCTAAAAATGGAGCGTCCGCTATAGGGTGGGAGCTGTTGCCTCCTGAAACAATTTTATAACTACCAACAACCGCAAATGGCTGTTTTTTGTTCGTCCGGATTTACTTACTTGGGGCTCTGTAACTCTGAAACGGGTTGTCCCCGGAGTCTGGTTCTTAATCCTAGTCTTAGCCACTAAACTAATCTACTTATATAACTATGGGTCTTAGCGTTACCGCTGATCTTCTCCGCTCCAGCGACGTCCGAAGTCTTCCCGGGGGTGCCTGCTCCAAGGGGTGATCTTGACAGGGGAGTGACCTATGTCGGGTTGTAGGGCAGATGTTACTCCAACTGCTGGCGCCGGTGTGGTTCCTGTACCTGGAACGGTTCAGGAGATATTCCCCTGGGAAGGCGAAAATTTGACCCTGGCGAGCTGGTGGTAAAATGGCCAGGGTACTCGATAGTGAAATAGGTTCTCGTGAGAGAACCAATTTTTCCTTATTTTCGCGATCCGACGCTCCGTTCCAGGGTTACAGCCCCGACAAGGATAAGTTGTAATGGCGTTCCGGGCAGAGGTTCGGAATTAATTCTGTGGAAATTCCGATTCCAGTCCAGTCACCCTGTTTTCTCCAGATTCTGGAAGTCAGTGAAGTTCCGCTTCGGGTCTGTCCGGGTACCTATTTATTTAGTGACCTGCTTATTTTTAGCAGGTGGTCAAAATGCGAAGGGTGAAACCACTTTCTGCAAATAGGTATTTCTGATGAATCCAGGATGTGGAAAAATAATTTCCGAACAGATTTGTCTCACTCGTATTTACAGCAGCCTTGTCGAATTTTCCTAGATTTTTTATATTTATATTTCACTATGTTTACATTTATGGGTAATTTTTAAAAATTTCTACCTTTAAAAATACAGGTCCAAAAATTATGAAATTTTGCAATTAATTTCTTTACACTACTCACTGTTTTTAAGAGTCCAAAAAATCGTATGTTGTCGATCTAAATTTTGAGTTTTTGAGGTTTGAAATTTGACACTATTTTATTAATGTTTAAAAATGTATATCTTCCAGGTGGATGGTCCAAATTCGATGGTCAAGGTGTCGGATGAATGGGTTTGGCTTCCTGCGCCTATCCCTGTCTTTAGTTTTCCCCTCCGACTGCTGGATCTCGACCTCGTGTCCACGTGGATTTCCCTGATGGTCCTGTAACTTGGCGAGTTTTCACGGGAAAAATCCCAAACTCAGCCAGGAGGTGGAGCTTGTCCAGGTGCTTCGAAGGGCAATCCAAAAACACAAGGTCACCGATCGAAATCGAGCAGCGTTTCACTTTTTCACTTTTAGATGTCACTTTTGGGGTTAAAATTTCGGTTTTTCGGCTGTAACTTCGCGAAATTTTCACCGATTTTAAAACTTTTTTCACTAGCCGACGTAACTTTGCAGCGCGCAACTTTTAGCAAAAATACGGGTGTTTTTGCTCACTTCGACTATTTTTACCGATTTTTCGAGCGCGGAGCGGCTTAAAAGTGATCCGATCGCGGCGGGGGGCGCCGTGAGACTGGGTTAGGTTAGGTTAGGTTAGGTTAGGTTGGGGGAGGGGGACCACCCCACAGTGCTTGCGTCCACGTCGCGTCCCCTGGAAACGACCCAGTTCTGACCACCGTAACGGAGTGGCAGACTGGGTTGGCCAAAGTGCACTGTGCTTTCGTAGTATTTATATTTGCCTTGTTGACTACGAACCTGCGGAAATGTCTTACTCTTTGCGGGATGCCTGCGGGCGATTTTTAAAACAAAAAGGCCCTTCTCAGGGCCAACCCAAAGGCCCTTCTCAGGGCCAACCCAAAGGCCCTTCTCAGGGCCAACCCAAAGGCCCTTCTCAGGGCCAACCCAAAGGCCCTTCTCAGGGCCAACCCAAAGGCCCTTCTCAGGGCCAACCCAAAGGCCCTTCTCAGGGCCCACCCAAAGGCCCTTCTCAGGGCCAATCTGAGGGCGCATCGGCGTCGGAGGCTAGCCGCGCGGTGTCTGCGGCTAGCATCTATAGCTTAGCGGGCGAGTTGTTGGACTCCGACGACGAGTCCATTATTTGCGAGTCGGACGCAAGTTCGGGGATTGGTCGCCGGGAGCCGGAGAAGCGGGCCCGTCACAGTAATGGGTCCGGGGGTTCCTCGGACTCGAGGCGGCCATCCTACGCGAAGGCCAGGAAGCCGGTGTCGGACACCCACGACGTGGGTCTGGCAGAGGCCCAACACCAGTTGGACCTGTCTCGGCGGGCACAGCTCCAGCAAGACCTGGAGGAGCGGGTTGCGGCCAAGGAGCAACGGACGCGCGCCGCCCGCGCCAAGTCCGGATACGGCGCGTCCCGCGTTCTCTATGCGGACCACTCACTGGTGGAGCTGGAGCGGATGGCTGAGGAGGACGAAGAGGAGATAGTGGAAGTCGCCTCTAAGTCCTCTAATTTAAAAGGGACTTTTCAAAAGTCCCTTAAATGCAGGGCCGCGAGCATGCGCGGCATCGTCGGGGAGCTGGTGCAGCGGAAGGCGACCGACGAAACGCGGCAACTGCAGGCGAAAGTTGATCGCCTGCAGTCAGAGGTCAGCCAGCTGCACCAGAAGCTGGCTGATGCCACGGCCCGGCCAAACCAAGCCGAGCCGAGACCAGCGGCTGAGGTCCCCCCCTCCAACCTTGAGGATATAATCCGCAAGGTCATCATGGAGGAGAGGGCCTTCACGAGAGCCTGTCTTGCGGGCATAGAGGACAGGCTCTTGCCTGAAAAGCGCCTCCGACCGCCGCTCGCGGCGGACAATAGGCCACGCGAGCTGGAGCCGGAACCTGCGCCTTTGGGAGGCCCGGCATCGGGTGCGCACCCCCAGGCCTCGAAGCCCTCCAAGGGCAAAGGGAAGGGCAAGGGCAAGAGGACCGAGGGGGCCTCTCAAACGCCCTCCACGAGCGCGGAGGCAGCGTCTGTCGCCCCAGCCGACCCCCGGAACTCGCAGGGGGAAGACGCCCTTCTTCCCTCCACCACCCCGTCCAACCAGCCCTGGACAAAAGTGGTCAAGGGGGGAAAGGGGAAAAAGCCCAAGCCCGCTGCGACTGCCCCAGCAGGCAAAAAGGCCCCAGCCGGCGGGAGGAAACTGGTCCCTCCCAAAACCGCGGCCGTCGTGGTGACCATCACCCCGGAGGCCGTGGAACGGGGGGAGACTTACGAGTCCGTTTTGGTGCGGGCGCGTCCCAATGCCGATCCAACCAAACTGGGGATCGGCACTGTGACTTGCCGGCGGACCCAAGCCGGGGCTCGAATATTCGAGTTCCCGGGGGCAGAGGCGAGTGCCCATGCGGACCTCTTTGCAGCGAAGCTCCTGGAGGTCATCGCGGATTCGGCCAAGGTGGCCCGGCCAGTCAAGTCGGCGGCCATAGAGGTGACGGACCTCGATGACTCCGTCACCAAGGAGGAGGTGGTGGCGGCGGTCGCAGCGATAGGGGGCTGTGGCGTCGCGGCGGTCCAAGGCCGGGACATAAGGCCCGGCCGCGGTGGCATGGGCACCATTCGCCTCGAGTGCCCAATCGCCGCTGCCAAAGCCGTCCTTGCCAAGGGACGGCTCACGGTAGGGTTCAGCTCGGGTGCAGTCCGGGCACTCGAGAACCAGCCTCTGCGGTGTTTCCGGTGCCTCTGCATCGGACACACCCGGCCCCTGTGTCCGTCTACGGTAGACAGGACGGACACATGCTACCGCTGCGGTAAGGAGGGCCACAACACAAAGCCGCCTCCTGCGAGGTCGCCAAGCCGCACTGCGCGGTGTGTGCCGCCAGTGGCTGCCCGGCAGACCACGTCATGAAGGGGAGGAACTGCAATCCTCCCCCTAAGCGGGGCAAAGCGCCGACATGGTCTGCTGCAGCAGCTAGCACCGTCGTTCCTGCGGCGGCTGCGGAGGGAGGTGCGATGTCCGACTGATGGATAGAGTCGAACATCGCATCGTCTTACTCGGTCCCAGGCCGTTGGCTGGGCGACCGGGACGGCTTGGTGCCGTTGGTGTCGCGGTCTTCCACAGACTCCCCTCTCCTCTCGCTTTTAGAGAGGGGACCGGGATACGTGGCCGCCGCGTGCGAGACATGGCCCTAGTTGGTGTCAACTATGGCCCTGGTTGTGTAAGAAGGGGTTGGAGAAGGCACCGTCCTCTCCCTCCTCTTGGTGGTGATGGGCGGGCGATAGGCACGGGGGTGCCTGCGCCCGCATTGCACCCATCACCACTTTCGTCGTTCATTCCCGGGCCCGTCCACCTCCCCACGGGGAAGGCGTGAGGGGTCCGCCCTGAAGGGTACTCGTCGGCGGAGGGCTGGTAGTTGAGGCTGTGCCAGTTTCCCGGTCCTTCGCCACTCAGACGAAGCGGGAGTGCCGCTGGGTCGTTTTAGTGGGTATACCGGGTCAGACCGGGGAGTCCCACATAGCCCCCCATCCCCCGATGGGAGGGTATGCGTAATGCATTTTTTCCCAGCGCAAAAAAAAAAAAAAAAAAAAAAAAAGGTTAGGTTGGGGGACCACCCCACAGTGCTTGCGTCCACGTCGCGTCCCCTGGAAACGACCCAGTTCTGACCACCGTAACGGAGTGGCAGACTGGGTTGGCCAAAGTGCACTGTGCTTTCGTAGTATTTATATTTGCCTTGTTGACTACGAACCTGCGGAACTATCATGTCTAACTCTTTGCGGGATGCCTGCGGGCGATTTTTAAAACAAAAAGGCCCTTCTCAGGGCCAACCCAAAGGCCCTTCTCAGGGCCAACCCAAAGGCCCTTCTCAGGGCCAACCCAAAGGCCCTTCTCAGGGCCAACCCAAAGGCCCTTCTCAGGGCCAACCCAAAGGCCCTTCTCAGGGCCCACCCAAAGGCCCTTCTAAGGGCCAATCTGAGGGCGCATCGGCGTCGGAGGCTAGCCGCGCGGTGTCTGCGGCTAGCATCTATAGCTTAGCGGGCGAGTTGTTGGACTCCGACGACGAGTCCATTATTTGCGAGTCGGACGCAAGTTCGGGGATTGGTCGCCGGGAGCCGGAGAAGCGGGCCTATCACAGTAATGGGTCCGGGGGTTCCTCGGACTCGAGGCGGCCATCCTACGCGAAGGCCAGGAAGCCGGTGTCGGACACCCACGACGTGGGTCTGGCAGAGGCCCAACACCAGTTGGACCTGTCTCGGCGGGCGCAGCTCCAGCAAGACCTGGAGGAGCGGGTTGCGGCCAAGGAGCAACGGACGCGCACCGCCCGCGCCAAGTCCGGATACGGCGCGTCCCGCGTTCTCTATGCGGACCACTCACTGGTGGAGCTGGAGCGGATGGCTGAGGAGGACGAAGAGGAGATAGTGGAAGTCGCCTCTAAGTCCTCTAATTTAAAAGGGACTTTTCAAAAGTCCCTTAAATGCAGGGCCGCGAGCATGCGCGGCATCGTCGGGGAGCTGGTGCAGCGGAAGGCGACCGACGAAACGCGGCAACTGCAGGCGAAAGTTGATCGCCTGCAGTCAGAGGTCCGCCAGCTGCACCAGAAGCTGGCTGATGCCACGGCCCGGCCAAACCAAGCCGAGCCGAGACCAGCGGCTGAGGTCCCCCCCTCCAACCTTGAGGATATAATCCGCAAGGTCATCATGGAGGAGAGGGCCTTCACGAGAGCCTGTCTTGCGGGCATAGAGGACAGGCTCTTGCCTGAAAAGCGCCTCCGACCGCCGCTCGCGGCGGACAATAGGCCACGCGAGCTGGAGCCGGAACCTGCGCCTTTGGGAGGCCCGGCATCGGGTGCGCAGCCCCAGGCCTCGAAGCCCTCCAAGGGCAAAGGGAAGGGCAAGGGCAAGAGGACCGAGCCGAGGCCGCCGCTTGCGGCGGATAACAAGCAGTGCGAGCCGGAGCCGTCCTCCTCCCAGACGGAAGACGCCCAGCTTCCCTCAACCACCCCGTCCAACGAGTGGACAGAAGTGGTCCGTAAGGGGAAGGGCAAGAGTAAAAAGTCGGCCACCACCCCTCCCAGCCAATCGCAGAAGACTGGCAAGGGAAAGGGGAAAGGAAAAGGAAAGGGGAAGCTAGTCGCCCCAAAAACCGCGGCCGTCGTGGTGACCATCACCCCGGAGGCCGTGGAACGGTGGGAGACTTACGAGTCCGTGTTGGTGCGGGCGCGTCCCAATGCCGATCCAACCAAACTGGGGATCGGCACTGTGACTTGCCGGCGGACCCAAGCCGGGGCTCGAATATTCGAGTTCCCGGGGGCAGAGGCGAGTGCCCATGCGGACCTCTTTGCAGCGAAGCTCCTGGAGGTCATCGCGGATTCGGCCAAGGTGGCCCGGCCGGTCAAGTCGGCGGCCATAGAGGTGACGGACCTCGATGACTCCGTCACCAAGGAGGAGGTGGTGGCGGCGGTCGCAGCGATAGGGGGCTGTGGCGTCGCGGCGGTCCAAGGCCGGGACATAAGGCCCGGCCGCGGTGGCATGGGCACCATTCGCCTCGAGTGCCCAATCGCCGCTGCCAAAGCCGTCCTTGCCAAGGGACGGCTCACGGTAGGGTTCAGCTCGGGTGCAGTCCGGGCACTCGAGAACCAGCCTCTGCGGTGTTTCCGGTGCCTCTGCATCGGACACACCCGGCCCCTGTGTCCGTCCACGGTAGACAGGACGGACACATGCTACCGCTGCGGTAAGGAGGGCCACAAAGACGCCTCCTGCGAGGTCGCCAAGCCGCACTGCGCGGTGTGTGCCGCGAGTGGCTGCCCGGCAAACCACGTCATGAAGGGGAGGAACTGCAATCCTCCCCCTAAGCGGGGCAAAGCGCCGACATGGTCTAGCACCGTCGTTCCTGCGGCGGCTGCAGAGGGAGATGCGATGTCCGACTGATGGATAGAGTCGAACATCGCATCGTCTTACTCGGTCCCAGGCCGTTGGCTGGGCGACCGAAACGGCTTGGTGCCGTTGGTGACGCGGTCTTCCACAGACTCCCCTCTCCTCTCGCTCTTAGAGAGGGGACCGGGATACGTGGCCGCCGCGTGGGAGACATGGCCCTGGTTGGTGTCACTCCGCAGATGAAGAAGGGGTTGGAGAAGGCACCGTCCTCTCCCTCCTCTTGGTGGCGATGGGCGGGCGACAGGCGCGGGGGTGCCTGCGCCCGCATTGCACCCATCACCACTTTCGTCGTTCATTCCCGGGCCCGTCCACCTCCCCACGGGGAAGGCGTGAGGGGTCCGCCCTGAAGGGCAATCGTCGGCGGGGGGCTGGTAGTTGAGGCTGTGCCAGTTTCCCAGTCCCTCGCCACGCAGACGAAGCGGGAATGCCGCTGGGTCTTTTTAGTGGGTATACCGGGTCAGACCGGGGAGTCCCACATAGCCCCCCATCCCCCGATGGGAGGGTATGCGTAATGCATTTTTTCCCAGCGCAAAAAAAAAAAAAAAAAAAAAAAAAAAAAAAAAAAAAAAAAAAAAAAGGTTAGGTTGGGGGAGGGGGACCACCCCACAGTGCTTGCGTCCACGTCGCGTCCCCTGGAAACGACCCAGTTCTGACCACCGTAACGGAGTGGCAGACTGGGTTGGCCAAAGTGCACTGTGCTTTCGTAGTATTTATATTTGCCTTGTTGACTACGAACCTGCGGAAATGTCTTACTCTTTGCGGGATGCCTGCGGGCGATTTTTAAAACAAAAAGGCCCTTCTCAGGGCCAACCCAAAGGCCCTTCTCAGGGCCAACCCAAAGGCCCTTCTCAGGGCCAACCCAAAGGCCCTTCTCAGGGCCAACCCAAAGGCCCTTCTCAGGGCCAACCCAAAGGCCCTTCTCAGGGCCAACCCAAAGGCCCTTCTCAGGGCCCACCCAAAGGCCCTTCTCAGGGCCAATCTGAGGGCGCATCGGCGTCGGAGGCTAGCCGCGCGGTGTCTGCGGCTAGCATCTATAGCTTAGCGGGCGAGTTGTTGGACTCCGACGACGAGTCCATTATTTGCGAGTCGGACGCAAGTTCGGGGATTGGTCGCCGGGAGCCGGAGAAGCGGGCCCGTCACAGTAATGGGTCCGGGGGTTCCTCGGACTCGAGGCGGCCATCCTACGCGAAGGCCAGGAAGCCGGTGTCGGACACCCACGACGTGGGTCTGGCAGAGGCCCAACACCAGTTGGACCTGTCTCGGCGGGCGCAGCTCCAGCAAGACCTGGAGGAGCGGGTTGCGGCCAAGGAGCAACGGACGCGCGCCGCCCGCGCCAAGTCCGGATACGGCGCGTCCCGCGTTCTCTATGCGGACCACTCACTGGTGGAGCTGGAGCGGATGGCTGAGGAGGACGAAGAGGAGATAGTGGAAGTCGCCTCTAAGTCCTCTAATTTAAAAGGGACTTTTCAAAAGTCCCTTAAATGCAGGGCCGCGAGCATGCGCGGCATCGTCGGGGAGCTGGTGCAGCGGAAGGCGACCGACGAAACGCGGCAACTGCAGGCGAAAGTTGATCGCCTGCAGTCAGAGGTCAGCCAGCTGCACCAGAAGCTGGCTGATGCCACGGCCCGGCCAAACCAAGCCGAGCCGAGACCAGCGGCTGAGGTCCCCCCCTCCAACCTTGAGGATATAATCCGCAAGGTCATCATGGAGGAGAGGGCCTTCACGAGAGCCTGTCTTGCGGGCATAGAGGACAGGCTCTTGCCTGAAAAGCGCCTCCGACCGCCGCTCGCGGCGGACAATAGGCCACGCGAGCTGGAGCCGGAACCTGCGCCTTTGGGAGGCCCGGCATCGGGTGCGCACCCCCAGGCCTCGAAGCCCTCCAAGGGCAAAGGGAAGGGCAAGGGCAAGAGGACCGAGGGGGCCTCTCAAACGCCCTCCACGAGCGCGGAGGCAGCGTCTGTCGCCCCAGCCGACCCCCGGAACTCGCAGGGGGAAGACGCCCTTCTTCCCTCCACCACCCCGTCCAACCAGCCCTGGACAAAAGTGGTCAAGGGGGGAAAGGGGAAAAAGCCCAAGCCCGCTGCGACTGCCCCAGCAGGCAAAAAGGCCCCAGCCGGCGGGAGGAAACTGGTCCCTCCCAAAACCGCGGCCGTCGTGGTGACCATCACCCCGGAGGCCGTGGAACGGGGGGAGACTTACGAGTCCGTTTTGGTGCGGGCGCGTCCCAATGCCGATCCAACCAAACTGGGGATCGGCACTGTGACTTGCCGGCGGACCCAAGCCGGGGCTCGAATATTCGAGTTCCCGGGGGCAGAGGCGAGTGCCCATGCGGACCTCTTTGCAGCGAAGCTCCTGGAGGTCATCGCGGATTCGGCCAAGGTGGCCCGGCCAGTCAAGTCGGCGGCCATAGAGGTGACGGACCTCGATGACTCCGTCACCAAGGAGGAGGTGGTGGCGGCGGTCGCAGCGATAGGGGGCTGTGGCGTCGCGGCGGTCCAAGGCCGGGACATAAGGCCCGGCCGCGGTGGCATGGGCACCATTCGCCTCGAGTGCCCAATCGCCGCTGCCAAAGCCGTCCTTGCCAAGGGACGGCTCACGGTAGGGTTCAGCTCGGGTGCAGTCCGGGCACTCGAGAACCAGCCTCTGCGGTGTTTCCGGTGCCTCTGCATCGGACACACCCGGCCCCTGTGTCCGTCTACGGTAGACAGGACGGACACATGCTACCGCTGCGGTAAGGAGGGCCACAAAGCCGCCTCCTGCGAGGTCGCCAAGCCGCACTGCGCGGTGTGTGCCGCCAGTGGCTGCCCGGCAGACCACGTCATGAAGGGGAGGAACTGCAATCCTCCCCCTAAGCGGGGCAAAGCGCCGACATGGTCTGCTGCAGCAGCTAGCACCGTCGTTCCTGCGGCGGCTGCGGAGGGAGGTGCGATGTCCGACTGATGGATAGAGTCGAACATCGCATCGTCTTACTCGGTCCCAGGCCGTTGGCTGGGCGACCGGGACGGCTTGGTGCCGTTGGTGTCGCGGTCTTCCACAGACTCCCCTCTCCTCTCGCTTTTAGAGAGGGGACCGGGATACGTGGCCGCCGCGTGCGAGACATGGCCCTAGTTGGTGTCAACTATGGCCCTGGTTGTGTAAGAAGGGGTTGGAGAAGGCACCGTCCTCTCCCTCCTCTTGGTGGTGATGGGCGGGCGATAGGCACGGGGGTGCCTGCGCCCGCATTGCACCCATCACCACTTTCGTCGTTCATTCCCGGGCCCGTCCACCTCCCCACGGGGAAGGCGTGAGGGGTCCGCCCTGAAGGGTACTCGTCGGCGGAGGGCTGGTAGTTGAGGCTGTGCCAGTTTCCCGGTCCTTCGCCACTCAGACGAGGCGGGAGTGCCGCTGGGTCGTTTTAGTGGGTATACCGGGTCAGACCGGGGAGTCCCACATAGCCCCCCATCCCCCGATGGGAGGGTATGCGTAATGCATTTTTTCCCAGCGCAAAAAAAAAAAAAAAAAAAAAAAGGTTAGGTTGGGGGACCACCCCACAGTGCTTGCGTCCACGTCGCGTCCCCTGGAAACGACCCAGTTCTGACCACCGTAACGGAGTGGCAGACTGGGTTGGCCAAAGTGCACTGTGCTTTCGTAGTATTTATATTTGCCTTGTTGACTACGAACCTGCGGAACTATCATGTCTAACTCTTTGCGGGATGCCTGCGGGCGATTTTTAAAACAAAAAGGCCCTTCTCAGGGCCAACCCAAAGGCCCTTCTCAGGGCCAACCCAAAGGCCCTTCTCAGGGCCAACCCAAAGGCCCTTCTCAGGGCCAACCCAAAGGCCCTTCTCAGGGCCAACCCAAAGGCCCTTCTCAGGGCCAACCCAAAGGCCCTTCTCAGGGCCAATCTGAGGGCGCATCGGCTTCGGAGGCTAGCCGCGCGGTGTCTGCGGCTAGCATCTATAGCTTAGTGGGCGAGTTGTTGGACTCCGACGACGAGTCCATTATTTGCGAGTCGGACACAAGTTCGGGGATTGGTCGCCGGGAGCCGGAGAAGCGGGCCCGTCACAGTAATGGGTCCGGGGGTTCCTCGGACTCGAGGCGGCCATCCTACGCGAAGGCCAGGAAGCCGGTGTCGGACACCCACGACGTGGGTCTGGCAGAGGCCCAACACCAGTTGGACCTGTCTCGGCGGGCGCAGCTCCAGCAAGACCTGGAGGAGCGGGTTGCGGCCAAGGAGCAACGGACGCGCGCCGCCCGCGCCAAGTCCGGATACGGCGCGTCCCGCGTTCTCTATGCGGACCACTCACTGGTGGAGCTGGAGCGGATGGCTGAGGAGGACGAAGAGGAGATAGTGGAAGTCGCCTCTAAGTCCTCTAATTTAAAAGGGACTTTTCAAAAGTCCCTTAAATGCAGGGCCGCGAGCATGCGCGGCATCGTCGGGGAGCTGGTGCAGCGGAAGGCGACCGACGAAACGCGGCAACTGCAGGCGAAAGTTGATCGCCTGCAGTCAGAGGTCAGCCAGCTGCACCAGAAGCTGGCTGATGCCACGGCCCGACCAAACCAAGCCGAGCCGAGACCAGCGGCTGAGGTCCCCCCCTCCAACCTTGAGGATATAATCCGCAAGGTCATCATGGAGGAGAGGGCCTTCACGAGAGCCTGTCTTGCGGGCATAGAGGACAGGCTCTTGCCTGAAAAGCGCCTCCGACCGCCGCTCGCGGCGGACAATAGGCCACGCGAGCTGGAGCCGGAACCTGCGCCTTTGGGAGGCCCGGCATCGGGTGCGCAGCCCCAGGCCTCGAAGCCCTCCAAGGGCAAAGGGAAGGGCAAGGGCAAGAGGACCGAGGGGGCCTCTCAAACGCCCTCAACGAGCGCGGAGGCAGCGTCTGACGCCCCAGCCGACCCCCGGAACTCCCAGACGGAAGACGCCCTTCTCCCCTCGAACACCCAGTCCAACGAGTGGACAGAAGTGGTCCGTAAGGGGAAGGGCAAGAGTAAAAAGTCGGCCACCACCCCTCCCAGCCAATCGCAGAAGACTGGCAAGGGAAAGGGGAAAGGAAAAGGGAGAAGAAAGGGGCAGCTAGTCGCCCCAAAAACCGCGGCCGTCGTGGTTACACTCACCGCGGAGGCTGCGGACCGAGGGGAGACTTACGAGTCAATTTTGGTGCGGGCGCGTCCCAATTGCGATCCAAACAAACTGGGGATCGGCACTGTGACTTGCCGGCGGACCCAAGCCGGGGCTCGAATATTCGAGTTCCCGGGGGCAGAGGCGAGTGCCCATGCGGACCTCTTTGCAGCGAAGCTCCAGGAGGTCATCGCGGATTCGGCCAAGGTGGCCCGGCCGGTCAAGTCGGCGGCCATAGAGGTGACGGACCTCGATGACTCCGTCACCAAGGAGGAGGTGTTGGCGGCGGTCGCAGCGATAGGGGGCTGTGGCGTCGCGGCGGTCCAAGGCCGGGACATAAGGCCCGGCCGCGGTGGCATGGGCACCATTCGCCTCGAGTGCCCAATCGCCGCTGCCAAAGCCGTCCTTGCCAAGGGACGGCTCACGGTAGGGTTCAGCTCGGGTGCAGTCCGGGCACTCGAGAACCAGCCTCTGCGGTGTTTCCGGTGCCTCTGCATCGGACACACCCGGCCCCTGTGTCCGTCTACGGTAGACAGGACGGACACATGCTACCGCTGCGGTAAGGAGGGCCACAAAGCCGCCTCCTGCGAGGTCGCCAAGCCGCACTGCGCGGTGTGTGCCGCCAGTGGCTGCCCGGCAGACCACGTCATGAAGGGGAGGAACTGCAATCCTCCCCCTAAGCGGGGCAAAGCGCCGACATGGTCTGCTGCAGCAGCCAACACCGTCGTTCCTGCGGCGGCTGCGGAGGGAGGTGCGATGTCCGACTGATGAATAGAGTCGAACATCGCATCGTCTTACTCGGTCCCAGGCCGTTGGCTGGGCGACCGGGACGGCTTGGTGCCGTTGGTGTCGCGGTCTTCCGCAGACTCCCCTCTCCTCTCGCTCTTAGAGAGGAGACCGGGATACGTGGCCGCCGCGTGGGAGACATGGCCCTGGTTGGTGTCATTCCGCAGTCAAAGAAGGGGTTGGAGAAGGCACCGTCCTCTCCCTCCTCTTGGTGGCGATGGGCGGGTGGCAGGCGCGGGGGCGCCTGCGCCCGCATTGCACCCATCACCACTTTCGTCGTTCATTCCCGGGCCCGTCCACCTCCCCACGGGGAAGGCGTGAGGGGTCCGCCCTGAAGGGTAATCGTCGGCGGGGGGCTGGTAGTTGAGGCTGTGCCAGTTTCCCGGTCCCTCGCCACTCAGACGAAGCGGGAGTGCCGCTGGGTCGTTTTAGTGGGTATACCGGGTCAGACCGGGGAGTCCCACATAGCCCCCCATCCCCCGATGGGAGGGTATGCGTAATGCATTTTTTCCCAGCGCAAAAAAAAAAAAAAAAAAAAAAAAAAAAAAAGGTTAGGTTAGGTTGGGGGACCCCCCACAGTGCTTGCGTCCACGTCGCGTCCCCTGGAAACGACCCAGTTCTGACCACCGTAACGGAGTGGCAGACTGGGTTGGCCAAAGTGCACTGTGATTTCGTAGCTCTAATTTTATCTTGCCTTGTCAGTACTACGAACGATGTCGATCTCTTCGCGGGATGCCTGCGGGCGATTTTTAAAACAAAAAGGCCCTTCTCAGGGCCAAACCAAAGGCCCTTCTCAGGGCCAACCCAAAGGCCCTTCTCAGGGCCAGCCAAAAGGCCCTTCTCAGGGCCCACCCAAAGGCCCTTCTCAGGGCCAGCCAAAAGGCCCTTCTCAGGGCCAACCCAAAGGCCCTTCTCAGGGCCAACCCAAAGGCCCTTCTCAGGGCCAACCCAAAGGCCCTTCTCAGGGCCAACCCAAAGGCCCTTCTCAGGGCCACCCCGACGCTCCGGCGTCAGAGACTAGCCGCGCGCCGTCTGTGGCTAGTTTCCTTGGAGGAGTGGACGAGTCGTCTGACAACGACTCGTGGATGAGTTTGTCGGACGCGGACGACTCTCGGTCGCGGAAGCGAGTCCGCAAGAGCGGTGGGTCCGGGGGCTCCTCAGCCTCAAGGTCGACGAAGTCGCCGAAGGCTAAAAAGCCGACGGTGGCCGCGGAGACCCATGTCGTTGGGCTCGCGGACGCCCAACGCCAGTTGGACCTGGCTCGACGGGCGCAGCTCCAGCAAGAGCTGGAGGAGCGGGTTGCCGCCAAAGAAAAACGGGCGCACGCCGCCCGGGAAAAGTCCGGGTACGGTGCGTCCCGTGTTGTATACGCGGACCACTCTCTGGCCGAGCTGGAGAGGATGGCGGAGGAGGACGAGGAGGAGATTGTGGAGGTCGCCTCTAAGTCCTCCAACCTGAAGGGGACCTTCCAAAAGGCCCTCAAGAGCAGGGCCGCGAGCTTGCGCGGTGTCGTCGCGGAGCTCGTCAAGCGGAAGGCCACCGACGAGACGCGGCAACTGCAGGCGAAGGTCGATCGCCTGCAGTCGGAGGTCAGCCAGCTTCATCTGAAGCTGGCTGAAGCCACGGCCCGGCCACAACAGGCCCACACAAGCCCTGCGGCAGAGGGCCCCGCCTCCAACCTTGAGGATATCATCCGCAAGGTTGTAATGGAGGAGAGGGCCTTCACGAGAGCCTGCTTTGCAGGCATCGAGGACCGGCTCTTGCCGGAGAAACGCCTTCGGCCGCCGCTTGCGGCGGATAACAGGCAGCGTGAGCCGGGGCCGTCCTCCTCCCAGACGGAAGACGCCCTGCTTCCGTCAACCACCCCATCCAACGAGTGGACCGAAGTTGTCCGCAAGGGGAAGGGCAAGGGGAAAAAGTCGGCGACCGCCCCCAACAACCCTCCCAGCCAATCGCAGACGGCCGGCAAGGGAAAGGGGAGCGGGAAGGAAAAAGGGAGGGGAAAGGGGCACCTAGTCGCCCCAAAAACCGCGGCAGTTGTGGTAACACTCACCGCGGAGGCTGCGGAGCGAGGGGAGACCTATGAATCTGTTTTGGTGCGGGCGCGTCCCAATTAGGGCATGCAAAACCGGAAAGTCATCAAAACCGGTTTTGAACATCGTTTTTTTGGGTTCAAAACCGAAAACCGGAGCTAGGTCCGGTTTTAGCAAAAAAAATCGATTTAGTATAATTTAAAAAGAAACACCATTTTTTTTAAATACCCACATAAGTCTACAAATAAAACAAATTGTATGATACATTTCTTTTTAATCCAAACCATAAAACAAACTTCGTTGGGCATAATTAGTCGAAAGTAAGCTAATTACGTTTCGAAAAATTCAATTTCGGGGACGTCCGCTGCGTAAGGAGCCGACCACGCGACCGAGCCGCGCGGGTACCTACCTCTCAGATCAGATGTAAAAGGCCACGCCCCTTTCTCCCGAAGCGGGCACGAACGCGAACCGAATTAAACCCGAAACCATCCCGCGCCCGCCGCTGCGTTGCTTTTTTCTCCGATTCACTTTGCAAAACGGACTACCACGTAAAAGCCTTTTTATTTTTCGGTTTTTTATATCTATGACACTCAGCAATAATGTGGCTTTCTATTGGTGAAAGAATTTTTAAAATCGGTTCAGTAGATCCCGAGATTACCCCTTACAATTTAACAAATATACACACAAACTTTACCTCTTTATAATATTAAGTATAGAAGTATAGATAGTATAGATAAAGATTAATTAACTGAGATCAAATCAACAACAAGTAAGTTTTTGGTAATTTTGGTACTACCTATTAAGTCTGCTATCAAAAATAATATATTTTAAACATAGAAAACACAATCAGCATCTTCAAATATTAAACACAGCCACCCACAATTACCAAAAAAATCAACATTTTTGTAACTTTGAAGACGACCTACAAAATAACATTATTATAATATGATTCATATTGCACTAAAAAAGAGATCAATAATCAACTATGTATAGTAATTTAAATAAAGCATAATTCACTTGTTTTCAAGAGATCGCTGTTCTTGATAATGTGATCTCAAGAATATAAGTGCATCCAACATTCGATCAGACAGCGAACTGCTTATTTTATAACAGAAATACCCAGCACTCGAAAACACCCTTTCACTCTCAACACTTGTTGGTAGAACACATAATAAATAATTATATGCTTCGGTGAGATACCTACACACCCCGATGCCCTCCGCTTTCATACATGGCTTGCTCTACTTTTACGAACCCAGCCAGGTCGAAATCTGAATCTGACTGATAAAAATCAAAATGTTAATTGTTAGTAACAATTAACATTGTGATTTTTATTGAGTAACAATTTGTTACTCAATAATGGGAAAACCGGAGCTGAGCTCCGGTTTTGGCTCTCAAAACCGGTTTTCAAAAATCGTTAAATTTTGGCCGATTTCCGGTTTTGCGCAAAACCGGAAAACCGGTTTTGCATGCCCTAGTCCCAATGCCGATCCAACCAAACTTGGGATCGGCACTGCGACTTGCCGGCGGACCCAAGCCGGGGCCCGCATATTCGAGTTCCCGGGGGCAGATGCGAGTGCCCATGCGGACCTCTTTGCCGCGAAGCTCCAGGAGGTCATCGCGGATTCGGCCAAGGTGGCCCGACCGGTCAAGTCGGCGGCCATAGAGGTGACGGACCTCGATGACTCCGTCACCAAGGAGGAGGTGGTGGCGGCGGTTGCAGCGATAGGGGGCTGTGGCGTCGCGGCGGTCCAAGGCCGGGACATAAGGCCCGGCCGCGGCGGCATGGGCACCATTCGCCTCGAGTGCCCAATCGCCGCTGCCAAAGCCGTCCTTGCCAAGGGACGGCTCACGGTCGGTTTCAGCTCGGGTGCAGTCCGGGCACTCGAGAACCAGCCTCTGCGGTGTTTCCGGTGCCTCGGCATCGGACACACCCGGCCCCTGTGTCCGTCCACGGTAGACAGGACGGACACATGCTACCGCTGCGGTAAGGAGGGCCACAAAGCCGCCTCCTGCGAGGTCGCCAAGCCGCACTGCGTGGTGTGTGCCGCCAGTGGCTGCCCGGCGGACCACATTATGAAGGGGAGGAACTGCAATCCTCCCCCTAAGCGGGGCAAAGCGCAGGCGCCGACCGGGCCTGCTGCTACAGTTAGCACCGTCGCTCCTGCGGCGGCTGCAGAGGGGGGTGCGATGTCCGACTGATGGATAGAGTCGAACATCGCATCCTTCAGGCGAACACCAACCACTGCAGAGCAGCCCAGGATCTGCTGATGCAGACCATGGCTGAGTGGTTGGTGGACTTGGCGGTGGTCGCCGAGCCTTACTCGGTCCCTGGCCGTTGGCTGGGCGACCGGGACGGCTTGGTGGCGTTGGTGTCGCGGCCTTCCACGGACTCCCCTCCCCTCTCGCTCTTAGAGAGGGGACCGGGATACGTGGCCGCCGCGTGGGGAGACATGGCCCTGGTGGGGGTCTATTTCTCTCCAAACCGCCCTCTCTCGGACTTCGAGGATTTTCTCGAAATCATCACCGCAGTCGTAGGGAGGGCGGCGCCGCGCCAGGTCGTGGTGTTGGGTGACCTGAACGCCAAGTCGGTGGCCTGGGGCAACCTGGCCGCCGGGTGCAACGTCCGGGGACGCGCCGTCGAGTTTTGGGCGGCCTCATGTGGTGTGTCCCTCCTCAACAGGGGGGCGGTCCACACGTGTGTGCGGCAACAGGGCGGGTCGGTGGTGGACGTCTCGTTTGCCACGCCCGTGCTGGCCGCCCGCGTCGTCAACTGGCGGGTAGAGATGGTGGAGACCTTGTCGGACCACCGATATGTGCGGTTCGACATCTCCATCCGGGGAGGGGAAATGGCCCGCGCTGTGCAATCTCCCTTCCCGCGGTGGGCACTCACCCGCCTGGACCGGGAGGCAGCTAAGGAGGCGGCCTTTCTTCAGGACTGGCTGTCGCCCCCCGTCGAGGTCCTGGACGTGGACGCCGCAGCGGTCCGGCTCAGGGAATCCCTGACAGAGGTGTGCAACTCCAGCATGCCTCGGTCTCGCCGTCCGCCTCCCCGTCGCGCCGTCTATTGGTGGACGGAGGAGCTGGCGGCGCTCAGGGCCGCCTGCGTGGCGGCCAGAAGGGCCTACACGCGGAGCCGACGACGCAGCGCCCAAAACCGAGTCCGGGCAGAGGAGGACCTCCTATACGCCTCTTACCGAGAGGCGACGACGGTCCTCAAAGCTGCAATGGGCGCTGCAAAAGACTCGGCGAGGGCCGAGATGCTGGAGGGTCTCGACAGGGATCCTTATGGGAGACCATACAGGGTGGCGCGGAACCAGCTACGCCCTTATGGTCCCCCACTGACGGAGACGCTCGAGCCAGCGTTGCTGGACGGGGTGGTCCGGTCCCTGTTTCCGCGCAGGGCCGACTTCACCCCGCCAACGATGGATCCCCCGCAAGGGGCGGCTTCGCCGGATGAGGAGGTCCCCCCGGTGACGGCGGCGGAGTTCTACGCGGGGGTTCTCAGCCTCCGCGCGAAGAAGACGGCCCCTGGACCAGACGGCGTCCCCGCACGGGTGGTGGCGATCGCCGCCTCCCAAATGGAGGACAGGTTTCGGGACCTCTTCAGCGCGTGCTTTACGGCTGGAAGGTTCCCGAAACTGTGGAAGGAGGGGCAGCTATGCCTCCTCCGAAAGGAGGGACGCCCGGTGGACTCCCCATCGGCATACCGGCCCATCGTCCTGCTCGATGAGGTCGGTAAATTGTTCGAGGGGATTGTCGCCTCCCGGCTTGATAGCCTTTTGCGGGGGGTAGGGCCGGATTTGTCGGATGCCCAATTTGGTTTCCGTCGTGGGCGTTCGACAATCGACGCGCTGGCCCTACTCAAGGGCCAAGTGAAGGAGGCGGTGGAGGCGGGGGACGGAGTGCTGGCGGTGTCATTCGACATTGCAAACGCCTTCAACTCCGTCCCCCACTCGACGATATTGGAGGCGCTCCGGTATCACGGAGTGCCCCAATACCTGCGGAACCTCCTGGCCAGCTACTTGGAGGGCCGAGAGGTCCTCCTCGTGGACAAAACGGCCACAGTGAGGCGGTACGGCGCAGAGTCCGGTGTTCCGCAAGGGTCAGTGCTGGGGCCCCCCCTGTGGAACATCGGGTTCGACTGGCTCCTACGGGGAGCCCTCCTCCAGGGTACGAGTGTCATCTGCTACGCGGATGACACTCTCCTCACTGCCCGGGGGAGGAACTTTGGGGACGCGGCCTGTTTGGCCTCGGCTGGCGGGTCCTTGGTTGCAGAGAGGATCCGCCACCTGGGATTGAAGGTGGCGCTGCACAAGACCGAGGCCGTGTTCTTTCGCGGGCCTCGGCAGCGCTGCCCTCCCGACGCTCACATTGTCGTGGAGGGCGTCAGAATAGAGGTCCAGCCCCAGATGAAATATCTGGGCCTGGTGCTGGACGACAGGTGGCGCTTCGGCCCGCATTTCAGCGGGCTGTCGACGCGCCTGCTGAAGACCGCGAACGCCCTGTCCTGGCTCCTCCCAAACCTGGGAGGTCCGAAGGCGCGATGCCGGCGCTTGTATGCCGGCATCCTTAAGAGCATGGCCCTTTACGGGGCCCCAATCTGGGCGGACTCCCTCCATAGGAGGGAGAACGCCACTGCCATCCGCAGGCCACAAAGGGCCATTGCACTGCGGGTGGCGAGGGCCTACCGATCGGTGGGGTTCTCGGCGGCGTGCGCTCTGGCCGGCACCCCTCCTTGGGAGCTCGAGGCATGGGTGCTGACCAGAGTGTACGAATGGACGGCGCGGCGTAAGGCACTCGGGGAGCTCCCCGCCGCAGAAGAGCGAGAGGCCGTGCGGCAAGAGGCGAAGGACGCAATCGTCCATCATTGGACGGAGGACCTCGCCGCAGCCGCTTTTGGCCGCCGGACGTTGGACGCGCTCGGTCCGGTCCTGCAGGGCTGGCTCGAGCGGTCCCACGGTTTCCTCTCTTTCCGTCTGGTGCAGGTGTTGTCCGGCCATGGGTGTTTCGGATCGTACCTGCACCGGATCCGAAGGGAGGAGACCCCGGCGTGCCACGACTGTGGCGCGGCGGAGGACACGGCGCAGCACACCCTCGAGGTGTGCCCGGCTTGGTCCGAGCTGCGCCGCGGTCTGACCGCGGTGATTGGACAGGACCTCTCACTTCCCGGCGTAGTCAACGCCATGCTGGGGAGCGAGGAGGCCTGGGCAGCGGTTGCCTCCTTTTGCGAGGATGCAATCTCGCAAAAGGAGGAGGCGGAGCGCGCGCGGGAGGACGACCCTCTCGCTGCGCCACTCCGCAGACGAAGAAGGGGTCGGAGAAGGCGCCGTCCTCTCCCTCCTCATGGTGGCGATGGGCGGGTGGCAGGCACGGGGGTGCCTGCGCCCGCATTGCACCCATCACCACCTTCGTCAAGCATTCCCGGACCCGTCCTCCCCCCCCCTACGGGCGTGGGGTGAGGGCGTGAGGGGTCCGCCCTGAGGGGCCATCGTCGGCGGAGGACTGGTCGTTAAGGCTGTGCCAGTTTCCCAGTCCCTCGCCACTCAGACGAAGCGGGAATGCCGCTGGGTCTTTTTAGTGGGTATACCGGGTCAGACCGGGGAGTCCCACATAGCCCCCCATCCCCCGATGGGAGGGTATGCGTAATGCATTTTTTCCCAGCGCAAAAAAAAAAAAAAAAAAAAAAAAAAAAAAGGTTAGGTTAGGTTGGGGGACCCCCCACAGTGCTTGCGTCCACGTCGCGTCCCCTGGAAACGACCCAGTTCTGACCACCGTAACGGAGTGGCAGACTGGGTTGGCCAAAGTGCACTGTGCATTCGTAGTACCATTTTATATTTGCCTTGTTTTCTACGAATTTGCGGAACTATCATGTCGAGCTCTACGCGGGATGCCTGCGGGCGATTTTTAAAACAAAAAGGCCCTTCTCAGGGCCAGCCAAAAGGCCCTTCTCAGGGCCAACCCAAGGGCCCTTCTCAGGGCCAACCCAAAGGCCCTTCTCAGGGCCAACCCAAAGGCCCTTCTCAGGGCCAGCCAAAAGGCCCTTCTCAGGGCCCACCCAAAGGCCCTTCTCAGGGCCAACCAAAAGGCCCTTCTCAGGGCCAATCTGAGGGCGCATCGGCGTCGGAGGCTAGCCGCGCGGTGTCTGCGGCTAGCATCTATAGCTTAGCGGACGAGTTGTTGGACTCCGACAACGAGTCCATTATCTGCGAGTCGGACGCAAGTTCGGGGATTGGTCGCCGGGAGCCGGAGAAGCGGGCCCGTCACAGAAATGGGTCCGGGGGTTCCTCGGACTCGAGGCGGCCATCCTACGCGAAGACCAGGAAGCCGGTGTCGGACACCCACGACGTGGGTCTGGCAGAGGCCCAACACCAGTTGGACCTGTCTCGGCGGGCGCAGCTCCAGCAAGACCTGGAGGAGCGGGTTGCGGCTAAGGAGCAACGGACGCGCGCCGCCCGGGCCAAGTCCGGATACGGCGCGTCCCGCGTTGTCTATGCGGACCACTCACTGGTGGAGCTGGAGCGGATGGCTGAGGAGGACGAAGAGGAGATAGTGGAAGTCGCCTCTAAGTCCTCTAATTTAAAGGGGACTTTTCAAAAGTCCCTTAAATGCAGGGCCGCGAGCATGCGCGGCATCGTCGGGGAGCTGGTGCAGCGGAAGGCGACCGACGAAACGCGGCAACTGCAGGCGAAAGTCGATCGCCTGCAGTCAGAGGTCAGCCAGCTGCACCAGAAGCTGGCTGATGCCACGGCCCGGCCAAACCAAGCCGAGCCGAGACCAGCGGCTGAGGTCCCTCCCTCCAACCTTGAGGATATAATCCGCAAGGTCATCATGGAGGAGAGGGCCTTCACGAGAGCCTGTCTTGCGGGCATAGAGGACAGGCTCTTGCCTGAAAAGCGCCTCCGACCGCCGCTCGCGGCGGACAATAGGCCACGCGAGCTGGAGCCGGAACCTGCGCCTTTGGGAGGCCCAGCATCGGGTGCGCAGCCCCAGGCCTCGAAGCCCTCCAAGGGCAAAGGGAAGGGCAAGGGCAAGAGGACCAAGGAGGCCTCTCAAACGCCCTCCACGAGCGCGGAGGCAGCGTCTGACGCCCCAGCCGACCCCCGGAACTCGCAGGGGGAAGACGCCCTTCTTCCCTCCAACACCCCGTCCAACCAGCCCTGGACAAAAGTGGTCAAGGGGGGAAAGGGGAAAAAGCCCAAGCCCGCTGCGACTGCTCCAGCAGGCAAAAAGGCTCCAGCCGGCGGGAGAAAACTGGTTCCTCCCAAAACCGCGGCCGTCGTGGTGACCATCACCCCGGAGGCCGTGGAACGGGGGGAGACGTACGCGTCCGTAATGAAGCAGGCGCGTACCAACGCCGATCCTACCCAACTAGGGATCGGTACACCGTCGTGCCGCCGGACCCAGGCCGGGGCTCGAATTTTCGAGTTCCCGGGGGCTCAGGGCAGCGCCAACGCGGACCTCTTCGCAACCAAGTTGCAAGAGGTCATTGCGGACGTGGCAAAAGTCGCCAGGCCCGAGAAGTCTGTAGCCTTGGAGGTGACCGACCTCGACGACTCGGTCACAAAGGAGGAGGTGGTGGCGGCGGTCGCAGCTATGGGGGGCTGTGGCGTCACAGCGGTGCAAGGTCGGGCCATCAGGCCCGGCCGCGGTGGCATGGGCACCATTCGCCTTGAGTGCCCAGTCGCCGCAGCTATAGCCGTCCTCGCCAAGGGACGGCTTGCTGTCGGATTCAGCTCGGGTGTAGTCCGGGCACTCGCAGCCAAGCCCCTGCGCTGCTATAAGTGCTTAGGAGTCGGACACACTCGGGCCCTTTGTCCGTCCGAGGTCGACAGGGCGGATAATTGTTTCCGATGTGGCAAGGACGGGCACAAGTCCGCCTCCTGCGAGGCCGCCACGCCGCACTGCGCGGTGTGTGCCGCCAGTGGCTGCCCGGCGGGCCACGTGACGATGGGGAGGAAGTGCAATCCCCCCCCAAAGAAGGGCAAAGTGCAGGCGTCGATCCGGCCTGTCGCTGCCGCCGCCATCCCTGAGGCTGGGACTTCGGCGGCCGTGGAGGGTGATGCGATGTCTGATTGATGGATAGGGTCAGACATCGCATCCTCCAGGTGAACACCAACCACTGCAGAGCAGCCCAGGATCTGCTGATGCAGACCATGGCTGAGTGGTTGGTGGACGTGGCGGTGGTTGCCGAGCCGTACTCGGTCCCTGGCCGTTGGCTGGGTGACCGGGATGGCTCGGTGGCATTGGTTGCGCGGTCTTCCACGGACTCCCCTCCCCTCTCGCTCTTAGAGAGGGGACCGGGATACGTGGCCGCCGCGTGGGCGGATGTGGCACTGGTGGGAGTATATTTCTCACCAAACCGCCCTCTCTCGGATTTCGAGAATTTTCTGGAAATCCTCACCGCAGTGGTCGGGAGGGCGGCGCCACGCCAGGTCGCAATATTGGGCGACCTGAACGCCAAGTCGACGGCCTGGGGCAACCCGGCCGTTTCCTGCAACGTCCGGGGTCGCGCCGTGGAATTTTGGGCGGCGTCGTGCGGTGTGTCCCTCTTAAACAGAGGGACCGTCCACACATGTGTGCGGCAGCGGGGAGGGTCGGTGGTCGACGTCTCGTTTGCCACCCCCGTGCTAGCCGCGCACGTCGCGAACTGGCGGGTGGAGATGGTGGAGACCTTGTCGGACCACCGATATGTGCGGTTCGACATCTCCACCCAGAGCTCCCTGGGGACGGTCCGCTCGGGCCAATCCAGGTTCCCACGGTGGGCTCTCACCCGCCTGGACCGAGAGGCTGCGGAGGAGGCGGCGTTCGTCCAAGACTGGCTCGCGCCTCCTGTCGAGGCCCTTGACGTGGACGCCGCGGCGATCCAGCTGAGGGGGTCCCTGACCGAGGTGTGCAACTCCAGCATGCCCCGGTCTCGCCGCCCACCTCCCCGCCGCGCCGTCTATTGGTGGTCGGAGGAACTGGCGGGGCTCCGATCCGCCTGCGTAGCGGCCAGGAGGGCCTACACGCGGAGTCGGAGGCGCAGGACCCGAGACCCCACCAACGAGGAGGGCCTCTATGCCTCTTACGTCGAGGCAAAGACGGTCCTCAAGGCGGCAATGCGCGCGGCCGAGGACTCGGCGAGAGCCGAGATGCTGGAGGGTCTCGACAGGGACCCCTATGGTAGACCATACAAGGCGGCGCGGAATAAACTGCGCCTCTGTGGTCCTCCACTGACGGAGTCCCTCGAGCCGGCATTGCTGGATGGGGTGGTCCGGTCCCTGTTCCCGCCCAGGGCCGACTTCGCCCCGCCAGCGATGGACCCTCCGCGGGAGGCGATTCCGCCGGAGGAAGCGGAGGAGGAGGTCCCCGCGGTTACGGCGTCGGAACTTTACGCGGGGACTCTCCGCCTCCGCGCTAAGAACACGGCCCCAGGGCCGGACGGCGTTCCCGCACGGGTGGTGGCTATCGCCGCCTCACTGATGGAGGAGAGGTTTCGGGACCTCTTTAGCGCGTGTTTCACGACTGGAAGGTTCCCGAAACCTTGGAAGGAGGGGCGGTTATGCCTCCTCCGGAAGGAGGGACGCCCGGCGGACTCCCCCTCGGCTTACCGGCCCATCGTTTTGCTCGACGAGGTCGGTAAGTTATTCGAGGGGATAATCGCCGACCGGCTGAATAGCCTGCTGGGGACGGTGGGGCCGGACCTGTCGGACGCCCAATTCGGGTTCCGACGGGGTCGTTCGACGGTCGACGCGTTGGCCCTACTCAAGGGCCAGGTGAGGGAGGCAGTCGAGGCGGGTGACGGAGTGTTGGCGGTGTCTTTCGACATAGCAAACGCCTTCAACTCTGTCCCCCACTCGACAATCTTGGAGGCACTCCGGTACCACGGCGTGCCTCAGTACTTGCGCCAACTCTTGGCCAGCTACTTGGAGGACCGGGTGGTCCTCCTTGAGGACAAGACGGCCAGAGTGAGGCGATATGGCGCAGAGTCCGGTGTTCCACAGGGGTCGGTCTTAGGACCACCGCTGTGGAACATTGGATTCGACTGGCTCCTGCGGGGGAACCTCCTCCAAGGCACGAGCATCATTTGCTACGCAGATGATACCCTCCTCATTGCCCGGGGGAGGGACTTCAGGGAGGCGGCCAGTCTGGCCTCTGCTGGCGGATCCTTAGTGGCGGGAAGGATCCGCCGCCTTGGGCTGAAAGTTGCGCTGCACAAAACCGAGGCCGTGTACTTCCACGGGCCTCGGCAGCGCATCCCTCCTGACGGCCACATTGTGGTGGAGGGCGTCAGGATCGAGGTCAAGGCCCAGATGAAATATTTGGGCCTTGTACTCGACAGCAGGTGGCGCTTCGGCCCACACTTCAGCGGGCTGTCGACGCGCCTGCTGAAGACCGCGAACGCCCTGTCCTGGCTCCTCCCGAACCTGGGAGGTCCGAAGGCGCGATGCCGGCGCTTGTATGCCGGCATCCTTAAGAGCATGGCCCTTTACGGGGCCCCAATCTGGGCGGACTCCCTCCACAGGAGGGAGAACGCCACTGCCATCCGCAGGCCACAAAGGGCCATTGCACTGCGGGTGGCGAGGGCCTACCGATCGGTGGGGTTCTCGGCGGCGTGCGCTCTGGCCGGCACCCCTCCTTGGGAGCTCGAGGCATGGGTGCTGACCAGAGTGTACGAATGGACGGCGCGGCGTAAGGCGCTCGGGGAGCTCCCCGCCGCAGAAGAGCGAGAGGCCGTGCGGCAAGAGGCGAAGGACGCAATCGTCCATCATTGGACGGAGGACCTCGCCTCTGCCGCTTTTGGTCGCCGAACTGTGGACGCGCTCGGGCCAGTCCTGAAGGATTGGCTTGAGCGGTCCCACGGTTTCCTCTCTTTCCGTCTGGTGCAGGTGTTATCCGGCCATGGCTGTTTCGGATCGTACCTGCACCGGTTAGGGAGGGAGGAGACCCCGGCGTGCCACGACTGTGGCGCGCCGGAGGACACGGCGCAGCACACCCTCGAGGTGTGCCCAGCTTGGTCCGAGCTGCGCCGCGGTCTGACCGCGGTGGTTGGACAGGACCTCTCACTTCCCGGCGTAGTCAACGCCATGCTGGGGAGCGAGGAGGCCTGGACAGCGGTTGCCTCCTTTTGCGAGGATGTAATCTCGCAAAAGGAGGAGGCGGAGCGCGCGCGGGAGGACGACCCTCTCGCTGCGCCTCTCCGCAGACGAAGAAGTGGTCGGAGAAGGCGCCGTCCTCTCCCTCCTCATGGTGGCGATGGGCGGGTGGCAGGCACGGGGGTGCCTGCGCCCGCATTGCACCCATCACCACCTTCGTCAAGCATTCCCGGACCCGTCCTCCCCCCCCCTACGGGCGTGGGGTGAGGGCGTGAGGGGTCCGCCCTGAGGGGCCATCGTCGGCGGAGGACTGGTCGTTAAGGCTGTGCCAGTTTCCCAGTCCCTCGCCACTCAGACGAAGCGGGAATGCCGCTGGGTCTTTTTAGTGGGTATACCGGGTCAGACCGGGGAGTCCCACATAGCCCCCCATCCCCCGATGGGAGGGTATGCGTAATGCATTTTTTCCCAGCGCAAAAAAAAAAAAAAAAAAAAAAAGGTTAGGTTAGGTTGGAACTGCAATCCTCCCCCTAAGCGGGGCAAAGCGCCGACATGGTCTGCTGCAGCAGCTAGCACCGTCGTTCCTGCGGCGGCTGCGGAGGGAGGTGCGATGTCCGACTGATGGATAGAGTCGAACATCGCATCGTCTTACTCGGTCCCAGGCCGTTGGCTGGGCGACTGGGACGGCTTGGTGCCGTTGGTGTCGCGGTCTTCCACAGACTCCCCTCTCCTCTCGCTTTTAGAGAAGGGACCGGGATACGTGGCCGCCGCGTGCGAGACATGGCCCTAGTTGGTGTCAACTATGGCCCTGGTTGTGTAAGAAGGGGTTGGAGAAGGCACCGTCCTCTCCCTCCTCTTGGTGGTGATGGGTGGGCGACAGGCACGGGGGTGCCTGCGCCCGCATTGCACCCATCACCACTTTCGTCGTTCATTCCCGGGCCCGTCCACCTCCCCACGGGGAAGGCGTGAGGGGTCCGCCCTGAAGGGTACTCGTCGGCGGAGGGCTGGTAGTTGAGGCTGTGCCAGTTTCCCGGTCCTTCACCACTCAGACGAAGCGGGAGTGCCGCTGGGTCGTTTTAGTGGGTATACCGGGTCAGACCGGGGAGTCCCACATAGCCCCCCATCCCCCGATGGGAGGGTATGCGTAATGCATTTTTTCCCAGCGCAAAAAAAAAAAAAAAAAAAAAAAAAAAAAAGGTTAGGTTAGGTTAGGTTAGGTTTTTTTTTTTTTTTTTTTTTTTTTTTTTTTTTTTTTTTTTCTACTTCTACCTCCAACGGAATTGGAGCCTATGTTAGGCTTATCGTTCATACAAGTTCTCGCAGTTATTCTTCTCGCACTTTCATTCTGCATACTTTGTCTTTCTATCATACCATCTTCTTTCTGTCTCTAAGGGTAGGACGCCCTTCTACTTTCCCTATTCTGTACTCTACTTCATGTTCTTTCTTTTTATTTGGGGTGTAACGCAAGACAACTGTTTTTTATTATTCTTTACAGTGGTTTTTACATAAATTCTTACATTCTGTGTTGTTTTAGCATACAACAATCTTAATTCTATTCTTATTTCTATTACATGTTTCTTAGGTCTACTTTTATTTTCTATTCCTTATTTCTACTTTAATTGTTGTTAACATTTTTACAACTTTCTTATATTCTATTCTTACCTCTATTTACATGGTTCTTACAAAAATCTTAATTGTATTCTTATTTCTATTACATGTTTCTTAAGTCTACTTTTATTTACCTTTCCTTATTATTACTATTGCTTATTACTATTACAGATGTTCTTAACCCTTTTACAACTTTCTTATGTTCTATTCTTACCTCTATTTATTCTATGCCTTCTTATTTTTATTGCGGTTTTACGACTACTGACACTAGTTTTTGAGTATGGCAGCTTATTATTAATTAGACACATTTATTAATTTCCTGGCGTTTCTGAGCACATTTTATTATGTCTGTTTTCAATGCTTGACCCTAATATTCTATACAATATTATGTAAGCATCTTTTCTTATGCCGTTTTGTTTCTTTTTATCACTCTTTCACATATTTTAACGCAAAATTCCAGAAACGACTCCCTCTTTTTACTCTTCATAATGAGCCACACATTTTCGGGGTCTAATTTGGTGTCAAGTATATGCTCAGCCACAATTCTTTCCTGGTCGAATACGGGGCAATCGAACAATATATGTGGCACCGTCTCAGCAATGTTAGGATCGCAGATGCACGATGGGCTCTCCTTGCACTTGAAGCGATTCAAGTATTCCGAGAAACCACCGTGCCCCGTCATGATCTGAGTAGTAATGTTACTGATTTTTACTTTCCTGACTATCCCGTACGCCGCCACCGCATCCGGAAAGAATAATTTCGTCCCAGAAGCCGTTTCTCCTGCGCAGTATCTCTGGTTCCACACATCAAGCGTTGCCGTTCGGATGCATCGCTTGACGTATGAAATCGGACACAAGTCATAGTCGGGCTTTCGTTTGGAACCTTCAGCGGCCCTTTTGGCTAGTTCATCAGCCCTCTCATTTCCGTCCAGCCCCACGTGGGCTTTGATCCAAAACAAGGTAACAGCTTTGTTTTTGATCAATAGGGACCTAAGGTTGGCCCTTGTCTCTACTGCCAGGGGGTGGTGTCGATTGTAGTTCTGTATGGTTTGGAGGGCTGCCATGGAGTCGCTGAAAATTCCAAACGATTGAGCACTGTGCTTAAGGATCTCCCTGGTTGCAACGCATATTGCAAGAAGCTCAGCCTGGTAAACGGTGGAGTAGTGTGGGAGAGCGAGTTTGCGAGCTTTGGTTTCGGCGTCACCTCTCCAAATGGACAGGGCCGCTCCAACCTTGCCCCCAATCTTGCTCCCATCCGTAAAGATACGAACCTCAAGTTCGTTCTGGGCATCTAGTTGGCTGGGCGACCGGGACGGCTTGGTGCCGTTGGTGCCGCGGTCTTCCACAGACTCCCCTCTCCTCTCGCTTTTAGAGAGGGGACCGGGATACGTGGCCGCCGCGTGGGAGACATGGCCCTGGTAGGTGTCATTCCGCAGTCGAAGAAGGGGTTGGAGAAGGCACCGTCCTCTCCCTCCTCTTGGTGGCGATGGGCGGGTGGCAGGCGCGGGGGCGCCTGCGCCCGCATTGCACCCATCACCACTTTCGTCGTTCATTCCCGGGCCCGTCCACCTCCCCACGGGGAAGGCGTGAGGGGTCCGCCCTGAAGGGTAATCGTCGGCGGGGGGCTGGTAGTTGAGGCTGTGCCAGTTTCCCGGTCCCTCGCCACTCAGACGAAGCGGGAGTGCCGCTGGGTCGTTTTAGTGGGTATACCGGGTCAGACCGGGGAGTCCCACATAGCCCCCCATCCCCCGATGGGAGGGTATGCGTAATGCATTTTTTCCCAGCGCAAAAAAAAAAAAAAAAAAAAAAAAAAAAAAAAAAAAAAAAAAAAAAAGGTTAGGTTAGGTTAGGTTAGGTTAGGTTAGGTTAGGTTGGGGGACCACCCCACAGTGCTTGCGTCCACGTCGCGTCCCCTGGAAACGACCCAGTTCTGACCACCGTAACGGAGTGGCAGACTGGGTTGGCCAAAGTGCACTGTGCTTTCGTAGTATTTATATTTGCCTTGTTGACTACGAACCTGCGGAACTATCATGTCTAACTCTTTGCGGGATGCCTGCGGGCGATTTTCAAAACAAAAAGGCCCTTCTCAGGGCCAACCCAAAGGCCCTTCTCAGGGCCAACCCAAAGGCCCTTCTCAGGGCCAACCCAAAGGCCCTTCTCAGGGCCAACCCAAAGGCCCTTCTCAGGGCCAACCCAAAGGCCCTTCTCAGGGCCCACCCAAAGGCCCTTCTCAGGGCCAATCTGAGGGCGCATCGGCGTCGGAGGCTAGCCGCGCGGTGCCTGCGGCTAGCATCTATAGCTTAGCGGGCGAGTTGTTGGACTCCGACGACGAGTCCATTATTTGCGAGTCGGACGCAAGTTCGGGGATTGGTCGCCGGGAGCCGGAGAAGCGGGCCCGTCACAGTAATGGGTCCGGGGGTTCCTCGGACTCGAGGCGGCCATCCTACGCGAAGGCCAGGAAGCCGGTGTCGGACACCCACGACGTGGGTCTGACAGAGGCCCAACACCAGTTGGACCTGTCTCGGCGGGCGCAGCTCCAGCAAGACCTGGAGGAGCGGGTTGCGGCCAAGGAGCAACGGACGCGCGCCGCCCGCGCCAAGTCCGGATACGGCGCGTCCCGCGTTCTCTATGCGGACCACTCACTGGTGGAGCTGGAGCGGATGGCTGAGGAGGACGAAGAGGAGATAGTGGAAGTCGCCTCTAAGTCCTCTAATTTAAAAGGGACTTTTCAAAAGTCCCTTAAATGCAGGGCCGCGAGCATGCGCGGCATCGTCGGGGAGCTGGTGCAGCGGAAGGCGACCGACGAAACGCGGCAACTGCAGGCGAAAGTTGATCGCCTGCAGTCAGAGGTCAGCCAGCTGCACCAGAAGCTGGCTGATGCCACGGCCCGGCCAAACCAAGCCGAGCCGAGACCAGCGGCTGAGGTCCCCCCCTCCAACCTTGAGGATATAATCCGCAAGGTCATCATGGAGGAGAGGGCTTTCACGAGAGCCTGTCTTGCGGGCATAGAGGACAGGCTCTTGCCTGAAAAGCGCCTCCGACCGCCGCTCGCGGCGGACAATAGGCCACGCGAGCTGGAGCCGGAACCTGCGCCTTTGGGAGGCCCGGCATCGGGTGCGCAGCCCCAGGCCTCGAAGCCCTCCAAGGGCAAAGGGAAGGGCAAGGGCAAGAGGACCGAGCCGAGGCCGCCGCTTGCGGCGGATAACAAGCAGTGCGAGCCGGAGCCGTCCTCCTCCCAGACGGAAGACGCCCAGCTTCCCTCAACCACCCCGTCCAACGAGTGGACAGAAGTGGTCCGTAAGGGGAAGGGCAAGAGTAAAAAGTCGGCCACCACCCCTCCCAGCCAATCGCAGAAGACTGGCAAGGGAAAGGGGAAAGGAAAGGGGAAGGGGAAGCTAGTCGCCCCAAAAACCGCGGCCGTCGTGGTGACGCTCACCGCGGAGGCTGCGGACCGAGGGGAGACTTACGAGTCCGTTTTGGTGCGGGCGCGTCCCAATGCCGATCCAACCAAACTGGGGATCGGCACTGTGACTTGCCGGCGGACCCAAGCCGGGGCTCGAATATTCGAGTTCCCGGGGGCAGAGGCGAGTGCCCATGCGGACCTCTTTGCAGCGAAGCTCCTGGAGGTCATCGCGGATTCGGCCAAGGTGGCCCGGCCGGTCAAGTCGGCGGCCATAGAGGTGACGGACCTCGATGACTCCGTCACCAAGGAGGAGGTGGTGGCGGCGGTCGCAGCGATAGGGGGCTGTGGCGTCGCGGCGGTCCAAGGCCGGGACATAAGGCCCGGCCGCGGTGGCATGGGCACCATTCGCCTCGAGTGCCCAATCGCCGCTGCCAAAGCCGTCCTTGCCAAGGGACGGCTCACGGTAGGGTTCAGCTCGGGTGCAGTCCGGGCACTCGAGAACCAGCCTCTGCGGTGTTTCCGGTGCCTCTGCATCGGACACACCCGGCCCCTGTGTCCGTCTACGGTAGACAGGACGGACACATGCTACCGCTGCGGTAAGGAGGGCCACAAAGCCGCCTCCTGCGAGGTCGCCAAGCCGCACTGCGCGGTGTGTGCCGCCAGTGGCTGCCCGGCAGACCACGTCATGAAGGGGAGGAACTGCAATCCTCCCCCTAAGCGGGGCAAAGCGCCGACATGGACTGCTGCAGCAGCTAGCACCGTCGTTCCTGCGGCGGCTGCGGAGGGAGGTGCGATGTCCGACTGATGCATAGAGTCGAACATCGCATCGTCTTACTTGGTCCCAGGCCGTTGGCTGGGCGACCGGGACGGCTTGGTGCCGTTGGTGTCGCGGTCTTCCACAGACTCCCCTCTCCTCTCGCTCTTAGAGAGGGGACCGGGATACGTGGCCGCCGCGTGGGAGACATGGCCCTGGTTGGTGTCAATCCGCAGTCGAAGAAGGGGTTGGAGAAGGCACCGTCCTCTCCCTCCTCTTGGTGGCGATGGGCGGGTGGCAGGCGCGGGGGCGCCTGCGCCCGCATTGCACCCATCACCACTTTCGTCGTTCATTCCCGGGCCCGTCCACCTCCCCACGGGGAAGGCGTGAGGGGTCCGCCCTGAAGGGTAATCGTCGGCGGGGGGCTGGTAGTTGAGGCTGTGCCAGTTTCCCGGTCCCTCGCCACTCAGACGAAGCGGGAGTGCCGCTGGGTCGTTTTAGTGGGTATACCGGGTCAGACCGGGGAGTCCCACATAGCCCCCCATCCCCCGATGGGAGGGTATGCGTAATGCATTTTTTCCCAGCGCAAAAAAAAAAAAAAAAAAAAAAAAAAAAAAAAAAAAAAAAAAGGTTAGGTTAGGTTAGGTTAGGTTAGGTTAGGTTAGGTTAGGTTAGGTTAGGTTAGGTTAGGTTAGGTTAGGTTAGGTTAGGTTAGGTTAGGTTAGGTTAGGTTAGGTTAGGTTAGGTTAGGTTAGGTTAGGTTAGGTTAGGTTAGGTTAGGTTAGGTTAGGTTAGGTTAGGTTAGGTTAGGTTAGGTTAGGTTAGGTTAGGTTAGGTTAGGTTAGGTTAGGTTAGGTTAGGTTAGGTTAGGTTAGGTTAGGTTAGGTTAGGTTAGGTTAGGTTAGGTTAGGTTAGGTTAGGTTAGGTTAGGTTAGGTTAGGTTAGGTTAGGTTAGGTTAGGTTAGGTTAGGTTAGGTTAGGTTAGGTTAGGTTAGGTTAGGTTAGGTTAGGTTAGGTTAGGTTAGGTTAGGTTAGGTTAGGTTAGGTTAGGTTAGGTTAGGTTAGGTTAGGTTAGGTTAGGTTAGGTTAGGTTAGGTTAGGTTAGGTTAGGTTAGGTTAGGTTAGGTTAGGTTAGGTTAGGTTAGGTTAGGTTAGGTTAGGTTAGGTTAGGTTAGGTTAGGTTAGGTTAGGTTAGGTTAGGTTAGGTTAGGTTAGGTTAGGTTAGGTTAGGTTAGGTTAGGTTAGGTTAGGTTAGGTTAGGTTAGGTTAGGTTAGGTTAGGTTAGGTTAGGTTAGGTTAGGTTAGGTTAGGTTAGGTTAGGTTAGGTTAGGTTAGGTTAGGTTAGGTTAGGTTAGGTTAGGTTAGGTTAGGTTAGGTTAGGTTAGGTTAGGTTAGGTTAGGTTAGGTTAGGTTAGGTTAGGTTAGGTTAGGTTAGGTTAGGTTAGGTTAGGTTAGGTTAGGTTAGGTTAGGTTAGGTTAGGTTAGGTTAGGTTAGGTTAGGTTAGGTTAGGTTAGGTTAGGTTAGGTTAGGTTAGGTTAGGTTAGGTTAGGTTAGGTTAGGTTAGGTTAGGTTAGGTTAGGTTAGGTTAGGTTAGGTTAGGTTAGGTTAGGTTAGGTTAGGTTAGGTTAGGTTAGGTTAGGTTAGGTTAGGTTAGGTTAGGTTAGGTTAGGTTAGGTTAGGTTAGGTTAGGTTAGGTTAGGTTAGGTTAGGTTAGGTTAGGTTAGGTTAGGTTAGGTTAGGTTAGGTTAGGTTAGGTTAGGTTAGGTTAGGTTAGGTTAGGTTAGGTTAGGTTAGGTTAGGTTAGGTTAGGTTAGGTTAGGTTAGGTTAGGTTAGGTTAGGTTAGGTTAGGTTAGGTTAGGTTAGGTTAGGTTAGGTTAGGTTAGGTTAGGTTAGGTTAGGTTAGGTTAGGTTAGGTTAGGTTAGGTTAGGTTAGGTTAGGTTAGGTTAGGTTAGGTTAGGTTAGGTTAGGTTAGGTTAGGTTAGGTTAGGTTAGGTTAGGTTAGGTTAGGTTAGGTTAGGTTAGGTTAGGTTAGGTTAGGTTAGGTTAGGTTAGGTTAGGTTAGGTTAGGTTAGGTTAGGTTAGGTTAGGTTAGGTTAGGTTAGGTTAGGTTAGGTTAGGTTAGGTTAGGTTAGGTTAGGTTAGGTTAGGTTAGGTTAGGTTAGGTTAGGTTAGGTTAGGTTAGGTTAGGTTAGGTTAGGTTAGGTTAGGTTAGGTTAGGTTAGGTTAGGTTAGGTTAGGTTAGGTTAGGTTAGGTTAGGTTAGGTTAGGTTAGGTTAGGTTAGGTTAGGTTAGGTTAGGTTAGGTTAGGTTAGGTTAGGTTAGGTTAGGTTAGGTTAGGTTAGGTTAGGTTAGGTTAGGTTAGGTTAGGTTAGGTTAGGTTAGGTTAGGTTAGGTTAGGTTAGGTTAGGTTAGGTTAGGTTAGGTTAGGTTAGGTTAGGTTAGGTTAGGTTAGGTTAGGTTAGGTTAGGTTAGGTTAGGTTAGGTTAGGTTAGGTTAGGTTAGGTTAGGTTAGGTTAGGTTAGGTTAGGTTAGGTTAGGTTAGGTTAGGTTAGGTTAGGTTAGGTTAGGTTAGGTTAGGTTAGGTTAGGTTAGGTTAGGTTAGGTTAGGTTAGGTTAGGTTAGGTTAGGTTAGGTTAGGTTAGGTTAGGTTAGGTTAGGTTAGGTTAGGTTAGGTTAGGTTAGGTTAGGTTAGGTTAGGTTAGGTTAGGTTAGGTTAGGTTAGGTTAGGTTAGGTTAGGTTAGGTTAGGTTAGGTTAGGTTAGGTTAGGTTAGGTTAGGTTAGGTTAGGTTAGGTTAGGTTAGGTTAGGTTAGGTTAGGTTAGGTTAGGTTAGGTTAGGTTAGGTTAGGTTAGGTTAGGTTAGGTTAGGTTAGGTTAGGTTAGGTTAGGTTAGGTTAGGTTAGGTTAGGTTAGGTTAGGTTAGGTTAGGTTAGGTTAGGTTAGGTTAGGTTAGGTTAGGTTAGGTTAGGTTAGGTTAGGTTAGGTTAGGTTAGGTTAGGTTAGGTTAGGTTAGGTTAGGTTAGGTTAGGTTAGGTTAGGTTAGGTTAGGTTAGGTTAGGTTAGGTTAGGTTAGGTTAGGTTAGGTTAGGTTAGGTTAGGTTAGGTTAGGTTAGGTTAGGTTAGGTTAGGTTAGGTTAGGTTAGGTTAGGTTAGGTTAGGTTAGGTTAGGTTAGGTTAGGTTAGGTTAGGTTAGGTTAGGTTAGGTTAGGTTAGGTTAGGTTAGGTTAGGTTAGGTTAGGTTAGGTTAGGTTAGGTTAGGTTAGGTTAGGTTAGGTTAGGTTAGGTTAGGTTAGGTTAGGTTAGGTTAGGTTAGGTTAGGTTAGGTTAGGTTAGGTTAGGTTAGGTTAGGTTAGGTTAGGTTAGGTTAGGTTAGGTTAGGTTAGGTTAGGTTAGGTTAGGTTAGGTTAGGTTAGGTTAGGTTAGGTTAGGTTAGGTTAGGTTAGGTTAGGTTAGGTTAGGTTAGGTTAGGTTAGGTTAGGTTAGGTTAGGTTAGGTTAGGTTAGGTTAGGTTAGGTTAGGTTAGGTTAGGTTAGGTTAGGTTAGGTTAGGTTAGGTTAGGTTAGGTTAGGTTAGGTTAGGTTAGGTTAGGTTAGGTTAGGTTAGGTTAGGTTAGGTTAGGTTAGGTTAGGTTAGGTTAGGTTAGGTTAGGTTAGGTTAGGTTAGGTTAGGTTAGGTTAGGTTAGGTTAGGTTAGGTTAGGTTAGGTTAGGTTAGGTTAGGTTAGGTTAGGTTAGGTTAGGTTAGGTTAGGTTAGGTTAGGTTAGGTTAGGTTAGGTTAGGTTAGGTTAGGTTAGGTTAGGTTAGGTTAGGTTAGGTTAGGTTAGGTTAGGTTAGGTTAGGTTAGGTTAGGTTAGGTTAGGTTAGGTTAGGTTAGGTTAGGTTAGGTTAGGTTAGGTTAGGTTAGGTTAGGTTAGGTTAGGTTAGGTTAGGTTAGGTTAGGTTAGGTTAGGTTAGGTTAGGTTAGGTTAGGTTAGGTTAGGTTAGGTTAGGTTAGGTTAGGTTAGGTTAGGTTAGGTTAGGTTAGGTTAGGTTAGGTTAGGTTAGGTTAGGTTAGGTTAGGTTAGGTTAGGTTAGGTTAGGTTAGGTTAGGTTAGGTTAGGTTAGGTTAGGTTAGGTTAGGTTAGGTTAGGTTAGGTTAGGTTAGGTTAGGTTAGGTTAGGTTAGGTTAGGTTAGGTTAGGTTAGGTTAGGTTAGGTTAGGTT